>OU612080.1:1250000-2500000 GCA_914767735.1 Anoplius nigerrimus
GATGCGCCACGGAAAAGAAGACTGCGGCCGAAGTCTGCGAGCTGAATCGCGTTCCGACACACCGATCTTTCGTCTCGTCTCTTTTCATCCTGATTCAGTTACCTTTCCACGCAATCCTCCCCCTCGACCGGGATTGACAAAGACACCGGTTCCGTCCCGTGCTATCCAGGCCGTCCGCGGAATTCACGTCTTTCACAGAATAATTTTCGAGAGAATAAACGAGGCTCCCGCCGTCGGTCGGGCGCTGAAAGTAGCGCGACGGAAACGAGAACTTCTGGCTGCAACAGCGGGAAAGAGAAAAAGGAGTAGAACGGTTCACTCGATGTGGAAGAGACACGGAGGTCACGGACGGGGGAGGAGGAAGAGTCGGCGAGTCGTCGAAATAGTACGGTCGGCCTCTATAACCGGGCAGGTAGGCAGACGGATAGGTAGTAGGCAGTAGGTAGTAGGTAGGACGACTGGCTCAGCCACGCTCGGAGCGAAGGGCGGGCACGACCCGAAGTTAGGACAGACATGCATGGCTCCGCGAATTTGCATGTCAATGGCGAGTAATATAAATTACACGTAATTACATTGCCGTTCGAGAGGAGCGCGAATTTTATTCCGCTCTATTTCGGGCCGCAATCACTCCCGAATGACTCCGTGAGCGGGGGAGTGTCCTGTACGGTCCTGCGCGCGAGGATCGGCGTCGATTTGTCTGGCGGCGGTCGATTTAATCGGCCGGCAAGGATTTTTAACGACGGCGCATTAGCGATTCGGTCCGGAGGGTGGCGTTCGGGCGCCGTTAAATATTCCGCCTTATTGCCCAGATCCCGTAATGAATTTTCGCGCATCGGCGAAATTACCTTCGTGCCTCGGCGTTACGCTGCGGTCGAGTCCGGAATCGCGCGATCGTGTAATTGGCGTGATAACAGCGTTAACAAGTGGCGCCATTCCGGTGTATATCAATCTCGGCTCAGAGCTCAATGCGACCCAGTGACAATTTAATGCTCGGACAATTAGGTTGATATCCTAATTTCGACTAGAGCGATGCGGATGAATTAAATGGGCGCGCTCTGGTGATTAATCGGTGTTAAATTGACTGTAGGAATATTATTTGAGCTCTAGAGCGGGCGATGGCGTGCGTTAGAGGCGACTTGACATTCCAACGAAATCATGAAGCGATCGCAGACACACTGCGGACTCGTATCAAGAAATTGATCGAATCGATTTCCGGTCAGATTCATCTCGAGACAGTGAAGCCAAGCGAGGAACGAATTCAGTTCATTACTCGCCTCGCGACGCACTTCGCAGTCTCGCTTCTGCGCGAATAATGTATAAACGCTTTGAAAATTCATCAGAGGACTTTTTTGTCCCTGCGAGCAGGAAGAACAGAGCGACGCCCGTCGAGCACGGCCGTTTAATTTTCCAAGTTTCGCGCGATAGGCGGGGGCAGCGGGACGGGCAGAAGTATCGTCCGAAGTTTTTCAGTTCCCGGAAGGAGCGTGCAACGAGAGCGCGGATACTAACTTCAACCCTTTTTAATGTTTATGGTCAGAGGAGATGGGCGCATAACGCGCGCCATCGGCGTGACTACGAGCTTCTTTCGAGTGCGACTACGAGCAGGACTGCTGGGAGGATTGCGAGGAGGACTTGCGGGGGTGAGCGGAAGAACGAGTGGAAAGCCGAGTGGAAGGGCAAGTGGAAGGTCGAGTGGGATAGCGCGAGTGAGGCCTCTTCCCAAGGCCTATGGTTGCCGTCGAGGCGAGAGGGACAGAGAGAGAAAGAGAGAGAGAGAGAGAGAGAGAGATAGAGAGAGAGCGAGAGAGAGATAATTAGAGAAATATCGCTTAATAAAGTTACGCCCACTTGAGGTGCAAGAGCTTCTCCGTTATCCGGCTCTCTCGATGCTACCTACTACTACCATCTTGGCCGAGCCCGGCTCCTTACCTCCTTATACCTCGGCTCGGTACCGTTTACGTGCTCCCGAGGAACCTGCGAGGCTCACGCCGGAAACACGCACGAAGGGCACAATCGAAACTTTCCTAAGTGTCTGCCAACGGCTCCCGGATTAGCAGACTCTGATATCTCTCCCGCCGCCCCGGCGAGGAGTTACACGGATAACTGCGCCAAATTCTGAACTTTTCCTTATTCTTACCCGCCCCGGCCGCCGTGCATAATTAACGCGATCGTCGTAATTGCGCGCGAGACGTCTGCCGCTGACAGTAGTTGGGCCCCAGCAGCACCGTTACCGCGCGCGCTGCTCATTGTCAGACAAATCCGACGTAAAGTCATTTCCGCCGGAATTGAAAGCCACCTCGGACGGATCTCGGGAGACGTAACGCGTGACAAAACGATTTCATTATCCGCCGAGAGTTCCGTCGGCGTTCTAGTCGCGTGTCATTAGTCGACACTGTCGCGGCTAGCGTTGCAAACGTAAACAGTGCGCGGAACGCGATCGAGCGATCGAATGTCGAATGAAGAGAGGGGGTGGAAATGAAGATATGCGCAGGGGGGCCATAACTGGGATATTAATCCGCGCGACGATCGATGGCCCGATAAAAAGGCGCGAACGGCGGCGTGCTAGGAGGCGATTCAGGCCGCGTTTTATCTAAACTTTCGGCCAAAGATTGCCGGGGCGCGATCGTTAACGCGCGCCGGGGCGAATCCGTTCGACACTGATTTAGAAGCTATAAGTCAGCCCCGACGCGCAATTACCCCTCTTCCCTGTCAGGCATCCCCTCGGCGACCGTTCACCGCAGGATACCTTACGTGATTTGAACCCCCACCAACGTCGCCGACCGCCAGACCCTAGCCCACCCGCTCTCTGAAAATGGTGAAAAATAAGAGCTCGAGAACCGTTTCTCTTCCCTCCTACGTCCTCCGCCCCCCTCGAACTCGGACCCTCGCTCAAATATCGCGATCCGGGAAGGAAAGAACGAAGAGGGCCGAACGTCGTTATGCCCGCAATCTCTCACCGCCGTCGATCGACTCGGCGCATCGTCGATCGGAGTATAGTTAATGGCGAGGCCACTGTTTCAGTCGATAACTTCCCCGAGAACACAATCGACCCGCTTTGAGGCCACGCATTACGCAACGGCCGTCCTCAATGAACTCCTTTGATACGGAGTCGCGGGATCGGCCCCCAATCGCACCCCTACTCCCACGGCCGAAGAACACCGTTAATTATGATGCTAATTAATTGCAGCCCGGCGTAACAGTCGGAGGTAACGCCGACGTTATCTCGTTATCTGAAATTAGCCTCCTCGGGGGATGCGGAGGGTGGTAAAGGGAGGCGAGAGGAGGCAGGCGTCGGCGGCTAGCAGTCGCCAGCAGCCGAGGCGGTCGCGCGCGCGCGCGCGCGAACGCGAGCAACGGAGGGTCCTTCGAAGTTCGGTCGAGTAAGTGCCCCAAGGAATGGCCAGTCGTGAATGTTGTAGCGTGACGCGGATACACGGCGTATGCCGGGCGCAAAGTAAAGGCTTTGACCGAGGCTCCGTATGTAAATATACTTTGCGGCCTTCTCCGCGATGATGCCGACCTATGGCCACTCCTACCCCTCCCAGTCCCCCCCGGCGCCCGCCACGCTCGCCATCCCCTATCGATCCTCCCCGTACCCGGGCGTCCTTCCGATGCGAAGGAAGGAACGGGGCGAGCCTCGCAAGGTCCGCAGAGAGGCACGAACACTGTGGCAGAAGGTAACCGTGTGCATCGCGTTATCCGGATTTCATACGAGTGGATAACGGAAGCGTTCGCGGTATGTGCTCCGGCACCGTCCTCTCTCGCCGCGGATCACGTGACTCGATATATAATGTAATCTGGATTTCCTGGGCACATATCGAGTAGCCGGGGCCGCGTCTCGTGTTGTTCGCCTCGCGGTTTTTACCTGCGGTATACCTATATGGACTCCGAGGGAAGCTCGCATCTCGCGCGGATAAGGAAAGCGTCCGGGGGAGGGTAGGTGGATAGGAGGGTGGGAAAGCGAACTCGATAATTCCGGCCAGTTCGGCGCTGCGCGAACTTACGATTAATTACCGAAATCGATCGGAACTTATTTTAATCGCATTTCTTTTTCTCCCCTTCTTTACTTCGCGGATGGTATAGAAGGCATCTCGTCGTCTGTTTCGCGCTCGCCTCTCAGGAAGAGGATTTAAGGTCGGGAGACGTTATGAAATATTGCAGAACCGGAGCTGCATATTCGCAGTTTCCGTTTTATTCGAGGGACTTGGAACGGAGTGCGGACAGAGAGAAAGAGAACGAGAGAGAGAGAGAGAGCACTCGTGCGATGGCCGAAAGCGGGAGAGCTGAAAAAAGGATGACGAAGGGCTTAGGCGGGGTGTTGACGGACGAAACAGGGGGGCCTCGTAAGGTTAGGAGAGCTGCTCGCTCGTGACCGAGGGTTTCGTTAAACCGGCTGGAAGTGCCAAGCCGACCACTCTTTACTCTAATTGCGCGCGCTCTTCCTCTTTCCCCGCCCGCAATCCCGGCGCCGCCGCTTCTTCCTCCGTACTTCTGTCTAATTGCTTTGCTTACGTTCGCCGGAAGGGTGAAGCCCGAAGTCGCGTGTCCGTCGGGACTGGACAGTTGTCTCAATCCGGTGCGCCGGAAAATATCCTCAACGATGCGCCTGTCCCATTGTTACCGTTTCGTTCAGAGTCATCCTACCGTTTCTTCCTCCTTCGCCAATTCCCTCATCTGCCTCCTCCTCGCACTGGGGAGAGGAAACTGTTCTCGCACGACACCGATACACGTGATCAACGAGCACAGCCCACGTGGTACTGAAGCCGAATGAGCGATCGGAGAGCCGGACGATCTTAAAACCTATGTCCGTACGTCGGCGCGTCATCGTCGGGCGATGTAATCCGATCCGGATCTCGGCGGCCCCCGAGGCTCTCACGGAAGCGAAAGAAGTACGATGTCATCGGGTCAAAGGACACCGGGCGACTGGCCTGGCAGAGAAGCAGAAGGGAGGGACACGCTAAGCGGGGCCCACAATGCGACGATCCTTTTACAATAATACGTGACGCGCGAACGAAACAGAAGAATCGTGCGTCCCGACTGGCTTACACTCTGTCGACGTAACGATGCCGGGAGCAACCGTGACGGGAGCGGCCTTCCGGGTGAGACCGGATGTTCGCCAAAGGCCATTATGTCCCGAGAGCGGCTGAATCGCCCGGCGATACACTCGTCAAACGAGTGCGGCCAAGTTTGACTGCAAATCGATGTCGCGATCACTGGTGCTCGACCGGTCCACCATTTTTTCCTTCCTCATTATCGCTTAGCGTCCCGTCCAGCGAACGGACAGAAGTGACCGAACTCTTCGTTAATGGATCGCCAATCCGAATATACGGATACACGGACGCGGGATGTAGTCAACGACCTCTTTCGGCGGACGATTATTCGCCGGATTAATTGAGCATTACCGGGGCAGGGGAGGGGGGGGGGGGGAGGGGAGGGGAAATGTTGAAATTGCATTTTTACCCAGGCCACCGACTTCGGATTGAGAATTCAGCGCTCCCACGCTACGGCCCCGGCATGCCGTTATATACTCTTATCCATCCCGGCGGGCTTTTCATTTTCGTTTTCCATCTTTTCCCTGATCTTCTCTCCTCTTTCATGCGACAGTTATCCGCTTTCGAGCCGGGAGAGCGGCCTCGCCGGCTCTGCACGGCAGAATGTACAGGAACGTTTCACCTGTACGTCTTAGCGATTCAATCGGGTGGCGCCGCGAGAAGAGGGAGGAAATTGGTCTTTGACGTTGCATCTTCTTTCATGGGCTCGGCTCTCGTTGGAAATTCGTTAAGCCTCCGAAGGGAGTCCATCGCACCGGGGGGTGAGGTGACGGGCGGGCGGGAGGGAGGGAGGGAGGGAGGGTGAGTGAACGGGAAACGAGAGCGCAAGACAAAAGGAGAAGAGCGCGATGGCCGGGAAACGAAGTCTATCGCTAAATAAATTACGCCCCGAAGTCAATGACTGCCGTTCAGCAGCGGCTTCACGGACATTTCCTTAATTAGCCGAGCAGAAGGTCGGCCGTGCATGTCGACACCGTCGGCAGCGAGTTGCGCCGGTATGATTAGATCGGGGCCGACGGTCGTTATCGCGATCCACGCGCTCGAAGATAGGCCGGTAGGTAGCGATGAGTCGGCTGCCGTCCAATTTTTCGTTCGAACGGCGAACGAGTCGTTCGACAATCCCGAGGAAGCACGAGGTATTACCCTTCGTTGACCGATCACGCTTGAGGGGGCAGCGCGGAAGAGTGAGCAAGAAGAAACGGGTCGGAGTGGCGAGGGGCAGATGGAAAAACGTGCACTTGACTCAGGGGGGCAGAAAGTGGAGGAAGAAACGAGAGCGAGAGAGAGAGAGAGAGAGAGAGACGTTTTGCCCGAGATAAATGGGCCTCCGCGGAGGAACTGATAGCCGCGTGTAAGCCGCGCGTGGGCGCACGCACACACGCGTCACCGGGAAACCTCATAACGAGAATTCGAACTGGCAGGATACGCTTCCCATCTGATTTGCGCGAGTGCCCCTCTGCGAGCGTAGCCAAATGTGTTTTATACTCTTCCGCGGGCCGAGCTCGCACGTAACGAAGCGAATCGCCCTAGAAGCACGTTCCTCCGTTACCTACGAGGCGGAATGAAGCAAACAGAGGGACGTGCGGGGCAGGGGCAGGGCGAAAAACAACGGGCCGCATTCGCACGACACACGCACGACGCACGCACGACACACGCACGACGCACGCACGCACCGTACGCGAGAAATTTGATTATTCGTCACACTCGGTCAGTACGTACCGTGGAATCGAGGCGTCGGACTCGCTCTTTTTTTTTTTTCGATTCCGACACGTTGTTGCGTCGCGGTAATGCGACGGAAACGGGAAGCCTCTCGGCCGAAATAGGAAATAAGTTGAATAAATAAAGGCCGCCGGCATCGATCTTTGATTACCGTCCGCTCGGCGGACGAGGGCGAAAAATCTGTTTCGAAGTGTTCGTCAATTAGCGGACGTCCAGCGTTGGGAGACGCGCATTGATTTATTGACTGGCAATTTTATCGGTGCCTACTTCGATTTGCGCGCAAAGAGCACTCTCCTCTTAACCGGAATACGTTTTCGAGGTCCGCTGGCCGTCGACGGAACTCGTCGATTCTTTCTGCCGCGACCGGTATTCTCAAAAAGCTGGGAGACTAAAGAAGTACACGGAGCAGCGAGCGGAACGGCGGAATTTTTAAGTGCGAACTTCGCCGAATGAATAATGCATGTCGGTCCGGGAGCATTGGCGGGGGAAATCGGCTCTTTGAATTGAGGATATCCGGGGATCTTTTTCAGTTTCGCCTCTATTCTTCTGTTTTTCTCTCTCTCTCACGACGTTACACCGCAAGACGTTCATCGATGTCAATTTCGTTCGATCGTTTCAGGCAGCGTCACATGGCTTCTCGTCGCAGACTCACGCTCACCCCAACGTTCGGTCATCAATATATTTAACTGACTCGGCGGCGCGGCGAGAAAAAGAGTGTTCGGCGCTGACGAGTCGGTCGTTTGCCCGACTTTTCTTCCGACAGAGTCGGCAAAGGCAGACGGGAAGTCTAAATTGAAGTAATTAAAATTCGAGCGTTCGTCGGCCAGAAGGTTGGCTATTGTCAGGCCGAGAGTGTGCGCCTTGTTAAATTTCTCGGTCGAGCGCAAGTCTCCATTTCAAGTGGAGCGAAACGGATGACCAATAGCCAATGGTGGCCTCCTCCTTTCTCTCTGCCTTCCCATTCCGCCGGCGTTCCTAGTCTCTTCCCTTTCTGGCTCCTTTACAAAGCGTCGCTTTCTCCTTCTCCGTCCGTCCTCGCAGGCTCCCCCCTCGGCTTCCCTCCCCTCTCTCACCCCTTTTTTCCTAACCCCTTATTTCTTTTGCTCGCCAACCCCAACCGCGCGCCTTTTCCGTCTCCTTCTCTCTCTCTCTCTCTCTCTCTCTCTCTCTCTCTCCCACCCTCGCCTCTTTGTCCCACTAGCGCACAACGCGCACGTAGACGCACACACACCTATACTCCCTGCCACCCTGTTGCATTCTTCTTTTTCTCGTAAGGATAATGCCTCGGCGGAAATCCCGATGATGGGAAAAGATGCAGATAACAGGAATAATAAAGATACCGCGGTGATAATACGCTAACAATTTCTTTCACGGCGGCACGGTTAACACTGAGAAACCAGCGGCGTCCCATTCGTTCTCGCGAGTTTTGCAGAGAACTTTCCTCTTCAGGCTACGGCTGTCGCGTAATTCGCGCCCGGTAACGGAGTGTGGAAAATATTTCCACGTCCGTGCAACTGAAATTAACCGACGCGCTGTTTATCGTTCGGTTGAGACGTTGAACGTCATGCGCTGAAAAACGATTGGCCAGGGATATAATTAGAGTCCGTCGAGAATGAGATGCGTAAAGATGCCTTGCCGATCGAAGAAGAAGGACAATAAAGCGAAGAGAAATAGTAAGCGATTTGATCCTGCGACGCTCCTCTTTTTTGTAGCATTTAAGTCAACGGCGCGAGGCAGCAGCTTCTTCCGACATGTCGCTGTCGCGAGCAGATAGTTTCGATCGACCGTCTTCCTCAACACGTTTTCACCTGCCTGCCAGCACCCTCGTTTGCAATGTTTCGCGCGAAGGCCATTGACACGGTCCCTGACGAGAAGTCAAACGTTTACGTACGACGTTCGAAATTTCGCGCACCGAGACCCTGATCCCATCTTTCGAATCGGAAGAAAGGATCTGATCGGTAAAGATAAATCTTTCTCTTAGATCGTACCTAAAGTTTCCCTTTTTCGAGTCCACCGCCCCGAAACCCGGTCGGAAGCTCTCGCGACAAGGTTTGATTGACTCGCACGCCGCGAATCCCATACGACAACCTCGGAGGTTTGACCAGAAATTTCTAATAGCCCACTACGTCCATAGAGGCTTTAGAGGTTAACCGTTCACCGCATACACGAAACGGGCGTTTGGCATCGTGTTATCGACTGGCGTTGTCTCTCGCAACGCCCACGATCCGCATACGAATGCGTCCTGGGCGGGCGAGAGGGGGGGGGGGGGGGGAGCGAGTGGGGCGGCAGTGGGCACTATTGTTTCACAATTACGCTTCCGCGTTTTCTTTTTCCAACCGATTGTCCGCCCGTCCAGTCTATTCGGCATAGATAAAGTGCGCTCCGTCCGTCGGATAACGACATTCACTCACTTTCGGCCTCTTTATATGAAAATCAGAACGACGTGTACAAAAGGACAAATACAGTCCGTAAACACGGACATTTCTATGTACATGTTGGCAGCGTCGCACCGGGGGGTTGCAACGTACGCTAGCCGGAAAGTTGGGGAAAGATACCGCGATCAGGGGGTCGATCAGTGGTCCACTACTTTCAGACTGTGAATCTGCCCGATGTCTAGCTCCATGTGCGCGAGCGTATCGTCTTCCGGTGGCTTCGTAGCTTCGATCAGCGTGGCAGATTTCAGTGCTTCCGGCAGTTGAATCTAGATTTAACGAAAGCGTAGTGCGATCGGTTTGAGCGACAAAGATCGCGTTAAACGGCGTCTACTCACTTTCGGATTTTCTTGGACCGACTGCATGAAGCCCTTTACGCTCTCCAAGTGCGTAATGCCCTTCCAAACGGCCTCCATCGTTTCCAAATCTCGGGGAACGTGCTCGCACTTGAGCCAGGTCTCGCGAACGAGGTTCGTCGGCGGGATAAATTGCAGTTTCCGTGGCAGGGACGTGTTGAACGCCATAGTCTTCTTCGGCCTGCTCTCTGCCTCCGCATCCTTGAGCAGCTCTTTCTTGGTCATGGCTAATTCGGTTGCCTCGGGACAGCGACGAGCGTACGCTACGTCGTCGGGAACTGTCGGCATTTCCATGTATGTGACCTGCGAAGTAAAGCAACCGTGGCGTCGATTCACTCGGTTAAGATTCGAGTTTCGCAAAATTTGTTAGACAGTAACCTGCATCGCTCGAACAGCGTCAGCGGAGAAATCGATTTCGAACATGTCCTCGAGCACCTTCTCGTCAAGGTCCTCGTCGGAGCCTCCCAAACTCCGGAACCATTCGCAAAATTCATGACATATTTTGTCGGTGACGTTTTTGGCCCTCATGCCGAGAGTGGCGTTCGGATCGTAGCCTTCTAGATCCTTTTCGGTCAACGGCCGCCAAGTGACAGCCTGTGTCGAGTGTCAAAATACAGGGTAGAGCATGTCGAAATACAATGACTACTTTTTCGATGGAACCATTGCTCAACGAATACCCTGTATATAGCAATGTTACGTATTAATAACATACCTTGCGCCTCGGTTTCTTCAGGAATAGAGCGTAAGGATTCAGGCGTTTATGCGATTCGATCTTATCGTGAATAGATGATTCTCTTCTCGTAGACGGAGGATGTACCTTTCAAAAATCCATTGATTTAACAGAAAATTGTCAAATGTATTCGAAATGATCTTGGTCGAATAAGACGCTCGAAAGTGCAGCGAAACCGATTGAAATTCCGAAGCCAATTGATACCCATAATTAAAAGGAGCATCCTGTACTATGCATTAAAATTCTGAAAAAAATGTTGTCAACACACCTGATAGTAAAGTATAATATGCCATCGGGCGACCAATGGAGGGTACTTTAGTATAATTTGACCCTAATAAAATACGATATCGTGTTTCGAATGCACAGAAAACGGTGTCTTTCGATTTTTACGTTGCTTTACATGGTCTAACGAAACTTTTTGCATACTTTGTCATTATTTTGAATTATGTTTTACTATTTTACGTCACTTTATGTTATTACATCTCAATTTTATGGATTATTTGCGTTATTTTCGGGGTTTTGGAGGGCAAATGAGCATTTTAGCTCCCATTTTATACATGTTTGACTGGTATATCTTTATAATATGATATTGGACGAACAAGAAACGGTATCTTGGTCGAAATTACACCTATTTAGGGCAAACTAGAACCATCCCAAAGGCTTTTATGGGATTTTGCTCAACAAATGCCCATGCTAGTTCCATTTTGAAGCATGTTTGACTGGCTCATGCTTATAATATGACATTGGTCGCCCAACGGGGGGTACTTCGGATCATTTGAACCTATCTAAATGTGATAGAACCTTCAAAATCGTCAAAAAACGCCAAAAAATTGTTCGTCTTGTATTCGATCTTTAAGTATCCTATCCCATAGATTTTAACTCGCCCTGAAAGACGGTCGTAAGCAAAGTTCCGAATTCTGAATAGTTTTGGAGATACGGTCCAAAAAATACGAGAAAACAATGAGAAAATAATGAAATATCCATATTTTTCCGGAACTGTGACGTATGATGCCTATCATCCAATCAGAATTTCAATCGGTTTAGCGACATTTTGACCATCTTATTCGACCGTGCCCTTTGTTTCATATTCGTACCACTAACTCCTCTGCCGAATTGTCCTCCCATTCGTCCTCCACGGCGGTCTGACGATAACGCCTTCCGGGTAGTTTGGCAATCCTGACCGCCGACGCAGTCGAAGTCGTCGGATACCACTCCGGCATGCACAATATAGGCGCGACCAAATTGTAGATATCCAAAGGGAGGATTTTCCTCAGTAGACGAGTATTGCGCAGGGGTGGCTGTTTGGAGGAAAAAATGATATCGGACGGATACTTATCAGGATTCAGGTAACGTTTCGACTCGACCATCAGCTTCACCAATTGCCTAACGAGCTCGACGCGTTTCGCGTCCGCGGGGTCGCGAATGTCGCCGATACTCCTAACGACGCGCTTCAAAAATTCGTCGCACAAACCTTCGAGAGCCTCCGCCGCGTTCGCACAGTTCGCAAGATGCTCCTTCGCGAACTCGACGAAATTTTCTATCGAGAAGCGCGGCAGATCCCATACGAGCCTCAAGGTATTCCCGCGAAACAAGTACTTGACGAGGACATCCTCCATGAGGGCGTCCAGCGACACCTCTTCCAACCTACTCCTGTGCTTCGCCCCATCCGTAAGCGTGAAATCCAGGCAACTGGAGCCTCTTCTAAGTCGGGCGTCTCTCACCGACAGCGTATCGCCGCTAATCTTTTCCACGACGGACTTCATTTTCGTTAAAACCTTACGGGGCTCCTCCTTCCGCCCGTCGTCCTTCGGTTCTCTCGGCGAGGGCGTTTCGGATATTATCTTCCCTCTCCGTCGCTCGTCGACCGTTCGCCTGGCACGAAGCTCCTCGTCTTCATCAAGGCTCGTGTCTGTCGTTAAACGACCGGCTTCGTCGGATTTCTCCCGCCTGGCACTGGCCGTCTTTTTAAACCTCAGAGCTCTCAGGTGCTCGAGGCTCGGTCTCAGGACGGTCGGCGCATGACACGGGGCCAGATATTTCGAGTTGCTCGAATCCTCCCCCGCCAGAATGACGGGGGACTCAGGCTCGTCGGTGCTCTGCGCTCCGGGCGACGAGGAGTGCATCGATTTCTCCGACGAGACCGACGTCGATTTCGTTGCCATCCTGGTCGCGCCGCTCGGATCCTTCGACGGTAAACTTAAATCGAGCCCTCGTCGCTGCTGCATAGTTGTTGTCGTCGTCGTCGTCGTCGTCGTCGTAGCAGTAGTAGTGGTAGTAGTCTCCGAGACACTAGCTTCTTTTTTAATCGGCTCTTGAACGCAGGACTCTTCCTCCTTTATTTGACTCCGAGAACTTACCGCTGTCAACTTGTCTATCGTCGGCCGATAATCGTCCGGCTCATCGTCGGCGTAGAAACTTTCTTCGAATTTCCCGGCAAAGTCCGGCAGAGTTATGGAACTTGAGCAGCTGTCGGTCGATCCCGCGGATGAGATGGCGGAATCGTCCTTTGTCGTCAGGATCGTGTGTTTACATTTGGACTTGATCTTCCGCTTGCCCGGCGGATCGAGCGATCGGCAGAGACAGGACAGGCATCGGTCCCGGGTCCTTCTTGGATAGGACATGGGGGGTAGTCTGTCCAGAATGTTTGCGGAACGACTACCGCTCGTCTCCGGGAAAGCAAATTTATTACTCGTCCCGGAAGTGGAGCGTGACCTCGTTGGGATTATTATGGATTTCGCCGTTGCCGTTGATGAATCCTCGCACTCCGCGCTCGTCGGATCCATGCTTCTTCTCCACTTTTTCCTCAATCTCTTCTGAACATCGCGATGGAACAGGCAGTCCTCGTCCTTCAACTCGTCTCCGGCCTCCCTCTCCGCAATATCAAGCGATTCTAATTTCTCATCCAATCCGGGCGCGACGCTGGAGCTGGAGGAAGATTTTTCCGACATCTGCTCGCCTAATTTCGGCTCGAAATCTAATTTCTTATTGGCCGTGATGAACTTCAGGGCTCTGTAAGCGCATCGAACGGAGTACCTCAAGGAGTGCCTGCTTTTCGACGATCGTCTCCTTTCGTTCGTCTTCTCATCTTTCTCCGACAAAGTGGTACCTTCCGAATCGGTCTCTTCCAGAGCTGCTCTGGATCTTTCCGGCGCGATTTTTTTATCGCTCGCAATCGCTGTAGGCCCCGAACCTTTTGTCACCTTGGGCTTTGACTCTCTTGCACCGCCGTTAGCCTTTGACTCGGTATCCTGAGTTTTAACAAGGCCGTGCTTCTGTCTATGGGAAGAGACCTCCGGCACTCTCAGGAGACATTGTGAAGTTGACGATTCGTTATCAACTTCCGTTCTTGTCGATCGCTCGGCGTTCGGCAATTGACTTAATTTCGGGAGAAAACTCTCGGCATACGCGTCGTCAATTGAGTCATCCTTCTTTATTATACTACTTTGATCCTCGACGTGAGGTGTGCTACAAGATTCGCTCGAACTTTCGGACACTGTCCGAGCAAAACTTGGCAGTAAGCTTGCGCTTTTTAATTTTGGAGTTCGCCTCTGTCTCTGAGACTCAATCTCGAGTACTTGATCAGCTTCTTCGCTTCCTGGCATTGATTTAGTAGGCGGTGCATCTTTAAAATCATCCAATTCGTCTATTATAACTGGCTCTGACTCCACATCATCTTGCTTTAAGTGACGCTTACATTCCAATGACTTACTCCGTTTCTTCTGTTCCTGTTTAAGTTTTTCCTTTTCAGGTCGCAATTTTGCGGATTTAATTGGGCGATTGTATTTGTCCACTTGCACCAGGTATTGATCGATTTCATCGTCGAAGATTTTGGTAGGTGGCTCGTTCCTGTGCAAAGGACACTTGTCTTTTGGATAAACTTTTCTGCTTACTCGGCTCGTGCTTGGAACGATAGAGAGCGCGGAAGGAGATTGAGAAACTGTATTTTCTTCAGGAAAATTGTAATCTTCAACTGCGATGCCGTCGTGATCCGTAATAATTTCAACGCTGTCCGTTATAGCGAAATATTTCGAGGTTCTTTTCAGCGGCGTGGGAGGCGAAATTTTAAGTATCGGTTCTCGCGGTAGCGCGGATTCTGTCGGGACGTTACGTTTCAATATAGATTTTAACGGTTCGCGAGTTAAGGCACGGGAGGCTGAATCGGGACGAAATTTATTTTTGTCGAAGGGAGAGTAACGAGTGAATGGGACACTGGGTAAATTAGGAATGGAATGTCTTACTCTGAGGATCTTTTTCTCTTCATCGTCGCAGAATTTTTGCCAGTACTCCTTTGCTTTTGGAATCGGATACTCCCATCTGCAGAATTCGTAGAATTTTATTTCTATGGGATGCACACGTAATGAATATGAATGTACTGTGTAAATGAACCTACTTCGATATCGGGACGATTCTCGGATTTTGGAATGTGCAAGGGCAGCTTGAGGTTTCCTCCCGTACGCAAGCCATCATCAAATTATGAACTGTCACACCATGGATTTACAAGCGCGTCACATTATATTCCCGGATAATTTCTCCATCCTGGATGTAACCTCCTCATTTTGACACAGACTGGAGTCAACACGTTGACCTAAATTTGGAAGCGATTATCGATCAAACGAGCCCGGCAACCCTTAATCTATTTCCATAGTGCGCGTATTTTGCTTTGCTCGTGACAAGTCAGATGGCAGCATTGCTTGAAGCGCTGACAAGAAAGTTGTTCTACGTCAGATTTCTGCCAGACCAACGATGGTTTGAACAACGATTATTTTTTAAATGAACTTTAACAATTATACAGTGTTGTACAATAAAATATTCCATTCGACAACAAGTCTGTAAATTTCGTTAGCTTACTTTAGCAAAGAATTTCCATGGTAAGTTACTGTAATCCGAAAATGAAGAAATTTTGACAATTTCAGTCGACATGTTGTCCCATGTTGTTAAGGTATCAGCATGGTTTGTACAGGTAAATCGTTGATGTTCCGGTACACATCTTGCACTGATATGGATAGCCAAAGAAAGCAACAGACTGTAGATTCAGCAGCTAACAACAATGTATGAAGCGACCTTCATGTCCAACTGGTGTAAATAGTACCGACACGTTTTTACATCAACAAGGGATGATCACACCCCAATCGCCAAATTGCTGCCGAAGCAGGAATCTCGCATAATTAAGACTTTGGCCGACAGATGTCGCCATCTCCCTGTTCGTCGGACATAACCCTGTCTTTACTACTGAAATTTCCAATTTTTCAGGCAACGCCGTCAACGAGTGCGTGCTAGTAACGCTTCATGCATATTTTGCTCGATTAAATCTGTCGAATGATATTCCATCAGTTTTAGTGCCCATTAAGATAATCAAAATTGCAACGATGTTACCCGTATGACTCTCGCTACGCATAACACCGATATTCAAACGATAGACATCAAATCGCACTAAATTATATCAAACCCTACGCAGGAATATCATCCCGAAATTTCTGATAACCTTTCAGCGTCACGCGAAACGAATCCCCCCGGCGCATCGTACCTAAAATAAACCCATAACACTACCACACAGCCAACCCAACGGACGCTTGAACGCGTTTCAAAAAGAAAGCGTCGAACGCCCGACATTTGTTAATGCCCTCACGCGCCGAGCAGGTTAATAATCCACTGTATAAAGAAAAGGCAGTCTCGCCGCATGAAGTACGTAGATCTTGATAGACGGTCACACATCGTCCCGTTGTTACGCGACACATAAAGATAGCGGTAATACGTGTTTTCCCCCGGCGCCTAAAACATAACGTGTTATACCTCGGAGTCTCGCTTGCGCGAAGTACGTACACATGTAACGGGCGCCAGATAGTAAAGCAGAGTTCGTACCCGGCGGACTGGGACGCTCGTCGCAACCAACTTCGTAGCTTGTGTTGCGGTACCATGGTTGGACGCGTGCCCATCGCGGATCGGTGGCAAAATTAACGCGGGCCACGCACGTGTCGCGCTGATTCGTCAAGTCGCGATCATCCCGTCAATTCGCTCGACGAGACGGGCGGAACGAGATAGGCAGGGAAATATGTTTGCCTCGCGCGTTGCCCTCCTTGACGCCGTCCGCGAAATTTCTCACCCCCTCCCCCCCACCGAGACGGACGACTGGCAACGCCGAGACTCGGCAGTCGAAGCGTCCGTGTAGTCGCCATCTTACTTCCGGCGTCTCAGCTGCCGCCAGTTCCGGCTGAAGCGCCGGACCGCGCCGCCCCTACCGCTCCCCCCTCTGCATTCGACGACACAGACAATGAGACGAAAATAATTACGCGCTGAAAAGGTCCGCATTGAAACTGCTTCGGGAGGGCAAGGCAGTCCTCGCCGTCCGTCGTAGGCCGTTCGTCGCTCGACGCTCTTGAAAAGGACCTCCGATCCTACGAATGGAATCGACACACTGCGAGGCCTCCCCTCCGACTCGCAGACTCCTCTTCATTCTCAACCTACCCCCCCTACCAGTCATCTTTTTATTCCTCTATCCTTTGTTTCGGCAGCTTCTTCGCAAAGTCTCTTGGCCGCTTCCACTTCGCCTTTTGTTTCATCTTTCTCCTCTTTAGGTTGCGTCAATTATGCACTTCTCGCAGAGGGGACCTATGTGCTTCGGTATGTGTGGATGGGAGAATGTGTGTTGCGAGCTTTTAATTTGACGCGATCATTTAATGATCCGTCCTTCCGCATTGTCCGGCAGGCTCGACTTAAAGCGATACGAAATAAAGAAGCTCTCCGCTGAGTATGATACGCGAAGATGACGCTTTCGAGACGAGAATTCTGCGGAAAACAGCCTCGAAGCCGCCTTAAACTCTCGTCCTCGCTGACGTCCCGACGTCGATCTGTCCGTCAGTCGATCAATCTAGCACATCCGTTTCTACGCTCTGTCGGTTCCAGAAACGTGTCAGCACACGCGCTCGCGATCGATATTCCCCGAATTCTCGTCGGTGAGATCTCCGGTCTTTGATCCACGTTGCACTCGGCAGGGGCACACTGGAGGTACGTGTTGGAATGAGTAATTCGTGGCTCGGCAGAGTTTGACAGTTCGCTAAAAAGCTCTCTGTACCCACAGGAGGTGGTTGACAGTCAGGGGAATGCGTATGCACATCTCTCTCCCTCCCTCTCGTCCTACCCTCTCCACCTCCCATTCCTCCTACCCCGGCCATGCCATCTCTTCCTCATTCCAGTACGATCCTCCTCATTCTCCCTCCCTCTTTATTCCTCTCTCTTTCCCCGGCGTCCGACTGTGTGAGTCTCTTGTCCTCTCTTTCCACCCACTTCTATCGCCATGCCCCTCTCGCCTCCCCCTATCCACATCTCTTTGCGCACATCGAGTTTATCCGTGTGTACTCCGAACACCCGTTAACAGGTTCAGGACTTACAGCTTATGTACGCGCACACGTGGTTACGTTGTACAACGTTCGAACGACGCACGCCTGTGTGCGCCAACACGAGCGTGGGCCCCGTGCGTGTGTACAGTGACAAGTGTGCGCAAGGCAGCATACATTTGCGCGCTTAGGCGGGATAGTGTGCACGCCAGTGTGCGGACGTGCGTGTATGCGCGGTCGAGTAAACGTACGCCTCGCTACACGCACGGACACTCGCGTAAAAGCATGTCTGCGCTTCGCGTACTTTACCGATCCAAGTTCATTGCGGGGGTGTGAGTGTGTGTCTGTGTGTGTGTGTCTGTGTTGGAGGTGTGTAGGATTGGGGGAATGGAGAAGGTGGGGGCGGACGGGCGTTCGGTCCAAACACTGCCGGGATCCCGGGAATATTTGAGTAGCGAATGTCTAAGCAGCATTGGATATCAGGGTGCTGCTACGTTATTCCGACAGGAAGTGCCGACGTACCTAAAGTTAGTCGCGATGCCGATGACAATGATAGCGCCCGCGCTCGTCCGTGCAAAGTCATTTGTTCCACGTCCCCGGGTAATGTGTACAAATGTCAGCCGACGGACGTATGCGCGTCCGCGAATGTGTAATGCGTCGGAAAACTCGGGTATAATTTGAAATCCGCCTCCTGGACAGTGGCCATCAAACTTTTCTGATCGAAAATAACTTTTCGAATAAGGCGAGGGTCCCGTACCGGGGACCGGCCGCGGTCGCGTTAGTTTTGGATCCGCGTAGCGGTCATCGGGCTAATTGAAACGATCGTAACGAAAGTGCGCGCCAACTTACGCGATCGGATCGATTTTTATCCCCGGAGTCAAAAGTTTCCGGCTGCGTGAGCTTCCGCGAATCGTTTAACGCTTCCGTCGCCGTATCGGTCGCCGTAAAAATTTCGTCCGACCTTAAGAGCCGCGGCATGGACCCAAGGATCAGGGAGGGGGGAAGGAGTCTCGGGATCGGTATGCGAAATTACTGCGGACGGGGGCCCGTCTAACGTACGGCCCTGAGACAAGAAAGGGGCGCCGTCGAGCTTTAATTTAACCGGCGCGTACGTCAGACATATTAAAGATACTAACTCTCGGACTAGCGTAGACCCGTCCTCTTTAGCAGGACCCAGACTGCTGCCTTCGCGGAACTTTGCGCCGCCGTGCGCATTCTTTCGGGGCGCCACCCCTTATAAACTTATGCGCCGCTACTAATTACAGAAACATATTTTTCGTGGCCCGGGACGATATCATGAAAATTCATGAAGGACCGGACTCGCTCGGCGAACGTTTGCGTCGGGAAAATATATCCGACGTAGAGAGGTCTCTTCAGCCGTTACCGTCAGCGGATGGAACTTCAGCGTTCCTTAATACTCGAAAACTGCTTCTCTTACGTCCGACTTAGAGTCGCATCGGTTTCAGGTCGTCGTCGTCGCGATAGTCGAAGTCGCCCGCCGGACGAACGTTCCTCGCGTTAACGGGACCTGGCCACAACCGGCCAGGACCCGAAATGAAAATAATGTCACGTATTCTAACGAATTATGCAAATTGCCACGCACCGCGTGCGCTGATATATATTCCCCGTAAGCTCCCCATTCTGGCCCTGTTCGTTCTTATCAGAGCGTAAGCAGGTCGGGGTCATTGAAGTAGAGAGAGAGACAAGGAGAGAGAGGAAGAGACAGAGAGAGTGAGAGAGGGTGAAAAAGCGAGAGCGGCGGGGCAAATTTTTAAGCGTACCCCCGAACTAATGGTTATTCGCCGCACACCAAGTAATTAGAACTTTTTCGCGTTAACGCTAAACCGATTGGGAAACGCGGTCTGGGTACACTGCCGTTTCTGCCACGCAAACTGGCAAGAGTGAATTTGGGGAAGCCGGCGGAGCCGGTCGCCTCGCGCGGAGGATGGCTCGAGAACGAGATTAGAGCAGCCAGTAACTTTGTTTGCCACGGCCAATCGGCGAGGCCAAGAATTTCAACTTGGCCGCCGCCGAGAGATACTTCTTGGATTTCGGGTGACGTTCTTTCCGCTCATTCCGGGAGGAGGGAGGGTCCACCTCGCCAGCTTCGGGACAATTCGATGCCAGACAACGGCCTCGGCTCTCTTCAGCGACAGTACGCCATCGGCTCTAGCTACGTGACCTCCACCGTTCTCTGCCTTTATTCTCGCTAATCTGCCCCGCCTAGACTTAGAAAATCCGTTGCTCGCGAAGGCGCGCGACTCCGCTGCGACCGATGGATTCTTTTCTCACCAAACTTTCTTCGCCCACTGCTCGGCGGCAACTTTTAGTCGCTGCCTTATTTAGAATCTTAATGAGGCCGAAGACGGAGGAGGTCTTCCGCGCGTTACCTGTTGTTCAGCTTGACAGAGTGCCGTCGAACACGCTTCCCACGCGTCACTGGACACTTGGCTGGTTCGAGTGCTGAAGAGGTTGAGAGATGATCCGACGCTCCTAAAACTGCATACTGCAGCGCTTGAGCATAGTTCGGAAGACGATATCGTTCGAGATTATGGAAAATAGCGCCAAGTTGCCGCTCCGGTCGTCTGGCCCGACTCCCGAAAATTTCTCTCACGCATACGGAAGTATCGGGCGGCCGGACGTCTTGAGAGGGTCGCGAGTGTCCCGGCTTCGGAGGAGTGTTGGTCGGCCGGGGCTGCAAGTGGAACAGCTCGTGAGAGGTTCGCGGGGCTGAGCGGGTAGACGGCGGATGCGCTGGCGAAGGTGTGGGTGAGCGAACAGGGAGACGGAGGGTGGGTCGGGGGGTGAGTCGAATCAGAGGAGAATGGACCACCCCCTGTTATCAGCTTGGAGCCAGCCGCCTTCCCAAGCCGACAAATTACTACGTCCCCACCATCGCCGTCCCAACGGTACCAAATCAAGCCACCTTCCCGCCTCTGTCTCTCTGTCCCTCCGTGTCCTCTTTTCCCCGAGAAGAACATCCCCTCGCGCCCACCCCCCGATTCGGCACATCGCTGTCCTCGATTCGTTTCATTCACATCGACAGGGCCGCTCAAGGTCGAACGGGCACCGTTGAGACACAGTCGCGGGTGAAAGCCGATTGAGCGATCATCGAATAATCGAGTATGTAGAATGGACACTTTTTGTAGAGGGAAAGGGATGAGTCTCATTGGGGGTTGAAGGGAGCGTCGATGTAACAGGAGGATGAGTACCTAACGCTGCTGATGGTAATACCTAGGCAGACGGGGCACCGTACCTCGTTCCAGATTCCTGGGGCGAGGGTACTTGAGAAAAAGAAACATCGTCGTCCGAGACGCGGGCGAGGTGGAGGGTGGGGCGGAGGGCGAAGGGGCCTCGAATAAAATTTTATTAGCAGTTACAGCGGCACGCCGTATTACTTCTGAATCGCGCCGAGGCAGAAGCGAGTAAACTTGTTTCCCGGTAACAATGGGCGCGACTATTGCTACCACCCCCGCTCTCATCCCCCATCCACCCTCCGTCCTTCCACTCGTCCTATCCCACTCCCGCGTCCAACCTTCCCAGGCTTCGGTTCCTTTTACCATCTGTGCGGATTACCGCGGAAGAGGGGATCCGTATTATGCGCGACAGAGTAGCAATTTCTTGCGGGTCTCGGCAGAATTTTTCAACCGATGCCATATTGTTAATAAACCTTAACCGGGACTGTCTCAATTTCAGCCCCCCGCCCACTTTTTACGCTCGCCCTTCCACCATTCCGCTCCTCCGGCTCATGCGGCCACATTCATCGTAATGTTCCGCGATGTCGTGTCGCAGACATGGAAAAGGTCGAGGAAGGTGAGGGGGGGTGGGAAAGAAAGCTCGCCGAGATTGGGTGGGACGACGTCGAAACGTATGGCCCCTGATTTATAAAAGGAAATAATTTCGCCGGGGCAATTCCTTATGTCGGTTATAACACGGTACACGGGAGAGACGGAGAGAGAGACGGAGAGAGAGAGGGTGAGAGAGGAGAGAGAGGGAGGGCAGGAAGCCGAGTGAGCACTCGCTAGCTCGTATCCCGTTAAAATTCATTATCCGAGCTAAAAGGGGCATTTAATATCAGGCTGCCGGATGAACGTGTTTTGAGTCGACGAGCCACCATAACCGACCATCGGTCTGCGGGGTAGCTCGTTGCCTTCGGCCGATCTCGCCGTTCCGCCCTCGCTTTCGTACGTCAAGGCCGCAGCCTCCACGGGGAGTGGGGAACGCTTTAAGAACGTCCGCTCACCTCGCCGCTGGATGGCTATTTATGCTCGGAGTACTAGGATTACACGGGGAATTTTTTTCATCTCCCGGGCACCGAGATTCTGTGATTCAACGCTGCCCGTTACCTCGGAGGATCCTCGCCCTTTTACGCGCTAATACGCTGAGTTAGATCGCGAACGCTTTCGAGCCCGGCGGCAAACGACGCGGATTTAATCGTAAATTCTGCCCTTTTACGTTCTTTATTCTTCTCTCCTCGCCGCTGTGCGCGCGGTACTCCCAAATTTATCCAGCGGCCGCTCGCACAATCGCCGATACATTGCGACCTCGGTTAGCTCGCCGAGTTAGAAATTCGTACGTTCGAGGAACGCTGGCTGACCTTCGACTCTCCCGGGGTAGCTCCACGGCGAATTGCGTCCAGTCAAATCAGCCGAGGCGTGGAGCGTGGAAAAGGCCGACGTGGCCCGCGGAAGCTGAGCTACACCGCCTGGCATCGTTCTGTGAATTGTTCGTGAGGAAAATGGCTCGATGGAGGCGGGAGCAGGGGGAGGGGGGCCTGATGGGAAGAGCGAAAGCATGAAGGACGAAGCGGCGGCGAAGGACATTTTCTTTCTGGAGATGGACTCCGACGAAATACGTAGACGCGTTTCGCGCAACACTGGGCCTCGGATCGTCCTGTTTTCATCGAGGTCGGAATGGGACGGCGGGGTCGAGGGTGACGAGGGTCCGAGGAGAGAAGCGGGAGACCGAGGAGAAGGACACTCTGGAGATAGGCAGCGCCGGTCCTGACGACGACCGCGACGACGATGAAGATGAGGAGGAGAAGAATTGAGGAAGAGAACTGGGCGGAGGAGGGGAGGGCGACGGAAAAGAAGGAATAAGAAAGTTGATGAAATATTGGAGAGCGGCTTAGGCGGGACAATATTCCGTTGTAAACCGTTCCTCTCCCACGCCAATAGATACGTGGTATATAGCACCGTGTACACTTGCGTATATCCCCCTCCAGGAGGCCAGTGCCGGGGCTTGCCCATTGTCTCTGTTTATCTGGCTCTCCTCACCCTCCGTGCCCTCCTCCAGCTCCCCCCCCCCTCACTCTCTCTCTCTCTCGCCCTCTCTGTCTCTGTTGCTGAGTAACAACGACGAGACTGTAAGCGGGGTGAGAAATTCGGAGCGACCTCAGGCGGGGAGTATGAATTTCAAGTTTAACGCTGTGCGTACGAGAGGATGCACTTTCAAAGAGAGCATTGTTTGCCCGCCCCTCGGAGTCAGTGTTTTCACGGCAAACGGCGTCGGATTATCGAGTGTCGCGGATGAACAGAAGGCAGCGAGCTAATTCCTCGTATGAGTTCCTTCGAGTTATTAGCACGCGGCATTAGTCAGTGCCCTGTACTTCATTTGTAGCGAGACGCATTACTGGCTTGCCGATGGTCTAGGCAATGGTAGTCAGGGGGAAGGGAAGGTAAGATAGGTAGTGGGTGGCAAGCAATCAATATTCAGTCTTACGCGAGTAGTTTAACGGACAGCTTGCCCCTTCATCAATATCGTCCGCAGTTTCTCGAGTGGTGCTCGTCCATACAACGATCTTCCTTCGATTTCTAATAAACGACTCTCTTCCCTCGTCGGCTCTCTCTCTCTCTCTTTCTCTCTCTCTCTCTCTCTCTCTCTCTTTCTTTCTATCTAGAGCCCGCGAGCGCGCGCGTCGCTCATTCGCGACGATTCTTTTCTCGGCAATTAAATCGGCGGGGAAAAATCTCAGGGCGAGACAAAAGGCGTCCGGCAATCGTTCAGCTTCAGCCATCCTCCCTCCGGCCGAAGTCTCCAACCTTCTTTTACACCCTTGTCCTCTTACCCTTTGTCGATTCCTTCCTATCGCCTTCCATCTCGCCAGTTGTCTCCCTTTATACGCTTTATTTCTTCGTTCACTGGAACAGAACGATCGACGACCACTCGATAGAGAGAGAACAAGAGGAAGAGACGGAGAGAGAGAGAGAGAGAGAGAGAGAGAGAGAGAGAGCACGTCGCTCGGGAAAAGAATGTGCCCCTGCTTCTGGGTCGCCTTAATATTTATGCCAGAGTGTATCGGGATCGTGCGGTTGAAAATATCGACGTCGTGCTATTGGATCATCAAGGAGCAACTCTCTCTTTCTCTCTCTCTCTCTCTCCCTGTCTCTCTCTCTCTCTCTCTGTCTCTCTCTCCCTTTCACACACGATAGAATTGAGCGCAGCCCATCAATTCATCCCGTTGGAAATCTGCTTGCCACCGCTTGAGTGTGTTGCGCTAACGTCGCAACAAGGACATTTACCGAGCGATACCTGAAGGCCGGCTCGCGAATCATGGCCGCGTAAATTTCACTGCGAACGAGGAGTGATTTGGCCCGAAACGCAGACATCAAACGCGGGCGATAGGGCCGTGTAAATGTCGGCATTACCACTCGTTCGGACGTCCGTCGTACTTCACGAGCGTCGTCTCGTAAACGCGGAGTCCTTATTGTAACGGGACGCAGACGATGAGGTTGAAGCCGACGGGAGGGCGGGAGGGAGGGAGACGGAGAGGGAAGGAAGGAAGGAAGGAAGGAAGGTTATCGACGCTTATGGCGAAATTCGAGAATGACCAAGATGACGGCTATGAGGGAAGTTTCACAGTGGGGCGCTCGTTTATTTGTCGTTCCCGGGGGCGGATAACCGAAATTCCGTCCCGTCGTCCTTGTCGGCCGGAAAAGTAAAAAAGAAATAACGTACGACTTAGCCTAGGTTGGGGAGGTGGAGGGGGTGGCGGCGTGACGTTTATTAGACATTAAGTAGTAATACCCGCGAATGGGACGGACGGGAGACTAGCCGGGTAATAAGGGAGGACTAGGAGAACCGTCATACTAATTGTAGTAATTCCAGCATCCACTTTGGATATTTAATTAAGTTTCCGCTGACAAGCATCTACTTAGTGGGGAGAGTCGAGGGTGGTTCTTACATAGTGCCACGCTTAGTACTCTCCTTCTCCCTGTCTCTGCCGTCCTATCTATTCCATCCCGCTATCTTTCTCCTTCTGGAGCGGCGCCCCCGTTCCTCTCTCGTCGCCGTCGTCGGCGTCGGCGTCGGCGTCGTCGTCGTCGCCGTCTCCCCCGGATCCTCTCTTTCGTAGACCGTACTGCTTAGCCCGGTATCTGTATAACGTACCAACCTGCTTAACTGCCGGTTCGAAACCAGCACGGTTCACTAATTATTTAGTGGATCTCCTCGTTCGCCATCCCTTGCGTCCCAGTTTGGCGCGCGGGACAAAAAAAAAGAGAAAGAAGCGGACGGCTATCTCGCGGAACATTTGTCGTGCTTGCGAAACCCGTATGTCATCGCAGCAATTTGTCCACCGCGGATCACGCTATGTACTCGTTACGACGGGGGGCAATGAAAAATACTAGAAACGCCTTTACGAGCGGCCAAACGTAAAGCTAGGCCTTTGTCGTCCTGTCCTACGTGCTCGCGAGAATTGCCCGTTCCATTTCCCCCCTTTTTGCCGAGCCGAACGTTCGCGAGCGCCGCGAACTTTTATGCGGAGTCGATGACGTTTAAAACTGCGCTGTCCGTTCAATTTAGTTCCCTCGCAAGGGTAACTACCAATTTTCCCCGATGCACGAAGGTTTTTAACATGGCGATGTAGATTTCGAAAAACCTTGCATGGCATTTGATGTCTCATTTCCAAATAATTTTTGACCGCAATATTACGGTGCTCTCGGAAATGTACTCGGTCTCGCAAAAATGTAGGTTTCGGAGCGGGTGTACCGCAGAATTTTGACTTCCGTCGAACGACGCGGAGACCGGCAGTCCTCGCTCAGTGGGAATCGTAAAAGTCCACCCGGGGAGCGTAACCACTCCACAGGTTCATCGTGCTCCCATTCTTGACCATTGAAGCCGTGCAGCGGGGAGGTCGTCCGATTTTTTCCCTCCCTCAAATAACGAACGTAACCGGTCATCGGTAGGTGGTCCCCCGGCCGTTTAATCGTAAGTTATGGTGGGCAGATGTTACGCGGTGGCCAGAAGGTACGCTCGCGACCGCCACGGAAGCTCGGGCACGTGAAAGCGCGCTCGCCGCCTAAATATCATGGCAGACGATCCTTCTGCCCGGCCCGCTCGAGAGGGTATTCCTTCTATTATCTATTGTCCGGGCCAAGATTTTAGTGGAGCAGTATATAAGAGGAGCCAGACACGAATGCGGTCTCCCATTCGATTCCGTAAAGTATGAAGCTATCAAAACCAATGGTCCGAGAAGGTCGGCGCAATTACCAATAACTCTTTGACATGCCCCGTCTACGTTTCTCTTTCCGCTCGAAACATTTCGCTGCCCGCCCTTCTTCCACCCCCCACCCCCACTCCCTCCGCCGCAGGACCTCTCCTCCTGTCTCATATACGCTGCGGTCGATATACATGACACGGTCAGAACAAAAAAATTCCATCCGATCCGTAGTACCATTTTGGTCCGCGGCTGCATGGTCCTTCGATCGTAAGATATGGCAGGCAATGCGGGAAACACGTGATTTAATGAGGGACGCCAGTGTTTTATTCATACGAACACACTCCGCGTATTTCACTCGGGCGGCGGTTCGATTAATTTTCTACGTCCGCGTATAATACGTGAATAATACGAGTTTTCGCGTGGCGATTTAAATACGCCCGACGTCGGTAACGACACTAACTTACTGCGGCCGTTAACAGCGGCACATTTGCGAGGACGCTCGTCTCATTAATGAAACGATGGCTGGCACAGTGTTTTCGACCGGCACGGGCCACGTGTCGGGAGGGCGAAAATTTGTTTCGTCGATCGGTTTACGCGGCGCTAGGAATGAGCTAAGCCCTTTCCGCGTTCTCTCTCCGTCCCTCCCCCCTTTTCTGCCCCTCTCGGTCGAATGAATTTTCTCAGTTAAATAATCCCAGCTCCCGGATGCGGAATGGAAACGGTACAAGCGCGAGGATAAGAGGTATAAGGATCCTCGGCACTCTCGGTATCGCGGATGTTCCTTCGTTGCGGCCCCATTCCCCCCCCCCCCCCCCCTTCCCCACCCCCTGTTCCTCCTTCTGTCTCGGCAGGATATAGAATGGGCAGAGAAGTCGTACTTAGCGGTCGGGCGTCGGATCCGCCGCCATTGTTTACCGAATATCGAAATCCCATCGGTACGGGCGACAGGGAACCGACGCTATATCCTGCTCGAGATCTGTTTGCCTTCGATTGCTCCGGCTCAAGCCTCGCCCCGCGTCATGCATATTTTAATTCCGACGTAGTCACGCCCACCTAACGCGCGGGCCTTCCGACACAATTTTCGTCTTGGAGGGAAAATTCAGTCCCTTCGTTTACAGTGATAACACGGAAGTTAAAGGGGGCCCACTCATGTATACGGCGAGCTATATAATTATCGACAAACGGTCAATATCTTTTTACCAGGGTCGGATTTTCCATCGATTGCGTAATTGCGTTCGAGTCCCGCGTCCCCCCTCCCCCTCACCTCGCCAAAGTCGTGGCCCGATAGACGTTAATTAGAAGGACACATTAAACGCATCCGATAGACGTTCCGGCGCTCGCGCCGTAATTTGTTCGGAACGTTTGGCGCGCTAGCCTTCAAAAGGAATTATCGGGCCGAAGACATTTTGCGTTATTGATTTCATCGCGCTCGCGGTTAACGAGAATCGTCGAACTCCTGCTCCGGGGGTGAAACGACGATGGGAGAAGCGACTTGCGTGACTGCCGCTTGCCAGGCACCGGGTCCGTACGTAAACGCGTTTCACGTGAATGAAGGCGGACGTCGGAAAAATTGCCCCAGTGCCTACTTGCAGGTGCGGCCTAATACGCGCACTCATGCCAACCCCGATAGCATCGGTTCATTTCGAGAGAGAGTTCCGCGATTTGACCCGAACTTCGGCTCCCGTCGGCGGCGAAAAATTGCTCTTTCCTACTACGCACCCGATTCCATCCCCGGCTCGCATGCAGTCTCATTTACATGGCAATAGTACGTACGAGCCAGTTCGCGAATGGTTTACAGGATTGCATCGACGACATCTCTATCCGATTCACATAAACATGACAGCGTCGCCCGAGCTCAGCTGGATTGACAACATTTTCTCGCGATCTCTTCACCCGTCATGCGACATGTTCATTGTTCGGCCCGACGATCGATCACGGGCAGGGTGGTGTCTTTCAGCGTTGAAGTCTGCGAATTAAGCTGCGCTTCGTAACCGTTAACGGGTTCGGCGAAGAATTCGAAGGCCATTGGGGTGTATAGATTAATTGGCAATATTACGCTGCGTGCGGAGGTAGGGCATTTGCGAATGCGGAATCGGGCCTCTCCTTACATATGAACAGACGTCATCGTCCCGCTCGTCCTGGCGCCTATAGTCATGCTAAACAACGTTCCTGCCGGCGGCGTGCGAGTGGGACGGCGGACGTGCATGAATAATTAATTCGTTCGTTTCGCGCCGTTTCTACCCGGGCACCTGCGACTTACGTCATCCATTGCCGATTGTTCGCCGAGCCGGGCCGGTGCATCCTAACTTGGGTGGTCGAGCTGGTCAAAGATGAGGATATCCGCGAAGGATCCATTCGCGAACCGATCACGCGCGCGAGCCTGGAAAATTTTCTACCGCGTCCTTCGCGTCTTCCCTCACGCACGATTGCCTCCTTCGCCGTTTCGCTCCCAGGCTTCCTTCGGCAGGATCCTTTAGCGGGATCCTTTAGCAGGCACCTACGGCATTGTCGATCGTCCACCCTAAAGATCGTGCGCACGTACGAGAATGGCCGCTTGTCGGTTGTTGCGATTTCTCGAGTGGTCACTGTCTACGTGTCCTGCGAGGATATCGACGCGATTTTCCGGGAATTTTCAACTTCACCCAGGACAACTGGGGTATTGCGCACGTAGAGGGTGGACATTTTTGCATGCTGCTTGAGAACATGGGTCTGTCGTAACGCGTCGTTAAAATAAGGTCGACGCTAATTTGTTTACCGATAAATCCATTTTTCGGGCGGCGATCGTCTAGAAAGTTCATCGCGCGTGCGGTGGAGATCGCTGGAGCAAAAATCGGTCGAATATGGAAAAAGCACCGGCGGGCAAAAAGCGATGTTACGGTGAAACAAGCGTGCATCGCTCGATCCGAATAAATCTCTCGGCCGACGAAAGTCGCGGCGAAATTTTATTTCGAACGAACAATGTACGTGGCGTCAACAGCAGTTCTTTCACGGTTTATGGTATTGCGTCAATTTATTGCCAGCCGTTCGGGATCTATGCTTCGTCACGACGGGAGCAATCAAAAATATTCCTGTGTCCTGGTCTTACCTCGAAAGTCGAGCTGCCCCGTCGGCGTGCCTCTGACGTGCGACTTCAAAATTAGGATTTATCGTCATCCCGCCGGACTTCTCGCCGTTCGGTATGATTATTCGTCTAACTTTTTTCTCGCAACGTCTGCTACCTACGTGACAGCCAGCAAGGGCCGCGGGCTGGTAATAAGAGTAAGGTCGCTGCTAATATTACGACTGGAAAAGCATACTTCTCAGCTTAGCCGTACGTATGTTATGAGAAACAACGAACTCCCCTTTGTCAGCAGGAGCGGACTTTCGTAATCGCGGAGATAAAAGTTTGCCGGCCCTGGCCAGAGAGGGAAGTTAATAGCGGATTTTCCCGAAGAACTGCGCGATCATTACCGTAACGTTTCAATTAGCATTTTCGCGGCGACGGCAAAGGGGGCCCTGACGAAATTTCAAATCGGGCAGGGACTATTCGGACGAACATTAAGTACTGCCGTATCATGCATAATGCACGGGACACTGCGCGCCGGCTGCTCTTTCGAATATAAGTGCTTCTTGTTTGAGACGAAGCCTCTCCTCGCCTTACCCTCTCCCTCCCTCTCTGTTTCTTCCTCGAAGGCGACGCCGTCTTTATCTCTTCCTCCCTGAGAAATCCGTCGTCCTGGTGCTAAGTACCTTGGGAGAGCGAGCAGACGGAAGAGGCTGGAACAAGCCGGATTACGGATTAGGATCAATTTCGAGTAGTTCAGGGATATGCACTGTCTTACCGGTACCAACGCCAGATCCGGCAGTTCCGAATTCGTTGATGTAAACGCAGCCGCGACGTTAATCGTCGAGCGAAATCGCAGGTGAGCGTCTTGGGTCTGAACAACCGGCAGCCTCGCACCGCCTCCCTCGCGAGCATTCTCATTACGAAAAATCGTGGGAAAACGTCGAAGGACGCTCGTCCCGCAGCCAGCCGCCTACCGCTTTAAATCCAGGCGCATTGAGGATAATTAGTAGCGCGAGTAAGGGAGAGAAGTTAAACGATCCGGTCGGGAGCGCAGCTGCGTGCCGTAGCAAAGTGAACACACCTCTCCTGCGGTACACGCTCTCTCTCTCTCTCTCTCTCTCTCTCTCTATCTCGGCCGCTCTAGGCAGAGGAGGGCGTTTTTTTTAAACGAGCGAGAAAGGTGGCGTACGGCAAACGTGAAAGGAAAGTTTAATCGTTGCCGACGGCGCCGGTGGCCGATGGACGTGGCCGACCTGGACGTAGCCGAAGGCTCGGCCGAGGCCGGCCAGCCGACCGGCCCTCCACCTCGGCCAACCTCTAACTCGCCAACCTAGCCCGCACATGATAACCCAGGTACCCGACCGACGTAACCCGCCCTTCGCCGGCGCAGCGACGGCGTTAACTGAAATCGAAGTGATTTTCTGGCATCGGGAGGCCGGGCCCACCGATATCCAGACGAATAAACTATCGGAATATTGAAACATCGGCTCGCGCGCGCACTCTCGCGCTCCCGTATGCAGTAATCGTTCGTGGATATTCGCGCGCGTACTCGAACCCCTGCCACCCTAATCCCCCGACGCAATCCTCTCTGCCCGCTGCGGAACCGGTGGCAACGGAGGGAGGGAGGGATGGAAGGTTGGAGGGTGCGAGTGACCGATCTATACATCCCCCTGCCGCCAAACTGACGCGCTCGCGCGTGCGATCGTCACATTTGTACGGGCTCGCTCCGTCGTTCGTTCGCACGGGCCTACCTAGCCTCGTTCGCGTGTGCGTTCCGTTATATGCGTGTAGTCGGCACTGCCGAGTGCTGACCGTAGGTGAGTGTTTGCGTCGTGCATAGAGCAGAAAAGCAATCATCTCGGCCGGACGCAATCAGCCGCCGACACAGGCGTGCCTTCAACACGCGCGAGCAGTTCTGCTGCTTCTCGCACCTTCCCCGTCCGTGAACGGCGTCCTGAGCGCGGTTATGCATTTTCCATGGACTCGTTCGCGTGCGGACGGCGGGACCGTTGCGAGGCCGAGAGGGAAGGTACGAGCGAATCCGCGCGCGCGAGTCTGCCAGCGAATCCGCGTGCGAAAAGAGCGACGAAGCCAGAAGCGATCACACGCTTTTCAGCGCTAAGCTCTACTCTCGCCGGCCAGAGCGTGTCCGGCCGCCGGTAGACAGCCGTACCTAAGTCGCTATTTGCCGAACACCCGGTGAACGCTCGCCCCGTTTACGTCGACGCTGGAAACGTGCAAAGGGTCGAATGCGTTTGCACGCAAATTCCTGCTTTCGCCTGCCCGCGCGAAAGCCTCGTTGCTCTTTTCGGTTTTTCTGCTTTTCAATTTTTTCCCTCGCTTTTTCCCCGGGCCCTCTTCTTTTTTTTGCCGTCCCTCCTTTTTGCCCCCCACCCTCTGCCGCCGCCGCCGCCGCCGCCACGGGCCGCGCGAGTGTGGGGGACGGGTAAAATGCGCGCCGTCCCGCGTCGGGCATTAAAGGGGGGTAACGAGAAATTATTCGACGTACGGCGGAGGTCTTTTGTAGTCGGACGGGTCCTTGAGCGGGGAAACAAAAATGGAAGGTGATACCGGGGGGTGGGGAGAGGGGGTGGAGGTCTCGTTGAGCGTGTTGCGTGCTCGTTCGCGCGAAATCGCTAGTTTCATGAGATCGACGCTCTGCCGTGAGATGAAATCTCATTTCGATGTACGGGCGTGCGCGGATTTCACGATTTTCGTCCCGCGATGCGCTGCCGGCGAACGATGCGACCGGGGAGAGACGAAGAAATGGTAAATGGAACGGGGGGAGAGGGGTGGGAAGGAAGTCGAGAAGAAGAGGGCGGAAAATAAACGTGGAGAGATTGAATGCGGAGAGGAACGAGGAAGGAACGGTGGGAAGAGGTCGGCGAAGGAGAGGTAAAAAAAAACGAGGAGAGAGAGAAAGAGAGAGAGCGGGTAGTTTCCCTCGCCGCGAAGAGAGAGTTATACGATACGAGAGGTGGATAAAGAGAGGCAAGGGCGGCAGGGGGTGGGGAGGGCAGAGTGAGGTTGCTGGCTCCAGTTGATGTCTGACGGGAATACAGGGTGGCTCGTTCGCGGCCTCGGACGCGCCGGTAAACTTTGGATGACGGCAGTTAACCGAAATCAGGCCGAATCGATTATAACGGCCGGATCGCTGCCGTGAGATAGCACGAATTGACAAGGGGGAATTTAATGGGAAACTCGTCGTCCTCGTTGTCGTTGTTGTCGGGTCGGCACGAAGAAGGGAACTCGACGTTCCGAGCCCGGCAACTGGAAGCCATCGAACTGGTGGTGGTCCTCGCGGCGGCCGATCAACGCCCCTGTTGGATGAAAATGACGACGGTGCGCTTGATGGAATGCGAACGAAGCGCCCGGGAATTGGAGAGACGGCGTCGATGCACGAGTGTGGCAGAAATAACGGACGGAAGGAAGATGAGAATCGCGGGAGAAGAAGAGGAGCGAGAAGATGAAGAAGAAGAAGAAGAGGCAGAAGAAGAGATGGCGGTCGAAAAAGAAACGGCCAGCTAAGTGTGTCTGGAACGACGCCTGCTTTCTCCGCCGGTGCCGGTTGACTCGTTAATATGAAATTTCTGGGCAGGATGAAGGCTCCGCCGGATGTCACGTCACAGACTTTCAATTTCCGGGATGCGAGAATGGCGCCGTTCCCGTTCCCGACGGGGGGGGGGGGGGGGGCGTTCTCCAGGACGAATGAGAATCACTGCTCGGCACCAAGAACGGCGGTTGGTCGGTGGCTACGGGCTATATACCGGGGCCGAATTGATCGTCACTGCGTCGAAGGTGCAAGATGCAGACCGACCTCTAGCGAATCGATTTCGGTAGTCGCAGAGCTGCGCGGTGCCCGCTTCGAAGGAAGTCGATCGCGGGTCAAATGTTACGAGTCTCGCTGGCGACCGCGTTTGTCACCGTCCCGCAGATCCATAGTCCGGCACGGGCTGACGGGGCCGAACTTCGGATGGCGGGAAGCACTGATTACGATCGAACCGCTGCCGATTATCGATGCTGCACTTTTCATCCTGCTTCGCGTAAATTCGCAATTCGGATCGATAGTTACGGCCGCGTACGGGGTATCGACCAGTAATGACGTTTTTTAGTCTCCATTGAAGTGGAGGTGACGAGGGTGGGCAAGGGGGTGAGGACGTTAATCGGATGATGCAGCGACTGTAGACCGGCGTTGCCTTCGGCATTTATCGAAACCGGATATGACCGCTCCTAGCCTAATGTAGCCCCGGGGCGGAAAGGTCCAATTCGTCGGCACGGATCACAAATAGTCTCTACTGCGGAACGTGCCACCCGGAAATTTGGAACTTGACATAGCTTTCAGGTGCCGGGGTGATAGAGAGAGGGCCGGGTACACATTCGAGGGTGAAAAAGGGACGGGGCTCGTGACTGGTATGAATTTACAGCGCGTGTCGTCGTCGTCGTCGGGAGGCTGGCCGAAGCATTCCCGCGACGACCTAGTCGATAAAGAGAAAGAGAGAGAGAGAGAAAGAGTGCGAGAGAGGAGGAGGGAGAAAATTATCCTGAAGCGCAGGCTCGCGGTCCTGACGCTAATTAAAAAGAAATACCGGTCATTAAATTCCGCTCGCCCCGCCCTTATTACTCCCCTTTACTGCCAAACTTTTACCACCGACGCTTCCGACGGTAATATCTCGTAACGGGGCATCGCTCTCTCTCTCTCTCTCGCGAAACTTACAAGTTATTCCCGCTAAGGGTCATCCGATGACATCCTGTCTACTACCCGGCTAACATCCGCCCGTAATCGCCGATTCGTAGGGGATCGTATCGTCCGCGGGCGGCATACAAGCTTCTTAGGTCGAGCTTTACGAGCGACGATGGCACATAATCGCGTCTATATGGCAACCCATTTTCTTTTTTTTCCCCGCTTCCCCACTCTCATCGACACGCCGCGGGATCCCGGTTTGGCTTTTGTGACCATTTTAATACGGACTTCCTTGGCTAGCGGGGGTGCGGTATCGCCCGAGACGAAATGGACCGGCCGGTGAGTGTGCGGGGCAGATATCGTGTAAGTCGGACTTAAACCTCTCCTCGGCACCTACGCGGGACAACTCGTGGCTCTCTCTCTCACCCCCGTCCTCCGTGGATCCCGCCCGAAGGGCCTGCCAGCCGGAATGTCGCCGTTTTACGCTCTAAAGGCCACTCCCGGCTTGTCCTCTCATTCCGGCCCGTTGCGGAAGTGTCGCGAGATTCGCCGCCGACGAAACTCTACCGACATCAATATCGGCGGAATTACGTGTCCACGTCGTAGGGGAACTTCACGCAAGTTCGCCGACATCCCACACGGCCGTACGGCAAATGCTATTGTACGTTCCTTGGAACAAGGATGATTACAGAGCGCGACTGTTAATCCGCATGAAAATTGCATCGTCGTGGGAGCCCTCGAGATTGAAAGCAGGACATAATCGAATGACGAAAGTTTCCGTTATCGGGTTTCCATCCTCCGCGACCGCACGAAATCCAGTTGCCCTCCCCCTCTCCTTCCCCCATCACCCTCCCCTATCCACCACCCCTTCCGAGAGCGTGTTTTTAAACGTTTCGCAGATCGCGTTTCCTTTGACAGGCCGCGAGCGGGATTTAATTGACAGCGGATAATGACGGCGCGGATTATAACGGCGCGCCGTTCATTCGGTTATCGCGTCCATCCGCGTATCACGGCGCCGATCTTTCGCATCTGAATCCCGTCCCGGGGCCACCCGCGACGCGACTCCGATAGATAGCATTAATTGGACCGACGTTCTTGTCCCGTCCGGAAAGAAACAAATTCGTTCTGTCGCACGCCGACGACCCCGACAGCAAATTGGGGTCGCGAAATCGTAATCGACCCCCGCCTCGTTAGATCCGCGGCCACCTTCCGCTATTTGCGAGGCGCGCGCTGCTGCAAAATTCATTTGTGACCCTTCTGTGCAGTCGACTACGTCGGGAAGAAGCCTCGCTTTGACAAGCAAAGTCTCGGCACGTTTCCCTCTCTCTCTCTCTCTCTCTCTCTCACTGTCTTTCTCTCTCTCTCCTTTACTCTGGCACCAGAGAGGAACAGAGCCGCTCGGACAATTGTATAATCGGTCGTCGACGCTTTGAGCGGATGTGCAACAAGGAGTATTTCTAACAAGAAGATCCTCCCGTAGTTGTCGAAAGCTCTTACAGGGCAGAATCGTGCCCGGCCGATATACGCCAATGGGGGAGGGTGGGTGAGTGGAGCCGGGCACGGCGATGGGGTTGGCGCACACGGACGCAGCGGGCTAAAATAGCGACGGACGCCGTGTGCGCGACGGGGTTCTCGCATTGTTGTTGAGGTGAGCCTCGCTGGTAATGAAAAGAACTCCAAACTCTGTCTCTCCGCGCTTCCTTCTCCCTCGCCGTTTCGCTCGCGTGCGTTTTTCTCCCTCCCTTACCTGTTCTCGCCATCCCTGCCTCTTCTTCGTCCCGTCCTTATCCCAATCCGGCGAACTGCTGTCTGCTGAGAGAGAGAGAGTCGGGCTAGGTGTGGGGGGAGGGGGTGTGGGGGGTGCCTCCTCCTCGTTCGGCCCGCCCTCTTGTTTTAATCACGGCGCCACAAAGTACGCCATTGTCTTTCTAGTATCGGCTTGAGAAAGTATCTCAGGAGCGGGCCACGGACGTCCTTACGCTCGGTCCGGCGAGAGCTGATTGTAGAAAAATCTGGCCCGGAGAGACTGCTCGCCTCGTCGCAGATCTCGACCAACTCACACCCGTTCTCGAGTGCGAGTTATTACGCGAACGAATCTACGTCGTTGATCAACCGCGCATCCGTCCCCTGCCACCGAACGTAACACTCTTTATCCCTGTCCTATCGCTAAAGCGTACGGTCGCGGATCGCGTTCGGGGTTTCGCAAAAATCCCGGGGAGAGTGGAGAAAATTATAAAAATAGCGCCGAGGCGTCGAGGCGCGAAGCGGGACGGTCAAATAAATGGAATATCCGTGCGCACCCCGATTGTCCCGTTAAGCTCCGTCCTTACGCGATATCGCCGAACGTCCGCCGTCCCTCCAGCTTTCCATCCCCCATCCCTTCGTTCTTGGGTCTCATTGACGCGACGCGTCCGGCCGAACAAACAGCCGGCCGATTGTGGGAAGCGGGTCATTTAATCTGTGGCGCCCGGCAGTCCCGTTCAAGTCTCTCCCGCAAATTTCCCTCCATTCACTGCCGATGTTTGCCCCGATCGGCGTCAACAAAAAACGCTCTCTCCCCAGGCCCGGAAAATTCGAACGTCCTCCTCGAGAGCGGGCAGGCTGGGCGGCAGGGGGGGGGAGGGGAGACTCGGTCGACTGGGGCGAGATCCGCGAAAGTTTCGGCCGGCGCGCGGAAGCGGCGTGTACAAAATCGAGGTACAAATTGAAAACGTACCCGTAAATCGTCCTACAAGCGGTAGGTACCCACGGGCCCGACGATAAGGGGGCGAGCGACACGGAGCCAGAGGGCGGCCGGAGGAGGGGGGAGAGGAGGAGGAACACGAGAGAGAAACATCAGGAACGACGGACGGGTTCAGAGCCGAACGTGTTTCGTGGGAACTTGCAAAGCGCTCCGCTTCCAACGCCGCGGACGATACCGGCCGAATTGGTTTGTAATTCTATTTCATCTGGGTGGGAGGGGGTGAGTCGGGGGGTGTACGGCGAATGGGATGGGATGTTGGCTAGGGTGGGAAGAGGGTGGGCATGGACGGAGAGAGGGAGAGTCGGCGGAACGTTTCGAGACGCGAGCGTAGGGGGTGAGGAGGAGGTTGGAGGGGTGGGGGGTGGAGGGGTGGGGGGTGGAGGGGGCGCGAGCGGTGTGCATCCGCACTTTCGCGAAACTGCGAACTATCGGATTTGAGCGGTTCGATCTAATCGAACACGTTTAAGAACGGCGATCGACCGTTTCGGCATTAATGTAAGCGGAACCGCGTAAACCGTGCCCGCAGAGAGTGCCTCGACTCTGTCCGGCAATCGCGTTTCCGTCCCTTTCGGCCATTTCGAGTCGCGCACCGCTCCATAATGATAGCTTAATCGTATACGGTCTAACGCGATTCTAACGGATTCCCGTTCCGGAGTCGTCGCTCACGCGCGAAACATCCCGATGTCGATTCCTTCGATATCGCCGACTCTCGGCTACGCTCGAAACTTTTCCACGCAATTCTCTCTCTTTGTCTATATCTCTTTCCATCTCTCTGTCTTTTGATCTTCCTGCAGGAGTGGCCTCGCTCGACGCTAAAACGGCCGGTCGGATCGCATTTTCTCGAAGCCATTATGACGTTCAACGTATTTGCATCGGCGGAACAATGTAATGACGGCAGATGCCGTGGAAACTGTTCGCCAATAGCATTTCGACGGCCGCCTATCGACGTCGTAGAGCTTTCCAAACCTATCCCGATTCCGGCTGACGCGCGCACAGATACTTTTTCCCCCGGTCGATCGGGGGAACGGGAGAACGAGGCGGTGACTTTTATTGCCGGCGAAAACGTAAAGCGGTACGTGTCTCCCGAGACTCGTCCTCCCCCCTTCTACCCTATCCGCGCCTGACATTTCTAACTGCGCCCCTTTTAATCGTCATTAGCTCTCCCTCACTTGTGCGCATGTTGAATCTGAGCGACGCCGTTACTTTTTTGTACTTATGTCTCTTTAGCTCTGTGCCAAAATATATATGAAATATGAAATACGCACATCGGTGTATGCATCAATATGAATGTATATATATCACCGTATGTATATTAATATAGATGTGCTTCTACCGTCAATATTATATTCAATAATTAATGTGCTTGTACCGTCAATATTACATTTAATAATTAAAAACCTCAAAGATACGCTAATCGACCCACGCCTCTCGCCGCTGATGGAAGGCCAAAGGACGAAGGACGTCAACGCTGCCCGCCCCGTTAATTTCGCAACATTTTCCTGAGATACGGCGGGAATGAGGCGAACGGCGTCAGGCGCCTCGACGGTAAACTTAAACGGCACGAGTGTCCCTAACGTAATACGCGGCCGTCAGACAGAAGCGCCTGTACGAGGCGCGAGGAAAGGTACGTCCGTGGAATGAGAGTGTGTTGAAATTGATGCGAGCATTATAGATAAGCGGGGGGTGGTGGAAGCGGGGTAGGGAGTAATAGAGAAACATATCTACTCCGGAGGAACCGCACGGGCTCTTTTTTCTCTCCCCCCCGCTGGCGTCTGAAAGGATTGCACGAGGGTTATCAGAGCGCGAGTTTTCGGAGACAAACGCCCGTAAGGGAAGCAGTTTCTGTCGCGACGAGGGCTGAGGACGTAGATGGGCCGGAGGGTGGAGGGGGAGGGGACGGGGAGCGAACGGGAAGGAAAAGGGTGGCAAAAGGGCGAGGAAAAGGGGGCGGGCGAGCGAGAGGGGGACCTCTGAGGGTCGTAGGGATGGGGTAGGAGACAGAACGGACGTAGAGGATCGTGGGGGTGGTGCGAACGGAAGGGGGGAAGGAGAGGACAAGTAATTTCCTTGGCGGAGGCGTGAGAAGCATGCCGAAGGTGTGGGTAGGAGTCGCGCAGAGGAGGTGGTGGTCCAAACTAAACTAAATAATATTGATGGCCAACGGAAATTGAAAGCCGTTAAGGTCTTCAGCGTTGCGGTGCGAAACGGCGCTGCTGCATAAATAAGACGACGTGCATTAGGATTAGCCTCCCACCCGCTCCCCACCGCCCCCCACCCAGTGCCGCTCAACTCGACGAATCTCATTCCCGATCCACGACACACACGCGCGGGAGCGGTCAGTCCCACGCGACTTTGAATAATCGCGGACATCGCGCCGATCGACTGGCTGCGGTTTATCGAGTTTCGCGCGAGTTAACGAAACGGGCCAATGGCCTTCGCGGTCTGACGCACGGCGAAAACGAGCGACTCGGTCGCGTGTTAGGTTCGTCGAGAGGACGGCAAGATATATGGCGGAGTCGGGAGGAAAAGGTCGCTTGACGCGGATGGTAAAAATGGGATAATATAGCGCGGGGCGGGGGATGGGTGGGAGAAACGGGGCCGTGAAGGGAGTTCGGTCCGTCCGAAAGGACAGTCAATCACCAGTTTGCGGCGGAGGAAAAGCCAGGGTGGGCGACTTTGAAAGCGGCGCCCGCAGAGGAACACCGAAAGTTCTGGGGAACAAGGCTCGAATCGTCGGCTCATGCAAATTCGACGTAGACGTATAGCGCAAATGCTGAAAAATGGCCGGCTTAAAATATGCGAGAGTGTACCGCCGGCGATAGGTGAAACTCTGTCCGCAACACGCGTAATAAGCCTTTTCGATGTTTCAGCCGCTTCCGTCCCGTTTCTCTCCTTTTTCGTCTGTCATCCACGTCCGTTCTGTCGCACTCACGGTCGGGTCTTTCGCCCGTTCGCCGCGCGTGCGCTCGAGTTCTTTCGATAACGTATTATCCTTTCATACGTTGCATAACTTTTCTTTATCTTCAGCAACGCATTCGCCCCGCTCGTCGACGACTGACCGCTCGAAACTGCAGCGGGACAAAAGTCTACGACTTTACATTGCCGGGGCATTACTTTCGGCGAAGAGGGATCATTTTTTGCCATCGTCTCAGTTTCAGCGTGATGAACGACGACGAGCCGGATGATTAATACGATCGCTGAACGGGGCGAGAGCAAAGGGGCGAGAATGATTCGGTTTACGAGGACGAGTGAATGAGTCCCTAATTTCGACGAAAGAATTCCCCTCTTCCCCCGCCCGTCGAATTTATTACAGCCGATCGGGCGCGTAACAACTTCAGGCATTCCCGGATCGTCGCAAATGGCGGAGGCGGGAGGAGGCGGGTTGGATCCGATATTAATAATCGTCAATATCCTTCCTCCCGCGAATTCGTCGACTGAACAAACGACGTGTAACGACGTTTCCGGTGCGAAACTTTCGGATCGCTCCGCGGAACGTTATTAGAATGAAGCTAACGTAATTACCGGCGCCACCCTCTGGCAGAGTTCTCCTCAGTTATGAATCACTGACGTTAAACGAGCGACGGGGGTTTGTCGCTGGCACGCGCGTATCGACACTGTTACCTCGCATTTGTATCACCGCCCTACGAATTGTTCGAGACTGCTAAGGGCGCCACTTTATCCAGTCATCTGTCAATTAAGACCAAACAATTAACCGGCACTAATCCCAGTCGAGTTGTCTACGAGTTACTCTCCTCTTTCGTATGTCGTTAGCGTCTTCCCTATTCTACCGGGTGAAGGTATTAGTTCAGCTACGCTTGATCATGACCAATGCGTACGAGACAGCCGATCAGAGAATACGTTGTTCGACGAAAGCTTACCGTATTTCCGCCAACTTACTCGCTGAACGTCTCAGGCCGCGCGAACGGGACGCGAGAACAAAAGGAGGAGTCGAGAGTGACCGCAGCAATACTTTCGGCCAGGGATCATAATCGAAGCGTCTCTTTTAACGGTTAGCCGGTGACCCAGGGAACGGGAACGTGCAGCAGCACGTCCCGAGGGATCTCACAATCAGTCATTCGAGATATCGTTTCGGCGCGCGGTTGAAAAGGGAGAAATCTCGCCTTGGCTTCATTATCCTGACAATGGCTGGGGCCGCGGTCTAAAGCACAACCCCCACGGCTCCCTTCCGTCTCGTCCTTCTCCCTCTGCCCAACTCGAGCGCCCTTTATCCGTCTCCTACCAGCTTCGACCTACCTTCCTTTCCTCTCTCCATCCCTGGCTGAACCTCCCTGCCGGTTCTCGTTCCTCTCCTCCCTCCCCCTCCTCCTCCTCCTCCACCACCTTCCTCCTTCGCCACCACTCCCGGGTTTACTCCCTCGAGCTCCAAAACCATACACACTCGTACGACTGGCATATCCACATTCCTCCCTCTGCCCCCCGAGCTTCAACGACTGGCCGATGCACGCATAATAGCGGCGAAGCTGTGCCACAAAGCGGTACCCCGTCATAAAGGCCTCTTCAATCCGAGAACGCGGAGGAAAAGGAGAATCGGAATGAGAATGCTCCCTCCTGCTCTCTCTACCCCCCGTCCTCCACCTCCTCCTCCTTCTCATCCCCCGTCCCCGTCCTTCTGCGCCTCCACCCTCGACTCTCGCTGAATCTTTCCCGCTCCTCGCCTCTCCTTCTCGCTCGACGCTTTTCCTATTTCTCCTCTCTCGATCCGTGTCCCGCTCACCTCGTCCCTCTCATTCTTTCCCCCTCCCTCCCCTTTTTCGGTTCCGCGCCGGCTTCAAGGAGCTCGACTCCGACGCGTTCGACAGAGACCGGGGGCGGCCCGAGAGAAAGGTGATGAGAGCGGAGAGGAAACGATGAGGCTGCGGCCGGGACGTGTGCGGATAAAAAAGGAGGGTATTAAAAACACAGGGGAATTCTTGATCTTTTAGCGAACTGACGCTTTTAATTCACGTGGCGCCCGCGTCTGCCCTTTGAATCGTGCCCCCCGGTTCTATCTCGCCTTAACCCTGGCGCAACTTCTATATTCCACTGTTTTGATCATTCTTCTCCCGACCCTTCGCCGCTGCCATCCTCGCCGCCATCTTCGCCGCCGCCGCCGCCGCCGCCGCCGCCGACTAACTCATCTCAGTTTAAACGCGTCCCACTTTCTCATATTCTTTTTCCGCCCGACCTGCCCTTCCTCCATCTTCCTGGCGCGCGCGCGAACGCGCACACCGGCGCGGACGAGAGCACGCACATGCACGCACGTACACGCGCGCAACGCGGTTGCCTGGCTAGAGGGACCTCCATACATTTTCTCGTTATTTATGAATCGGCCGCTCGACTCCTTGCGCGAAACTTTCAGGCAACGTTCGTCGGCGTCGGCGACTCTCGGCGCTTTTCCGTTTTGCGCCGGGGCGGCAAATACTTGAGCAGCGCTGGCGAACGCTTTTGACTGTATTAATCTCGGATCCTCGAGTTATTTCGAGCGGCGGAGGGACCTAATCGATACCCCATGATCGTACAAGTACCCTTTTTACCGGTTTGCTTTTACGCGTGCCAATAAAAAGGTTCATCTACGACGACGGTGGGAGCCGGACGCTGAAGAACGGTCGCGAGGAAAGAGAGGGAGGGGGTTGAAAGAAAGCGAAAGCCGAGTCTGTCGACGGACGCAGATAGGGCCGAGCCTTACGAGCGGCTTATGTTTCAATTTGTTCAGCCACGAATAAAAATGTGCTTTACGAGGTGTCAGGATATCTCGCCGTCCATCCCCGACGGTTCCTCTCTGGCCTTGTAATGGTTAGTATTATTTTATTACCCTCGTTAAAACCTAATTTCGCCCGGACACCCTCGGCCGGCCTTCTCAACGGCCGCGTAACCTCGTCAGAATGATTTTCCCTCTGCCTCCCACTTCGGCCGTCCGACACTGTCGGGAATATGACATCGGCCACCTACGCTAATACCCGGGCGTGATTCCGGTAAAAGGCTCATTGCCGATGCAACTGGTTCGCGGGCTTCCCCGGTAGTAATGCACCGCCTCTCTGCTCTCGCCCGCTCCCTTTGATCCGCGAGCCTATCGACCTTCTTTCTTTGTCCTAAGCCGATTGTTCACACCTACTGTCGTCCGTATGAATAGAGGCGAATATCAGGCCGCGTCGCGTTTCTGCTAAATTACCATAGCGAATATAGAGCCGGTCGCTCAACGAAAACCGAAGAAGGAGAGACGCGGCTCAAAATAGGTGGCAGACGTTCTCGTCCGGAAGATAGTCTGTCCTACGAATCTTGTACGCCTTTATCGACGTATAGAAAATTAGATTTTTTTCCGTTCCGCGAAACTTTATTTATAACCCTGGGATCGGAAGAATAGTGGGTTCCGTTAGGAGATTAATTGCGAGTTCAAATGAGCACGTCCGAGGATGAAGGCTGAGCGACAGGTAGGAACATCCTGGAAGGTCTGGCCGGCGTAAAGGCAATCAGTGGCTGGTAAAAGCTGCGCGACGTACGGCGGAGGCGAAATCGTCGAAATTGTCGTCAGCCGACAGACATCCGGTGATCGGTCGAAAGTACTTCCGTCTCCCGAGGCGGCAGCAGACACCCCCATTCCCCCCTCCCCGCCACGTCGGCAAAACTATGGGCTCCCGCGCCTCGCAGTCTCCGCGTATCGCCTCCTAAATTCTTTCCAGCCTCTTTCCGGGAGACGTACGCGACGTAGAAGAAACAGCCAGTCAACCTTCGAGCGAAGTCTCTTTATTCCTCAACCCCCTTCCACCCCCGACAATTTGCCCATGTTCGTTCTTCCCACCTCCAACCGCCCTCCTGGAGCCACCCTCTCCCGCTCACAGCCCACGACGCTCCCGCGAGAGGAGCGAGAGGGCGGAAAAGTGAATGGCAGAGGCAAACGGGAAGACGGATGACAGAGGTGGCGGGAACCTCAGAGAGGGATCGGATAGAGTCGAGTATAGAGCCGGTCGATCCTACATTTTGCTATTCCAATCTCCGACACCGTCTCGAGCATTGTCTCGATTCCGAGCTGAGGATCGTTTGTGCGACTCTTCCTTCTCCGTCCGCTCAGTTCACCTTCCCTATCCTCCTTCCTTCCTTCCTTTCGCCAGTCTCTGATTACGGCAAGATGCTCGCGATGGCAGACGGTGTTTGCGATGCGATGGCTGGACGCGATTACGCGTATTATATGACACCCGTGCGTTGCCTGGCTCGAGGAACGTGCGCGGGCCCTGTTCGCGGCTTCCGCGTTCACTCGCTCATACGTCGGCGCGAGTGACGTCAATTTTGGCAAGCAATTTTCCGCGGCCCGTACGTCTGTTACGCCCCGTACGAACGGCGACGTCACAATTTTGTATCCAGACACGCGTGAGGCCGGCACGTTCCGGTTCTACGGCTCGACAAGGAATGAATAAACGAGCCTCGGCGCGCGCGCGCGCGCGCTCGAGCGGGTTGAAGTGATATTCAGGCAACAAAACGGGCCAGGTCGCGCGGAATAATACGGAATAATTCTCGCATAATCTATGCTTTTTTGGATCCTGTAACGTTGAGTGTTTTCGTAGCGCTGTACACCGCAATGGCCGGGGGATCAGCGACAAGGCGGGAGACGTAGAAAACGGGGAATAATGGGACGGCGGCAAATAATAGATATAGGTCGCCGGGTGGCGGAGAGGTGGAGGGGGGGGGGGGGGGCGGGACAGAAAGGAACTCGTAAAAATAAGGTAAAATACTCGGTAACTAAGTGAATAATAGTAGAACTCTCGGGGACTTTAACAATCCGCGGCCGCCTCGGCTTCTCGGGTAACATCCTATTACGAGCGGCCCGTGCGCGTAATTTAAAGTAATCTCGAAGGTGTCCGGGGCGTGTACCGGCTTTAGACACTTCTCGCCTCGCGGTCTACCCATCTGAAACACAAATCTGAGGGAAGTTAAGCGAATCTGAAAGCGGCACGGTAGAAGCCCGAGCGCTCGCTCAAGTTGCACGACAAAATTTGAGACGCCGCCTGCGGACAGAGAGTTTAATTCGAGAAAGAAGCGCGGGACGGGGCGGTAAATAGGATTCATAAAGCCGGCAAGAAACCCTAGGCAAGAACTATTTTCTATTCGTTTCTCAAAGAGAGAAACTAATGAACACGTTATACAAAATAAAATCACCTGAGTGGATGAATGTGAAGACTTCACACACACTTCAACTGCTTACGCTGTTCTGCAATGACGGTAATAAAAGTGGCGGATCGGGGTCGTTCGAAAAAACAATTGCAAATCGCGGAAAGCGCACTCGGTTTCTTAGTTCGGAAAACGTTCGAGCGACGGCCCAGCGCCGATAAAAGCTAACTTCGCCGCCGTCGCACTCAGGAGCGAGCGATATGTTTTCTTCTGCGAATCTTGCGCTCGAGGACGCAACGACAAAGACTCAATGAAAGACACTTGTCGCTTCGTGATACAGGACACATCCGCAGGACCGGGAGAAAGTCGGGGTGGGTGGGTGGCGGTGGTGCTGGTGGTGGCTGCGACGGAGGTTCGGGGGTGAGTGCGAGGGTGTGCAAAAGGACGTTCGAGGGTGCGAAGAGGAAGGGATAAACTTGAGGTACGGAGCGTCGGAGCAACAGGGAAGGAAGGCATTCGTTTGGCGGGAGGACCGAAGGGTGGTCGGGAGGGAGGGGCGGGGGGGGATGTAGAGGGAGCCAAAGGATGGGGCAAGAAATGGGGCGAGAGCGAGAGGATGGAAGGAGCTCGGGAGCGAAAAGAAAGGAGAGAGGGGGAGAGAGTGAGACAGGAAAATCGAAGAGAGAGGGACAGAGAGAGATAGAGTGAGAGATAGAGAGGGAGAGAGAGAAACAGAGTGAGGGGGAGAGGGAGACACGAGCGAGAGCAAGCGAAGGCTAACGAAACTGCCGGCAGAGGGAAAGAGACCGCCCAGCGGCGTAGGAGTGAGATTGGCCGAAGGAGCGGGGGAGGGGTTGGAAAATGGAAGGGGAGAAGGCGTCGGTGCATGCGCAAGAATTTCACACGTGAGCCCGCGAATCTGCGAGAGGCTCACCTCGGGCGCGAGACTTCCTGCTGGTTCAGTGTCGTGCGCGAATTCGTACGCGGCGCTTGGCAACTCGACGCCCGTCATCGAGTCGGGCCGAATCGACTCGATTCGGCGGTTCGTTTCGATCTGTAGGCACGGCCCGCAAACGACTCGCCTCGCGAGGCTCGGGGAACGAGAGAGAGAGAGAGAGAGAGGGAGAGAAGGACGAGAGAGATGCTCGCCGAGCGGGAGGATCGTTGCGAGATCGATGAGATGCCGAGGTCGGCGCGAAAAGTCAGGAGATTGCGCTGAATGACGATGGCGTGGAATGTCGAGCTCGGTCCTCTTCGATCGTCGAGCCGCAGGACGAATTGCCGCGTCCGCCCGCTGCTGAATTCTGGGCCCGCTCGAAGTACGGGATACTGAGGGAGAGAGAATTTTCGTGTAAAAGGTAAACCGCGCGCCCGCGGTGGAAAATAGCGCGACCGCAGAGTGCGCGGCGGGGGAGATAAAAAAGAAGGAATAGAAAAAGAAAAAGAGGGAGGAGAGAGAGAGAGAGGTAGAGGGTGGAGAGGCGACGTACGGGGGAAGGAGCGGAGAAACGGTGCCGGCGTTCTCTCTGGAACCGATTCGCTCGGGCAATTGGCGCCGAACGGGGCTGTAATTAAAATCGTTACGCCTCGTCGGCGGGATTCGGGCGGAAGCGCGGGCGAAAAAATTAATTCTCAGATTAAGCGACACTCTGGCCAGCTGCGAGGAGGCACGACGTCGTTCGCAGGTGCGAGGCCGAACGCTGGATCGACGCCACGCGCCTATTTGCTCCGTTCGCCGAGGCTCGAGCGTCGTACGTACGGAGGAGGTCGACGAGTAGGAAATAAGGCGCGCTACACGTCGCTCCCCTTCTCGCTACTATATCTCCCACGTCGGACTCGGCCAAACCTTCTGGAACGAGGCGAACGGCAAAGGTACTCGCTGAAAACGGTGCTCAGTTAGAACGGTCGCTTTAAGAGGACGTGTTTCTTTCTCCACTCCCCCTCTGCCTCGCACTTCGGGAAAAATCTATGCAAGCGTACGCATACGTAAATCGGCGGACATATCCGGGCGACAGAGACTGCGAGTGCTCGAAATTTGTGTCATCGATACCGTTGTCCTATTTATCGCTGTCAGCGGCACGAGGGATCAGTAGCGAGATACTGCCTGCTCATTCGTAAATCGGACGACACGCAATAGGACGCAATATTCCGGCCCACCTACGCCGGATTCCCCCGTGTGTGTACACATATCTGCCGTCTGCCTGCGCTGCTCCACGCTGGAATCTGCCGCTCGTAATGACTCGTAATTGCGCGGAGGAGGAGCGAACGTCGTGCTGGAACGATTTAAGGGACACCTAGCGCCACCCTTCCACCCTTACACTATAATGATTAGGTGCACGCGACCACGAGGATTACCCGGTTGAGGTGGAGAGTCGCGGTGAGAATCGCGGCGAGAGGAGCGGCGAGAGGAGCGGCGGCCGCCACGAGAGAAGTCGGCGAGGCTAGCCGGAGAATTCTACGATTTCGTGCCGCGAAGAGAAGGCCGGAGAAGTGGGGGAGGGGGAGAAGTCAGTCGGTCGAGTATACGCTTCGCGGACGTAAGAGTGTCGTTAGGCGCGCATTATAGATCGGTGACACGTTACCAACACAGACGCGCCGGCCAGCCATCCAGCACCGCCCGCCACACTTACGCCGTTGGGATTTAATTAAGGGGTAAGTGTCGACCCCTGCGATAATCGCGCACGCTCTCGCCCAACGACCACCCGCTTTCACGCCTTATTCCTGGCATTATTACACTTTTATTCCCGGCGGACGACTTTCGTTTCTATCCATTATTTACCGTCAGCCGCCGACTCCCGGTCCCTGATATATGCGCGGCCGGGCAAGATGGCTCGGCATCTGCATACTTGACTTGGCCATCCGTCCATAGACATTTTTTACCTTTTTCCCCGCGGCCCTCCCCCGCCCTGTTTCAGGAGGCTTCTCTTCCGTGTCGCGTGTCGGCTCAGGTCGTGGTCGCGCATTCCTCTCCTTAATGCCCGCCGACGACCCGTAAATCCCGCTGGAAAACGTACTGCCGCGCCTGGCCTGCTCCTACACTCCTTTTTCTCTTCTTTTCTGCCACACTTCTTCCTCCTCCTCCTTCCCCGGATCCTCCTCCACCCCCTCCTCCTTCTCGGGCACCGAGCTCGACTCGAGAAGCTTTCTTCCCCCGACTAACGAGCTCGATTACGCTCGTCGGATCTCTCTAAGACGGCGGTCGCGAACCACCCCGCGCGTCGCTTAAAGTTTTGCCGCGGAAAATGACGCCGGCGTCCGACTCGATAATTGCCTTATTGGCGGAAACAAACAGCCGGCGAAACGGGCGACACCGCGCTGACACCGATATCTCTCTGTAAATATTGTGACAGTGCGTTGCGCGTATGCCGGCCCCCGGAGGGTGGAAGGGTGGCCCGGTAGGGCCGGGGTGGTAGCAGGGGCCGCAATCGTGGCAGGGACATCGGGTAAAAACAACAGAAAGGCAACGGTCGTGCCTGAAATTTCGTTCGCCCGAACGTACATTTCGGCCGGTAATGCGAGCGCGCGCCCCGCCGAGCGAACGGTCATTGCGTCTCGTGACGGAATTAGCGAAGGTCCGGCCTGGGCCGGCAAAAAGATTTGTCGAACTGCTCGATAGTCGTCCGGTAACGGGCCCAGGCCGCGCAATAGAATTCTAATTGGCAGAATGCGCCTCGTTGTGCCGAGAATGTTTGAATATATCCGTACGAACACACTTGAAGCTTTCGGCGTATTTCAGGCGCATTCATCCACGAGCTAACGGGCTTCATTAACTTCCCTGAATATCCTCGAAATTCCTTTCCCCGTAGATTCAAAGACCCGTTGACCGAAATATGGAAGGAACTTTTGCTTCGTTAAAGTTGGGGTCCTCCTAGGCTCGAACAAAAGTGAAATCCGTGCCAAAAAGCATCCGCGTTTTTCGTCAACCCCCTTCCACTCGCTCTCGGCGCGGTGTGCGCGGGTGGAAAATAAATTCCTCGCGAACGAAGGGACCGACGGGGGTTGGAGGGTGTACGAGTGCCGGGAAACGACGTTTCGACTAATCGGATTTCTCTCTCTTTCATGTCGCAGGACGACGATGGACACATCGCCGACATTGAGTATCGGAGGATCGAGGGCGAGGGCCGCTCTGTTAACGACGAGCGGCACCGTGACCGGAAGTAGCGACAGACGTGTCGTGTTTTTAGCAAGTCAACCGACCGTCGGCACGGGTCACGACACGAAGACCTGGCCCCACCATTGGTCACCGCATGCGGTAAGTTCTCGACCCGGCGAACCAAAAGCGAACCTCCCCACCCCCCTTCCCCCCCGAACGAGAAACACCCCCTTTCGGCGAACATCTATTACGGAACTGAGATCCTTCGATAAACACTTTTCTTTCGCCACCCTCGCCCGAAAAGGTCGCCACATCAGGAGTGGCCCGATTTATTGCCTCACCCCAGCTATAAATCTTGGCGCGTACATGCCAGAGCGACTTTTTAAAAGCTACCGACAGCCAGCGTGTATTTATGCGCGACCGATTATTTATTTCATTCGCAGCTCGCGTTGACAACGAGTTTCTCCCCGTATTTACATTAGCCCCTCGACTCACTCTCCATTTTTTTCCCCCTCCACCCCGCTACGCTCTTTCAGACGGAAAAGAGCATCGGCGCTCTCGCGTTTGTCGAGCGAGAGCTTTTTATACTGACAAATCGTCGCTCGAATCAAAGTACGGAGTCGGATTTGGAAAAAGGCGCGAATGTATTTATTCGGGGCCGAAAACGGGCCGAAGCGACCGCGGCGCCGAGCGCGGTTAACGAGAAATCAATTTCATCCATTTCTCGTTTTTCGCACTATGCGCCGAGCTATAATTACGGCCCGCTATACCGTGGCGCGGGGGAAAATTAAAACGCTGAACCGTTCGGCAAACACGGGCTATCGCTAGCTATAAAGTGACAGTCTCGCTGTGTTGATCTAACGCGATTCATTAACAGGTTGCCGAGAGTCGAGCTTCAAAGCTTTGCCGCTCGCGGATAGTGTATATCCGCGTACATGCTTAAGAACAAAGCGGCACTCTCTCAAACTTTTCCAACTAAATATTCCCCTCTCTCAAATAATGAATCAGCTAGGAATTTTCTCACCGACATTCCTCAACATCTTCCCAGCAATGCGAGCTAAATCAGAGCCCAGTAGAGACAATAAGCGTGGGAAGAATAAAGAAGGCAGTCGACCGATCAGCGACCGCGATCATCATTTAGAGCGGCTCCATTCCTGGGTAACCAGTCTTTCGTGCATTATTCGGCCGGCGCGTATTTTGTCGAAAGTTTCGGCCATTAATCAGTAATGGGGGGGCCGGCCATCCGGGATCGGCGTGTGTCAGGGCGATCAACGAAAACCGAGGCCCGTCCCGATGAGAGGGAAATGCCGGTTGCGCGCCTGGCGGCCCGATTCAAAAAGATCGGCGAACGCGGCGCATCGGCACGGCGAAAATGAATCGGCACGAATTCGATTCCGATGCATTTGGCGCATTGACTGTTATCGGGCGTGTCGTCCGGCCCTGACGGCGATAGGGGCTCGCTTTGGCATTGTGATTCCCCTTTGCCAGCTGGACATCGTGCGGCTCGAACACATGGAATACTGAATTCCGCTCGTCACCCGCACGTATTTCGCATGGCGCGTGCACTCGGGACATGTGCGGGATATAGGGTGGGCCTGCGTTCGGGGGCGAGGAGAGGCAGGGAGCGAGCAGTCAGCGGCAGTAGGGTGAGGCTGGGAGGGAAAGAGGGAGAGAGATGAGCAGCGAAGGCACGGTGCCGGCCAACGATATTTCCAGGAGTCCGCCAGACGTGGATAGCACGGTTATTAATTTAACCGCGATGGATACGGGCCCTGGAGAGACTGCCATTTCAATTCTCCCGCCTCGACGGCACCCTATGCGCCGCTGCACGTTGACAGAGAGCGAAAGAGGAAGAGAGAGCGAGCGAGAGAGAGAGAGAGAGAGAGAGAGAGAGAGAGAGAGGGCTTGAGCTCCCTAGGGGAGTTCAGCTGTGTCATCGAGATTACGCCATTAGCTCTGGCGTTCTGATGCCCTTTGTTTCGGCCGATCCCTTCTTTCCTCACCTCCACCCCCTCCCTGCCCCAACGAAGCCGTCCCGGCCTCTCCGATCGTGCATCCTGACGCTGGTCCAATTCACCCACCCCCCTGCTCCCATCAGCCCGCCTCGGCTCTCGCGAAATCCGCAACCAATATCATCACCGATGCCACGACCCCGACCATCCGGGCTACATGGCCGAATTTGAATTTTGACTCTCCAATTTTTTTTTAATCGCCCAATCTGTTCGTCGCGCTGGCTAGACTGGCCGGATATGCCGAGGCTCGGATCCACGTGCCGCGTGCGGTTTATAGGCTACTCTTGGCGAATAGATTTCTATGGGCGGGGGGTAGTGGGACGGAATTTACGAATAAATAATTTTTGGTAACCTAGCCGCGATGAGGTCGAATCGCGGGCCAAACATGAGCTTGCTTTACATCGAGACGAACGCACATTTTTCGGGCCGGTGGGATTTTCCGGTTAGCTTTCACCGTCGAAGTTTGCGCGGACCGAGCGAACGAGTAGGAATCCTCTCGTTCGTTGTCGCAATCTGTTCCCCCGACGCTCGGCGATGTTAGGGGGCCGATGCCTGTCCAATTAGCGGAAGATACGGCTTTTTATTTATTCGACGGTGGGGGAATTTTCCTCACGTTTCGCTCGAACTTCACAAAGGAGCGTTATCGTAGGGACGAGGTCTGCCTTCGCCGTGCGTGGCTTTATGGGCCCGTTTCCCCCCTCCCCCACCGCTGAACCGTGCAGGGAGCCATCAGAAATCTCCCTGCTTAGCCTATGGTGGAATTTGCATAGTTATTCACCATGCCGGATGAGGGTCGTTACCGGCTAGCTTCTAGAATTCCAAACCCAAAATTACTCACCTTAGAACTGCCCTGTCGGCTTGCTCAGGAACGGTCAATTCCTCTCCCTCTCACTTCCTCCCCCCTCTCTCTCTCTCTCTCTCTCTCTCTCTCAGCCCAACTCTCTTCCACCTCAACTATCTCGCTCCACGCTACTCTCCGCAAAAGTAGCTCCGAAGTTGCGTACGCGTTTTCCTACTCGCTATTAGCAGCGCGATACATTCGTTGCGGTCCGGCTACGGGCGGTGGGGATGGGGAAAAAAGAGGGGAATGAAACTTTTTAGCCCGTCGGTTAACAAGGGCGGCGACCATAAATCGCCGTCCCGATGGGATGGCGCAGCGGTAAAAATTCTTTTGTCGCAAAATAATAACAGTAACGTATTTTTATTTGGCCGGCCGATAATGGGTCGCGCGACCGAATGAAAAAATATGCTTGATACCCGAGGACGGCCAGCCCCGGAAGAGGGGGGGGGGGGTGTAGAGTCCGCAAGAGCCGGTCAGTTTGTTTGGTTTTCTCTAATGGAAAGAATGGTATACGGAGGCATCGCGGATAATCGAGACAAATGGGATTATCGGCGGACGGTCCATAGAGTCAAACGGGGGAGTAAAAGATACGGCGAGGGTGAGAGGGGGGGTGTAGTGAATTTTTCTGGCTTGATCCACGGTCAATCGCGCGAAATAACAGCCGCTTATCAGGATGCGGGCCGTGTTTGGATATTATTTACACCCCTGTTCGAGCGCATACGAGGCAATCAAAGAAAATGGCCGTAACCCAGTGCCAAAGGAAGAAGGGAAACGCTTTAAGGCGAGTTACGAGCTTGCCTTTGCTAATTGGTAATTAACCGAATAATTGTATGCCATTTACTCGTGCCGGTCTCTCCGGGTCGGGATGCGCAACGTCGAGGGAGAAGAAGACGCGTTTATACCCTTATAGGATTGTTCCCGTCCAAGAGGCTTAACTTCAAAGCGGTGCCGTTTCTCTGTCGATTAATATTTTCATTATCCAGCGCGAAGCCAGAATCGCGACGTCTCTCACCGTCTCTCCCTATTTCTCTGTCGTTTCCTTCCTCACTCTCATTCTCTCTATCTTTCTCTCCCTCTTCAGCGTTCAGACAATGCAGAACGGCCGCGAGTCCATATATTTTTATCGCTGGCAGGCCGTAAACGTCAACGGAACTTCCAATCCGCGGGGCAAAAATTTCTCGGTTTCGAGCGCAAACTCAAAGTTCACCGCGCCGATTTCCGTACGCGGTGTAAATCAGGATCGTTCGACAACATTTTTTCCGCGCGCCACCTTCACCCCCACCTCCGCCCCACTGCCATTTTAACCCCCCGGTGCCAGTTCGCGCCCGCCGACATATTTTTTTCCCCTCCACCCCAGTCTCTCTCTGTCGCTCTCTTTTTCTCTCATGCCCCCGACCCCGTCGAGAGACTTTTCCTGAAACTCCCCTTCGGTGCCATCCGCGCTCTCGTACATTCACCCACGTCCATTCGTATTCCCGCGGCCTGCTATATCACGGCATATCAACTGTTTTGTCAGTTTCCGGTACGAACGCCGGATGAATGGGACTTCTTTCACTTCTTCTTCTTCTTCTTCATCCCCCACCTCCTTCTCCTCACCGTCTCCTTCCGTCTCCTCCCTCTCCTTAGTTAAAATTATCGACCTCTGCCCCCCGGCTTATACCCCGGGCACGTATATCGGCCTCGACTCTCCGTGATATAAGAATAATAATCCGAATCCGGGTGGATTCGGCGGCGTCAACGTCGTTAGTAAGGCAGAAGCAGGCTGGCAAGTCAGGGCAAGCCGAGCTGGCAAGGCAGCCACGGCAGCCAAGGCAGGCAAGCAGGCAAGCATGCAGGCCGGGAAGAGAAGTGAGACTCGCAAGAGTGAAGTGAGCCTCGCTCGACTCGCGAGGCATGCGCGCGCCGTGTGCGATACGCTTCGGCCACAATCTATCGATTTCCCTCATCCGGATAAATTATTCGGCCGCGATGCCGTGTAATTACCGCATCGGTGAAATCAACCGAGGCGAGACATACTTTCGTTCGAGTGTTGGGCTCCGGCCGGCGGTGGGCGAGCGCCATCGCGATTCAATTACAAACCTTGCTTGGCACGATTACAGTTCTTCCGAGCTGCCCTCCTCCACCGCCACCCCATCCACCTCTCCTCTCGCTCCTTCGCCCGCCTCCGGACTCGTTTCACTCCGGAGAGCACGTACCCGGCATCAAACGGATAATCGATCTCCGGCGCGATCAACGAGACGCACAATTCTCCGCGCACGTCTCCGATTTTCTCTGCCGGAGGGAAAAAATTCCGCAACGAGCTAAGCTCGATGCAATTTGACGATTGAACATAGAGCTCGAACGATGGGAGTGGAGTGGGAGGGCGGTAGTTGGGTAGGTCGAGCGGAGTACGAGAGAAAGGGCTCGTACGTGCTTTAGCTTTCGGGCGTAGACAATGTAAGGTGTTCTCGGTTTGATCGGGGCCGCTCCGATTTCGGGGGGCGTTGATGTATAGACGCCTATTTATTCGGATCCTGGACCGAACGGAAAAGCCTTCCTGTCTTCCGCCCGGCACGGCATTGCCTAAGAGGCGCCCGGCGCCCGGCGCCGGTACAGGAGGCTCACTTCGGATCCGGCGAGGCGACCGTGGGGACAAGGGTACTGAATTAGTGCCATTCGAATGGAACTGGCGAGATTGATGATTACCGAGTGGGTAGTCGCTCTCGCCGTCTCCTTATCGCGAGGCTCGACGGAAAATCGGAATTCTCCGAGCATCGACGTCTCATCGTGTTTATTGAGCCTCCGAGGAGCGGCACGAGGAGTATTGGGAGCGGAGGGAACGAGGAGATGAGGAGAGCTGAGGCGACGCGTCGAACCGTACTAATGGCATTAGAAGAAGAATGCTCGATTAGATTTCGGGAGAATACTTACTGATGTCACGACGGCGTAACACTTACTCAAATGAACCGCGATGCCGGCGAACGGAGTTAGCGAAGTTTTGACAAAGTTCACCGGCATCCTGCCGTCCTGGCTGTACACGGCTCGAAAGGTAGTATGCGTGTGCCGCGCAAGATAGATCCGAGCGCCGGCGGCATGGCAAACCGATAGACACATTTGCCCGCCGAATATGGGACGCGACTTAGGGCGGCCTTGCCTCGCGATCAAATTTCTCCGGATTGATCAGCACCCGAAATTTCAAGCCGACGCCGGCGGCCAGAAGTTGAGCCCCCCAGTCACTGATATCCCGAAAATAGAGGCGGAAGAATGCGATAGAGGCTGAGGCGAGCGCAACAGTCGACTACGTCCGATCCGATCGTCGGGAATGGTGCATAGTTGTAAATCAAGTTAGGCGGAACGGTGAAACTGGCACATGGTGAGGGTGGGGGGGGGGGGGGGGGAGCGGCCAGGCACTAATAGGAGCGAGCATATCAATGAACTTGCGTGCAGGCTGCCTCGAGGCTGCCGGCTCCGCATCGCATTCGGCCCCCGACGATCGTAACTTTCGCGGTTGTCGTGATGCGGAAAGTGGCTGCGAGGGTCTGCTCGGCGAACCTCTGCCATGGGGCGAAACTTAACACGTAATCCGGCCGGCGAATGGGGAGGAGGGGGGAGCAGGGGAGGACCGGTAATCGTCGGAGCATTCCAGGGGGCAACTTCGCCGAGCGATTTCGCGACTGACTAACGACAGCTAATGAGAGCGAGACGACTGCAACGACTCTAATGAAGGTAATGAAGTTGGATCGCTCGGCGTGCGGCGTGAGTCGGCAGGAAAATCGTAAGGGCCCGGGCGCTTCGTCTCAGTTTCCGTCGAGTACGGGACAGACCGGGAGGGGGGCTGAACCTCGAACGAGCCACGAGGAGCAAATCCTCTCTCCCCGTCGTACGCTGAGAATGTGAAGCTTTGACAAAGAGAGTCGGAACGTGCCAATGAATACGTAAATAGGCGTATGCGGCCGGCGACAATGAGACTCTGGCGCTCTCCTACGTTTGGACACGAAATTGTGTCGTCGTTACGTCTGACGTTAACGCCACATTTCCACTCGGCGCTTCTCCTCAATTCGCTACAGCGCTCCGCGGCATGACCGACGATCCGTTTCCTAAATATCAATTAACTCCCGGCCCGCCGGTGCCCGGAGTTGGAAAATTCACGGCTGTTTGCGGAGTAACGTATTACTCTGTAAAAGATTTTTCGTTGTGGTCGGCGCGCGCGCTCGCCGCAGCAGTTCCGCTGTTTGCCATTGACCTGACCCTCAGCACGGCGGTCGGGATCACATTTCTCCGCGTCTTCCCCGATAGGGGCGAAATGTCGTTTCACTTATTGTTAGTGTACACTATACTTAGCTATGCGCACGCACTTGTTGACTAACAATTATTCACGAGCGCTGGCCAAACATTGCCGCAGCGGTTTGCATACATTACGGCAGTCGCTCGAAGTCAAATCTCCCAATGTCCTTAGGGTCCCATTCGGGGAAACACAATGGAATGCAGTGATGCATGTTACACTCCGCTCAGCCGGATCGGTGTACGACGTCGGGGGTACGCGGAACTTTGCCGGGAAAAATTCTTTCCGCCCGAGGAGATCCGGAAGTTGCCACAACATTACCCGAATTGAATGCACTTTTACCGCCGGGCGGAAGTATTCGGGGCCGAAAGATCGTGTCCTTACGTCGCCGAGCCAATTAGCTCCTTGCTCGAATGACTTGCCATCGGAATATTAATCCGCATTACGTAAAGGCGTTCCGATCTTTGCTCGGTTGACGGAGTCTGCGCGAGGGTTAAGAAGCGTCATCAAGCGACCCTCGCGTTTCCCCCGCGGAGGGGAGGGGGTTGAATCGAACGAGGGCGCGTTTTATTTCCGCGTTTATAAGACGGAAACTCGTCCCGGCCCCTCGCAAGAAGAAGATAGCCTTTTTTCGAGCCGCAGTCGCAACTTGCCGAATGGCCGGGGTGGGGCGGAAACTCCTCGGATGGAATTCTTCGGCGGTCGAGAATACGCGGAACCGGATGCTCCGATGGCAAGAACCTAACCAGTAGAATGGGTTAGCTTTGACCCCCTTCGACCACCTCGAAGCAAATTGAAAATGGGAATTGGTCCTTTGAAGTTGGCGCATCGACCCGTCCATAATCTCCTTAATAACTCTCCCTCTCCCACCCCCTCCCGCAGACTCGCCAATCTCTGTCTCCTTTCCATCCTCTCTCTTTCTCCTAACCACGTTCCTGTCCCCGCCGCCTTTTCCTTCTTTCATCCGCTCTTCTCTCTCTCTCTCTCTCTCTCTCTCTCTCTCTCTCTCCCTCGTCCTCTCACTCTCTCTCTCTAACTGTCTCTCTTCCTTTCTCTCTCTCTTTCTCTGCGAACCACGCGACCTCGCCGCTTCTATTTCACTTTCTCCACCCGAGAAACCGACGCCGACCGTCTCAAATACACTCGAATTTGTTCGCTCCCTTAGGAAGGCCAGCGCGAGCTTTGAACGAGAGAGAAGCCCGTTACCATCCCCAGCGTCGAACATCTCATTCGATTGTCGCCCGTTTCCGGCCGTAATCGTAAATTACGCGAGCGTGGCCCTTCCGACGATCGTTCGGATGAAGGGCTCCCCGCGTGGGGTGGGTGGGAAACGTCACTGGGGGAGGTGGAGGGGGAGGAAGGGCCATTGATTTGCCCAGCCCGAAACATTTAGTTTCGGCGAGCGGGATTTCACTGAAAGCTCGCGGTTTCCCGGAAACGGTCGCGAAGCCGCACACGTATTAAACGGCAATGTAAATTCCAGCGCGTTTCGTTCCGATCGAAGACTAACGTTGCCCGCGACAAACGCTTAAACGTGATTTATTAATGGCCGTAACTCGCAGCAACGGCAGGAGGGGAAGAGGTGAGGGGTGGGGGGGGGGGGCAGGTACTCGACTACCTGCCTTTGTGCGCGCCAACCCGACACACGCGCCCGGTCCCGGTCGCCCGTACACTCGGAAAAAGTATTTTGCCGACAAGCCGAACTCGGCAGTACCGGCCGAGGGAGCTCGCTGTTACAGGGGGATTACGGTGCTCGAAAGATTACTGCATATTTGACGATCGGCAAGATTAATCGCGTGGCGAGCATTTCGGCATTGCGCTTTTAACGAATACGGCCTCGTTGCCTCGACGACTCTTCCCTTTGATCGGAGTATCGCGCGGCGGCGGCGGCGGCGGCGGAGGTAGGCCGACGACTGAATGGAATCTTTCGCCATTTCTCGGGGAACAAATCCCGCGACTGCTTCCGCCCTTACCCACCTCTCCGATCATCCCCCCTTCGCCCACCAACCGCCGCGACCTGCACGCACCCAGCTCTCATTCTATCAAGTCGTCTCTCCTCGCCCTTATCGCGAAAATCTCTTCGGCGGAGTGTACGTCGCGCATGCACCCCCAGCTGGAAGTAGCGACAATAATAAAGTATCCGGGCGTAGCCGAGCCTGGAAAATAGGCGTCGTAAACTGAATTCATCGTCTCGCTCGCGAGGCCTCGCGTTCGCGCGCGCGCACTCTTCGATCGGCGAGCGGTCGTATCTCTCGCCAACACACGCGCACGGCACACTGGCATACGCGTGGACACGCATGGTAGGTCCTCTCGTCCTTCTCCGCGCCGTCGGCGTCCCAGCGCCAGATTACGACTGGCTTGCCTATCCCGTTCGTCTGTGTATGAAGTTCCATAGAAAGAGGCGTCGCAGGCAATTTGATGCGGTTGACATGCGTGCACCTTCCGGGCCTTGGCCCAAGAGTCTCTAAACGCGAGTTAGTGTGAGGAACCAGCCACCTCTCGATCTCTGATAAATGTGCAGATACAGTTACGCGGGAAAGGCTAACGAAGATTCGCACGTGCACAGTGGAAGGTGGAGGTTAAGTAGTGAGTTCCTACACTGAAGGTCGCAGGAGCAGGAGAATGACGGAAGTGAGAACAGAACGAGAACAGAATGTGTCCAATTCTGTCCCTCGTCCTCTTTTTCACTTTACCCCGATTTCGCCGTTATGAAACGACGCGAAAATCGGACGGAGCAAATGTTGGCGAACAAGAGAGAGCCGTGAGCGGCGTTCGTGCGCGAGTGTGAGTGGTAGGACGAAGAGGAAGGGCCGATGACGGAAGGACAGACGCATCGACAAGTTGCCTCGCCGTTCGTTCGCCATCCCGGCTCGCGCAGCGGCGAGTCGTTAATTTCGTATAGGCCGACCGCGAATACGATTAACGTCGAGGCCGATGATCGAAATGATCGTCGAGAGACGAGTAAGCGACCGGCCAAGCCGTCGCATCTACTTCCCGTTCCCTGGCTGGACATCGAGAGCGGCTCGATATTTCCGACCGAAACACGCGCGCATCCTCCTGTCCTCCTCCCGCACCCCTCCTGGCCCTTCCGGTCCCTTAATAAACCCATGACAGGCGCGCGGTACACGTTTTTGCAGAGGGGGGTGCCTCGTCGATCTATCATACATTTTAACCGACGCAAGCGAGTCCGCCCCCTTACACGCATGAAATACGATAAGAGGTTGTTATCGTTCGTCGGGCGCCCGGCGTTATTAGCCAGATATCGTCTCGGGGCGCGTTATTAGCCATTTGTCACCCGAACGGAGTCCATCGCGAAAGATTAATTAGCGACACTCGTAATATCGATTGGCCGCCGTCTATGTCGATGCCCCGAGCGAGTTTCCGTAAAGAGGAAGAAGGGTTCGCACGACGATGTCGATCCTACTCCCTCTCGCCATTCTTCTTTCCAACCCTTCTTCTTCTTCTACTACTCCTCCTCCGCGGATCGTATCCGCTTCGGTGAGCTCCGAGGGTGCCACGTCGATCGACACTGTGCTTGACCCCGGAAGACGGCTCGTTAATTTTTTACTCGCCTCGCCAACGAGGGTGCAACGCAAACCGCCGAGTCTCTTTCACCCGCCGTGAAGCGGCCTGATTAAAGATGCACACGCGAATACCGCCCCGGCGGAGAGTTAGCGCGCGCGCGCCGCGACGCGTCAGTGGCAAAGCGTCGCGCTTTACCGCATTTTAGAGCCGCGGACGAGCCGGCCACTTGTCCCACTGCTTGTCCTACTGCTTGCCCTACTGCTTGCCCTAATGCCCCCTCCACTGCTTGCCCCGGACCGGTTGCCCTGCTATCGCTCTCCACGATCGGAACTTCAGGGTATCTAATGATTCGTAATCTTGACGTTGATGCCTGCGAGCGGCCTAAGCCTCTCTTTCCACCCTAAGTCCCGCCGCTCAGGCAGCAGCGAACTGGTCAAAGAGGTAGTAAACCGTGCGATAGCCCGGGCGCCGTCATTTTCGAGTCACTTCCTACCCTGAACACACCTTTCCGGCCGTTCAAGCTCGACGTAAACGTGACGTACCAACTCATCGACCCATTCCGTACGCACCCCGGTAATACTCCCGGTAATTCCCCAGCCATTCAGTTCCTACGCCGCTCACCGCTGACGGAGTGCAAAAAAAGAAAAGAAAAAGAGTTGCACACCCTGTCGGCGGCGAGAGGGAAAGAATCGGCGGCGGGGCGAAACGCCGCGGCAATATTACCGGTTCTCGGAATATGAACGCAGTTTGCCCCATTCCTCCGGATTCCCGATGAACGGAAAATTAGTGAGCATAGAAATTCTCGCCGGTCGACACAACGGCGGCGAAGCGTACGACGAATTACCCGTAAACAAACTGGCGCCTCTCCGCCCTCCCTCTCGCCCTCTCCCTCCTCACCCCTCGACGCTCGCCAGGGAAAATTCGGCTGAAATTTGTCCTCCGCTCCGTCGCTTGTTTCATCGTCCGTCTCGTCGGTCCCTTCTGTCGGTCGTTCCTGTCGTCCGACGCCCGGCGTCGCTTACGGCGTGCGAGCGCGCCGGCAAAAGCGACGATGGCAGAGCGAGGCAAAATAAACTGTAAATTGATTCGTACTCCACGGCGTCCGACGCTCGACGTCGTTCCGCCGGCCACTGGGCGCTCTGGGCGCTCTGGGCGCTCTGTGCGTCGCTGGCAGACGACGGGAAGGAGAAAAACCGCGATACCGAGAGGGTTCGCGAGGGTAAACCTCAGGACGGGCCGGCCGGAGTCGAAATCGGTTCGATTCTCGTTTCGCTCGGCTCGCGATTCCAATTTCGCCCCCCGTTTCCCGGGCTGTAGGATAGGTACGTGGGATAGGTAGGTGGGATAGGTACGTGGGATAGGTACCGAGGTTGGTGCGGAGGCGGTGGCGCACGTAGCTACGCTCGTTGACTGGTTGGCTGGTTCGTTCGCTCGCTCGCCGAGCGAGGCGAAACTTCATTCAGCGTGGGAGCCGCTGCAATTTTGCGCGGCGGATCCTGCAAACAGGAATGCCAGTTCGATCCGGCCCGGAGAGAAGCCTGAAAGAGAGGGTGGACGGGCGTCTCCGGGCCTGTGTGTATACGTCTATGCATTAGAGCGGAAAGGAAAGAGAGGGAAGAAGGGGTGATGGGACGGGAGGGCGAAGGGGCTGAGGTAGGAGAGAACCTCGAGCAAGTAGTTAAGTACGGGCGAAGGGGTAGTCAGGTTTAAGCGCCACCTGTGCTTGTCAATTAAGTTTACGCGTCTCTCGTTCCAACATTGTGCAGCCTGCCACCTCGCTTCTCCCATCACCGTTAGTTATTCTCGCCCTCGGCTCTCTCGTCCCCTCTCTCTCTCTCTCTCTCTCTCTCTCTCTCTCTCTCTCTCTTTCTGTCGCTGTCGTTCTCTCTTTAGGTCTGCTCTTCTACCTTGTCGCGCGCTCCTCCAGTTTTCTCTCCCTTCCGACTCTCATCCGGGCTCACCGATTTTCAGCCAACCGTTCCCTCTCCCTGCCTTCCCCCCTCCGCTCGCTTCCGTTTCGCAACGCTTCGCGTGACGGCGCGATCGCGAGAAGCGTGCCATCCGTTATGAATTACACGTCGTAAACGTAAAAACATTTGCATCCGGGCGCTCGGGCAAATTGGGCGGTCGACGTCCCACGGCTACCGTTGGCCGACGCTTTTCTTTCGCACGAGCGTCGGGACGCCGCCTCTGTCGGCTAGAAATACGCTTCGCGGTTTTTACGCGCGTGCGTAACAAAACGCGGACGTAAACCGCTGCACGCGCGCATAGACACGCGTTCCCACCCGCCGGAGGGTGGCTTCGGGGGCGGGGGGTGAGGGAGGCGGATGGAAGGGCTGTTTTTACATAAGCAAACAAAAATATCCGTGTGCAGGCCGCTTAATGGATGCGTTGGCGCGCTTTGACGCAGATCCGTGGCGTTCGGCTGCGCGGCCGTGTAAACGTCACGTTAATGAGCCGTTGTTGCGGATAGCTGCTTTACACGGCCAAAACACCGAACTTACCTTCCATCCGAGCGCAACAGCTCCAATTCTCGCTTCTCCGCGCCATCTTCTTGCGATTCACTTTTTATCCCGCCGGTCGTAATGAGGATGAACAGCGTTTAATGTAAACGCCCCCGCCCTCTAACGAGGGAGGGCGATGGCGGAAATCGTTCTGGCGTCGTTCCATTCTACCTTCTACCGGGCGGCACGCACCTACCGGCAATTTCCGGGTTGCAACACCTCAAAGACACGGATCCGAGCTGCCGCGGTCTGAGTTTTATTTGAACGTCTGCGTAGGTTCCCACTCGGCAAAAAGTGCTAACCCTTTGACGATAATCCTCATGACAGTCTCGCGCGCCTCTTTCGGCTCTCACCTCCTCGTGTTCGAGGCCGTGAGGAATGGAGGGAGAGAGGCTGAGGAATGGAGGGAGGGAGGAAGAGTTCCCGAACGCGAAGCGTGACGGACCACCCTCCAGGCCGACTCTCCGCAGACTCCTGCCGCGACTGCTTCTCGATTTCTGGAGTTGCTTTCAGCGGGAGTGAGCCGACGCCATTCGTCGGGTCCCAGGATACATTCCTCCCCGGCGCGCTTCCACCTTCTTCCCTCTTCTTCTTCTTCTTCTTCTTCTTCTTCTTCGAACTGCTGCCGGTGCGATTGTAAAACGTGCCATTTCCGCGAGTCACGCCGCCAAATCGGAAGATACGAGTCTTTTACGATGTAAGGAGTCTTGTATATCACCCGAGGACCGACATGCCGGGCGAGCACATATGCGAGGACGTGTGAACACAGGAGGCGGAGGGATGCGCGGTTTACACGGCGGGCACTTCACCCCCTGTCTCTGCCACATAATTTTCCCTCGCCCACCCCCGCGCGCCGCGCCGTGCACCCGGCTCGCGCGAGCGTGAATTTTCCGCTCGCCGTCGATCGCGTCGGAACGTATCGGATCCCGACGTTGGATAGAGTTCTTTAGATTCCGGCCAGGTAAGAGTCACGGCGCCGACCCTTTGACTGTTCGGTCTTCGGTGCAAGCCACCTTCGTATCTACGCTGTCTGCTTTACGTGCGATGCATTGCCTTTCAATTTTTCGACCGCGCGAGTACGTTCACTCGGGCCTCGAAACTGGAGCGCGTAAATGTCTGAATTACTTACTTCATTCCCTCGTTACGCTAACTTCACCGAGGGTGGTGGGGGTTAGGGGCGCAAAGAAAATTAGCCGAGCCGCGCCAGCGGCGAATGCGCATCATTTCCTCGAGCCCATTTCCTGATAGGCCGTATTTAATGCACGCTACATTTCCACGATAATTCATCATACTATAGCAGTTCAGTAACTGCATCGCGTGACCCACATAAACGATCCCGACTAGACGAGCCGTTCGCCGGTGGATTGCGGCGAGAGCCGATATTACGCCGAAGCGTAAAACGCGTCGCTTTTGTGCCCCGCGCTCCGGCGTCGGGCGCGTATCGCGGCGTCGACGAGTACGGCTTCGATGCGCGCAGCGTCGATGGGCGTCGATGAGCGTCGCGTATCGCGGTCGCATAATGGCCAGAAGCGACGTTCTGCCGTTTTACTCGCGGACAGTGCAGGTGGCCCGAGTAGGAGGTGGAGGTGGAGGTGGAGGGGGAGGAGGAGGAGGACGACGAAAGTGGTCCGACGGACGCTCGAGGGGACGGCTGAGGGGTTGGTTTGAGGGGTTGGTTTGAGGGGTTGGCTTGAGGGCCGCCGCGGCGGATGCAGAGATGGTAGGGGAGAGTGGTCGTTTTGTGTGCACGTTCGAAAAATCGCTGTTCGCCGTTGTACACTCGGCCGAGTGTGTACCTAGCATGGTCTATTCCGTCGACGTCGCGCGCGCGGTCCGTCCCGATATCCGGAAAAATGCACTCACAGATATTGCGCCGACACGAAAGTAGTGCTGTCGGCCCTCTGCGGCTCCTCCTGCACGGCTGAGTGCACCGAATTGTTATTGCCGAACAATCGATTTCTGATTCCGGCAGCCACCGACGAAAGTCTCCTTCGAGAAGCGCTTCTCTTCCTTCTCCTCTTTCCATTCCTCCTCCGTCTTCTTCCTCCTCCTCTTCCTCGTTCTCTTCCTCGTCCTCTCCTCTCTACCTACGCTGCCTTCCTCTTCGCGATGTCCCTTTCTGTTCCCTCTCTATCGTCCGATTTCCTCCCGCGCGCATCCTCCTCCGACTCGCCTTTATACAGACTCTCCTGGTTAATTTCGCCTCGGTATCGCTCCCCTTTATTCCGTCAATTTCGTCCCCGGCGAATCGTTGAACGAATTGTTGATGGAACGAGTGGAAGCCGGGCTTCCTTCGACGATTCCGCCACGCTCGATATCCCGGGCTAATCATTCTTTAGGTGGTACTTTCCCTCCCCCTCCTTGCCTTCATTGACCCGGCTCCTCTCCTTTTTACAAGCAGCTCCGGGAAGACGTGCGCGCGTGCCAACTATCCGCGCGATCGTATCCGTTCGTCGAGCCGCGGAGAATTGAATTATCGTATTTCTGGCACCGCGTAGACTCCGATCAAATTAATTTCTCATGAGCTTCGGCTTCGTTCTGGTACTCTGAAGCGTCGGAGATTATCGGAGCGCGGATACTTTCGGCAGTAACGGCGCGTATTTCGGTCTCATTCAGAGCGGGGCGAGCATTAACGAGAGTACCAAAAGTACTCTTTATCGGCTGAATGTGTCCTAAAAATAGTGAGAGGCCGACGTAGGTAGGCGGCTCGAGTTCTGCGTCTTTCTTTAACACGACCCGACAGCCTGACGGATGGCGGACGACACGAACGCGGGGCATTACGTTGTTTCGATGCAATCGCCGCCCGCAGAACTTCCAACGGCGATCGCCGCGATAGCTTTGTCGCTAACGAGCCTCGAACAGCGATACATCGTTTACATACCGTTTAATCGAGCCACGTGTAAACAGCTCCCGCAACTTATCTGCCCGGCCGGGCGCGTATATCGCACGAAAGATCGAAACGCGCGCGCCTCTGCCTTCCGCGAGCTGTTGCGAAGGCAAAGTGCTCGAGGAAGCCTGTCTACCTTTATCTTCCTCCTACCCTCCACCTTCAACTTCTCCCTCGGCCCTTCTTCCCTTCACTCTCCATTCTATTGTTTCTCTGTCTCTCTCTCTCTCTCTCTCTGTCTCTCTCTCTCTCACTCTGACTCTATCTCTTTCTCTCTCTTCCGTCCGCACGCCTACTTACGCCTCGCCCTCTCAACCTCGCGGGACGAGATTTATTTAGGTTTGCTCAACGGGTCCCCACTCGCCGGAATCGATATCGTTTTAGTTGTTAGAATAGCGCGCGATATTGCCCCGCGACTCGATATATCGCATCACGCTGAATGCTCCGGGAGTATAAAATGCATTTTTCAGAGAGCTTCCATTTCGCGTTCCTGTAAGTACCTCTGCTGCGCAAAGTGTGCCGGGCGGATTTTTCGCGACGTTAACTGTACGATATCAATGTTAACCACCCCTTCCCCTCCCCCGCGCCACTCTCACGGCCGGGAGTCACATGCCCCGGGCCGTATCAGCCGTATCCTCGCCCACGGCGGTTAAGTGTCGCGATATACGGTTTATGCGATGGGCATTATCCGCCCGGAGTTTAGGACGTGTAAAAGATGCACCCCCTGACAAAGCGTCATCGTCGGTCGAGGGTAATTCATGAGCTCGACGGTAGGGTACTTACCCTGCCCGCTAATACTCTTCCGTCGGCGAACGAGATTAACCCCGATAACGGGCTCGGTCAACAGTCAGATAACAACTGTTGTACCACCCCCGCCCCCCTCTCCCACTCCTCTGTTCCCTGAGCCGCAATCACTGCCACGAATGCATAATCGAGCGATTCGGCGCGACCTTCGAAACAATATCGGAGTCACGTCGCTCGATTCTAATTTCTCCGATGGCGGCCCACGATCGTGGCGCTCGCCATTTTTCCTACCGACGTATCGCGTCGGCTTATCGGGCGGCGTAGATCCGATCGACATCAAACTCGATTCCGGCGCGATATAAATCTCCGGGATACGTCGGAGCACCTCGACAAGGTGTATCGTGCCTTTCCAGAAGGTTATAGAGACTCCCCGGTTGCGGCGTCGAGACGTCAGGGGTAGCGCAGTCGGGGAGGTGGACGGTGGAAAGTAGGGAGGGAGGGAGGGTGGAAGGGAGAGGGGTGGTGTCGGGCTCGAGGACTGGAAAACCGGTGCACGAATATAGATGGCAGGTACGTGTTGTCCTGGGCGACCAAACCCCCCCGACCTGCACTCGACTGATTTACTACCCTCGCCTTTGGCTCTGGGTATCGGATTCGTCGAAGGTCCGGCCCGAGGGTGCCAATCGAAAGTTGTATTAAAACAACGACGCCTCATACGGCTTCGCCCCCGCCGCCGCTCTTCCATTCATCTGTCAGAAAGGTGCGCCCTGGGCGGAAGGGTAATAAAAAAAGAATCGGCGCCGATTTGGAATTCGTAAGCAGCTTGACCGGTCTACTTTATTACGCCGCCTTCGCGCTGTCGATGCCGATCGGCCGACTGCAATATTGCCCTTTCCGCACTTCCGTTTCGCCATCGAAACATTGGATATTTTCAATTTTTGCCCCGACACAATCGCCGGCCGCGGTCGAACGGCGCGTGCACTTGGCAAACAACGGGAGTTATTCCGGGAAACCTTGAAGGGCTGGGGGGTGCGGTGGGGTCGATTTTATCCGATCGGGGTCAATAACGGCAACGCCGTCTGATCGAGCCGCGAGGCAATCAGAGATTTATATCGGCGCGGCGGGAGTCAATGCTGACCGGGTTGAGTATGGGTAAACCTTGAGCGAGGATGTAAGCAGTGGCGAAGGTCGGAAATATTTCGCGCCGAGGAGAGTGCGACGGCCTGGCACCCGATGCTTCGTGGGGGGGAAAAATATGTGCGCCGAAACGGCAATATTGTGCGGGATATTGTTTATGTATCGCGGCCGGGCATGAGCATGCACGGGGTAGGTGAAGGGGTTGAACAGACGGCGGAGATTTAGGAGAATAATGCCGAGGGCCTGCTTGTCTCGGGACGGCCGATTAAACTGCTCGACGAATATCTGTTCTCCCGGCTTTAGGGCGGCTCGGAAGACTGTCTGGAAATAGGTGTAGAGGGTGGTCTGGAAGATGGTATGCAAGTTGGCCTGGTGGACTGTCTGGAAGACGGCCTAGAGGGTGGCCTCGAAGATCGCCTGGTAGACTGCCTGAAAGACGGCCTGAAAGACGCCTCGAAACCTGAGAGCAGAGACTGACCAGCGCGAAATTACTGATACCAACTGACGAAAGACACGATCGCACCATCGTTTGGGCGGATTCGAGGAAGGAAGGGAAACATCTGAGGGGTGGGTCTCGGTTGAAAAATTCAGCCCAGCTCGAACGAATGAATTCTCGATGCTTATCGTCGGTTGTAGACACCGCCCGGTTAACAACCGCCACGCACGGCAAAAGTGGTGTGCAACGCGATGCCGATGAGAAATCACCCCCTTCGAGGGTGGCCTGCGATCTTCGTCGTAACTCGACGTGACCGCCATTTGTTTACGGCCGCACGCTCGCCGCTCGGCGTCGAGTTTCATCGTCCGAAAAGGAAACCGTGCGCGGCCGTCACTTTTATCGGGAGCTCGAAGGGTACCGGCCGCGCTGCTGTTAGGGGCTGCGAAAGGGGTGGCTAAGGGAGGGGTAGCTCGGCCAGGAAGCGGCGGAGGACCGAAGGCGTAAAGTTTCTCCCGCCGACGGAAAATTCCCCGACCATATTCCGCGCCGAGATTCGATTCCCGGGCATGAAATATATTCTCTCGGCGGCGTCAGGGTAGGAAGAGGGGGGAGGAGAGATCGAAGACACACCTATGCCGAAAGTTTTTCGCAGCCAGTATCGGGGGATGCGTTAAGATCCCCCGGCTAAGTCCTCCACCCCTTTGGGCTGGGAGGGCTGACGTGCCGGAGCAAAGGCGAAGGTCGGCGCAGGTAAGAGGGGGTGGGGCGGCGAGAGTGGGAGTCGTGAATATTACACGCGATTCCATAAATAATATGAGGGCAAGGACGAGGTACGGTCCAGTCCCGACGCGTCGAAATCGTCCCATAAGGGATGTGCCCCGGAGTAACGCACGGCGCTAGATTAGGATTCAGCTGCAGTCGCCCTCGCCCTCGCCCTCACCCTCTCGCAGGACCCCGGATGATAGTCGCCGCCATTGGACGGCAAGAGGAACGGGCCGTAAAGGCACGCCGGACATATTACAAAATATCCTCCGCGTCAAGGGTGGGGAGAACGGTGACGGCCCTGACGACGACACCCTCGTAAATAAGGGGCGCACGAGTCGTGCGGGAGCCGGAAAATTTCCGCGAAGCCACCCCTCGGCCTCGAGGGGGTGGGGACGTCTCCTTTATCGCGGACGACGGCATTCCTGCTGAGAAGTGACCTCGCGGCCTTCCGCCTCCCGATTTTGCGTGCACAATGTAGCGCGAATATTCTCTCCTCGTCCCGGTGACCCGGATTTTCTCTACCCTCGCTCCGCCGAGTTTAGCTTCGTAGGACGGTTCCGGGTCTTCCGATATTATTGATATACAGACTCTCTCGCCCTGCGGAGTCAGCGGCGTGTTTCCGCGGATATCGTTGCAATATTTCCTCGGTCAAAAGACCGAATGCGCCGCGGTGCATCATAATTTCGTACCACCGAGTGTTCCTTCTTTCTTCCGCCGATCGAGGATACCTACCTACGAGGTACCTATCCTCGTCAGCTTCCGTGGGATTCGCCTGTCTCCAGCTGCCGATTATGCTAGGCGTCTATAGCCACCCTCCTCGTCCTCTTCACCTCCGGCTTCCATTTATCGCTCATCGCATCGCGTTCCGTCCTCTCTCAGCTGAGCGCTCCTCCCACCTCCAATTCCGTTCCCTCTTTTTCCGTCCTTGCCGTCCTTCCGCGCTTTCGCTCTCGAGGTAATCTCCAGGAACCCGCGGAGATGGATCGTCCCGCGGGATGGAAACCGACGCCCGAGTTTACCCCCGGCATTTACGCAAACAAGCGGAGAAACTACGTTTCCGCCGTTGGCGCGACTTCGACCTCCCTCCTCCCCCTCTCCCCCTTCCCGCCGGCCCCTGACACCGCCGTTCCGTGCAACCCCTGGAAAACACAATATCGGGGACAATGCGATTGCGATAATAATATGCTGCCTCCTGGCCCTCACCCCTCACCACCCACCCGCTTCGGTACCCGTGCACTCCTCCTGGGCGGCAACTTTAAACAAGTAATTACGGATTACACTCTGACGAATTGTAATAACGGTAATGCGGATATCGAAATAATTAACGATAATTAGTAATATGCATATTTCCGGCCGAGCTGAGCCGCATTCTTTCCCGCCCCGGTAAATTGGCACATTGATAATGAATTTAATTTACTAATAGAATAACGTTGAGCGCGGCAGCACGCGCAACCCCGGGCAACCGATGGCAGTGAATTACACGATGGCGCGCGGCGTCGATAACGAATAATTGAGCGCCTTCAACGATCTTCCCCTCCGGCGCTGGCGTGGACCGTGCTTTTCGATCACAGGTCAGCGTCGGGGAGTCCGGAGGTACAATAATAAATGCGACGCTCGGTGACATTTTATCGGATCACCGACGGCAGAGGCGAGCCGGGCAAATTTAATACGGGCGTAAGCGAATATTTGCCCCGGAAATGGAGTAAGCGCGGGAAGGGGGGTAGGGGATGCACTCGGGGCACGTGAGTTGCGAAAACCGCGGCGGGGGCCTTTGAGTATTTTGGCGGAGAGGGTGTCGAGGACGGCGTCAAAGAAAGTCGTGAGGGTGGGACGGATGTTCCTCGGTAACTCTCTGGAAGCCTGGTGGCTCGCGTCCGGAGTCCGGTCACGTCCGCGGGTCCCAGGGTGAGACACGAGTGTACCTTAACCTTTGCCCTTTCTCTCGGACCTCTCTCCCTCCCCCTTCCCTCTCAAAGCACTCACTTCGTTTCTCCGTTCCTTTCGTTACGGCTTGTTCTCGCGCCTTTCCTCGAGCTCGCCACTTATGGCCGCCCGATGGAAGGTAGTCTCGCCGAACCCGGATGCCGCGTCATCCGAAAATGAATGACGCTCGCTTCTTGCGAGGGTTCAACGACTTTCGAGCATTGTCGGGGAATCGTAATGCGGTTATCGATCACTCAATTTTGTTTTGTCCGGCAGCGGAGAGTACGCATTTAATGTTATTATGTATTTCCGGATTTTGTTTGGGTTGTCCTGTTCATTGGAGAAGCCTTGAACGAATATTCGTGAAAAATAATGTTCGCTCTGCAATTGGCGAGATAAGGGTGTATTTTACTACTAGTCGTCTTCCACCTATTTTTGGTCTTATCTCTGAAACTATTGCATTTAAATGACCTTGCTTCTTCTTTAAATCGTTCTGAGGTAACTTTGTACAGTATCATGAAGATATAAATTACGTAACAAAGGTTTTGTTAAATCAGTCAACGAAGACGTACTGGCACAAAAGTATGTGTTAATACCCTATTTAATACTTACTTATCCAAGCGGGTAATTCAAGTAAAAGACATCAATTTTTAGTCGATTTCGCGCCATGAACAGCTGTTGCTATAATTAAACGACCGTGATTTCAATTTCATTGAATAAATTAATCCCTTGATTACTCCAATTTTTCCCGGAATCACAATAATAAGCTCAGATATATTTAAACTCCAGGGGTCAGGCAGTCTTATATTATGAACGCAAACTGTCGTCAATGGTGCAACTTTGAAAGAAACAAAAATATTCAACTGTCTGACCTATTTTGAGCTATTAGCCTCCGCATACATCGACTACCCCACTTCGCTTTTAACTTAACATATTTAACACGTTACTTTCGGGCATGAACGTCAAGAGAGAGAGAGAGAGAGAGGGAAGAGCAGAGGGGAAAAAATGTGTAGCCCGGTAGGCGCCGTTAAAATCAGACGGTAAAAGTCGAACGCTTAGGCGGGACGGGCGTACAGGGGGTTGACACTATGGGGAGGGGGTGGAACAAGGGCGCGCAGCTTGTTCCTGGGGTTATTTAGTGAAGCCGGTCGGACACCGTTATTTGAACAGATACCCTCGGTTTGTTTAGCATTTTACAACCGACGGCACCGGGATACGCCGGGAAACGTATGCGACGGGCGGGCCGAAAATTTTTGGATTTGCCTCTACCGCTGACCCCGTTTTCGTCGTTCGTGAAACCGATCACGTGAAACGAGTATCGATAAACCGCTGCAAACGAGGCGAGACAGGGCGTATATTTAAGTCGGCGGGGGTTTGAAAAAAACGGGCGGCGTGCCGGGGCGGGGGGAGAGGGAAGTAAAAAAAGGCCGCGATTTGCTCGACCGCCCCCTTTGCCGCTTCGCTTTTCACGAAATTCAATTAGGTCGCCCACGAGAACGGCATCGACCGGCGCCGCCTAGTCGATATTTTCCCGCGGCATATTCGATTTGCTCGATTGCTCCCCCAACGATATATATATTTTCCGTGCAGATGAGCCGCCGTGATTGGCCGTATTAATTTCACTAATGGAACTCGCGAAATCGTTCGTCGGATCTTGCGATTAGCGGCCGGATTTTCCATAAAGCAGCTCCGAATAGATAAGCGGTCGGACGCGGTCGAACGCGGCGTATAGGCTTGCGTGAGCGCGCGCGCGCTCGTTCTGTAGCGTACTCCAGTTATGCTACGTCATTATTTTCTATGAATCGCGCTGTCCGCGGTTACTCGCCTTCGTCGAGATCACGATCGAAGCGGCGCAATTAAGCGCGGAACAATGCAAAGACGCTCACTCGATAATGGGCGAAAATCAATCGACCGCGAATATTTCTTTCCGCATTGTTGTCCACTCGGCAGGAATCCTCGCCTTCAATTCGGATCGTTAGCACAGCGCTCGCCCTGGCAGCGTGTAATAGACATAATGTCGTGAACGTCGCCGGCGAGAACTTCATCGTCGGAAGCAGCGTTCGCTTCTACGTCAATTCGGCAAATTAACTGGCAACCGTCGCCGATATTCACCGTTCCACGGTCTAAAGTTAGACGTACTCTTACAGACTCCACATTCTCCGTGCATCCCTAATTCGATGAAGATGTAAAAAAAAGTGACCCGACTCTGCGGGAGAATGGGGCCGAGAGTCAGATAGACGGGAGCTCGGGAGATGGGAAATGACATTAATCCGCGAGGCCGTAGCAGTTTCCAGTGTCTGGGGGGGCAAATTGACGTATCAACATGAGAAAACAGGGAGACAAAGCGCGCGTGACATACGGTGAGCGATTGCGTACTTGATCGAGTAAGCACGGGTACTAAGCGCGTCTGAAGGACCTGTAGTGCGGAGAGCAAACAAAGCAGAAGCACTGGCCACAACTAGCACGTGAGCAATGATTGGCCAGTTCCGAGCAACACTGCCTCTCGCCGCCCTACGTTTAATCGCTTCTCCGTGCTCGAGGTGTTCGTCTCCGTGAACAAACGTATGTTTATCTCTCTCTACCTCTCTCTCTCTCTCTCTCACTCCCTCTCCCACTCTCTCTCATTCCCTCCCTCACTCTAGTCGACCCCAGCTATATACGTCCGCGTTCCCTCACTCATTCCGTAACTCCTCGCACTCCGCCTCGCTCGCTCTAAAGGCCAGTTTGCAAAACGCTCGCGACTTAATGACGTGTAACAAACTGTCGATAACTGGCTCGACGATTCCGCGGACCGCGTCCGGCAGCGGGAATTGGAAATCGACGTTAAATGGGCGCACTTTTCATTTACACCGCTCGCATTCGTTTTAATCGTTTAATTTCGCGAACGAAATGCGAGCGACCTGCCGGACGCGAAGGCCGCGCCTCAAAGCTAAAACGGCACGCGATGCTGGACGTATGATCTATGATATATGGGAGAGGAAGGGGCGGGGAGGGGGTGTAGGCGACGCGTCTGGCATCGTGTTCGCCTTCAAAACGTTTGCGCTGGCGAGACGCGCGCGCGCGCGCGCACACATTCGCGCGTTCATTGAAAAACATTCGAACCCCGAGCGGCGAGCAAAAGGGAATACGGTTAAGAGCGGGACAGCGTCAACCTACTCCGTATCCCGCTCGCTCGGAAAAATCGGCTTTCAGGCCTTTACGAGACGGAATACGCCGCGAAGAGATTCCCTTTCCCCCCATAAAAGTGCGAGCGATATCGAGCATCGGCCGGGGTGCGCGGAAGGAGAAGGTCGGAGGGTAGACTGGCTGGCCCGGGGAGGGATAACGATTGGCGGCAATGTGGGATGGCAGTATAATTTTTACGAGCGGACGGGTCAAGATATCCGTTCATCTCTATCCGCCACCTTTCAACCCCCGCGACGTCCGCGCTCGCCCTGCATTTCCGCGGCCGAACTATTTCCGAAGTCCGTAAACAAGCCGCTGATAAACCGTCGTCCGCCTTTTGATACGCCGCGCCGTTCGGACAATACGGTGCCGCGGCTATCTCGTTACTCGATCTCGGGCCGAGATCTTCGAGTTGGGACAGATCTGAAAATTGATAGGTGACCCGCGATCCGACGGTGAGCGAGCGATAAAGATAACGGCGGTCGAGTTGTACATTCTTGACGTCAGCGATTTAAGCGAGGTGGAAAAATGTATTCGAGCGGCGTTGGCCGGTCGAGAGAAATGAAACGTCCGTCAGAACGATCGGGAGCGACGTTCGCGATTATTACAACTACGGGGAAAGAAAGGAAGGAAGAGGAGAGAGAGAGAAAGTGTGAGAGAGAGGGAGGAAAAGAGAGAGAGAGAGAATCGGCGTTCCGGTAGGATGACCGCTCTTCAAAGGCATTAAAGTGATTTATCACCCGGCTACTATCGACGTGCGTAAATACATTCGTCACCGGTCGTATAGGAAAAGCTAATACCTTCGAATTTATATATACATATTTACTGCCGCGAAGAGAACAAGGCGGGGGGGCTGGTGCAGGTCGGCGGATAAAACGAGAGGTAGAAAGCGAAAGAGGCGGAGAGAGGGATGCGCAGGTGGACGTAGGAGTGGGAGGAGGAGAAAGAGGAAACGAGAGGTACCGCAGAAGGGCAGCGTGAGAGTTTAATCCGGAAGCCGATGTAACAGCCTGCAACGCGAGTTTCCTGCCCCACTCTCCTTCACTTCTCTCCGTCCTCTCTCTCTCTCTCTCCCTCTCCCTCCCCCTCTCTCTTCCTCTCCATCTCCTGACCAATGCCGAGCGAAAAAGGGGCTTTTTTCGACGCTACCCCAACGAAGGGCAACCATCCAGCGCGAACGATTACGTCCATCGGGAAAATTGGAACAGAAACGCGATCGTCCGCGGCTTCGATGGTCGCCGGACGGACGAATGGATTCGGTGCGAGGTGGCCGCGGATCGACGGTCCCGATGCCACCGCAGACCCCTTTTCCGGAAGGCAACGTTCGGTGCGCCAGGGTAAGTGGACCCGCAGCCGGAGAGAAAGAGGGAGGCGAGGTCGAAAGAAAGACATGCCGCGCAAATCTATCGAAAGAGAAAGAGGGATAGAGGGAGAGGGAGAGAGAGAGAGGAGAGAGGAGAGAGGAGAGAGGACAAACGTGGCGTGCGGGACTGGGATGAGAAAAAAAAGGAATCGCGGTGGACGAGGAGATTGGCATTCACGGTTAGTGAAGCTCCGGTGGTCGCGAATGGAGAACGGGCTTTTCGGTCCCGCGGGCTGCGAGGGTTGCCGCCGAGGGTGGCCAGGAGAGGGCGGTGGGCCAGGAGGTGGTGGCGGCGTCCGGGAACCGATGGCGCAGAGGGAGTACCTATCGGGCATGCTCGGTCAATTTAAACCGAAAATACAAAAAGTAAATTAGCCGGACAGAACGACCGTTCGGTGGTTTGTCCCGCCGGCGCATGGACCAACCCCCCCGACACCCCCCCTCCGAGCATCCCGGATGCCCCCCGAACGCCCGACGCGTCACGTGTGTCGGATCGTGCGGTGCTTGCGGTTCCCGGATTTTACGGACACCCGGTATATTATTACACGAAGCGACGTCGACCGCGGTCAAGGGACAGAGAGAGCGAGAGAGAGACGGAGCAATAGAGAGGGCGAGTCAGATGGACATGAGGAGGCGGAGGGCGATCGGGGGGTAGTATTTGGCGCTCGCCTGAGGGTGGTTTCCACGAGGGGCAGGGGGGGGGGGTTGAAATCCGCGCACGTGTGCGTCGTCCGATCGAATCGCCATATGTCGGAGAGGGCCCGCCGCTGTCCACTATTACGCATAGTAAAACCGAACGGGAACTTATTAGCGGCATCGACGTCCGGCGGGAAAGAGAGAGAGAGAGAGAGAGAGAGAGAGAGAGAGAGAGAGAGGATGCCGGACAGGTAACAGAGCTTCGAATCGTTCGTACACGACGATTTTCGTTCGTCCGACGTGGGCCGAAAGTTTCGCGATACGAATTATGTGACCGCGCCTGGCACCGGCGAGATTGCTGTTTCGACTTTCGCCGTCCCGTAGTTTGTATCGAGCAACCGTTTCGTTGTTTTCTGCACTTTGCCGCCGGAATCCGAACCGTCGAGCGCATCGGGCCACTGTTAATTTATGTCATCCCGGCGAGCGTGGGAACATGCGCGTCTCCCTCTCTCTCTGTCGTCCTTCGTTTTCTATTTTTTGCTCATTTTTGCTTTTTGGTCTTATTCGATGCCAATTGCGGCGCAACGAATTTCGTTGGGAGTCGAGAGCTGCCGACGGGTCCAGTTGTAATTCTTTACGTCGATCTGCTCGGGAATCGTATTGTCCCGAAACACTCCGACGGTAATTTGTATTCATGATGTTTCCTGGAGCGCGATAAGCCGCCGCTTTTAAGAAGAGAGACGAACGCTAAATACCCCTTTATCTCGATCCGCTCCTTTGTCTCTGTTTTTGCTAGCATTTTCCGTGTTTTACACTCGCTCCTCCTTTCCCGCCTTATCTCCGCGGCCGTCCCTCTCGCTCGTTCGGCTCGCCCATGCTATCCATCCTTTATCCCTCCCGCACCCCCCCCCCCTCCCCACCCCCTCGGCCACCGGTCCCAAACCTCCCTTCTTACGCCGGCGGCGAAAGATTCCTCGTAGAAATTTCACTCGGCATCGTACGGATTAACCAGTCGTGCCGTTCCCTCTTCTTCTTCTTCGTTACGAAACTTTGATTCGCGCAGAACGGCCAAACCCCGGCGGCCACGAATTTCTCCCACTCCTTTGTGGCGAGTCGGCGAAGCGATGCCGCGCGCTTCGGCGAGTATAAATTTTTCATCACGAACGAAATGATTCTGACCAGGGCCGAGGTATTAAAGGCTGGCAAAGTGGACCGGTTGCGCTGCGGATCTTCTACAGCCGAGGGCCGCGTTATATTCCCGTTTTCTAATTCCGCTGTTATTTAGAGCGTGTCGACTGCCGGAAAAGACTTTAGCCTTTGTGGTTGCTCCATTTCCTTCCGGTACCACGGTGTTCGCTCTTGACACAAATCTTGACACTAAGCCTTACTTCGGACGGTCCTGTAATTACAATATTCGCCCCCGCTTGACCTCCGCTCTAATTCGTCGTTCTTCTACAGCGTCATCGTCGCTATTGGCTCGATATTGTCATTAAAATCTACCGATGACGTCATCGTCCGAACAGAGAGGCCAGTGCGCACGTAAACGTCCGCTTTTCGATTAATTCTTCCTACCCCGCAAGCCATCGGCCATTATTCGAAATGATTGAGTTAAAACATTGGCTTTCGCACCCTCGCCAATAATCACTTCCGCGACACGGAGTTCATAATCACGACAGCCCAATTCCGGGCGATCGCTGGACTCGGCCAAACGAATTTTCCGGCCGAGTAGGCCGTGGAAAAAGCTCGTTCGGCGAGCGATGCGCGACTCTCACTCCACGCCCACGCGCCCCGCGCTCGGCCACGATGAACACACTCGTCCTCGCGCTTTGTTTCGCGCCATCGCGACGCCTCTCGCTCCGATGAGGCCCGCCGGGAACGGGAGCGGATTAAAATGCGCGACCGACGTCAAAGTCGACCGTGGAAACTGCCTGCCAATCTCTCGGCTGACTTTGCCACTGTTGCGTCCTGTCGAAGTATTTGGCTCATTGGCAAAGATAAGGCGGTGTAAAGAGAGACAGAGACGAAGAGATAGATAGAGAGAGAGAGAGAGAGAGAGGGAGAGAGAGAGAAAGAAGAGAATTCCAGAAAAGAATATTCTTATATCAGCTCTTATCTGCGGGAGGCGGCGGATGACAGCTCGGATTTTCGCCGGCGGTACAGCCTGTAGATCTTCCGTTTAATTGAATTATTTAAGTGACTACCTCAACCTCGGTCTCACTTCCAACTTCTTCTCCCCTGGCAGAGAGTGAGAGAGAGAGAGAGAGAGAGAGTTCCTCGTCCCATCGTATAAACGGCGTCGCGAGTTCTGCGGGCCGAGCCGACCCGCCATGTACGAAAACTTTGCTTTCCGGCAAGTAGATCATAAAGGATGCAGCGACAGAGAAAATTCATTTAATATCGATCATCCTCTTCTCGCCGTACGGCGAGCTGGGGCCACCCCGACCGACACCCGGTGGCCGCGGCCGGGTGGCTCGAGCGGAGAGTTTTGTTCGGAGTTCTCTCGTTACTACCTTAAAGCTCGGCGGTGCCTAAGCCTGCGGCTAAGTGGATCGCCAGTGAGAGGGAATTTCTTTCCACCGCCCGGGACGTCGTTGCCTCGTCGCTTATTTTTTTTTCTCAACCTCACCCCATCGGCCGACAACGAGCGAGAGCGACGGGGAGATAGATAGAGAGAGGAGGGGGGTCAGGGAGGGAGAGAGTGAAAGAGTGAGCGAAAGAGAGAGCGAGGAGGAAGAGAGTAGGTTGTACCTTAATTGCACTTCTGTAATTATTCGCGTTTCGCCCCCGGCTGCCTCGTGTTAATTCGAGTTGAACGATATCTTTGGAGAGAATGTTAAGCTGTTTACCAGTCGCTCGGACGACCGATCCTTTATCCGCGCGATCCGTGCCCACGTAATTGAGGATTTCGTTTGTTTGCCTCCCCCGCGGGAGACGTATTTTTTAATTACGCCCGCGGAATTTAACCTCGCCACGCGCTCGCGACGGCCAAGAAGCATTTAATTCATTTCGGGCGTCTCCCCCGCGGGATCAGGTATTCCATTTCTACGGCTACGGCTGACTCTTATGCCGGCAAATTATTAACGCGCCCACTCGGATTTCGCGTAAGCGGGCTGATCGGATTTCTGCAAAATTTAACCGCTCATCCTTCGGCCGGAGGACCTTTTTGCCAACAGTCGTCTTACCAGGCCCCCCGGTCAAAGAAAGTTCGCCGAGTCGCGACAAAAGGGCAGAGCCGGCCGGCGCGAGTGGGGTGACAAGATAAATCACTTTTTGGAGAATTTATTAGGAGTCGCTACGTTGACTGGCTAAAACACTGGTACCCCGTTAGAGTGGCTTCGGCCCGGTGGCGTCGCGGCGGAATATCGCTGACTCGCCGATATCGTAAATAGAAGTTTAATTAATTCGCCGCTCGGTTAACTCGGCTGACAAGTCGACGGAAAGGAGGCGAGGTAGGGATTACGACGTCGGTATAAGGGATGCTTTGAGCCGGCGTAATATAGCCCGTCTCTTACGTCCGGGAGCCTGGGCTACGTTCGGCTGCGGATGGGTGGCCGAGGGCGGGGGGGGGGGGGGGGGGGGGAGATGGTTACATGAACCAGCGGGGTCAGCAGATTGAAACTCCGTCCGGATGCGATGGCCTCTCGTTCTGTCTGCGAGTGAAACTTAAAAAGTGTCACCGCAGGACCGACGGACCGTGCCGCGCTTACCCAAGAGCGAGAGGGACGACTCGACTTCCGAATAAGGAAGCCGACCTCGAGGAAGGAGCGCGAATCGAGAATCAAACCGTCGAACGTGCGTAACGCGTTCGCCGTAAAAAGGGCTCTCGTAAAAATTGTCCGATCGTCAGCGGACAGTTCTGTCCTCCGTTTTGTCCTTCCGATTTCGACCGGCAGATATTTTCGACCGTGCGAGCCCCGACTTACGCGGATTGATACGTCGAACGTGTTCGGCGTGCGAGTATCGGACGCGTGCACGTGTCAGCGAACGTGCAATTAATGGAAAATATAATAACGCACGCTGCGCGGTCGTCGCCGACGAATCCGAAAGCGGAAGCGCACGCCGTTTGACGCATTTTAACCTCTGCCCGACTCCGGGCCCGAGCGTCGAAGTCACGAATCCTCCGGCTGGCTTTTTTTGTCCACCGCGGGCCCGGTACTCGGAAAATTAAAATTAAACATCGGATACGGTATAATGCGAATAGTGCGTCGCTCGCATTCTGAATGGCCACGGGCGCCCCCATGCGTTCTATCAATCTGTCAGCGAGATATTAGCGACCGCGCGGTCGTTTAATTACTTCGACTGTACGGCATTTTCGAAGGAATGCCAAGATAATTAAAGTATACCAGCGTCAATTTCGGCGACCATTGTTTCCTCCCGACAAATTAAACCGCGTTATTGCCCCCTAACGCTGGTCGCTGTCCGACGACTGTGTTGCCATTGATTATTTTTGCAATTCGGCTCGGTGGGAGCGTCACCGATCGTTCCGACTGCGATCGGAGATCGAGGGGGTCGAACGAGCTGCCGATCTTTTTCACCCGGAGCGGAGAACGGGAGAATTGAGGCGGAAGGCCGGTAATAATGCGCGCGGTTAATTCGAGATCCGATAATTCGTTTTCTAACCGCGGCGAGCTCGAACCTTTTCCGGGGCAAGAGACGTAACCGAATCTTTATCGAGCCTCGGGGGAGCGGAGATCGAACATCGGTGTAAGAGGATCGTCATTATTTCACCGAGATAAACGGTTTATTTTGGAACTAAAGCGGGCTCGTCACTAGTCGTTCCCGACTATCTCGGCGGACATATCGATATCCCCTACCCTCCCAAACGGAGATAACAATAGAATTTCTTTATTTATCATCCAATGCTCTTAACCCGAACCTCGCCCTGGACTCAGGGCGAATACGTCACTGTATTGAATCCAATCGAATTAGAAAAGTCGTAATTGATAACCGTTCGGTCGGAGCGATAAGCTTCGATAACAGCCGACCAGCGATGTACATTATCGCTCTCGGTTGGCAACAATCTGGCTGATTGAAGTTTCCCCTTTTCCACCCTCCGTACCCTCCTTCCAATACTTATAAGTAGTAAGCGCCCAATCCGGCGATAGTTCGCCGAGACGACGAGAACGTTTTACTGGCCAACTTCCGATGATATATCGTTCGAGGAATTTCGTGATTCGGACTTGGACGCGGAATCGCTTCGAAACGCTCCTAATACGTATTCGCGGTGCGCGCGACAGCGTATTTGTAAATCGTTACGGCGCTTTAACGATCTATAGGCTGCCGGCAATGATTGACTCCACAGCGATGGCCCGCGTAAAGCGTTTTCGAAACAGTTTTATACCCGACAGGTTCCGCGATCCGCGGACGAGCGCGATCGGCCGATTTATCGGACGTCGGACGGACGGGAGTTTCCCGACTCAAGTCGCGCGTCGTATTTTATCAAAATTATTTACTTCCGTCGGGACAGCTTACGCGAAGTTAGTCTCCGATTGGCGACAATATTCGGGGTAGGGAGGAGGAGCGCGGATGGCCAACGGTTCGGAACCCGCTCGATTCTTTACGATCTCCGTACGACTCCTCGAATTTACGATACGAAACGGCGTCGCGCGTAAATCTTCGCAGCCGCGATCAGCGGGAAATTGGAAAAGCCGTCCGCGATTGGTGATTCATCCGCTCCGCAGCGGGTCCACTTTCTCTCTCTCTCTCTCTCTCTCTCTCTCACTCTCTCTCTTTCCCCCTCTGTCGCTGTCGACCTCGACCTCTCCCTTCCTCTCGCCGGCGGGCCAGCGATGCATATTTTAATGACGAATGGAAAGATGCGTCCAGTGGCTTTCGTGACAAATCAATCGAACTCCGTCCCATCGCTCGCCCTCCTTCTCCCCGGACATTTTCACGCTCGACCCTCTTCCGCTTCCGGCCCGTCGATCAATTTTTTCTCACCCTTTATTGCCTCCGACCGCGCGCCCGATGCTCGCATTATTCGATGCAATTTTAAAACCGGCAAATTCTCGCCGAATAAAAAAACATCACCGCACCTTGCCCGCTAATGAAATCAGCGTCAGGCCGACGCTCTCCATGCTCGTATGAAATATTCCCTATCTCCGGCGATATTTCCGGCTTATCAGACGCACGTGTGGACGGACGGGAAAGAGGCAACGGTTCGGAATGAAAAACGTCATTGTCCGACGTCAATTGTAATGAGCGCGTGCCGTCAATTCGAGGCCGCGGCGAAACCTTCGGGTCCCACAGGCGGCCGAGGCGTCGAGTCGGCAGCGTCGGGATCGGCGTCGGCGGCGACCATTGATATTACTGCGAATCGGCGGTCGAGCAAATATCCTCCGCTCTGTTCTCTACGCCGGCTCATTGTCAGTACAGTATGCTCGAGTTAATCGATAACTGCGCAAACCGTGTTCAGAGAGCATCCCTAATGTTCCCATTGTCTTTGAGCAGACGTCTCCCCGTGTCCCGGGCGCACGGGGGGCCTCTCTATAGTTAAGAGAAAAGACAAGGCCGGAAGTGGAAGTTGGCATCCGCAAAGTTGGTCTCGCCCAATTTCGCCGCAGCGAAATACTGTGAGCGCTGTATTCTCTCTCTCTCTCTCTCACTCTCTCTATCTCTCTCTCATTCCTTCTGAACGTCTCTATCTCTCTCCCTCTCTGAAACGTACTCGCTCGCGGTGCGAAATACTGTGTGCGATGAAACGCGCACGACTATATACATGCCCCAGTCGACTGTTATGTACGCGTGTCGTGGATGTGACGACGGTGCGCTACTCCAAGGTATACAACCCGATACCTTCCCCCTGCCGTCTAAGTTCTCTAACCAGGCGGCGCGTTCGCGATTAATCCCATGGTTATCTGGGACCGGTCGCGAAATCACGAGCGAGAGGCCTCACGTCGAAGTTTCGCACAGCTATTGGCGGAAAGAACGATACGGAGACGAGCGTGGGCGAGGAGGCCGCGAGTACGACGGTGGGAGACGAGGACGCAGAAAGGCAGATATAGGGTGTCGGGGAGGTGTGGCACTGACGGCGGGATAAACTTCGTCGTTCACCCACTGCGAAGGCTACCAGCGTCCGCAGATCGACCGAATTGATGGCAGGAATGTTCGGCTTTCGTGCTCCATCCGGCCCGGCCGCTCTCGCCGAAACTAGTCGTTTTGCTGGGCGAGCGCGCCCGCGCGCGCACTTCATACCTTTTATTGTTCCGCTTGAAAACCGCGCCGACGGGCGTAAATACTTTATGCCCCCGAAAGAATACGTGTTTCATTCAATTCGCCGACGCACTCTTTTTATTCGCCACCGATACCGAGCCAGGAATTGAACGATCCCGACGGCGATTCCGAAAGTTGTGTCGGTATATTAATTAACGGACCAATTGTCGGCCACAGTATATAGGGGAGTAGAAAATATTATTCGTTTCCGGACTCGAGAGCGCTGTCGGGAGAGATGATCTTGCGATAGGACGTTTTTCGAGTCGGAGCCGATTTTAATTTTTACAGCCATTGAAAAAACCAGACGGCGAGCTGGACGGAAACGAACTGCGAGGTCAGTCGTGCGATCCGTCGTTTGCGCGCAAGATGGGGGGCGAATATTAATTATTCGGCCGTGCTGTCCGAACGTAAAAGCGGGAGGATATTCGAATAATGTCGACTGCGCGGCCGAGTTGGCCGGCCGTTCCCGGAACGAGCGAGGGCCGAAGAGACGAAGAAGAAAGAGAGGCCGAGACCGGTAGTACCCTGACTGGCGCGGGGGGAGGGGAGAGTGTTCAAGTTTCGAAACTTGCGTTTCGAAGCATTTGGCCAAGTTGTCGCGCGTAATCTAGAGATTGCAAAGCGGGCAGGACTGAGAGCAGAAAAAGGAAGTCAGATGGGGTGTAGGAGGAGATGGGGGGGGGGGGCAGAGGTGACTGAAGTACGACCAGGACGAGAAGGGTGGGCAGAGAGGGGTGGGAGGCAGGAAAGCCTGGAGGAAAGGGAGAGGTAGACGGAGTCTATCCTTAGGAACGTGCGACTAAATGAAAGGAATGTAAATCATAAAAAGTTACGAGCTTTTAAATCTCCTACAAGGTGGTGCACGTTCGCTTTAATTACCTTACATCTCTCATTCCTTCCCCGGCACCCCGAACGACGGGGTTGGCACCACCCCACTCGCCCTTCTGAGAGAACTTCCTTCCTCTTCCCACCGTCTTTCCGCCGTCTTCTCACCGCTGGCCGGGCTCCCTCCTTTCTCTCATTTGCATTCCGCGAAAACGAGTATCTCTCCTTCTCCCCGGCCCCTCTTTCATGCTCTTACTCTCTCTCCCTCTCTCACTCTCTCTCAATCCTTGGTCACGCTCGCACCCCTCCGTCTTTCGCTCGTCCTCCTTCCGCGCTTCCTGTCTCGGCGCTTCTCTCACTCGGAGAAATTCTCTGCCGCGAATAGATCACCTTCAGGGCCGTACGCTCTTGGGGATAATTAGCTACGTGGCCGTGGCGCACTCACGTCCTGATATGCGGTGTATACCGGAGAGGAGGAGGTAGACCGGGTGGGAGGAAGACGGGACGGAAAGACGGGGATGAACGGGCGAGGATTGAAAGAGAAAGAGAGAGAAGAGAGAGAGAGAGAGAGAGTGGGAGAGAGCTGGGGGGATAAAATAGAGGAGGTGTAGGAGGAGCGAGAGGTGGAAAAACCATACGTACACGTTCCACGCTCGTTATTAACGCCACCGCCGAGGGATTCGCTCGCAAATGCTGCGCCGCGAAGATATGCAATCTTGGCCGGGAAGGGCGGCCGTGGTGGGACGCGGTGGATTGCTTTCTAAGTGATTGTGAGATAAGTGGAACGCTCCTTTCTCGCCCCGCTGCCTTTAGTGCCGGCTACCTTCGGAGGGTGCCACCTTTGGCCTCACCCCCCTCTCAACCCTCCTCATCCCCCTGCCCGGTCATGCGCGCGAGAACGACAGCGCGCCGTGGCAGTGCATGCGGACGAGGAAGGGCAAACAGAGGGCTTTCGAGGGTGGGGGGGCAGATTACGAAGGAAAGTAAGGGGGTCGCGTCGCCTGTAATTTTTGCCGGGCCACCGAAAATACGGTGCACGCCCTGCCGCGCTTAATCATTCACGGGGCAACGCGCCCTCTACCCGAGATGACGGAATTTCGAGTTTGACATTTTCGCGACGTACTGGAAATTAATGGATGCGCGGGGGGATGCCTAGGCGGCGCCCGCGGGGCCAAATTTCTTGCTCGCACGCTTAGAATTTAAATGGCGCGAGCTCGTGCATCGTTATTAGCCTAATCACCTGCCGGTTAATTGAACGGCGTTTGCATTGCAGGGTTAATTAACGGCCTTTGGAGAGGTCGTTCGGGGTTCCGCGTCCAGTAAATTCTCTGTCACACCCTCCCTCCGTCCCTGCCAGCCTCTCTCCTCCCCCCCCCCCCTCCTCCCGTCGCTCCTGGCCCAGCGTGGCCCTCCTCCTAGTCTTCTGCCTCCGTAAACCCACGAGAAACGAGAAGGCAGTCTTGTTTATGTCACGGGGGATGTTCCGAGGGGTGGGTATACTCGGGTGCCTCGAATATCGAGTATGCTCGATATTTCATGATGTTAGTTCGCCGCTGCACGGGAATTCCAAAGACAGTCGAAGCCCCGGCCGTTCTCCGGCAGGCTAAATGAATATGAACATTCTGTCGGTGGAAATGAGACTTTCCCGACGACCGCGCTCCGCCGACGATTTATATCCCATTTTTTTCCTACCTACTCCCGTCCCAACCCCACCCCACCGGCGACGCCCACCCCCCTCCGTAATATGACGTCAAACAGCGATTGCCGGGCGTGGAATGAATGTCGAGCACGGCTTCAATCTCGTCTAGTAACACGTTGTTCCGTGTATGATCACACGCGAATTTCAGGGACACGAAGCGCGGGGATATACGGACGTGTAATACATGTAATATATAAAGGGTGGAGCGAACGTCGGACTGGATGGGACATGCGTCATGGCATGACAGGCGGAACAAATGGAATCTGAACCAGCGATCCTCCGGTGTAAACTGCTTATGTATTGGACACCCACTGACGACCACCCCTAGGAACGTCACCCGCCGATGATCTAATAATATTTTAAGTAACGGATCACCTGTCAGCTCTGGATTTTCCTCTTTGTCTCGAAGATGTGAGACGTACCGAATCGGCCGCGGCAGTTGCGGCGCCTGGCTGCATATTCGGATTATAAATGGATCCGCGTCTGCGGCCCGACTGCCGCGGCATAATTTCCGTCAGCGTCGACCAATTGGCGGCAATTTTCAATTATGCGAGTACGCGCCAGGGGCCGAGCCGAGTAGCGTGGACAAGTAACAGGATAGAAGCGTATCTTGCCCGGAAATAACCCCGTTCTCGGATCCGTTTCCAGATCCGGGTTATCTAAGACTTCGAAGGTAAGAGCCACAGGCGGCCCGGCGCGTATATTATTCAAGCTCCTCTGCTCGTAATGTCTCCGAGTACATTATATACTCGACCCACTTCACTCTCTACCGTTCTCTCTGCGTTGCTCGCGAGCCTCCCTTCTCCCTCCCTCGCACCCTCTTTCTCCCACCCCCCCCACCGGCCGACACTTCCCTCGCATCCCCCTTCTGCCGCGCCCTTGTTTTTGCGCCCACCCGAATCGCGTTAGTACAAATCGCCTATAGGGCGGACAAGAAAAATCGCCCTTGCGATCGCTATCATGATAATTCGACATTACCACATCCGCGGTGTCTCGCGTGTCGTTCTCGTTCTAATCTTATCGGCGGGGCTCATGTCTGGGGTACTTTTGCGAAAGTAACGCACGACGCTAACGATACGCTCGTTTCGAATAGGCCCCACTGTCCCACGCAGAGGGCTTGCGAGTGTGTTGCGTGCGTGGGATAATGGCTGGCAGTGCCGTGTGAGAGTTCGCTCGTCCCGCCGGCGTGTAATGCTCTCCTAGTGGCAGTCGAGCTGGCAGGGTAGCTCGTAGTGTACCTGGCAGGGTAGGTCGTAGTGTACCTCCCAGTCGAGTTCACAGTCGTCTGCCGAGAGGCAGGACCACCTGCACGCAGACAGAGCGGCTCGCCTGGGGGATCAAACAATCGTCGCGAATTAGTGGCGAGGAAATCGCGGCCGAGACAATGGTGGGCGGCGGTGGGGGGTGGTGCGCGCCGGGCACGGACAAAAAGGGAGCCGTGGAATAGAAAAATATGTAACTTGTTGACACGGGTGATCCCGTGGGGCTGGAATGCGATTATGCAGTCAAATGAGATTGTGGCATATGCATGAGCCCGACCCGGAGGCTCCCCATGCCGCTTGCCCCGCAGCCACCCTCGGTCGGCCGCCCCTCGCGCCGCCAACCCCCCGAGCAACCCCGACCGACTCCTGCCTCCGGACTCACCTTTCCGAGCAGCCACCCCCCTCGATTTCCCTCCGCGGCCGCTTCCTCCCTCTCCTCCCCTATCGTCCTCCCAGTTCTTGCACGCCTTCGATCTCCCTCCCCCCGCGATCCTCTTCGACCTCGCTGCCCCTTTTCCGGCCATAGGCAATACGCACGGACGGCCCTGGCAGCGTCATAACTCCGAACGACGCACCGAGGCGTCGTTTACGAGTGCCGGGACGACTCGGCCTCTTATCGCTTTAGATCCGGGCCCGCGATCTCGGACGTCCGACTTTTCAAAGTTACTGCCCGCGGCGCGAGGCACGCCGCTCCGAATGCCGAGATTTTCCATTCGGCTCCACGCCGCTTTCACTCGCCGTATTTAAGTCGGGTTCGTGACCCGCGACGCCAGTCTGCCAGGATTTCGCTGATCCTCGACATCCTGTCGTCGAAGACCGGAATAAAATGTCGATACGCTTCATCTTTGACATTAAAGACGATCGCGAATCAAACGGCAGTCGAACGATCGGCGGATCGGCGGGAGGCAAACGACAAAGTGATTGGTCGTTCATTCTCGGCGTATGGGGAAAATGTGGAGCAGGCGCGGGGCAAAAGTTGGCAGCTCGACGATAAATCGCTGAGCGCGAGTCGCGGAAGGAGCGGGGCATTTAAATCGGGTGGTAATTTTTACGCCGCGCTTCAGCAACTTTGCTTCGCCGTTAGCTCGACAGTTTGACCCGCGCGCGCTCGCTCTCGCGCGTGGTTAACCGCCGACGTGAATATGACGTTGAAAAACTTTCGACCGCAAATATGACCGTTGCGGGAATTATTGCGCGCACGCCCCCGGGCCGCGGAACAGCTGACATCTTCTAATTTCAGCGGGACCGGGACCGACGGGGGTGAGGGTGAGGATCAGAGGGTTGGGGCACACGCGCCCGTAACTTCCGCGAACTATCTTGCCGGGCGCCGTAGTTACTCCGGCAGTTCGTGGGAGCCACGGCCGCGCGGTATAATCTTGCGCGCGAGAATAACAATTTTGCCAACGAACGAAATTGGCGGGGCTGCGCCGCCCGCGCGCTTCCTACGGCAGACTTCGGGGCGTCGATCGATTTGCGATACCGAATATAAACGAAAATAATTCAATCGCGCCACGTCGCGCAAACAAGACCTCCGTCATCCCTGCCGCGCTCGCGCATGCATTCCTACGCGACCGCATAGCTACGCGCGCATCCCGTTCCATCGAATTCGACCTAATGCTCCTATCCGTTAAATTTTGACGAATAGCGCGGTCAGTTTTCACTGTGTCAGATCGCGCGGGCTTCGACGTGCCCTCATTGCGAGTGGGACAGCGTTCAGCCCACTCTTTCCGTCCCGCTCACACTCCCCCTCGCCGACCCCCGGCGAAGCGTGCAAACTGATATTTTTTACCGACTAATATTTTTACAGCGCAATCAATCACGGCCGATCTAAAAATACGTCCGGCCGACGTTGCGTCTATCGACTTCTCCAATCACGTCGCTCAAAGCTTCGACGTCGGTCGAACGTTCGGTCGTTCCCATCGCTCTGGCCCCCCGCGTTAACGAATTTATTCTCCGTTCTGGCCCTGTTCGGTGACAAGTACGAAGTTGAAGCCGAAGGAGAGGGAGATCCCGGAGAGAGAGCCCGGTGAGCTCTTGTTTCATCCCGCGGACGGTTCAATTACCGGTGCCCGTCTCGGGATCGCTGAGAATCGGCGGAACAGGAGGTGCGCCCGGCCGATGCTGGAGAGAACTGGGGCGGGCTGCCGAAGGGGGTTGAGGGACGACGAAGAGGTGGGAGGGGGGGGGGGGTGCGAGTGCATGGCAAAGGAAGAAGGGGTGGCGAAGGAGGATTGCTCGGGGAATAGAACTTCCAGCCGTGTCGGTGGGTATCGGCGAATCCGATTGGCCCGCGCGTATTCCTCCTCGAGGCTCTCCGTTCGCAGGAACAAAGGTAAACCATGATTTATAAGACGTGGCACGAACGTGAACGCTCTCGCAATGGCGTAGGACGACAGGGCTCCGCTGGAAGGGGTGCGCGCGCGAGAGGGACTTGGGAGAGTAAGATTCGCCGAGTGTGCGACTGGAAGAGAGAGGATGGCTAGGGAGGGATGGACGCGGGAGGGGGGAGAGAGTGGAAGGGCGAGACTACGCACGTACTCGGCCGAGAGGAAAGGGCGTGTAGGGTCGTCGTCGTCGTCGTCTTGGTAGTCGTAGACGCGAGCGGGTCGCTTTCATTACGGTGATGTATCATTACGTCGGACTTACGCCCTTGCCTAACGTCGCCTTACATCGGTACGCGGGCATATATATCCAAGCCGACCCCCTCCGTGCTATTTTATATTTATACGCGTCTTGGTAATTCATGTGGTTTCGGGCCGCGCGGCTTATGACATACGCGCGACCCCCATAAGCTGCTCTCCATCGGCGTAGTAAACGTACGCAGCGGCAGCAGCGGGAGCAGGAACAGCAATGGCGCCAGTGTATGGGTGTGTTCGGAGGTGGACGGCTTTCGACTAGCTTTTTTCGCCGCCACCATTTTTCCCTCCCTTTTTTCATTTTCTGGCCAGAGTCATCGGACGCTCTAGCCGGACTGCCGGTGATTCGGTATTGAAGTCGAGCGCAACCGGTGTAAAACTGGTTTCCCGCGGGCGAGTTGCGCTTGATAAATTTTATTAGAGGGGCCCGGGAGTGAGTTTTAGGCGAAGGGCCGTGATTACGAATCGACGCTGCCGGCTCGACGAAACTGTCCCACGGCGTAAGTGCGTCCGCTGATCCCGTTTTCCCTCTTACTTCGATCGCCATTTTTCTCCTCATCCTCGATAAGCGTCGAACGCGTCCGCATTTCTCCGGATCTGGCGACCGATGGCAGGAAGGAGGGGTAGGGGGAGGGAAAGGAGGGAGTGATGTGCTAGCTGATATTCATCAGGAGGGTAGGGCTGGAGGTGAGTGATTCTGGATCAGCCGAAAATGGAGAAATCGATGCCCGTCGTCCGCGCGGCCCTCTTACATCACGTATCTTGTTTCGAAGACGTTGGCGGCAGTGACATATTCGAGAAAGGTTAAGAGGTCGGGCCGGGTTCACGGCACCACGCGAGACCGTGTCACCTATTGTTAGATGACGCTTTGCCGTTTAAAATCTTCCTGCCGCGAAGACTTCGGTCACCTCATTTCGATCGCGGCCACCATTACGATCCCTTCGAAATCGTACCAGCCTGCGGAAATAATGTCATTCTGCGAACTTGGCTATTTCGAGCAACTTTCCTCGCCGCGCGGCTCCTTCTTTTTTCATCTTCGCAGAGTTATATTGACTCGTCACTTCGTTCCCCCGACGAGGCAATCGGAGAACTTAATTCGAAGCAGTGCCGTTTCTTCGCTCTCCTCAGAAATTGCAGTGACGTGGACACGTTATATAGGGCATAGCCGAACAAGATGATCAAAATGTCCCTTAATCATTCGAAATTTTGAATGAGCCATTCGATTGCTTATTAAAAAAAGAGCGTCTGTGTGAATTTTCAACTGTGTATCTTGACCATGTGAGTGGGAAGAGGTAAAAGGTACTGACTGAGCGTCTCGCGAAGGTTTCACTCTTGTTAATCGATGCCAACTTTTGTTCCTCTACGTCGGAAATCAACCTGAGTTGTTTTTGTCCGGATCAATTTTTTGGTACAAGCAAACATTAAGCGACGAGGCTCAATAGAATTGTAAGCACGTTGAAGCATCCCGCCCAGATTCGCAGAAAGCCGCGGCACGCTGCAAATTCGACGTTATAAAAAGGTTTGCGCACGATGAAACGCGGATTATGAAATGTGTTTGCAATATCATGAATGGCGACAAAGCAATTCTGCGCGGGGGCTTTCGATTTAATTTGCCGAGCACCGCCCGACCCCGCTATTCACCCCCGCGACAATTGAATGTCGCACGTATGTTTCGCCCGTACAGCTCGCGTCACATAGCGAAAACTTAAAGTTTTACCTACGCCCGCGATACAGCGACTGAATAGACGTAAAGCTCCCCGCACTTCGCCCTGGACTTTTGTGCCAATAAGTACGGAATCGTGTACTCGGAACGAAAGTGGGGCAAGTTAATTTTACCCTCCCCCCGCTCCGTTCGCCAAAGTCGAAATGTCGATGCCGGAATTTTTGCTTTTGAATCGATATTCCATCGGGTACACGTGTTTCTTACCTTCGCTCAATCTGAATTGCAAGACAGGCCAATATCACTCCATTATGGGTCGTCACGATCGGTATCGCCTTAATTCGATTCGGGGGATGTATTTTCCAGTTGCCTTGCGGCATATTAAAATAAGACTGGTCTCGATCGACTCGTCTCGGGCCTCGTCTCGGGCCGCGTCTCGGAACGGAGACAAAACTCGCCATCCATTTTCGCGTCGCAGATCGCTGTCGTCGCGGGCCGCGTCTCGAAATCGGAACTTCGGGTTTCGAGTCTTTGTCCGAGCAGTAATTCCAGCAATTTTCGGAATCTCCCCGAGCCGGGAGTATATATATTCGCCGTAGGAACAAGAACTTGGTGGGATTCTATCTGGCCGTACCGGCAAGCGGCCACATTATCTAACCGAGCGAGTTCCAAGTCTCGCGGAGTCCGACGGAGAGACGATTCTGGCACTCGATGACTTTGGGATCTCTCAAAGGTGCTTTTAGTATCCATCGGCCAACCAGCCACGAAAGGATTCGTTCGATCGATGACCGCATCTACGATCCCTCGCAGGGGCCCCTGGATGGAGTCAAATTTTGCCGACCCTCATCCACTCGCGTCCGTTCCTTCCTTATCGCTCTTTCTCTCTCTCTCTGCCCGTTGTGCGGATCACGGTGCGAGTATTCCTTTAAACTTTAGTACTCACCAGTTTATGGCGGTCATTCTCGGAATGAACCGTTTGTACATGTGGAAATACCGTTCCGCCCTGTATGCAAACTGTGAGTGGATGGCCCGCACGAACGGACCGTAAACGAAGAGCAAACCCGAAATTCGAACATGTGTACGCGCATGTTGAGAAGTAGAAAGAGAGAGAGAGAGAGAGAAAGAGATAGAGAGGTGAGAGCATGGAAGAAGCTTACCGACGAGTGCCTGTATAAATGTTCAATTTCGATCGAAGTAGATAAAGGTGCTTGCTGATACGTCGAAATCGACACCCCTCGACGCTCGTCGACGCTCGTCGACGCTCGTCGGCCGATCGACGATGCGCCCGGATGACGAATAACGCTCGGCCACACTCTCGCGACGAGCCTGTCAGCGATATCGCGAGTTTATCTTTTTAGTAACACTTCAGCGACGCCGACAGTGGCGGCGCAACGATGCCGCGCGGCGGCGGCAAACAATTGGCCAAGTGGCGAGAACCGTGTCCTTTGCCACTTAACTTCATCGATCCGCCGAGAACACAACGGGGGCTCTCGCGGCCGAAATACTCATTAACTTCGCGCACCCGATATATCCGTACCCCCCGGCGTCGAAATAGTACGCAAAGTTGAACGCTATCAACTTTCACAGTTCGTTCACGTAGCGGCGAGCGAACAATGCGGCTATTAATTCTGTCCCAAATTTAATTTCCAGCCTGAAATTTATCACGCGTCAATAAGAGCCGCGGAGAGGGTAGGCGGATCGGTGGAGTCTTATGCGGTGGCTCGAATAGAAAACGATCGGCTCCGACGCTCGGAGGAGCAGATATGGACAGCCGTGGAAGGAGGGGCGCGGGTTGGCAAAAGGAGCGGACGATGCCGGACGATCGTGTGTGCGCCCGGTATTTGGAGGGGAGCCAGGCGGGGTGGGGTGCGGAGGTGGCTCGGCATCCGAAGAGAATACCAATAGCGGTTAAACCCGTACTAGCGATCCCGCCAGTAAATTTACGGTCAGCGTCCAAGTGTTATTATGTCGAGCGTTCGATTGTGCCCGCGCACGAATATAGACCGCGACGAAATTTACGGTGCCGCGCGACCGCGCGCGAGCATTGTTTCCCTCGTTCCGCGTACGTCCTCCCCCTCTTTATATTCTCTATTTTTATTATATTCCCCGTCCGCGTGCCGCTGCGAGCCCCAGACTGCCAGGCAGAGAGTGGCTGCGAGCGTATTCGGTAGCTTCCGCAAACGACCGACGCCGTGTCGCCAGGGGCCAAGATGAGAGAGTCGAGTGTGAAGTCGTTCGACGCGTTTGACATGCGAGTCTGTAACGTGTGGTGTCCTCAGTCTGTATATAGGATGTCCGCGATGCGCGCGGAATACTTGATATTTCCTCGTCCGCGGCTGGGATGAAAAAATTGACCTGACGCGTCATTGCAGAATCTACTTTCGATGCGGCAGAAATTAAGGGTGGTTCTTTTTTTGCCCGAGGAAGCCTGCCTCGCCGTGGCCTTGCGTTCTCCGATATACAGTCCGTAATATACGGGATCCCGCTCGTTCATACGGCTCGCGGTAATAAAGGTTTTTGTTTGCCAGGCTCAAAAATACCTATTGGCGAGGATATATCTGGTACCGCGCGCCATTTTCGGCCGTTTATAGGCGGCACACGGGATACGGCTCTTTTGTTCGGCGAAGATTCGGCGGTGGAGGGTCACGGAAACGGGAATGTAATTTCGCGGCCGGAACGGATTATCGCCCATGTCGTACTAACGGCCGCGAAAATTGGCAGGTACGATTTTTTAACGGGCCCAACTATTCGCCCGTAATTCCATGGAAACGTACGGAACCTGTCCGTTAGTTAGCGGGGTACTTTGTTTTAATGGCTCGCGGTGTGCAAGATTGTTAGAAGTTCGGGTAGCAAGTTTCTGGAGTTATGCCAACACTTTTTTTAACCTCCCCCCCATTCCTCGCTCGTACGAATTCCGCCGTTCCGCGGGCAGAAAATAGTATCCCGTTCGCGTACCGCGAGAATCGCGCGCGAAAGGAAACGTTCCGGACACATTGCCAGTGATCAAACTCTCGAAATGTTTCAATACCTCGCAGTAGAGCGTAGGGGAGAAGGCCGGATTCGTATCGATGGGACGAAACGTGAAATTGGGCGGGAGTAGCGTGAAACGCTTGCGTTCATAGTCGCGCTGCGTATCTTTCGAAGGTCGATCGCTCGAAAATGTCGATAATGCGGACGCGCGGAGCCAAGGAAAATCGATGTTTCCATCGACTTGTCCGATATCCCAATAAAACTGTCAAAAGGAGAAAGTATAAAATCCGACGGTATCGATCGCGCGTCAACTGTTTCGTAATTCTCGCTCTCGACTTTTCGCCGTCGATCTACGCCGCTGCCCGAAGTGAGTAAAGTGGGAGCCTGCTTGCGCTCACCCCCACCTCCATTCCCCTCCCCACCCCCCTCAGTGCGAAAAAAGAACAAACTTCCGCGGGACAAGAAGGGGGGACGGAGCGGAGGAGCACCGATAAATTAGGCGGTTTGAATAATATATGAACGTTCGCGAAAGTAATAAAGCGGCAGTTCTCACGTATCGGACGTGGCGCATGGGGGGAGGGAGGAGTGGGCCGGCGAGTCGCGAGGTCGCCTGACGATTTTGCGAAAATCGATTACCGATTTATCGGCTCGGCGCCTTTCCCCAACTCCTTCGACGACTCTCCCCGACGCCGTTTCCCTTCCATCCCTCATTCTCTCACCCTCTCATTCTCAAAGCCCTCTCCCTCCCACGGGCTTTCTCTCTTTCTGTCCCTGCCGAGTTTACCTTCCTACCTTCACGCCCCTGCCCCCCCCCCCCCCTCACCGTTGCATCGACGGAGGTCGACTTTCGTTCGCCCAGATACTTACCCATACACGTAGGCGATATACTGTTACGGAGTATAGTGCCGAGCCGTCGGGCATCTCGCGCCGAAGAAAGTACGCAAAAGTTTACTGCTGATGGAGTGGCGCATTCTTCGATTCCGGCTTTACGGTCAAACGACGACGAAACCCACCCCTTTTTCGCCCCCCGGCTCTCATGCCGCTCCCCGGTACTCGCACGATGCCATTTCTTCGCGGCTATCATTCGCCTCTTCTTCCTTCTTCTTCTTCGGCTTCCTCTTCCTCGGTCACGGCCGTCGGTGTGTTCGACGTACTTCGGGTTCGTCTTCCCATATTTTCATGCGCGGAACGCAGCCAACGTGTGCGATCGCGACTATTTTCGTGCCACCGAGATTGATCTACCGCAAAAGCCCTCGCTGTAAAGGACTCCGGGAGCCGTCGATCTAATGAACACGCGATGGCGATATCGACGGTTTCTCGTGTGCGGGAGCTAAGACGGAAGCGGTCGAATAGTTGTGTAAAGAAGAATGTTTGCTCTTCCGCGGAAGTGAGGGAGAAATCGGAGAGTCAGTAGCAACTATTGTTTTCAGCGAAGCTCGGGCGAATAACTGGCCGGTAAGAGAAGCGAGCGGTGCAAAATATATCCCGGCAACGACGTAAGATACGTATTTCACGCTCTCCTTCCGGAAGATTATTGAAACGGAAAGATAAACGCTTTTACGATATTTAGTTTAAAAACGGCGCAGATTAAGCTGCTGGGTGCGGCGCGGAGGGTGGCAGGAGGCGGTAGGATAAATGCGGTCAGATTGGGTAACGCAGATGTTAAGGATGTTGCGGGCATGATTGGTTGAACGAGAGGGGCCGTCGTGGGCTATTTAAGAATTTGTTCGGTATTATCGGGTAAAAAAAGTGAAGAGCCCCGACCGTGCGCGTAACGAGCACTAAGTCAAGTATTCCGGGAGATGCGGGCATTATTTCCGAGGCAGCGCCTCGGCCAATAGTTTTTAATCTTAACCGCTCCGCGCTCGTAGAGTCGGGCCAGTAACTGCAGCATGGAATCGTTAATTTCGTCGATGTAGCCGTGTAATGGGTGGGCCCACGGCAACGTGCGCCAGCTTGGCAATAATTCGACGATGTAAACCAGGCCACCGTGCCAACGCGTTGGCGCCTTTCCGCAAGTAGAACTTCGATTTTCCATAGAAGGTAAGTCGAAGGGTGAGTGGAACGTATCGTATCGTATCTCTCTTTCGGAGTACATGCTTAAACGTTCATGCAAAGTATCAAAGAGGGATATCATTTTCCGCCTTCGGTATCGCTCATAATTTTGCACTCCCGAGGTAATAACGGCAAAAGACTCTCAAAAGGTTCTCCTCCATTCTCCGCATGCGACGACGACTACTACTATCACCGCGAGAGGAGAAGACTGCCAGAAGGACGAAGAAGACGACGTCGACGATCTCTCTATCAAGAAGAAATCGTTCGAATAGATGGCTTAATTGCTTCGCTGCACTCCGTCCCGCCTCCGCTCCAGGCGCATTGAAATAAAAGTGCGAATAATGCCCACGTCTCTTACCGCCCGACGCCTTCGAGGCCGACGGAAGAGCGGACGCTCCACGATTTATTACAATACATAGCGCCGAGTCCATTTATATCTCGCATTTTCCATCTGCCGTTCCGTTCGGCCCCACCCGCGCATCGCCGCCCGCGAACGGGTCATTTAACCGAGTCACTCGAGACCCACGCCGTAGAGCACAGAATTTTTCCTCGAAACTTATGGTGTCCATTGCCGGGCAGCGACGCCGGGCGTCCCGTATTCTCGCCGGAGAGACGATATTTGGCGGACAGGCTCCTGGAATAACGGAGGACGGGAGGTCTGCTCGCATACGCGAGCCGGCGAAAGCGTCGACGCACGGACTTAAAAATTTTAGCGCGCCCGAGACACCACCGCCCCCTGTCCCCCCATTTACGAGGCGAGTTTAGAATAGCCGAGCGTAAAAAGCTCCTGCTTCTCGAGCTTCTAGGTCAATACTTGTCTGAGCATCAGCGGCGCGCCGCCGATGCTCGACCGCACGACAGACGGCCAAAGTTTTGTCTCGCTGCGGGGTGATTAACGCGGTTAATTTGTTGCAATTTGACCCGACTACCGGCACCCTCGATCCACTACCACCCTCGCTGCCCCTCCGCCTCACCCCCCGCTCTCCCATCCAACCCTTCGCAGTGCACCATTCTCTTGCCACCCTGCCCCGCACGCCTACCATTCAACCTGCCATGCTATATTCTCTTTCCCTCTCTCTCTCTCTATCTCTCGAATTCTCACTCTCCCTTGCTCGTCAGCCCTGTCTCTTTCCCGCATACTTCTATCCCTCAACCCTTCCCTCTGTCGATCCTCTCCCGGTTCCACTCGCGTCGCGTCCGCCGAACGCATTCGTAAATAATTTACGAGATGTAATTGTAATTCCGTCCCGGTCAGTTGGACGAGTCGTTACACCGGAACACAGGAAGAGACTGGTTCCCGGTGCTACGGATAAGCGAGCCAATTTGAGTTGACGGCTCGATTTTCGGTCAGGTGACCGACCTACTCTTCGTCTCGCGTGGAATTGAGAGACAGAACGAGAGAGAGAGATAGGGCGAGAGAGTGAGGACGCGAGGGGGGAGGAGTAGAGTAGGGTAGAGCAGTTACGGTCGGAGAGCGGGACAGCGATCGACAGACGTGTACAGGGAGTTTCGATTGACCCCGGGCCGGATGATCGATTTGGCGGAATTGACAGAGGCGAGCGTCTTCCGTGTGTGCGGTTTGTTAGAAAGGCAAATGCGGTCGACGTATGATTTGGGTTCACGGCGAAGGCGAAGGGCAGTAGATGGGACGTGTCAAAATTGTCCGTCTGTTAATCTCGTTTATCGCGCTACCCGCTCCCGTCCGAGCGCATTTTTCGACGTTCGCGGAAACTCGCCGCTCATCGAAAGACGGCCATTATTTGAAATCGAACTCTCGCCCGCTGCGGAAGGGGTAACTCGCCCGCGAAAGAGGCGGAATTAAGGGTCGAAAGGTTACTTGTTACCCGTAAAGTTGGATATTCCGTCGCAGCTTGCCCGGGTAGGCGAGCGGAAAGGGGTAGAGCAGCGTGAGGGGGAGGGGGGAAGGGCGGCTGGTGCGGGTTTAAGGAATTTCTTTCTTCCGCTTTCCGCTCTTTGTTTCGACGCTCTTTTTTCCCTCCCCCGCGCGCGCGCTCGTCCGCGCTCGGCCCCGACGACGTTCTGCGGCGAAAAGTTGAATATCGATCGCGACAAGAAGCGGGACAATAGAGAAACTTGACAAAGGCGTCCCATGGAAAAATGTCTCGTTACAAGGACACTCGACGAGCCTTCGATGCCGGCACTTTAGAAATAAATCGCGCGACGGTATAAATCTTTTTCCCGTTATTACGGCTGAATTCATGCCCGGTCATTTGTGCGCGGCGTATTACGCGCGAGCAATCGGCGAAGATCGCCAGGAGATTTACGCGTCTATCAGATAAACTTCATTCGTCCCCGTTTCAGCCGCCCGTCCCCCACCCACCCTCCTTTGCCCGTGCCCGATCCCCTCACGTCGCCCACCCCCCCTCGCCAATCAAGTCGAGCCCCGTCGCGAGAGCGCAGAATTATTGCCGCGGTTCACGGCAGTCGCCGTGTGCCTTAAAGTGACATTTTTCATCGACGACCTCAGCCACGTCGACCCTACGGATCTCTAATTGCGCAACATTAATCCCGCGCGTTCCAATTCCTCGCGCTGAAACGATCCGAGCGTCGACGATGGGGTGAGAGAGCGAGAGAGAGAGATAGACCGAGCAGGTAAGAAAGGAGCGAGCTTTCTCTCAAGGATTCCTCTTGTCCCGCGTGTCAGATCAGTCGACCCTCTGTGTAAGTTCGGCCGTCGACCGATGTGGAGGTTGAGACCCAGGCGCCGAGAGTGACGACGAAGAGCGAAATGGTCGCTGGAGAGAGGGGACAAAAACTCTCACGTGACAGTGGGAAAGGATCTCGGACGGAGTAGACGTGGAAAACGTCGGTAATGAGAAAGCTTCGGTCTCCGTCTTCCTGGGGCTCTTCCTATATAAAATTAACTATCGTTACGTGCCCTCCCGCGGCGCCGGCGCCGACGTCGGCGTCGGCGGCGTTACCTTCGATGTCGCGCCGGATGGCTTGTCGATCGTGAGACGCAACACGGAACTCCTCTCGCGTAATAAGGACGGAAGCGGGGAGGGGGGGTAGAAAGAAATTGCAGATTGCAAGAAACGGCGTCTGGGCATTCTCTTGAATTAATGATGACGCTCTAGCCAGGCTCCGGAGCGCGCCGGATGCAGTTTGTATAAGGCTACCCCGCTCGCATGATTCCGTCCCAGGGCAAGATTCCCTCCCTCTCCCCTCTCTCTCTCTCTCTCTCTCGATCTCTCGATCTCTCACCCCCCCTCTGCCTGTGGCCCGGGTCCCTGGCCGTTGGCTCGATATGCCCGGGACCGCGTGAAATATTCGAGTGCACGCTAATACGTGACCTCGCGTGTCCACGGAACTCGCCGACGAGAGTGGCGAGGCCCCACCCAACCCTCAGAATGGCAGGAGATGATCCTTAACGTGTAACTCAAAGCCTCGTGCGTGAGCTTACGATACTACGCGCACGAAGACAGCCGCTTAATCCGCTTAATCCGGCTTACGAGAATGCAGCCCGTTATCGTGAATCCCTCCTCGCATTACTTACACCGCTATCGGCCGTCCCAAAAGTCACGGGCCGAGGCCCGTGTTCTTCCCCCCGAGCTGCCTTCCTGCCGTCGGGCGGACTCCGGGAGGATATCCGATTCCGTGCCCCTCGCTCCGGTACGTGCCTCGACGGCCAGGACGGATCTTCCGTCGTCGGGGCGTCGGTAATAGATTACGGGAGCGCCGAAGTGCCCTCTACTCGGATCGAGGAAAGAAGGCGTCGAGTGGAGGCGGTGGAAAGGGAGCGCGGCGAACTTCGCCAGCGTTAATGATATTACAAGCGTTGATAAAGCCAGTACCGAGACCCCCCGGGGGATCGGAGTGGCGGCAACCCCCGGTACGTGTTAAATCTCACCTGCGCAACCCCGGCAACCGAATCTATATTCAAGCCCCGTCTCGCAATTCATCGCGCGGGCTCGCCGCCGAATTATTATTTCTGCGAATCAGAGATATTTGCCGAGGAGCTCACGTGAACCGATGATTTCGTCCATTCCAACCCCCTCTGGCGCCCTCCGCCTGTCCCACCGAATGAAACTCGTTAAGCGCTCCGGCGTTTTGCGAGGCTGAACGAATGAGCGCGCTGTAAAATCGCTGTTAAATCGATGATGCTAAACGACCGAAAGAGAGAGAAAGAGAGCGTTGTGTGTGTGAGAGACAGAGGGGGAAAGAGCTATTCGACGCGCATCAGGCCGAGCACGCCGAACACGGGACTGAAGAGGCGGTACTCGAAAGGTGGCACGTTTCGGGCTTTAGGCCGGGGCGAACACTCATATCACGCACAGCGCGTTAACTTCGACCAGTCGGATGAGCTTGCTGACCGTCTCCGAAAGTCCGGAGATTGCGAGCGAGCGGGACGCTGGGCTGGATGTTGCCGTTCGATCGTCCGCGGGGTCGGGAGAGAGATCCACAGGTTCGGCTGTCGTAAAGCTTAGAGCTTGCAAGCCCGTAAGATAGGCATTAGCATGCATAGGTTGCCTCGGCGCATTTAGCCGGCCCGTCCTCGTCCGACCTCTCTAGCGCGCCACCCCCCGACCACCCCCCGGCCACCCAGGGCTCTTTTCTACCCCGGAGGGGTGGCCGAGACTTCTAGGAGTTGGAGAGGTGAGACAACTCGAGGGTGGAGACACTAACGGAGGGCTGGATTCTATCGTGCCCTTCCGGCGACGACGCGGCCCTATCTTTCCTCACTCTTTGTGTGCGACTCCTCTCGCTCACCATCTCTTTCACTCTCTCACTCACTGCCTCTCACTCTTTCGCTCTCAGCCGTGCACATCGGCTCTCCCAGTTACGCGCTCGGGTATGCATAAATTTCACGCTCGTACGGGCTCCAACGATGGCTGTTTCTGTTCCCGGCATTTGTCACGAATTGTATGATTTTATATTCATAACGCGATATTGCATTTCATCAGAGCGAAATACACGGAGTCCCGTCCTTTGATTTATATTAACACTGTGATTATTAGTATTCACGTTTAATTGCAAATTCTTGCCGCGAGATATCAAGTGATTATAATAAATAAACGGGCGCGGTCGAATGTCTCGGGAGCGAAGCCACCTTCCTCGCGAAGCGGAAATTCTTTTTCCGGGCTCGGAGTACCGCTGTAAGTAGCATGAATCAATGTTAATGCCGACTGGTATAAGAATAGACTTGTAGGGCTATTCAGGTATTGATACTTGCGAGCTTCCCTGGAGTCTATATTCTGGGCCTCCGTTGACGAACAGTTGAGGATTACTATCGACCGCATCATCCGCTCTGCCAATGACGAAAATAGCTTTGATTTTTGCGCGTAGAACCAGTAATCTTTTAGAAGACTCCATCTTCTCTCATCGACCTGCACCGACGACCAGGAACTTTTTTTTCACTTTGACGCAGAGTTTCATACTTGCTGCCCTTCTCGGTTTCTCTTTCCAGAGTTTCTTCGCGTCAGTTTCCGTCACTTCGCTTACTTTCCACTTTCTTTCTTAACTGCTATGACAACCATCCGTGAGCGGATTCAAACCATGGTCGGGGTCGTGCCAGTTTCTCTAATCATTAGTTGCCGCGACTAATGGTACCGCTCGTTATTATTTATGAGAATAGTCGCTTCACTTGCGGCAGTAGAAATTTTTACCGTACTTTGTAAGAAAATAGAGGACACGTTCCGTCGTCAAAATTGAACAGTCGGACCAAAAACTGATTTATCCCTAAAGTCTCTGAACCTAGCAGTCAAAGTGACTCGCACTCAAAATAATTTTTTCCTTCTCTATCTTCTCATTCATAATTTAAAACAAATGTAAAAATATCGAAAAATCTGTTCAGGGTCGTATTTTTGGAACACGTATCCCTCCAAGCTGCCGAGTCAAAAGTCTGCTAGGCAGCTTGAAGTAGCCGGGGCGAAAAATGCAGAGAACCCCTGCGACAGTTTCGAAAACGTACAGAACACTCTCGGGGCATTCATTTTTCAGTAGACGCGTACGTAACGACGCCTCTAATGAGAAGCATATTTCAAGGATCCACATTCGCGCACGATATCGCGCTCGCCTCCGCCATCCGGCAGACAAGAATACCCCGGCAATGGGCCTCTTCCGTTGTTGTGCCCGGGACGAAGACAATTTGAAGGCGTATCATTCGACCCCACGAACGTACTCTCGTAACATTGTCGGCGGCACAGTAGTTTCGGGCGTTCTTCGAAGTCATTCGCGGCATCGATCGAGACGCTCGAATACCAAAAAGCGCCGCTGGAAACGCCAGCAGGAGCGGGATGAGGAGTAGGATGAGGAGCAGGATGAGGAGCGGGACGAGGAGCGGGACGAGGAGCAGGATGAGAGCGTCGGATAAGAGAAGCTCGCTCGGGTGGGTAACATGTGCGTGATAATCCAAAACTGTTCCCAGCGGTGCCGTCTTAACACAATTTCGAGCGTGTCGATTCTCCTCGCCGGACACGGTTATGCACCATTTCGACCTTTTCCACCCTCTCCCCCCCGCAAGCTTAACCGACCTCCTCGCAGCCCTCCCCGCCTTTCCGCTCCTGTTTCATCGATACGCTCGACCGACCGTTCTCTCCTCGTCCTGACGCGCAGAGATGTGTACGGTACTCGACGTTGCTCGGGCGTTGCTCGACGTTGCTCGACGCCGCTCCACGCTGCTCGCAGGTACTCGAAGGTATATTCCAAGGTACTCCTCGGCACCTTGCCGCTGCGGCTTCGTCGAGGCTTGGCTTAACGGCCCCATGAATCTTCGATGGTTAGCCACTTAATTACCGAGCGTGTATTTCGCTACTCTTTCAGCCTTCCGGGCGGGTGAGCACGCTCCTTGCGGACACGTCGGCAATTTGGTTGTTCGGCCCGATTAGAAGAGACGGCGTAAATGCCGGTACGTCCCCTGCGCCCATCGTCTTTTCTCGCCAAACCCCACGTCCCATTCCCTCTTTTTTTACCCCTCATCGCCGAGAGTCGGCCGTTAGCTCGCGTGCGAAACGAGTCCGCGCGTTGGCCGGCCGGGGGGGCCGGGCGGGCTGTTAGCTGAGAACGTGCGCGAAGGGTGGCCCTTCAAGGTCGCTGCCACCCCTCGGGTATCCGATATCTTTTTCGCCCGGCCGAACGACCACTTTCCCGCGATGGCCGGCCGTTGCGATAGTTTCGCGATACGTGAAACGCTCGTCACGCGCGGAAGATCCGTGTCATTAAAGCTAACTCATCATCGGCGCCGTCCGCCTATCCGTCTGGTATTAGGTATTACACGGGTAATGGACACGCAATGCAGGGTTGGTAGGGAGACGGAAGGCGGAGCCGGTTGCGCTTCGCTTGCATCGAGAATGTCAGCGAAAATCAGTTTTGGTCTCCGGCAAACGAGATTTAAGGGCTTTGTTTTCCCACGAAATAATTTAGCGGAAATCGTCTTTGGCTGCATTCCTGGCGGCAACATACGAAGTCAGCGTTAAGGGGTCCGCCCGATTAAATGCACAAACGGTATGCGAAATCCGCGCAGCACAATTCTCCGGGTAGTTTTCGAACTCGAAAGATTCCCGGCCATGGAGGCGGGGAGGAGCGACGAAGGGAGCAGGGAGGAGGGCTCGGCAGTGGTGTTGGAGGAGGAGGAGGCGGTGGAGGAGGCTGGTGGCTGGAGAGATAGTTTGCCACTGGACAAAGTTTCTCTCCGTCGTTACGAGTAAGCGTGATATAAGGAACGAGACGTTATTAGGCAGTTATGGGTCCCCGTAGGTGCATATAAGCGCGTGTTCTCGCGCACGTCGGAAGAGGAGAGGTCGAATCCGAGGAGGCAAGAAAGCGGAGAGGGAGAGAGGGAAAGCGAGAGAGGGAGAGAGATAGAGCGGGAGAAGAAGAAGAAGAGGGAAAGAGAAAAGCATCATCCCACCGGTACGACTGCACACGCGTGCATGTGCATGCGCCGTGCGTAACCGTCGGCGTGTGTCTACGTCCGTACGTGTGCAGGCTATGTGAATACGGAACGAGCCGAGTATGCTAATAACGGGTCGGATCCAAGTGGGCCCCGTACACAGAATCGCACTCGCATTACGAACTTCAACGCCGAATAATTTCGCTATTAGCGCTTTCGGACCGAGTTGAGCGGATACGTCCTTCCACCGTGTCTCTCGGCAGAGCACTCCCTTACCTCCAATTGTGCCCGCGCTCCTCTCTTTTGCCGCTTTGTCGTCTGCTTTACATCGTCTTCAATCCGTCCGCGCTGCGCTCGAAAGATCGGAACTTCTCGGACGAGCGTCAAGTTCGCGGTATTTTGCCGGCTCAAGGATTTTTGTAGATCGCGTACGGATCCTGCGCGGATCCTTATCGGCGTCCGGCCGACACGTACGCCCTTCAACCTTTCGACACGTCGGGCTTCGTGACTCGCGGCCGTCGAATTATCGTCCTGCCGACGTAGTCAGGCTAATGGGCGCGTATTAGCGGGCGTTACAGCGGTCGGCCATTTCGCGTGTCGTTCTCTGGATGGCGAAAGAATAGAATTTGTCGGCCGACTTCCGCGAAATTGAAAGAGTCGGGGGTTGGTACGAGTGCGAGATGAAAATGTTACCTGATCCCGGAGCTTCGCCGCGCGAGTCGGCAATCTTTTTTAAGGCTTCGCGCGCGACTCTGCCGTTCCGCTTTTAGCGCGGAATCGAAGTGTATTATTCGATTCCTGGAGTCTGCCCACCCTCCACCTGCACCGAGGCCGAAACTCGCTTTCCACCCTTTCAAGGGAGCCCCTTCCAGCTAACAGGAGCGACTAATGTTGCTGTTCCGAGGCGCGCGGCGAGGGTCGCAGTAAAATGAAAGATAAGATCAAAGACCGGGCGACAATGCGATTCTATTCTTCGCGCGGATATTTGCTCCCGGCGCCCTTTCAGCCCGCGGAAAGCGCCGAGCGGAGAATGATACGGCGCCGGCCATTTCGACGCGGAACGGCCTCAAGCTCGGCAGCCGTAAACGACGCCGAAGCTTGGCGGGGCTGCCGCGTTAACAACGATTAAATGCGTAAGTGCATCCGATTAAATAATGCACGGGTACAGGGAAAACTTCTCTGCGAGGAAAGTAGGTCTCCATATTCCCCGCGGGCACTTTTCGGACTTGTCACCCTTCGCGCGCGCAGCCCCGGAGTGCACGCTACTGTTCTTTCCATTCGACTTTTCGAAGTTTCCGCTGGCGCGAAGTTGGGAAAATATTTTAACTGGGTCGTAAACTCGCAGTTGCGTCGTTGGGCTTTTAAACGCGATCGGCGTGTCTGGCTATTCCGCGAGGAATTAGCGACGTCGGGGGTTGAAGCGGGTGGCAGGGTTGAACGGAGGAAAAGAGTGTGCGGCCAGGCAGTGGTCCTTGTCGTATTATCATAGCTAATGGCTTATAACGACGCGCACCGGACGGATTTCGCGCTTCCTGCCATTTTGAAGTATGTCAGCCCTGAGGCGTCATCGTCGAACTCCACCCGGGCGCCTACGGAAGGGGGTGGGGAAGGGGGTGAAAAAAAGTGAGCCGCCGACGTTTAGCCATGAACGTGGAAAGATGATGGACTGACGGTGTGATAAAAGCGGACGGGTCGATCAATGGGAACGTTTGCGATCGGAAATTGTGACTTCCGCCGGACTAATGCTCTTCCGACGAAGATAACGCCGGCTGTTACGTCACTTCCGTATGGTCGGCTGGGCACAACAGAGCTGTCAGGTGCAAATGGGCTCTTAATTACTGTCACTAATTTTGCAGTGTCTGCGCGCCCGTTCAAAGTCTTTCATCGCTGATGTTTGCAATTAAAACAATTTCAACTTGACTCTCCGCCCCCTTCTCCCCATCTTCAGCTTGCGCTTCAACTCTTTCGCCCCGACATCTCCGTCATCTTTCGCTGTCGGAGAGCTCGAAACTGGTTCGCGTCGGTCCCATTTTAAATGCTCGGTCACGGAAAGAAGGTCGCCAGGTGTTCGAACCGAGCGCCTCTTTCCGGCGCCAACGCGAAGAGGAGAGACACGTTGCCTATTAATGCCGCAGGCTCGAACGAAATTATAGCCTTGGCGAGGTTAAAGAGTCGAAGAGCCCCGGTCGGCCGCCTGCGAAGAGGCCGACTGTCGCTTTTCGGTCCGAAATCGTGCCAGCGACGGATTAGCGCGGCGAGCGAAGGCTGAGGAATAAAACTAATTTATGCAGATTAATCGGATTACACGGCGGCTAAGAGATTTAATGTCGACGCCGCGGCGATCGCCGCCTCTAAATGGCGAGCGTCCCCCACCTCCTGTCCTCTCGACGCCGGCGAACGACGTCGCCGTCCGCGAAATAGTCGACGCGCATCGCCTCCTCCCCTCGTCACCCATCCGCGCCATTTGTCGTTCGCAAACGTAACGTCGCTTTAACGACATCGGACGTTACGAGTGCCTTTTCCGCGCGGCCGTCCGCTTTTTGTCGAAGCCGAGTGCCGTAAATCTCACGGCGAAGCTAAAATTTCCGGACGCCACCGAACTGGGTTACCGAGCACAATATTTGACGGGATCGCAATCGAGTCGGCGACAGATATCCCTTTCGGCCGAGACCCTATCCTGTCGTCTTGGCCCGCTTGGCCCGCGGCGACCAATGGAGCGCGTACCTTCTCGGCGCTGCGAATCCGGCGGCGGGCCCGTCATTTTCAACATTGATCGAGCGAGAGTCGGCCGGTCGACTCGAAAAGCGGCTCGAGTGGGAAGAATTTTTTTGCCGGCCACGCTTAAGCGGGCTTCGTCGGGGGCCTTCGTCGTAATTAAAGTAATTACCACGCTCTCCGACGGTAAGGCGGCCGCCGCGAGTCGGCGGGCTTAAGCACTCCTCGTATGTACCTTATACGTAACCTTACAATGTTGCAATTACGCGAACAAACCGCGAAAGCCGCGGCTATTAAAATGCCGACGGTTAGCTGGACGCGAGCGTCGACGGGGATCGCGGGGCGAAGCGCGAAAATTTGCCGATAAATCGTCCGCGGCAAAAAAAGACTGGCTGGCTGGCTGGCTGGCTGGCGGGCCGGCGCTGCAGGCAGCGTGCCCGGAGGTGGCTCGTGATTGGAGAATCCGGGCGTAAGCACGGAAAGGCGTAATTACGCTCTGAAAAATTGCGTCGCGGCGCCGGCTCGTCGGCCAACCGTTTTGCTACAAATCGGTCGCATAACGGAGCTCTCGATGCACTTAACGAGCGCTAATTTAATTAAAACCCTCAATAAGCGAGTATTCGGGTAATCGACTACTCTCTCCCGCTTTGTCTCTCTATGTCTCTCACTCTCACTCTCTCCCTCACTCCCTCTTTTTACTCTGTTTACGTAGCGGCAACCGGCCTCATTATAGTGCTCATCGCGCTCGCACGTTTTAACTGTGAAACTTTATCTTCCGACGGGGAAAAAATTAATTATGGCACTTGGCTCGCGTCGTCGTTAGCATTGCATGCTCTCTAATGCGTATCCGTATCGCGGCTCCGGCCAGGTGCGTACGCGCGTAACGTACGCGTGGCGCAGCCGGAAGCGGTGTGGGGGGAGGGCTGAAGTATGAATCTGTAAAATAAATCGTTATTCTCCGTGGCGATGTAGACCAATAACCCGGGCACTGCGTTCGCTGAGAGTGGTAAGGGCGAGGTGAAGGCTGGAGGGGGAGAGGGAGAGGGCCACCTTGCAACGCGGTAATTGCTAAACTTTATCTCGGCGTAGACAGCACAAATTAATTACGCCGAGATAACTCGACGTTTACGCTTTAGCGTTCCCTTACTTTGTGTTTTCTTCTTACGCGAGCATTGTAACCCGTAGAACTGCTTAATTCCTTATTACAGGGTGCCTTCTCGCGGAGCTGGGCGGGAAGGTACGGGCTGAAGAGTGCAGGTCGCCGTAGACCCTACTCTTCCGCCCGTGCGATCGCGCGCGCACTCACTGACGCAAGCAAAAAGGGAAGAAAAATTAATAACATTGCCCAGCGATAGCATCGCTACTACGTCGAATAATTATTCCGACGCGTATGCAAAGAATAACCGGGCTCATTACTCGGCACAATTTCGCAATTACTTTCGCGCACAGGTACATGCCCCATAGATGTGCGCGTGTGCCTACGTGTGAATCGGCGGAACATAGATTTCCATGCGACTGCAACGCGATATTTTACGCTAAACAATGATCGAATCGAAACAATGAAATTCAACCGTAGCGAGAGAAGCGTCGAATTAATAGCATTGCTTTTAATCCTTTGTTCGCGGAAGGGACGTTTATAAAAGCGAGGGAGGAATATTTTCTTTGCAGGTGGGGAGTGAATCGCGCGCGCGCGTGAGAGAAAGAGAGAGGGAGAGAGAGAGAGAGAGAGAGAGAGGGAAAGAGCGAGGAAGAGGGAAAAATGATCCGCTCTCGCAAACAGCGTGTCGTAACATTATTTCTCGGTCAGCGAGCTCGTCGGGAGGCGCATACGTGCTTTATAAAAATGTCTTCCTCGTCTCTGATATCTGGCACCTTGGGCAGCGAGGGAGCTTGCGCGCCATTTCCCCTTAAACGGTAATTGGCTAAGTCTATCCTCTTGCATACAGTCCGAAATTAATTACGCCGAGATAACTCGCCGCTTGAGTTTCATCCAGCGCTCTCTCCTCCCCCTCTTCTTTCGCTCTCTATCCCTCTCTCTCCTTACACGCGTTCTTTGTACGTACGCATTACTTTCGAAACTGCTTCCGCCTCCGACCCTTTTCCCGACCCTACCCACCTCCGCCTACTCATTTCCCAGTGCCTTTTGTCTTCGGGCTCGCGCGCGAGATGTTCATAATCTTTGTCCTTTTCGCTTGTTCTCCCCCCCCCCCCCCCCCCATCGCCACCCCTCCACTCTAGCCGCCCAACTCCCACCCACCTTGTTACCCATCTCTCCCCGTCTCAGTCGCCGCCTTTCTCTCACCCTCTCCTGCACTTTTTTCTCCCTCCGAGCGCATCCCCCTTTTTACCGCCCGTCCTCGTCCCACGGTCTTTGTATTCTTCCGCCGCCGCCGACGCCGCGAGCATTATTCCCGTCACTTATCCTCGGCGAAATAACCACGGGAATAACGTGGCGGCGTACACAAGGGCAGAGAGAGAGAGAGAGAGAGAGGGAGAGACGGATAGAGGGTGAGAACGAGTAGAGGATGCAGATAGAGGGCAGAATCGTCGGACTCGATTGCGCGTAACGACGCTCGCTTGTTAATTACCATGGCGCCACGTCGAAAATTTTCCATCGAGCAAGAGAGCCGACCGACGCCGAGCGACGCCGCCGCCGCCGGCGGAGAATTATTATCTTGTCGCACCTGACGATTTTGCCGGGCGCTCACCCATGGGCGGCAGCTGGTCTACATGGCTGAGCGGCAAATATCAGAATTGGCCCACGGACAGCGAGGAAAGTGAAACAGCTGGTCGGTGTCGATAGTGGCCAAAGTTATGGCCGATTCAATGGTAGCCGCATTCCCATTTCCTACGGACCCCCGCGTTTGTGATTTTTGTCTTTTCAACCGCGTCCGCGTCGGCAAATAATGTACCCTGTCGCCGGTGACGTCGACGCTCAAGCGCGCGCGCGCGCCTCCCTTGCTTTTACAGTCTATTGTTCCAATATTAAGAGTCATCTCGTGTTTTCCTTCCCTTTTATTGACTCCGAGCGTCGCGGGGGCGAATCCTTTTCGGTGCGAGGGGGAGGAGAGGGAATGCGGTCGTCAGTACGAGTCTCGTCGATGCTGGGACGCAAAAATTGATGCTGGAACAATGACGTGTCCGCGAACTTATTCAGTCGGCCTCGCCCGCAAATTGGTCCGACGCCGTTTATTTTTCTCCCCGGACGAACGTATTCACTGCTGGCACACCGGCGAGAACGCAGAATCATCAGGTTTTTTTTACATCTTCCATCTCGGGGGTAAAGAGCGTCGGCGAAAATTTGAGCATCGGCCACCCCGCTGAACAACCCTACCCTTACCCACCGCCGCCGTAACGAGGGTGTGTCTCTTTGTGAGGAAGCGTATTGCGAGCGTGTCGAGGACACGAGCCGGCGGCGAATATTCCTTTCCCGCGGCTCGACTTTCTTTAAGAGCCGACAATTTGGCCGAGGCGAGAGCTCGTACACGCTCGCCGCGGCTCACCCTCTCCTAGGCGAGTTTCGACGTATTAACTATTCGTTAGCGGAGGCGGTTCGCTCGTACCCTCATTAGCGACCGCCGCGTATAAGCGTGCGGTAACGAATTACCGAGTGCTCGCAGCTGCAATGCAAATTGCATGAAAAGCGCAACTGCGCGAGTGCGCTTTGCGAGAGAGCACGCGGACACTTTGTCTCGGCTGCGAAACACAAGCGTGGCTTGAGCACACGTGAGCGAGTGAGTGAGTGAGTGAGAGAGAGGGACAGAGGGAGGGGGTGGGCGGCTAAACGCAACTACGCGTTAACGACTCGGCCAAAAGTTTACACACAAGTTAATCTTTAATGATACCGGTTGGTCCCCGCGCCATTCGATATTCCGTATCAACGGTATTTGTGCCACTGCTAGCATCGCGTGTGCGCCGCGGATAATGAGTAACGTATTACTGATACTCGCCAGCGAGAGGGCGGTGTAAGGGAGATCAGCGTCGTTAAATATTTGAGTCCATTCGTTATCACTTTTTACCCCGAACTCCGTCCCGGCTCGCGCAGGATTACGGGTAGGAAATTTATCAATCGGATAAATTAAGTCGACCCGATTCGCCGTTAATGCGCTTCGCGTATGTCCGGCGACCATGCGCGGGGGTTCCATTAACTTCCCATGGAAACATGGCGAGCGTGGACAAACCTTTTGACGTCGCACTTGGCGTCGCTGCAAATTTCGCTTTTAGCTGCGCCGCGCACCTTATTAACTCGCGCAAACGGAACTTTATTACGGCCGCGCGGATTCGGCTTTTCGTTCGCTTTTCGGTTTTTTGGGAGCAGACTCGCCCAGCGTGCTGAATTATGCGAGTTCGGAACAGTGCTGTATTACGGTGCGTGGCTCGCGCGTCTCAGACGTCGGCTGAGATATTCTCGCTTACGATACGGAACCACTAGTTGATTCTCACTCATTTAGATCCGTCAGCAATACAATAATTACAGTCTCGTTACCCTGTGACGTTTCATTAATCATGGTTCGGGCGGTTCGACGTAAATCGGGGATAATGTTCACGGTTGGCATTCATGTGGCACGACTACGCTACTCCCTCGGGGCATCCGATTAAAACGCGTAATGCGCGCCTAGTAGCGCACAATGCCAATTCACCGTATTATCGGCTGAAATTTGACAATTTTTCGCCCACCCGCCGCATCGCGGCCTAAGGACTCCAAACGGCAAAGAGGGACACTTTGCACGAATGGCACTCGACTAATTCGAAAAAGTATACGCACGTAAAAGTGGGGAAAAGTTGTTAAAGGAAAAATCATGACTGGAATCTCTGCCGTGTCCCGCTTTTTCGAGATCTTCGCTAACCCGTTTAACTTTTGCCCCGGAGAGCGACGAGATACGCAGGATGGCATGAAGAAGGGTAGCTGAATGGACGGTGGGAAGAGAGTGAGCGAGCGTCTTTCTCCCGACAGTGGAAAGAGGGCTCTGAACCTCCGGCTTATTTGGATCCACCCTGTTGCCCTCGGACCACTTCCACCTCGCCATTTCCGACTACCTGCGAGCGGAATTGCAGTTAATGCCGTAGACTCGAAGCTTCTGCGTACCGAGTGCCGGTGCATCTTGGTTTTTGCCTCCGTCGGACGTACAATAACGTCAACGGCCTCTCTCTCTCTCTCTCTCTCTCCGACGTTGGGGCGATGCGACGTCAGCCCTACGATTTTTCCGCTTCCCCCTCGCGAGCAGACTGTCCGATTTCCATTCGACTATCGCGCCGGCCTCGGGCTCAAGGGCAAACGTGCACAGGCCAGCGACGGCATTCGACTCCTTGATCATGCGATAGCGTACGCGGTGCAAAAGAAAATAATGACCGGCGAAACGCTTTAGCATCGAAAACCGGTGAAAGATAAGAAGTGGAAAGACGAGTGTGTGTCCCGGGATGGATCGCGAGGGCAAAGATGGAGTGCACATTGAAGAATCCGCCGGTATTGAGCCTCGTAACGACTACATCGGTCGTATTCACACTCGTCAATACTGCGGGGGCTGAGTCGTTGAATGCAAGGAGTAACGATCGAAAGGCGGTTCGCTTTGGTACTCAAAATATCGCGGCTCGACCCTTGGATTTCGCATTCTGACACGGTTCACTCTCCCGTTTTACCTCTGACCTTAAAATAAAGTCTGCCGCGGAGCATCCAACTTTCACGGAAAGAAAGGCTTCCGATACAGCGCCGGCGAAGTTTAAACAGCCGAGGAAGAAATTTTGCGATCGAAATAGACCGTAGGCGTCAATCTTCATTCGCGGCGTATCGATAATTCGCGCTCGCCAACATGCTCTCGAAATACATTTACAGAGGTCGCGATTCATATACCTTATTCGATCATAAATCAGCCTTACCACCTGCGAGCGTCAGGCTCCCAAAACAAGCACGGCTCTACGTTTAGCCAAATCAAATCAGGCAACTTCCGGTACATCTGGCAGGGTCGAGCCGAACGTGGGCATCGTATGTTCGGCGAGAGAAGAGAAGAGGCCAGCGCCGTGGGTCACACACGAGACAACGCGGTTAGCCGGAAAATATCGTCGCACGCAGGGCCGTGCCAAGTAGCTGCTAGTAACGTGCCAACTTCTGGCCCCGACAGTACAGCGGGTATCAGGCACGAGCCAAGGGTGTCGCTTGTTTGGCCGGAACCGGTATTAGATGCCATCCGACGCCTACGTGTGAGTCGAATGACGGTGGCAGGGGTCAGAGTGCCAGGAGGATCTCGAGGTTATCCTCCCACTCCACCACGTCTAACACTCAACCTGACCCTCCCGCACTCTCTTTTCTTCACCTGCCTCTTCTTGGCCAAGGCACCGAGACCCTGAGCGGCCGCAACTTCCCGCCGACGTTCACCTGTATTTGCCTCTGCACTCGCAAGCAATTCGGCCCCCTCTTTGAGACTGTGTAAGGAGGCGGGAAGGTGAGAGGTGGCTTGAGGAGAGTGAGTAGGCGGATAAGGTGGATGGAGGAGGAGGAGGAGGAGGACAATCGGTATACCGGCGCACGTGCATCCGGGGTGGTCGCAATTTCCCTATCCCTGTATACAGGCCCGCAGCTCGGGCAGAGTATGGTCGCAGGGAAGTTCGCTCTATAGCTAGATGCACTAAGGTGCCTAGGTAGGTAGAGCCGGGCGTACCGTAGACAGGTACTAGCGTGTCTCTACTAGCTACAGTCAGCCGAGCCAGGCACCCACTGTCAGCGGTTAACCTGTCCTGTGGCGCGTGAATAGAGTGCGCCACGAAAGCTACACGATGTCCGACAGTCTCTTGTCTCTCCGCCCGCCCTCTAGCCACGAAGACGGAGGGTAGCCGAAGGCGGTAATATTAGACGGGCGCTAAGATGATAGCGGCTGGAAGGGGTTGTCGAGTGGCAACTTCGATCCGTACTCACTAACCCAGCGCTTTCAATCGCGAGACCCTGGTATGCCAGCACCACCACCACCAGCACTACCACCTTCCTTCCTTCCTTCCTTCCTTCCTTCGTCAGGTAGGCCGACGCTTCCACCCTCTCATCGTCGCGTCTGGACGGAAGCCGGAAGAAATGTTCAAGCGCGCACGTACGCGCGCGACACAATGTTTTTTTCGTTCCCTCGCGCGAAATGGAATTACACCTTGCCAGCGCATCGCTCGCGACCCTTAGCCGGCTACACGTAGCCCTTTGTAACCACGGTTTCCCTTCTAACTTGGCGAGTCCGCGCGACCCCTTTGAAGACCGCTGGGCCGGAGGAAGATTCAGATTTCATTTTTGCGCATCACCGCCCGTTTGAGGAGAGCCCGGCAAAGGAGGATTCGTTACGATGGAGCGAGCTTTTACCGTGGTCCGCGCCACTACTTGGCCGAGAGGAGTGCCTCCCCGCTGCCGGTGGCATAACCTAGGATGAAAAGCGACAAATATCACCGCCGATAATTACCCCGCCGGCGAGCCGCTCCGGGGAGGCTTCTGTTCCGGAAACTGAATAACCCATTATGATCCTCCCGCATTACGGCTCGCGCTCTCGGACGTTGGTCAACGTTTATGATCCTCAAAGGGTTAATTGCCGAAGTATTCTCGTTACCTTAGAAATTCATGTCTACACTAACATTTACCCGGCATCGGGGTCTTCGGCGATCCGCTCACTCGGCGGTCCGGCTCACTTTGCGGAGCGAAGGACCGTTTGAATTAACCACGTTAGGAGAGCGCTCGGAAAATCGACGTCGGAATTGAGAATTCCCGGACTGAACGCGGAAGGCGGAGACAAATACAGGTCGCACTACCCGGTGCCCACTTAACTCCCGCGCGTTCCGACGGGTTATTATGAGCATTACGTAACATCGGGGCCGGAAAACACATTGAAAAACATGGGCCAATTCATCGGAGACTTGATAAAGCTGATCTCGGCGAATGCCTTCGGAGTCTCGTGCGCGCGGCGTCCGGACGCATCGGGATGCAGATGCGCGGACAGATAGGTTGTAAAGGAAAGATAGAAGAGGGAGTACTGCTTAGTGGGACGGTACGAGGGCGGGAGATGACTCGATGTAAAAATTCCCACGCGACGCATAAAAGCCGGCCACCGTAAAGCCCCCGCTCGGGTAGAGAGAGGCGCGGCCAATTGGAAGAAGACGAAATCCGGACGAGAGTGACCTCTGCTTTATATTCCAGGTTGCGAGCGCTGATGCAAGTGCCCTGCCTTCATCCGACCACCCTGCCGCCACCCGACCTCCTTTCCATCGCCCTCCTATTCCCGGCGCATCTTCTCCACTTCCTCCACGTCCTCCTCATCCTCCTCGCCCCCCCTCCCTCCTACTATCGCCGTATCTACCTCGTCCTTCTGCAACCGCAACCGGCCACGATTGCACCGCCCAAACGTAAACCAACCGTCCCGATCCTCATCACTCTCAGGCGTGTGTTCATGCTGTTTTATTCGTATGCTAGTGTGGAAGGGAAGCGGAGAAGCACGGACGGACAGCTGAATCAGACGTTGTTATACATCGCCCGGTGTGTGGCGGGTTGTAAACGTCTTGTTGATGCTGCAACCGTCGGGTAGGGGTGAGGGGGAGTAAAATGGGAATGCGAGGCCAGAAACGTTGCCTTGCCTGCCCGCTAGTCTGCTGGCCTGCCGGCATCCTAGCCCTACCTGCCTGCCTGCCTGCCCGCCCGCGCGTATCTGTTTATCCGGCCGCGAGCGTGTTTGCCTTTGAACTTCAGTGTCGGAGATCCTCCGCGCTGTTTTCTCTACCCACGCGTCCCTTTCCGCCCGCGCGGGTTAGAATCCCCGATAGACGGCTTAATTCTCACGCTGACCGACAATAAACGGTCGCCGGACGGGACCCCACGGCTCATAAGAGATGCCTTAATCCAACCCCGATCTGAACCCCCCACCCCCGATCGACAACCGTCGGGCAATCAGTGTCAATTGTCTGACAGATTATCCCCGGCTCGATCGCTGCCCGTGTGATCGAATTATTCCTTCAATTCGTCGGTAAAAATAATACAATAAATTCCCGCTGTCGACCGACTGACTTTCGAATTTTTCGCTTAAAATTTCATCGAAAATAACTGCGCTCTCGACAACATAGAGCACTGTACGCTCTTTCGAGTTTGGTCTATAATTCGCTTGGTGCGATGATAGTAAATAAAGCGAGGCTCATTAGAGGGGTAAAAGTCTTTACGGATTACCAAAGCGGGCAAACGATGGATTTATCCTCGCGTAGTACGACAAACCGATTAGAGAACGTCGGCGCGCGGGAAATTAATCGTCGGGCGCGCCAAAAATCTATTACGCTCTTACAGTCGGTCCTCCAGGCCCTCTCAGCTACCACCCCTCGCCTCTCCACTTCCCCTCCCCTGCCCACCCCCCTTCATCGTCGTTCTCCGGCCGTCGTCGCTGTTGTCGTACGCCAGAAGTGGTTAACGAAAAAAAGGCGAAAAAGGAGGGCAGAAAGAGAAGGGCACGAAAAACACTCGCGAATAATGCCGCGATGCGAAATGCACGGTTCACCGCGCATAATTACGAGTGCACGACACGGCAGAACCCGAGTTCTGGAATTATTGCGGGGTCGGAACGAGCACAACCGCCGCGGCATACCTAAACGAGAGAGGTAAAAACGCAACCGGCGTCGCTGGGAGAGAAAAGAGAGCCGGCGACTGAGAGAACGGGAGCCCGGAGGAGAGAGAAGTTGGAGGGGGGGAGAGAGAGAGAAAGAGAGAAAGAGAGAGGGCGAGAGCATCAGAGAGTGCGAGGAGAGGGAACAGAAGGGTGCGGGGAGAGAAAAATGCGAGAAGAGAGGTAAACGAGTGGGAGGAAGAGGAAAACGGGCAAATAATAATATCCGGGGCTTTTGAATCCCCGAACAATTAGCCGAGGCACTAGAGAGGCCAAACAGTTTAAATCTAATAACAGGCCGGTTTCTTTATCCTTGGCCGCCACCCCATCTGCCCGAACTCTCTCCCTCCCCACGTCTGTCTCTGCTCTTTGACCCTCTTTCCCGACTCCTCGCGCCCCTGCTTCGACCCCTCCCCCCCCATCATCCACTCGCGTCTTATTCTCTTCCCGTCTCGAGCACTCGGCACGAGACGCGGCTCCGTCTCTCTTCGGTCTGGCCCAACTGTCCTCGTCCATCCAAGCTTGCCCTTCCGACTCGGGAAGAAATCTCGAGAAGCGTATCTCGCCGGACACTTTTCTGTTCTTTATTCGGAGTCGTAATGTTTTCAACGAGCGACCGTTCGTGGCCGAGGACGATTATTTCATTATTGTGTATCGAAAGCGTCCTGGTGTCAGCTAGATTCTGCATGATGGCCGCGAACTCGTCCTTTGCGGAGTCCGTTCGCTTCTCGGATAAAGGATCAGGTTCGAATATGGGACGCAGCTTTCTCTCCCGAAGGGGTTGCAACGTCGATCTTTTCAGACTCCAACGGGGGCGAGATCGTTTAAAGGCGCGGCGGAGAAAATGCGCCTTTAATTGCGGGCAGCGTTACTGCGGTCGACAAAAAAAAAAAAAAATGTGACGCAGCGGCAGTGTTTGGGATGTTGAAAAAAAAAGGATGGCAGGGAGGTGGGGGGTAGTGGAAACCACTGGCAATGACAGGTCTGCCGTGGGATCCTGGATTCGATAATCCGCTAGCCACCATTGACCGGCTGTCCCGGTGGGAGCTCAAAATAAATACGCCGAGCTTTTTTTCCAAAAGCTTCTCCCCACCCATTAACTTGTGCTACCGCCGTGCGTGCTGGCCGAATATTGAAAACCGGGCATTAAAGGATTCACGGGTAAAAGCCATCCCCGCCGCGGAGCGCGGGCAAAAAGAATTCGTCATTTTCTTCGTCTGAACATGTCGGATGGGGGAGGTAGAAAAAACTGTCGGCCGTGTGTGTGTATAAAAATATGACTCTCGGGCGACGCGACCGGTTTTGACGAAATATCAACGTTTGTTGCGCATCCCTTCTCGCAGAATTCCGCTTTCCGCCTCGCGTTACGCGTGCACGCGTACAGCGTTCATTTTTTTTTTCACTCTCCCCCGCAGGATGACGCGAGGGGGAGCAACAAAGTAGCGGTGAGGGTATAATTTACTTTGCCCCGACAAATTTTGGACCGATTTGCGCGAGCCACCCTCCGCGTCCCACCCCCCGAAGCCCAGTCTTTGTGCGCGAGAGAGAATGCAAAAATGAAATTCGCCGTCCGACGAACTTTGATCTTTCCAGCCGGTCCGGCTTTTATCACTGATTCGTCCTGTGGCAAAGGTATCCTGACCCCGGCGGCGCGCTGCGTACCCTGAGACGGAGGAGAGTTTGGCGCTCGTTGAGAAATGGCTTTTTGCCGAACGCTCTCACTTACTCCGGGGACCGACTCTCGCAGCTGACAGTTAGTTGGTCAAGTGGCGGCGGCTGCAGTCAATTCCTCGAAAATAAAGGTCGAGAGTAATCAGCCCGCGAGCAAACTGTTTCGCCGTAATGCCGTGGGCAAACGGAAAAACCGTGGCGCACCACGCACAGAACCTTTTATCGTCGTTTGCCGTCAAGGTCTGCGAGACCTGAAACTGTAAAGATCCAAGATTTCAATTGGGCGCGTTTCGACTACGACGAACGTTGCGCTCGCGAAGCGTACTCGCAGACTGGTTTAGCGTGTCTGCCCAGGGGTGGGGAGGGGTAGTGTCTCAGGAGGGGTAAGTCCAGAGATCCGGATCGTTCGGGTGAGCGATGAAGAGGGCAGCCAGCGGCACCGGGCTCGGGTCGGAGCCGGTGAATGGTGGCGGTCGGTTTTCTGGACGAAGGGACCGCGCGCGACGGCGGTGTGCCGAGCCCTCGTTCTAGGGTGAGAAATTAGGGAGGTTTAACGGTGGCCACACTGCGGCGCCCCGCGCTCTAAGTGATCATGGATTAGCTGTACGAGGGGATCCCGCACTCGACAGGAGAGTCTAGGAGGGGCTGGTAGGTGGAGAGGAAGGAAGAAGCTCGAGAAAGAGGAACGGAGGAGGAGTCGAAGCCAGAAAGAGATAAAGGGGAAGATAGAGGGGGGTTGAAGAGAGAGGAAGAGGAAAGACAGAGCGAGAGAGAGAGAGAGAGAGAGAGAGAGAGAGAGAGAGGCTACTTGGCAAAACCGTGTGCCAGCCAACTAATTACCAGGCCGTGCGGATCGTCCTGGCCGCTTTCGGTCCACACGGCCTCGGTCATGATCGTTACCGACATCCGGTAGTAAGGTCCCTGACCCTCGTGTTTTCCACCTATCCGCACGCACCCACTCGTCGGGCGGCCGTCGAGCCGAATCGTCGGCCCACTGCAAACATGTGTCGCGAGTATATTAAGCGTCTGGCTCGGTAAGGTGTCGGCCTCGTTGGCCGCGGCGCGAAAAGAGTTACGGCGGGCCTGCATTTCTTTTTGTAGCCCAACCTCGAGGGAAAGCGCAACGGGGGCGGCGGCACTTTCGACGATTATTAGCGATAACGGGTGGCAGGTTAACGATTGGCGATAACGAGCCCAATCGTGACGTCCTAGCGTGAGAGCCGCGGAAAGAATGCGCATATCGCCCGAGCGCTAACGAACTCGATAAAGACGTAGGTCGAGCACGACCGAGAGGAGTCGACAAACGAAAGGCCGTGTTTGCTTGTGCCCGGTAAACCCCGGTCGCAGAAATTCCGTAAAAATAGTCCCGTATTCTCCAATTATCTTTTTTTCGCATCAATTTACATTCCGACACATGTAAAAAGGCTGGAGTCCGCTGCGGCCCTCTTCACGGTGCGCGAGGCCGCTCGCATTCGGGTGGATAAAGAGCCGAAGGCAGAGAAGGAGAGTCCGATGGGCCGCCGCCGTCGGCGAGAGAAAGTGGAAAATAGAGATTATCGCCGCTTATTCGGAAAGCCCGGAAAATGACTGGAATGGCGTTAATTAACCGGCTCCGAGTACTCTTCGGTCTCTGACACGCGGACCTCCCCTCAAAAGATGTTTACGCCGCGAGAGGATGCTTTAATCGAGTTGAAGAGACGACTCGAGTAACCCAATTAACTCTCTCTTCCGTTACTCCTACGCTACCCCACCGGCCTCTTTGCCTCCTGCCTCGTTTCATCGTCACTTCCCGACCTTCTTGTCTATCCCGCTGATTCCGGCGAACGTTTGCGGCCGGAGAGCGTAAACGCTGCCCCGCCCCTTTAACGCTGATGGCTTATCGCTGGGGGTGGAAAAAAAAGCGCGCTCGCATGCAACCGTTACATGCGTCTCAATTGTCATGAGAGAAGAGAGATAGATGTGGGGGGTAGGTCAAGGTGGAAGGGTAGTTGCCTCTATCACCGCTGTTGCAATACCTTTGATGGTTTGTAAATCGAGACGTGCACTTAACTCGTTGCATGTGTACATTCCCCATTTAACCTCTTTTTTTTTTCATCCACCTCCGACCCCCCTTCACCGTTCACCGTATCTGCCCTGGCTATCTGTAAACGCGACATCGAGTCACGTAGCCGTAAACTTTCATTCCCGTTTGTCATCTTTATTCTCGCGCGCCGCCCAACGCCCGTAGAATCGGAATCGGCTCCCCGGTATGGCCGATACGAAAATGCGAAATTTATCGCGATATCCGAAGAGATCGGAGGTAGATCGTTGGCCAGAGATTGCCGTACGCTGACTGAGTACCGGGACGGGACGCTTTATGCCTCCCCCCCCCCGCTTTCTTCGCTATTTAATTTTCATCCCTCACCCACCCCACGACTCTCTCTCTCGATATAAAGAGATAGGCTTTTTAAAGCGCACTTTTAGCTCAGGCCCCACGAGGACCGGTGCGAATCGGCCGCGAGGGGTGGGGGCTTGCTTTCTGCGGAAAAATTCGTGCCTGACGCGATGTCGTTAATAAATTCCTACCGTCCCTTTCCGTGTACCGTCGCTCTGCTACCGTCGTTTTACTCTGCCGTTTTACTCCGGCCGCTTTACTCCGCCGCTTTACTCTGCCGTCCTCCACTCCTGCCGTTTCAGCCCCACCCCTCCCACCCACCCTGCCACTCTGCCGCGCGGCGAGTTCATGAACGCCACGTCAATGCACGCGCTCGCATAATTTTGGCTTGCCCACCCGGGGGCGCAGGTGCGTTCCCGCGAGTCTTTGGCATTCGCCTGACACTCACATCGAGCCGCGAGGCTGCCACCTACACCGCCTACGTGCACCACCACATCCGCCCCGTCACCGAGGGCTAATGTTCGGAGTCTGTTGAGCGCGCCGCTTAACGGGCCCAACCTCCTCTCCGCTTGACTGGCGAAATAAATTTTTTCAATCCGCGAATTACGCCCTCCGCGAGTATACGCGACGAAATTAGAATGGAAATGCATGAAGGAAGATGAGAACGAGACGGAGGGAAGCGGGGTGGTGGCAGATATGCGAATTCGCTCGACGCGTTCGCTCTTGTCCGGCGAATTATTCCGGCGCTTAAGTTGCGAAAGCCGTCTGTTTTCGATGGCGAGCGACCATCAACCGCATTCGGCCGAGTGTCGAAACTCGAAGTAAATATTGTCCCGCGAACGGGAGACATTTAATTCCCCGCCGTTCCACCCCCCTCTCCCGCGGATCGTCGTGGCCTGCGGGCAAGCTCGAACCGGAAGGCAATCCTTCCGCTGTATTTCGCGGGCGGGTGAGATTTTGTTGAAAAATGTAACGGGTAAGCGGGGAACAGGTTGCGGCTTTCCCCCTCGGTCCCTTTCCCTCCCACCGGAGTGCTCAGCTCCCCGATCCGGCCGTCGCGGCGCTCCCCTGTAAACGTCCGCGGCCCCAGCCGGCGTCCCTTTTATTTATTTATTTAATTTCGATCGGACGCTTCCAGCGAAAATACCGTTCGTCTGCCGCGCGCTGTCGGAATGATAATGATGTTGTTACGGCGTAATTACGGGAGGCGAACAGCATTCCTATGTTGTCGTTCGACTTTTCTTTCCTCTTACCCTCCTCCACCCCTCCTGCCGCCGTCCCGCAGGCAAGAAGGAACGAAACTCGGCGATGGCTGGCTTTTATACCGAAACAAAGCGAAATGACAGTACGTCGTCGCGCGTAACAGAGAGGGATGGATACACTTACATTCCCGTACGCTGCCGCGGCTACTTTGCCACCGCATTCCAGCGAGCGGGAGTTGGAAAAGTCGGCGGGGTCTATGAGCCGGTCGCACGCGAACCGTGCTCGGCCGCGAAACTTTTCTTACGTCCCCGACAATGAGCATAGTACACGCCTCGCATCCTCGGACCTTACGTGCGCCGCGGTGAATTCTTTCACGCCTCAGGATCGTTCGACTTCGAACCAGAGGGCGGGAGGAACTTCCGTCGCCCCTCACTACTGTCCTACAATTTTTTGTAACTTTCCACTCTCGTTCTCTCTCGCTCTCACCCCTGTTGGCTTTCCTACCACTCAGCGTTCCAGGAAGTTCGCGCGAAAGATTTTATTTGTCATATTTCGATCTTTGCTCGTTTCCCCCCAGTCGCCCCGAGAGTCCCCGCGCGATACCGACGCGATAACCTTGAAGTTGAAGCGAGAAAAGTCCGGTCGCCGTTCTCGAACGACTTTTTATACTCTCGTAAATTAGTTACGTCAACTCGCACCGCGGCTAAGCCCCCGCAGCGGATAAATTTCTTTGTCGGGGTAATTGTGTGAGTGATAAGGATATTGAAAAACTTTCGGAGCCCGCGGAATGGGAAAGTGAGCTTGGCTAGAAGAGCCGGGCGTCCTCGTCGTCGGCCGTTGGCGCCGTATGGTCTCCGCCCCCGATTCACCCCCTCGGGGGTACGACGGGGGTAGGAAGGGGTGCCGATCCTCGAATAATTACCGTCAATTACGCGCTACAAACGTTTTTATTATAAAACTCCTCGCGGGCGTAACAAGCGGCCGACAAAAAATTACTGCCCCGCGACGCGGAGTTGTGCGCGTCGCGTTTTAATAACCGACGCTCCGCCGGAGCAAAAATATGTCGGCACGCCGAAGCGGAAGCGGTCGGCTTTACGAGATATCGGCCCGTCGCCGAAAAATATCCGCACGTTCGACATTCTACCCCCTTTCCGACCGCGCTCCTACCCCGCCAGTATAAATACACACACGCTCATGCATAGGTATGTGTACGTAGCGGCGCGTTGTCCCCGTCGAAGCCTGCCGGCCAATTCAATTTTTTTCACCCCGCCGGGTAAGAAAAATGTAATTACCGAATAATGCAGGGTGAGCGAGATGATCGGCGCGAAAAAGGGGGGGCCCCTCAAATGACCGCTCGCGGGCTCATTCTTTTTCCGTCCCCTCCCTTTCCACCTCGTCCTCCTCTCACCCTCCCTCCCTTCGTCAGCCTCGCGCAGATACGAGCCGTTATGCGCTGGAGGTCCGCGGCGACCGCGTAATCTTTGCATCGGGCGAAATGGGAAAATAATGTCGCTCCTAAGCGCCGGCTAAAGGGTCGCCTAGTCGTAATTACTGTAAAAACGATGTATGATTATAGGAGACCCCTTTGCCGCCGGCAAAAGATGTGGTCGCATGCTCGTCCCCTCTGCGAGCGCGGACTCTGGCACACGCGCGTAAAACCAGTGCAGGCCAGAGTGCTGGTGCGAGGGGGTCGCGTAAAGAGAGAAAGAGAGAGAGAGAGAGAGAGAGAGAGAGAAAGAGGGAGAGAGAGAGGACTCGCTTCCGTCGTACGAGAAGGATGAAGGATAAGACAGCTGCGATGAACCGTAAGGCAGGAGAAACAGGCAAAAAAGAATAAAGCCCAAAGGTGGACAAGGACAATAAGGTGGCCCGGAAAGAGAGAAATATTTCCCTCCCTCCCTCTCGGCATTCTTCCTCTCTCGTTCTCTCGCTACGTGCGAGCATTAAAGCCTAGGGGCGATTTGTAGCCGCGCCGGAGTTATGGCCAATAAACTACGCACGCGAATATAACGGCTCGAGTGCGCCAAGGGTTTGAGGGTGGGTAACGGGGGAGTAAGAAGAGACGGTTGAAGGGGAAGAAAGGAGGGCGGGGCGGTAGGGGGGTGGATGGGAGAGGGCGAAATGGCTCGCGATGGGGCGCGATGGAAAGAGGGACCACCGGGGGTGGAAGTACCGCGCGGCGGTCTTGCAATAAATGAATATTTAATCAATCTTCTCGCGTGGATGTACCTAATTTGAAGATATCGCGAGGGCGGCCTGGCTTTTAAGGCCCGCGGTAAATCTCGGCCGGAACCCCTATTGCGGACCCTCTTAAAGGTGCAGGACAGCACATTCTTGCTCTCTTTTTTCCACCACCCTGACAGACGAGCGTCGAGTCGCTGTCGCGCGAGCGCGCCATATGAAGGAACTCTCCCTTTTTTCCTGCCCTTCCGGCGCGGGAGTGGTCGATGCAACGCGCCGCGGCGACGGCAGGAAGTCGAGGACAAACGATGGGTTCCGCTAACGGCCGGGCGCATAAAGATCTTGTCGTCGGGCGGCATTCGTCCGTTATTGTATTTCGTAAAGACCTGCACTTCGCTGGCGCGCGTAATTCTCCGTTCGACGACGTTTCGAGATTCGCTTCGCCCTCGCCGCTCCGACGTAATGGAAAAAATGGCGATCGATGGTCGAACGATAGCGATCTGCGTAAAGAATACGCCCTTTCGCTGTAACGTTCGGGGCTCTGAACTTGTGCGCGAGGCACGTGTGCAGGGCCTTCAGGGAAGGAGGCACGATGAATCAACGCATTCTGTGGTGAACGTCCATGAGTCTGCCGGTTCTTCGCTTTTACGCGAGCTGGTGCGCGCGCGCGCGCACGAGCTTAGCTGTAAGGACGCGCGCGTTGGCCACGATTACCCTCCGATTCGCCCCCTTTCTCACCCCGCGGCGCGAAGTGGGGTTCGTTCCCCAGAAGAATGAGAGCACTAAACGCACGCTGAGTTACTGTGGAGTGCGGGAGGAAGCGAGCCCGTCGGTGGCGGGCAGCGATCGTTTATTACGATTAGCCTAACGCGCTTTTATCGTCGGCGAATTAGCCGCTTCCTTCGTTTCCCGCACTTTGAATAACCGCGCTTTTAACGAGACCCACCATCGACAGAGCGATACTTTCTCGCGGATGCCTTGATGAGTTTTTCCATTTTTACGCTCACCCAACCTCCCCCTCCCACCCGCCGAACTGGCGGGTATAATTTTTTGCCGTTAAGAAGCTCACTGAAGAAGATGAAGAATTTATTCTTCCCGAGGAATCTTCCGAGCCCGAATGCTGGGGCTATCAGGATACTCGGCTAGTTAAGGTCTTAGGTATTGATCCGACTGCGTAAATATTTAACTGCTTCTATAAATGGGAGGTGGATATTCCTAAAGAGACTTTGAGCAACGACTTCTTTTTACGATAATTAATATCCTCATTTTTAACCATATATATACTGAAATACCGATGCAGAGTCAACATGACATTCATGTTATGTTGAACATGCGCGTCAGACCTGTGTTTTGCTATTAAAACCAATGCGACGACGCAAACCGAAGCGATGTGTTCGATAGTGTCGGAAGAAATGTTTCACGGAAAAGAATCGAGTAATTTATCCGACCGAGATCCTTCGCACGCGTCACGGAGTCAGGGAAAAACTTATTGTCTCGGACCGTCATTAAGGAGTCCCGTCGCGACTCACGCTTGAACGGGATAACGGGCTTGATGACGGAAAAGGTAAAATAAAATAATGCCCCTCTTAATGGCGCTAAAGTAAAATGCTGGCTGGACGTTCTCTACCGCGGAAGCGAGTCGCAAATGTTTTGTCGAAACGAGCTCTCCCGTCGCACTCTCCCTCTCGCTCCCGCTCATCCCTCTCCCCCGGCTACCCTCCCTTCATCCCCGTGGGAAAACTCTCGGGAGATATTTGCTCGGTGCAAAAGTCGTAAATTCAGACGCCCCGACAGCGATCGCGTCCCATTCTGCCGTTAAAAAATTTATCGCGATTAACGATCTCACGTACGTGAGCGAAACTTTTTCGCGGGCGGAGTCAAAGAACGACACACGACGCGACTGTCATTAACGTTTCGAAGCGGCTAGTTTCCTTCAAAGCGCATCGGCCAATTAATCGTCATCGTCCGCCGACTTCCCGATTCATAGCCGCCTAATGAAGTTTCGGCACGATAATTATTAAGTCCGCCCTTGATTTGCAAGATCCTTTGAAACTGCACGTTTCCCCCTCGTTTCGAGGCAAGGTGTTGACCCGTAGGCAAGAGCGAATGGGAAACGAGCTCGGCGTCGGTGGTCGTGAAAACCTCCCCCCCCCCCCAACCCTCTCCCTCTTTCTCCTCTCCCACCCGTTCCTCGTCAAACCTTCCCCTTGCTCCCAAGGCGGAACCGCGATATCGCATAATTATTGCGCAGTTTCCGTTAACGAAACTGCGGCTGCGGGTTGCGCGCCTTTGAAGGCCCACCCCGTCGCCCCTCCTGGAAGTAATCAAAATCTTGGGCTACGGGCCCGTCTAATAACTCTCGCGAGTCAAAAGACACCGACGGCTACGGCGCTTGATTAAGCACCGAAACATTCGGCGCTTAATTAGCATGAACGAGCGCGCCTTTCTGGCCGGCCGACTCGGCAAAGTATCGCGCGAGCTCCCCCGGTCCTTCCCAAATCGGCAAACAGAAACGCGAGACGTAGGTGAGCAATCCTCGAACGCCGTCGACCTCTCCCTCTCAATCAACTTGCCCACCCACCCACGTTTCTCAGGCGAGCCGGTCATGAGACCTGCGGGGGTAGCCTCGCCCCGGCACAATTTCAACGAATATTTTATTACGTTCGGATCCTCGGGAGTTCGGATTTCCGCGTGGCGCAATTTGCCTCGTTTACTTTGGTTATTCCTACCGCGATGGCGTCATTTCGCAGTCCGTACACGGTTTAATTCGCTCGGCAACTACCGTATACGATTCTAATCGAATTAAACTCGAATTTCTAATGACGCTCAACTTCGAGGCGAGCGCGCGCGCGCGGGCCGCTTTAGCAATCAGCGAAGTAGCGATGCTCTTTTAAGCCGACCATTGAGTCGATCGATCGGAAATATGATTAGGTGCCTCAGTGCCGTCGTAAATAAAATGGCGCGACGGGAGACAAAGAATGCGGGGGTGAAGGACGTGCCTTCCCGCTTCTCTCTTTTCTCTTCGAAGAGGACGAGGAGTCGCAAAGAATCGCGCAGTCGGAGGAAAAGTGGCGCGCGGGAGTAAAATTTTATCGACCTGCGAGGGCAAGAAACGATGCAGTCTGGGGGACAGGGGGTGGAAGGGAGGAAGGGAGGCTTACGCGATTGAAAGCTCGCCGTGAAACGACTCGGGAAGTCTTGATATTATGCATTATGTATGGGCCTATGCAACGGCACCTGCAGTTTGGCACGCGAGCCCCGTACGTACGTACGTCCGATCGGCAATTCTACAACACGAACGTGAACTTGCGACCCCTTCGACCCGTCGGCCATCGTTTCACGTCCAACTTTGGCTCCCGCACCTCGCCATCCCCGACGTTTTCGACTGGGAACAATCGCCAATTGATTCCACGAGCGAGGCGAGCAGTCGATCCTGACGGCAAGCAGATTCAATCGAGTAAAGGAGGTGTCGGACATTTTTACGGAAGCTCTCCGAAGAGAGTGCCGCTTCGCGTTTAGTCGTGATACGAGCCTGATGAGAGAGAGAGAGAGAGAGAGAGAGTCATAAGCGAATGGTACTGTTTCTCAAGCGGCAAACGCGAAATTTCGCCGGGAAGAAGCCGCGCGGCTGCCGCGGACGTTCATTTTTCGTTATTCATGGCGTGAGGTACGTGCTTTGAGGAGAATTGAATTATTTAAAATAAACGGCAACGATACTCGAAATTGAGCCCCGAGGTTTTTCCGCGGCAAAAATCGAACGTGACGGGAATATTACGCGGCAGGCAGAGATATCGGGCTGGCAGGATCGCGCATGAGGGATATCCATTTCGTTCTTTCGCCTTAACCGCTTCGATAACTTGATTATCCGAGTTGCCGCGATCTGGAACACGGCGGAATTACTTTATTGCGTTTCTCGATGGCGCTCCGATATCGCGTCCGCCCGGATGCCTCGCGATATACTCTATATGTACATAGGCATACAGACATTCTCACGTACGTGTCCATGCGACGCCCGCCACGCGTGTGTGGTCCGCCTTTTTCCTCTGCGCTTTCAGCTGGCTAACAGGCACGTCGAAGTAAAAGACGATATTTGACACAGTTTTGACTACAGTCGGCCTCGATGATCACGTCCCGCCGCTTCAAATCGATTTCCCTTTTACCGTCGCATTAACCGTGGAATGTTTTTAATACGACGAGATTGCTTTTCGCCTTTTTCCCCGCCAACCCACTCCCCCCCCCCCCCCTCTTTTTTCCACTCGCACGCGGTTGTTCGCCAACGATAGTTGCGGTCCATTGTCTATTGACGCAGCGGGTAAAATTGGAGAGTGTGTATCTTGAGGAACAATGGACTTTTCGCGCACTCTCGTATCGTATGAATTCCGCGCGAATAAAGTGGAATAAAAGGTGGGAGAGGAGAGTGTATCAATCGATTCCGCTCTCGGCTGCTCCCCTCCCTCCCACTTGCTCTCCCTTTGCACTCTCCGTCTCTCCCTTATTCCATTCGCCGTGCCGTCCGCTCCAAGACCGCTTAAACATTCATAGAAACCGGTCGTTCGCCGCGACACGTGCATTTCGTACGTGATCAATGAGTGCCAGCAGGCTGCGGCTCTGCCTTCCTCCCACCTCCCTTCGACCTACCGCTCCGTGTCCGTCCCTTCGCCCACCCTTTGTCCCCCCTACGACCACCCCAGCCAGATCCGTGGGCATTACAGCGACGAACAACAATTCAGACGCCGCGTAAATTGTTACGTTCCGATTGCGAATAGTTGCGCGCCAGCCAATAAATTCCGCCTACCGGTCGCTCGCACGTCTGACTTTGAGCGAGTCTAATTGCCACTGGCCAGAGTCATAAGTCAATCCTGGAACCCGGCGGGACACGCGCACGCGGAAGAGTTGAAGAAAAACAGGAGCCCAGCTCGATCTCTGGTAACAGGTAACAGGTAACAGCGGAGGACAGAGACCGTACGTTATATTTCCAGCCGATGTATTGCAGATTCGTGACGTCGTTAGCCGGCCCGATTATTTAGTGGGTACCGGCAAGGGGTCGAGAAATATGGCCGACAGGTCTGGGGTCGAACGACTAATAGATAATTTATCCGCAAAGTTCTGACGCGCCTTAATATGGTGCTGCGGATAGTTCCTATAGCTGAGCCGCATCGCTATCGACGCCGGCGGAGCAGAAAATTCTCCCCGCACGGGATTCCGCCACCCTCTCTCAACCCTTTCGATCCCTCCCGTACGCCTACCCCTCCGCCGCCCTCTACTGTCAGCTTATTTTAGATCCGCTCGCGTCCCGTTGTTCCGCTTCTTGACCGTCAATCTCCGGCGTCGGCCGGTTAATGAAATATATTTCAAGAACGTTGACGCTCAGTCATCCTTGTCTGTCCGTTCGCTGGCGATCGATGTTGATGAGGGAATTTTATGATGCTAATTCGAAGTGGGACGGAACTGAAGCGGCGAAACTGGGCTAGTCGACGCCGGTACAAATCCGCCAACTGCCTTGACTCGAAGGTCCTGCGTTCTTCCATGGCCAACGAGATGTGCAATTTCCTTTTCGCGGGGCAAACTTTAATTACGATCTTTTTAACGCTCGTTGCGTCGAGAAATTCGCGACGGCCAGAAGGGCGGCGGTCTCCCGAGACGGGAGCGCGAATTGAAGAGGAGTCTCCAGACGGGAAACTACGTCTCAGGATCCGACCCTCCAGTCCTGGCCTAATGACTCGCACGTCTTCCGGCATTCGCGTTCGTCGCGTGCGCGCAATCGTCAGCGACGAAGAAGCGACTACGGCGGCCGATATAGAGACAACGGGGGCGTCGGAGGAAGAGGGCGAACGATAGTGACAGAAGATCATCCACCCGGTTCCGTCTGAAGGAAAGCCAGGGATTCGCGCAAGCAGGTTAATTACCATCGAGATTGACTCGAGACAACTGTAATTAAGAGGAACCTCGGGCTTTGAGCTCTCAAGATTCCGAGAGAGAAAGATGGATGGGTGGCTCCGGCGGGGGTGAGTCTTCGGGGGCGGAAGACTCGGAGTGGGCGGATGACGGAGGGTGGGAAACTGGAAAGAGGCAGGCTAACCATACAGCGCGGCCGCAGACTTATTTGCATGTAATGGCTCGAGTCTGACTCGATAACGAGCCCCGACTACCAATCATCCGGCGCAGACTGGAGGCCGCGACTATCGTCTTATTTCGAACCGTTAATCCGGATCCCGACGATTAACCGTACGTACGACTCGACGACCGTTTCGGCACCTGAACGACCGCGCGCTCCTTTGGCGGCCTTTTGGGACGAGTCCGGCTGGGATATCTATTTTTCGGGACACCTGGCCGTCAGAATCGCGTGTTCAGCCGCCACCAGTAGCGGCCCGCTCTGTTGCCCCTGACCAAAGAGGCGTTAAGCCTTTGCGCTTTTTCCCCCATCCCCCTACCTACTTCAAGCAGGGCGCAGTCGAGCGTCTAATCCGATTAAACTTTTTGCGACTTTCGCACCTACCGCGAGAAATGAGAGAGGCGCCGAGAGTGAGAAGACGGACGTGGAAGATTGAGAGCAACCGCGAGCCACTGTTGTGCCGAGCTCTCTGTCCTCGAGTGGCTGCTCCTGGATGGGAATTTGTCAAGGACGTTGAGAGACGAGCCGAAATCGTGGAAAATCCTCGCCCATCAAGCGCCGCGACGACGGTCAGGGCTTTCGGCCCTTTCGCTCGCGCCTCTACCCACCTCACCCTATTTACGTTTCAAGGTTTTTACCTCTTCGCCCTCTCGGCATGTTCTTTGCGAACCTCTCGCTCTCGGTCGTCCGCCTCCGATCGCTGCCTGTCGTCGAATCGCGTCGAGAATATACCCCATGCCGTTATGTTTAACGATCGCCGTCATATTTATTTTCAAATCTGTAATTGGAAGCCGTAACTCGATTTTTCCTTCCCACTCGCCGGCGGCCATATTCGCTTATCGCGATTGCCCTTACAATACGTCCGCTGAGTTACGGTAACGGTTACGATCGCGGCGAACTTGAAGATCGCGAATGCGACTGCCAGCCTTATGCGGCACTTAAATCGAACGTAATCGTCGCGGTTACCCACCCCTCCAACCCCCCACCCTCCCCATCGCACCCCCTTGCCGAGCGATCGTTGCACTTTCTTCCTATTGCGCTCGACGAGTCGCTCGGCCCAGATATACGCGCGACTCGAGATGTATCGTTTTCCGTTTTCGCCCGCGCAAAATGCATTCGCGCGGAAGCTCCGGTGGCCCTTTAGAAATTCCCGATAAACCGGAATCGAGTGCGACGCGGCCGGCTCGTAATGGATGCTCCCCGAGTCCTAAGTACCGACTTATAGATACGCTTTACACGGATACAACTCACGCTTACACGTCGGCGGGGTCGGCGTGAAAAATTAAGTCGGCAAAGCGGTTCGCAATTCGACTCGAGAATATCGTCTCACCTACCGGGCCCCATTTTCGGACAGAAGTCGAGGAACGTAAAGTTCCGCTAATTTCTCCGCTCGGCAGCGGCGTCCAATTTTTAATAATCCACGTGACCGACCGGGCGGAATTCAGTTACGGCCGAGAAAGAATCGAATATCCGATATCAATTTTTTCACCCCCCGCCGCGCACGAGCTTAATTTTACACTCGAAATATCGCTCGGTCGCTTGTCTGCGAGGCGGGCAAGAGCCTTTCGGCGAATGTGAAATGTGCGCTTCGGGAGTGGTGGCGGCGGTGGTGGTGGTGGGGGGGAGGGCTGTCATGGCCGGAGGATAGGGTCGTACCTCGTCGTCATTTTTGCCGAGCGATATCGCGGGGCGCAGTATTAATCAAGGGCCCACGGGCGCTAATATTTTATAATACAAAAGTCGCCCCGGCGAGGAAGTTGAAAGAGCGAGGTTCGCCGGGCGTCGGTAGGGGTGGGGTGGGGGGGGGGGGGGGGTAGGAGTCGAGTCGAGTCGGGCGTCGATACTGTGATTAAGAGCCCGGCTCGATGCTCGTTAAGAGAGGCGCCGCCACATGAAATTCCCCGGAGATGCGCGCGAGCAAAAAGCCCCGGAAGCGGGCGGTAAAATAGAAAAAGAGCGGTTTGAGGAGGAGGCTCGCGAGGCGGCGCGCGCCCTCCTCTAAAAGGGAACTGACAAATATCGGGGAGGTAATAAACATCGGCGGCCGAGCGGGGTAATTGGAATTTATCGGGGTCGCCGTCGTGACTTGGATACTCGCGAGGCCACTCTTGGCTTCCGCCTCGCCTCCATCGGCCTTGACGGGCCGACTGCTGTAAATACACGAGCCCTGCATCTAATGAGACGACTCTAACGCCGTTCATTCGGAGAATCAAAACGAGTTTGCTCCACGATTACTTATTCGATCGTGCGCGTCATTTATTTTCGACAATTTAATGACGTTAAAGTATATGTTATGTTCTTGACGTCATGTGGCATTGACCCGATGAGCACTTTTGAATAAGAAAAATTAATCTTGAATAATTTCGGTAGCAAACTATAATCCTGCGCTTATGTTGCGACACCTCGAAAGTGCATCGTCATCCGCGCTACCGCGCAAACGAACACTATCAGCACGATATCGGTGGGCCCTTGTCGCCATGACGCTTCGGATGCATCCGAAATGGGGATCGATCGTCGGGGCGTGCGACGCAAATTTCGTCGTCATTAGTACTAACATGTATATTCATTATAGCGGGCCGAACGTCGTAATTCATCAGCGTAGCAGCCGAAAGGCCTCATTATCGGCCATATTTCATTCCTATCTTCTGAACATACTCGCTTAATCATGCCCCGCGACGTGGCGCATATTTGCACATCCGTCGAAGGCCGCTACGACGATGAAAGAATGTGGAAGCGAACGCTTTCCGCGCCTTCTCGCGCGAGGAGTCCGACTCGACAAACGAATGACGCTCTGCGGACCGAACGGCTAACGACATTCTCTCGATACTTCTTTTAGAGCTTGTTCTACCTGCGAATCGTTATAATGCATGCGCGTCGCGGATCGGCAAACAGGCGAACGCGATCGTAGACGCGATAAAGCTCGTAATCCTGACATGTAAGTGTGCCTGCGAGCGTACCTACCCCCGATGGGTACACAGTCGGCGAACGGACAGGGGAGAGAGTACGGGAAGCGCAGAAATACTTGAAACGAAAACAGAGAGACGAAGTCTAGTTGGGTTGGATGCAATCAGTCTTAGCGAGAGCGCAACCCGTCGGACGACTATATCCGTCTTTAACAGAGAAAGGATTAATGTCGATTGCGTCTTCCGGCTACGGAGCCTGTGCGCTCGCGCGGTCTCTCTCTCTCTCTTTCTCTCTCTCTCTTTCTCTCTCTCTCTCTCTCTCTCTCTCTCTCTCTCTCTCTCTCTCTCTCTCTCTCCCTCGCCCGTTCCCCTAATCTCGTCGAACATTCGGCGAACTGCCGGCGAGAGTACTCGTCTCCGTGGCAGGGTGGCGCGAGAGTTATCAAAGATAAATTCATTTGTAACCATGAGCTTGATTAGAAGGGCGGACTCGAAACGCGTACGAACGAGACTCACAATGTGAGCAATCCCTCTGCGCACCCCTTTGCCACCCCTTTACCACCCCGTCACAGGTCCCCATCCGCCGACTCGCGGAGCGTACGTGCTGCTACGATAATCTAACGATTCCGCACTCTGTCTCCGTCACATTTTCCTTTCTACCCTCTCGCCCGCCTCTCCATTTCCGTCTCCGCGCCTCTCACCTCTCAAACCCACCCCCCTGCGGCTGGAAGAACCGCATCGTTATTCGCGAAAATGGCAGCCAGCGCAGACATTCTGAATTCGTTTCGCTCGCCGATTGTAGCGATGTAACTGGTCGTCAATTACCGTCGTACGCGACGGCGCGCGTACCAATCGCTGTTCCAGCTAATTATGATATCCGCTCCGGCCGAGCATCGGAATCGCTTGATAATACTCGCTCGGCCAGCGTGACGAATTAAGCTCGCCGCGTATGTCGACGCTGTACGGGGGGTTGGGGTCGAAGGGAATGGGGGAGGCAGGGAAAAAAGGACGACGCAACAGTGATTTGCTCTTTCCCCGGGGCCGCCAACAAATTTTCGCGCGAAGCAGAATTTGTACGGCCGCGTGTACGTTTCGCGGGTAGGAGCGTAAATACGCGAGGTCAGGCGGGGAGAGAAGGACAGACGTAGAAAGGGGTGGATGCGTGTGCTTGTATGTGGCGGTGGAGGGGCGGGGAGGGTAACCGACGAGATTAACGTAGCAATTTTGTCTCTGTATGCGGCATACAAAATTTCAATTATCACCGTTGATAAATCACCCCTCCCCACCCCCTCGCCTGCTGCCCCTGCAGCGTAAACTCAACAACCGCGGACGATTATCTTTGCGGGCAGCGTTTCTTTTGCGGGGCGAGAGTCTGGCCCACAAGTGGCACACGCGCTTAATGGAAATTCGACGGGAAAAAATACGGCCGCGAGCTGGGCGGATGAAAGGACTTTTTTTGCACGCGAAATTCAGCGATGATTCTCCGGCCCCCTGTCCCGCGGGACGGGAGACTTCAGGAACATTTGCCGTTTTTTTTAAGTGCGCCTTTACGGCCCGCGTTATGAATGCGCTGCGCGATTTTAGGCTCGTTTAATTCGCGTTACCGACATCGGCGGGGCGATTGCGGCTATATTCTGTCTCGAATGGAAAGTTATCCGATTGTCTGGCTCTTTTAATAAGCGAATAGAGAAGTCCGAATACCTGACTGCGCTGCACCTGGCACCTACCAAAACACCGTGAATACTTTATCCGATAACCGTTCAACTTGCCTTAAAAGTTGCGCGTAAGCAGAGCTCTGAACTTTGAATACTTTCGGAGGTTACGGCCCAAAAGGCTGTCGAAAAATGGGAAACGAAAATAAGGTCAAAAAAAAATTAAAGTCTTCTTATCGAATTGTCGTTCTGCGCGGTTAAAAGAGGAGCAAAAGAAAGAAGCGGTGCTCGCAACTGGAGCAATGTAACTCCATTAGTTTCGGCGACATAACCAAAACTACATGACAATGTCTATTTTGTCGACTGTACTGTGCACGGAGCCCTTCGATCGAATTATGGTTTTATCAGATAAAAGAGAAATAAAAGCTGCCACAGATAGTCACTGCTGTACCGCGCTAGATACAGTTATTCCAGAGACATCGGTATAAAAATTGGAAACATAAGTGAAAAAATCAGGACAATGTCGATGGTCATTAGCTTTCGAGATCGCGAGATAACGCGAGCGTACCAGTCACCTATTTTTACATGGCGTCGAATGTGCTAATAGGTATAACAAGTGCATCGTGCAAAGGAAGAACGAGAGAACGCCCTTCACAGTGGGCCGATTCTCTCTCTCATTCTCCCCCTCTCTCTCTCTCTCTCACTCTCTTTCTCTCCCTCTCTCTCTGTCACGTAGTCAATAGCCCCTGGGGCGCGGGTGGCACGTGACAGCGTCAACGTGTCAACCCCCTTTATGCTATATTGCGAGGCATTATGCTACTGTATTATCGAACCTTCCTACAACGCCGGCCCACCACCGTATTTCGACTTGGTTTATAGACGAATGAACCAATGCGCGCCTGTAGGTGTACGCGTTCGGCAGCGCTGTGTGTCTCGGCACCGTATTCGTATCGACGCACGCACACGCGCGCGCCTTGTCGGATTGGTCGGATCGAAAACGGAAACGCGTCACTAGCAGATGTAGCAACACGTATTCGGGCGAGAGTAAGAGGGGGGTTGAAGCCGGCGGGAGGCAGAGAGAGAGAGAGAGAGAGAGAGGGGGAGAGAGAGAGAGAGCCAGAAGCGAAAGGTCCAGAGATAGTGAGTTAAAACGGTCCATTTGAAATTGTTTTGTTCGACGAGCATTCCTGACCCGAAACGATACGCCACCCAGGGGCCGAAAAAAATTTCCCACCGAACGAGTGGGTGACGGTGACATTTGGCCGGGCATTTGCGGTCAGCGGAGGAACAAGATGTCAGTCACGGTGGGCACCTTGTCATGCGACACGTTTCAATCGTCCCTACCCTGCCCGCTGCGGAACCTCGACGGTCTTTGTTCCTCCAGCGTCGAACGCGATTGACCTCCCCCCATAGACCGAATACCGTCGCTCGGGAACGGTGTAGGTCGGTACGTCGCTTCCGGTGAGAAAGGTTCTCGCATTGAAATATTCCGAAAGAATTCTTTCCTGCCACTCCTGCTCTCCGACCGTTGGTCAATAAATTGCCCGTATTATTTCACCCTCGTTCACGCGACTTTCGCAGCCCACCCCCTCTCCGTCCCCCTCTCATTCCCACCTCGTAAGCCCGTAAATGTGCATCGTTAATTAATGAACGCGCGACGCCCGCTGAAAAGTTCGCGAATTATCCGCGCCATCGACTGTAATGAGGCGCGGACCTTTAGCGAGATTAGGTCGCGTCCCCACTTTCCTTCAATAATTAATGACGCCATTGCGTTAGCCTGTTTAGCGCGGGCGTGATCCGTACGTGCGAAACGGGCTAAAATATTTAGAGGTCGCGTAATGAAGGTATGTTTAATAAATGGCCATCCGGAATCGTGCCTCGCACACAGCCAACCGGCAGCGGCTTTTCACGTACGGGCAACATCCGACACACACACACGACCGGCCGCACGTTCGACTCTCCGCACGCCCGGCCACACGGCACGGCCCCCCACATACGCGTGCATTTATATGCACGCACGTTTCCGCATAAATGTTGCCGCCTAGCGCCGTTCGCCAACATATGCGAACCAGGCCGAATCCAGGTAGAGAGCTTCTCGCCGTACGACAGCGTACGTACGTACGTACGTAGGTACGTAGGTACGTACACGGGCTTACCAACACCTGAAGCTCGGCCGCTGGCACGCGCACGTGCTTTCCTACACGTGCTCGTTGTGCAAAAAGTTACAACTCCGACGAGATACCCCTCCTTGTAACAGTCGCGACCGGACGGAGAGAATCGAAATCGACCTCCTCCCGTACCCCCCGCGCTAAATTATTCGTTTCGATCCCGTCTTCCGGGGGCAAACCGGGCGGCCGCGTTGAATACGAATTCGTCGAACGAATTTGCCGCTCCCTTGAGCCCTCCCGCGTCTGAGATTTTAATTTTCACGCGTCGTTGCCCTTTTATCGTCCGACCCTTCTCCTGCAATTTCCGATGCTCCGCCTCTGTCTGTCTCTCTCTCTCTCTCTCCCTCGCCCTGTCCCTCTCTGTAAATGCAGCCTTCTGTAATCTGAAACGTTCTATAATTATTGTTTGGCCATATTGTTTTGAGCCGCTCCGGGGCAGAGGCTCTTTAACGAATTCGGAAGTCGTTAATCGAGGCGCCGAGAGAATTTCGATTGTGTCAGCAAAGCGAGAGTGTGTGTGACGGAGAGAGAGAGAGAGAGCAGAGCAGAGTGGAAGGAGGTAACGGTTACGCGCGATGTGTCTCATGAACCGATAGAAAATCCGGTATATTGTTTTGTATGCGGGCCGCGCGTAATAAAGCAGGTATTAACGTCAATGGCAGGGGCGTGAGAATTCGACGGGGTGAGCGGGTGCCGCCCGATTATGGCCGGCTGGCAGCGGACGGCTGCCCGAACGTAACGGGGCACCAACATTATTGTAAGCGGCGTTACGAGAGTGGCCGATAAAAATATCGACTCGAATTTAATCCGCGGGGAAGGCTATGCTCGGCAGAGCGGAAAATCGGGAAACGTTTTGCCCCCAACCCTTTGTCCGCTACCCCTTTCCCACTGCACTCGACCCTTTCACTCCCCTGAACCACCCCCATCCCACCTCCCTCCTCTCTTTCTTCTCCCCACCTATCTACGGGGGAAGTAGCCTGAATGCGGACCTTTTGACTTCTCCTTGAATTCGCGATCGCCTCTCGATATTCCTTCACTTTTATTCCGCATCACGAACCCGCGTCCGAAGTCGAGAGCATTCCTGTTCTCGTATTTTTCCATCCGAGTATGCAAAATAGCGTTTCGAAATACGCTCGTAGCGTACGGGAGAGAGATGAAGCGAGAGGGAGGGAGAAAGAGAGAGAGAGAGGGAGAGAGAGAGTGGGAAGGAAGGTCTAGCGGAAAACAGAACGGTTAAAATCGACAGTGGCATTGCGTGCGAAGTTCCGCACCCGGGCTCGCGTGGCAATAATCGATCGGCCATCGATGGGGGAGAGATTACGATTTACGTTTCCCCTCGGAAGCGCTGTTTCCTTCGCCGTCACGTGATTCCCCGCAACGAACCGCTCGCCGACCATCCGCGGCTCGCCACTTCGATAAACACGTTCCAGCGTCGCGTCGGCACGCTCCATTCTCACGGCCCGATGACGAAACGTTCGGAGGACCGGCCAGCCGGAGCAGAGAACGAGTGCGAGCGCGAGTAAAAACAGCGGGACGCCGGCTCGATTGTCGGGTCACCTGAAAAACCTTTTGACAGTACGATTGAGCGTGGCGGCTACTTGTGGAATTTCCACAGGTGCCTTCCTTCCGATCCCTCCCCCCCAACAGGTGTACGTGCTCTCGCTTCCAATCACTGGCCGAACCTTTTCCTTCTCTCCAAGCGTCGGAACCGCGGTTTGCGAAACAGCGTCGGTGAATGATTTCCCCTTTTTTTCCCGCCCCCTCAGCTTCATCCTCCTTTACTTCTTCTGTCTCCCTCTCTTCAGCATCCCCCTGTCCCGCTCCCTCCTTTGAGCCGCGGGCGAGGGCCAATCCTGTCTGACAAAAAGGTCGGCGAACTCCCGCGGGGCCAGACGTAGGAATCGCCGGGAAAAATCTGTGCGGGCGAGGAAGGCGGTTCGCCCCGCGGCTTCTGGCATCGGGTATGTATGACATCGTACTACCGATACGTTTCGGATTCAGGGGCGTCGATGTATCGGATCGCGGGCGCACCCGTGCGTGATCGCCCGAATCCCTCGGGGCACCCCTTATATGCATGTATATCCCCCACGATTCGCTGCGCAACTTCGACCTCCTGCCATCGGGAAGCAATCACTTCTGTTTCTTCCTCCTCCGATCCACCCCCTCTCCCTCACCCCCCATTCCCCTCCAGGCCACCCTCCCTTGCCGCTGTGACTTTCGCTCTCGCTTTGTCTCGCCTCTAATGAAACGATTTGCCGACTCGCGCCGGGAGCTCGAAATCGATTTCTGCGCAGGTGTCGGCCCGCTTTCCTTTTAATCCTTTACTCTTTTCTCCGTCAACGTTCGCCTTTTATTTATGCGCAACTCCCGTCGGCAGCGTCATACGCACTCGCTTCTTCGAAATTCACCGTCCGTTTTGCCGGGAAGAATGTAGGGAGAAAGAGAGAGGGAGTGAGGCTGAGTGGCCGTGTTAGTTGCGCGCCAGTTCCTGAGGAGGGTAAATTTGATGTGATGTATCCCCCGGCACAATGACACGCCTCTGTCAGTGTCATTTGAAGCGCAGGCTGCCCCGGCCGGGCAATTATGACTCCCGGCGAGTGTCGCCGTGCGAGCCCGACGCTTCGTGAAATATTCATTCGCGCGACTTAACGCGCTCGTGAGTCGCGAGGCTGGGCAAAAGTATTCCGCGGAACGGCCGCTGTCTTCATATTTTCCGGGACACTCGCCGTGGCGTATTGCCGCTCGTTGTTTGCCGCCCGTGTCCGCGCCGTACCGTCGGCGGAGGGCAGTGAATTCAGCGTAAAAAGGCGCGTTAATCTTCGTTTCGGGGGCGGAAAACGGCTCCGTAAGAAAGTAGCGAACTTTTTCACGCGGATAGACATGACAGCGACCAGACTGTCCTCGGACTTCAGAAGGCAGTACAACGAAACACTCTCGGGGGGCTTGCGTCTATCCAATTTCTCCCCCCTGCACGCCCGCTTCCGGATCTCGAGCAATTTCATTTCCAGTCAAATAAAGAGGCGCATCTATCGGCAGCCAGTCCAATTCGGGGGACGCAGAGCCTGACCGTGCTGCCCGCTTTAAATCGAGCCAATAAAGAGGGCGATAACGCAAGCAGGGGGATGTTGGAGAAAAAATGTTCGCAAGAAGCTTCTCTCCCTCCTCCAGCTTCACTCTCCGTCTCAATCTTCGCTTCCATTCCTACACGCTCTCAAAATTTTGAGTAAAAATCCCCGTACGGTTCGACGCTAGGTCGATCTTATCGCACGTTCGCCAGCGTCGATTTGATGCCTTATAGCGAAAGGGGCAGTAATTGCCGCATAGAAGGGTCGGGCTGTCTGCATGTAAAGCGTCGTAGGGGTCGGAAGGGTGGGTCGACATTGCGATGAAGAAGAAGAAGAGGCGAGAGGGTGCGCGCGCGCGGAGAGAAAGACGGACGAGCGTGTAACGAAACACTTGGTAGTGGTAACTGACAGCATTCAAGCCGGACACCGTGTACGAAGGCTGACAAACGGCGGCCCCATCCTGAAGGGCCATCGGAAGGGGGATGGCTGACTTGAAGGCGTTGCGGGCTCGCTGGAGGCCAGCGCTGGACGAGCGTAGTACGGGCCAGAGGAGAGAGCAGCCTGGCCAGAGGGGGGTCGACTTGACGGGCAAGGTGCGTGCCAGAGAGACATGAACTCTGACGTGGGGGTGAATAATGGGCCGACACTTTGACACCAGGAGCTGCCGGCTCGGCTCTCTGCCCCGGGTAGCAGGCCAGCGAGCTGGGTAGCTGGGGGATAGGTGGCGAAAGTGGAAGAAGCGAGTTGCGGGAGGTGGGCTCAGACTTCTTGAAAGAGGAAAAGAGGGAAAAGAGACACAAAGGGGCGAGGGTGCGATCGCGGCCTGCTCTCTCCCGAGCGGGGAGGGTGGCACAGGGCAAGGGGTTAGATATATAAGGGGAGAGAGAGAGAGAGAGAGAGAGAGAGAAAGAGAGAGACGGGAGAGCGACGAGCTACCAAAGAGCGGAAAACGAGCGGCCCGTGATTTATATTCATAACTTTAATACGAACCAACCTCCAGTCACGTCGCCAGAACCCGCCGGCACCCACATAATTTATGTATTTCGCCTGCGTCCTTCGAAAATGTCGGCCCCGTTCGACTGTGCAAGTCAGAGGGGGTTTGAGGGGGGTTGAACGGGTGGCTCGATGGGCTGTCGAAGGATTGTGGGGAGAGAAGCTGGCCTCCGTGGCGGCAATGCCTCGAGGATCATACCGGGAATCGAGAACTGACAGGTTTGTTACACCGAAGCAACGCCACAGCAACGTCGTCTCGGGATTTATGGCTTACGGGAGAGAGTGGACGGATGTGGAAATTGAGAATTCTCCGGGGGGTGGTGGGGTTCGCTCGCGAGGCGGACTGCTTGGGGTCGGCTCGCGGAACGGTTCGGGGTGGAAACTGTCTTTCGCACTTACCGCCCGCCGTCGGATCGTTCGTTTTCCTCCAGCTTCGCGACGTTTGGCGCCGATGCAGATATTCGCGGAAGCGGCTGGTTGGTTCCACTTTATTTTCGCCGCCGACGATACTACCTATATACCGATAGAGAGTGAGAGCGAGAAGGAGGGATTACGTACACGTACGCGCCTTTCGCGAAGCAAGATCTTTCCTCTCTCCTTTTCGCTCGACGTCGAGAGACAAGCTGAGCACACGCCAAGAGGCAGCGGTCCAACTTTGATATATCGCTGTCCGGTTACCGGGCTGAGTTTACACAGAGGCCACCCGGCCCGGCCTACGTATGCACGAGGTGAACCGAAGTAGCGGATAGGGTGAGAAAGTCGTGGTGAGCGAGGAAGAAGGTGAAGAAGCACAGACGGTCTCGGCGAAAGAGACTCAGCCTCGTGCCGGTGGCTCGGGCATAAAACCTTTATACTCGAGAGTCTCTGTACTCCGTCGGCGGTGACTCAAGTCGTCCCGTTTAATTACGTATTCCAAAGCCTCCTCCGTCTATCCGGCAAACAGAGGCGCATTCGGCTGTTCGAGCGGTATTGCCACTTTTACGGCCGCCTCCGCCCCGAACATCCGCCTTCCCCTCCTCGCCCGTTCCACGGTAACGTCGCGGCGAAGAAATCAATTTTCCAGACTCCGCTGTCACGGCAAGAGAGCGCACAGCGTCCGTCGGACGTCACACATATCGGTCCCGGCAGCCGGAATAACTTTCCTAATTAAACGCTCGCCGACTCACCTATAATGATTCGCGCTCGGAGCGAAACAGAACTCCGTCAGCCCTACGCTGCGAGTTCGCTGCGAGTACGCTGCGAGTACGCTGCGAGTACGCTGCGAGTACGTGCGAGCGAATCGGTGCTGCCCCGAGCCAGCGTTCGGACGACGGTCGTTGCATTCGGTCTAATTATATTTGAGTCGCGCAGCGATAAGTGCATGCGAGCCGGCCGAGTATGTGTCGCGAGCTGCGGATGATTTTCGACGGCGGACCGATGTTTTCGCCATGCGACGTAGAGCGGAGCTCCCGGTCGCAGGGCTTTTCATTAGGGGCGAATTCGCATTTCGCGCGCTTAAAACCCGAACGAAATGTTTAATTTACCCGTCTTACTGGCCCTGAAGCTGGCTCCTCCCCCGTCCGCCGGTTTCCTGCTCGGACGGCGTCCCGGAGTCGTGAATATTCTCGCGAAACTCGGCACTCGTTAAACAGCCGAGCGTGATCGGCGATTTGTATAACCTTAATGACGACCCCCTCTACCGCCCCCCCCCCATCATTGCCGGTGCCTAGCCTCCCTCTCGTTCGCATCCCACCCACCCTTCCACGGTCGACGTTTCCACGCCAGTTTTCTTCGATCGAACGAACGACCGAGAATCGAGCTTACGGCGCTACTTCATTTTTAATTAACGTAGTTGCCAGTTTCCTCTAAAAGCTTGCAACGAATTTTGCGCCTTCTCACGTGTGCTCTCTGTTCGAACAAAATAAGGACGAGACGGTGGGAAAGGAAAAAAATAATCGCGCCGTAATTATCGCCTCACACAGGCCCCTTGCCACCCTCCGCCAACCATCGTCGTTCCTCTTTTTCCCACCATCCCCCTACCATTCAGCCACCCAGCCCTACCCATCTGACAGAACTAACTTCTTTTAGATAATGTCGACCGCTTCCATTAACAGCCGCGCACTGATTAATTGAAAGGCGGAATGTGCATAATTAACGAGGTGCTTTACGTGAGAAGTAACGACGTGAAATATCCCTTTTTTCACTTCGTCGATTGACCGGCGTAAGTTCCGATTCGTAATGAAGCCGGTCGAGAACGCGCGGTGACCGGCTGTGCCAGTTTCGCGGAATGAAAATTTACCCACCGACGTACGGAAATTCCGCCGGGAAGTGACGTCTTCGACGCGCCTATTCGACGAAGGAACGAAACGATGCGCTTCGCATACGGATAGGTAGAAAATATTTTCCTCCACCCCGGAAGCCATGGCTGGCTTTACGTACGCGTGTGCAAATAATACGTAAACCTCGACGTTCGGACCCGCTCCGTCGTACGTCTTTCGAAGATGAGCGGAAGCTTGACCAAAAATCAGCGGTAGCTTCCTTCTTCCTCAGTTCATACGCCTTCTCCTCGCCATCCGATCTGCCTTAACCCTTCGCGAAACGCAAATAGGAGAGCGAACTCGACTAAAGTTCCATATACCGTTGCTAGGTGGGACCGGTTGGGCGGCAGAAGAGGGTGAAGGGCGGGCGGGGTGGTCGGGAGTAGGCAGGGGGATACTCTTAAGGTTAGAAACTCAGTCGAACTCGGCCGACAGTTGGATTGATTTTAATATCGACTTTGTTCCCGAACTCGACTGGCATCCTGCACGCCGCCGCCGCCGCCCGACTCCGCCGACTCCGCGGGCTTTACTTTCTCGCGGCTTCTTTCCATCCGCGGGCTTCGCCAACATCTGAGGCGCCGAGGGAGAAGAAACTGTTCTTTATTCCATTTCCTGCGCCCAGCATGCGTGCACGCGGTACTGCCATTTTCCGATCCACTCGCCAATGGCACGAGGGGGGTCAGATCCGGCCAACTATCCGTACGGACGATAACGATAATAATAATCGTTCGCGCCTCTCTATCGATCCGAGCCGATTCGAACCCGACACTCCAATCCTTGCATCGTGCGTGAGCGCGCGCGCGCGCGCGCGGTGGCATTCGTTACTATAATCCTCCTCCGCCGAAAATTCGATGACGCCGTGGAAAATAGAATCGAAAGAGGGAGGAACGGCTAGAGTTATTGTTACCGGCAGGCCGATAAATCATTATTAATTAATCAGACGGGCGAGGCGCGATGCGGGGGTATTCTTGTTCTACCGTCATTTTCGCGGATGAAAATTTATTACGCGACCAATCGCGGTTGCCGGCCCCGGCAAGCCCGCTCGCTGCATCGCACCAACTTTTCAACCTCCGCCCTCTCCGACCAATTCGCATCCCTTCCCCGTTTTAGCAGCACAATGGAGTGCGCTTGTTATTGCGCGTCGGACCGTAGTTAAATATTTTTTTCCCCCGCTTCGCCCGTCGCGAATCCTGTGGCGACGGTCGGTAAACAATTTTCGCGGCTTTTTTCATATGACCTCGCATTGACTGGGTCAGATGGTCGACTCGATCGATCGCGAACTGTGAACTTTCCGTGGGAAGAAAGTGTCAAGATTGGAGACGATGCGCGCACGAACGAAGGGTGTGTTTCGCACTCGGAGGGGCAGTTTCGCGATAATTCGGTTGCGCGAAGGGCCGATTTGTCAGGAGAGAGGGCATGGGCTCCAACTACGTGCGATCTACGCGTCAAAATTTCACTGTCACCGTTAATGACGGGAGCATGGACCGCTTGGCCCCGGAGCGTCGAACATGTTCGACCGTTCGCAAAACCGAGGGCGCAACACTAAGGGGAGGCGAGCGGAAGTTCTGATTAGTTGCGGGGATGAAATTGACGAGCGAGCGCTTTCCGTGGGACCCGCCGAATCTCGGGTAGTTAGTTAAAGCACCGCAGTCGCTTGTCGGAGTCGCTCGTCAAACCCTGCGGGCCCCGAAATTCAGTTTACTTACAGCTTTTCCAGGCGAGATCTTAAAGCGACACATTCGGGACGTCTGGCTTCCTTTTACAGTCCGTTCGTTTGTAAATCGCTCTGCCAATGGCGATTAGAAGATTGCTAGTCGCTAGACATGACAATTATTATGACCATTACAGAGAAGTTAAAAGTGACTGTCTTTTCCTGTAAGCATGTCTTTTACGGCAAGCTGTTCGCCTAACACGAGTGTGCATTCCTCACCCAACTATTCTGACTTGTTTGTTCTAGCTTTCTCTGTCTTTCTTCGTCTCTCTCTTGTTCTTTCCCCTGAAACGCGGAGCGCGTTGACAGGTTAGACAGTTCATGAGTGCCATTGTCGGCCACTTTAAAATTATAGGAAGACGAGCAACGCACAGGAGGGAATTTTGATAGTTCGGATTTACGTGCAAGATACGCTCGTTATAATAAACGGACCGCATGCGTTCCGCCCATGTTCGTTAACCGGATTGCGGTGAAATATATGGTAGGCGCGAGGATAATTGAATACGACCGGCCGTCGGTGCTTAACAGGCGTGAGAACGATTTAAACGTTTGACAGACACACTCCGTTTCTTCGCGCTTCGAGATTCGTTGTTTACAACGATCCCATTTATCGTCGTATAATCATGTCCTTCCGTCATTGTGCCTTGCATGTTTCGAAGCTGGAAGGCGATTAATGGGGCAAGTCGTGAAAAATGAAATCGCAACTGACTGCGGCGAGACAAATTTCCCTTCGACGCAAGGTATATCTGTCTCCGTGGCTCTCCGTCCTGGATAAGTTACGGATAATACCAGTCCGCGATGTACAGCGCGAGGAGGAGAGGAAGAGGCGGAGGGGTGGAGGAGGAGGGTGGATGACGCGATGTAAGCTCACCGGGGAAACTTGGCAAGACAAATTGCTGTTTCGAACTATTTTAACCTCATTTAAATATCAAATTATGTCGCAGCTTCAGTATTATCGCGCCCGGAACTCGTCCACGACAAGCCACGAGCAAGCCGTCGTCTCTCACAGTCTCGAAATAATTTTCCTCGTCGTCAAAGAATCAAATCTCGGGACGCGATGTCCTTGATAACGAAAGTTTCTCTCTCGCCTCGCAGAAGGATGCGCCTCGAAGCTCCGCGCTATATTTCGCGACCTGTTGTACCTAAATTCGCAGAAATCCCGTGTTGTAGATCTGGAAACTAGATCGACGGCCGCGCTAACGATCCTCGAAATGCATCCGCAGGGGGGTGGGGGGTAAGCGATTATCGAAGCTGGGCCGTAGAGTGGGACGGCGATAATCGATGGGGGACGATGTGAACGGTGCCTAATGTCGTTCGAACGAAGTAACGAGTGGCTCCTTTAACCGTTTCCGTCGCCGGGCTTATCCGGCATTCGAGGCACGCGTCGCTAACTGGATGTATTCAAATCACAACCGGCGCGTTGAGGAAGCAAGAGAAATAGTTTCAACCCCCTCCCATCCGCCGTTTTCTCGAATCGTACCGTGGACTGTTTAGCCAACTCTTCCATCGGCCGCCTCTTTCTCTCGCTAGCCCCTCCGTTCCCCCCCCTCTCTCTCTCTCTCTCTTTCGAAGTCGCCTCCTCTGTCTCAGTGTCGTCTGTTTCCGCCTCTCCCTCCGACTCTCACCGTTTTCTTTCTCCATCCACCCCTGCCTCTCTTCTCTCCCTCCCACCCTCACCGCGCTCACTTTCTCGCGACCCGCCGCTTCTAAGGGATGCAACCAGGCCCTCGGGGGGTGGAAATCTAATAATCGTGAGATTTCGTTTCGCGACACGACAATCTCGGCGCCGAACGAGTAAACTCGATTTTTACTCGTAATTAAACCCGTTTCCACCAGCCATTCTGCGCGCCGATCCACCTGTCTAGCACTTCCGATTGTGTCGCGCCCAAAGGAATTGATCTACGAGCGCGTCGTTCGTTAATTTGAAAAAAATTCATACCCACATTCCTTCTCATATCGTCCACGCCGAGTCCTTTCCGACACCTTAGCTGCCGCCATGAAACACCTTCCTCACCGGAGGAAAGCTCCATTCTCGCGCGACGAACATTACATTATATTAATGCCAACTGTAATTTCGAAAATGCAGGGATTATCTACTCGTCCGCAGAGAGAGAAGGAAAGAGATTGGATTATAAAAGTCCGCCAGCCGTTAGCCTTCTTACAAACCCGAGGTACTCGTCATAATTGCCTCACTCGGAGGGGCCAGCTCTTTTTTCTCTTGCACGGGCGTGATTCCTCTTTAACGCCGACAAAAAAAGAAAAGCATCTCGCGGCTAGAGTCGCCGGGATGGCGAGCGCTAAAAGGTAGAGGAGACTGAGCGGTCGCTGAATTAAATACGCGCCAGCTTAATAATGGAATTGTCCTGCAGCGTCCCGCGATTTCGATTCCTGACCTCTTCCGAGGAGCGTTCCTGTCATCATCGACGACGACGACGGCTTCCGGTCAGCGAGCTACTTACATTACTGTACGTGCTCGATATTAATCACCGGAAAGACAAATAATTCGAACTCCTCCCCCCTCCACTTCTCCACCTTCTCCGCCTCGCTCGTCCTCCTCTGGAATTATTTAACGCCGTCGAGAATACGAAGTCGCGCTGACAAACGACGAGGGTAATCGCGGAGCCGGTTTGACCCGATCTCTGACAAAAGAGGTGGAAAAAAAGAGCGGAGGGCGGCAAAGGGAAGAATGAAAATGAGCGAGGAACGGAAAGTTGCCTACGGTAAAACGAACTTTTCCACGTCGTCCTATCCGCTCCTACGGAAGCGGAATCGCATTATTCGCTGTACGTTTCGCTTTTTTTTCCCCCATCCGCCCCAACTCGCCACCCCACCCCCGGCGACCCACTCGCACCAACCCCCCCGGGGCATTTCTACGTCGCATCTTCTGTCCCGCAGTCTTTCTCGTAATTCAACAACTGGAGCCCGTTCCTCTACCCGGCCTCCTCTCTATTTTCCCTCGTTTTCTTCCCCTTTATTTACTTTGACCGTGGCACGTTAACATTATTTTTCGTAATGCTCTCCCCCGCCGCCCTCCGCCGCCAACCTCTTCGGCCCGACCACTCGTAGCTCACCACTCTTCAGACTGAACGGACGAGAATTATACGGAGAACGTAAATTAGTTGTGCGAGTGTGAAGTGTCCACAAATCGCCTTAACGTTATCTGGAGTAGCCTCGCGACTGGCGAAATTATAAATTAAACGGATGGTATATGAAACGCCATAATGTAGCGCCGTTGCGTATTCCGAGCACCGTCGGACGAACGTATTCAGTGGCGCCGCGACACGGTACACACGAGCTCCTGATTAGGCAAATTATGGATCGTAATAGTTTAATGGTAATTAGAGTGCCGGTACTCTAACGTCTTCCTCACGCTCACAGTTTAGCGAACTTGTTCTCTCTCTCGCCTCTCTATCTGTGTTTCTCCCTCCCTCTTTGCTGCTATTCCACTCTTGGCCGTCAGGTAGATACCCTCCGATCTCTCAGTTACACTTCCGCCGACACTTACGGATCATTAATAAAACGACAGAACGCGAGCGATACATAGAACGTACATAGAACGTACACCCTCGCTCGGCGCCACTTCCCGCCGGTATGAATGTAGATCTGTAGAATGCAAATCTAAGGTGGGCGGTCGGGTCGGGAAACAACGGGTGTGTGGGATTTGCATATAGAAATCTTAAGAGAACAAATTTTTCTCCTTGTCCCCCCACCCTCCTCATCTACCTTTCATTCTGAGCCTTCCTTCATCGCCCGCATTTTCTCTTTGACTCCCTCCCTCTGTCTCTCTCTCTCTCTCTCTCACTCTCTTTTTCTCCCTCTGTATGCCTCCTGCCCTCTTCCTCTTATTTGCACGCCCTCCTTCTGTCTTACGCCCCTGCTTTCCTCCCGATTTGCATACGAGATTGCGCATGATGCTCTTCGGCACGGCACGTTTCCCCTAACTCTCCCGCTCCTTTTTCTTTCTTTTCCACTCGGTCGTTCCATTCTCCCTCATTCCGCGTCTCACTTTCACCCCGAGTACCCGTGGCCCGCCACGGCGTCCTTACCTGCCTCCCCCCCGCCCTTCTTACCCTCGCCACCTTCGCCTTCGCATCCATTGCCATAGTCGACGCCATCGCCGCCGTCGAGAAAAATGCCCAAAGGTATCGGGTAACGTGACGAGGATTTTTAAGCTGCCGATAGCTACCGCTCCCATCCACCTACTAAGAACCCTGGCTGAAAAAAAAGACGAATGCCACCGATTACCGGATACCTTCCACAGATTGCCGGCTATGCAGATGAGCGCGGGTAGAGCAAAGGAGAATTGAAAATTAGCATTTTAATGGCGACGATATGTATTTTCCGCGAGACAACGACGATAAGGGATGATCTCGCTCGGGATGAAGTAAGAGCGGAGGGTTCGAGGAATAGGTACGAAAAAGTGACGCTACTTGGGCGAAGAATACGGAGTCGAGGCGACAGTTGGTTTTTGTCTGAGCGTCGGGCCAACCCGTCAAACTTTCTCCGCGACGGTGGCGTGAGCGAAGGGGTGGAAGCAGGGTGGGAGAGGGGGAAGTTCAAATATTTCCGCGGCCGGATCTTCGCGCGGAATTTTTTCTTCAATTATGAGAAATTGCGCCGGCTCACCGAGCGCCATCCGAGGAATTTAATTCTCGTAATCGCTTTTCAAATAGTTTCCGCGAAAGGAGCATTCTGTCGGGGTGGGGTGCGCGGCGGGGGCGGTTTTCGTCATTTAACAGCCCGTCAAAGCGCTTCGTGTACAGGCGCCAGAATTGTAACGCCGCGGCCCCGAGGGTGAGCTGGATCGAACGGGGTTTAGTCGGCGAAAATTTTCTCTTTCAATTACGCGAAACGGCTTCAAATTAACTCCGGCCTCCCGTTTGACGGCCGCCGCCGCACGAGGCCCTCTTCGTTGTTAAGCTTCTCTCGTTAAGCGATCCCTGTCGTTCGACGCCCCGGGGCGTCTGTCGATATCTTAATCAACGATCCGCGATCCTCGCCGCCCAACCGAACGGTTCTTATTATAGACTTTCCGAATAATTCTAAATAGGTACGGTACTCGGCCGCAGGGTCGAATTCGTGGCTCGCATACGAAATTCGATATTACGGGAATGTACGGCGAACGAGTATGGCACGGGCCGCGATCGGAGCACGTGTAAGCCGGCCCAGTAACATCGGGTCCCGGTTAGCGAGGCAAAAGCTTTCGGGGGGATTAGATTTGATTATCGCGTTTAGAATTGCTACCGCAACTGGTCCATGACCAATAAACTATGGCGCGGGGCCGATCGGCAGGACCCTTTCTTGCCTCGCGAACGATTCCCCAGCATTTCCAGTCCTATTTTCAGGACCGATCGTATGGATTTCCTCGGGGCGGGAACTCTCGACCTACCTCAAGGGAAGTATTCCCCGAACGTGCCGAGGACGGGAGAAGGTGCTCTCGTGTGTGTGCGCTCACGACATATCGGCCGGACCGGGTCTGCTACGCTGTTTCGAATCCGAGAATCCGTTACGGCGTCAACGGTAATATTCCGATTGATAATCGAACGCCGCGGCGATCCTTGCATAATATTCAATGCCTTCCGACTAATTTAAAACCGAGCGAATTTAAAAGAAGATTTTCGCGGACAATGAAGCGATCGTTTCATTCTCGAGAAATCTGGAGCACGTTTGCACCCTGCCCGCCGGCGAAACTTTCTTTCGCGGAATTCGCGAGCATGGAGGAGCGCTTCTCGTGAACGTCTTACCCAGCCAGACGTATATATACGTTGGACTTTGTGGAAATACGTTTCTCTACCGTATTCAGATTTATACGGTTAACGCGGAACAACGGATCCTCTCCTTTCTCTATCGCGAGCGCGGTTCGGCGTACGTAGGCACTCATGCGGGCCGCGCGCTCGGATATGATACATGTCTCTATATACGGACTCTCGCGTCCGCGTACATAGGCTACATTATAAACATATACATAAATATTTATACATACATACGCGCGTAGACGGCTGAGCGTGTAGACCGTTCTACGTAGAAGCGCCCGTGCAGGTATCTACGCTGAGAAAGAGGGGGCTGCGAGAGGAGGAAGGGGGGGTTGGGGGAGACTGCGAGAGGGGGTGGGCCAGACAAACAAAGTATCGTATATCGGATACGGTGGTGGCAGATGCCGCGGGCATAACAGCTCCCTTCCTTCCTTCCTTCCGCCAAACCCCCGTCCGACACCGACGCCACAAACTCACGCTCTTATTTCGCAAGAGAGGAGAAGAGACGCCGTCGCCTTTATGAAAGCGACCGAGGCCTCGGCTCTCGGTATTAGCATAGGAAGTGAGAGCACCCCTGCACGGCGAACCCCGCTGCCTCGAGAGTCACCCCCCTCCTCTCCAGCCGGCTCTTTTTAAATCTCCGCGGGCTCGACCTGCCCGACATCAACGCCGAAGACATCCGCAGACTTTCCTTCCTCTTCTTTCCGCCAGCCTCTTCCACCCCCTCCCTTTCCATGAAACCCTTTTCCTCGCTCGTTCGTCTCTCGACTCACCCCTGCCCACCCACTCCTTGTTTCTTTTACATGCCCTACCTGCGTTCATCAGCCACGCCCTCCCCCGTCCCCGTATCTTCGGCAAGGTCCCTGCCATCCGTCGCACGAGCGTCGAGCGCTGAAAATTGCCGGCTGCTTAAACTGAGCCCGATTCAGGGCTGGCGAAAGTTCGCGCAAGCCGGCGCTGCGATTACGGGATTAGGCCCCGGGGGCAATTTTCCCCGGTTTCGTTCCTGCGACCCGTCCAGCTTTCTCCCGCCTCCCCCGAAACCCTTCTCACCATCATCGCTTCATCCCTCTCCGTGTCTATCTATCCGTCCGCGGATCAGGCCGCGCGCGCGGCCCTCGCCGCAGATTGATATTAACTTGCGGCGTATCGGTATATTGTTTTGGGTTTAAATACATCGTTTGGAGCGGGACGAATTAATGGAATGGATTAAACCGCGTCCGGGCGGGATTAGGATCCCGGGCCCGCGCGACCGACGGGATAACGTTCGCCGTACTTGTAATTTTGATTATTTGCCGAGTGTATTTATAGTTGGTCTCGCTGGTTCACAATTACATTAGCTCGCCGATGATGGGGAGGGGAGTGGTCGGCATAGGCGGGAGACGAGGTGGCTAGGGGATGGTTTAAGCTACGCTCTCTGCCCGGGTACGTCGGTAATGCCCCGGTGTAATTTTGAACATTTATCGGGCATATTTATCGTCAGATTCGTTCGACAACAATTCGGTTAGCTCGACGATCGGCGTGGTCGGGCCCGCACGCGAGCGAGCGCGCGCGCGGACAAGCGAATTGTCCTGGCAAATGGTACAACGGTATCGCCGCACCAATTTCGACAAAGCGCACCAGCGTAATTTCGATTATTCGACTGGCCGGATTGGGAATCAAGCCGGCGTCGGAGTTCCGTACTGGCGATTAAGTCGTGTCGGCCGGCGCGCGCGCCGTCTGTCCTTTCACGGCGGCGAAGAAAACAGTTCGCGACGACGGAATAATTTTTCACATTTATTCATATAGCCCTCGTTGGGTGGATCCGACGGAAATACATCCGACCACCCCACCGCGCGCCGACGCGCGCTAAACCAACTTCACGGTGGACGTTCAAACATCGGGCGTTACCACCAAATTCAGGAGATTCAAAGTAAATTCGCAGAGGTCCGCGGTGGCGGGCCAGATAACGTTAGTACAAAATGGGCGAGGTAATCGTAAAACCGAGAGCCGGCCAATGTTTAAAATGTAAACTGACGAATGGATCACGTGCGGACTCCCATCCTCTCCCCCGCCACCCCCTCTTTCCCGTCCCCCGCTCAGTGTTTCTATCCGCTCGTCTGGCGTTCGCTTTACGTGCCGACGCCGTCGCCGCAGTTTGCCTGCTTCTGGTTCACTGATAAAGTCAGCGGACCCCGAACTACCGGTGGCTCCGCCGTGCTTCACTTCAGCATGTTACACTCGCCGGCTTGCCTTGCGCGCGGTTGACTTTCTATCGAGTATAAAGCGATTCCTCAGTGTGTACACGTCCCACACCGTGAAAGGACATGTCCTACGGCGAGCGTAAAGGTGCACGTAATGACGGGAAGAAGATTGCTGACCTAAAAATGAAAATTCTCCAGCATCTACTCCACGCAACGCACCTCCTCTCCAACCTCCCCACTCCTCCTGCTCATCCGCTCCTCCATCTCTCTCTCTCTCTCTCTCTCTCTCTCTCTCTCTCTCCACTTCGCCGCTAAACAACGCCCTCGGCGAACGTAATATAAGACAGCGTATAAATAGTAAACTATTCTTCCGTAACGTATGAAAAGGAGGAAACTTTGTAAGGCGCATTAAACAAACTCGCGGAATAACGCTGGGCGACGCTTTACGCGCGCGCAGTATCACTTTTATTCCGCTCGCCTAAATAACGTGACCCAGTGACGAACAACGTTAACAGACCCACGGGGGATTGGTAGGGCAAAAATCGCCATCGTCGCGGTGGCCGTCGTCGCTGCCGATGTTCATTGTCCCGAAAATAGGTTGACCGAACAGTTCCGCTGAATGGAACACTTATCGGGGCACCATGTAAATTCGGGCGATATTTTAAACGGTAATATTCTTTTTATACACACCGATCAATGTGGAACAGAATCGATGTTCCTTAAAAGCCCGTAGGGAAGTGGGGCATGAATGCGGATGAAAGCATCCATTTTCGTTCTCTCGCTAAAACCGCCGACCGACGTCGTCAAAGGTCAGGAGGAAGGTAGGAGTCGCCGGCTCGCGCGCGCTCTTTCAGTATCCTTTTTCACATTTAAGCGCTCTCAAATGAATTCATAACAGGCGAACTTGACATTAATGAAAAAGAAAGGTCGGAGGCGCGAACGATTCCGGGATCATAATTTTTTTAAATTTTTTATAATTTTAATTACTCCGACCGTGGGCATGGAGGGGGGGGGGGCTCGAAGTGGGGGGGAGGTTACACCCGATGAAATAGCCGCGGTCTTATTAATGCCCTCAATTTATTTCCATCAAAAGTTCGTTCCCTTACCGCCCGAGCAATTGCGATCCCTTCTGGAATTCTTTTACGACGAGACCCCGGAGAGCTTTCTCCAACTTAAAGCCGCATTCTTAGGCGGGAAAGATCTCCTTAACATTTATTACTGCATTTGTTTCCTTAATACTTATTGCGGAATGCTCGAAGGGAAGGGAAAAAACAGTTTCGCGCGGCGGAGAGAAGCTTCGGGCGAGACTCGAATTGCTTCCTCTTGTCGGCTGAAACGAGGGGACTACTCGCGGACCGCCTTAGAGAGAGCGGGGCTCTCTTCTTGCGAGCGACGATAATTGTCATAAGAAAAATTGCCCCCATCGCCCGGCTGCGCTCGTTCATCCTCATAAACGCCCCTGCGAGCCGACAAAGGAGATCGCGAACGAGAGAGAGAGAGAGAGAGAGAGAGAGAGAGAGAGAGAGAGAGCGGGAAAGAGAGGCGGAGGGTGCAACTTAAGAAGTCAATGCTCTCGCGCACTGACTGAAACGTCAGCTCGGTAAGCCGAGGGTAATCGTATCTTAACGGTTCGATGAGTCGAGAGTCGTGAAAGCTCCGTTTACCCGCCTCGTTGACGCGCGAAATCAATCGAGATCATCCGGGAGTCCGCGCTATCTGCCGCCCTTCCCAACCCTCGGATTCCCGATATCGATGTCGCATATCCATTGTCACGCTCGCAGCGCACAGAGGCGGGAGGTTGCCTCGAATTATTGCGTAAACGGTAAATGGGGAGGCGTCGGGCACTCAGGACAGAGGGTAGACAGACAGAGAGAGAGAGAGAGAGAGAGAGAGAGAGAGAGAGAGAGAGAGAGAGTCGTCGTAGGCAGCAGAGTCGAGGTGTCCTTCGGCGAGCGCAGGCGCGCGCCGAGTCTTTCGATAAGCAGCCTCGGTCGTTAATGCGAAATTGATCGAGGGAAACGACATTTTCAGGGTGACGCTACAAGGCGACGCGGGTCGCTTGGTATTTTCCAGCGAGTTCACCCCATTAAACATTTTTGCTATCTCGCTGGGATCAGCTCGCCGGTGTGGCGGACGAAGAGGAGGAGAATGGAAACAGTCCGTTGAGAGGAGAGACAGAGAGAAAGAGAGGGAGAGAGAGAGAGAGAGGAAGGGAGGTAGTGGAGAATAGAGAGAAAAACAGCGAGGCGAGGGAGTAGAACGAAGGAGACGGAGAAGGCTCGATAGGGGAGGTTGAACGAGGATAGCCAGCTCGGAGAAAGAGGCTGAAAGAGAGAAAGGGAGAGAAGCGTTGGGGACGGGGGTTGAGGAGGGGTGGAAGGTATAGGCGTTACTTGCTAGCTAGACGTCGGCACCTGTTGCTTTTCCAGTCGACCCTAGCTTCTCTCGGTCCCCTTCTCCCTCTCCCTCTCCCTCTCTCTCTCTCTCTGTCTCTCTATCTCTCTCTTCCCTCTTTCGCCCCCTGACTTTCATCCGCCCCACCCCTCATCTCTTACCCCTTTCTCTTTCTTTTCGTTCGGTTCTTATGAATCTTTCTCTTCGCTTATCCTGCCCGATTCCCCTCACGGCGGAGGCAGACGCCTTGAGAGGATAAAACGCGTCACTCAAGACCGCTCACGCAATTCAGAACTGAATGGGGCGAATTGTCTTTACCTGAATCCGCCACGTGAAGGACATCAGTCCTTGATCTCGCCGCGGGAACCGCGGCAGCTTTCATTCAGAGACCTCCCGACGCTTAAACTCTCTGCTTTATTCCAATCTGTCTCCTCATATTTTTTACCCTCCTCGCATTTCTCAAGTCCCATTTTAAGTAGGCTCCCCCCTGCCGAGCGGGGCAGAGTACCCACTTCCAATTTAATGGCTCGCTACTGACTGCGGAACAGCCTTTCGAATGTCTCATTACCATGAATGAAAAACAATGAGCGTAGGTACTGAGCGAGCGACGACGGAAGGTTCTAATGCGCGCGGACAAGGCTGCATATTCACAATACATATGGGGTCCGTACCCACGTACGTTGATACAGTAGGTCGATCGCAGGAGCGGTGGGGGTAGGGGACTCGCTGATTTCCTGAAAGAGAAAAGGGCGGCTATACCTTAGGCCTTGTCCGCGTGGCAGATAATATCGTGTCGCCCGGATGAGGGAATGTAGATCGGCGTGGTCGGTGTTCCCTGGTACAGCAGGGGGTGGCAATAATCAGCTGCCGCTGGCCTCTCTGCGTCGTATAGCTCTCTCCCCATCCCCCCTGTATCCCCATATCCTGGCCTGGCCGCGGCGGGCAGCACTCCCATTCAGTGACACGATGCTCCAATACAGAGGATCGCTCGTACGTATAAGCGGAATGCTATTGTGACGTGTTGGGGGGATGATTATGTGACCCTTACCAGTAGCCGCCGTCTCACCCCACAGCCTCGGTATCTCATTGATCCCTCCTTCACCTCAATCTGCTCGTACGCCTCCGATGTGTTTTGCGAGGATCGCATTGCCTGTGAATCCGGCATGAGGATATAACCTGCGTCGCCGTTGTATCCTGCTAGGATAAACGTCGATTATTAACCTGCAACAACAGCGGGATCGATACGGGTTGCTGCTTTAAGGAAATTAGCGGTAGCCCAGTGTCTCAGGGCCGAAGAAGACGAAGATGGTGGTCACCGTGCGCGGGAGAGTCGATCTTCGGCTGCGCGAGGGACCTTATGTATCCGATAAGTACGCGGGGGGAGAGAGGGGTGGAATTCCGATCACGTTGCCGTCGCGGGGAAATTCATTCGTTTCGAACAATGACTGCTTGTCAGCGGCATTGAGGAGAAAGTAAAATGTAGAGATGTATTGTGCCCCGTCTTGACACATATTGACAGGTTACGTGATTATGGTACAGTGGCTTATGGGATGCAAGTGACGTATCCGGCATGACGGCTGTGTACAATGGCGGAATGGTAGTAGCGTATAATGGCCGCCACGGAATCTCGTCGTCGAAGGATTAGACGGTCACGATTCGATATCAATTGCGTAATATCCGCAAGGTAACGGCGACTCACGGCCACCGGGCGTGTACACAAACAACCCGCAAGGAGAGACAGGATTACAGTAGGTACCGGCACCTGCATACATTCTGACATAACGTCACAAATCACATTTATGTCATGATTCCACGGAAGGCGTCGTGCACGGAGTGCGACGACGTCGGGTTTGTTCGCGTCTCAATTAGGTACGATGACGTAAGGAAACTGAGTTTGACCCTGCCAACTATGCTGCGAATTATGCGGCTTCGGGGTACAGTATATTTAGCGTCGACATTTTAGTTTTAACGCGCTCGACTACGTGACGTAGAAGGGGAGCTTTGATGCCCTATTCCATTTACGCGTATTTTCGGCCATATCTCTGCAGCCATTGTGAATATTAAAGAACGGCAAGCGTCTCTCTGAATTATTCTCGCCGCTTGACCACATATTATAACGACGCGCCGATCCGAAGACCTTTGACATTTGGCAAAGAGCCGGCCATATTCGCTCCCGGAAATGAGGCAGATAGGGCAAACATATATTGTATAAAATCATGGTAACGAGAGGGCGGGCAGTACACTATCTCCGGCGCAAATTATTCTCTATCGGATAGTACAGGGCAGAAAGGAAAACAGGCTTCGATAATATTCACCTGTGTCCAGCGATATTGCGAGCGCATCCACTGAATCTGCAGCCTGTTCCTAGTTCGCCCCGAAGGTTTCGCCCTCAACCGCTGTTTACACATCGCTCGCAAAACAGTACCAAAAAATCAGGCAAATTGGCCGAAACTTGCCGGCAGTGTAATTTTAACCCGACTCTTCCGAAATTTATACGCCGGTCGTCCGGCTTTGATTCATAACGCTAGTAGTGGCCCTTTATAGTCGGCCGTAATTTCCTAACAAAACCGCGCTCTATGCGACGGGCGAAATTTTACACGCGATATTCCGCATAAACATGTAACTGTTTACGTTTACTCATTTACGAACATGTTTTTGGCCCCGATACGCGCCCGCGAAAGTGCATTGATTGTGAATTCAGTGCGAAGCGGCCTCGTGGGACCAATGCCGCCGTTACGGTGAATCGTCGATCATTGCCCTTTAACGAGCCGGCCGGATACGCCGGCCAAAGGGGGACGATAGCCATTATATATGTACTCGGAGAAATTTGTTTACGGGCCCGTCTACATTACTAACGCTTAAAGTCGCCGCTAAGTGTTTTTGGCCAATTTAACGTAGCACGGTCTCGAACGTTCACCAGACATTTGTTGCTCGACTGCCGATACATTCGTTAGAGGTCCCGGAGCGTGCTAGGCAGCCGAGTTGGGGCGTGAAGTGAACCTTGAACACCTTGAAATTCGATGGGCGAATAATCTGACGAACGAGAGACCGTCGCGAACGTTCGCCAGACAATTGTTGCTCGACTGCAGATACATTCGTTAGAGGTCCCGAAGCGTTGTAGGCACCCGAATGGGGAGCGTGAAGTGAACCTTGAACACCTTGCAATTCGATCGACGAATAATCTGGCGAACGGGAGACGGTCCGCGAGCGCGCGTTCGACGTTTTCCATCCGTCCGTGACGCATATTTGCTGTGCCAACGGTGCGGAACGCGAAAGCGGAACGCGCGAGAGAGCATTAACGTCCGCCGCTCCCCGGGCCGAGTACATTTTTACGTTACAAACGGACAGCGGGACTTTCGGAAAATTCATTACCCGCGGATCCGCTGCCGTTGCGCAGAATGGATGACGTATAAGTGCCGCTCGCCGTCGAGAATCATCGATCATCGTCGCTTAATGGCTCGACCTATATGCTGTCCAGAAGGTGTCGCGTTCTGGTACACAGAGAGAGAGAGAGAGAGAGAGCTGGGAGTGAGGATGGGGGGTATGTGGCAGAAAGGTAAAGGTAAAGCGGGAGAGAGAGAGAGAGAGGTCGTCTGAGAAAAATCGCCCTCACACGAGAACCTTAACGTCAGCGTGTCCATTCGCTATATTGAGCGACCTTTTCTACCGGACTTTCGGACCTATGACCATCTCACGGGACTTAAAAATACCCAGTTGGATGTGTCGATCGATCCAATCCGCTGCCTCGATTCTGCAGCCCGCTGGAAATTATTCATTTCGCAGAATATTGTCAAGCCATGAAAGGTAAATGATCGCACGAGGCTTCGAATCTGGCCGCCCTCCATGGGACTCTTTCAATATTTTACGACTATCTCTATTGTCATTTTTGAGAGTTCGGGAAAGTTTCAATCGATATCGCGCATGGCCGCGCGCATCTAAATTGCGTCGGGTTCGTAAGCCCTACGTACTTTTCGATCTCGGAATCGAGATCATGACGAATTATCAGGCTAGCAAAATACAGTCCCTTCCGGCAGCGATCTTTCAAGTCCGATCGTAAACGTCGCCTTTTGGGCAGACTCACAGATCGCGTGAATCTTATCGCAAGGAATCAAGTTTTAAAGCCACCGAGCATCGAGAGGGGTCGGTCGAGAAAGGAGAGAAACGTGTCTCCGGCGTCTGCGAGTAATTACGAGTTTCTGAGTATTGAAACAAAGTGAAAAGGCGCCGAGGACGTCGTTTCCTCGCGCCAGTTTGAAGACAGACCCGACAGAAAGAACGGAAGAGCGCAGGGTGCGAGAGGGTGGGGGGCGTAAAGAAACGACCTAGACAAGGAGGAAAATCGAAGAATGGCGAGGAGACGTCGAGAACAACGAGGACGAGGAAGGACGGAGACAGGCGGATGACTAGGGTAGAAGACAAGAGGGCAAGGAGAGGGACAAGAAGAGGGGTAGGGATAGGGTAAAAGGCGTTGGGGGGGGGGGGGGGGGTGAGAGTCGGAGATCAGAGGGCGGAGATAGCGGCAGCGCGAAGCAAACGAATTTCGTCGAGTTCGGACAAGACTTTAACCGTTTAAAGCGTGGTATGTACACGTCGTTTCAGCGCTGGGCTGAAAGTGACTGCCAGCGTAGTCGCAAGGGCGTTCATTGGGGCCCGTTATCTGATGCCGTCGGGGCACGCCGTTGGCGAAAGTATTGACCGACCCCGTCGCCTTCAACCCCTGCGTTTCGCCCCTTCAACCCCCCCGCAACCCCCCCGCAACCCCACCGCCGACGCCGCCGCCCCCGTTTTGCCCCTTTTGCCGCCACCGCTATCTGCCCCGCGCGAAACTCAGCCCCGAGGGAAGTAAATACCTGGCCGTCGTTAACCGACGATCTCGTGATACGTTCCACTTGTAATGCGCCGCGATTATTACACGACGATAGTTCTGCCGCGCGCTCCCCGTAGCGGAGATTTTCGGGCGGCGGACACGTTTGAAACGTCCTCGACCTCCGTGCCGGGGCCAAAGGTCGTCCCTGTCGTCGACTTCCGTCGACTCTCGCCTCGGCGCTCGGGGTCGAAGGTACGTAGCCCTCTGCCACACCGCCCCCACCTATGCGTGCGAGCTTTTATGACTGGGGGCTGATATCGTGTACCGGGTCATGTAATCGGGCGGGGGACGGTAATTTAAAAAAATTATACACAATTCGCTCGAACGGCCCAGTGAGCGGCGGTATCTCGCTCGCGCGCGCTTGCGCGCGCACTGTTTAGCGGTACGGTGTAAATTTTAGCGCGATGAAAGTCGAACGAGAGATTGCGGGGGAATAACGAATTCCGGGGGATATTGTGGAAATCTGAATAAGCGCGCGCCGGTGATAACGGGGGTGCGCCACTTTTCCCAAATACCGCGCGGACGCGCTTTTTTTCCGGAAATTTATGAAGCGCTACAAGCGTAACCGCCAAAAATACGTTTTCAGCCCGTCACGTATGCGCGTTCGTCTCTTTTTCGGCTCACCTTCGTACTCGGCCACCTCTCTCGCCATCCTTCTCTACCCTTTATCGTTCCCCGCTTTCATCCCCATTCTGAGAATCCGCTCATTCCTCCGCGCGCTAATCGGTTTAGCCCTTCAGCGGAACAGATACGGTTGGCTTACGCTAAAATTATTACGCCTATATATTTCGGCATGCCGTGCCTCGCGCGCCGTACTTTTCACTCCGTTGCGATCGACAATCTTGGAAAAGTAGGTCTGCGGGTGCATCCTCTATATGTATATAGGATATATGTATATATCCCTAGGTCGCCCGCCGAGAAAGAGACCGTCACCGATATCTCGCCAACTTCGTCGGGCCGCCGGGCGTCCGTCTTTTCCTCGGCATCTCCCGGCAGCGACGGATTATCCTCCCGAAGCCAGGAAAAACGTTCCCAGCTCCACGGGGCTAAACTGATTCCGCGGTCGCGTTCTTGTCCGTCCGCCCTTCGCCCTTTGTCTTCTCTTGTGCTCCTCTTCTGCCCGTGCCAGCCAGTTTAGCATCGTCGGACAGACTTTCCTGCACAGTGCACCAGGATGCTACGAGGAGAGAGGCACAATGCCGGCTACGTGAGGGACGAAGGGTGAAGGGTGGCCAGAGAGAAAGAGAGAAAGAGAGAGAGAGAGAGAGGGGGGGGTGGAGAATAGGTACGCAAAGGGCGAGCGAGGGGGTGAAGGCGAGGGAGGTGAGAGAGGGACGGAGAGTCGAAGGGTGGAACGTTGTTGGCGAAGAGGAAGAGGACTCACGACGTGGCTATAAATACCCTGCGCCACCTGCACCTAACGTCCACCGACGTACCGACCAGACTGAACCGAACCGTGCCTCGTTGCCAGACCGGTAACGGGAACGGAACACGAAACCCCCTTTCGCGCATCCCGACGTTTGAACGTCGTGTTGATCCGAAACAACGCGCCCCGGATCAGAGTAGAAACAGCGCTCCCCCCTCTCTGCCTCTCTCTGCTTCACTCTTCTCTTACTCTCTCTTTCGCTCTCTCTCCTTCTTTGTCGGTCTTCTTTGTCAGCCGCCTCTATCCGCCTGCCTCCTCCTCGCCCATTCCGATCCCTCTGTGCCGACGTATTTCCTATGCTAAACTCATTTTCCGCTACCCACTTCCGATTCTTTGCCCCTCCCCCCACCCTCCCACCCTTTCATTCCGCGCAATCCTTTGCCGACTTCCTTTTTTTCCCCTCCGCTCTTCATCCGGCTGAGACCAGCTGAGACAAAGCTGCAATCTATTGTTCCGCCGAAGATCGTCGATTCCGTGCGCGTTGCCACGCTCGGATCCGAATCACCGTTTCCATACTGATTTCGTTCATATTTAATCCGACGCGCGGCGCCCCGGCGTCAGTCATTTACTTTCGCGTCGCCCGTCGACGGATGTCTCGCTCGCTCGTCATTAACGGCGACAAGCGCTGTAACAGGGTGCATTTGTGGACGGAGAGAACTCCCGACGTAAACGAGCGTTCGCCAGAGTAGGAATTACCCCCACCCCCCTCCTCCTCCTCCTCCTCCTCGACGGTCCACAGTCAGGAGGGGGTACTACCGGGGAATATCGTTCGCAATTAAGAGCTGGCTGCGACCGGTTACGATTCGCGCGGTGATATCTTGGCGCCATGGAAAAAGGATAAAAGGGGCGGAAGGATTTGCAACGGGGGGGGGGGGGGCGAAACGACGGCGAGCGTAACGAAGAACGATATCAAAAGCTCGTAGTGCGCTTGCCGGGAGATGCATTGGCGCTGAAAAACGTTACCGAGGGGCTTGCTCGTGTTTCCCGCGTACCCTCCTATTTCTACCCCTGCTTTCGCCTACCACCTCTTTCCACCCCCCCCCCCCCCCTCAACGCCACCACCTCCTCGTCCTCCACCACCTACTCCTCACCCCTCCCAGCGTACACCCCGCGCGTCGTCCAGTCGCATACGAGTGCTACCTTTTAAACCCGACACCCTTGAGCAGAGAGTTTTAAGCAAACTAATACCTATCGGGTGTATCACGGCTCGATGAAAGGACCGCTAGGTTGGCCTGTGTAAGGGCAGCAGAGGGAGGCTGGAGTGGACAGAGGCAAGGGCCGTCCTGGGGTCGGCGAGAACGGGAGGAGGGAGGATGAAAAAAAATGGTTAAAACACTCGCACGCAAAGATGTTGGCCGCGTGTGCCGGCGTGCGGGGAGGGGTACTTTATTGCGAGCGTGTTAATTAAACAAAAAGCCACCCCGTATACCACGCTAATTAGAGAGCAGCACTCTTACTCAGCTCTCGCGTTCTTCGCTTCAAAAATATTTTCCTCGTGCTCGTCCGCCGAGCGTCTACCGACCCTTCCCCTCCTGCCGTTCCGTGCGCTCTCTCTCCTACCTGCAGCACCCCGTCTACGCTCGCGTCCTTTTTCCCACCCTCCGCGTCCACTTTTTTTCCACCCACTCTTTCTTCCTTCCTTCCTTCCTTCCTTCCTTCCTTCGCGTACGCGCGCTCCATGCAGCTCTCGTGTTCCACGGCCCTTCGTATCCTCTCTCTCTCTATCCCTCTCTCTCTCTCTCTCTCTCTCTCTCTCTCTCTCTCTCTCTGCATCGCATCTTTAATACAACACTTCTCGTTCGTAGTAAATATTAACGAGACAAGACTCGAACTTTGTTTCATTCCCCGTGTATACAGAATTTATGCAATTCGGCGCCGGATGCTTGGCTCGCTGGCCATTTGTTCATCGGCCCCGGAAAATCAAATCTCTCTCCACGGTGGCAATGTTAGAGGTGTACCGGCGGGTCGGAAAAAATGCTGAACCTTCGCACGGCTATGTGTTTTCCTCGACCGCAACGTTTTTAATCATAATCCCTGCACGCCGTTGGCCGCCATGACAGGCTTTCTTCCGTTTGCCCGGGCAAGCCGCACGGTGTGTTGCGTTACAGGATGTGCGGCCGGGCCGTGTATGCGTTTTATTCGATTCCGTTTGCGACCTCTGGGCCATAGTTGATTTGGGACGAAAGTGGACTAACCGCGATTAGGATCGGCCAACGCAGCCGCAAACAAACATTGCGGATCGTGGGGCGCGGGGCCGGACTGAAACGGCATATAGCGGGTGGCGCGGATGGAGAAAGATACCGATCGTCCTGGGCGGAGGGACTCGGCCACGGGGGCGGGGAGGGAATAGTGTGTGGGCGAGGGGGCCGTACATGGGAGTTAGAGGGGGCGCGAGAGGGACAGAGAGAAACATCTGCGATCGGATTAGCGGTGGACAGTGGCGACACTTCCGGGTGATTAGGCTGATTCCAGATCGACCCTAAGCCCCCGCTTACAATGGCGCCACGCGATGGAATACCAAAGCACCCTCCATACTGTTCGCATTAAATCCGGAATCACAGTGGGCAAGCGGAACGTTTACAGCTAATTTCCTCCTGGCCATGGCAACTTTTCCCCGCGCCTGGGCCAAAATTCAACTCTACCCTTTGCAGCTTTGACCCCTCCTCCCCCTTTTCCCCAACCCGTTCAAACCGTTCTCAATACAGACACGTCGCGGCGTTGAAGTAGTGCGCGCTTGGCTACCCTCCGGGGAAAATTGATGTGACACCGACAACGTGAGAGAACTTTCGCCGTAGGTGTAAATAACAATCTTCAGTCAGTTATACGCCGCGCGCCGAAATACATATATATTCGCCGGGCCCCTCGGAGTTATCAGGGTTCGCCCCGTGTCGGCGAGATGCGGAATATCGTCCTTCCAAGTTACCTCTCATATCCCGTGCTCTCGGCCTCGTGCGCACGTAACTGGGACAAATCGAATTAGGGGGGGGGGGGGGGCAAAAGCCGGCCTAATAAAAAAAGATGCCGGCGAACAAATTTGCACAATAACAGCGAGACCGTCCGTCGACGGGTAAATACGCCGCAGGAGTAACGGAGGGAACAAAGGACAGAGGCGAAAGAGGAACGCGCGCGGCGGCAACGGAGTCGGCGGAGGGGGTGGGACGTAGGAGGCAGAAGGGGAGACAAAAGCAGTTTTCCCGCGTCGTGGAACAGTACTCTGTCGCAGTGCCGTATATTCCGGGCGGCGCTGGGTGTACACGCGACGCCACTCCGAATCCCTTCTCTCTGTCTGTCGCGCGTAAACTATAGCCATGGACCGACGGACCGGTGTATTTCGGTACGTGGTAGTAGACGACGATGGTGTTTTCCTCCTCGTCCTCGTCCTTCCTCGTTTCTTCCTCCTTCCCTGACGCCCCCGCACCACCTCGCATCTTCTCCACCTCCTTCGCCTCTACCACCCCCCTCCTTCCCCCTCCCGCACCCACCCAACGTCTCTCTCTGGCCCTTCTCCCTCCCATTTGCTACCCCGGAGCCGCCTCTCGCTCTCTTGTTCTTCCTCTTCATTCTCGTCTCAAGCTTCTCCCTGGAAGCCGGAGGAACGGATGATAGTGATTTTCGTGCCAAGAGCTACTCGCTCGAGCCAAGCACAACTTGGCCCGGGCACAATCGAGTGAAAGTCGACAGCCGCGGAGGGAGGAAAACACTTAACTCGAAACTCGAGTGAAAGTCTGGCTACCGGGGTGGGATAGAGGGAAAGGCAGCGGAAGAGAGTAACAGAGAGAGAGAGAGAGAGGTGAGGAGGGAAAAAGAGAGGGAGCGCTAGATAGAGAATGTGAGGTCGGGAAGGAGCACGGGAGAGAAAATAAAGGACAAATTGACTGCCGGTGGATGGATGGGACGAGGCGAATTCGCGTGTGCCTCTCAGTGGAAGGAAAGGTGGAGAACGACGGTGACCGAGTGCTGATTTTAGATTGTAGTCGCACGGTTAAGGTCCGCCCGATGCGCCGATGGAACGATCGAGCTTGCCGCGAATCGGAAAACAATCGGAACTGCACTGTGGGGTGAGTCGGTAAATTTGATAAGACGCGCGTGCCACGTGCTCGCCGCCCGGTAAACGTTTCCTTATCGCGCCGCTCGCCTCGTGCATTTTATATGCTACCTAAATATACTTTTCGCACAACGACACACTCTCGACTGACGAGAGTGCTCCGCGCGTTTACTTACGTCACTGCCGGCGATCCAATTTAACAAACTAATATATCGACTCACTCAATTATCACACTCGTCCAGAGTGAAGTAATAACAAGGCGAACGTTCCCGAATTCGTCGGACTAATATAGTGTTTTACGATAAATTCGTCACCCTGTTATCCCTTTTTTCGACACTTTCAGCGAGAAAGTTTCGATGTAGAAGCGTGGGAACGAGGGTTTGGGTTATAGGTGGGGAAGAGTTGGCGGTACGTGGCCGCGCGGCAACTAATCGTTTCGCGAAATAATTGTATCGTTCGAGTAATAACGGGGCATTGCGGCACAGTCGATCGGGAATATAATTGCATCGCCGATAACGCGTACCCAGCTTGCCTCGGCACTTTAACGTTTGCTTTCGACTGGAACGAAGTGGTACCGGGGGCAGGCGAATCGCCCGCTAACGAACAAATTTATGACGCGAATTGCTCGATGAAAATGCATTACTGACCTTAGTCGACCCACCCCCCCGCACGCTTCCGCCACCCCTATTTCATCCCCGAAGGAATGGAGGAAGCCATGCCTCTCTCTCTCTCTCTCTCTCTCTCTCTCTCTCTCTCTCTCTTCCTCCTTCTAAAGCATTACTACCCCCCGTTACTTCGACACAAGAAGAGTTACGAGCCTCGAAGCATCGCTAATCGACATAAATTCTCGTTATATTTCAATAATCCCATTTTCAGGATTCTTCGAGGCTCCCCGACCATGTTTATAGAGTCCGCGGTCGCGACGGCCAATATTGGGACGCTAATTTTGCCGTTTCGCGCGATGCGGAGGTGGTCGGCCGTTGCGAGGCGTTCGGCGAGAAATAATAAAGCCAATTAATCGGCGCGCGAGAAAACCGTAATTTACACCGGATATATAACGGGGGCGAGCTGGATGTATGGGCGGTGACTCGTCAATGATTCACGGGCCGACCGCGCGACTGTAACTTTACAGGAATCGAAAGGGGCCCTCATTTGTTAGTCATAGAGAGCACGGCGGCCGATACAGCCCGATCATACGGAATATCGAAAAACGCCGACGATCATCGAATGGCGCCCCCCCCCCCCCCCCCCCCCTCGCTTCAAAGTAGTATCTCGCTCCGACCCCGTTCGACGAACCGTCACAGTTTTACAGGCAAACAGAGTTCCATTTTCTATACAATTACTGCTGTCACTTCGCCCGGGCCGCATGAATATTTCATCGGATTTTGCGAAATCGTTCACAATGCGTGCATTTCGAAAATGCAGGTAAACACGAGCCACTTCCAATTATACCGGGCGGCGCGCGACACAGTGTCCCGGCACCGGTATAGGGTATCGCAACGAGAACGCATCGATCGTTACAATTAATCGGGAGCGTATCTAATAGGGTCACACGCTCGTTGCCGGTCCGCAGTACCGAATTCTGATCAATTCTGCTTAGAGTCGTGCTCGCTGCCACGGGCTCGGACTGAAAAGGGAGCGAGCGGGGAAGGAGAGGACGGTGGTGGGGGGGCGTACTCGCAAGAAAGAGCAGCATAGGTATTCGGCTTCCGAGAATGTTATTCCGCAAATAACGCTCTGCCCGACGCCGGTGGCCGCCTTCCGTCGTTTCATTAACCGTCCGCCGTTTACAGCCCGTCCCGACGGCGCTAGTTTGCCAATCCAACGACGTCAGCACGTCCCTCGAACCGATGTCGTTCCTGTATCGCATTTAATGCCGACCCCGAATGCGCCGAGCGATGACCGACGGCGTTGGCCGCGCGAATTTAAAATGGACCCGCGCCAACGTAATCATATTGTCCCTCTTATTAATAAGCTTGATGCGATCGGTACGATTGAGCCCGGTAATCGATCAGAAATAAATGAGCCCGGAACTATTTGAGATTTAATTAAATTCAATCGTTTTTTTAAAAGTGGTTGATCGACTGGAGCGGTATTAAATTCGGGAATAAAATAAGGGATTTATTCTCCGGAATAACATAGATAGCATTAAAATGCGGCGAAAAAGTAAAATTGGCAGTGGCGGGAAACAGTTACGTGAATACACGTGTTTCGGGCGAAATTCTTCGTATTCCGATTGAAAATGACGATTACGCCGTGGGGATTGACAAGACGGTCGAACGAAACAGTTCCGTTCGTTAGCCGCGGTTGGGTTCGATTCGCGAGGTAGGGACAACGTCGATTCCTCGCTCGCTCCTGTTTGTCAGGACAAGGACGAGGACGTCAGCGACACGTGTGCCCTCGCGTCTTCGGGGTTACGATTAATCGAACATCGCCGTCAGCGATCGCATTCCGCGCCGGGGGCGAAATAAAACGCGGCGACCCGGATTCGTCGATAATTATCCGAGAATTTCACAGAAAATCGTCGGAAATTCGTGAGCCGCCTCGCGCTCGATACGGAAATCGCGCTCCCTCCCCCCCACCTCGCGTCGGCCGCAAATTTTGCGAGAGTTTATTTCGGTGAATAATGAAACTCAATTTAGGAATAATGGAGTAATCAAGATTTTCCGTATTAATCGATCTCACCCGATTGGAAAGCGCTACGGCATTCGAATATGCAAACGTAATCAGCGCGTTCCGTCGGCGCTCGGCCGTCGGGGTCGTCGGCGTCGGCGTCGGCGTCGACTTTATGAAAACTCACGTTGACGTCGACCGGTCTCGCTTTTTTAATCATTTCCGTCGCAGCCACTTGCAGCTCGACTCCCGTATTAGCGAGGCGAGCGTTAGACGCTTCTTACCGTCTCGACGCTCGCCCCCCCCTCCCCCTCATAGTTCGTTTTTCCTCCCGTTCATGACTCTTCCCCTTACGTAATACGTTTATTAACGTTCTTCCTCTTTATTGCAGGCTGGCAACAGCTATAAATCGCCGGAGGATTCTCCGCACTCGGAGCATAGCAGGCTGAGGTGAGTACGAGACTTTGCCGGGAACCTCTGCCACAGTAGAGAGTACTACCGGGATCTACCCTCCCTACTTTCTTTCTGACCGAGCACGAGCCGGAGCGCGCGCGCACGTTTAAAACGCGCCGCCGCTCGCATAGCCGAAAATCTTTCGCCGAGAGGCCACGCAAGGCGGAACAAAAGAGCGAGATCGCAGTCGGTATACGGTCCTGTCCTGACTTCGGATTTCCGGGCGTTGTTCAAATCGACGCTAGAGCGAAATCCTCGGCAGAGATGAAAGGAACTCTACTTCCCTTTATACCCATTCACGTCGCAGACTTGGAATAATGGAATATGATGCGGACCTATCAATATTCGAAATGTGCCGAGTGAAGCACGACCAATATTTCGCGAGATTTTTCTCCCACACCTACCGGCGTCTGTCCCCTCCCCCTCCCTCCTGCCTGCCGAGTCTACGCAGTTTTTGCATGCAAAAATTTCCCAAGCGCGGGAAACGTCGATGCCAGACACATCGGCGAATGTCGGATATTTCGCGCTGTGTGGCATCCGTTACACAAAAATATGTCATACCGTTGTTTCCTTTCGATCAATTATGCTTTGCCTGTAATTTGCTCCAGCCCGTTCTCTCTCTCTCTCTCTCTCTCTCGCTCTCTTTTTTTCTTTCTCCCTCTCCCTCTCTCGCCGACGGGAATATTTGCCGCTGACGCGCGCACTGGAACCCGATGTGGGTTGAAAAAAAAGCGTAATACTGCGGCGAACAGCCGGATAAATGCAATAGCTTAGTATAACCTAGTGACGTTAATGGGTTTCGAATGAAAATTGAGTAGACAATGGAGTGCGCGGGGAGCGGGGGCGGCGAAAGAGTTCCCTTGTTTTCCGAATATTTTCGAATAACAGCCGGCAAAATAGGGTCACGCACATCCGACGGCCGGCGGGCGTTCGATATAAAATTAAAGCCCTTCATTTGGTAGCGGGGTCGAAATTTTTTGCATCCCAGTGATTAACGCGAGCTTACCGCCTCGAAGCAGAATATCGCGCGCCGGCGCTGCCTCGCAGCGGAAAATTTCGTCAAAATTTGCCTCGCTCTCGGTTCATTGTCGGGGCGGAACGCGCGAACGCGGATCTCGGTCCTCGTGGCCTGCGAAACGCGAAATTGGGGACAGTAAGTATTAGGCCAACGGTGCACCTGCGTCAGGTTTCGCAAACGTCGAAAGAGTCCGTCGCCCATTGGCTCTTGATAAATGTCTTTTGACCTGCGCGAGATGAGTCATACTACGAATATCGGAGCGAGCATTACGCTCGCGCGATTACGTTCTCGCTCCCACGCGTTCCGCTAGCTCTCGCCAGCGCGCTGGCCCGCCGCCGGCGTCTTATGAATACTAAAATTACGGCGAAAATTCTTGCCAGACTTGAATGGCTGCCAGGTCCAAGTCGTCCCGTAACCGGGTGTCGGGAAGTTAACGTAACTGCATCCGAGGACGATGCACCGACGGTTTAGGCGCGGAATAACAGTTACGACAGTTGTTAATTCGGTGTCGCCCGCCCTCCCCTCTGCCTCCCCTACGTTTGGCGACTTCCGTCATCCTCCGCGGATTTCGCAAACAACGAATCTCGTGACAGAGACGGTCGGCACGCGAAAGTATCGCTCCTGTAGATCACCGGAAACTTCTTTTCTGGTATCGAATCCTTATAGGTGTCTTTTCCTGCCATGTTTTTTTGTCATGTTTTAACTGCATATATGAGGTAACAGGCCTCATGCGGCACAGGGACGGTTAAATATCGATGTTTTACCATTTTTACGCAATTTTTTACCTTTTTTGACCGTAATCTCCGACTTTTTTGACCGTATCTCGCACTTAGAAGGCTCGGGTTGCGAATTTTGTGATCCTCTTTTCATTCTCTATCGTCATGCAAAGCCATGAGTCGATCCGAAGACTTTCATTTTATGACCCATTTTTCGACGGTTTTTCGGCTGTAACTCCGAAACTAATGGGAATTTTCACCAACGGCAAAATAACCAATAATTATTATATATAACAACGTAAAATAACATAAAATAGCGTAAATCGAAAGTTATGAGCAAACTCAAGATTAAGCAAGGTAAAGTGGTCAAACAACCTCCAAATTGGAGCTAAATTATGGCTTCATCGGTTAAAACACCCCAAAAAGCGGGAATAGCCAATATTTATTACATATGACAGCGTAAAATGTTATGAAATCCTGTAAAGTAACCTAACATAATGTAAAAGTACAAAAGCACAAAATCTGAGATATAATAACACCAAATAACACAATATAGTGTAAAGCGACGTAAAACAATAGTAAAAGTATATAGAAATAACCCTAGGTTGACGTAAAAGGTCAACGCAATGAGGAAACAATATTGACATAGCCGAGTAAGTATAGCCTGGTACGAATATGTACGCTAAATAGTTCCAGATGTCAGCTAAAACTCCCACAAAAAGCTCAGATTAGTAGATATAACAACGTCAAATTGTATAAAACGGTTTCGAGTAACGTAAATTAACGTGACAGTACTAAAAATGTGTTATAGGTGTCAGGAGCTAAGTAAAATCAGAGAGTCGACACCAAGCTATAATCAGGATAACACCTATAATCTCACTTTTGATCATTTTATTCGACTCTGCCCTTTCCATCGGAACTCGTCCGCAAAATTGAAAAATGTCACGATTCCGACGAAATAGAGCATTACCTCATTTTGCGGACAGTGATTTATTCAATGTCGAGCAACGAAGTGACGTATTGTTTCGCTTAATTGACGTAAAGGTTCTCGTTTTCTTGACGTCTCCGCGCAAAAATGCGCTGGCACAGACGTCTGAAAGTTGAACCGAGCCGGAGGAGGACGGTCGATGGGAGCGTTCAAAATTGAAATTTTTGGACAGTGATTTTCCGCCGCTTCGGCGACCGAGAGGTTCAAACGATAAAGGAGGGGGTAGGAGGGAAAATATCGTCACCCTCGACTTCTTCCCGAAGATGGAAGGATTTGGTCGGGGAGTAAGGAAATCTCATCCACTGTAGCGTCTATATCGGTTCCCCGCGATGGCCACTATACTCTCCTCTCGTAACCGTGATACCCGTTCGGTGGCCATTTTCACAATGCACTCCTCGAATCTCAATTTTCCCGATATCAACCGAAGGATGACGAATGCGCGGATTACCGATAGTCGCGCGACGACAGCTGAGCTCGCAATTACGCCGTAATGAAGGCCAGAGAATGCAAAGTAAAAGAACATTATTAACGCGCCCTGACAATGAGAGTCATTTCAATTTCACGGAAGAGCGAATTATCCATTAGCGCTTCCTTGCCCGACCGCGCGTGTCACGTCTTCCCGAGACAAACATTTGAATAACGGAGAATCGTTGAACAAAGTCTTGTAACGGGTGAGACACATTGATACGCAGCTAATGAAAAGCATACCGTATTACCACGTACCGTAATCTATTCAATGTGGACTCCGCACTCGTTCCTCCGTCTAATTCGCTCACGGATATCTCGTGTTAATGCAATAGCCGACGGATGCGCGCGTCTGTGTGTGTTAGTGGAGATTATTTGCCGTGCCGCCATTCCAAGCTCGATCGCGATCCTTTTAATAGGGAATCGGCGGTTTCGTGTCGACGGTAATGTAACTTCGACGGAAGGCCGAGCAGACGAGAACGATTATCTTCCATTACACCTGCGATTCCCAGGTACAATGTGTTCCAATTAATTGCCGCGAGTAGTTGTAGTCGATGTTAACGGAGCGTGGGTAAAATGAGGCGGCCAGGAGCTGCGAAAGGTGGAGAAAATCGAAGCGAAACGGCAGAAGTGAGACAGTCAAGGGAAAAAAAGAGTAGGGTAACTGCATGGAGGAGAAAACAGTTGGCAGCAGTGAGAGAGAAAAAGAGAGAAGAGAGAGAGAGAGAGGGTCGGTGGAAATGCCAGCAAAAGGAAAAGGAGACAGCCAGTGACAGTGAAAAGTTAGAAATTCGCAAAAGCGGTACGCATCGACGGCAGAAACGTGAAACAATTAAAAAAATTAACGTTGGCTCAAAATTCGCGTCAGCTTCTCACCCTGTCTGTCTCTATCTCTATCTCTGCCTCGATCTTTATTACCCAACGACGTTCTCGTGATTGACACAAGCCGTTACCGACGTCATCGTTCTTTCGCGGAATCAATATTATCAGAGTCGGCCATATTGCGGTAATAAAAGTTTACGGAAGAGAGCGGAAGCAGCGTATGAAGCGCGAATGGGATGAGACGTCGTTGCTTCGACCTTCCGTCCGTCCACCTACCTACTACCAACATACCTACCTACCGTGCAATGTCGCTCGCTCGGTGATAAATGGACCGTTGAAAAAATATTACACAACTTTGCAATTCTTCCCATTTGCTTTTTCTCGCCTTGCCCTCTCATCCCCCGACCCCCCTCTCTGTCTCTCTTTCTCTCTCTCTCACCTTCCTGTTTGTTACACACTCACGCCAGGCGACGTTCGCCATTCGCATTAAGAGAGGAAGAAGAAATTATTCTCCGGTTTTGCCGATACGACCTCGTCCATTGCAGCTGACACTCTTTTCGAATAATACCCCATCGTCATCTCCATATTGAACGAAGCCCGTAACCATTACGTCAATTACAATTACAAATCAACAAATCCACCTGTATCGAATCTACCTAACTGTCTCAAGAACTTTCCAACTAAAGAAAATCCGCTTACATTAATCCGACACTCAAAAATGCTTTTCAATCGCCAACCCTTTCTCCCCGTGGCGAAAACAGACGTTGCTCCGATCGCACGCGAAACTTTCATCCTCCCCTCCTTACCCTCCCTCCCTCAGCGGCAACGTACGTATCCCACCGCCGCGACGTATCGCCAGGAAACGTGCCAGTTGATACGTTGACTCGACACAACCGCCAGGCGTACTGGCGCAAGGTGTAAGCGTGTCAAATTCGCGGTACGCTTTGTGGCATTGTGCGCAAAGGCAGCCGTGGAGGAGGAGGAGGGAGGCTGCGGGGCCTGGCTGTTTCGCCGATTTTCGGCGCGTACGTATACCTACCTAGCAGCCGACGTACGCGCGCGGCGGGTTCGAGGCGCGTATACGCGGCAAGGAGCGTTTGCCTTGCGGCCTCGAAATGGCAGAGGAATTCCACCCTCTCTATCTTGGCCACATCCTCGCGCCGCGTTTCCTTCCCTCCGTCTTCCACTTTCCACCCACCGCCGATCTCCTATCATTTTCCGTCAGCTATACCCACCCCACCGTATCCAGCGCTACGTCGAGGAGGTTATACGAGAGGGTAGCTTTGTCCCCCCCCACCTCCCTCCTTCCGTTCTCCCGTCCTCCCCTCCTCGTGGCTTCTCCTATCGAGCTATCTATCCCCGTCTGACTTTAGCCAAGAGCAGGAGGGGTAGTCGGGCATTTCGTGAGCGGGTTCGTGCGAAAAGACGTACCGACGGAGTAAACGACCTTCGGCGGCTAGAGCCGCTCCATGCCAATGTAGGTAATTGGCTCTGGCGCCCGCGAACTTTTAATTGGTTCCAGCCGTACCTCCGTTTGGCCGGCTCCGGTCCGATGATTTTTCACTTTCGGTCGGCCGGGAATCACCGTCGAAAATAATAAGCGGAACGCGGCAGGCATCGTGTTCGGCGAGGGGGGGAGGTGGTCGGCGAGGGGTGGGTAGGTCGGAGTACGAGTGCCGGTAACAGGTTAAAGCCGGTGGCCGAAGGGAGGAGGAGGGTTGAATCGCACGTGCGCGAACGAGAGAGAGAGAATAGTCCAGGCTCATCATAAAATCGCGTAATCAGATTTTCGAAGGAGCACGCGCGCATCATCGGGTTAATTATCGTGGCAGTGCCAATTATACGATTATTGTCGTCGTAACGATTAATAACAAAGTGCCGATGACACTGAGATAAAATGAAAAAAGCGGCTCGACCCGGCGGCCGCCGGTACGTCGCTCGATACCGCTAACGAGTTAGCCGTAATTAATGATGAGCGCAAATAACGGCCGCGCGGCCCCCGGTTTATTCTCATTTGCGTATTCTTTGATGTGGCTCTCCCGCCGTTTATTTGGCCGTGTCCGCTCGCGCGTTCTCTGTTTCACCCTCGTCGGGTGGCGAGAGGGTGCGCGCGCGCGCGCTTCAACGAGCTGCGGGGGCTGATTTTTTAATTATGACCCAGACCCGACTTCCCGGAAAGTCGAGGCCGGCAAGATGTCAAAGTCTATTATATCTGGTCGATCTTTAAAATTAGAGGAGCTTGGAAGCTTTCCACCGTTTCATGCGACATTAATGAAGAGCGGACTATTTGCAGAGTGTCAACAGATTTTCAGCAAAATTGTAAAATTTTCATCGGCGTGTACACGCTTCGATCAATACGATGAGCCGGACATAATTAATTATACATCGGTACGATTCGGCAAAATTTTGGCGCTCGGACCTCCAATGTGTATATCGAGGGACTAAAATGGCGTCCGATCGAAAGCCACTTTTCAATCTCCCGGCCGTCGATAGCGGATAATTCTACGACGAGCTCGCGATCGCGGGGGCGAAATCCACGATTCCTCCGGTTTCCTTTCTTATCGCCGTCTTCCCGTCGCTTCAGGTAACCGGAAATCGGTTCCACGACTCTGAGACACCGCAGCGTACACCCCTGCTTCAAATCCGCACCCTCACCGGCGGCCGGATTGAAAGAAAATACCGTCAGGTTATTTCGAGCATCCAGCTATACCGTCTGCCTGTCGAAACTCACACCTTGCCGCCGTCCTTCCTCCGTTCCTCTTTCTAATTCAACCTTGTTAAAAAGAGAACGATCCACCTGAAGCGACAACCTCCGCAAAAGGAATCAAAAGACAATATACCGAGCTGATCGAATTAATACCGGTTCAAGAAGCGTACGGCAGATATAGGTACATTCAAAGTCGCTAATAGTTTCTCTCTCTCTCTCTCTCTCTCTTCTTATACCGCTGGTTCGGACTCGTCGCGCGTTAAACAACGTTTTTCGTTCGTTTTCCCCTCTTTTTTCGGCCGGCAGTGTGCCGGGCGATTAAAACGGGCCCGGAACTCGGCCAGTAATCTTCTGACTTTAAAGCAAATACGAGCCGGCAGTGCGTACACGTCCGCGCATAAGTATACACTGAACAATAAATGCGGAGCGCGTTTACTCGGATTTACCCCTCGATACGACTCCCGTGGCTTGTTTCCAAGTTAAACTCGGAGACTTTCGCCCGAGTACGCCCGTGCAATGGTATCCGACGTAGGCGGCACAGACGCGAGGATAAACAAAACGTAAGCTCGGCCCGGGCCCGCCCGGCGTCGTTCGAGTCTGATGCGTGTGCACGGTCGATGTTTAAGTTCGATAATGAAAATTAAGTGCCCCCCGCCACTGGGGGGAAATTGGAATATTGATTAATGCGCGTGCACGATCCCGCACCGTCGATTCGATGCCTGCAAGGCGACGGGACCGTGACAGGCGTCTGCCGGGACGTCGGTTTATGCCGCGCAAATTATTCGATTGATCGAGAGTACGATACAGGGCAGCCAAAGCTTCTAACGCCGCAATCACCCAAGATGCGTCCGGGGAGCCGACCTCGACCCCCAAACATTCCCGAGCGTCAGATTAAATTTGTTCGCCGAGCGAGTTGCGAAGCGGACGCGCAGGGGGACCGATCGGCAGTAAAAGCTCGGTATTCCCTAATTCGCGTCGGTCGACGCTTTTAGACGCGGCGGGATGCCGGTCATTCCCGCCCGGCGGACAATATGTTTCCGTAAGCCAAGAATATCCATAAGGCTTTCGGAGGTCCGAAGTAGACTCTTAAGCCGGCGTGCCCTCTCGCCTTTGGTACGCGACGAGCGGTCGAGACTCCGGGCGAACTTTGGGAATAAACTTTCGGCACGCGAGATGGCGCGTGAAAAGCGGCGAAAAGAGGAACGGTGGAATGGGGAAGCGGAGGAGGCGGTAGTAGTACGGTGGAAGAAGAAGAAGAAGTAGTAGAAGAAGAAGAAGAAGAAGATATCCGGCCCTCGCCCGACGACGCGGTATCATCTTGACGTAAAATATGGATTATTCCGGATATTTGCATTCGGAAAATAAGCCGACAAGTTCGTTCGACGTGGAGAACAGTGGAACGGTACGCCGGGAAGTTCTCGAAACTTGTCGCGAAACTTTCACGGCTGGCCGTTCGTAATTATCGACTCGTTCGGCGATTCATCGCCGATCGTCAAAGGCTATTTTCCCTCCGCGAACGACCTGCTTCCGCGATACTCTGTCCCCCCCTCCACGCCATTGTCATCGCCGGGACGTTACACTTCTTTCCCCGAGTCGTTCGCCGGCGCATTGTGCCCGGATCGTTTCGAACGTCGGACAGGGGCGCGCTTTGCATAAATCCGCGGCGGCGGAAAGCGTCGGACGGAATGAACTTTTGCGTCCGGCCGATCTGTCTCATTACCTCGTTCGGCATGACGTTTAACATCGCGAATATCATTGCTCGATCGTCGTCGTCCCCCCCGCGACCGCGGGCCTGCAATGATCGATACGGATTGATGCCCGCCTGTCAGGCTGCGGCGAGCGCTGGAAATTTATATCGTCGAGCATATTGCCCAACGGCGTAGCGACACGCGAACCGGCCGTCGCGCGGTCTAGAACCGCGAAAATAATCGTTATTACCGGTGACAAGCGTGAGCAACGATAACGAGATTGTATTACCTGCGTCCAGTCCATCGTTTACGGCCCGCTTTCAATCCTCTCTTCGCACTCTCTTTCGGCCGCGACCCCTACTCTTCCTCTTCCCCGCTCTCTCCCTCAATCCTCGACACCTCCATTTCTGTCTCTATCAAAACCGAGGCTTTCATCGCTATTATTTTCGAAATTTCGCACGCTGCGCGACCCGGGGCTCGCTGTAATCTCGCCACTGGCTTTTTATTCCGGATTTTATTAATGTTTACATCGATTCCCGACCGCGAAATCTTTATCAATACAATCCTTGATTTGCGCGTGAAATAACCGAGTGGCCTCCATCGCCCCTCGCTGCCGGAGCGAAATATTTTTGTTTCCCATTTGGCGCCCGCGCGCCTGGTTTTAATGCGCCGACACACACGCGAGCGTGCGATTGTTACGTGCCGCGGCCAACGTCGGTCACGTTCTAGTAACATTTTTACCGCATCCAATGTGCCAGGATAGGCGTTTTGATATTCATACACCAATCACCGGTGTCGTCCGTTCGCGATTAATTTAATCCGCGCTTCATTGTGGGACATTGTGGGACATTGTGGCGGGGCAGGTAGCGAGCGCACGGCACGAACCGACGAAATGCGAAATTCGCTCGTATCAACGTTAGAGTCAAGAGTCATATCTATGGCCCGCCGAGTGCGTTAAGTGAATATCGTTAACTAGTCGTTATTACGGCGGCGTAATGTTGTTCGCAAATTTGATTATAGAGTGGTCATGCATTCGCGGCGCTCGACTTATGCGACCATAGAGAGGGGTTTTGCGGGGTCGGTCCAAACGCCGGGTGAGGAAAGGGGGGAGGGGGTGGTCTGTATCAGCGGAGGATTTTCGAAAGTTCCGGCAATTTATTCCGCCGTCAGCCGGGGGTACGCAATTAATTCCGGCCGCACTCGGTGTACTTTCGCGTGTCATGATATATTAACCCGAGGCAGGAATAAACTAATAAAAAGAAAAACAGGAGAAATTAAAAGCCGGAATTAATATCGCATAAATCGATTGTCGTCGGCCCGCTTGTGTACCCATTACACCCGGGCAAACCGTCGAATCGCACTCACGCAATGGATGCGCATTTTAATACCGGCGAAAAAAGGTATAATCTCGCGGTATGCGATGCGATACGGTCATCGCCTCGCTTTTTCATCCCTGCACTCTGACCTCTCCATCCCCACCCCTCTCTATCCCTCTCTCTCGCTCGGCTGCATTCCCACTTTCGCTCCCCTCCTCTCTCCGTTTGTCTCTGTGCACGCCCGGAGCTGAACACCGCGAGCACTTATCGTTGCCGGCGATAAGCAGAACAATCTTCAATTTGTTGCCACTTACCCTTTTATGGCGGCGCGCGAATAGCGATTATACAGGCGGAATTGCGCGTACTTGCGAATATCTAGGATCGCGGCAATAAAATTACGACTGACGTTTTAAGTGAGGCTTCCACTCCCGGAATACCACTGGTAGGTCGCGGCAGACAATGTCAAAATATCGGGTTTCATCGGGTTACGGCGACGACACTCTTTACATCGATTCTGTCGGTCGTCGCGGAGGTAGAAGGAATTGTAGCTACCGCGAGGATCGCAATTCCCACGTCAAACCAATCGTAAGACGATGGGGAAGAAGTCCTCCGCGGACATGACTCTCCTTTAGCGTAAATTCTCCTCCTCCCTTTCTACCCGTCTTCCCCCGGTTCGGCGCCTCTATCCTCCTGGCTCCTCTCACCTTTCCCCGAAGCTGTCGTATCTGTCCGCATCCACTCAATTGTCCCATCCGCATTCCCTTCTCGCCACGTACTCCTTCCACGCTCGCCGCGGAACCAAAACGAGGTCCTCCCGCTGGAGATTGCAAATTTTTTCACCGCCCCCCACGCCATCTACCCACCCCCTCGACCTGCATCTATTCGGTGACCTCTCCCCTGCCATCTGAGTGCGAAGATATTGGCAGCGCGCGAGGAGATGCAGAAGAAGGGGGAAAGGCATGGCGAACGAGTGAGATAGAGAGAAAGAGAGAGGAAGAGGGAGAGAGAGGGAGAGAGAGATGGTGCGCGCGCCCGACGATTTCGAGAGAGACGATAAGATGAGAGGGAGTGAGAGAAAGAGCCTCTCCTCGCTCGTAGATGGACCCGGATGGGCGCATTGTGCGAAAATGAAAAAGTCACGATGCCGGAAGGCGTGCGTGTACGTTTGATATATACGATATACGTAGCTGTATATGATATATAGGCGTATGTACACATACTTCTGGGAGATCGGTGAGTCGCAGGTGGGAGGGGTAGGCTGTGTATGTGTGTGTGTGTGTGTGTGTGTGTAACGCATATATAGCGAGGACGAGCGGGGAGTGAGAGAGAAATAAATTCTTTCCACCCGGAGGACCGATATGATACGCCAAGAAAATGTGTTTCGAGGTCCGAAATCGATGGCAGTCTCAACTTTTTCGTGTCACCGACGCGGAATTTGCTGCTACGATACGCGAGGAAACAAGTTTGAAACATTATTTCGCGTCGGCGAACTTACGGGCGAAGTACATTTTTCCCTCCCCCTCGGCCATCCCTCCCCATCCCCCCCCCCCCCCCCCTCCTAGCCCTCTGCCGCCCCTCGCGACCCACCGGGGCCGACGGACTTGTTTTTTATGCGAAACGTAATTAATGCGATAGCGGCGACGAAAAGTTTAATCGAGCCTTGGCGTGAGTCTGTCCAATAATAAAAAGGCCGCGCTTTATGCCGGTTTAAAATGCTCGTGCCAAATGGGACGAATGCCATTCGGGGCGCGCAAAATCCCGGTCGGGCTGACTAATTCAGCTGCGCGTTAAGATTCACAGTTTCGTTTGGGGCGGGCGTGCGCGCGCGCTCGTTAAACATACATTTGTCATTATGACGCCCGCGCGGCGCAGAAATTATGTTCTACATTTAAACGCTAATTACGTTAAATCGTCATGAAAGCGAAATCGACACGCAGCCGAATCGAATGCAGTCGGCGCCCGGGCAAGAAATATGGACGAATTGTCATTTATTCAAGCCCCCGACATTCCCCGAGTGGCGCTCGTCCGCCGAAAGCGGCCCGATGCGCAATCGTTGTTTCGGCGTAGTCACGCGCACGCACGCACGCACGCACGCACGCAGGTACGCACGCACGCTCACGCTGGCAGCTATCGGCGGAGGACGCGGCTATATGAATATGTAATATTTGTCTACTTTCGAGTTCGACGTTCCAGCGCGGGGGTTGGGAACGGTTGTGCGCTGTATGCCGCGCATACGTAACACTGTGCGTGAGCGTGGTACGTATGTGAGTCGAGCTGAATAAACTACGGCCGTCATCCGTCGTCGACGCGAGCATCTCAGCCACTCTCTCTCTCACTCTCTCTCTCTCTCTCGTACGCGTCAAGCGAGCGGCACATATGCTCGTAAGTACGCCTCGGTACATGAAACTCTCCGAAACACTTTGCGGCCAGTTCCTTAAGAAAAGACGTCGACGCTGCGCTAAGATGACTTGCCGCTTCTCTTTGCGGCCCCAGGGTCAAAATGTGGCAAGTTCTTCGGGTGGCACTTGCGGCCTCCGGGAAACTTCTCGCGAGGACGACTCGTTTCGCAGACCGCCAGAGCGATGCTCGTCAGTAATTACATAAACCCCCATAAGCGCTTAATATGCAGCCACCGCGCGCTCGCGGGACAAAATTAACGAATTCGTAAATCAATTCGACATTAACGAAAATATTCAGCCTCGCTCGAGAGAGAGAGAGGGGGGGGGGCAGAGGTCGGGGGTCGCTGCAAAATGGTGGGCGGGTCGCGCGCGTTGCTTTATCGACGCTGACGGCTACGGGGGGAAAATGGTGTCGTTAACATCGACGTTAACGAGACTTTGTTGCGAGCGGCGGGCGTCAATGGCGCCCCGTAACGAGAAAGCGTAGGCGCCTCCTTATCCATTCCGGCCCAGACATTTCTCTCGATTCAGGGATTCCTGAGGGGTAGGATGTACCAGGTGTCTGTCTCTTCCTACCCGGAACCACGGCGCCGTGTCGCCGATCCGAGATGGAACACACTCATCTTCCGTTTCCGCCTCGATGCACGAGCCATGTTCCTCGAAGCGTCCTCGTTTGATCAGCTTCGGCTTTTTTACATGCCCAGAGATGCACAAAGAAGCGGTTCTGTATTTGCCTGCGCCTCCCTTCGTCCTTTGCGTGTCCCACTTCTTCTTCTTCGTTCTTCGCTCTCCTCCAGTCTCGTAGACCTTTCTCTCTCTCGCTCTCGCTCGCACTTTCCGTCATATGCACCCTCTTCCTCGGGATCCCTGCCCACCACCACTTCGAGTCCTTCCCCCCCCCCCTCCCCCTACCCTCTTTTCTCGTTCTTGCTGTCTGCCGTCGAGCGCACGTCGGAAATAAAGGGACTCGCGAGGCAGGAAAACCTCAATCAGGGAACACACTGCAGGGACGTCGTGAATATCGGAAAATTGGAAATCGGTTAGCCCCCGGGATTCGACGACCCTGGGCTCCAGGACTGCCGGAGCCGCCGAGAGGACTCTACCTCTTTTGCTCAGCCTCCCCCGACTCCTTCTCCTCTCCACCTCTCTCTCTCTCTCTCCCTCTCTCTCTCTTCGTCCGTCTATCTGTCCGCCTTTCCGTCCCTCGCTCTCCCCCGCCGCCTTTCTCGCTATCTCACTCCGCAGCTGCGGCAAAGCTTTCTTTGGATATCGTCCTGAATCCTGCGGAAATCCTGGCTAGATGCCCTACGGAGTCTTCGAAATTAACGTCCCTCCCCCGTCCCCGTTACAATCCCCCATGTCCGACACTGAAATATTTTATAGCTTGCCTGTTTATCGCTTATTTCGCATAAACTTCTACCCGTCGCGTGTATCGTTCGCACTCTCTCTTTCTCTCTCTCTCTCTCCTATTTTTCGCTCGGAAAAAATCTCTCGCATTTGACTGAAGCCCTCCGCTGCCAATTAATAGCCCGCAAAATGGCGTGCGCGGCCGAATGAATGGAGACGCTCGTAAATTGCTCGTCAGCGCAAATACGTATGCCCGGGGCAGCTTAGCGCGGAGATATCTGTAAATTCTCTGCCTATAATAAAAATAATCGAACGCACCTGCTCGATAATAGAACCCGGATAATGGCCGTTGCAGCGGTTAATAACGCTAATACGGCTGAAATTTCGACGACGCTCGGATTTCCTCGGTGGGGGGTGGAACTGTTTAGCTCAAAAATACTCATCGCGCAAACTAGCATTAATTCCCGGAATCCGTACTCCTCGCTCATCCCGATATCAAGATCCTCCAGCTGACCCAGACACTTATTTCCTCCATTCTATCGCGGGTACATTCTCGCTTATGTCCTTTTCATTTTTACACGCGTACATTCGCGTATCTCTCGCAGCAGAAAATGATAGGGAGAGAGAGAGAGAGAGAGAGAGGAGAGAGACGGCGAGTGCCATAGGAGTGAGAGTAAAATGAATGTCGCACACTTTGTGCCGCTGCGCCCGCGAAATCGCTGGCGAGAGTTCGAAGGCGGAAAAGGTCATGCGACGAAAATGCGAGGAATCATAGCCGCGAAGAACAGGCTCTCACAGATTTATTCCCCGCTTCTATCGGGACGCGATCGTTTATATTCGCCGCGAATAGAAATTCACATCGGGTCCCATCCGTGGGTCGTACTTTTCAAACGCCCGTTCTCCTTACGTCATGATCCACGCCCCGTACAGAGGAGTGGCGCAGCTCCCGTGGAAAGAAGTACGACGAGCCGGGAGGGATATCCGCAGAATTGGACGTTAACACGCGTCAACTGTGACGCGGCGGTGATTCGTCGTGACGTCTAAATTGCATTGGCACAGCGGCGCGACTCCGAACAAGGTTCCCCGTTCATTTTTGTACCTGCCCTCATTCGTCTGCCCTCCTGTCTTCCCGACGCGAACCCCGAACGGCCGAACGAAACAATTAAAACGATTGAAAATCTCATCTGTCATATTAGACGAAATGCGAATACTGTACGAAATTTCATTAATCCGCGCTATCAATCTCAGGGCCGAATATAGCGGACGGGGCAAGAAGGGGTGGGTGGGAGAGGGGTCGGAAGAGGTACAATTTGTAGGTTACGATCGATATAATCGAAATGCAGAGGATTCGTCGGGGATATAAACTGGTCGGTCCCAAAGCAGAGCCGCGAGTTCTACCCGATGCTCCGGATAGGGGGCCAAGAAGCGAGCGGGCAGAGGCCACGGGAGTCACGGTACATAACTGGGAGAAACGGCGGCATAGGGTCGATCTCTCACGGCTGAGAGCAAGGTCCCTTATTTCTGACGTTGCGCATGGACGCGGCTGAGAAGCTGTAGGGTATATCAGCCGCTATCCTGCCGTGCGACAAAGAGGGTGGGACGGAGACACAGTGAAACAGAGGATTGGAGATGGAGAGGGAGGATCGGAGTCGGAGAAAGAACGAGAAGGAGAGGGAGAGAGAGAGAGAAAGCGAGAGAGAGTTAGAGTAAGAGATAGAGTGAGAGGGTTGCATGTATGCAGCAGTCATGCGGCACGAGACGGAAAGGCTCCCGTGGGTCTGCATTATCATCCTCCAGCATTAGGTACCTTGTTCGAGCCCGCACAGTCCGTCGGGTATATCGCATACGCGTACCAACATCCAACCGTACACGTGTATACGAGCTGCATAACGTGCGATTTCTATGGGAATGCGGCCAGCAGGACCGGGTTTGCATCCGAAAGATAACCCCGATACCTATACGTCGGCGAGCGCGCCTGTTGCCACGAAGGCGAACCGGCCTTCAGACGTGGGCCCAGCGACGTGTCGATTGGGCCCTGCCAGGTGGCGACCAATTACACTCTTCGATTCTTACGCAAGAACCGCGGAACCTTCTTTGCTTACCTCTCAATTACGTCTATATCTCTCAATTCGCTCGGACTACTATATTGGAGAAGCCTGTACGAAAATTCTGTTCACGAAATTTATCGCTGTAACCTCGAGTAGTGCTCGACAGGGTCTCGAGGAGGAAGATACCGGCAAGATATGGCCGAGTCTAGGCGTGTGCACTGAAATCTACTGGAAAATTCAGCATTCCCTGCCGGGACCCGTGCCCTTCTTTTTCGTCCATTTCCATTTTTGAAAGCGACGAGTCGATGGTGAGTCAGATTTTTCGCCCAGCCGGGAAGAACGACGCTACCATAAATATACGCCGTCGTCGAAGGTTGACAATTACTAATGGAGCCCGGGCGCTGAATCTGTACGGGACACGTTGTTATCCGCTCGGACGTGCGTCAAATTTGGTACAACTAAATAATTTACCGCAAATGGTAATGCACTTCGTCGGTTGGGGGTACGGGATACGTGCGGCGATGCGCGGGCTGTTTCTGAAAATAATTCTGGTCACAGACTACGCGGGTATCTATCCGGGTAAGCTGACAGGAGTTACAGATCGGAATGCCGGCTAAACGCGACCGACGCGTTCGCCGTGCGCCGCCAGTTTTGACGTAACGTCGGCGTTTCCCGTCGGAAAAGCCTTTCCGCGTAAAAGACAGGACGGAAGTTGAGCTAACCTCCCTCATCCATTCCCCTCGCACACGGAAGGCGGTGTGCGTCGCACACTCTGCGAAAATGTCGGAGCGGGGAGGGCGCGGATAATTTTCCCAGAAGCGGGAGAGTGCTCGATGTAACGTGGAAATTTAAGTTAGGAAGTGATTCTTCGGCGTATCCTCGGCAAATTGCTTCGTAAGGGAAAACACGCAGCCGCGAATCAGAAAGCAGTTTCTCGCTGCATCAGCCAATCCCGGCCGTGGCGCGGCGGCGAGATCCCTGCGAGGAGTATAAATAAACGGCGAGCGCCTCGCCAGGCTCGGCAAGGATTTTTCAAAGTGCCAGGTAAAAAGCGAAACGATACGCGTCTGGCATTTTCCCACTAAACGAGAGAGACGATGCCGGGGGAAACGGATGGCGTGGGTGGGCTGAAGCGCACGAGAGAAGAGGGTGGGGGGGAAAGTTAAGTCCGTGCGTCGCGACGCCGTGCGTCCAAATGGACATCATCAGGAACGGTGTTGATACCGGGGAGGCTTACGCGGCTCCCATAAACTCGAGACAAATGGCGTTTAAGAGTTCATCGTTCCGAGATAGGGAGTAAACGTAGGAGGATCCGGCGATGCGGCGAAAGTTACAGACAGAAGAGGAAGCAAAAAAACCGGCTAATAGAGAGAAAGACGGGGATCAAGTGGGAGAGTGTACCGAGGAAGGGAGAAGAAGGTATATGTAGGTATATATACGGAAGAAAAGCGAACGAGAGGGAGAAGGACGGACTCGGAGAGGGAAAACTGGAGAAGACAGGTAGTTCGCGGAAGCACAGAGGGGGGAGGTGAGAAGAAACCCAGGCTATATGAGAGATAAGAAGAGTGAAGGAGAGACGATTTGAAGTGGTAGGTGGGAGTCGGGGCACGAGTAGGAGTAGGAGTGGGAGTAGAAGTAGGAGTAGGACGAGGATCGGGGGAGAGAAAAAGCGAGAGCGAGACGGCGAACGAAACCTAAAGGGAAACGTCGGTGGATTATAGAGAGGAAGAGTATTTCAGCCGAGTTCCACGCCATACGTATTTCTCGCTCGTTCCGCGAACATTTCCGCGCGCGCATCGGCCATACACGTACGCCGAACGCCCTGGCCCCCATTAACATTTTTACGAGATCACGTAACTTCGCCACCGGCGTACGGGAGGAGGTACGGGGCCAGGGTGCGGAGCCTAGGGGAAGAGGGGTGCGGGAAGCAGCAGCAGATTCGAAGCGGGAAGAGAGAAGCTAGCGATTTCTTGCGTAGAATCGCGAGAAGCGCGAGATTTAATAGACGAGCCTCGGTGGGATACTAATTTCGTGGTTCCTAAACGGGGATTTGGAGTTAACGACGAGCGTCTCTCTGTCCGGATGACTAACGGCCGCTCATATTGTACGTCACCGTAACGACCGGCTGATTTATGGTATGTGCAAACGTATATTTACGGGCCACGGGTCCGCGCGATGACGATCATTTTTAGAGTCCGGACGGAAAGTGTCCCGCAAAAAAGGGTAACGAATAAAAACGCGTGTACCGGCGCGCGAACCGCACGGTGGGAAGTAAACACGCCGACGCGTCGAAAATTGTCCGATTGCCGATTTCATCTTCATCATTCTGACTCGGATGCGGAATTACGGCCCCGCCAGGAGGAGAGAGAGAAAAATATGCGGGGTGAGAGAAGTTTGTGGGGGGATGCGTGTTGTTCCGCGGGTGTTAAGAGGCATTGAACGAGCATACGAGTCTCGCTTGCGGCCGCGCGCCCGGTTCCTGTAAGATTTCGCATCCGGTCTCCGGGAATAATCCTTCGGATTTCCTGGCGTCTGGAACGAGTTAAGTGACGTCCCAGGAACGCCGCGCCTGTTCTTAACGCGCGACGACGTATCCAGAATTCGGTGGCAGGCAACGGGCGCTAGGATGAATGCCAGACTGGCATCTAGGAGTAAAACTTTTAGAATCTCCGGAGAACGAGGACGAGTACACGTCGGTACGCCTCGCATTTCTTATTCCCCGGAGTCTCGCCCTACCTACTCTTCCAAGCTATACCCTCTCCTCTCTCTCTGTCCCTCTCTCTCTCAGCTCTCTCTCTTCCTCACTCCGTCTCGTCGCTATTCGGTTAGGCAAGTAGGGGTTCGAGAGACGTGTCGGTAGTTTCGTTTGGGGGTTGTAGCTGGCTGGTGCCGGTGGATGGTGCCGATGGTGATGCCGCTGTCGGTGCATACTGCTTTTCTGGATCTCGGCGCGGGGGAGTGAAGATAAAGTTCCCGGGAGCAGTATGCTGATACATCAGGCCCGCACGGCAGGTGCGATGCATGACCTATACATTGTGGCTTTCCCTTTGAATCGCCTCTCTCTCTCTCTATCTCTCTCTCTCACTCTCTCTGTCTCTCTCTATCTGGCACCCTCATTCCATCCTGCTACTCGCCCCCCTGTTCTTTTCGGTCTCGCGCGCCGAAAGTTTTACAACTAAATAAACTAGAGTTTGAAACCTCCGGGCCCGACGGCGCCCTGGAAGGTTCGTTAATAATCCAACGGGAAGAGCCTCGGCCGGACGACGTCCGGCGAGATTCGTATTTCTTACACGCCGGGCATTCGTGTTTGCCGGCCGCCACCCCATGCCGCCCCCCGCCCCCGGCACGGTGTGCGAAACATACGCTCGCAAATTTGTTCCACACGTACGCCCGGATAGATTTCTTACCGCAACAGGCGCCCCCGCCTTCTGATAAAATATTTTACGGCGAATTCGCACGCGAGATATACCCGATGCGCTCAGCTTTTAAACGACGCCCCAACACGTTCAGCCGCTCGTCAACCAAAAACAAATGGTTCGCCCTGCTTTTCCCTTGAGAATAGCCTCACATAAAAATCGGTAACGGCATATTGGGCCCGGCATTATCGATGAAAATATGCGACCCTCGGTAAATATTTTAAACGGCCGAGTAATGTAAGTTTTGTGTACTGCTTTTCGCCGTTCATTACCCTTTTTTACCGCGCATCTCAGAAACTATTAAATTCTGAATGCTCCGCGTGCTTCATTTTTGCGAACTCCTCAACTGCAGCCTGCAAGTGGCGCGCTGTATATCGATAACATACAACCCTACACCGAGCAATGGGCAAAGAAAAATGCCACATTTTTCATCTAATTCCCGTCATACGAACGTACACATAATCTCATACATTTTCGTCCCGCAAACGCTTCCGCGAATCTTCCACCGACGCAGTTATACCAGGGAAAATAGCGGGACCATCGTCGGTGGAGTCGGAGCGGCAAAGACGAGAGGAGGTAGAAGCGGAGCGGTAAAGAGAAAACAGAGGGACATATGCGCGACAAGCAATGAACAAAGTTGGTCGGCAACCGCACTCGTCCGTCCAGGTGGGACGGAGAACATTCTTCCTCTGGCAGTCCTCCCGTCCCTCTCCATTGGCGGACCTTTCAATTACCGGGGGGTCACGTTTTTATTTTCCCGTGAGAGCTCGGCGGCGCGGAGCCGGTAATTAGGTGGCATATATAAATTCGTCGAGTCCTTAAAAGGTTAATGCCGCTCCCGGGCCACGCCGCCAAAGTACCTCTTTCCCGGGACTTCGTTTTGTTTCGTCATCCTCAATTATTCACGTGTCTGCGGGATCGCCACTGCGTACCGCCTGCATCATTAACTTCGAACGAGGTAGCGTCATATCGCGAGCGTGGGACCTTGTCGCGCCGCTCGTCATTCGTTTCCGAAACGAAAGGAGGCCACCTGGCACACGGTTCAACGATGAATGATTCGCGAGTAGAGATTTCCTCTGGATAGAAGCTGAGAGTGAGAGAGAGAAACAGTGGGAGGGAGGACGCAGGCTCGGGCAAGCTCAGCCGTCGCAAATTAAAACCTCTCGGACCATTTGGTACCCCGTAATGCTCCGTACTGTACAGTTGGCAGGAAGCCACGTGGAATTCCTGTGGAAGCGGTTTGCCACTTTGGAACGGCGACTGGATGAACTAAACTAAATGAGGATACCGTATTAGGCAGAAGTTCGTTATCACCGGGCGACAATATAGCGATCTTACAAAGCGCCGGTTGTCGCCGAGTTTGTCGTCGTAATGGAAGCGGAGAAGGTGGGCGTACCGCTGCCTCTCTATCGCTCGTTCTACCCGCGCTCGCGCGCGCTCACGGTGTAGGTTCTAACGGTAAGTACGAGTTCGATGTACGGGAATTAGGGGAGAAACGAAATTATCGCGTTAGCCCACGCGAGCGTGAACGCGGTCGCGCATCGTTCCGAAACTGTCGTCGACGCGACGGCCAGAAGGCTGTATACCTATACATCTGCCATGATAAATGCGGTTCGATGCATAGGAGCCGACCGATCGGACGGGCTGCCCACCCTCTCCCGGACACAACCCCGCCCTCGGACCTCGTTGAATCTATTTTGGAAAGTATCGAATTCTCAAGGTGCGCTCGTGGGGAAAGAAACACGGACGCCTTCCGATATCCGATAACCGGAAAGGGAAGGAAAGCGGGGGGCGCGTTTAAAATTGACGGTCAAAGGGGAGAGGTGGCATCGTTTAAATAGGAGCGCACGCTAAGGTTGAGCGGTCAACGGGTAGAAAATGGCAAGGCACCCCGGCCTCCACAAAGCACAGAGAATTTCTTTGGCGTTCCTGCGGCGGCCGGTCCGTTACCCTTTCCGTTATCCCCTTTATCGTTCCTCTCTCACCCCCCTCAGCCTCGAACCCCTCCAACGAACCCTCCCACCAACATCCCCTTTTCAGCCTCATCCAGAGCCTTCCCACCCCCCGATCCGCGCGTCCGCCGGTGCCCACCTCTCGATAGAGAGGCACAGTCCACCTTTCTGGACGCATTTTATTAAATAAATACCTGAGCCCTCAGGCTTCAGTCCGTGGAGCTTGCACGCGCGCTCAACGCTTCGCTAATAGGAAAACGCTCGTTTGGCAAGCTGCTCTGTATTGCGAGAGAAAGCGCTCTGAGGCTCTTTCACGTTGCGCCACCGACTTTTCGCCGAGGCGCGCGCGCGCGCGCGCACCGTTCGGGGGGGAAAAAAATTAAAATTAAAGGAAAAAGCCATCGGGCCGACCATCGTGACATCGCGGAAGCTGAACGATGAGTAGCTCGACCGCGAGAGCGCCAGCCATTCATACGGCTTATTGCCGCTTCTGTGACTCCGCCAGCGCACCGTCGGATAGTTGTCGAGAAACTGGGTTTTGGTCGATCACCGTTAATTGTTAATTAGCGACGCTAAGGTACTTTCGAGCCATCCGGTCTGTTTCGAACGATGGCAATTTGAGAGGGTCGCAGAGGAGAGGGGGGCGGGAAGTGGGACAAATGGGCCGTGGCACGAGGGACGTGCAATCGCGACAGAGTAAATCGATCCGAAACGAGGAAAGTTGAAGATCCGCCCCGCGAATGCGAAAGAAGAGTCGTTTCCCCCCCTCACGAATTCGTCGAATGGCAAACAATTCGCTTATCCTTTGTGCGGGCGGGACAACAAGTTCACTTTCCCCTGCCAGACGATATTCTCCATCTGAGCGAGTCCGATCGGGAGCGGAGCGAAAGCTGGAGGATGAGGGGTGAGGGGGGGGAGATCGCGGACATCGGATATCGCTGGAAGAATTTCATCCGTTTCATTTAGCAGGAGATATTTGCGGCCGGTCACTCCAGAACGCCCTACGCCTCCCCCCCCCCCCGCCGCCGCCGCCATTTCCCCCGCAGTACAAATTGAAGTTGTATCGCGTTTATTGCGAAATGAAGTCCGTCCGTTGGTCACTGTCAACCCTCTCCTTCCCATTCTGCTGGTAAACTGAACATTTATACCGCTGTCGATGCGGGAAAATGAACTTCCCCGCTCAGAGTTCTTCTCGCCCGTACAGTTTTTCCTCGTCATCCGTCATCGCTCTCGCTCCGTCCGCATTTCACCACCCTTCCCCGTCCACCCCCCTCTTCCTCCCACCGGACAGCAGCAGGTCCTCCGCACACGCCTTCACCCCCTAACTAAGCCGTACCTCCCCCTCTCCCCCTTTCACGTTCTACACTACTGCATCGCCATTGTTGAGATTTTCATTGTGCATCGCCGGACTGAGGAAGGAATGGGATGAGTAGGTTCGGAGTTTTTAACGAATTGGTCGTCCGGAAACTGTCCCCCGCCGGGAGCAACCTGGCCCGGGAGCAAACCGTTAAATAGAAGGCCTTCTGTCGCCGGAGCAGGACGAATTTTCTGCTTCCCCCCCCCCCCCCCCTCACCGGTCGTCGTCGTCGTCTGCCTACCAGTCCACCCCCTCCTAACTTTCTTTGTTTCGTTTTTCCCCGGTAGCTTCCTCTCCCGACCTCCATATCCTTTCCTCATTCTCCATATCGCCTCCGTCCGACCGTCCGACCGTCCTAACCCACCCCCCACCCCGACGACGTCGCGAAGTTGGAGAAACCTCTTGCAACCCCTTTTCACGGCCGCGGACTAACCGCCGTCAGCCCCGGATTATTAGGCGCAAAATGGTATCAGAGGAAAGTTATGCGCGCCGTGGGCGTAAATTGAATTTCACGTCTCGCTGTCCTCGTTGTTCTCATAAAGCGTCGCGTCAGTGGCTTCGCTTCTGATCATCCTTCTCTGTGTCTAGTACTTCTCTTTCCCCCGCTCTCTTTCTCTCTCTCTCTCCCGCACTTACTCCCTCTTTACGTCTTGAACCTGCGCGCGCGAAACTTTCGGTCGAAACATTGAGTGAAATCGATCGGCCGTCTAGCCGAGAGTAATTTGTTCGCACGCCATCCTCCCCCGGGACCCGCCCGCCCGCCTTGTCCTCGAAATTTTTCCCTGCGGAGAAAACCGTTCGTCGCGCACTGGGGCAAAATCGCAACTAGCTACATATAGCTCTACCCATCCCTTGCACACGCTTACCCGCCTCCTGGAAGGATCGGATGGCGAGTCATCCGGTGTCGATAACAGATTTAATAGGTTCGATTTCTTCGATCGCGACTCTCGTCGACAACGAGGCTGTGCACACTTGACACTTAGTCGCTTACCGGCGGCACCCTCCAACCGCTCGTCAGGGGGTGGGGGAGGGTCGGGGTGGGGTGGGCGTTCGGAACACTGATGGGCTTAAGAAAGTTTCTAAGGCGCGAATATTAGTTCGGCATCGGCGCCGCACGGTAGGAAGAGGAGCCTTGCCTCCACACCCCCCTTCCCACCCTAGAAGAGGGGTGAGAAAGGATCGAAGTAGGTGGACGACGGCGAAAATTGAAACGTCGTATATCGACTCCTCCGGTTTTCCTTCGCCGACAGACTGAGATCCCCGGAGTAGGTTGCGCTTCGTGTATCCACTCGCCTCTTTTTCTCCTCTTTCCCGTAGCTCCCCCTACCCCTCCTCCTCCCTCACTCCCCTCGCCGACCTCCTCTCCTTTCATCCGGTCTACGCGCGCACGCCGCGTGGGGTGGGAAGCGGGTATTTTGTCGCCGGTGAGTAGTCTTAGCCCTATCTCGGCTCGCCACTCCTCCACTACGGCGTCTATAGCTTTAACGTGTTTTTTTCGCATTATCAGCGCTATCGATATTGGGCGAGCGCATCCCGGCCCCCGGAAGCCGATCCAATTTTTCCCTTTTTTAACCCTCCCCGCCTATGCCGCTCACTCTCTCTCCACTGCCGTCCCAGCTTTCGAATTCATCCGCCGAACGCTTTTAATGCTCCGCGCTAATGTCGCGGGCAAACGCAATTAATTTTTCTTATTGAGCAATTTCGCCCGTCGGCTCGTAATTTTTGCGCCGTTCCGCCTGTCGCGCTTCCGGTCGTTCGACCGGTAGCTTTGAACTCGACAGAGAGAGAGAGAGAGTGAGAGAGAGAGAGAGAGAGTGAAACATAAAATTACGCAGGAGCGCGACGAATCGCAAATTTCGTTAGCGAACAGAACGTCGGGACGACCGACGTCTCGGCAGACCGAGCATTACGAGTCGTCGAAATGAAGCGGACGCAGTTGACTGAGGTGAGAGCGGGAGACGTTTAACGTCATGTCCCCCCGTCTATGGTTAGGGCGAGCTCGCGTACGGGAACAAAGTCCGGGTTATGCTGACTGTTGCGAGCGAGGGGCTGCTGCCGGTTGACGTACGTATCCGCACAAGGCTCGCCAACGTAACGCGGGCTAGTGGATGTGCGCGGCACCGAGAGTTGTCTGTAAATTCTCTTCGCGCGAGCCGGTATTCCATGGGGTACCTCAAGACGTCGCCTTGACGATAATGGAATCACTGTGCGCAGACTGGCGAAGAGCGGCAGGTTAAAGGGGACGAAGCCCGAGGACGGGCGAGGAATAGCCCAGGGAAGGTTAGAAGTAGCGAAACGAGCGCACGGCGCCGGCAGAGGGCGAGATAAAGTAAAGCGACAACAAGGGTGGCGCGGGTGACAAACAAAGTTTAGGTCGAATCCCGCTCGAAACCAAACTGCGCTCATCTTCCCGAGTTAATCCGTCGTCTCGGTTTAAGATCCGCGCGAATCCAGCCACGAACGGGCCTCCCCCACCATCCCCCCACACCGCCTACCCTTTCCACCGACGCCCACCGACTCCGCTATATAGATCGGGACGTTTATGTCAGAGAGTCGACCGACCTCGTTCCTCCGAAAATATCGCGCGATGCTTCTTCGAAGATGCCCTCGCAGGAATGTACGTGACGTACGCGCGAGTCTCTGGCCTTTTCCTCATTCGGCACCTGTTCTCTCACTCGACGACATGTTCCGACCTTATTTCCGCGCCTCGTGACGCGAGACAAAGATCGGATGAAATTTTTCACTTTTTCCCAGTTCGAAACATCGGCACAGTCATATAAGCTGGTAATGATATTCTGATACACGATGACTCTTGCTCAATCCTTCCTTGTCCGTTGGAGGGAGGAAAGTTCGTTGGCAGGGAAGATAATACGCGTATCTCTGAAACACATTGTCGGATTAACGTCCGGAAAAATTTTATTGTCCCTCGATCGACGAGGGATAAGTCTCACTACGCTCGGGATCAATTTTTACGTAGTGGAGATCAATGATTAGTCCGACGGGCGATTCCTAGCCAGCCGGGTTCGTAAGTCAGCGAACGTACGTTCGGTTGCATTTACAGAACTTCCCCGAGATCGTACGGGACAAGGACGCGTTAAGTACTCCGGGGACGAGATCGGACGAGATGGTAGAAAAAAAACTGTGATAAAACGAGAAGGGCGTAACGATTCTCGCACGGTCGACCAGCAGTAGTCCGCCGGTTTCGCTTGGCCACCTTCGAAGTCGCAGGGGCGAATAATTTATGGCTTCGGGGGTACTTTACGAGCGGGAGAATCGACATTTTGTACTCGAATTATCGACTTTCCTCCTACGCTCACTTATCCGTCGACCGAGCGTAATTTGCTGCATTGTCCGTAATTCTTGGGCCGTCGTAACTCTGCGATTACACGGAAACATACGGCGAGCACTGAAATATGCACAGCAACCTGAAGCCCTAAGACACAAAAAGACGGAGAAACATCCCCCGTCCGCCCAATCACGGGACTTCGATCGACAACGTACCCCATATTTAATCACACTCCCAGGAACCGAGAGAAACCGACTTTCCGATACAGACTCACTCTTAACGACTACCGAACGACGCTTTACATACATCTTCGAGAAAGCAGGGAAAGAATGGAAGGAGTAAGACAAAAAAAGCCGTCAGGATAGAGAAAGGGGTGGAAGGGAGGGGAGGCGATTCACGGACGCAATCTAGGGTCCCCATCGGGGCGAGGGACTCGATTAAGGGAAGTCGAGCAAGGTCGACGTCACGTAGGTAAGTGGCGCGGTGAAACGGAGTGCACGACGACGAAGTCCGTTCTCGGAGACGAGAGAATCGCCCCGTTACGATCCGACCGGCACGACCTTATCTCGAGCGTAGATACGTGCCTGCCGGATTAACGCATTACGGAAGTTCCGCGAGAGCTAACCCAACCTAAGAGCCGAGGGCAGGGCCCTCGCCGAGGTTAGGGGGAGAGGAAAAGGAGCGCGAGAGAAGCCTCCAAGTTCTACCTCCCCACCTGCCGGTAGGTCGAGCTTGGACGGGGTTATACCTATCAGCGGAGAAGGTCGGCGCCGAGTAGGCGACGGAAGCCGGAGGATGAGGAGAAGGTGGAGGTGGGTCTGCAGGGGTAGGGGAGGGGGGCAGAAACGCGACCCCGACGTTCGCATGTACGCTCGCCGAATCTCGAGATTCCAGACGCGGTCCTCTCGGCCCGAGCTGCCTGCCTTCGCGCACGCCACTTACCCACCTGCCTTAACTGCCTTACGCGCGGCACCTATCCTCGGATCGTAATTCGAGGTACGTCGGGGTAATTCGAGTCATCGACCCGGGCCTCGGGTGTCGGCCGATCCGGAAGGTTTCGCGCGACGAACGACGACGACGACGGGCCGGGCAAAGACGAACTGCCGATGGTCAGCGATCGTGACATTCCCGTCATCCTGAGAGCGGAGCCAGGAGGTCCTGATGGCTGTCGAGCCGGATGCCCGAAGGTTGGGTAGGATCGTTTTAATCAGATGCGCGGTCCTGGATCGGACGCCGGCGGTTTGACGGTCGATCGGTTTTTGAGTCGTTTCGTCGATCGAGGGATGTCGCTCGAAGGAATAGATGTCGAGTACAGTTTAGGTACTGGGTAATAATGTAGGTAATCGATCTGCGTCAGGTTTACTCCGACTGGCCGAAGACCATGGTTACGGGTCGCAGGACCGTACGACACACTCGCAACGTTAATTGCTCCGCAGCGAATCAGTTCGACAGTTTATGATTCTCCGGTTTCCGCCCTATAAAAGACGATCCCCCCGACTGCAATTTCATTTGCCCTATTACTTAATCGGCCGCGCGAATTAACTCGCTGCGAACGAGAAATCGTAACTCGAGATTCGCGTATCATCGGCAACGTTTCAAACTGATACTCTTCCGCAACCGACAGCGCCAACCAACAGGCCGATCGGGTTCGTACGCTTGATCAAAGTAATTATATTTCAGGCAGAAAACGTTCTCCATTATCCGCGTTACTACCATAATAAAATACGTACCGCATTATCACCTGCAAACGAATTAGAGTCCGCTGTTTGCGGAAGCTACTCACGGCCGGCAAACAACGCGTATCGCGCGTTGAATGACCAATTACCGAGAAGCGGCGAATCAACTGGTTATGTATGCTGATTGTATGAAGGTTTCGGGGTTACGGAAAGAGGGCCAGGCTCTCGGAAGAGGTCGGTAGGCGAAAGAGCGTGTCTAGAGACGGCGGGGGGAAAATGAGGAGGGCCGAGGGAGGAAGACGGCGAAGAAGGAGAAGAAGGGAGAGGGAGAGACAGAGATCAGAGAACACGGAATGTAACCGCTATCTATTCGTTTGTTTGGCTTGTAAGCCTCACGGGTAACTGGATAATATAAGCTGCCAGGGCACACACAGAGGCGGCGTCGTTTGACTTTGCAGCGGTATGCCCGTGCAAATTTGTGCCTAAGTGTGTGTATACATGCGAAAGGGGTCGACGGGGGTGGCAGGAGGGGGCGGAGGAGGGAGAGTCGGAGGCTACGCCAATGTTTGAGTTCCGTCTCGGATGTCGCTTTGCTCGGTCCTCCGTATACCTCCGTCTTTCTGTCTCTCTTCTCCCGGCCTCCTCTTTCTCCTCCTTATCCTCCGGCTCTTCGCTCTCTCGTCGCGGAACCGCGTGCCATCCGACAGCCGCGACCTTTGACCTTGCCCGGGGAAAGTTTAGTCCTCACGGTAAATTCCGCCGAGCGCGTTCTTTAACGAAGGAAGCGGAGCGGGAGGTCGGCTCGGTCACCTAACTCCTCGAGCTGGGAGGCCGATCGTACGTCTGCGGGACGTCGTCGCTGCCAAATCGATCGCATATTACGCAAACCAATCTCCGAACATTCCCACCGAACCTAAGACCCGTCGCCAATTTCGGTTTACGACGTGATATCGTACAAACTGACGTAACGAACTTCTCGAGCCCCCCGAGCGCCGTCGCCCGAAGTATGCCTCCCCCCTCCTCCCGAGGCAAATCGCGATTAATTCCCCTCTCCGAACGGTTGATCAACGATATAATCCGCAGGTCTTTTATTGCTCTCAATCATCGGGAACTCTTCCTTAATCGCGTCGGACGCCTCGAACGCTCAGTTCGATCGTCAGCGATTCGGCAATTACGAAAATAATGCCGGGCGAAGGTTCCACAGAATCATCGGGATAGGTCAGATCCTTTTTTCGCTCGCATCCTGAGTTGGATCCTCGAACCGTGTCCGTCGCTGACCGCGGAACGTCTATTAACAGGCCTGACCGAATAACCTTGTTCGCCGACGGTGCTCGTACGTAGCTCGTAATTCAAGTTTAGTCGGCGTCCTCGGCTCGCTCCTGGCAGCTCCGGCCGAGGGACTGTTTTCGAGGAGGATGTCTTGCTGGGAGGATCATTCGGACGGAGACAGAAGTGGGCTACTCGGGCCAGACGTGTCGAGTTTGGCCGAGACGGTGACCCCAACTCGGTGCGCGGAATCACATTAGCCGCGGCGACCCCAACGGCGCGTTAGTAACGCCACTATTCTACGCGCATTGTACATCAAGTTCCGCCCAGGCCAACCGGACGACAATCCGTTTAGTCTAACTTCGTCGGACGTTGCCGCGACCTCGCACGAAATTAATCAAACGCTGCCGCGGGCGAACTTTCCGTGACCTCGAAGACGCTCGGCGTAATTTCATGGAAAATGGCCCGGCCGTGCGCGCGCGCGCGCGTAGGAGACTCGTCGCTACTTGGACGCCGCAGAATGCATCGCAAGACCGGACGTCCTACAGACTCTATACATGGAATGTATGCGTACTTGTACGCAGTGGTATGTCTGTATTCGCTGGGTGCCTCCAATAGCGATACGAGAAGGCGATGAAAATTATTTCGACCCTCCATCAAATGGAAACGACCTGAAAAATATCAATATACTTTTATACTCTCATCCCCGGCGACATTGGATAAGCCCAAAATTCCGTGGAAAACTTTCCCACCGTATCGTTTCCCTCCGTCCCACAGAGCGAGAGTATCGAGCCAATCCCGCGGCCCCCCGGCCTCAAGTCGGCGCCGAGTGTGGACTCGTAAAACTCATAATTCCGACGTGATCCACCTCGTGGATATTGAAATGACCCGGAGTCTTATTCGGGGGAAAGGAAAATTTATAGCCGGCCAACCGACGAGCGATTTATAACCGGTATGAACGTGCCCAGAGCAACTTTGCCGGACCGCCGCCGACGATACCGGGTAGAGATAGTCCGAGAGTTGTCGTGTGTGCGGAAATATTTGCACGCTGAAAGTCGGCTCTTCCCACGGCTCTCCAACAGCCCGATGGCCCGATGCATTTTCGCGGATACCCGTACTAAAGGATCGAGACTGTCGGGGGGGGGGGGGGGGTCGTACAGGACGAGCATTTAATATTTCCTTTACGAGCGGACGCGATTCCATTAGCAAAGTTTTGGAACTGGCTCCGCGGCCAGGAGGGACCTGTTCGTTAACGCTCACTATTTTATTCATTCGATTAGTTTCGGCGTAGGGTGGGAGAGCAGGGCTCGATCTAGGGTGAGAGCGCGCGCGCGCGCAGTCTCCCTGCCTACTGGTACACCTGCGTTTACGTGTGTGCACCTCTCTCTCCATTCCACGTATCAATCTCGGGCCGTCCTCCTCTCGCTCAGGCGAGCACGTAAACGTCGATGGGAGGTAGAGTGCGAGGGGGTGCGAAGGGTGGCTGGTAAGGACTCCCATTTTGAAGCCGCTCTCACGCGCTTATTAATATGGGATTCGGTCAATTTTCCCAGCGGATGGAAATAGAATTGGAGAAAAATCGTGGGCCGATCGAAGCATCGGCCTTGCCAAAATCCTGCCGGTCCGCTTCCGGGCTCATTGCCGACTTTTGTTGAGTTGTCAGCCTCGCAGCGGCGATTAATTGTATCGATCTTTCGCTGAGATCCCGACACACCGAGCGCATTACGATTCTTCGGCCGTCCGTTAACAAGCCGACACGACTAATGCGTTCGACGGTTCTCTATGACTCCGCTATTTCGACCGTATTAAGGTCGATCCTGAATCATTGACGAGAATCGATCGAAACTGTTTCTCCCTTGCCTCGATTCGGGCTCCGTTCGACAGATTTAACACGTTTTATCTCGTTACAGGACTCAATTGTTGATTTCGGGTCTAAATTGTCTATCAGCGTCTGGCTCATATCGGCGCCAAATGTTGGTACGCTGAAATATCATTGGTCCTCGTCCCGGTCGATCGATCAAATTGCATAATTCTAATTTTATAGGACCGCACCGCTTCTGCGATCGTCGCGAACTCCGGCATATTTCCGCGCCATCGCTATGGTAGCGTCGGAGAGGCAGCTGTTTACCTATCAGCGTCGGATTTTCGAATATTCATGGGCTTCGGGGAAACTTTATCTATTCTTGGATTAGTTTCGAGCGCGTAATGCGTTCGGCGCGCGACTGCATACAGGTGGGACGACTACTTTGTGGGACGTAATAGGAAATCGAGGGGAGCAATCGAAGTTTGATGGTCGATCGTTCGGCAAGATCAGCAATTGCAGCGCAGATTCGCGCGAACTTTGCCACGGGGTCGCGGACGTCGGAAGGGATGAGAGGCAAAGATGGAGGGAGAGAGAGAGAGAGAGGGAGAGAGAGAGGGATCGAGTAGGGAAAGAGTGGGAAGAGGGTCGGGGCATAAAATATTGCTAACCGCCTCGCGGCCGAATTTAATTCCCTGGGCTGAGCTCGGGGAGAACGACAGCCAGGGGGTTGGCTGGGTGGCCCAGCGATCGAGAGTGGAACGATGGGAGAACTGCAAGACCGTGTTGGAGAGGGACACAGAGTGAGAAAGAGAGAGCGAGAGCGAGAGAGAGAGAGAGAGAGAGAGAGAGAGAGAGAGAGAGAGAAGGAGAGGGTGTTCGACGCAGCCGGCCTCGTCGAGATAAATCTTCCTGTCGATGGCTCACCACCGCTCGGATTAGAGTCTACATTTGCACCTACTCCCTGCCCCTCCGACATTCGTTCCCTCTTCCCTCTCGCCCCGACACACCGGCGTACACCCTTTCCTGTTACCGGCACCGAGCGCTATTACTCCCCGGCTCGCACCCCACCCGTTTGGGAAAAGACCGTCTCATAAATTCGCAACGGCTCGTTATAAATTCAACCCTCGTCGGACGCGACAGCGGTACTGACTTCGAGACCCCCCCCCCGACGACGCGCGGTCGACGGGGATGCGGACGACGTTGTAGACGACGATGCGGACGACGATGTGGACGAGGATGTGGACGTGGGGACGAACGTGGGTTGGCCGGAGTGAAAGTGGAGACGGGATTTGCCTCGATCACGACGGTGTCGGCGGTTCGGCGTTAAGGCCGGAGGATCCGACGTGGGGCGGAAGTGGGCGCAGATATTTGGGTCATGCGAAGAAGGTCCCGCTGAAAGAGCGACAAAACGAAGTCCGACGGAGGTTCAAACGCATTCCCGGACTCTTTGCATCGAACGTCCAACGGTAAATACTCTTACTGCCCTAACGCAGTCTCTCTCTCTCTCTCTCTCTCTCTCTCTCTCTCTCTCGCTGTCCCTCTTGCTCCCTCGGCGGTTGAGGGGACGCTGAGAGAATTTTCCGAATGACCCGACTGCATTTTGTTGGCTGAAAATCGTCAAAGTGCCGGGAACGATTTCCGTGGTCCCCGGCGGAGACGGACGATTTGGCTTTAGGGACATGTGTGGACGAGCGCTCGTTTTATCAAAGCCCTCGCCTCGCCTCGTACGCCGCCGCTGTCCTCGGTTAAGTATTGACCAAAACAGGCGAGTGCGCCGGTCCGGCTTCGAAGGCAAGGGGGTGGCCGGGTTGACGAGGGTGGGGTGGGAGGCGGTGGAACTCGATGACAAACAGACGAATGCATTTGTCTCGAAAGAAAAGGCGTCGTCGTCTTGGTCTTGGTCGTTCGGTGGACGAGAATTCTGAACGAGCTCGTTCCTCGAGTCAGACCGGTCGACAGGATCGGAGCCCCAGCCAGCCTCGGAGGGATGAGTTGTGATCGATGTTGGGTCTACGTCGTGATCGATGTAGGCGTCATTTTCATTCGCAGAGAAACTTTACACCCGGCTCAGCTGCAGCGAAAGATGGACGGAGTGGGCGAAGGCGGGGGGGGGGGGGGGGGGTGGAAGGGTGTAGGGGGTCGGATAGATGTCCCGCGGACGAAAAGAGAGAAACCGAGAGCGCGGGCCACGCCGAGGGTCATGGCGAATCCCGTGTGTATTCCTTCATGGCAGCCCGTCCGGCGGCGGTTCGCTCTTTATGTTTTCCCCTTCGAGTTTTCTGCTTTGTCGTACCTTTTACCTCGGGAGCGAGGCCAAAGAAACGAGATAACGCGCTCCCTCGCTTGTCGCACTAGACGTTTTCTGTTCGACAAGGACGTCGCGAAAATTGGTCATTAACAACAAAGAAAACTTCCCAACGTGTCTGGAAATCCGCCCCCCACGACTGCCGAGTTGAGTTAGCTGGACTGGCGAGGTAGCGGATAAAAACTGAGCCTCCAACCATTCTCCGCGTTCTCTGAACTCTCCGAACTCGTCCGGACTCAGTTTTCCTCGCGTGCCATCGTACGTCGTAACGTTAAGTAAATTTTCAATTAAGACTTTTATGCCGCGGCATCCTCGGCGCGGCTGATGATAAATAAGGATGTATCATGAGTAATGTATAGCCGGGCGTAAGCACTTGAGCCAATTTAGCGCGGTTACCTGCGGTCCGCCGCTAAAACTGCGAAGAAAATTGCGCAGATGTTGCGGGGCCAGTAGTAATGTCAAGCTGGGGGAGGCGCGTTACGGCAGAAGTGTAAACGCAATCCCGGCACGCGCATCAAAGAGTGATATCTTACTCACCGGATTACAACGTTTCTCTCCTCTCCTCCCATCCCCTCCCGCTCCCTCCCACCCTCATTCTGCAGAAGCGGGATGGGGAGAGTGCATGCTTCGAGTACGCTTCGCCTCGAGTACGCTTTACTGCTAGGCAAGTAGTAATGTCCGCGATGTTAGGCAGTAAAATGTGCCGCAAACACAGTGGCGAGGGTTACGAGGGCAACGTCGGTACAGAAATGCCGTTCCATCGGAACGCGAGATATGCAGGATGAAATATCGAGTTTCCGGGAAATAATTTAGCGAGATAGGAAAAAAAGGCAGAGTGCCGAGGCCACGAAAGCGGCCGCTCGCAATTATTCGTCGCCCGATCTCACCCGCCGCTGCCGGACTGTTTATTCGGAGCGTATTTCGCATTACTCAATCATGCGCGTAACGGCGCTCTGCCTTCCCACCGTTGAAATATTTCAGGATTACTCGGGCGAAGGTTTCGGCAATTTAACGACGCCCGTCGTCTCGGCGTCGACGCCCGCGCGCGGGCAGATTAATTGAAACCTTACGCATTTCTCGCGAGCCCGTGCGATTCAGCGAGAAACGGACCGTAACTGGGCGGTATCTCGCTTACGGCGCGTATAAAACATATATAACATGCATAATGCCCATTAAGCCTCCCGCCTCGGATAATGTTTACTACGGCGCCCAGTATCCGCGGGATCCACCGAAACGCACACGCTCGTGAGCGCGAGCGCGCGCCATATTCTTTCACGACTCAATCTTCCCGCCGACGATCATTAAGCGTTACGCGATCTACGAATGCGATTCGCGGCGAGATTAAATGTGAACTCGAGTCGTTATCGGCGAGAAATCTCGCTCTGTCGTTTCGCCATTCTCGTCTCGCCGCTCTCCGACGCTGAGGACGCAGCATGATGACGCGAGTGTATTTCCCATCGAGGTTGAACGTTCCGACGGACGTGGAGCTCATAGGCGGGCATCGTCGCGTGAAGGATAGCAGGACATAGTCGCGCATATAAAGTGGACGGGGGGCGGCGGGGGTAGGGGCCCGGACTGAAAGACACGCGCCTTTTGCGGTCTCGAACGGGAAATGCCAGGTTGGCCCCGTCCGATGGGAAATGTCAACGACACCGAAGGCAAAAGTCAACGGGGATATTTCGCTGTCTCGACGCGGATAGACGTCGACTTTCGTTTGTCGAACGTGCGAAGGGAGTGTGGGCCGCGTAACATCGCACGTGGTGGGATTTCGAGAGTGCCCCACTTGGTGGGCGAGGAAACGACAACGGCCTCTCTCTTCATCTCTTTTTCTCTCTTTCTCGCTTTTCCCATCTCTCCGTCTGCCTCCCTCCCTGGAGGGGTCGCGAAAATTACTCGTCCTTGCAAAGTGCGCCGCGTGAAATTACGGCTCGAGCGTATACACGGCGTATCTGCACTTTTTTATTTCGCCTTCCTGGCCGGCACCGCGAGCGGCCGCCAGAAAGGAGACGCTAATGGATTGTGCCGACTGTCACGAGACACCTCCTGCGCAAAATGCATTTACAAATGCAGCGAGAAAGAAATATTTTCGAAATTAATGTAACGGAAATTAGAGGCGGCCGTGCGCACGCCTCTGCAGGGCGTGCGGGCGCGCGCGCTCTCTCTCTCTCTCTCTCCCCACGAGGAAATAACTCTTTCGACGCGCGTACCGAGGATGCGGGAGTAAAATTTGGCGCGGTATTTATCGCGAGAGCCCCGTCGTTAGAAAGGAGAAGTTAATGGATGACGTCCGGGCTAATGGGCAAAGTGGAATGGCCGAGGCGGGAATTTCTTCGAATTTTCAGCTGGGCAGAGGCGAGAAAGTCGATTACCGGCCGCGACACGGTGCGGAGTAATTGTAAAATCGTTCCCCTCGATATCGTACGGAAAATGTTATCCTCGGGCGAGTCGCGATACGCGGGGCCGACGCAAACTCTGGACGCGAGAGGTTCAGGCCGCACATTTTCAGGACAATAAAGCTGACCCCGAAGTGATGGAATATAATCGCGACGCGGCATGGAAGGTGGTTTCGTTGAGTCAGGTTAGGGCCGCAGGTCGAAATATCGAATTTGGCGAGGGAGACTCGTTGTAGGGAGAGAAGAGAGGCGAATGTGAGAGAGAGAGAGAGAGAGAGTATGTACTTGAGAACGAGAGAGAGAGGGAAAGATAAAGAGGGCAGAAGAGGTTCGCCCCTAATCCGCAAGATCGGGCCGGTAACGCGATCAAAGCGGCTCCCTTCCGGTCTCTAAATCGATTTCCTCCGACTCGTAGAAACGTGCCGCGTGGCCCCAACACTTATTTCTCTTTTTTACCCCCCCCCCCCCCCCTCAAGCCGACTGCGCTTCCTTTTCCTGCATCGTCTTTAACTTCTCCACCCGAGTTTGCGCTCTAACGGCAAACACGCTCGCGCCACGTCGCTTGATTCGGCCGCGAAGTGCATTCAAATTCGCTCGCGTCAATAATCCGATAACGGATCGCGATGACGTATTTTTATGAGAATTCGATTCGCGGCCGTGTCGCGCACTCTCCGAAGGATTCGCTTTGTCTCGGGCGAGTTCGAATGGCCGGGCGTGTAATATTGTCGCCGTCGGTTTTCGAAATCACATTGAAACGTATTCGTTGAGTGCTCGGCCGTACGGCCGGGGATAAACGCGGCTAGAACGAGAACTAATGCTCTTACCGCCTTGAATACGCGCGGCTAATGCAATAATCCTTCGAAATAATTAAGTATGGCGCGGCACAAGGGGAATATGACCGTGAGCGGGGCCGTGGAAAAAGTCGGTTGCGCGCGTCGGCTAAGACCGAGCTAAGTCGACGGAACATCCCCCGAAAAAAAGCTGGCCGACCGCGTCTCCCTCACCTAATCAACAATCGCCAATTTTACACTCGGCGCACTTGCCAACTTATTCAGGAGGAACGTACGTGATCCACGTACGGTAATGACGGCTGTAAAACTTTTATCACTCCCTCGGAATCCGTTCTTTATGTTGAACTGCGCCGCAACTGAAGTAGTCGGATCCTTCCTCGTTTCATGAGGATTTATAGCTCGCGGACGGGAAATGCCGTGGGCTAAAAATCAATTTACATTGTACATCCGCGGCAGGGAAGATGTTTATTTGCGCCCCCGCGGCCCCGCGGCCCCGACGTTTTATACGGGACAACAACGGCAGCTGCTGCTCGCGGTCGTCGGGAATAGTCGGGAAGAAACAAACCGAAAATGCCAGGAATCTCCCGAGTGATTCTGGTAAGCAGCCAAAGTGAGAGTGTAATGGACCCTGGAGGGTGGTACGGGGGCGAGCGGAGTCCGTTGATGCTCTTGTATTTGGCGGACCGGGAACGTTTGGCTGGCAACTGGGCTAATGCAGGATTAGCAAATGGAGTCGATGTATAGCCGATACCGGCGAAATTGTGTTTTTTCCTCTTCTTATTAATTGCATTCACTCCGCCGGTCCTGCCTAATTAGTTTTGTCGCTCCTTTTACCTAAAAACTTCTTCTATATCTGCCCGGTAGGTGAGGCGAAATGGAATTTTTTTTACGATCGCTGCAAAATGTAGTTGTCCTTAATTCGGCGGCGAGAGGGGCGCGGGGGATGCGGGGGTGGCCGGCGTTTGGCGAATGAATGAGCGTCCCGCATATCTGCGTGAATTTCGAACAATCGATCATAGAGCGGCGGATCGTTACAGGATCATTAAATGTTCCACGTCGATCGTCAATGACACCGAGCTATGTCCGTCGATACGCGCGGCGGTGAATGAATGCCGGCGTTTATAATCGACACACCTGCCCTTTTAATTTACTTCGTCGGGCGTCGAGAGATAAATCGATGATTCCCGAATGATTGGCCTGTAAATGCTTATCTGCTCGTTAAACTGGCCGATCGTCCGCCGGTTTGGCATAAAATTTATTAACCCGTCGGCGAACGGGAATGAGCGAGGAGGACGGGCGGGAGGGACGGGGGAGGGGAGAAAAATTGCGAGTGTAACGAATCGATACACAGCGGCGGATCCAACGACGTCGAAGATAAACGAGGAAAAAAATATATGCAAATATATCAATAACATCGCGGGAATTAACGTTTCTAACTGTTATCGTAGGCAAATGACGTAATGCCTTCGCTCTGTCCCTTTTACGCGTCGCTCGTTCTCCCTTCATTCGGCCAATCTCATTTTGTTCCGGCCAATCTCTAATATTACTCGTCTGATACGCACAGCGGCATCGGAGTAGAACGCACACGTACGCTCGATACACGGGCGCCGACGAAAATGTGATAATTCATACGGTTCGCCCGTACGTTGCCGTTCATGAAATTCTGATTCGCCAATCCGGCATACGTATTCGAAACCTCGGCGAAGTCGCTTCCCCGTTCGAGATTACGCGGGAAGGAAGGGGATGTAATTTCACGTCCCTCGCTCGCCGGCGACACGGGGCGAAACCAGTTTTGAAAATACACTGCCCGGCCAATAAGCCGCCGCCTCCGCCGCCGCCGCCGTCCGATCTTTTTTGACAAAGGAGTCGCGGGAGGGCAGAGCCCGATGTTTGATCGCTTGATTGAATTGTACGGCCAATAACTGACCACCCTTAAGGGATTGCCCCTCGGGAAATATCGACCCCCTAATGTCCTCGACTCGAGCGACATTCTATCGGAGTCCCATTCCTTACGCCCACTAAGTATCTTGTTTTCCCCGACTTCCAGTCCGACGTCGGAGGGGGACGGAGGCGGCGCTCGTTCGGCTCGAAATTTATCAATTTGCCCCGGGGGCGAATTATCTCACGCCCCGTACAATTGACCCTCGTCACGATTTAAAACCGCGGCGGCGCACCCCTCCCGACACCGGTGACATTTAAAATCAATTCGACGGCACAATCTCGAAATTACAGCTGCCCCGCGGAATCGATTCATCGGCTCGCGTAAAATATTCATCGACATCGCGGAATAATTTCCGATCGTCGGCATCGAGAGCGTCGCTGCACCGGTCATCAATTAAACCCTAATAAAGTTCGGCGAGGCGCTGCCAAATCGGCGCGGTCGCGAAGAATAAGACGTGACGAGAGGAAGTGTAATTTTCGCACGACGAGTATTAGACACGGATAGGGAAAGAGAGAGAGAGAGAGAGAGAGAGAGGGATGGTGTTTGAATGAGAGTACTGTAAACCTCGGACATTTTTCATGGAAATTGCTCGGCAATTTCCGCACTAGCCCGTTTGACAGGTGTGGCGTGAGGTTAGAGGTCTGCGAGAGTCCGTGTGGGAGGAGGAGTACGGCCATTGGAAAAAAGGAAGAACGCTATAGGCCGGGCCGGATGCGAGAGAGTGCTCGTAACGGTATGACGAACGAGTCTATTAGCGGCAATTCAAGTTAAACTATGTTTGGCTTGCGGCCCTGGCGCACCTACTACCACGGACTACCCCATCGTGCGAACCACCCCGTCGTCACCGCCGCCACCACCACCACTACCACCACTACCACCACTTCCATCCACTACCACCTTCTGCACCACTAGCACCAGCTCCACCGCCGCTGGCAGCACCCAGACCTTCGGTATCACAGACCCAGACCACCATCGCCATCGGCCACCGTCTAACCAGCCACCCTGCTGAAGGACCACAGCCCTGTGGTGTTCGACTAACCGCCCGACGAGCCTTCGATTGTCTACGATCCTGGCGGGTGCAACTCACGAAAATGGCTACACGTGTTTGAGCCCCCTGACGGGATGACACCTGATGGATCATGCGATGCGCGCCGATACGCTCATGGCTTATCAAGTTTTGATGGGCCGTCGACAATCTGTTATATGGGAAACCCTATGGTGGCGTTCGTGGCCCCTGCTTTCGAACAGCTCTCGTGTCATTAATGCGGAGGGAGGGGGAGGATTGATCGATGCAGAAAAATTATTTTTACCTGTTGTTCAGAGGATGTGTAGTGCCGGAGTTTGTTGGAATTAATTTATGTCGAGAGTGGAAGTTTCGGAGTCTAACTCGGAGGTTGGGTATTATTTTCTTCTGACAGGGATTTAAAGCGGGCTTTGCACAAGAAGAGCAAATGAAATTTGGGATTTAATAGAGATAATGCATTAGAACTTTTCTCTGGTGTAAACGTGTGGAATTTTTTATGATCCTAGTCTAATGCTGGCAGTTCCTTCGCGAGGCTATGGAATTTGATTACAAAATATCTAAAAGCAGTTTAAATTACCTTGCCGCTGGTACGAAATGTCAGAGGTATTTTCTCCCGATGCCTTTTTCAATGTACTGCTTTATCGGAGTGCTGACGGAATTTCGCTGAGCGCTCGTCAGATGACACGGGATGTTCAATCAGTCCATCTCATATCTCCACCGATAATCTCATTCGCATTGCAATAAGGGATTCTCTGTGTAAAGAAACGAACATATTTGCCCGATAATTACTATTCAATTGGACGGTAACATGGTACTCCGCGTAATAATACTCCCGTAATTACTGAACAGGGTAATTATTATCACGTCAATGGGAAAGTAGGTAATATGGTTCACAATATTCGGAAGTTCAATGTAACAAAGTTCATTATATGATATTGATGTTCTAATCAGACATTCATTGATTTGCTAATAGTACTTCGTTTGCCAATCGCTAATTAGACTGCAACCGCGTTGCTGCTAAGCCATTCTATTGGCTCATACGGGAAATAATGAATATTGCAGGCATTAGCAGTCGGGATAAAAGTGTCGATTAAGGGAACTGCGCTTTGAGTCGATAACGCAGTCGCTATCTTATCCGTACGGCGGCCATCGTTGTTGCGCCACTTCTTTGTCAATTGGCAGGAAGGCGTCGCGATGCACATCCTGTTCGCCAGGACAATCGCAATATCCCTGTCTGACGAAATCGGGCAAGTCAAGGATGCTCCCATTGTACGACCTCAGTCTCACTGAGTTTGCGGAGAGATTGACCTTTCAGATCGTTTGAATCAAGTAGGCTTTGGGGGTCCGACTCATCGGCAAACACGAATTCATCTCAACAAGCATCCTAGACAGGATTCGAACTACATCCGTTACAGCCGGATCCGCATGAGTTCCAGTTGGACAACAGCGTACGTCATACGTACCGCGAGTTGTTAATCCGTATAATTGGAACGTCCGAAATTCGCAACAATTTTACTGTCAGTCACCTTGACCCTGTCCGCCGCTGAAGCGGTAAAAGCTCTCGTCGGCCCCACACACTCGCTGTCCGAGAGTGGCTAAACGAATTCTCCGGGGGCGGGTAAGTTAATTTCGTTCTTGAGAAAGAAAACTGAGTGGCCGAGAATGATGACGCGGGAGCGCGAAACTTCTTGCAAAAAAAAAAAAAGGAGTGTGACGGGTTGCGGAAGTATAATAACAGTGATAATAATTCCCCGCGGCCCGCGGATGCTCTTTCGGGCGGCTGTTGCTGCCCGCAAAATTATAGTCCGGCGGCTAACTACGCGTTACGCCAAAAACTTCTGGCTCAAACGTTTAACATACGTCCGCCACTATTTATGAACCATAAAATATTTCCGCACTGCAACTACCACTTGAACGCAAATTCACAATAGTCATCTTTTCCCACCGCCGCCTGACCCCTGCCTCTCTTTTCTTCCTACCATTTCCATCTCCCTCCCTCCCGACCCCTCTTCGGCGAACAAAGGGCAATCTCATGTTTTACGGAAAAAATATGCGAGTGGCCGTTATACAATCGCATACTCGCGGCCGCCACTCCGTCGCTCTAAAAGCGTAATTAAACCAATTCGTTTCTTAACGCAAATTTACGACATCCCCAGGGCAAATTGAGAATATTGTTTGGTCGTGTTATTGGGACAACAAGAAATGGGTTTTAACGGGACAGCATAAACGGGAATGTACAAAATGCTGAAAAATACGATAATCTGCAGACGATAAAATTTCGATAGAATTTTACTCGCCCGATGTCGAGGAGTGCAATATTAAATATCTCCGGTGTACATCAAAACTCAATTTCACGAAATACGAATTCAATTTTCAATCGACGTACAACTTTCGTAACGTGACGTCTTAGAGAAAAATCGGGCTGGCAAGCAGGGACGGAATTTGCGTACAATTCGAAGGAGTATCCTCGAGTTTGATGCGTCATTTAACACGAATTCCAACAGTGAGAACGCACAATGACCTGGCATGCAAAGTATCCCTCTATCTCGCCAGATTCAGCTGAAAATCACGGTTTCCCATATTCTGAAAACCCAGTCACACCGAGGATCCGCAACGAGAGAAAGAGGGAGAGTGAGAGAGAGAGAGAGAGAAACTCCACTCTCGCGGGGGTTTATCTTCGAAGCTTTTAATTTCAAACGACCGCCGAGCTCTTTATACCCCGCGAGAGGCATAATTATCTGCGAGGGTGAGCCAGGGGTGGTATTGAATATTTCAGCTCTTTTCTCTTTCTCTTTGTCCCCGGCCGTGTGTATAGATTCGCGGAGGCACGGCTATACACGACGCACACAACGTTAATACACACCCTGACATCTTGCCTCCCCACAATTCCTCACCCCGCCGCCGCGGTCTTCGTTTCCTTAGGAAAATAAAAACGAGCCGGCACAATGCCGAAGAAAGTAAGGGACGAATGGGGGGAGTAAAATGAGCGGAAAGAGGAGAGGTCGCGAAAGGGAAAACGGATAGAGATGAAGAGAGAGAGAGAGAGAGAGAGAGAGAGAGAGAGAGAAAGAGAGCGTGGGAGGAAAGAGGCAGAACTCGGGAACGGAGAAAGAGGGTAAAAATAAGGGTGAGCGAGGGCGGTTCGTTCATTGGAGGCCCTATGGGCTGCGGTCAGGGGATTAGGGAGGAAAGTTATGCGAGGCATTTTGTGGGCAGCTTTGCATAAGTTTTGCCCACTCTTTTCGACTCGGCTCCCCTCCTCCCTTACCCTCCCTCGCTCACTCCACTTTCTTCCCTCTCCTCTCAATTGCCGACGAAACTCCCGCTCGGCGTGTAGCGACGCTCGGCGTCGAGTTAACCCCGGGCGCCCATTCCGTAACCTTCCACTTCCGTGAGGCCTCCCGAGCTTATCACTCGCACGCTAATCTTTCGAACGAGCCGCTTGCCGACTAGGACTGCCAGCCTCGCCCCCCACCCCCCTCCCCCCTCCTTCCTCCTAGCCATTCGCGATTTTCGTGACGGATGATCTACGCTCAAATGGTCCACCGGGACTCGACGTCGCCACGGAAATCCTCGATTAAGGACGCCGTCCTGGCGGCGAACAGTGAAAGTTCCGGAATTTCATGACGTCCGCAGATTAGTTCAAACGATTTTGCCCGCGCGATCCGTCGGATTTTTCGAGTCTGTACCTTCTTTAGGGAGGATGGGCTGTACTACCGGGATGTTATCTCGCGGTGTATTTTCTTACGAACGCCGTAGTAGTGGCTGTAAAAAGAAAGGGACGCGATAGTGTTGCGAGCGTTGATCGTCGCGCCGCACGAGTGGATACGACAAAACGTGCCCGGTATTGGGAAGCACTTCCGAGGAAGATCTTCAACAAATTTATCTTTAGAGGCGGGCACGTCTGAAATAAAGCGTCTCACGTTGTCGGCGATGCTTGGAGGGTTGGGAAACAAAAAAAAAAGGAGAAGAAGTAGGGAACGTTGAAGTGAGCGGTGGGGAGGGGAGATCCGTCTTGCCGTGATGCATTTCTCTTCCCGCTGAACAATCTCGCACACCCGGTGTCCAAGGAGTAAAGTATAAATCGTTGATAAATTATCAAGGCCGTGGGAGAGCCGGCCTCGCCTCCCCGTAATTGTAGTCTTATTAATGGGCGCGCGAGCAAAAGTACCGCTTCGGTATTTTAAAGCGGGACCCTCGCAAGGCGTATATAACGCGCGGAGGGTAGGCGTGTGCCTTACGACGTGTATTCTTTGAAAAAACGGAAGTGGCGAGAGAGGGGGCGCGACGCGAGTCGTAAAGAATTCTAAACGATACGCTGAGCGTCGTTCAGCGCTTGGGATGTGTAATGAGAATGGAGAGCTTGGAAGGAGGAGGAGGAGGAGGAGGAGGCGGAGGAGGAGGAGGGTGGGGGGTGTAATATGGAAATGAGGATACGTAGCTTTGACCGAATACGTTCGTAGGAACACAGTTGCGAAGGAAGTAGCGGCGTAGGACCGTCGAATTTATAACGGAGGCCGCGGTTTAACCGCGTGACGAAATGCGTCTGTCTCCTTGCTGCGAAGGTAATTTCACTACGCTGAAGATAATTCCTTACCACTTGGAATTCATTACACCTTCGGCGCCGAGCGTAATCCGACGAAACAAATATTTACTCGGCGCGAGCATGCCGGCGAGGATACACAGCCGGCCGCACTTTTGCTCGGGGCTCGCGTCGGTCTACGCTCGTGTATCTTCATCCGGAATTTCGTGCACGTTGCAAAAAAGCGGGCGGGACGAATCTGAATAAGCAAATTGCGCGCTCTCTCGCGAAGATTAACAGACAATTTTAACGCCGCTCGCCGCCCCCTCACGCGGCCGTATCAATTAGTGCCGACTTCCGCCACTGTCGCGAATTAACATACTTATCTCGCGAAACCCTATACGCTGGGAGAACGGTCGAGTTGCCGGGACAACCTATGACGTTGCTGCGTTGGCAGATTATTTAAGTCGGCCTCAAGTATCAGCCGTAACGAACGATCGCAGCGTACGAATACTGTTCATTCGTTAACCGACGACGTTGATGATTGCAGGATGACTCGGGGCCAAGGAGGATGGTCGGACGAGGGTTGCACATCCAGTACAGGTCCTCGGAGGGTCACGACGAGACAGACAGCGGGACCATCGTCGAGAACGACTCCACCGATAGTCGAAGATCGCACGTCCGCCAGCGCGTCCTGCAAAGGTGGATTCAGGTTAGGCGTCTACGGCTGGCGAAAGAGATGTTTATACTCGCTGGTACTCACCCTCATGGTCATCGTTATTCTCAACCTCGCCCTCACCGTCTGGCTCCTCAAGGTCATGGGATTCAGTTCCGTAAGTAGCGACTACCCTCATCTCGGTAGGCGAGGCCTGCAAACGACGTTACGGCGTTACTCCAAGATTGGGCTCGAACGGTGGGTTCTCGTGGAGCGGGGGAGAAGAATTATTTTTGGGCTCGTCGAGTGCCCCGAGAGGGAAGAGAAGTTGTTCCATTTCATCGCGAGGCGAGCGGGCCCTACAAAAGTGGAGGGCGAAAGGCAGACGAGGCGTTGATTAATTTAACGAGAACCTGGCCAAGTCTCGGCAACAATGTATATATTTTCCTGCTTGCAATTTCGCCCTTAACGAATTCGGCCCAAAAGTTTCGGCTCGTCGCGGATAGTAACCTCCCTCTATTCGGCAGACATTTACATGAGCGAGGCGCGCCCGACCTCGTAACGCGAATTATTTAAATGTTTGTTCCGGTCCGAGCGCTAATGTAACACTCTTACGGCCGGCTTCGACGACTTTCCGCGCGACGAATTTCAATCGGCGACGACCGCTTTAATTCCGTCCGAACTTTTAAGTGGAAACTTTGTTAGTCGCGCCCGGAGTACCGTCCTTTTTTTTCACTCGACGTTTCGGGTTTTTGGGAGAAACGTTCCTTCGGGTTCCGTCGGACTATTTCCGGTCGGCCGCTGAGCTGAGCGTCTGAGACCACTACACTAACGGGTGGTGTATTAATGCGTATCGATATGAAGAGCGCCAGCGGTCGGTCCGTGTGTTCCGACCCTCATCCTACAAGTTTTGCGATGCAAACTCCGCCCGACGAGATTCCGGCACTTCAAACGGCTGGGAAATCCGTGCTAACGCAATTGTTCGATAACGAACCCCAATTCTTGACATCCAAAGTGCACTGTCCCATTCAGAGCCACGCCGGCGGAGACTCTGTGTGCTAATCGATGCAAATGCGGATCCATTGTGTTGCGTTAGGTTGTGGAACTGAAATCGAATAACGCCGAAAATGCCGTGCCCTTGAAAGGGAGCCAAGACAGGGTGCGGCAGTCGGTTTACTTCGGGATTAATATCGATCATCGCGCAGAGGCCCAGATATCGATCTCCTTACCTCCCGCCCGACGCCCCTGACTTAACCCAACGGCTTACGATTCGCGGAATCGAACCTTCATATGCAAACAGAACGAATACCATCCCGTTCGATCCAAAATCGAATGGGCGCGTACAAAGTGCTCGCCACATCCCATCACCAGTAGGGTGTCCCCGCCTTGTCAAAGTTTTACGAACACAAAATCTGATAGACACGCGAGCGTCACCTTATACAGTGAATACGTCTCGAGGGAGCGCTTAAAGGGGCTGACGAGGGGGTGGCCGGGGGCTGGAATGGGATCGGGAGAAATTCACTTTAATACCTGATCGGCGACGATCTACCGTTCGCTCGCTGTCTTCGACGAAGATCCAGCCAAGTTCGATTTGGGTAGTGCCAGGTGTGTAACTTTTCGACAGCCATTAAAGTCGACTTCTGTCTTGCGGTTTGAAATTAGTTTCGCCCGAGTTCCTACCCCCGAATAACAGGCCTCGGCGAGAGTGGCGGATCGTGGGACGAAGGTAGGTACATTGTCGAGGGGTTGGGTAGGGGTGAAGCGGCCTGGGCAACGATGAGACGGGTAGCTGCCGGGGCCGAGAGCGTCGAGCTGTTCTGGCAGAGGGTAGCGGTGCGAGGCGCGAAGGTGGTTAATATAATTCGCCGTAATTGCCGGAACCGTTATATTGGCTCCGTACCCCGCCCGCTGTTTCTCCCGTGGCAAAATCGTCGTTCGCACTTCGTACTTCTTCTTCTGGGCCAGACTTAATTCCGGACGGTTATAATTGACTGGAGGCCATTCGCGGCGGGGCTCGCAATTATCGTGAGCTACGGCCCCGTGTCCTTGAGACGCTGTAATTTCCATTGCAACGTGGCCGAATTAATGGCTGCCCACCTTCCGCCCTGCCGGCCGTCGGACAGAGATTGGCATCGTCATCAGGTCGGGCGGTCGATCAACGAAGTGCTTTTTCGCATCGAGATCTCGTCGCGCTAAGAAGTGACAGTCGTTATCCTACGAGGCGGCTGGTTTTTAAAATCCGGAGAGAAAAAGCGACGACTCACTCAGGTTCCGATTGAAATAACAATGCCGGGGGAGAGGGGCATCATCCTCGAAGGTTCGCGCCTGCTCCCGCCGATTAAGGCGAAAACGATGAAGAAATCCTGCCTTATATTCCCTCGGAAACTGCTGCAGCTACCTACTTCCCATTATCGAATTTATTCGAAATCGGAAGGGGCCCCGCGATCTGGCGCAATGATCCCTCGATGGGGGCTAAACTCGGTGGAAATTGAGTATCAATCCGTAAGTAAGGAGCCCGGGAGCAGCAGGGATACCCCGTGGGAAATGTAAGTCTTTCCTACTTCTTTTCCACACCCCCTTTCGACTTCCTCTCTCTCTCTCTCTCACAAGCTCTCCCTCTCTCTCCCTCTCCCCTGCATCTCTTCATCCCCAAGCACCTCGGAATCGGTCTCACACTATTCTACCTCCATTGATTCTCCCGTCTGAGTTTCACTCCGTCACTCTCCCCGGCCCTCATCCTACTCCGCCGGCAGCTTCCTGATCTGTCTATTTCACTTGTCGAATCTTCCTTCCGTTTCCTCAAATCCGTGTTCGCCGGTCGGCGGTTCGCTCCGGAGAATATTCTTCGGGGCCAATATGTGGCCCACGGCCGACGTCGTAAATGGCGAATAAACTGGGTAATTAAGCGCTCATTTGCCCCGTATCCCTCCTATAACTTGTGTCCAATTAATTGCGCGCCTCACTAAATCAGTGAGGCGATAAATTAGAAGTTTGCGTATTAACTATTATGTGCCGGCGGAGGCTCGCCCAGGGATCTTCGACGATTTTGATTTGCGCGGGGCTTTTCGAAAGTGGCGTGGGCGGAGGAGATTGAATAAAATTCATGGAACATTCGCGGAGAGTCGGATGAGGAGGGGTGAGGAGGGAAATAGGAGAGGAGGGGAAGGGGGATGGAGGGCGACGCAAACGACGCGAACGATCCGAGTCCTGACATCCCAGCGCCCGCCGAAAGAGATCGATCGATCATTCGGCCGTATGTGCGCGGCTTATCGAAATCCGGTACGACCTTGCGAACGCAATCTGGGGCAGGAGTGGCAAACGTCGCCGGGCGAAAAACATTGTCTGGCCCACCCAACCCCCCTTCTCCACCGTCTCGGCGCGGCAAGCAAGAAGCCGTAACTTTCAATGGGAATATTCGCCGCTCGGCGGTCGTGGAAGGGTGGTCGGAATGGACGGGAAAGGAGGGGGCAGGAAAGGGGTGGCCGGCTAAGAGTATCGCGGCAGCTTGCCAACGTTCGCCCGTATAGAATCCGTATGAGATTTTTCGGTTGTACACAGACGTTACCGTGTTCCGAAATGGCCAGCGGGCCGGTGCACCGCTCGGAATTTGTAAACGGGCAACATAGCGCGCCGACATGGAATTACATGTAGAGACGCGAATAATACTGGCCGTAGGTCGGATTTCCGGTGGGGCAAGTTCGCGCGCACGCCTCGGGTATTCACGAAATTTGACGCGTCAATTACGGTATCGCGACGTCGAATTTTTCCCACCACCGGGCCGACGTCCTAGGCGTCGTCGTCGTTCGTACGACGATAACGATTTAAGCTGGGCTATGTAGATGTTCGTATATCGGGGGCGGCAACGTACCAGATTTTCCACTATAACGTTTTCCACCCCCTGAACCCCCCCCCCCGGAGGCGGGCCGACCTTCGCTCACCGCAAGAATTGAAAACCGCCGGCGCAGATACGGAGCACCGGAATTTCTTAAGACGCGGCTGATACCTCGCCTTGAAGTTTTCCACTCTTATGCCAGCCGCCTTAGACTGAGTGAAAGGCGCGATGCACTCGCGGGGCGGGAAATATTTTATGTCCTTCGTACTTCTCTCCACCTTCATCCCCCATTCTTTTCCACCCATTCATATTTGATGAGAGTCTCGACCTCCCCTTTAGAGCTCCTTACCCCCGCCCCTTTACGGTCTACGGTTTCGTTCTTCTATTGCGCCATCCGAGTCCGGGCAGAGCCCTCCACCCATACCCACCCTACTCCCCCCACCCCCTCTCTTCCTTCCCACGAACAATGTCTCGGGAAAATTAAATCATTTTTCTCAATTAAGAACGCGGACCTATCATACCCTCACCACCCCCTTCGGCCTGCCGCCGGGGCGTAAGACAGGTGGCGGGGAACTCGAGCTCCGATGAAATTAATTAAAGCTCACCTCGGCCGTATGTAGGTCATTAATAACGACGAATCTAATGATCGAAAGTCACGGCGGCCGTGTCGGCCACGCTAACGCGATACTCGCCCCCGGTCACCACCCTCGACTCTCCCGACGAAGCCTAATCCTCGGGACATAACGGCGAACAGACGTACACGTGCCGGATTGATAATTTTCACCGCAACTTCGAGCCGCGTACGCCGCCTCGGTAGCCGGTGTAATTAATTTCGGAGCTGACAAGACTTTTCTTATCTGCCCTACCAATTTTCCAGTCGCCTGGAAGGAAATGAAATTGCCCCCGAAACCCGAGGATGGATCGTCCGGAGTCGCTACCGCGCTCGCGCGCGAATCAAATGATGTATCTCGTGGTCCATCATTTTTCTCAATGTACGTTATGTACACGCGTTATCAATGGGCGTTCCCCTTTATTGTGATACATAAATTCAGATTCTGAATTAATACTTCCAATATCGTTCCCGGCGAGATCGAGAGGCCTTACGGAATCTTCGACTACGGATAATATATAACATAAACCGAAACGTTACATTGGACAGCGGGGCGTATGTACTATATTGGCAGTAACGGCTTACATACATGGCCATACCGAACAGATGCCCCTACCTACCTAATATCGCTCACAGGACTCGACCCCCCCATAACCCTTGTATCCATAGAGAATTCACCTGTATACATTCCGTAATAACATATACTGATATACAATAGGTATGCACGGTACAGCGCATACCCTTCCTTCCATAGCCTGCCCGTACAAGGTGTCCGGTTTTACTGCGGCGAGCTTCATTTGCCACAGAAATTTACATTTCCATCGAGCAGCTTCGATACAGTCTTCTCCTTCCGCATCTGACTGCATTTCCAACTTATTTGCTATGATTTCGCTCACGATGAATTCCGACGATAAGCCGCAATGCCTGGTAACACGGACGTTTCACGTTTTTCTCACCCATTTCTGATCGTATCACCGGGACTATCGCATCTACAACGCTACTGGTTTTCCTACCCTTCGACCAATTTTCGTATCCAGCACGTCGAAGTCAATTTCTTCTCATTTTTCCGTTCCAAAGATTTAGTTCCATTTTTTTCCGCATACAATGCATACATCTCAGTGACATAAATTCACACTTTCATTGGAATTTACAAGCACAGGCTAGACAGGCAATATCACATTAATTTCGAATATCCAATTTCCATGAATGTGTGAAATAGCAGCGTATAATCTTACCGGGCAACTAAACGTGTAAATTGATTAATTCTTAAAATTGCTGCAGTCAGCGTCGATTATCCACATCCAAGCTGTTTAGCCTTCTTTCTTTACGAACATAAGCCGCTGATGGTCACCCCGTATACACCGGGTACATACACAACACGTTAGTATTAAAGGATATCCATTATAGCAGCCTAGCCACCAAGTGCAAGTGCAATATAGCTGGTGCGGCGCCATGAATTTTGAACGTATAACACTGCCGTAGTACGTTAGTGGCGGCATATAGGAACGGCGGCTTCGAGGAGCGAGGAGACAAGTTTATTGTTTCCAGGGATTTCGCACTGACCCGCACCGACAGATCGCCATTCGATTTCACTCCCGCATCACAGACAATATCAACGGACTTACCATCAATCATCCCACTGCCCACCTTACACAAAATTCCATTGACAATCGCGTCATTTACCTTCCAGCTGCAAAAGTCACATCTGCAATAGAACTAACTTTAATATCACAGACCGTTTCGCAATACGTAACGGTCAGTCTTTCGAAGGCCGCGATTAAACTATCCCCCGCGAAAGAGGGGCGGCGCGCAAATACACAAATTTCAAACGGCCAACGAGGCATTAACACAATATCCGCACTGTCGCCACAGAGCTGCGCGCGCGCAAAGCCACGAGGCGATAGAGTGCCTTTGTCGGCCATTCAGCGCTCCCAATTATCAGTATTATTGCGCGGCACCTCTTTCATTATTATCATCGTCATTACACGCTGCCTCCTTTATTCGAGAGCCGCGTTTGGAAATCGGGGATCCGGCCTTGCGTTATGGCGGCCACCTACTCACCCTTCCTCGCCCGGCTGACGTACCTATATTCGCAATTATTTCTGCAGAAATGAACGGCAACGCTTGTTGTTACGAGGAAGCTCGCGCACTTTCCGCGTCGCGCTGCCTAAAGATTAATTAGGAAACGGTAAACACAATAAATTATTGTAGGCCGCGCTGACTGCTAGAACTAAGAACCGAAACGCAATTTGGACGGCGAGGGGTGGGAAAGGTCGCCTCGATGCTGGGATCGCGTCGAGGTGAGAGACGGGGTTCAAGGCGGGGGGGGGGGGGGGGGGTAGGAGAAGTGGGATTATTATAAAGGTAGGGAAAAGTGCAGCAGAGGACGGCTCCTTGTACCCGGCATTAATGATGCCCCCGGGTTATATCCCGCGCCCGCGGAATCCCTCTTATATAATTGTTAACCATTAGCGTAAAAAGAATGTAGGGTATGTATTGTAAATAAAGGGGGGAAGACAATCGCGGCCTCGGCCCCGATTCGCATATCGGATGCCGCTGCCGCTCGTTATCCCCCCGGCCAAATGATCCGCTAGTAGTGGCGCTCATTACGAGGCATTAGCTCTTTTCTGATTTAGCGAAACTGGCGAGCTCTATCCCTTGATAAATTAACACCCGAACTCCGGAAACTAGGCGCGACCCCGTTCCAGGCGCAACGAGCGGCGGATTAATGTTTCATTAATCATGAAACGATACGCGATACTCTCGTTATACGGATTCCACTTCGCGTCCGCGAGGACGCCATCTGCGACGCAGACATAATCTGCGAGGCTGAGGGAGGGAGTGGGAGAGGAAAAAAGTTTCGCACATTCACCCTCCGCTGTCACACCCACCTCGCTCCCAGCGCCTCCCCCCCTCGCTGCGACGGGAGAGGAGCAGCTACGCCGATAACAATATCTGCATACGGAAGGCAACGGGTATCCGACTGCCGCGATCTTCCGTACGGATGGCAAAAATGGCGTAAATAAACTTTATCCCCCGCATCGACGACGCGGATACGCTCGAAAGGCGGAAAATGCAATTTTCCGCCGCTCGTCTGTAAATAGCTGTACACGCGTTTACGTCGGAACTTTCGTAACGTACGGATCGGTCGCGTCGGGCCGGGGTCCGTTGTATGCGTAAACTGTGCGCCCGTGTAACGTTGTTGCTGTCGACCCATGCCCGGACGAAACCGCTGTCCACTATCGGAGATACCCTCGCGGTGAATCCGGCTACCCCGGGAGCGGTCCACTGCTAACAGCAAACTGTCAGAAGTCCCTTGAGCGGATACATAATCTAGCACCCGCGCGCTCAAACGTGCCCGCGCAAAAAGGAAGCGAAGTAAATAAAGCGAATGACCGGCTCGACTGCCGGGCGAAAGTTCGCTCGCTGAACACTTCCGTTTGACCCACGCGGCCAAAGAAGGCGGAAACGAAGTGTCGCTTGGGCGCGAGGACGAATTAAGCGGAGAGCCGGTGTTTGAAGATCGGTCGCAAATGTCGAGCGACACCCGGGTTAAGCCTGCGAGCGTAATCCGCCGGACGCGTTGATCAACTTTTCCTCGCTCGACCTACGGCTTGCGGACAATGTGAGAAGCGATCGTCGATGACGGCCACCGCGAGGAATCCGGAAGCCTGCGATAGTCTCGTTCTCAGGACGAGATCGGACGCCAGTAAATCCTGAGGCCGCGGCGCGCAGGATACCGGCCCACCAGGACACTCGCGATTTAATCCTCGCGCTCGGGACGGTAAAATAACACGAAATTGCAACGTCGCCGATGCGGCAAGTGTGGGGTAGATGCCGGAGGAGAGGAGGTGAGGAGGTGAAGTGGTGGAGAGGAGAAGAGTAGGCAGGCAGGTACGGGAAGGAGTAAAGAGTATGGGACGGCGAAGTGGTGCGGCAGAGAGGGTCGCTGGTTGGGGTGGACGCTCTCTCTGGCCTGGCAGGAGAGGGTTGTAGGTGGCGACAGTGGGATCCGAGTCGGATTACTCGCGGCAGAAGTTACGCGAGTCCCGTCCAGCTCGGGATAATTACGTGAGGTGCATTAGCGGCCCGGTGTACGTAGCCGCGCACATGTGTCATTACCTACCGGAGTGGCGGTTTATGTATGTGCACGCAAGAGCTGGCGCGCGCTCGCGCGCTCCGGCGCACCGGATGGGAACGTCGGAGGTGCTTCCTGGATAACGACCCTCTATCGGGGCTTCTACGTCTTCTTCCGAGCGCACGCCTCGCATCTTCGATGAGGCACGGCGAATTATTTTGGTAGCCAGTTCAATTACGAAAATGGGAGCTCGATTCCGATTAGTTCCTTATACGGCGTCCGACAAAAACTTCTGGACGTGCGCGACTTAACGAGAAAGAATTGTCGACAGACGCGGTGGATCGAAATCGGCGGAGTATTATCCGCGAATACTGAAAATGTCGGTTCGAGCGCGAACGTTTTCTACCTTTATCCACTTTGGCGTCTTTGCTTTTTTCGGAGGGAGGATTTTCGAAAAATACCTCGCCAGGGACGAGTTTTATGCCGATCACGTATTCGCACGGCCCGCGGGAATAATCCGGGCGAAGCGCGGATTTCTTGAATTTCATAACACTCCGCCGGTCGAATGTTTAACGCCGGCGTGCCAATTCCTCGGGCTCGTCCCGCGCAGAATGGCCACCGGGTAGATCTGGGCGAGCGATCGGGAACGCTGAAAGAAGTAACTTTAGCCAGATTGAGATAGGGCGAAACGGGGCTGCTCGGGCCCCCTGTAAATAACGTGGTCTGTATTAATTTATGACCGCCGAAGGAGCCTGGTTACGTCCGCGGGCGTTGTTACGATGATATACGCTTACACAGGGTATTATTTGGATTTCATTACATCCGGGAGTGAGAGTTCCGCTGGGTGTACTGTACGAATTGCGTCTCGCGTATTCGCAGCGCCTGTGCAGAAAAACAAAGGCGAAAGAGGGAGCCAGTTGACTGTTTCGCCGACAAACTCTTGACTGCATTCGCCGAATCGTCGAGTCAAGCAACCTTCCTCCAGCTGTCTTAGGTATTATTAATCGGACGGCAGGAAGAGGGAAGTTCGAGATGAACCCTTAAGCTATTAATGCGGCCGGGACATATTAATGGAAACGGTAGAACTTTCTTAAGATAGTCGAGCAGATTCGAAGTAGTCGGGGGAGGAAGAGAATCGCTGCGGGTGGGCCGAAATTATTTTTCGTGTCAGCTGAATTTTTATCCGCCTACCAATTATAACGCCTGGTAGGCGGCGAGCGTAAATGAGCGCCCGATCATTTGTGTAATCGACGATTCATTGCGTTCGATTATCAAGATTTTGGCCGGACCGTAGCAGGCATAATCTTGCGCGGCAATGGTTTCCAGTAATTACCGTCGAAAATTGGATGGCCGTCAAAAATATTACGACAACTACGTGCGGAGCGTTAACCGCGAATGGCGGTGAGCGTCCTCGGCCAGAGCGAGAGAAAAGTTCGGTTTCGCTGGCGGTCGATCGGCCAACGTTCGAGTCAATTAATTTTCATAATTATTGCCGGTAGTCAGTTAAGCGGTCGCTCGCTGCGTGCGCTCGATTTTGAACTATATCGGCCGCCGAGGAAATAATTATTAGTAGCCGCGATTAATCGCACGAGTGCGGCCGGTCGTCATCGAATTACACCCGCACCGTCGAAGAACGAGGACACGAAGGACAGACAGACCAAAGAGAATGAGAAAGAGAGAGAGAGAGAGGGAGAGGAGAAGGCAGGAAGATCGGAGAGCGTCATGGGAAAAAATAATACGCCCGTTCTACCGTAATCTGACGATTAAAATTTCATGACTACGCGCTGCCGTAAAATAATACAGCTAAGGCACGTACACGCCACCCTATGTCTGCACACACACACACACACACACACACACATATACATACGCGCGTGGAGTCGTCGACGGTCTCGCACGGCCATCGCGATGCATCCTTCTTAATTGCCCACCCGACAAAATGAGCGAGTGCAGCTTAAGTCGATTCCGGTCAGAGCGCCATAATATGCCGATATAAAAATGCAGCCGCGTCGCGCGTAAAAGGTATCTCAGACGTCGTAAAAATTTGATAAAACCACTCTCTACTCCCTCCCTCTATCTATATACATACACGTACGTGTTTCTAAGTCCTCCGTAAAATTCTAATCCGTACCTAATGGAAGCTGACCGCTCGTCGAGTTTATCATTAACAGGAGGGGTTGCGCGCTGTTCGTCCTTATCGACGTTGGACGGGCCGGTAGAGATAAAAAGAGTGACTATAAAGCGTCGAACTTAATGATACCTGTCCGCCGGTAGATTCCTTTTACTACCGCGTCGTTCTCACCGGCAGTGGGGCAATTGGAGGATCCTTCCCCGCTCCCTCATTCTCCATCACCCCATTCCCGAAGTCCTGGACCCCACGCAGGTCGTGGGGGATGGAGTGTGCGGGGGTGGGAGGGGCATTTCTTTGCTGCTTACGGGTGGTAGGACGAGTCTAAAAAGCAGGTTCAGCGCCGGCACTCTCGACGCCATTGGGGTTTACGGTTACGGTTAAGTAGAGGGCAAAGAGATCGTATCGTTTTCCGAACGATTTGGCTAATCGAGTGCCGCCAGGTCGGGACCCAGTGCGACCACAACGACGCGCACATCCCCAGGACGAAGCCGGAAGCAGCGCCATGCCAGATCCTAGCACACGGCAGTCTTAATGCCAGTTATCCACAGCGAAAGCGTCGCGTTTCAACTGGATGTCGCACGAGAGCGCGCGCGCGCGCAAACTTGCCTACTTACGAGCGACAAACTTCCGCGGATCTCAGGAATGACCGTCGGCACTCAGCGCAAAATCTTGGCGAAACAAGAAGGACCGTGGCCTGGCTTCACTCTCTCGAGCGACTGCAGCGAAATTTTCGAAACCTTCGCCCGCCCGACAACAATTTTCCATTTTACGGATTTGCAAAGCACTCTCGGACCGTGCCCTCATAAAGGGAATTATTCCGCTTACAAAGCTACGCCGTGTAAAATAAATGCGCGTATGGGAAAAATCGGGCGCGGATTATATTGCGTCCCATCAAATAACGAAATCCCGGGGCTAAAAGCAGTATTGACGATGCGGGCTCCGTCGCGCGTATAGGGGATGATCTCTGATCAGTTATGATGTTTATTAGAAAATAACCTCTGGCCCCACGGCCGCACGACGCTTGCCAGCGGATCGGGGGCTGAACAATTGATCGCTGATTGCTTAATCAGGGGTTAAACTAGTTCGGAACTTAAAGCCGTGCCTGGCGAGTGCCCAGGTACTCCCCCACACTCCTTTCGTCCGGTTGTAATAATAAGTGGAAAACGTGAGGCTGGGGCCCCGGCGGCGTACGCGTGGCAATTGCTTCCGATCGAGTGGCCAATCATCGGAAACCAATGTAGACGGCACGACGAGGCATGCCGAAGGAAAGAAAAGAGTGTACCTTTTTTTTGTCCATGGCCAGGCAGACGGGTCGGCATGGCTTTAAAGGGGATGGAGACATCGCAGCGGCGACACTCCGATTTAAAACGCACTCCGCACGACCGTAATAACAAATCTCTCTGGCGAAAATATAATTGTGCCGATACGGGGGAAGGGGAAGGGCGGGATGGGAGGATTGTGGAGAGGGGGGAGGGCGGTATTGAATTTTAAATGCGCAACCAGGGATTTTCCATTATTTAGGCGTACGCGCAGCTCGAATTATCCAGATATGATTGTACAAAATTGATGGTGAATGGAAATGAGAGTAACGCCGGAAGATCGATTTTAATTACGCCGCACGAAACGCGTCCATTAAGTCAACGCGCGCGCGAGAGGACGCTACGCGAGGAGTGGGCGACGGGCAAAAATGATTTTTTCGATCGTGCGCAGAAATTGTTTAACGTTTCGCTTCTGCCTTTCCCCCGCTTTTTTATTTTCATCATCATTATTTGATTTGATTGGGTTCGCACTCCGACAGGAATCAGTGATAACGCCGACGTGATGATTAATCGTCAATGCTCGCGAAATAACACGTACATTGAGGGCGTGCGCGCGCGCGCACGCTTGCATGAGCCGAGGTTCGACGATAATTTGCAGCCATAACAATTTCTGCCATCGATAAAAGCCCTTTGACATCTCTCGCGCGTTTACGCTCGACCCGCGCGCGCGAATTGTTGTCGGCGATGCAACATTCTCTCTTTCTCTCTCTCTCTCTCTCCCTCTCTCTCTCCATCCCTCTCACGCGTCTATATATCTCGCGACCAAGAAAACAGGCGCCAAAGCCGCGAGCACACGTGGAGCCGGGAAATTTATCGAAGTGATTTTTATTTTTCCGACCGGTCGCTGGGCAAAGTTATATTCGCCGCACTTTTTTCCAACACCGCCATCGCCCCCCACCCCCACCCCCGTCCACCCTCCAGCAACGATCCCCGCTTTAAGTTTATGCGAACGCTCGCCGCAACTTCGCGGCAAAACGCGGCGCGGCGATGCAAAAAATCGCTAATGTAATAGAAGGAGAAAAAGAAGGCCGGGGCGGGCAAGTAACGAATAACTCCTTTACAGTTGACGGATGACTTAACGGGCGAGCAGGAACCGGGCGTTTCTGTAATCCACAAATTGGATTCCCCTGACGCGACGAGTTTCGCTACGCTAGGCTAGGAGGGGGGAATAATGCATCCGAAGTTTATGAGACGAATACAAATGCGCCGTGTGTCCGCTTTAGGAGGAGAGCAGGGTTCCTTCTTTCGTCTCGTGACCCTTTCCATCTCCCTCTCTCTGTCTCTCTCTCTCTCTCTCTCTCTCTCTCTCTCTCTCTCTCTCTGCCTCTCTCTTCCTATTTCTCCATCTCACTGGGAAGCAGACTCCTTACAACGCGCTCAATACGTTTCCCTTGCCTCGCGTCTGTCGGTCGGTCTGGCCGCGCTAGCCGAACTGCTGCCGAAATAAAATTCTGCCTGCGCCACTGTTCCCAGGTATTACGCGAGATATTTCAAGTCGGCATGCGCGATGTATCACCGGCGCAGAAGCCGCACGTATCTCATCGCCGCATTTATTACCGGATCGTTTCGGAGATTGCAATTCAGACAGTACACTTAATTCGGCTGTGCGCGGTTAAAGCGGGATGAAATTAAGTATCGAGCCCGTCGGAGGGAGGGGGGGGGGGGGGGTGAAGAGGGTCGGGTGGAGGGAAGGGATGATCGAACGAAATATGACGATGAATGGAGTTTCGCCCGTCAGCCGTTCTGAATACTGCGATTGGTAGGCAAAATTGCCGCGATCAACTGCCTAACGTCGGATAAAAATCATTCCGGACTGGCTGCATTCTTCTCTCTGCCCTCCTTACCCTCTCCTCCCCTGCCGCCCCTAGGCCCGCTCTATCGTCGGAGCTTTGAACTGAGATCACGAGAATCCCGATGGTTCGTTTCTTCTCTGGCAGTCATTTCCTCTTCTTTCAGGAAGGTATCGGTTCACTAAAGGTGGTGCCCGGGGGGCTCGAGCTAAGAGGGCAGGCTGCCATTCTAGATGCCCTCGTGGCCTCGAGCCTAAGGTCCCGAAGAGGCAAGAACCTCGTGCTCGAATCGTGGAGTAATTTCACGGCCTCTGCGAGAGCACACGATGGTCGACTACTCGCCAGATTAACTGTCGGTAAGGATATAAAGAATCCCTAAATCCCGTAGACTCAAACAATACTTACGCGCAGTCCTGTTAGAAATACACATATTCCTTGCACGCAATATTGCAATATTCTCATTGCGATATCTGTATAATTACGTATTGCGAATATCATTTACTTTGCCAATTTCGATAAAATCCTACCGTTATACCGTTCCGATCCATTCGATGAGAACGGCTTGCGCAAAACGATGCCTGTCGCGTCGGAGGAAAGTGGCCGGTAGGTCGGTGGGCATTGAGGGAGAATTTGTTCATGGTTTCAGGCGAGGAACGTGTCGATTGCGTGTCAAGAGGTTTCCGAATAACCGATCCCAGGGGAGGCATCCTCTTCTCCGCGGATAGAGAGCAGGTCGTGGTCGGAGCGCAAATGCTGAGAGTGTCTGGCGACGGAGGTGCCGTCTTCCAGGGCAGCGTTCAAACGCCACTGGTCAGAGGGGAGTCAGCACGTGGCCTCAGGTAATCACACGCGAAGAGAAGGGTCGGTAGGTCACGATAATGCGAAACGATTTGCGTTGACCGAACGATCTCTGCCGCGAGATAGAACTCGAAATCGGGAAAAATCGTATTCGCGATTATTTCGCGGCGGAATTATGTAATTGCGACCGACTGAATAATGCCGGCGGCGAACGTCTCTATGGAAGCGCGGGTGGTACGGTTCAGTGGGACGTGCGATGGGGCCATCGATTGCCTGTCCCACATTTTAGCCAGGGATCGGAAGGAGCCGAAGATCAAGCGGGAGCGACGCGGATTCGGTCGAATAAAATGGACGAGCGTTATGAAAGTTTCAGTATAATGCCCGCTTAAGCGGCCCTCCTCGACCTCGCCGTCTGACGAAAAGGACGGACAGCCTTGCAGGTAGAGCGTAGAACGGGTAGGCGGGGTAGAAAAATGTTATGAATCGATCCGATAACTGTTTGATACTGTTCCGCGTCAGTAGGGAATAACGGGATACCCGCGTTATGCGACACCATAGATGATTCGTTTCAACGGTCTCGTCTATCGCCGCGATCCTATCGCGTTTTATGTGCGCGCTGAAATAAAACACGCGCCCGCGTTTGTTCCCTCTAACGCAGGGCAGTGAACGAGTGCGCGCGCGCGCGCGCGCTCGAGCGTCACCCGAAATCCCCTAAAACACTCGTTAGAGATAAATGCGCGTAGTTCGGACGGAATGCGGAGAGAAGGGGCGGGTCAGTACGGTCCGCCATTCGAAACTACTATCTCGGCCGTGTGCGGTCGACGCGCGGAATAAGATAATAAATGATAAGAACCGTGCGGGCTCGATCGATCGTCTCATCCAGCCGTTCGAGCGAATAACGATGCGTTGTACCGCCGTTTCCCGTCCGTCCGTTCGTTCGTTCGTACGTTCGTACGTTCGTTCGTTCGTCCGTTCGCCGGTTCGTTTCGCCCGGAAAGTCGTTCTACCGGAAATGGCGATTCCTTTCCACCGACACCATCTGCCCACCCTCCCCCCCGAGCGTACCCTCTCTACGAGCCACGTCGCAGACGCCTCTGGCAGCCATCCGCCCCCATTCTCCGTCCGCTACTTCGCTTCAGTGAAAGCCACGTCGATGTATTATAACAAGAGAAATCGAGCAGGAGATGCAGGCTGCCGCGCGGGGCGGTGAATTCAGCCGATGGAAGACGCGGGTTGGCTAGAGACGTAAACGAAAGGGAAGGATCGGAATGAAGGGTGAAGAAGAGGAAAGGGGAGAGGGGGTAGTATAGGTAGTAGCGACGGTAGCACTCTGCCATCGTGGTTATTGATAGCGGCGGGCAATTTACAGACGGATTTACGATTACAATAAAACTTTGCTCGCGCGGAAAATTATATTCATAGGATTGGATTTGCGCCAGATATGAAATACCGCGGATCCCGCGATCCGGAAGCGGCGCAGGGGGTGCTTCGAGAGGGTGAGCCGTAAGGGGGGAGGGGGGTGGTAGTAAGAGGTGTGCGCCGGATAGTGGCGGGAGAACACGGCGAAAGGGTGGCGGGTCGCGGATACGGAAGAAGGGCACAACGGAAGATACTACCCCACTTTACTACCTCTTACGAGGAGTTCGCCGAGCAGGCCGAGGGGTGGCCCGGGGGGGTGGGTAGCGGTAGCACGATTATTGCGTCTCCGCCGATAGAACTCTCGATTCGATAACAGGTATTATCCCATTGTGCGGTATCCCATCATACGATCGCTTCTATACGGATATAAAATTCGTCTTATTTTAATACCGTACTTTAATAACGCGGGGCCCCCCTCAAGTTCCGACAGACGCAATTCAATACGCGATTTCCTCATTCCTGCCGCACGTATGTACGCATTCCGCGCGATTCCGCCGCGCAAGAAGGCAATGGACGATCAATTCTCCCGTTGAACCGTATTCGCGACGTAAGGAAAGAGAGAGAGAGAGAGAGAGAGAGAGAGAGCTACGACGTGCGAGCAAGAATTCGTTGTAATGCGGGAATAATGCGACAGGTATTCCGGATATCTGTCATGGCGCGACTAGCGCGACGGATTTAACTTACTCAGCCGCTTCTCGTTGACAGGTTGGAGTCGGCGACGAGATCGCTGAAGATCAGTGCACCGCAGCGCGTGGCGATCGAATCCCGGGCGAACGAGATCTCAGCCTCTTGCTTCACGGATCTCAAGCTGCAGAGTGTCCACGGCGCTGTCACGCTGGACGCGAAGTCCGTCTTCGTCAAGGGTCTCAAGGCCGCCATCCCGGTTCAAGGTCACTCGTCGCGGGATCAGCAGCAGCAGCAGGAGCAGAGGTCATCGAGATCGTCGGCTCATCAGAGCCAGAGGGAGAACACGATCTATCAGCTGTGTGCCTGTGCCAGTGGCAAGCTCTTCTTGGCCAGGTCCGAGGGCACGTGTCACGCGGACAAGTCGATTTGCTAATAGCGCCACGGACGACGATACGGAACGGTCGAACTCTTCTAGGAAAAGACTATCGTCGCCGACGAGCTCCCGGGTTAAGGGAGACTCCTCAGGGTCGCCGATCGAGAGGGATTGCGCACTCGGAATGTTCGACTGAGACGATCCTCCTAATAGGCGCGATAACGGGCGTGCGACACGATCCAGCCAACATCACGCGTCAATTTGCGCCATTCGCGCGAGGCCTTCCTATGCACGGTAACGATATTAAGCGAGTCTGGCAAAAAATAAAAAGGAGACTCCGTACGCCCCGAGGATCGATCGAGGCTCATGCGAGAGCACGATGTGTACAGTAGAGGTAATTTATGCATGGGACGAGAGTATGGGAGATGGAAAGGAAAATAAATAGATAGATTGAGAGAGCGTGGAAGAGAGTGGAAGAGCGTGGGAGAGCGGGCGAGTGAGCGAGAGAGAGAGAGAGAGAGAGAGAGAGAGAGAATTTGCTTTTTCGCTGAAGTCGCTGTAGAATATCCGCGGTGCATTACTTCCTCCTTGGAATAAGCTTGCGTGTTTGATGCGTCGGACTTGAGATCGTAAAGTATATTCCCCGCGGTAGAATCTGTGCAAGCACTCGTCGAAGGGCTTTCGAGGCTCGCCGGCGGGAGCCGAGGCCGGAGGAGTGGGAGAATTAAAGTGAAACAAAAGAGAACAAGGTTGGCGTTGGGGGAGGGGGCTGCAGGCTTGAGGAGAGAACGGAGCCAGAGAGAGAGAGAGAGAGAGAGAGAGAGAGAGAGAGAGAGGAGAGAGAGAGCGCGATGGAAGGGAGGAAGAAAAATATAAGGGATCTCGTAGAGTCTGCGCATATCTATGTGTACGTAGCACTGTCGCCGATGCTATCTCGCGATGTATATCTTGTATATCAATAAAACCCGCGGTCACCGTTTAGGCGAAGCCTGCTGAATGAAAACCATCATCCTCTATCCCCTCCGATCCCGATCAGGTAGGTCAAATGTTATTTTTATTAAGGTTTCCCTCCCCGTTCATTTTCACCCTCTCGCCTCCTCAGACGCGGGCGCAGGGGTGAAGATAGACCGAGCTTGTGCGAGTTTTGCGGATATAAAAAAAAAAAACGATACATGCCGAGTAGACGATTGTAGTCGGTCCGTTCGTCAGAAGTGCGTCGAAGGACGGCTGCGACGCGAGCACGGCATGTGCTGAGTTTCATCATTGATCGCTGGCCGAACAGTTGACCCGCATCGCGAATTAACGTTTACCTGTTTCATATGTGGTCGTCCGTGGTCGTCTCCGTACAAATTCGGCGGCCGACTCGTCCCGCTGACGGAGAGGTCTTCGTCAGTCGCCGCTAATTGCTCGTCGGATACAATGCATAACTGATTTGTACGTCGAAGAGAGCGGGATATGTACGACAATTGGCTGGATTGTTTATTTCGGTGCCGCGCTTCATGGTTTCGCGAGAGAATATAAGCGGGGAGGTGACGGGAGGCAAGGGAAAATAAAACTCGAAAAAAAGGCAAAAAATAAAAGCGAATGTAGTTATTGTAACGGACCAGATTGCGATCCAAGCTTGTACGGTGTACATCGGCCATGTCCATCTATATTTATGTATGTGGCAATAAAGTCGTTATTGTTACTATTATTATTAAACGTCGTACGATCCTTCCCCAGTTTCTCACACACAGTATGAGTGGCATCGGCCAAACTAATTTCAGCGTGAAACCCGGGCTTCAAATTGAACCACACTGCCTCTCCGGTTAACTTCCACGACGATCAAAAGCGTCAACGTCAAAAATAGTAGGAGGTAAGTAACTGCAGCCAGCGCCAGACGAAGTTCCAGCGTGGCAACTTCGAGCTCAGCTGTGGGGGGTGGAAAAAAAGGGGTAGTAATTTCAAATGGAATATTTGATACGAATGCATTTTGCGCCCGGCCCACATTTGAGGAACGGCACAGGAGCGACGCTGCGGCTGAAACGTTCTCGCGAAAAATCGAGACGATTAGGCGATTCCGTATATAACAAGGTATACGTCAAGGTGGCTGACAGGTACAGGGGGCAATCTCACGTAGTAGACGCCTAAACGGCACTGACGGCGGGGTAATTTTCTCGGAATTCGAGATTAAAATTGCATCCGCGAACGAGTCCGACGTGGCGCGGGGGTGAAGGGATGAAGGCGGGGTGAAGTGCGAGGGAGAGTCTCCATAGGAGAGTAGGCGAGAGAGAGAGAGAGAGAGAGAGGGAGAGAGAGAGAGAAGGGTGGAGGTAGAGGCCGGGAAGAAGGAACGGGAAACAAAGTGCGGCCCGAGACGGGATAAAGGCGGTGCGACACAGAGAAAAGGGTGAGTGGTGCAATCTAAGGAAGGGGTGGGGGGGGCGGCAGGGTCTTACCTCGGCGTGAATTAGCAGCGGCCGAGTAAAAAATACGCCGCTAGATGAAAAATGCGCGCCGGTTCCCCTTTGTACTCACGTCGGGATGAAGAGACCGCCGTTAGACGCTGGAAGAAAGGAGGAACAAATGCGGAAGTTGCTACGGGGAGCGAGGATGCCGGGAGTCGAAACGGAGGTCGCCGCGCAAGGGACGGCTGGGATAAAAGGGCTCCGGGGGTAGTGGGTTCCCTCTAAAAACGTCAGCGTGCACGCTAAACAACCGTCGTGCACGCGCTCGAAACTTTTCCCTCCGCTTTTCCCTTCTGTTGTCTTACGTCGAAGGAAGTTCTTCCGGACATCGGCGAACTTTCCTGCTTCGCGCGCGCAACGACTTCTTCCCGCGAAGTAAGTAATTGTCACCGCCAGTTAACCCTTTGGCACGACATGGAATATGACTCGTCATGCGTGCTAGATTACAAGTTCCGGAATGGGGTATTGTTTTCTCTTGCCTCGCATTCGAGCTCGTAAAGCAGACGCGGCCTGCACTCGGCTCTGCTTATTGAAAACGGTTAAAAGTTACTGCACTTATAACGCGCGTGCCGCGCACGGAATCTATCCGACGATCATAAAGTGCGACTATGCGGGAGGGAATGAACGTTTGCCACTGTCTTCGCTCGGTGCCGCGCGTAATGGGTAATCATCGGGTACGTTCGGCGAGCGAAATTGCATGCGCACCTTCCGAGCCGAGTGACCCGCGGACATTTTCCTGTTCGTCCGAGTAGCATCGACTCACTTTTGCGAGGCAGCGCCGACTGGCAGTGAGAGAAGTAGAAAGAGTAGTTAGACGGAGAATGGGAGGGAAAAATAGACAATCTGGAAGCCGGTGCACAGTCTAGGCGAACGGTTATGTGATATACGCGGAAGCAAATCCGGCAGGACTAACGTTGTAGATGCCTGCTAGCGGTGCCTGGCAGAATGGGTTTTGTGAACCGTGAAATTGTTGCACGGGAGGGGCACGGCTGCGTTCGATAAAGCTTTAAATACAAATTAATGGCAGTCCTCGCGCAGGGAAGGGGAACGGCAGATCGCCTGTACCGTCACACGTACACGTGTACACGTCTGATAAGCACTTTTGTCTCGGGCAACGAGTAATCTCTCTGTAACATAACGAGGGTGAAAAGAAATTTTTCAAACCATTCCTCGGCGACCGCAACTCGGCCAGTCGAGCAGCTCAGGGAAAAAAACTTTAAACGATAGACGCCGACGTGAGCCTAGCTGCGACGTCAAGTAAAAAGATTGCGGCACGCAAAATCGCACGACACTTACGCAGGTGCTGACGCGTGCGTGCGCGATAGTGAGAGGTTCGCTTCTCGTAACGAGTGAGCACTATGAAAGTATAATTAAACCTGGCCGATCAGGCCTCGACTTTAGCGCGGAGTAATGTCTTAATAATAACGTGACGACTGAATAAGGGTAAAAGCGTGCAAGTAGTATGGATCGGGGACTAAGCCGGCATGCTATACGCGCTAATTTCGGATTAGTACAATCTCTGTGTAGAGACTCGAGGATAATCACTGCTGTTGAAACGTATCGGCACTGAAATCGTACGGGGGAACGTACCGTAGTTCATAAATGGCTACAGGGTATACACGGATTGCGGGCGATACGAATGCATATAAGTACCGAGCGTACGTCCCATATGTCTCGGACGACAGTCCGCAGGCAGCCTATTTTCCGCTCTCGCGGCATTCCGAGACATCTGCCCGGAATACCCTATTGTCGCCAAGAAGCATCTCCGGCGGAGTTATTTCAAAACAGGAAATAAATCAAATATGTCACATTAGAATGGAACGTGTCCCTTAAGAGCGCAGGAAGGACATGCAGCGTATCCCACGCTCGGCGAGTCGGGAGACGTCGGCCAATTACGCCCCACCGTCGAAGTAGTACAATTTTACGACACGCCGACGAGGGCCGTAAAATGCGAAAGTTCCACTCGGAAACGTCGGGAATCCGAGTGAGCATTCATGAAGTGGGAAACGTTTAATAGGCGAGATGCGAAGGCGTGCCGGCGTCTTCCGGGTGAGAGTAGGTCTTCGAGGCATTCGATGACGTCGTCGGGCGCTCGTGCGTTTACTTAAAGTGTAAATGCAAATTACGTCGCCGCTATAACAGGTTGTTGCTCCGTGAGAAGGGTCGCGGGCGTACAGGTGGAGGGGCGGGAATCGAGTAAACGTTTGCAAAGTAAGGCGGAGGTGGCGGCGTCAGTTGTGTAGGGAGTGAAGGAGGCGAGCAGGAAGGCTGGCAAGCAGGCAGGCGAGAGGCGTCGTTCTCTCTCTCTCTCTCTCTCTCTCGCCCTCTGCGCGTTCGTGTTGGTGTCGAAATGGAGTCTGTGTCGGTGGTTGAATCGCGAGTTACTCCTCGAGGTCGAGAGGATGGCAGATGGGTGGGGGAGAATTGTCTGAGGTCGTAGGTTGGGATACTCGTGCCTCGAGAGCTCTCGCTCCGATCAAAACCGCCAAATGGATAAATCACTCTTGCAACCCCTTCGTGACACCCTCTGAAAGGAGGCCGATCTACCCCCACCCCCCTACCTCCCCCCGACTTGGCCGTCCGCGAAGCCACAAGTTGGCTGGGAGAGCCAAGGAGGACAGCGTGGCCGCTAATCGAACCCAACGATCCCTCCCGCCGTATAATCCTCCGCTACATTCCGAGCCGTCGTGTAAATAATCAAGTTGACGGTCGACCACTCTGTTTTACGTCCGCTCGAATAATCGAAGCCTCGCCCCCGCAGGGTTGGCAGTGTAAAGCCGAGGCGCGGTTCATCGACTGCGCCCGATCACCAGGCCAGGTATGAAAGGTTGCCCGTAAAGTTTTAATCGCGCTCTTATTCCGGCCGCAAACGGTCGCCGAGCCGAGGCCTCCGACCGATACGATCTATGAAAGCGAACGATTCAGTCATTCGACCCGATAAAAAGTCAAGGGTCTCTCGAGGCTGCCGAGGCGGCGCCACTTAAATGCCCGGCGCGTCACACCTGAAGGTTCAGCTCGCTACCGCCGACGTGTTCCGAGGTGAAAATAAAAGGGGCCGAGGTGGGCGGAGAGGCGAAGGCCGCGGAGTCTCGTAACGCAACTCGAATATAGATACAGGCGAACAGAGGGGCACGATTGAAAATGTAGGAACGTGGCGCGTAGCACTCCGGAGACGTTACTTTGCGCGTGAACGTGACGCTGCGTGCTGGGACGTACCCGGAGACGTACCACTCGAACGTGCCGCAATCCAAATTTCAAAAGTAGCACGAGCCTCGAAAAAATGCGCCGCCGGGAGGAGGTGCGACGCCCTACCGACGCCATTCTCAATTCCGCAGGTGAGAAAGCGATGGGACGAGATCAGACGTTGAAGATTGCACCGTCTCGCCTCGCAGCATAGTTAATGGGCTGAGCTCTTTGTCTCTCTCTCTCTCTTTCATGGTGCGTCTGAGATACTTCGAATGTTAATCCCCCTAACTGACTATCAGAAGGCTCCCGGAGCGCGGAGCCAGACCGTTCCGTTTCCGAAAGTGGGCGAGAAGAGAGCGAGACGAGACGGCAGACGGAGAATATGAGAATGGATGGTCGAGTAACGGGGCAATATTTCTCGGATGCCGGAAGACGAAAGTACGAGCGGCGAGGAGGGTGATATAGAAGCGCTGTTGAAGGATGCAACCTTTCGACAGTGCGACGAGACGTTCGCGGCTTATGATCCTTATATCCGAGCTATGATCGTATATATACGTTCAGCGGATAGCCGAAAGTGACTGACGATTGGATTAAACCTGGTGCTGGGCAAGTTGGCGGGTGGTACGCACAGGTGGGGGGCTGAAACTGTCGGGACAGTCTCCCGGCAATCGGAACGCGGACGACGATCGATTCCTTAAAGGACTCCTAAGGTCCTGCGAACCTCCGAACTGCCGGCACGTCATCGGTGACGTCCGCGCAGGAGGGACGTGTGTGGAAGTGGTACTTTGGCCTGGATGGCTCTAGCAACAGGAAAGGGACGCGAAGGAGAGTGGTAAGTGGCGCGCGCGGGGTGCTGGAGAGAAACAGAGAGAGGGAGGGGGAGAGAGAGAGAGAGAGGGAGAGGGAGAGTGGGTAGTAAGGGACGCCGTAATGGCGGCTAAATTCCTGCAACGGCCGGATGCAATTTAATGCCAGTCGTCGTGGCGCTATCATCGCCTCGCTGATGCAATATCTTTCGAGTTTCCGGCGTCTAGTTAGTGCGGAACGAGCTGTTGATAAATCTTTCCCACTTCCTCGTCTCTACCTCGACCCCATCCTCCCGTCTTTCTTCCACATCGTTCCCAGCGCCCTTCTCCACCCCCCTCATCGCTACCCCCAGCTCCCTCTCACTTCAATCCCCACATACAACCACCCACTCAGCGCCCCTCCACCCACGTCCTTACCCCTCGTGCCCATCCACCCTCCCTCCCCTGCCGCCCGCGACTAGGTATGTGGAAGCCATTTCTCCGGGGCGGAATTACATCCCCCAAATTGTAATTTTGTCGGGCACCACTCTCCGGCAGCGCCCGCATTATTTCCCTCTCTCGACCCCGCCATCCACCTTTTACCCTCTCTCTCTCTCTCTCTCTCTCTCTCTCTCTCACTCACTCTCCTTCAGCTGAAACCACCCGACCGGGCTGACGATATCTTTCCCCCGCTCCCTGAGCCAGGGGTCTTCTTGCCTGCCTCTCGATGGATGGGGAGAAGGAGCGTGGCTAACTTCTCGACGTTGAACGACGTCGTTTTCTTTACATGGCACGTGTCTGCGAATGAGCATCGATTTCCGGTATTCCAGGCACTCCGCGACCTATCCCGCGATGCTGAAATAGCTTTCGACGGATCCGAGGGTGTATGAGAGAGGGTTGGGTGGAGGAGTGGCGGGAGAATGGGGGGGATGCAGAGAGAATGACGTACGCATTTATAGAGTTGGGCTCGCGTACACACGCCGGTGAATGGAATAATTCATTCGAATAGAATTAATTGCGGAATGTGATATTATAATGGGAGAATATGGGAGATCGGATTTGCGCGCTTCGCCTACGTTAGTTCAGACGGCGTGTGAACGGCGAACAATTATGCCGCGTATCTACTAAAGTCCAATGACGCGGATTAAATTTTGCGCGAAACGCCGCTTGCGACGTCGTCGGCGTCAAATTTCGCGCCCAGCTACGGTACGTGGCATTGTTTTTATTTGGGCGAAGAGAGCGCTTAAAAATTGCCGACTTTCGAATCCTCGGTCTCGAGGGAAGCATCGCAATCTCGACCGAGTCGTCGGCGAGCACCATTCTTACCCAGGTACGAGTGTAATCGAGATTACAGTCGAGCAAATGTCCTTACTCTGCCTGAAACCCATTCGAAGTCTCTGGCGAATGAATCACGGCCACCGATTTGTATGTAAAAAAGTTGACGTCGAGTAACCGAAGCGCGCGAGATTCCACGAAGGGCTAAGACGCAAAATTGATCTTTAAAGCGCGCGCAACGAGGGAAACTTTAACAACGTCGTTACGATATTAATTATTAAAGGCCGCTCGATAATCGTCGCCGAGCGAAGAGTAGCCTTTCCCTACCCATTTTTAGTCGCCGGATCGCTCCGGCGGAGTTGCGGAACAAATTGCGCTGAATTAACTTAAAAGTACCTCCCGTACCTCACTCTGCGCCAAGAAATTAACATCAAACGGGCGCACGACGAGCCGAAGCTGGGGCGGCCTCTTTGATTCACGATTTTCGACCGAGCACAGCGCACCGGCTCCGCTCCGACCAGACAGTCCTGCCCAAAGTTTAAGCCTTATCTCGCGCAGCCTGTGCGCCTGACATATTATCGAGGTAGGAGATAAATGAAGTGATTCGCGACTGTGAGACGGTTCGCGTTCCCGCTCCTGGCACCGATATACGTAACGACCGCTCTACTGACAATCTAAAGTCCACGACACAAAAGAACCTTACCGCTCGTCAACGAAATCGATCCCATCGTCACGCTTCAGACATGGGACGACAATAATCGCAGCGAATGAAAGATGCAGCTAGCGTCAACAGCCGATGCGATCCGGTGCCATTATTTATTATAATTTCTCGCATCACTCATCGTCGCCGCGATGGCATGGATCAGCAAATTCTTACCGACATTTTTCCTCCGCCTGGCGTTTCGACTATAAATCGAGAATAGCCCTTCGTTTAGCTAACGTCAATCGACATGCACCGATGACGTTCGACTGCGCGCGCTTCCATAATTTAGCAGGTATCAGATTTATCGTCGCTCATCTTCCCCCTCACCACCCCTTCCCACCCCACGTTCTCCCCCCGTGTCACCACCCGGAGTGAATGTCGAAACGTCGAAACCGAAAATGACAAGTGGATAAACGCGGCGCTACGTGCAGACGACGGCGAGAGGTCGAGGATATTAATTAAAGCGTCGCCGACTATTTTCCTCCCTCGGTCCCCTTCGCTTTCTTCGCCTACCTTTTTTTTTCACCGACCACCTCCCATCGTCGTCATTGGCCTCGAAATAACGCGGCGGCGTCGGGAGCTCCCGCGTAAAAACGTCGAGCATTTTCGGCGTCTCGAGGTCGACCCGGGTCTGAAATTCATCGTGAATGAAATTTATGGCAATCTCGAGGATGAGGCTATGCGCTAAGCCCGATGCACCTGCACAGCGTCTGGCCAGGTTTTATCGGCGAGCATGAAAATTGCCGTACGTTAGCGGCGCCGTGTGAGCGGTTCAAACTTTCCAGATAATTAACTAAATTAATTAGTGCGAGCGGACGAAACATCGATGTCTCGGAAGGTTGACAGGGTTGATACAGGGTAGGGAAGGTGGGCGGATGGGGGGTGAAGGTAAACGGTAACGTAGGGCCAGGGAGGGGCAAGGATGGAAGAAGGAAGTCGTGCCAAGCCTTCGGTGATAAGTTCGCTGATAAAGTACAAACTTTGAGGGAACGGAATACGTTCCACTATCAATCACCCACTCTCGTTCGCTCCCTCTCCGTTCCCTTTCTCTCTTTTCTCCGACCCCGCATCGCTCCCGCGCCGCTCCCGACCATTCTCTCGTTACCTTATTACCGCGAACACATTTCGAAGTGAGCGGCGCGCGGGAAGGCGGCTCGATAATTTTAATCGGCCACAATTACTTGGCACCGTAATTAGTGCGAGTGATAGACGGACGGGCGGACAGGCCGACGGACGGACGGATGGATGGATGCCGGTAACAGATTTCGTATTGACAAAATTAATTGTCCTAACATTTTCATGAGCGCCGGTCGGGGCCCTCATAAATAATGGAGAGTTTATCGAAGATCTCGCCGGCGAGCGTTGCTTCAATTATTCCTTGTAATCTTAGCGCCGCGGCGCAGGAAAAGTTCGCTCTGACCGTATTTGACTACGTTCGACGGTAGACGCTCTGATATTCATCGTTTTCCATAACCAATCTTTACCTACAGCCCCATCTCCTTTTCAGTGCCGAGTGTGCCCCTAAGTGCGAGTAATCATTCGCGTTAGTACCTGCTTTTGAATTGCCGGGGAAATGGGCTCGATTGCCGTTGCGCGGACGAGAGGCTGTCGGCGAGCATCGATGTTATTGGTTGCGGCGATACCCATTTCAATTAGCGGACTCTTTTTTTGCCCGACTTGCGCGTTACGCGAAAGTATATCATCGATAACGTACGCCCCGCGTTCGCAGGTAACTTGAATCGATCGCCGCGAGGAACAATGAAACTTTATGCCATTAAAAGAAAGAAGCAGACTCTCGTCATCCGTAAAACATTGTTCCGTGAATATTCCGATGACGCGCAATGGCCGTCGGTAGACGACCGGGCTAGGCAGAGGTGAGAGAACGTGTATCTTCGTTCGTACTCGTGTTCGATGTCACGGCTGCACTTCGGCGACAAACTCGTATGACGTAATAGTGCGCGTCAGAGCGTTGAAAGACCTGCGCGCGGATCTTCGAATTACGACCGCGCTGACATCCAGATAATTCCTCTATCAGCCGTGTCACGCGGGATCGTTAGCCTCGTTGGAAGATCGATGAGCGGGCAGAATGAGAGACAGAGGGAGAAAATAGGATTGATCCCGAGGCTATGCGGACGTTAACGCCGTTATTAGTACTATGGCGGCAGTTGCGCGGGACGGAGAAAGGACCAGCGATGGGGATTGCGGAGGGACGATGGTGGGACGATGGAGGGACGCTGGAGGGACTATAGAGGGACGTCAGAGGGATGGAGGACGGAGGGATCCCGGCTGCCGGGACAGAAAGGGAGGAAGGGTGAGAGAGAGAGAGAGAAAGGGAGAGAGTGAAAGACCACTCGCTGAAATCGAGCTCGATCGCATTCAATCAATCAAACGGAGGCAAATCGAGGCGAGAAAATAGGTGAACGGCAGGGACGGAGGAAAGGGAAGCGGAAAGAGAAAGCGGAAAAAGAAGCGTGAGCAGAGGCGCCACGGCGGGAGCGAGTCGGCTGAACGAGATGGGCGTCGGTGGGAGAGAGAGATAGAAATAGAGACAGAGAGAAAGAGAAAGAGAGAGGAGGGCACGACGGAGACGCAAAATCCCGGATGATTGCATGAACGGCAAGAGAAAACGACGCGCAAGAAGACTGGCAGATTGAAATGCTAATAAACACATAAATGGGTAACGAGCAAAGAGAATGACAGGAGGAAGCGTACGAGCGCATGAGGGGGTGAACGGAGGGTGTGGCTGTGGGAAAGTGAGGCGCAGACGGCGAAGAAGGGAAAAGGGGAAGAATGGGACGGTCGAGAATGGAGGAAGAGGATCGAAGGACGGAGTGGAAGTAGGAGAGACGTCACAAATCAAAGACGCGATGACAGTTAATTCATAACTCGCAAGCCCCGCGCTTCTCTGCCCGTCCGCTACCTTCGCATACTCTCTTCTCCTCTCGGCCACCTTTGTCACCCGCCCCCGTTTCAATCTGTACGCCCTCGGGAGTTGCGCGCATCCTGTGTACTTCCCAGCCGACGTACCTTCGCCGGAGCGTAGGAGGCCGTTGTTGCGCTTTTGTTCCACGCTCCTTCGATTTTTTTCCACCCTTCTGTCTTCCAACGTCGACCGCACTTTGTCGTCCCTTTTCCGCCCGCGGTGAAAGCTATCGGAATTGCCCTACTAACGTCGGAGTAATTTCAATCGTACGTGCAATTGACATCCCCCGTCGTGATTCCTCACTCGCGGGTTAAGGAGAAAAATTTCAACAAAGGGCCGCGTTCGGTATCCTTCGTGGCCATCAAAGTCGACGGATGCTGACCAATTAATTGTTGGTACGAAGACGATCGATTTCGAATGGCCGCGGGACGCAATGTGTTGCCGATCGATTAGTTTCCTCGGGTCCTGTCCTAATCGAAGGTTAAGGCTAAAGTGTAATTTGGCCACTCGTTGCCCGATATCAATGGGGCTTGAGCAGCTGGCGGTAGCTGTCACCGCGTTACGAGGGGCCAAATTTTCCGATAGGGTTGAGAGAAGGGGAGAGGGAGTGACGGGAGGGAGGAGGAAAAAGGCCGCAGATCTTGAGCCGGATGACTCTCTCCTCCCGCAAACTAGCTTCGGCCCGACGGAGACATAAGTTTCGAAAGCCCGGCTAACCAGTGCGTTTCGGTGAAACGGAAGTTTCGTAACCGAGACCGATACGTAGTTCAGGCCCTGCAGGTATCGTTGAAATATTCAACAGCCCTCTCATGCCTTCCCGATGGCAGACGGTCGTATCTGCCTATCACTCGGCTGACGTGCCGCTGGTTAATAAATTCCGCTTAAACGAAGGCATAGCTGATAATCGATCGGGATAAATAAATGCACGATCCGCCAATCATTGGCCGAAAACCTGGAAAGAAGACTCTACAGCGATTATTACGGCAAAACACACCCCGAGCGAATTAAAATTAATGACTGACCGGCATTAATGAAAAAAAAACAACCGAGGGTATCCGCATAAAGTTACCGAGACAAATGTATTCCGGGAAATTTTTTCGGTTCGACATGCTAATTGGAAGAGGGTGAGCGGTATTTGGTATCGTCCAATTTGTATCGTGAGAAAATATTCGACTGCCGAAATCGCGAGCAAACCGGTCGCCTGCCATCCGCTAAAGTAATTGGAAGCCCCAGTGGCAGAGATCGATGGCGGCCGCGGCCAGTAAGTGTTTCTTTCTTTCCTCGCGTCGGCCCGCCGCGATAATCATTTCTCAATTCCGGTAATCAAGCTAATGAGAGCACTCGCCCGTGCCGACGATGCTCGATTGCCGGTGCTTTAAAGGGCCTAATCGATGCCTGATAGGGCAACATTATTACCCCAACGGTGGCCGTACGAATTGTGCCATTATCTCGCCCGCTGCCCATTACGCACGAGCGACCTCCCGCCAACATTCGATTCGCGGATTATGTCGCTGGATCACGCCAACTCGCCCCGCTGATTTGCGCTCCGGCACCGAGTTAATAACCGCGCATTACGGCCGCCCGCGACGGAGAAAAAGGTTGAAACTCTACCGCCGAAAGAATTACGAACGTCGAGCAATTAACCGACCGTAATTGCTACCGATCCGTGACTCGCCCAATCGGTCGTATTATAACGAATCTCACCTGACGCGTCGGGAGGAGACCTTGTGCGAGTGGAATGCACGTCCGAGGCCTTTTTTTGTTTTTTCGTCAAAGAAATCTTCGGAAGACTCCTGACCTAAAGAGAATGACATTAGCGAAGACACGATCTCCCATATTATTTATATGGGATTAATGCGGAGTATTCCACACTCTTGTGCATCGTCTTCAGTTTTCATCCTTGTTGGGGATCGAACCCACGACCTTTGCATTAGGAGTCCAACGCGCTATCCTGTGCGCTACAGAGACGTAATACGTCCGAGGCCTGCCCTGACTCGCGTCCACCGTTTTTATCCGATTTTCGGCTCGATTCTGTTTCCGAGACAGAGAACGACGACCAAACAGGCAACCGAAGCGGCGTCGAACGTTTGCGTACACTCTAGGCTCGCTCAAACAATCCGAGCTTCCACAGCTTGACAACTCTTTATTTAGGCGCGACGATGGCGGATGTAGAGAGCGAAGATATCCCGCGGGGGGAGTCGCGAGGTGCGGGGGAGGGGCGGGAATTTTCCGGCATTTCGCCCGATTCCCACGAGAAGTTGGCCGCGCGCCGCGCGACGAGATCGAATGCTAATTCCTTTAGGCGCCTCGAGGCCGGAAATTTGAACGGGATTAGGTTTGGGGCGGGCCGTGCCCAGCCCGAAAATGCCCGCCATGAATAACAAAAAAGCAGGCTCTCCTGGCCGGCCTAACGAGGATTACCTATGCATTCGAGGACTCCCGAGCAGGATTCAATTAAGCAGCATCCCCCCCCCTCATTTCGCAGCAAACGTAACCACTTCGGCTTCCCCCCCCCCCCCCCCCCCCACCGCTCACGCCGCTCTCCCGCTTCGGCCGAAGGCCTTCGATTATTTCAGCCGTATTCCATGCCGACCGAGGAGTTCGAATAAATCCGGCCCGATTGCGTCCATTAATCGGCGCGGCATTAGTTTAAATTGTTAAGTCCTCCGAGTCCGTCTCCGGCGCGTGGGAAATGGTGCCGGAAATTTGAATTTTCTCCGGCAACGAAGACGGCGGGGGCGTGTGGGAGGTAGATCAGTCGTGTAAACGAAGCTGAAGTGGAGAATGCTCGGTGAGGAGGGGATGTGGCGGGAGGTGGGGCAAGAGTGGGATGACGAGGGAAGAGAGAGGAAGAGAAGAGGAGAGCGAGATAGAGAGAGAGAGAGAGAGGGGAGAGTACGCGTGGCGGGCTGACGGTGATGGCGGCGGTTTGAAGAAAGGGGATGAATCTTCGAAACGCACGTGCCACGGATTGCAGTGAGAGACTTAGCAGGTCCGAAGAGCTTCTCCGGGAGCTTTCGGGACAGAGGCAGAAAGCATCGCGAGAACACGTGCTTCACCCTTTTCATTTAGCGCCGGCACCTACGGGGACCGGAGGACGGAGAACCGTTCAAGAACTGAGAAAGAGAGGGAAACGTGCGCTCGGCGAGGGACGCTCAGGAATAAACAGAGAGGAAAGAGAGGGAAGGGAGAGAGAGGCTTTGCCTAATGGCCCGGATCACATACAGCAGATCGGCGGATACTTGCTGGGCTGGGCTCTCTCTTCTTGTCGTCCTACCCTCCTCTCCCTCCCGCGCCCTCCGCCACCTTCCGCATCCCGCAGTACCAGAGAATCCCGACGCGCCTGACGACGATTTGAATAATCATTATATGCGCGGCTGTACCTGGCAAACAAATTCGTTATTGAAAGGGATGCCACCCTCGGACGGCGTAAGACTCGGGGAAATCGTGCAGACGCCGTCAGACGTAATGGAGAGTAGTTCGAACTCGAGTAGCGATGGCCAGCGGCATGAGACTCGTTTGCACGGACTCTTAAATGTCTCCGAAGAACAAACGCCTCCTCCGGCAAAGATATGCATCGGTAGCGATTACCGGCACGATCGATGCGCGTAACTCTGCACGCGGATTTGCCTGGCACGCGACGCATGAAAAATGATGGGAGAGTCCGCGGGGGCCGGTTGCGGATGTCCAGTGGCCGAAGAACAGCGGCGACGAGAAACGGAAGGCGGGGTACATTTTCGAAGTGAAATATTTGAGCTCAAATTTCGTGTCCGCGCATGGGGGCGAGAAGCCATAACAAGAGCGGCACGTTTTCGAACTGACCGTCCGCGCTATGTCGTGTTGCGCGTTCCGTGCGGCATATAGTCGTCTACCCTACACGAACTTCCGTGTTTCAGGCGGGCCTCGCTGTTTGTTGCGCCGATAAATCAAGCTTCTGGCTTCTAGGACTGTCAGGCGCTCGAGAGCGGGCTAGTCGCTTGTTGGACCCTCGACTGCCGCGTCATTTTGACAGCGAAGACTTTCGCGGCGACCGGACAGGAAATTGATCTTATCGAACGAGGCTGAACCTTGAAAATATATCCATTCCCCCCTCTGCACCGTCCTCCCGGCGCGGATGAAATTCATAAATGGATGTAACCTAACCCTGTTTTGCGAGCCGAGTGCCCCCTGGGCGCTTCAATTAATTTATTCTATCTGCGCGGGACGCGAAGGGATTTTCGTTACGTCCTACGGAAGCGCGATTGGTAACTTTGCATTTGAATAAAATCCATGAATAGTAATATTTCCAATTCGTAATAAATAGTAATATTATATTACACGGGGCGGCGAGACTGTGCGCTGTGCGTGCACGGGGAATGTGGTAGAAGCGAACAGCTCGAGTCGGACGGTGGAAACTTGTATGCTAATGGCCGAGATGAGGATTGATGAATGAAGAGCATTGTGGCTGCTTGACGATTGTTCATGAAATGGATTACTAGTAAACTCGTAATCGCAGGTAGCTGTACGTTAAGCAAGCGGGGAGAAAGACAACTGAAGAAGATGGTTGAGTGTCCCTAATTGAAATTGAAACTATTGAAAATGATTCATAATTACACCATTCAAATGTCCAGAAAACGGCTTCTTTCATTTCTACGTTGTTTTACGCGGAAGAATGAGACATTTTGCATACTTTGACATTATTTCGCATTATGTTACACTACTTTAAGTCACTTTACGTTATTGCATCTCATTATTACGAATTATTTGCGTTATTATTGGTGTTTTGGAGGGCAAAGGAGCATTTTAGCCCTCATTTAATAGATGTTTGACTAGTTTCTTTGTATAATACGACATTTGACGATCAAGAAAGGCTTCCTTGGCCGAAAATACACCCAGTTAAAGACAGTAGAACCATTCTAATGGCTTTTATGGGATTTTACACAAGAAATTTAGAGTGCATTATTAGAGTGCATTATAGAGAGAAGTGCATTATTTTCGAAGATACAACCAAAAAGGTGCGAAAAAATGATGAAAAATGGGCATTTCACCAGCCCTTCGTCATATGACAGTTCCTATCACGATTATTCCACTATTGTATGATAGAGCACTTAAAATACTTTTAAAAAATTGCAACTCAAGCCTTCTAAGTGCAATAGTTTCGGAGATATGACCAGGAAAATGTGAAGAAATAGTGTAAAAGTGGTGAAAAATCGATATTTGCCGGCCCTGTGGCGTACAATGCCTGTCACTTTAAATACGCAAGTTAACCAGCCATCGAAAGCTTATACAGAATTTCAATCGGTTAAAGCAAACTTTTGACCACCTTATTCGGCTATGACCCTTGACGATGTTACGTACGATAGTTGTCAGAAAAGCTAGCGCACGGACAAAGATGTTTTTCCAAGGCCAGGCGTTTACTTCCGTGTGTTCAACGTATTCGTACGTAAACACTCAAATTCTCCTATGCTCGCAGACGCAAGCGGTCGCAAACAAACAATTCCCCCGGTTGCTTCCTCTCTACCGTCGAAGTTCGACAGCGCTCGTCCGCTGACTGTACGTGCGAGCTAAACGAAAGGAGAAAAATGCGAAAATGCTAATGGACAGACGTCCCCGTCACGGTCACATAGCTGTCTTATCGGTCGACCGAATCGTGTCAACCATTCACTCACGTGAGCGCGGAGTAAAGCCACAGTGTCATGTACAGCTGTAAATGGACATCGATAAGACCGCAAGTATTTCACGGACATGTCACGTCATAGATGAAGATTAAAACAGCCACAGTTACCATGATTCGAGCATGTTCGCGCGAGGTACGCCATGTAACGGTATCGGTGGAGAAGATTGCGTATCGAGTTCATCTCTACCGACCGTTCCTAAAATATTCTAACCCAACCCTCCGTCCCGAGAGTCCGATTAACCCAAAAAGAACCGCACATATGTATCATCCCGCATTCTTTCGACGACTTAAGTAATTAACGTGCGCGGATAATCTCGCTCGGAAATGAGAAGATACCCCAAGACTTTTACCCCTGGGATCATCCGTGGAAAAGTGCCTTTGGGCCCGTCCTCATTATTAATACACAAGAAAGGGAGGTAAGGCTCGTCTCGTTTCTGACGAACGTTTCGTTCCTCGTTTCCGAAGCGTCTACACCGTCATCAAGGTAAGCTCCTTAAAGGCTTCTACCGCCTGCTTCTCGCCCCCTCTTCTCCCTCTCCCCATGCCCCTCCCGCCCTCGCTGCTCCTTTCCCCGCGCCCATTTTTCCTCAAAAACGCTTCCTTCCACGCTTCCCCCGTCCAGCTTTCCTTTTAATCGCTACATCCATATCCCCGGCCTCAGAAGAAATCCCTTCGTCGGATGGTAAGAGGCGGTTGCTTGTTTTTAGTACGCGCCGCGAATAAAGGGTATGAAAGGGTAGGCGCGATCATTCGTCGAAACAAAGATGAAACACGCAAGACCTGAAGCATGGTAATTCATTTCTGCTCCGAATACATTACAAGGCAGCTCTTTTCTCTCGGAAGTACGGAAACCGCGCGCGGAACGAAGTAATCAAAAACTTACATAGCCATACAATGACTGTCCAGCATATCGCAGTAAGTTGTCATCAGCTCGTTTTTAGTACGCGCCGCGAATAAAGGGTAAGAAAGGGTAGGTGCGATCATTCTACGAACAATGATGAAACGCACGAGACCTGAAGCATGGTAATTCGTTTCTGCTCCGAACACATGGTCAGGCAGCTCTTTTCTCTCGGAAGTGTGGAAATCGCGCGCGGAACGAAGTAATCAAAAACTTACATAGCCGTACAATGACTGTCGAGCTTGTCGCGGTAAGTTGTCATCGTTCGATAAACTGCATTGCCGAACGGCATGCGGGAACGGTGAACGGCGGAGAGAAGAAACGGAGCGTCAATGTACTGCCTCCGTTGACGCAACACACGGGAGTCGGGAGGAAGTGGGTTGAGGCAAAAGCGAGGGGGCGGAAGGTCGTAGCAACAAATTGATTTCTGCCGGCGGGAAAATTACTCGGCCGATTCGAAAGCGAAATATTCTTCCGAAACCGTTGGCGGCCAACAACGTTCGTTGAAACGATCACTCTCTCTCTCTCTTTTCCTCTTCCTGAATGATTGGGGGGCGCACTTTCGCCATCCATCTCGTTCCTTCTGTCTGTCCACCCTCCTCCTCTCGATTACCAGAATTTTCGATTCTCCGCCGGCCGAAGATAAGAGTACGAATGGAGTTTCGCCTGTATCCGTGGTCGAGGCTATTTGCGGTCGCTGAAACTGGCTCACTCCCCCTCCCCCCCACCCCCCACCCCCTGTCTCTCGAAGTCCTCTCTTTTCCGGCCACGCTTTCCCTCTCCGTCGCACCTCGTTTCACGGCTAAATTGCCGTTTCGCGATTGGCAGCCCGTCAGCGATTCGACCTCGATGAGCCGGCACGCTGCCACTGTTGTTATTATTATATGTATATAAACGGCCGCACGCGCATGTGGTCGAAGTCGCGGCCGAACGCGACAGAACAGCAGGCACACGCTTGGCACAACGTATTTTTGTCGGCGACAAGCGGCAGAATAGCGTCCGCGATATTCATCCAGAAATGAGCTTTCAAGGGGAAGGACACGACCGACAGAGGCGCGAATCAGGAAAGAGAAAAAGAATGAGAGAGAGAGAGAGAGAGAGAGCGAGAGAGAGAAAGATAGTATTCACCGAAGATCGTAACTCTGAACGCACAACTGAGAAATTCAAGAGAGATCTCTCGGCGAACACTCCTCCACGCGTTCTTTCCTCCCTGTTCATTAACTCCAAATGACGTAGTCGGGAGGAAAAGTGTTCTCTCTATCAAGGGGGAGTCGCTCGTCGCGCGAACTCAATAACGAGGAAAGCCCGACGCGAAAGAAGTAGCGAAGAGTGTTTATATCGCGAAGCAGATACGGAGTAAGGCGGCGGGACTGGCAGCGGGAGGTCGGTCTCGTATATGAAAATCGAAGATGCCCCGAGCCCGGCCCGATAAAGGAGGAAAGGGAGGGGAAAAAAAATGGAAAGTTCGCGGTATCACCGCGGCCGGTGCCGCTCCGCTTCTCTATCAAACGATATCATATTTCTTTGGAAAGTCGAGAGCGCCCGCTCCCCGGGAGCGCGCTGGGGTCCGAAAAAAAATTCATAAAAATTCTTATGCATCGTTCGTAAAGTGGATCCTCCTTTTTCTGCGAAACTAGTCGCCTACTTGCCCGCCCTCGTTTCCCGCCCTCAGCGTCGTTCCACGCGGCACCGCGATGATAAGTCAACTCCGGGTAGAAGATCGAGCCGCCAACGGCTAAAGCATAGTGGAAGGGAGGGCTCGCTCCGGGAGAGGGAGGGAGGGAGAGAGGGAGTGAGGGAGGAGAGACAGAGAGAGGAACGTCGTCTAAAGAGAGTGCCGGGCGAGAAGGATGGCGGGAGGGACGCGAGTCGCGGGGAAGGGCACAGAATTTAATAACCATAGGACCTGACGGAGGGAGGCTTGGCGTGTAAGACATGGATGTAATCTTGGTGGGTAACTCATACGTTAAGAACCGGAGGACACATTCCGGCGCTACTAACAAACGCTACCAACCCCTCGGCATGTTCGCCGCCCCCCGGTTCGCCACCCCGGGCCTGCCACCGCTCCTGGCCCCCCAGCTCCGTGGATCCTTCAGGACGCGGGGGCGTCCTTGGTAGCTCGAGCGGGGCGTGGGAGGGTGCCTCGGGAAGACGACATAATTCTAATTTTATTGCCGAGCAAGGATGCGCTCGTGCGGTGCCCCGCATGCCCACGGCAGACTCCGAATTTATGGGCAATTTTTCTTATTAATTTTCATAAGTTCGACATGTGAGCCTGTCGTGCGACAAAGCGTGGCATTCAGCCACCCCCACCCCCGCCGTCCGCCCATTGAATCACCTTTTCCACTTCGTCGTACCGCACAGCATCCTGTCAGCGTGGCAGACTAACACATCGACGCCGAGCTATCTACCTAGCTACCTACCCCAGCTACCTACGTACCTACCGTAGCCACCACCGACACTCGACGTGTCGGCCATCAGTTAACGCACACCAAGTGCCGCCTTTCGCTCGCCGTATTACGATCCTTATTACGTTAGTGCGGAGATTATCAGGTGAGGGGCCAGGGGGTGCTCACTGTTCGCCTTTCAAGGACGACTTTTCATCTTAGCGCGATGAGAGAGGGTTGCGGAGCCGCCGTAACGAACGCGGGGCAATCTTTCAGGCTGTCGAAAATATGCCTTTGGGATGCCATCGGTAAGAATTTTAACGTCTTTCGACGCGAAGGCTCTTTGGTTTCTAACCAGTTTGTCTTCGGTATATTCGATCAAGTGGGGCTACTGTGAACGTTTTTGAAATTGCACACAAACAGTGACCGAATAATGTTATACCTTCCGCTTTTCTCCGGAAATAGAACTGGATAACGATGGACGTCATTAGATGTGAGATAGTTACAGGAGAATGACAGCCGACCAAGTTACGGTATTACCGAATTGACCCCGTTTGTGTCCGAAGCAGAGGTGCAATTATAGCCCTGAACAAATCGAACATCGCTCCCCGCTCGATAATGTGACCCAGGTATTCTATTCCAAAACTGCCGAATCGGCCGAAAGTGGATATCGACTGGTGCCCCGCTCCAAATACTTTGTGCTCGATATAAAAATCTACGTTTCGTTCTCATGAATTATGAGCCGCCGCGCGAGAATGCATTAAAAGGCTGAGAGAGGGTACAGGAGCATCGCCCCACCGTGGCCTCTGACATTAGTCAATTTCGGATGACACTCAACGTGCCAATTAGAATGCCGAGTTCGTTAGCGGATCGATCTCCGACTATAATTCTCACGGCGCTCAAGAGAGGGAGAGAGAGAGAGAGAGGGGGGGGGGGGAGAGAGAGAAACGATCCTTTGCGCACGAGTCGTGCCCATTTTCGAATAGGTTATATACCCCGAGGAATTTGGAGCGGGACCGACGCGACGTACGGCGGGAAACTTTGGGGCGAATTTCGCGAATGGATGCCACCGGCAGGGGCGGTAGGTAGGAAGGTGAAATTTTTCGAGCCGTCGGGCGGAAGGAAGCGTCTTCGACGTTTCGAAGTGGCAAATAATGGAGGGTGACGAAAGGCTGGCGCTGCAAGTTGGCCAACGTGGCCAGGAACGAGCGTCGACGTGCGCGAAGGCTTCCGCGAGAGGAAGGCGCCCCAAAATAAGAAGAACGGAAAATTGCAACGGCAAACTCGCTGCAGCGACTTTCACCGTCCGCACCTAACCCCCTCTCCTCCACCCCTCCGGCGCGTTCTAAGCTATAAATTGAGAATAAACAAGCAGCCCGTCGGCGATAGAATCTTGCGCGACGCAAGAGTGTAAAAGTCGGCGAGCGCGTGCCAAAGCGCGTACCTCGATATCGACACGGCGCGTTTCAGGGCATTTCAGTGGGAACCGAAACTTTTACCCTGATCAGTATCAGGCGTCGTCTAACTTGATTAGCTCGCCGCTCCATTCGCGGGAATGGCCGCGGGAGTCGTGGCATTGGCGGCGCACGTTATGTAAATACGCGAACGCGGAAACTGCCTTGAAAAGATATGTCACACAGCCGAGCGGTATCGGGATCGGTCGACCGGCTCGGCAGGGTATAATGGGAAAGGGTAGTAAGCTCCTCGTCGGGCACTCGACGTCATCTCCGTGATGAAACATTGGATGATTAGACGGCACTCAACGCATCGAGGCCGCTCGCTCGCCTTTCTTAACCCCTCCCGCCGGCAGTGTCCATTACGAGAGTAGACCTAAACTTCGGTGCTTCCTCGTAATTTACAACGCACTTCCGCGAGTTTATTCGGCGCGCAGGGCGCATTGTTGCAAATATTCCGCGAGCCATTAACTAGTGCTTCACCCATTAACCGCGTCAACCGTCTGCGCGTCCCGCGGGACCCTGCCTTTCCCCTGTCCGGAGTTCTTCGGAATTGGCCACATTACGTCACGTCCTTCGTCTGTAATTTACAGTATGTTACGTGGGCATATTTACCGCTCGCGAACGGCAGTTACGCCGTCGATGTACGGAGAGTCTCCCCGCCTCTTCGGCGGGCGTCAAGTGCACGTATTTTTGTCGGGCTTCGAGGTCGACACCCCAACTCTCCCACCCCCTTGGCTTGTAATTTACGCTATAATTTCGCTAGACGTAGAGCCGCCCGTTACAATGTTTCCCAGGAAATATCCCGGGATCAATCGACGCTTAACCATTCAGTCATTCACTCCCCGCGGCCGCACATACCGCATGCACGCGTCAAGCTTCCTTTGCACCCCGCTATGTGAAACGGTGTTTACCCCTCGCAGCGTTTCATTAGCTCTCGTTTGATCACTCTAAACACGCATGAATGTCACCCCTCTCTCTTGATAAGTACCGCCCGCACCGAGAGCCGGTGCAGAGTAATTGCTGTGTGCCAACACTCTTTGTCCGCTCGCAGATATCGTTCGACACAATTGCAGGCTAATGCGCGTTAAACAGGCGAATACCTACGGAAGCTCGGGCCCGAATTAAACGCGAGGATAATCGTTAAGACACCGCGTGTCCGGAATGAGAGCGGAACGTTTTCATAGAGCGAGCGTCGCTACTTTTTTCCGACGCGTGCCGGCTATAAGCGAGGAATAACAAATAGGAAGGAATTATCGATAGCGCGTATTACGGCCACTATCCTTCGACTGCGGGATCGGGGCAGGTAGGATCGTAAAGTCTGGCAGTTGATTGCCGGCGAGGCGATGGCATCGTCGCTGGAGCGTATTCGCGCCCGGGTCTCGCAGATTCCCGTTTTCTCCCCTACCGAGCCGACCCTTGTTTCACGCCATATCCGGTATGGCAATATCGCGCGCAGCCGGAAACGTATACTTTTCGGATTGCACGTGTTGCGTCCACGTCTTCTTTAGCCCGGCAGCCGGTATTGCGCTGTCGGCGAAGTCTGCGTCCTCTCATCCATCACCGGGGCAAAGTCGACCCCCCCCCCCTCCTTCTCCCGCCCGGATTCGGACCGCCGCGCCGGCGACGAAAACCCCAGGCCGCCTGGGGGACTTCTTCCGATATCTCGACACGACGTTACGATTTGTCCGTAAACCGTGTTCCGTCATCCCGGGGGCAAAACTCTCTCGCCACGCCTGGCCGAGCGCGTACACGCCGGACGCGGTGGGTTGGCCGGAAGTGCAGCGGGTCGGGAGACGCGAGGATCTCGGATTTTTCGACCCTACGACCCTGTCGTCGACCTTTTGATCTTCCGCACGCGCGCGCGGACGCGATCCCACCTCGTCGAGCCTCGTTGACATTCCCTGCGATCCTCCTCTCTGCGGCCAATGAACGCGAAGTCGAGTGTGGGTGGACGAGAGACGCATCCTAGGCGTCATGGATCCTCGTTTAAGACGATCCTGCCCGCTCCAGTCGAAAAGGCGGCGGGACTCCGGTTTTATCGCCGAGAAAGCTGCGAGGGGCGGTTATTATTAATTGCTTCGAGAGAGTTTTACAACCGGTCGGTTAAAGCCCTGGCCTTTTTACGAGCATCGAACAGGCTGGGCCGCTCGCGCGCTCTTTTCCTCCTTCTCGCTTCGCTCGCGGTCTATCTACCTTCGGACCTGTACATACCCTTGCCGTGGCACCATCGAGCTTCTCTCTCTCTCTCCCTCTCTTTCTATCTCTCTCCATTGGTCTCTCTTTTTCACTCTCGTCCTTCTCCCTCGCCAGCTCACTCATTCGTGCGCGAGCTCCCTCCGCGCGGACACTCGCCCGGAAACTTCATTTACATCGGCAGCATCTATAAAACGGATTAATTGCAGTTCGCCGTGCAACGAGCACTGGCAGGAACGGTCGACGAACGTTCGACAGACAGAATTTATCCCTGAAAAGATCCACCTCCGGCGCGAATGGTCACGGGAACGTCAGTGGGGCGAGTTAATCGCCCCTGTACTCATTCGCATTTTTGGGCCGGCTCGGATGGCCAGCCTGTTGTAACGATAACGCCCGGGACGTGAACCTCGGTCTTTATCCCATTCTCGGCACCTGAAATATGTATTGTAACTGAGCTGGAGAGAAAGCTTGGCGATTATTTGCCCGGCGAGCGTCGGGAATCTTAAGGCGGCATCGGAACTTTTCTATTGACAACTGTGACATCTTTGACGTTCCAAATAAAAAGTTTCGAATTGTCCCGGCCGGTGAAAGTTTAGCGGGCGCGAGGATGGGGAAGGACAGGCGGAAAAGTGGGAGGGCCAGGAGTTCGGATCATTTAACGAATTAACAATTATAATCCGCGATTAGAATTCCTGGCATCAGCGTAAGTGCCCGTCAGTGGAACCGAGAACTTTCGAACATCGTCCGCAAGTACTGAAGTATCCAGAGGGAGGAAGGAATAATTTTATGCGACTCCGCGGGGAACGGATAGGAAGGATGGGCGAAATGTTGAGGGAAGAAGGACTGGCAGGGAAAGAAAGTACTTACGGGACGGGAGGCGATCGGATCTTACGCCAAATATCAAATTCGACGAGTTTCAAACTTGAATTGTCTTCATCTGACGATCGCCTCATTTAATCCGCGAAAAACTTTAATTGCTGATTCGATCTCGCCTCGACAAATGATTGTAATAGAGTAATTCAATTTGACCCGCTGGGAAACCAAGATTGAGCCAGTTAACGCGAACTCGATATCGCGCTGCGGAATCATTGTCGTTGAATCGACACGATTGTGTCAATTAGTTGTCGAGTGTGTCCACGCGAAACCATTGTGTAATATTGTATACTCCATCCCTTGGGGGACACTGATAACTTGTAGGAGATATTCAGTGGAAAAATCTGGCTTATCGTAGCCCACTCGATACAATGCAGGGTTTGTGAAAGCTAATCATTACCCTCGCTTGATGCAGAGCACAGCATTGGATCGATATACTCTTCATCGTATACCGTCTGCGGGTCTATTCTCGGCAGTTCGTAACTTACCATATGCCACAAAGCGTCTGCTATACCTGGTACAGGTACAGCAACGAGTAACGTTTCAGTTTTCTGACCCATTACCATGCCAAGAACAGCAGTCGATAACGGAATCTGATATTCGAATAATTTTATGCATCTTTTAGCGGGAATTAAAACTTTGCAGAGAAGTCGATTTTAATTCAGAGTGCAGCACTCAAAATCCGCATTATATATCTCCAGGAATGTTCTCTTATCGTTATTATCGAAGAATAAGTAGCATGAGCTATTTGCAAGTGCTCTTGATTACGGATAGGTGTAGTTCTAAGTCTATGATCACTGATTAGTCGACACGATAGCATTTCTTTCCTAGGAGTCCTTTTTTCGATTGATGTTTCCAAAAGCCATGTATTTAGAACAATTCACGCAGCACGAGAACTATAATGATTGCAATTTTTTCGGAAGCTTTTCATCTTCACCTTGATATCGTAATAGTAGAATTTTTACGTATAACTCCAAAACTTTCGGTGAGTCAGAATATCAGTTGCGTGGAACTTTCGCGAAGATTTAATATCTACTAACCAGGGTAGAAGCACATAGAAAATGGAATCTATTATTTTTTTCAAATGTTTCGGCTTCGATGTAAATTTTAGTATACCTTACAAGGCATCAGATGCACCGCAACGAGTTGAACACAAAAACATTCAGACTGCTGCCTGTTTTTTTACAAAGTTTCGCAATAGACTACAATAAAAGTTAGGGGAAAGATGGGAAAGAAATATACACAATAGTTCAGTTCAGAGTAATTTTTTTTATTTGCAATGTGAGTTACTCTTCATTAAGCGCCACATTTCCACAGGAAAAATAAATTTCAATTTTCCATCCACTCTGGTCAAAATATACCAGAGTTCAAGGTTCTGCCTCTCTTATGGTTGTCAATGACTTCAATATTTTTCAAACGTGACTCCGCTTCCTCATATCTGTAGCAGCTGTCAGAGAAAATGTACACCACGGGATTGAGGATTGGGACGATAAAGGGACAGGGTAAAATACTCTGTATTTGTATTTCATACATACAAAAATTATTATGACTACTTTAAAAAGGGTGGGGGATGGGGTTTGGTTGTGTACTTTATTTAATCAATGACAAATATATATCCAAAAGATATTCTTAATAAAAGTCAAGTTCGAAATGCTCGTAATCGATCCTCATAATATCTTTATTTCCTTGATCGATTCGGGCAATGTGGTCTTTTCTGCAATCGACTCGCAACCTTGTTCTCACAAAATCCGTCCATTATCGTACAAAGACTCGCCTTCGTTTCTGTTATACTGACGAGTTGAACACTTCGTATTTCGCTAATGTCACTTCTACTCTCTCTCCGCGATGGAACGTCTGTCGATGTGTCAAACACGTCGCGCAGGTTTTTAAACACCTCGTTCTCTCCACAAGCCCTGGAACAAATGCATTTTTGCAATGCGATCTTGTTTTTCATAGTCTCAAGCTGCGGTTTCATGTCTCGACATCTTCGTTCAACCCTTAATCGACGATGTTTCTCCTTCTCGATCAATCTCTCACTGCTTTTCAGCCTCTGTGCCAGTTCGTCGTTACAGTCGCTCAAATTCAGCAATTTCAACTTTAGCGAAGCAAAGGCAACCTCTTCTGAGCGATCGTCCTTCGAAATTTTCGAACGTTTCATTTTAAGCTTCTTTCTGGAACGCGATATTTTATTCTTCCGCTTTCTCTTTCTATCCACTAATTTTGCTGCATAAATTTCTTGCAACTTTGCCAGGGTACTTCCGCATTGCCCCAGTTTAAAATGCTGGAAAAAATCATTCAATTAGAATCCTCTTTAACAAGATAAATCAGATGGTAGGCTACCAGATTCATTCATACGATTCTTACCTTTTGTTTGTAATAAAGATTCTTTCCTGTTGCTTTCGCGTTGCGCGACATGCTCTGCCAAAATAATCTCTTTCTCATCGGTAACAGTTCGCCTTTCGCTTGCCTTCTCTTTAAGATCTTCGTTACGTCTCTCAAGATACCCAGAGTTATCTCGTTCCCCTTGAGATCTATGTTCATCAGAATGCTGTTCGTTCGCAACAATTCGATAACCATATCCGCTCCTCTTTGAGAAATGCCGCAATGTCGCAAACTCAATGTCTTCAACCAAAAATCGTCTCTCAGAACTTCCATTATTAATCGCACGCCGGCGTCACCCAACTTTCTATTTTTGTTTAATACAAGAGTATGCAATCCTTGGTTCTAAAAATATTCGTTCGTCGTTGGATCTCGTCACAGCGTACGTTTACCGTTACACAAGTTTTGTACATGTGCCCCAGCGTCACAGGTGCACGCTCATTATAATTTCGGCACCGAAATACAATGTACAAAATTTCTACGTCATATCAACCGTACTAACGTTTCTCCTCAGTGTTTCCATCTGCGCGTCAGATTCGTTCCAAACATTCTGCAGTAAATTCGCTTTCCTCCTCTTTATGAACAACGATAAGAACATACCGCTCCTGCTAGTCAGGAGGCAAGATGACAAGTTTAACACTTGAAGACATGGATGGTTCATCAACACTCCCAACAGCAAATCACAGCCTGCAATGAGATAAGAAACTCTTTAGTGCGTACAAGTGTAAAGAGTAAACAATATTCGTTTTTGATACTGACCTGAATCTCCAATACGACTTTTGGCGAGAGATAAGCTTGTCAAATTCTTGTGAGCCGATATTCCAGTGCACAATATACTGAGATACTTCGGCGCTAGTGGAATCCCATTGAGAGAAAGTACCATGATCGTTCGAGAATCTCTGAGACAGACAGCAATCGAGTCGACCAGACAGCGGAGCAGGAAATTTGTGAAAAGTGCCGGATGCCGACTATTCTTACGTCTCTGTCGCCTGAGTTCCACATATTCCGGGTATATTTCGTAAAACTTTATGCTCATCTTATATATGATACCCATCCTCTATCTCTCCCTCTTTCTCTCTCTCTCTCTCGTTTGCAACGTTTTCCCAAGTGATGTACCTGAAAGCTTAAACTCACACGGGGGTAGTATCCGCAAGGGAAAGCTTGCAAAATAATATTGAGATAAGCCGTAAGGGCAAAAATTGAATCATTTTGGAAAAAACTGTATACTCTATTCGTAAAACTGGAGTAATCGAGTAAAGGAAGCGAAATTTCATAAATTAAGCAACGTGAATAGAATAATAAAATTGCAAACACCAACTTGTTTCGTAAGAAGAGGTACATTTATAGAAGAATAATAATAGTATGTACAACACATGAAATTTTGCAGAATTATTCGGGAGAGTAAATGAAGAAACAATTTCGGGAACGTTTCTTATTGGGACGGTGCAAGTAACGAGAATATATGACAAAGATAATTGTAGAAAAACGACAAGTAAAAAGGGAGCGAGGTAGAATAATCTATATTAACAGTATTTGCTTCGCTAGACGTATATATAGGCGAAAGCTGCGTTATTAAAGGAGAAGTTAACGTGGAACATGTAAGTATTTTATTTGTAGGTCATCGTCTGTAGAATAGACGGTAAGAGTCTAAAAGAGAATGTAACAAAAACGTGTGGATTCGATGAAGTGTAAAATACTTTCATTGCACTCTATTAAATCCTTTAATCCGCGTACACTTTCAATTAAAAATCATTCGAGCATCTCATTGCAACCATGTAAAAGTGTGGCAACCGGGTCTTACGCAGAAATTATTGCTATTTATTAGGATATTCACTACCGTAATAGTTCGAGTTTCTGTTCCGTATTAATTTTTTCTCGTATCTTTTTTCGACGACTCCGACTGTACATAGTTATTTCGGACAGGCCGTTGCTTCGTGCAATGGCATTTAGTATCGGTGACCAATCATCAACTTCCACGCGATCGATGCAGAATCGCAAATGATTTTCCGACGGGCAAGCCTGCACCACTGATAGAGGCTTCAAGCATTTTTCACGACACAGAACCTTTACGTAATAATAATTGATAGTTCAAGTGCCGTTGCAATTTTAGAGGTACATCCACAGTATTGGTTCTAACCGCACGAGGGTCAGTTAAAGTACAAATGTACACAGAGCGTGAGGACATTACTCTAAAGATGCACAATGGCAAAGTGGAAAAGTAAATGAATCGAAATAGAATTGTTAAGATATCGACTTACGTCAAAGCAAGTAAACTATAAATAAAAATTAGTTATTAACAAGATGCAAATTCTAATACTATAGATACGAAATATCTCTATAGAAAGGGATAAAGAAATGGGCAACTAGTTGGGGATAATATTTTGTAGAGAAGTAGAATACATGTATAAGTGCAACTGCGGTGTTGTCGGAGTATTTTTGGTTAGATTGTGCATTTGACGAACCTTGTACATCCATCCGAACTGACCACGAACATTCGTGTTACTCATCTTTTCATTGCTTTTCGTGATAACGAACCCCAGAATCTGCCGCCACAGTTGAACCGCCTTGTCATTATACAATTTATGGGAATTAAATGGCAATTGTGCACAAATGAAAATACTTAAACTCAATATCGTTCATTTTAAAAACCCTCCAAAAATGAGAGTTCCAAAGTGTCAGGCGGATGCTCGATACACGAAACAAAGGATGCTCTGATTGTCACAATCAAATAACTTCAGTGTATGCAGAGTTACGACAGTGATCATCTTGCCATGTGAACGTTAGAATTTCTGGTTATTTACAAAATTATTTAATCCTGCAAAATTCAAAGAGTAGTAGGGCGAAACAATTGTTCGTCATTTGAAAGAACAGTATGGAGGATGAGATAGCGAGTCTCAATTATGATTGTAATTACAACCTTTATCTTGCAAAGCGCCTCGTTAGTGACATAAAGAAGCTTCGTGGTACGTTTCAAGTGGTTGTACGTATTATTTGAGAATTCCATGTAATTACAAAGTCAGCCTACATTGAAGAACCAACTTACTATTTGCAGTACCAATTTTAAACATTAACAGTGCTAATTGTTAGAGATTCTTCTCATTGACATAGGAAGCTTTAACGTTATTATTTACATTATCATTCGTACGTTTCATTGAATCAAGTTTCTTAATTGACGACAGTGCTTTAACTACCGCACAGTTTGCCATACGTATATCCTGTGAAATTGAAAACGTCAAAGTACATAGTCAAATAGTAGTGTGGGTGTAATTTGTTTAGCCGTATATGCGTATGTATATAGCCAGGTTATAATCATAGAGAAAATTTTAAGCTGCGATTTACTCACATAGATGGAGGAACTGACTTTGATCCTTTCGCACGAATTCCATTAGCAATTCTCAATGTACCGACTAATCACGTAAATTCTCTTTGCCTTTACGTTTAGATCGTCAATGTGCCGTAAAATGGCTACGCTTCATAATGAGTTCCAGTCAGAACATTGTGGAAATGCAATTGAGAAACGACTTCATGTACTATTTGGTTCTAAGTCTTCAACAGGGTTGCTTAAGACCGCCATTCAACAGTCTACCACCCAATACAGGAACTCTCAAAGATGTGGCTCATCTTATAGTTAGTATTATATCTCTATCGTATCTGACAGTTATCTATTGTTCAAGTTGATTATCTCCTGAACCCTTCGTTTGAAGTAAACATTTTCTTACGGGGAAATAAGGCATTAATAAAAAACAATGTCACAACGTACCGTAAATGCAAAAAGTGGAATTTTAGTATTGCCCCATTTTTCATCAAAATCCTCTTTCTTCATTTCGACAAGCATCGTTCTACCGTCTACAGATCGGTAAGCTCGAAATAATTTCACTTCCGCTCAACATAGTCATAGGAGCAACGAAACTATAAAGCTTACTAATACAGCGAGTAATTATGTTTGGAACATGACACGCATAGAAGCGAAGTAAAGAGCGCCAGATAAATGAGTAGAAAGAAATTGTAAAACTCGTGTACCGGAAAACTTTTATTTCCAACCTCCACTCGACATAACACGATGACGACGACATGTTCCACTCGACGAGATTATTTATATGAGACGATTGGCAACAAAATATCTGTCTCGAATTTTTATTAAAATCGCTATCGCAGATAAGAAGTTTGTTTAATGATTTCTTGCGTTATCGTAATCGTTACAAGGGCAACCGAAATTTTTCACGGTTTTGCGTCCGAGTGAAAGAACTGGAGAAAATGATCCGCATCCTGCGGCCACGGCAGATTAATTAATGGTCTTGTTCGCTTGCGCAGCCTGATCAGTCTGATTACATGGACGACGGCGACGTGTTGACCGATTTGGAAGACAGCGACAAAGAATTACCGATGATCATGTCAAAATCGCCGGATGAGGGAGCCTTTCTGGCCCTGCAGCCTATACCGAACGAAGGCTCTTTTTGTTACCTGGCTATTACGACGAAGAGGAAAGAAGAATAAAAGTCACATTGTTGCGTTCGTCGCGAAACTTGTTTTGTCATTGTCTCGTACGCGTCTCGACCAAAATGCAAGTCTCGTCTCACAGCGTAGAATTTCCCCTTCTCGTGCAGTTCTCACACTTCCGTCAGATCAATGGTACACGGCGATTGATTCTGGTCACACGGAACGACACAGCGCAACAATTTTATTGTATTGACGAAAAAACTTAGTTGACATAAAAATTCTATTATCAAAGTTTTAAACACTACGACAATAGTTAAGATAAATATAATAACTGTCTTGATTTAGTAATAGTGGAAACATATAGGGGTAATACAAGGTAAACGCCTGTGACACTTACAGTTTGTCTCCATATAGGCACACATTCATGCAAGATATTTAAGTAACAAGGGAAAAATGTATTTGCACGAAGACATTCATAAAATCTGCTTTCCGATTCGGAATATAATGCATCATACTGAAGTCGTAATGTAATGAGGATACATAAGCGGCAACGGCTTAATTCAGAAAAAACATTAACTTCGAAAATGAATAAGGACACATATGCAGTAACTAGGGAAACTTCAAAATCGATAAATTGTTCATTATTAAGCGTAAAGCGGCAGCATACAAAACAATTTAGATCGAAGTAATTCCTTTATAACTATGAATGCATAAAATACATATATACAATTGTACAGTTTATTCCAACGTGACTCGAATTTCGTCCGTTGTGTCGTAAAATAAAATTAACTGCGATGAGTGATATATTCATACGTCTCGTATCGTATTAAATATGAAACACACCTGAGTCCCATCGTGTCTTCACTTTCTACTCAATCGGAAGCTATGCGACAATATGCGCATCTAAATGTACTAACTACCGAACATTGCGATCATAGAAAAGGAAGCCAGATCGTCCAACCTCGTTTGCAATGCGATCTTCGAAAATATTATTTTTTCCAGTACAACTCACTATTTCGAATGAACGCGTCACTCTTCCATTTAATTTCTCAGATACTGTCTAAGAATCTCAAAGAGAGTATTGCAATATTGGGAACCGTGAAGGTACTGAAAATCTCGTTTGTTAACAACCGCGCCAATCGATTAAGACGAAAGCACGTTTTTCTTCGTCCGCGATAATTATTTACCAATGTGATCGTCAAGGCAATTGCTGCGACGAACGCATCTGCGCATCATTGCATCCCGAGGTACACGCACAAACTAAAAGGCACACCGTTGAGAGAGATACAAGTAGGTGTGTTATAAGGTAGAATGGATAAGAGGTGAACAAGCAGGTACAAACACGCGATAAGGACTCTTGTGCAAAGATAACTTACGTCACGGAAACACTAAAACGTCCCTAGACAAATAGTCGTTTTATACAACGGCGGTGCGTATTGGAACGATAAAATTTACAGTGACTATTGTCTCTCCGTCTTTGTATTTACTATTTGCAAATTGTACCCCTGTCGTCGCATGAATGTTGCCGATTTTTTAAGTCAGCAACGTTCTTCTTTTAACGAATGCTTTGTCGTTACGTGCGTCTAATATATGTACTTATATGCATATGTACAGTACGTACATTGACTCGTGACGTTACTGTATAAATTGACGTCTTGTCCTTTGTTATTCGTCATAATGTATATGCAACTGCAGAATTTTGGAGGATGATGGAAATGTGTGTGGATCGGTGCAGGTGGAAATGGAGTGTCCAAGGATTGTGTATGGAAATACGGTTGTAAAGGAAATTGAAGGAGAATGAAAATTGGGCAAAGGTGAGTATTTGATTTTTATTGGGTGACAGAAGGGTAGAAAACTGGTTCAAGTAGTGTAACAAGTTCTGATTCTGAAGGTATGGGTGGAAGAAAATTGCTTGAGAATGGGAACCGGATACTTTAAAAGTTGAGTGTTTAGACCATGTAAAAAGGTACGACTGTCAAGGTGTAGCGTTTTTTTGAACAGTTGTTTAACTCACGGTTATTTTTAGCAAAGTGTTACTTGCGGGTCGTATGCGTTAGTTAGGATCCCTTGAATCGTTGTCAATTCAGGATTCAGCGAGTATGTGCTGCGATTAGCCTTTTAAATCAAATGACGTTTCTCGTGAGGAAGGTCTCTTGAATGTTTCATTGCATGTAATTTGGCTGTGCCGATGAACGAGGCCGCATTACATGTGCATAATGGAATGCTCAAAACAACAGATACTTCTGTTTTGCGATCCGAATGATTACGTCGTGGCACAGTTCGTCGGTTTTGTCGTTGACTCTTTGTTCAGTTAGAAACCATACTCGAACGTAATCAGTAATTACGTGCCGGTATATGCACTAGTATCATTTACATATGCGTCACGTGCGCACGCTTGCCAGTTTACAGCGTTAAATTCTAACGACATTCTTAGAAGCTTTTTTTATCATTCAATACAATTAGTCACAGCTCCTTAATCGTACGTATAAAACATTTAGGGCTGTTCAAAGAAAGGAATGAAAGGGAAATCGGAAAACAGGAAATTATTGGGTGGAAAAGAGGTAAGGATGAGGGACCAGTTGTGTGGTAGGAAAGAGAGTGAAAGAGAGAGAAAGACAGGGAGAGGAAGAGAGAGAAATAGGGCGAGAGAGAGAGAGGGAAAGAGAGAAATAGAGGGAGAGGGTGAGAGGGTGAGAGAGAGAGAGAGAGAGAGAAAGAGAGAAATACAGTTCTGTTTACAGGAAAGTGGAAGGCCACAAGAGAGAGGATCAGTTAACAGAAGAGTATAGAAAACGAAGTTATTTGACAGAGTAGAGATAGAGAAACAGGAAGAGAAAGAGAAAGAGGAAGGGAAAGTAGAAAAGAAGCGAAAGCGGAAGCACATTCGTGAAATATCGATACCTCACTGAGGATGCACTAACTAAATGTCCCAGAATATATTCATCGCCGATCCTGCAGACTGCTGTAGAAAATATAAACGCCTACACATTATCTATCCGCGCAGAACACGCTTCCTCGAATGAAAGGATAAAGGTGGCGAGAAGGAAATAGAAAAAGATGTAGATGACGGCAGAGATGGAAGAAGACGGTGTGGCACGGACAAGGACAGAGTTAGAGGGGAGAGGGGGGAAGGAGAGAAGGAAGGAGAGGGAGAATGGAACAGCACTGTCGTAATTGCTTCTAGGTTCGTTGAGCCATCCCATCCTTTCGTCCCCGTGAAATCGCAAACTTTTGTCAGTGAGTTCGAGGCTACCATGCCGTCTACAACTGGGTCTATCTTCATTAAAACATCGTGCACATCCCGAAGCGTCGTGCCGCTTAATAATGCATCATTGACGTCGGTATGAGAGATCGGTCAATGAAATCGTCGTTAGTCAGTCTGTGATGATTGTGAATGTTGGCGGTGATCGCGACTCGTTTACGGAATGCAGTGCTCCGAAACACGGTGTCCCGTTGTTTGACGTTATTATGCAAGGTGCTTTCATGTTATGCATGTATACACTGTAAGAGACTGTGGCGGGATCTTGGTTATATTGTCTCATGCACCGTGTCGTTAATAACATTGTTCGGTTTGAGTGCTCAAGTTTGAATGTACGGCGTATCGTTGTAACCAAGGACTAAATGTCTCGTGAACTACAACTAATATCGTGGATGAGATTTGCATCGACAGCGTGTACATCAAACATTTTCAGTTTATATTAATTTTATGCCAGTGACATCAGGGAAGTTTGCACGGACTTTGATCCGTGGGGATACTTGGTCGGATGTTCCGTCTGCTAGTTTGCAGTCACGTGTGTACCGTGGTTCAGTGTTAGATACGTAGGGCAGTAGTTCACGGTGCTCGTCGTGTGGGAAATATTGGGGATAAAACATACACCGTGTGTACAACATTTAATTGGCGTTTGTCATGTTCGCGCTACGGCGGTATGCTGCCGGAGATGCGGCGCAAGATTTTTAAATTTCGTGTAGACACTTTCGGCGTAAGATAAGATAAAGGCAAAATGGAAAAGTCGCACTAGCATATAATCCTACATCTGTGAATAGTAGCGGCAAGTTGTCAGATTCAATGTCAGATAGGAATCGCTTCTTTATTTATGACAAACGAAAAGGAATACTCATTTCGGACCAATCGCGCTTTGAGATAGTTGGACCGTGGCTGTAGTGTAATTTTTGTTCGAAATTAACGATAATGCGACACCTCAGGCCGAGTAGTAATCACCCGATAAATGGGGAATGTTCATCTGTCATCGAAACAAATAAATAGAGCGCAGTACTGTTTTGTCAGGCGGAACATGTGTACTTCCTACAGTTCGTAATTACGATCGGGTCTAATTAGTGCCAAGTAGCGTTAAGCAGCTCAACGATTAGACCATGCAAGTTTCGTGCAGTATAGACTCTTTGTATTGGTCGAGTATAGTGTTGGAGAATAGAGTACTTCAGGTTAATATGCAACCATGAATTGTTACACGGTAAGTACGTACACAAACTCACGTACAACGATAACAGAATATAACCTTTTCGTTGACTGTAGACCATTATACACTTATCACGTTTTCATGAATAATATTTCACACCTGCAGTTCGTACCATCCTCTCATATGCTCTATCAACACTTTCGTACTTTCTGGAGTGCTTGTAGGTACATTAATAATTGACATACGGAGGTTGCTGTCTCCAAAACTTCCGCTAAAGTTCTCGTGTAAGGATATACAAATCAATTTTGTTGTCCAACCAGGCGTCACGTACCTGCTTCAAATAATTTCTGTGCGTATATGAAACACCTACACACTCGCGCGTTCTCCGTTACGACATTCGTCTGTACGAGACTAGATTCAACCATATTAAAGTCCTACGCGTTTCGAATAATGACGATTGAATCACGAGCGACCTACATGATTGGCTGTACACGAGTGATTTTACAATATTGAATTAATTGAACTTTACCGGATCAAAATATTTATATATTTATAAATTGATCTGTTCAGTGACCCTTCGTTATGTTAATCATTATGTACACTAATGCAACAATTCAAACTGCCATTTCACTACATAATACTAAGTAAAGTACAAGGCACCAAACATTTTACATTTTAGTTAATCAACAGCAATCTATTCGGGCAAAAATATGATAATATTAATCTTGATTTTTAACATCGACGACGTCTGCTTCTGTCTTGCCGTTCTTAAAAGCATCGGTATTTCACCTAATTTTATTCATATCATGAAGACACACCTATGTTACAAAATCATCAATCAGTCACACTATCTCTTTCCCATCATATTATATCGTAACACACCGGCAACGTCACGTAGGGCCTGCACAGTAAAAGATTCAGGGAATGGGATCTAAGGCACGCTCGATCATTCTCCACCGAGGTGTGATACGGAGGATTTTTTTTTCAACTCTCTCTTGAGTTATTCTACCATTCAGAACACGACACAATGCACGCAACTTTAAACATGACAAACCATTAAAAACGCTTTCACACTCTATTCTTTCACCCCACTATGTATTCGACACGCACATTTATACTTTGGGGAAAGGAAGCACGAACACTGACACACTATTCATCAATCACAAACTAGATACTAACCCATTCAGGTATGAAAAGAAAAATATATGCTACAAAATATTAACTGTATATCTTCGAAAATTCGAACTCTTCTTTCTTCACGTATTTTATGTTATTCGGAACATCTACTAGCAATCTTCCAGTTGTGAAGAAAATATACGAAATCCTCGAATATATATCATCTCTTCATTATCAAATATATTCTTTGTTGACTCAATGTACCTACAAAAACATTTATTCTTACGATGTTCCTTGATCTTGAAATTTATTGAAGCTATTTAAAGCGAAAGCTGTTATTTTTCTTGAAGTTTTCCAGTTGTACGCTTCTGAGGATTAATTTCTTGCGGATGTGGGACTGACGGTATCAAAGATCTCGACGCAGAGCTGTTTTGGAAATTGTGCGAGGACTCTCCGATGTTTCGTGCAATGAGGGTGTCGGCGGGGAAATAATCTGCGTAGTACAAACTCATCTTGAGGATGGGATGCAAGACCAGTGTACTGGAATGCTTGGGGAGCAAACCCGACAGGGATAAGCCCAAAGTACTGGACAGGTCATTTACTAAGGACTCATTGGTTACTTCCGGTGAGTTTCGTACGCATCTCGTCATATATATCATTTTGCGTAGCTAACGCATTCGTTCGAGTATTCGTACTGCGATCAAAGGATTTTGGGCTCTCAATCGTCTCACACTGAGAGAACAGAACGATTGTGTTCGAATCCTATGCTCCACTTTTCTCCGGGTTCACACGGAATTGGGACATATAGTTATCGAGAAAGTTCTCCGCGTAACCGAGTCGAACGCTGTTCAAGCTTGTTCATGCCCATTATCAAAAAACCCTTTTTCCCGGCATAGTATAACAAACCGTACATTTAATCTCGCCGTGAATCAAATGCCTTCTAAGATTATGCGTCCGAATCGTTAATCAATTGCTACGAGTCAAACTTGTTCGGGCAGTGCTGTAATCATTTTCCGCAGCGATGAATTCGGTATGTCCGGCAAATCTTGTCGTAAATTTGACTGGTACGCTTAAATGTGCGATTATAATTGATCGTTGGGCACGGGAGACAAACGGAGCAAAAAAGTTGCAGTCAGTCAGGGGCACTACCGCGTAGCGGATGCGTACACACAGCATTTTGATCAGAGAAGGGGAAACTTCAGGTAACAGTGATTCTCCTTGACCTAGTCTCTACCTGTGGCCACGCACACACACGCACACCGACACGCACTCACACCGATGCCGTACGTTCGTTTGGAGTCATCGTTCGAGACGTGAATTGATCAGTTATATGGATCCAGAATGGGACACCGTCCGCACTTATTGCCTTTTCGATTCTCAGAGTCTCTCCGACGGGGTTCAGGCGTTAGGTTGGGACAGAAGGCACGGTACGAGTAGCGCTGGCGATACAGATTTCGGGCTCAAGGATCGGCGGGGCTCACTTCGGAAACGAGATTTGTCTCTGACAACACACAGTTGCCTAAGTCAACTTTCCATTAGCGAACAGATCATTTATCACCTATTTACATACATTTATCATATTCTATCCGTCCCGTCCTTGTTTACCGTTCTATTTTTCTTCGCCGCTCTCGAATTGTACTCATTAGGAATCTCCTTATCTACGCAGAAAATGAGCGGCGAATAGAAGGGGCACACACCTTTACCCTGGCTGACATTTGTGCACGCGCCGCTGTAAGAGCGGCGTTACAGATAGACATATAGTTAAGCGAGCGTACTTGCAACAATATCATTTTCATGGACGCTCGCGTCGTGGCGTCGGGGAGTAACTATTCCGTGCGTCGCTTTACAGCGACCTTGACAAGAGCAACATTTTATCTTCATTTTACTTTTTCCTTCCTTATCGCGTGAATACTGTTCGCCATTTCGTATGACGAGATAGTAATCAAGACACATCACTAATTCCTGATCCTACTTATAATCGATTCTTCGAAAGGCGCGAAAGACCAACTCGACAGAGTTCGTAATGAAATTTTGCAGTGTCAAACCCCGATCACTGAACAATTCAACACCAAACACACACCATAGCACTAGCCCTATTACAGTGGCGTCACGAATCCGTCAGACGATATATTGTCAATGTACACACAGCCTATTCTTTCCAGATATAACAGTGTACGATAAAGACGCCCCGAGTTCCGCGACGGAGCTAAGAAAATTTCTCTCGCAAGAGGACGATAAGTCGGGAACACGTTAGTTATATTTCTTCATACTCTTACCATTAATAAACGTCTCTCCGCACTCTTCAACAATCTTCACGATTTCCCACCTCTCTCACGACTGCCTGATCACGTAGGACGCACCGATCAGAAAATTAGAGAGACAAGTCGAAAAAGGCGTAGCAGAGCGTGCTTAAAAATCGCTGAAATTTTCGTTTGCCGACTCGATGCGTGATCCGCGTGGCAGGGACGACGGATTTCTAAATATCTTTACGGGTGACTTTAATTACACGTGCCTCGTTGCCGCCGTGCGTGTGTCCCGGCGCGAATGTGTTCGTAACGCGAGTATCTAGAGTCTCTCCAGCGGCAGTATCGCATCGCCGTTCGGCAGCCCAGAGAGCAGCTCTCTTGCTCTCCGGTCGGAATTTTAACGTGGACGATTTCGTTCTCCTCGGTCAGTCGTCGTCTTTGGGCCGCTTACGGCACATGTCGACACGCCGTTCGTTGTTTCGCGTGCGAGCGGTTTTTATCGCGGCTCCGCGTCAAGCGCACCTCGCGAATCGTAAGCGTGTGCCTAGAGGAACGGGTCGTGCGTGCGTGCGTGCCTGCCTGTCTGTTCGCTACCTTCGCGAATTTGTCGATTTGAAATTCGCCATGCTCGACTAACACGCTCTGTCTCGCTCGGACTCTGACGAGAGGCAAGGGCTTGAGGGACGATTTTTGTTCGATCGGATTTTTGTCTCGCTGGTTCTGAGACGTGCGTGCGAGCCTGTCTGTTCGCTACGTTCGCGAATTTTCCGATTCGAAATTCATCGTGCTCAACTAACACGCTCTGTCTCGCTCGGACTCTGGCGAGGGACAAGGGCTTAAGGGACGATTTTTGTTCGATCGGATTATTATATCTTTGGTCCTGAAACGTGCGTGCGTTCCTGTCTGTTCGCTACCTTCGCGAATTTTCTGATTGGAAGTTCACCGTGCTCGACTAACTCGCTCTGTCTCGCTCGGACTCTGGCGAGAGGCAAGGGCTTGAGGGACGATTTTTGTTCGATCAGATTTTTGTATCTTTGGTCCTGAAACGTGCGTGCGTGCCTGTCTGTTTGCTAAGGTCGCGAATTTTCCGAATCGAAATTCGCCGTGCTAGACTAACACGCTCTGTCTCGCTCGGACTCTGGCGAGAGGCAAGGGCTTGAGGGACGATTTTTGTTCGATCGGATTTTTGTATCTTTGGTTCTGAAACGTGCGTGCGTGCCTGTCTGTTCGCTGCCTTCGCGAATTTTTCGATTCAAAGTTTACCGTGCTCGACTAACTCGCTCTGTCTCGCTCGGACTCTGGCGAGAGGGACTTAGGGCTTAAGGGACGATTTTTGTTCGATCGGATGTTTGTATCTTTGGTCCTAAAACGTGCGTGCATGCTTGCCTGCCTGTTTGCTGCCTGCGCGAATTTTCCAATTCGAAATTCACCGTGCGCGACTAACTCGCTCTGTCTCGCTCGGACTCTGGCGAGAGGCAAGGGCTTAAGGGACGATTTTTGTTCGATCGGATTTTTGTATCTTTGGTCCTGAAACGTGCGGCGGATCAGTGTACTTGGGAGGCACGTGGAAATGCGTAGAGTTGGAAGATTATTTTGTTAAGCTGATTGATGTACTTCGTATGCAGTGGACTTCTTTTGAGGTGTGCGTTGAACTGGGGCTAACGATTCAGGCGCGGTTCGTTGGTTGAGGAAGAATATATTTGTCGGCTTGTGGTATTTTATCTTCTGTTCGTCACGATCGTTTGACTCCAGGTTGGGGATAATTGGGATAAACGGTGTACCTTCATATGCAGTGGGCTTCTTGTAAGCTATACATATATGGGGGTTGAAGGGTTCATGCAGTACTTTGCTTTGGGGTAAAATAAATTTGGTCATTTTTCGCTGTTTGTGTTCTACTCCACACGATTATTTGACCTCGTTCGTATAAGGTAAAGGAGTGAAATTAAACGCTGTGGTTAGATGGACGACTCTAAGAAGGATCAGTGACTGCTGAGCAAGAGATTCGTGACTTCTGGTGATAAATCGTCTTGACCTACCGAATAGAAGGACGACGACAGCGTTTGCCAGCGTTCTCAGATATCATCAGCTGATTCATTAATGACAGAAAATACCGCGAGTGATATCGGCAGCATTTGTCAGGACGTCTGTCATCGTGGGGATTAACTTCTTTCGTGATCACATAAAAAGTTGATAACATCGTTTTGCGACGGGAAGCGGAATATTTATAGACTACTTTCGAGTTGTCAAACATGTCTGCGACAAATTACTACTGAAAATCGGGCAGTAACGTAACACTTATCTTAACGGCGGAACAGGGGCTAGCTTGTTACTTGTGGAAATGAAGCTCGCATAATAATACCGGTAAAATGCACATAAGAATAACGTTGTACGACTTATACTTGCAACGACATCGATATATAATTAGATGATCATAAAAACGATAACGGCAATCATATGGCATCGTCACCGCCGGACAAATCTTACTTGCCGCTCGAAGATGAAGGCACATTGAATGACAAAGTACCGATCAGCAATGGTAGGTAATTCTTTCGTACATACGAAAATTTAACAACACAGAGCTACCACATGTCATAATCAGTGCAGACGATTACAATCTAGCAAACCCAAAGCACACACAGGGAACGTACGTGTAAACGTGAAACAGAACTATCAAGTACAAGTAAGAAAAATATTGCGTGCTGTGTCTCCCATATTCGAATGCCACTTTCTTCGCCGAACATAACAGCCATTAATTGTTGTTGCACTCTTATCATCTAGTTACCATATTGAACGTGTGTTCTCTCGCTTTATGGGACTTTCCTACTTCTTTATCGTTTAACCTGTGTCACCAACTACCTTAATGGCATATATATGCAAGTATTCTTGGAAAATTGTCTTTTGTCTATAAACAATGTAGTTCTTCATTAGTGTTTTATCACTTAGCTTTTCCTGTTGTGCTCGTTTACGATACCGTGTGTCGGCGCGTACACGTCATGCGAAGTTTAATCGCTTGAGGGTTTTATTTTATCAAACATCGTACGTAATCAATACGTGGAACATAAACGACAGGAATTATGGTCAAGGAGTCCCCGTATCACCCCAACGTCAGATCGATCGGTGTTGTAACTAAGTTGTATATTAGTTATATCCAATTAAAGCGCCCTACTTTCGTTCGATCGACTTTCGATCCCTCGATTCAATTAATATATACGACAAAACCAGATTTCAACTGTCAAGAGAACAAAACTGACGATTTGCAATACGGCTCTCGCTACGTAACGCTGACGTATTCGTTATCAATGACGTGCAATTGGGTATTAAATCCTTCGGAAAAACGCAACTAATCTGCTCCCATTGTTGTCAATCTATTCCGTTCCGTCTCGTGGCGCAAAAAATGAGCGCCGCATTGAGACTAGTGATCAATTTGCCGTACCAATTATGCTCAATTGATGTTTAATTGCAATTAACATGATGACCCAGAATCTCGCAGGATTTGCATCGTGAGAATGAATAAACGTTAACTACTTATTTGACTCCGCCGCTAATTTCAGTCCTGCTGACAAACGTTGATTGAGCCAACTAATCGAACATTGAGAACGTCCTCAGTTACGGAACATCTGGCAAGATGCAAATGTGGCTAAGCACGTGCTGAATTGGAGTAGAATTTTACCCTTGCGCCTTGTTACGAATTGCGTGTTTTAATTAAACTTTTCGTTATTACGTTACTTGGTCGGTGTACCTCGAGTCTTTTCAGTCTACGTGAAGCAATATATGCATTTCGTGTTCTGTTGTTCAAGGAAAGACAGACATCTATGAAGTGGGAGAGGAGAGATTGGCATTTGAAGGATTGCAGGAGGATGAAGATTTGGAATATTCGGTCGTCGTAAGTACAATTTTCTTTAACATTCTTTACTTGGGCTCGGGGCCTGGTATTTGTTATAGTATTTACCCAAAAATGGTGGAAACTTGCTAAGCTTTATGTAAGAAATTGTCAGCCACCAATTAGAAGATAAATGTATATTTTAATTATTATTAAGTTTTATATCACATATTTTATATATGTAATTACGGTTGGGAGAAGTGTAATGACGGGATGACGTTTAGGCCTAATATTGACAATATGTCTCTGGCCCAAATCGGAATTATAGCATCTAGGACAAGCTGGTTGCAATTTTTGTCGTTATTTTCATGCTGCTTGCGTACTGCAGTATTTTGAAAACTCTTCTACTTGGTTCTCTTCTGCCAGTATAATAATACAGCAGAAAAAGTTCATCTATGGTACAACCAACAGAATTACTGCTTTTTTCCCTCTTACATTAAGCAAGCACGTAATTATCTGAGGAGACTAGTGTTTAGGCCTTGTTTTCGTTACAATATTTTTATTGTTCGTGGGTCATGTCTTGAAATCTGTTACTGATTTTATCGTTGGAAAATACCGAGTAAAGTTATTTTCAGCCTCCTTTCATATACTAACAAACATACACTGAGTTAAGTGCTACGATATGGGATAATCAAACACCAAAAAACATTGCATTTCATGAAGTGCCACATACACAATGCTAAAGTATCTGTTTATCTCAACAACATGTTAAACGCGCAAAATATTTTAAACTACTTTCATCCTACAGCTAAGATTCAGCTGGATCCACCAATAAACACAATATAGTTAATATGGGCATGTATGCAGTTTGTATTAGTTAAAGGGGACATAAATCATACTAACGAGGTAAATTGTTAGGCAAAGAACAATTACGTGCCTGAAAAATGATTCCGATGTAATTTTACCATCTTTAATATCAAAACCACCGCCACATTTAAAAATGAAATTTTCTACTCTAAAATTACTGAGAAGACTTGGAAAAGTATAGAGATAGCCTTGAATGATGCAACGAGGATAAGTTTACTACAATCTCCTACTACGAACCCCTTTAAATTTTCGAAAAACGTGTTGCTCGGTCCACAACGGACAGAGTTGAAATGATAGGTGACGTAGATTGACGTCGTTAAAATGTTTTGTCACGATTGTATTAATCGACTCGTTATCTTACACTCTTTCACAATTACAATACCTGATAAGCTTAAAAAGGCATTGTTCTACTTCAGGTTTTTGCATGTGTGTATAAGAAGTAAACAGTGCGTCGTGACGGCGCAACACTCGGTGCATTTCTTTTTATGGATTCCGCGATATCAACGATAATGACGACGGAATACCGATAAATACATATATATATATCTACAGGGCATATATACGTACATAGGGACAAACATGATACATATCGGGTGGACATAGCCGATGCGTCAATAAATTTGTTCCTAGATGAATTTGACGCACCTATCAAATATGATCTCTACCATAAGACATGGCAAGTTTCCTAATATTCGTGATTAAAATTCTTTCTTTCCTAACATCTACATAAAAATGATTCAAGGACAAGGTTTAGAAAAATTATCGACTATTCTTCCGATCTTGTGGTAACCACCTATACTCATCGAAACCTATGTTTTACCTTCCTACCAGAAAACACTGCTATCAACGAAAGCCATGATTAACAAAAAGAAAAGTGGGGGGGAGAAATAAAAGACTAGTTTTCTAGAAGCGCCGTAGCGATCGCAGTTCGCGGCTAATATTCCCCGGCAAGGGTATTAGAGGGACGAGAGAGAAAAAAAATCGAGAGGGGGATAACACGCACGGGGAGAATATGCGCGGCGTCAGTCTCTCCGTTCTCACAGAGCTTTATCGTGAGGCCTGCAATTAAACCCCTCTTATCCGACATAGATTCTACGCGTGGGACAAACGAAGCGTAGAGCGTTCGATTCTAAAAATATGAATCCGCGAGCCGCGCAGCGCCGGCGTCGTACGGGCGGAGGGAAAAAGTGTGGGGAACGAACCTCGTGAATAATGCGACCCGACGATCCTCACAAAGTTTCACGGGGCGTGTCGGGATGGGGTAATGCTCAACGGCAGCAAATAACACCCCTCTGTCGAGCGCTAAAATATGAAAGGCCAGGCCGAGCCTCCTGATGCGCCGCGACGCAATCGCGAAGTACGTACGGGGAACTGTATTGAATAATTGAGGTGCGGGGGCGTAGACGCGCAATCCGTTCGCTCATTTGCATGGTCGGGGTGAAGGGTGGAGAGGGTGGAAGAGATTGAAAGACGAGCGACGCCGAGGAGACGCCGATGGCCTATGATCGATATGGCTTGTATACAGCATACTGGACGTGAGACCGCAGGATCCGCGAGGAGTGCAAAGATGGTCTATAGGTGGTTTATAGGTGGTTCATAGATGGTTCATAGATGGTTCATAGATGGTCTATAGACGGACTATAGGGGTAGGCGCGCGCATGCTTCGAACGAACCGGAGCGGATCAGTAGTCCGAGTGCCGTCGAAGCGTCACTTTTAACTGTTGGGACGAAAATCGCGGGGCGAGAGGAGAAAAGGAGGGGGCGAAAATGAGGGCTGTTTCAAGGGTTCCGGGTCGGGTTTCGTCACGTCGATGACTCGCGTGTGCCGTGGAAGGAACTTTGGCCCATTTCGTTGAACAGTTTTCGCCCAGGGCACGCAGGCGACAACCTGTTGATAGGTCGCTGGGGATCATAATGCTCATTCTCGCAGGCCGGGAGGGTTCGTCGATGAATACGTGGGGGCCTTGAAGTTACTTTCGCCTAATTGCCGGTTTCTTAAGTGGATATCGGTCAGCGATCGCAGAACCAGGCGCTCGCTCGTGGCCTCTGGCACTCGCAGTGGAACTCGTACTGGAACTCGTAAATTCGCTCTCGACGGACCAAATCAAGCCGGTGGTTAAGAAGTTTCGAGGCAAGCGTTAATTGAAGTTGAAGCCGCGGTGACGGGTCAAAGAGAAGGTGGATCGTGTATCCGTGCGTGTGGGGGAGTCGGAGAATGGGCAGCAAGCTTTTTCTGCACGTCTGGAAAGTTTCGTCGGGTAACGAACTTGGTGGAACTTTTTTTCGCGGTTTCGCGGAGCGTATTTTGTGATTAACAGGACTTGAAGGCTGTACTTTCCACGATGTGCGTCGTTTCATGTGTCCGTTAGTTCGTTCGTTCTCATTGGCATGCGAGAGGGGAACACACAGAGGAAGGCTCGCTGTCTGCGATACTCTGCTCTTAATCGTGTGGAGTTACGGCGAAAGATTACGTCGAGGGGAAAGTTCTTCCGCGTAAGAATTGTTTCGGGTATGGCCGAATGACATTTATGGCACCTGTCGATTTCCGCCTTTCGTTCGAGCAAAGGGGACTCAACTTCCTGCACGGAGAGATAGTGACTGTTCATCGAAAGACGCACGTCTTCCGCTTGATACGCAGTCTGTTGTCCTACGACAGATAGGGCTCGGCCCGACAGGAATAATAACGATATCTTTCAATTCGCAATCAACTTCCACTTCGTCCAGCAAAATTATCGATTCCGGGGCATAAAATGCACTATCGCCTCGTCGTACGAAGCTACTCTACTTTTTGCGGAAAAGTTTCCACCTTATCGCTGATAGACAACTTCTGTTTCCGATACACGGGTAAGGATAATCTTGATATTGTGCCGATCGGCGAATCAGTATCGTGACAGACACCTCCTTGAAACGAGGTGCGGACCGCTCGTAAATTCTCGCTACCTCGCGCTCCCTCACGACACATATCGATTCCCTATGTGAAGTTACACGATGGTGTGTAATAATCCGACGTCGTAGATAGCGGGATAGAGGTGGCCTTTGTTAACTTAAACACCCGTCACGCGTGCCGGGCCAGATAACGTGGGGTAAGAGTGAAATTTTCAGAGTTACGCTTGGAAACACAGTCGATCGGGACTCTCACACTAAGCTTGGGAGGGTAGCTCGGGTAATTGTGTGCGTCGGCGATTTACGAGGGGTAACCCGGTGTGATCGATGAGCAGAAACGAGAGCTACCTTCATACGGGGTCGTACAAGTAACGTACGTGACAATGGATAGCAAGGAAATGAACGATACGAGACGATTGACTCAACCCGCTCTGTATATTTGCGGAGCAACGGACGATAGTATATTGCACAAGGAACAAACTCATTCGTGGTACAATAGCATCTTCGATGTCGTGTGCGGGCGAATGCGAAGGAAATGGTGTACGAGTAGGGATAGGATGCTAGTAAGGACGGTGCATCCGCCGCAGATCGTGATATCAAGTAGGGTAGGTATGTGGTACTCTTCAATAATGCAAGGGGGTATTAATGTAAAAAGAATGGCCACAAAATATAAAGATGCCTTTATTGCGATGTAGGTTGTCTGTTATAATCCTTCAATGCTTCTCTCCCTCCGTCCCGTATAATATTTCAACATAAGTTCACACTGTACTTTATCTGCACTTGTCTCTAAAATTCTTTTGCTTACTCTCGATCATCAAGGGAAGTGGCTAGATATTCGTTTCAACTGCAGTTACTATCGTAAGCGTATTTAACACATTTCTCAGTTACAATGTACGTTACAAATGGATTTTTCTTTTCTCGAAGTTAGTGGAAAAATTAGTTAACGATCAAATTGTACAAAAATACTTTCTTTTGCAATTGACACACACGTCACAAAGCCGTATGAAGTGGCAAATGGGTAGCGAGCCCATATCATCATTGCACATTTCGCAGCGTCACGAGTAATTGTCCAATGATCGTAAAGACGGCGATGCGATACGCCGGCCTCAACGATCATTGTGCGAGCTGTCTCGTGACGTGTGAAAGTTTTTTCATGTGCTCAGATAGCTACTGAACAACAGGCCACGTGACGTGTCGCAATAATGCTCGGCATCTACCTCGCGCCGGAAAACAAGCAATGCCGCGGCAAAAATGTGCGGACTGTTGGCACTTTATTGAAACAATGATATCACCCCGTAGAAAGTCACACTATCCTCGACCGGCAGGCGTTAGTAAATTATTCCACGCAACTGGCCAACTTCACTTTCGTCAATTCCTCTTAATATACTATGCATGACGTACTGTAGGAACGTGTATAGGTTATTTTATGGCGTTGACCCCTTCTCCTCGCAATCGTCATCCGTACACTTTGAATACGAATGAAAAATTTAAATTTGCAACATGGCACCAAAATAAGGTTTACGGACGCAGCACGCGCGCGCAGACGTGCCAAAAATTGTAACCATTCAGATTCGGACTGTCCTAGCGACGATCAGAAACCTGTGTGTTTTTTTTCTCTCCTATGTCACTTCAACTTCGCTCATTTTAAACGCGTAAACACGGTGTTCGGCCGGGTCTTACTGATCGTTATCTTTTCTGCGTTTCAGAAAGGACCGCAAGATCTCCAGACTAGTTTACTGACGACCAGCGTTCCTAGCAGTATTAAGGTGAGTACATTATCGAATCAAGGATTGGTTATAACGCTTGAACGGGTCAGTTTCAATTATTATGTTCTATTCAATTATATGTTCTAACAACTTTGTGCGGTTACAGGTACTGTTGGTCTTTGGTAAGGATGACCAGCAACTGGATATTCTCATTAGTACTACGAAGAGGTTGGGGTGGGTGGTGTCGACGGCGAAAGACTCAGAAATGGCCTTGGAATCCTTCGAATTGCGGGGCCATGAATTAGTGATAATCGACCGCAGAGGACATCGGACAGGGGAGGGCGATGCGTCTTGTAGGTATGGCTGAATACAATGCAAATTAAACCAATGTAACTTGGCACGCACACGGATTACAGATCGATGGAACTGTACCTTGCATTCTGGCATTCGCCTATATTCTCGGAAAATTTGTACAATTCTTTTTTATTTGTATCGCTTTTAATTTGTGGTAGATGCAATAATTTTGCTCATTCCACGTAATTCATGTTATCCTTTCGTTTTTTTTCCTTGCTACGATATCGTTGCAACAGCACATCGATTGAAAAGTGAGTTATTGCTTTGGCATTATCGATTGTATGTCTTGTTTGCAGGGCGATTAGGTCTAGTCCTCTTTATCACAACACAGTCATTATAGCACTCGTAAAAAAATCGTAAGTTGCGAATTATAAAGCAGAAGGAATTTGTGTCATCGTTTCACTGTCCATTCTCAAAAAATCTCTCGCAGGTACATAATGCATGCCGAGAAGGATGATATTGTGGGGGTTGAATTACTGGAAACAGGATACAGTAGGGTAAGGAAACGCATAGTTTTGTTTTTTCAACTTTCAACGGAAAATGATTTTCAGCTATGTAGAACTTGAATGGCAATATAGTTTATTAACTGTCACCGGTTCGCGCCAGATTGGTATTTACACCGATTCTGACCTCTAATTTATTGCAGGCACTTATGGAGTGTACGCACGAGGCTATATTAATTAATGAATTAATAGGAATTTATGCTAGTTCAGTATTACCAAGAGTTCAACTCGCTGCTGCCCACACGCTATATTTAGCACTCGATAGATGCCGCGATATGGTGCACGTGACAAATGAGAAAAACATTGTACAGGTAAAAAAAATAGAGAGAAAAAAAGACTATGCATTATCTGCCTTCTCATCAACGCAATTATTTACCTTCGATGATTGTAGAAAAATGCGTTTTTATCTGGCGATATATTATGATTCATGCTACAGGGACAAATCGTCATATATCGCTATAAATTTTACCCATAAAAATCGATAACAATTTATATTGCATCTACACATTTTTAGTTTGTGAATAAAGTTACCGAAAGGTTATTGGGATACGGGATGGAAGAGATAATGGGCAGGAATCTCTCGGAAATTGTTTTCTACGAAAATTCGTCACTTATGGAACAGCAATTGAGTAAAGGACGGGAATATGAAGGGAATATGAACTGCAAGAGGAAGAATGATCAAATGATTACGTTAAATTGTAGGATAATACCCTTTTGTACAGCGCTGAAGTACGTATATTTAAAAGAAGATAGCCTATATTAAACGAAAAATTCGATACGAATTATGTGAAGTATTGCAATCATAATCTTGCGAACAGATCAATGGTAATGTTTCCAGAAAACCAACACATTACATTTATGTCTACGACACAACCTATCTTTCGGAAAATGTAGCTATCAGTCCGTTAAGTCCGCTAACTACTAATCCTTTGATACCAGCTCAAAGGGCCAGCATATTATCCACCGCGCGAAAGTCTTCCGATGTTAGATCTGTTCTTAGCGAAGGTAAGATATAGATAGTCAGCGTCACATATTCGAATCGTCTAATATTCTGTCCCTTAACAGGTCGCAGGCGATCAAGCTTACAAAAACTGCACAATTTACAGTTAGAAGCGCCAATCACGAAAGTCATAACACTTCTGTCAAATGCGATTACGGAAAATACAAATCTCGAAACAGCAGCTCAAATAGATAAGGTAAATTGATTTAGCCGTTTACGTTACTAACTTTCCTATATGATGGAACTCCTTAATCTCTTGGTCGAAACGGTTAAACACGGAACGATGTGCCCGAAACGTTAAATACTCGTCGCTGTACGTGTTACTTCGCCTTATATGTTTTAGGCGATAGAACTACTTAAGACGACAGAACTCTACGTGCCGTATCTCAAGGAAGATAAAGTCTACACCGATCCAGTTGCAACGGATCTCGTCGGAGCTTTGCTTGCTGTAAGATAAATTGCCTTCGCACTATTTTTACATTCTTTTCTGCTTTCGTCGGCACGCGTCATCGCATTCATTCTGAAAAAATCTCTTATGCCCTTCTCCACAAATAGTCTCCGCGCTTAGCATGGGAATCGAGAAGATCATCTTCCGCCGATTCGTCTCGATTATCTACACTCAAGGCAATTGTCAGTCCAAATTCTTCGCGAGTGCAAATTAAAGGCTTTCGGGGACCACAGGAAATCGCAGACGTACTGGACCAATGTCTCGACTGGGACTATAATATATTCAAATTGGAAGTTATCACGAACAGAAGGCAAGCGCCTAACATTCTATTCATCGATTGTACGAGTTTTTGGGAATATAAATTCAAATTTCTCATTTTACAGGCCGTTAGTATTCTTAGGTGTTACTCTCATGAACTTGTATCACGTGCCTGCGAAGCTGGGCTGCGACGAGAAAACATTGCAAAATTGGCTGTCTCTCATAGAAATGCATTACAAGGCAGATAACAGTTATCACAACTCGACGCACGCCGCCGACGTTTTGCAAGCCACCGCCAAATTTATGCAATCCTCGAGACTCAAACAGATTCTAGAACCGTTGGACGAAGTTGCGGCCTTGGTCGCTGCTATCTGTCACGATGTCGATCATCCCGGTCGATCGAGGTATGTATCCGTTATCTTGCTGTATTTACCAAGTACATTTAACTTTACCAATTCTCAACATTCCCCCATTCCGCGGTTCCAGTCAGTTCCTGTGTAACGCTAACAACAAATTGGCGATACTTTATAATGATTTGACAGTGCTGGAGTCTCACCACGCAGCTCTGACGTTTCAGCTGACGCTGTCGGATGACAACGTCAATATATTCAAAGTACGTGTTTGGCAATATGGATACAGATACTGTTCCAGGGAAAGATGTACGATGATCTTAATTTTTCAGAATCTTGAACGGGAGACGTACAAGCAGGTACGACAGAATATCATCGATATGATTTTGGCCACTGAAATGACGAGACACTTCGAGCATCTGGCAAAGTTCATGAACGTCTGCAGTGCGAGAATAGGCGATGGACGAATAGAGGTAATTAACGCTATAAGCGCCAGTCGTTAATTGCATAATCCATATCCGCGAACGTTCTGCTGTTTTAATAGAAAAATTTGTTTTTCCTTTAGTCGTATTCCGACTCTCCCGACATGCCCATCCTATTAGATTCGGAGAATATAATACTGGTAAAGAGAATGATGATCAAGTGCGCTGACGTCTCAAATCCGACACGCCCTCTAAGAGCTTGCGTCGAGTGGGCCAGACGAATCGCCGACGAGTACTTTGCACAGGTAAAATGAGCTGGCACGCAAGAAAATACAATTGATTCAGTCTTTGTTTGGCGTGAGTCCAGCGGAACGTTCCATTCAAAATCCGATATTTTCAGACGGACGAGGAGAAGTCTCTAAAACTGCCGGTAGTGATGCCTATGTTCGACAGACAATCGTGTTCGATACCGAAATCGCAGATCGGATTCGTCGACTTCATTATCAACGATATGATCGAGGCTTGGGACAGTAAGTCCCTTCTCCCCTACTAATTATTTAACATAATATAATATCATAAACGTTTTACCAACCTTCCCCTTCTCTTTGCAGCATTCATTGACATGCCGGAAATGGTGATACACATGAAACAAAACTACGAAAAATGGAAAGAATTCAACGTAAGACGGATCTTTATTTTGTCAAATTCACGTTTGCCCCTGTAAAGTATAATCTACGATATTCGTGTCCCTGCTAAGGAATTACGTACCTCGGAACAATCCCAATTGTGTAAAGGCTACTTGATTTTTCATGCTCGTGTTTTCTGTCCTGCAGGAGCTAGGCATATCAACACTGCAGGATATCGAGAAATTGCAGGAGGAAACACCGGATCTGACCATCCCAAGGATACCCGCAAAGAAAGCCAAATAGAAGAAGCTAAAAACTCCCAATCCATCCCGATATAAAAATGTCGCGACTGTCATAAAACATGTAAAATATCATTTAAGATAGAAGAAAAATCGTATGTTTATAAGATATTTTTAAGAAAATACATGTCATTCACTGTACTCCTACGTGTTTTTATTATAATATTTCTCATCCATTCGTACCCTTACTCCCAGATCCATTCAGCCTCATTTGCTCAAAACTGCTAGCTAGGATAAGTTTTATAGAACAAAATAGCCTCTTTTTTATTTAGTTCGTGACATTAATATCTTGTGTCTTAATTATTCACGCACATACCTTGATAAGTTTCATGGTTTTCTTGAAAATAATTCTTCATTTCGTTGAGTATAGTCGCTGATAAAAAAAGGTGTGAAAAAAATATACTACTACTTGGTAATTAGTAAAAATACATAACGTATTTTCCCATAGGGGATTGGTTCTGCTTAGCAATTAAATAAACTCTTCAATTTATTTATGATTTCACTTTATTGTTTCTCTCAGCCAATAAAAGATGTTGGGCCTATTTTGCAGGCATAGTATTCAATACACCGCTGAACAAAAAGTTGGTTTGCATTCGTTTAAGAAGTTATACATGTTTCGGAAAAAGTATATGTATATAGGTGGTATAGCGAGATGGTGAAGAATGTTCAGAAAGCATAGTTTCTATGCTGTAACCTATATATGGACACGCCTATAATACACTCGTTTTATCGTGTACGGTTAAGTGAATTCACGCGCAATAGTACACACGCTCGGTATATAATAAACACTTCTGACAGAATGTTTGATGTATCCTAAACATAAACAGCGAGAAAATAGCGCAATGTGTCAAACTACCCAAGTTGCATATATCGTACAGATGTTACTAAGTCACAGATATTATACACGCTGCTCTTATAAGTGCTCTACATATATGTGCAAACGCATTGTATTGGGGGTACAAATAAGTTTAGAGGGTCTCTTTTTCGTTCGACCTTTCTTGGCTCGAGTTCATATGGAACCCAATTTCCTTGTTTTTACACCGTACTCATGGTGTCTTGAGACAGTTTGAATTCGCATGTTGAGTCGCCCCCAAGGTTTCAGCCAACTCCTCATCAGCTGCACTTTTTTTGAAATTAAAATGAAAAAGGCAGCGCTTCCCGCAAATTGTGATTTGTTGGCACAAAGATTGACATGGTTAGAGCACAAAGTAAGTATGTTGTTTACATTTCTGTTGATTTATAGCGGGAAAGGATGACGCTTTAATATAGTTACAAGATGGTCCGGAGCGATTTAATGCAGTTACGCCCATCTTTTCTAAATCCCTAAAAACTTATTTGTAGACCCGATAATGTCATACAGATGACTCACGACAAACGTTATTAACAAGACCAATGAATAAATAGTCCGTTTTATCCAGTACCATTCAGATGGTTATTCGTATTTTCTTCCATAACGCGAAACTCGCCGGAAGAGATGTTTGGGTCATTATTAGAGTCTTAAATCTTAAGCCGACGTCATGAATCTTAATTCGACGTCCCTTAGACCTTAATTCGAGGGATTGGTATTCGAAAGGTTAATCAGCTTTAACGCTAGGTATTGTTTTAACATTAACCTACTGTTATCGCTATATAATGCCGCATAAGATTACTTCAGCTGAAATACCACTACTAGTTCACACCAATGCATTTTAACAATTTGTTGGAAATTTCCATTCTCCTTAAATTTGTAGAAGATAGAATGACTCTAAATAAAATCATCGTTGCAGTGTCCTTGGACGAAAGGGAAGATAGTAATCTATGTGAAACTAAAGTTTGATACTAAAGACAAGTATAAGAATAAGAAATTAGAGTGGAACAAAAGTTTAGTACTATAATTTAATGGATGAAAAAATTGGAAACTATTAATTTTGATCACCATTTTTGAACTTTACTGCGCATCACACCATACGACAGCCTTTCAAGACTGTCAAGCTCGTAGAAACCAGAGTGAAGAGCAATATAAGACTAATGAGATCTATCTGCAAGTCACAAACGGTTCTACTTTTGTTTCAAGAATATGTTCGTCGCCCGTTAGGCACAGAATTCTCAGGTGATCACTTTCTAAAATATAAGAAAATCAATGTACCATAAGATGCTTTTCGAACAAGCATACAACTGAATATGTGGAACCACAAGTTTTTTTATTTAGTTCATCCTCTACAAACCCTAAGATGAAGCAAGTGTCTCCAAGAGCTTGTGACCCTATTACCTTGAAATTGGAATTGTCTGGTTCTTAATACCCGCAACAAGTGCTTATCTACACCTAGTCTCTGGAATGTTGTTTGTAAAAATGCGATAGCTTTGCTTTTTAAGTCTTTTGTCCTTAGGCCTTTATTCGCTGCAGAATTGGTCGAATGTTTATAACCTTTAGTAACGCTTTTTCTGTAAACGTATGAATGTCAATACGCGTAGTGCGAGTTGTACTCGCGATTTCTCGCATTTATGTCCATGGTGTGGTCCTAAGATTGTATTGTATAAGTGGCTTGATTTTTGAACGACGTTATTCACTTATACGCCGATAATAGATCCCTTGCACTTGCCGCTAGTAGAGAGAACTTCAACATATATAAACCGATGGGCCCTAACGATTAACAGCATCTCTTACGATATTGTCTATCATTTATACGTAATTAATAATAGTCCACGCATAAGAATTATTTTTTTTTGTGGCGCGTAAGGATCGCCAATTTTCCACTTTTTCTTCCCCAACCGTATTTCTTAACGCTAACAAATGTTGAGACTTGTATGGCTCGGTTGCCCCAAACGCGTAGCGTTCACTTAGAGGGGCTTCCTTATTAAAGATCGAAATGAGCAGATTAGAAAACATCGAATATCTTTCATTCATAGATTAGTAAAAAAAGAAAGGGACTTGATTAGACACGGACTGTTTACAAACTCTCAATTTCGCGAGAGATCAGATTAGGATAGATCCGTATGTATAGATCTGTATTGAAGCACTCGCGTCACCGAGCGGAATCTGTCACGTAGTACACAATAGCAAGATACTTTGCAAGCGGTTCATCAAGAGTTCTCAAGATCAAAAATAAGCTGACAGCACACCGATGTTGTCACTCGCACGTAAAAAACTCTTGCTCCCACCGCTAATAAGACCATGGACCCTTTGAAATCACGCACGCTTCACCAGAGGGACAATGCCCTGAGAACTATGCGCCATAAGTCATCTTTCAGCTCTTGTTCATTTCCTCAACACCGCAAAATTCATGCATCCACTCCACACACCCTCCTCCTCTTTCACCGCCGAATGAAACAACCACACACGACATCCAAACCTGGTACCGCGGAAATGGCTGCACAAGTTAAGCATCAAGTTGCCGTCAGAAGCGGATATATAATCGCACAAGGATCTAAACGTATCGTACCTCCCTTCGTAGGATTACCTTTGTCTCTCCACCTCCTGTTTTCACCGTTACTTTTTTTTTTCGTTTTTCACATCGACTTTTTCGTCGCTTCGGGGTAGGACACGTTAGGACGCGAGATGGAAGGGACTGGAAGGAGGATGATGATCGTCGAAAGAAAAGACCTCCCCTCCTAATCGTCCCTCGCTAAGCAAATACAAGGTGCCCGCTCGAATGATCGCGGAATAATCGCGGAATGACGGCGCGTCGCGTATTATATGCACCGTGCCAAAATTGTGTTAACACTGAATCACGTCGGGCACTCAAAAAGCGCCCCTCTCCCTCCCGGACACCCACATCCGTGTATTCTTGGACAGGGTAGTCAGTGAACGTCACGTGGCTTTTTGCCGGGCGGCGTCATCGTCCGCCCCCTCTTTTCGACTTCGGCGTCGGGGCCTATTTAAGTTCCTCGCGCGTCTTCACACGGATCAGAAATAAATCCGAAATCCTGAATCGCTCGACTTTCTGGATACCACCGAAGCTCGCACCTCACCTTGCCACTCGAGTGACAGCCGGACTCCACGTTCACGGAAAAGTAGGTTCTTTCATCAAAGCGCGAATGCACGTTCGACTTTTAACACCCTTTTCTTCGTCTAACTTCGCCTACCAGGACGATCGTCCTCCTCAACACTTCTTTTCCCGATCAACAGCGACGTCATTACTCTCACGCCTAGCAAGTATAGTAACCTAGAGTATTCGATAGCAATGCTTAAACGTTACGCTAGCATATCGCGTTGTTAAATGTTAGTAGTTTTGTCTGCGGGTTTAATCTTAAACTAAATAACCCTTATACCTTCAGCGAAGTGTCTTTGCCGTTCTTCTACGCTCAGTTACACTTCTCCAAAAACCCATTGATGATTCACAATCGCGAGCGATATCCCGAGGACACCGAGGGTGTCCTTTAACCGACTTCTCTCATTCCACAGTGCGTGTCAATTAATAGGAAAGCAAATCCGACAGGAAACGTAATCGCGCTCGTCGGTCGCGCCGTCCCACGTCCTACAATTACAGATATTTGTCCGATGTTTAAACAGGAAGGCTTACCCCTCTAACGCTGTCTTAACACGATGGTTAACGAGCGTTTAAATATGTAACGCGTTAATCGCGACCTTAAAACCATTGATGCCTTAATGATCATGCCTTAATGATCATGCCCTTCACTTCGTAATCTCAATAACACTCACCGCGCGCTCTACAATACTTTTTCCCTGATTCCTTCTCTCTTTCCCTCCCTTCACCGACTCCCTCACGTATTAGATTTGTACAAAAATCTTATCACAATCGATAGCATCGCGCCATCGAAATGCCGCTCCGCCAAACACAGCGTTCGTTTCACGATTCCTACTCCCTTACCTTAAATGTACCCTGCTCACTTCTCCCGCTCTCGTTCGCCTCTCTTCCCGAATTTACTCTAAGCGATTAAATCTACCCGACACACGCAGATGTAGACGGTGATTCAAAAACGCGTCCCTGCTGTTTGTTCGTTGTTCTCCATGTTTCTATGATTCTTTTCTGTCTCGCATTAACTTTCAACCGTCACCCCACGGACACGTCCCGCGTCGTTCTTGTTATTGTATTATAATTTTCAGCCTGTAGGTTCTGTGCTACCTCAGAATTCCCGATATTAATTAGTCGCTTACGATGTACGTATCGTTATAGTGTAGACGTAGTGTACCCGAGAGTTCTAACACTATCAATTAATGTTTGTTTTACCGCACGTAAATTCCGCGAGCTGAGATGTCAGTTGCGGTCGATAGATAAACTTTTGTATATGCCCGTGTTCGATCCTTAGAGAAGGTCTCGTTCGTGAATAGTGTTGTAATTCGAATGATGTTATCTTTCTTTTAATATGCTTTTACATCGCGTGTGTTATAATACGATTAAGCGATTTTGGTGCGATTCCTTAACAGAGGATAACAAATATAAACGATACCGATATGATATAGATCAATCGCGTATCAGTTTCTAGAAGGTACGAATTATTCTTTAATTTATACTGAATCGTATGCGTAATATGCCGATACCGAATAAAGCGTGCATACCGGGGGGTAGTAGTGAATAAAGTATGCATACCATATACTCGAGGAAACGTCTTAAATAAGGATGATATTACTGGATAAATATATACGCGCGTGCTTTACTGCTACACGGCACACGATCTACTGCTTTAGAGCGATATTACCAAAAAACGGATTTCCCCACCGATAAGCCTGATATAGGTACAGAGTATACATTATATACCGTGATATGGAAAAAACACTTAAGCGATATAACGGGGATGATATACCTGTACGTAGTGTTCCGAAGCCTGCCGTAATACAAGCAACGGATCTAAGTAGACGCAATGGTAAATTACAGTCGTACAACTACGCTCTTAACTCTTAGATAATCTTAAACCTACCATAGCTTAAACAGTCTCCAAAACTTTTAAGCTAGCCGTGTTTCGTTGCTGCTCCTGATAGTATCAACTCCGTGCTTCGCGCTTTTCTATTCAATCTCAACAATTATCCTCCCCGCACCCTAAAGCTCTACTTTTCCTATTCGCGCATGAAAAAAAAAATGATCATCAACCAGGATCACATGAAGGTTCTCTTTCCAGGATGTCAGTCGTACCGCTTATGTTCCGCGATTGGTGGGATGATTTCGATCGCCCTATGTCGCGGATAATGGATCAGCACTTTGGCAGAGGACTGCACAGAGACGATCTGATCTCAGGATTCTCCGACATGGGCATGACCAGACCGTTCCGCACTGGTTTTCTTGGGAACTCGTATTATCGGCCATGGAGGAACGCGGTGGTGGCGCGTCAAAACTCGAGTGGCTCCAGCACGATTCAAGTCGACAAGGATCACTTTCAGGTAGGTGGATGCTTCGGTATTAATCGAGCGAAAAACATGGGTCCCGTTCGCCCTACTTCAATTTCTGCTGTCACTCTTCTCACAAAACTCTGACTAGCTCCGAATCTTAAGAACCGAGCGATCTCCCATTTCTATTTCGCAACGCTACTCTTCATCGTTTTTTTTTTCGTCAATAGCGATCAGAGATGAACTTTTCTCGTTCGTTTACTCGTTGCCCAACGTCGCGGATCGCTCGTCAATGACGCACGACTTTTATTTCAGTTTCAAACGATCAACAACCACACCCGGTGGATCGAATTTCACGTTCGCTGGTTCCGTTTTTTTGTTCGACAGCGACACACTCATCGCGATTGCGCGACTTGCGAGATTTTGCCTGCTTTCGCCTGACGTTCGTGACTGAATTGGTGTTTTGACTTAGCGTGATTTCTGTAATTCTAAGATCATCGAATCGAATCCGTGTTCGTTCGGTTGGTGAAACTCTTTAAAAAGGAAACCGATTCGATGCGTTAAACATTCGAATTCTCTCTCGACTATCGATAATTTATCCGAGCTGTATCGATGACTGTATCTGCGATCGACTACTAATATGGTTCGTTTATGCTGCACGTTCAAACTTTGCTCGAGTATGAGGAACAACGTTAGTCTAACTTGGAAAAAAGACAATCTATCATTATTTTACCGAGTTCCCCAATTTCTGGATATAGCAATCCAAATTCAACCGCCGAGTACATTGCTCAGTTGGTGTCTTCTCTTTCATGGGATGAAGCTAACATGTATTAAAGCTTCCCCTCAGAACATGCTTCTCTATTAGCAATCAGCATTTCAACAACATTAACATCACGTTATGCATCCGGCGTCTCAATGTAGGAACGAAGCTGATATCTGTTGCTCCCTTCTATGCATGTGTCGTAAAGTGAAATTTTTACTTCGTTCTAGATCCGTTTATACGTCATTTTATCGTTAAGCCTACATTCTGCAGGTATACGCAAAAAAGTGCGTTGATTCTCCTCGCGATCTAACTACCGTCCTGAACGCGTTACGCATTTCTCAGAATGATCTTTTCTGATTGAATTTTTGAGGAAGCACGTTTGACATCTTCGCGGAGTCCGCGGTCGTTAATAATATTATCCGTGACGTTATGTATGGAGAGGACGCGATGAACGATTGAAAGTTGTATTTTCTGTCAAATCTGCGACGAAGGTCGAAGGGAGGTTGTGGCCTTGACGGCAGTCGGTATTGCATACTTGTTGCGATTAGTGTCTGACTTATTTACGTTGGATTAAGCGGACTCACGATATTCTTCTACTTTTCACCTTTGGGCATTGATCTCTAATTCGTAAACGTACGTCGACCGATTTATTTCGCGGTCACGCGGCTTCTTCCAGTTTACGTATATAGAAAACACGGTACCACTATGAAAGGGCGGAAGTACTGCTGCAACGAACAACCCCTGTCTTTCCCAGGATTGCCTGCCCGAAGGCGGAATCCGGGGAAAGAGAGGGATTGTTCGACCGTACGCCGACTGACTTAAAGCACTAGCAAGCCTTTGATTATTAACCGATCACACAGGTAAATTATAAGGCGAATACGTAAGCGAACTCTAACACAAGTCTTTTGAGAAAATGAATACGGAACAATTGACAGTAACTCTGATCACACGCACACAGCCACACACACCTCACGAAACGTACGAATTAACACAAGGTCACTCACGAAAAACTCACAGCACAGCCTCACTCACCCAACGAAGGAACTAATGTTATCGCGTTTATCAGATTGGAAGAGGCTTCTCGCACGATTTCTTTTGGACGCTTCGAATATGCTCGACTACCGAAAGTTGAGTATCCGAAAGGGTAATGCGGATTGTTAAAGGGGCGCAGTCAAGCGGCAATTGTAGAATGCAAAAGATCTATTGCACCATCGAAGAGAACAATGGGAGAAGAGCGTTTCACGCTGAGGAATTTCAGCTTTCGAATGTTACCAGAGAATCTCTCCCGAAAATAGCTCTTACGGCATGTTAATTTATGTATCGGGACAGTGGTCTAAATACCACCGCAGAAATAACAACGACCGTCCCAAGACTTCCGGCAGCGCCGAAAGTCAAGGGACAGTCGTTGTCTCTGTTATAGAGACGGAGTTCAGAGAAGACTTTTTTTCAATAATCGATCTTACGTATTACTGCTGAATTAAGAAGGTTTGGTTTTGACGGAACAAGATGTAAATTCTTGGAAATGACAGTTGACTACCGCCTAGCCGACAGTTCTGGACCTTTGACAATTAAGTTCTCTTTCGACTTTACTAAATCTTACAACAGTTAGAGATATTGCGATTCTGTGAATTCTGATTATCGCGAAAGAAGCAAACTTCCAAAACCCAAGATTAAAAGGCACTCCCCTCTCTTCCGGGAAGACTTTATATACTTCTTAAAGACGATATTATTCTTATAGTATATTCGCTGATGTTAGCTTTGTCGGTCTGGATAAAACGGTTTAATTCACTCCTCGATCCTATACGTAGATACACACAAATACACAGTCCTTATCCTGATCTAATTCGAAGTATGAGATTATTATGTACTTCTTAATGTAACTTAGTAACTCGGTTGTACCCTATATCTGCTTATGACTTGCGTACGACGTTCAATGTCGAGAAAAGCAGGCTACTTTTTATGGAGCCTCGTTTGTTATTTGAAGTGATTTCTACATTCTTGTATAACTTATTGTGACTACCAGCTAAATGCAACAATTTCTGTACAAAAAACCTCGTTAAATTTTCAGCGGCTGAGATTCACTCTAAAGTGACTCATCGGACTTTTTTTATCCCATCAGATACAAAAAACGCCGTAGAGAAAAATTTACAAAACGTACAACTTTTTCTACAAAAAATAATCGAGTAGCGGCAAACCGTAGGTACTTTTAAAAAGTGAGAAAACTCGCATGTGGAACTGACAATGGTTTAAAGTGATCGGAAGTACGCATTCGTAAATCGGGATACAGTCTAGAGAGGATGGAACACGGGTAGGATAGGATAATGGGAACGGAGGGGGATGGGGATGCAATGTGCGACGGGGAAAAGGTGTTTGGGTGAAACCAAGGGAAAAGAAGAAAAATAAATATAACTCAAAACGTAAAAATACTCCTTAACGGGCTAAAATCGAATCAAAGCAATACCTTAAAGTTAAGACAATTATTTTGACTGAGAACTCTGCTCACGCAGCGAACGGAGGGAAACGTGAACGTAAAAATTGGTACACGTAAGAAAGGGATGAACAAAAAAAACAACGCGGCTAATAAGTCCGAACGAAAATGTGCGGAACACCAGAAGACCCGGAGACTGGTTATTGCTGGTACAACTACCACCCACCGCTGTTATCTCGGCTACTTCTCGTGCTTCTTATTTCACGTCGCATAATGGTCGCCGTGAACTCGCGCGATTACAAAGATCGTACCCGTGTATGGATTTGTACACGTTCTTCTTGTTTTTTTTTTTTTTTTTTTTTTATGATAACCCTAACGCCCAGCTCGCGCAGCCTGCTGCGAGCCGGGCGGCGCAAAAAAGGTCGCACTTTTCGATTCGCACTTGGTGTTCTCTCGATAAAGTTTCTGTTTTTTGGTCGAAAATTGAACCCTTCTTCTGCAAATATGACGGATGTATTAGAGGTGAGGCTTAAAATGCGCAAGACAATGTCCGCCCGCTTCTATTTCGTTAAACAATTTTCTTCGGATTTCAAATGCAAGTGTAGCTGTTCTTAGTCCAGCATTGGATTTCGTTGTCTCAAATAATGTTCGCTATCAACAAGCGTCTTTAAGTTCGCTTTCGCGACTCCGATTTCTAATTACGTTGTACGTTGGGATCGGTTCAGTGTAATCCGGATGAAATTAAGAATCTAATTACTGGCACTTGCCGGCTCGCAGAGCGCGGCTTGAAGTTGTTCGAAAGTCTCAGATTGTTTTGTCTGCTTCTGAAGGAAACTGTTGTCGATGTATGTTGTGCGCTATGTGGTCCGTCAATTGAACTAAACTTTCCAAATAGCTACGCTTTTGCCAGTGTAATTGAATTTCGAAATCGAAGCAACGTAAATGAATTCGGCAGCTGCCGATGACAGGTGCTGATAAGCTTTTGCAAGTGCGCTTCTTTCAAACAAATTGGTCGGTCGTATCTTTATTTACTCTGAATGCATGTAATTTACTCTACTTTGTGCGCAATGGATAGCTACTGAATCGAAAACGGGACTACAATTGCAATTACATCATCCTGACGGACATGGAATGAGCTGTTCAATAAACAGTGGGAATTTTTAATTACGCCGAACGACTGCGACAGCTGCTGTCTTAGCGACTTCTGCAGGTTGGAAATGAGTTGAAACATTTTAAGGCTGGATTTTAAAGAGCCACGGTGTGTTCAGAAAGCTCTAACTCATCTTGTCAAGTCCGAGGAATGACAAGAAATATATCAATGATCCTCGCAGTCTCCCGCGACTGTTCTTCGCGAAAACACTCTCAATTTCCCAAGTAATTTACTGAACAATTCTTATTGGACAGAAGACGGTCAAAACTTTATCGAAATGCTCTAACGCTCAATATGTCGCTCGCAACGCCGAAGTTGTAGGTTTTGCTTGATAAAATCCTATTTTTGCCCGGGCAGCTCCCCCCCGCCAGAGGGGGGAAAACCCCTTAATGATGAATCAGGGGGATCGAAATTTGTCTCTCTCGCCTTGAGGGATACTGGGTACGTGCTAGTTTTCTCAAAATACGTTAAGGGCTATCGCGCGGGAAATTAAAAAAAAAAGATAGACGACAGCCAGTTTCGTATGTGATTTGCCTCCTCCGCTTTCTCTCACCGCCGACGCTACTCCGATATCTCTACTACTTTTCTCTTTTAATCACAGTTTTACCACAGATTTGTTTTTGCATCATCTCTATAGTTTCGGTACATCTTTGAGCTTCTGTAACGTTGATCGACTTGCTTTCGCTACTTCCTCTCAACGGCCTTTCCCGCTCTCTTTGTTTCAACGTTTTTTTTTTCGCTTAACTTTCGGTGCACGGTCGCGTTATCAGCTATGGACGCGGAGCACAATCGACGCGATTACAGAATGGTAAATAGAAATGTTTAGCCCAAAACAATTAGCCGTGACGCGCGGGTCAGTCTTATGTACGACAGGAAAGAATCGAAATTGTCGCGGGATGTCCCTAGGACCCTCCCCTCCCCACCAGGAGGCGCCCTCTCTCTCGCACGGGGCTATCCCCGGGAGCCCTCTTAACTCCCTCGGGCCCTTGTTCTCCTAAGCTCTATAGAAAAATAAATCCTTTAGAAAACCTCAACAATGGAAACATACAAATTGATCTCCGTCTCGCGTGCATAGAAAACGCTTCGCTCGTACAAATCGCGTTACGCGACTCCGCTTTCTTCGTCAAGCACTCATCTTTACACGTATGACTCAACACACTCAAAATGTAAATATATCACACCCTCTGGGCTTCTGTCTTCGGTTCGTACACACCCCTCTCTATCGTCTCCTCCTACCTCCCCCTGTTTCTCACTCGCCGAGTTCGTTACTTATTTGATTCCCTTTTCTTTCTCTTATCTCGGCCTCGTTATCTCAAAAAGGATCGCGCGCACCGAGGTGATCACCTCGGTGAATCACCTCGGTTCGTCCTGTCTCAGGCAATTGTAAACTTCACTCTCTCGCTTGCCTCGTGAAAAACGCACACGCTACCATGATCTAATTGGATGAACCGAAGAGCAGAGAGCGCAATCGCGTGCACTTATCTGTCTCCAAGGATCGCGCGCAAAGTCCAATAATGATCACCTACTTGTATGTATTGCTGGCGCAAAAAAAAGAACATTCATCACACAAGTAGGTGCGCCTGGCAACTACATCTTTCCGGTTTACTTTTGTACGGGCGATGAAACTGTCTAAACCTCCAGATTTTTACATTGAACGCCGGGAACAGCTTAGAGTGGTCCTGCTGACCGTGGGCTTGCCATCTACATTTTTTTCACCCAAAAGTTCCCTCTTTCCTGGTGAGCTCGAACGAGCCACCTTCTCCGCGATCAACTATGCACGCCCTACAATCTTTAATCCTCGAATCGTTAATGGAAGAATGCGTCGATGGCTACACGGAGTTTCTTTTAGTGGTTAGCTGGAGTGTGTAATTGTGCGTAAACGTCGGGGTGGGTCTTATGAAATTTCGCCGATGGTTCTGCTGCGCGCGTAGCGAAGATGTCACCTTCCTGCATAAGCTTTGTTACAATTGTTTGCCTGAATTCTAATACCTGAGTGCGCGTGGGGCCTGGGTGAGGGCTCACCCCGCGCCCACCGGTCACTTTATGCTCAATGTGTTTTTGTGAAGCCTTCCCTGTAGCGTTGATGTTTAATTATTCCGGGGGAAAGTGGAAGGGGGACGCTAACCATCGAAATCTCCAACGCCGCTAATGTGCTGACCTTGCCATGAGTTACAGTGGGGCTGCCCGAAGGTACCCTCTCTCTCTCTCTCACTCTCACTCGAAAGTCGCGACAACCTCTGCCCTTTCAGCAAACTATCCGTGCTAGGGACTCATGACGACACTTTCAATGCTCCCGAATTGTTCTGCAGGTAATACTAGATGTTCAACAATTCTCACCGGACGAGATCACGGTGAAGACGGTCGGCAACGACGTTGTCGTTGAGGCCAAACACGAGGAGAGACAGGACGAGCACGGCTATGTCAGCCGACACTTCGTACGCAGATACGTCTTGCCAACGACCCACGACCTGACGAATGTGACCTCGAGCCTGTCCTCGGACGGTGTTCTAACAGTCACGGCACCCAGGAAGGTAAGCACCGGCGAAACCGAAAGAGCCCACTCTCTCAGAATCGCCACACCCGCTGTCTATTCACGAGAATCGCGAACGGACAGCGTACTCCCTTCACTAGCTTTTCGCTATCTTTCGTTCTGTTTTTTTTTCCTAATCCAAGAATCCGATGCCGTGACCCTCCCTCGTGTCTGCGGGTATTGCGCTTACATAGGTAGCTCGCTGACGGTCGATTTATCTCGATCAAATTACCGAGTGATCTCTAAACCATAAAAAGAACATGTCTCATTAAACAAAGATGGCGTGATCACACCCTTTAACGTGGACGAGGCACACTCATGGAGCGAAGCGAGAGTTTATCTATTTTAACGGACTGTCAGACTCGATGCGCTCGACAGCGAAGAGCGTCCATTCCCGATTGACTTCTAATAGCGCTGCAAGGATAGAAAACGGTAGAAAGCGTCCGCTTTGTACGTTTCAAGATAGTCTGGTTGGCGCTTGCAGTGTATAAAAGAGGCGATTAACGGAACGGAATGGACGCGTCGAGCTTTCAACGATTCTTGTTATGTTAAAATCGATAACACTCAATCGATAAGTGCCCCTCACCCGCAGTTACACGCTGTGATAAACTGAGCGGACAGTAGATAGTGTGTAAACCATGAATTAACAACGGAGTTGACGTTATTTATAGTTTCACTATCGATCGGCAGGAGTGTACGCTACACGTTAGGTGCGCATTCTTCACTTGAATTTTGTGCAATGCATGAAAAATTTTGCCAGAATCTTGTCGGCAATTTTTACTATTCCAAATTTGCGCCACGTTTCAATGACCAACTAATTTGATACGGTTATGGTTTCTGTATCAAACTGTCGGATTGTTTTCAATTTCTTTCTCGTAACGACACTACGAGCCGGTTTCTCCTACTTCCACACATTTTTCAATATCCCGCCTCCTTCCTTCCCATCGCTTATATTAAAATACTATAATACGTTCGTGATAATCACGGATCGTAGAATCGCTTACCTAGGTCTCGAAGTGCTTTTCCTCTCTTACGTTCGAAACGTGCAGTAATTTGAAACCCTAACCAGACCAGATTTTGTTGCGTACGGATTGTTCAAGCACCGACCCCGTAGGGTGCACTAAAAAAATACAAATAGACAACCCTCGTAATGTGACCAATAAATGACCGTAGAATCTAATTGATAATGATGTCAATCTCGACAGAATCAGATTCCTGCTGGAACCGAAAGGGTCATTGACATCGTGAAAACGGGAGTGCCAGCGGCGAAGCCGGTTACAGTCGAAACTGAAACAACCGGCCCGATAATCACTGAGAAACAATAAACGACTCGCACAGGAATATAATCGTTTGAACCGTCGGAGAAATCAGTCTCCAAAGAATGAAACACTGGATCATCGAGCATGAGCCCATTTTGTCATAAAGAACAACGATGCACATTTGTACGTGCAAGTACAATCCACATTATTTTTGTATACATGTAATTGAGCTTTTGTAAGAGAAAACTAGAATGTACAAATAAATTCTATTGTATTTGGCAAGCATCCCTGTGTATTAATTTAACGTTGACATTAACATTTTGTCCCACTAATGGTCTGGTCTAGTTAAATACTCGACGTGTGTAATACCTTTGAAATTTAAATCATTTTATCAGTTATATGTTAATCATTTAACCTAAATATTACGATGTGTCATATATTAAATGTATTTCTAATGCATATATAGTTCATGTAATGTCTGTATGACGAAAGCTACAGTTTCGGAACAGCTGCACAAAGCACGCTTATTGCCAACGTTCCCATCTTTCCTCAGCTACTTTCATGAAACTGCATTGTCTTCACCGTTCAGTGCACCGTGTGTACAGTCTACTCCATTTTGACCTTATAAAGCAGAGCCGACTGTCGACTGTACACTGAAACGTACAGTTATGCAAGTGCATCGCTACAGACAAAGCCTGAGCAAATACAAAAGCACTTAACAAATCCGTAGCCTCAACCGTTGTATCCCGAAATGGTCGGCCACCATTTTGAACGCCTCAGTCAAAACAGATTACCGGTCTCACCCAGCTGATTCATTGATAACGAAAAATATGACAGTTACTCATCCGACTAAGCAAACGATGCCCAATATATCCCCGATAATGTGATATGAAGTGTCTGTTGAAGAACCTATGACGTCTACGAGGGGTCTATGAAGAATCTACGAAGCCTATATGAGATCCTATCGAAGTAATGAACTTGAGGACTAAATGAAGATCAAAAAATTGAAATGAAAAAAAAAAGTCGAAAATACTCACGGTACACTGTCGCGCTCCGCACCGTAGCCCGTTCGTCTACATTTTCACGTTGTCGGTGGTCGCTGCCTGGTTGCGACGAAAAGTAAGTTGAGGTGAATTCACTGATTGTACTGTGGTGGGGTCTTCGGGTGTTCGCTGCGTCCGAACGGAACGAAGGTTTGTTTACGAATGCGGCGAGACTCGGTGCCCGGGCGGCTTATATAGCCGTCAGCGGCGTCGCAGCGCCGAACATTCGAGACGTTTCGCCGGCCCTCGCCACATAATGCGCACAAAGCTTCCGCACATTATTTCGGCCCCTGAACAGGTCCCGATCGACTCGAGACCGGTATCAGCGGACTCGTCTCGACGAGATCTATCACCGGGTGTGACTGGCCTGACGATTTTTTGGCTAATTGCTTTGAAAACGAGAGAACGCGAAGTATTGATCGGCCGGGAGGCGACGCGAGTTCTGGCACGTTCCCTTGCCTGGGTCCCACCATAACCTGACCCACACACAGACGCGCCGACCGTGTGCATCGCACTCCTCCGTGTGGATATCTCTGCGGAGCTCTCTCTCGCACCTCGGCACGCCGGTTCTTTTTCCTCTCTCTGTTCGCCTCTCGCACGGCTCATCGGCCTTCCTACTACGTTCCGAACGGCTAAAACGCAGTTGTGATATAATATTACGTGTAAGCCGGCCCGTAGGCAACCCTCGCCGGCTGTACATGTGTGCGCGTGTATCAGTTTGTTTTGGAGCGTGTTACGTGCAAGGGCCCGGCCGAACGGAACGCAGTTTCCTTCCCGAAGGGCAGATCGAGGTCACATTGTACTGCGTAGCTTCTAGAAGGCCCTTCGTCACGTGGCACGGTTCCGAGCCTTTGTGTCAATGGGAAACCTTCGGAAGGTACCTACGACGTAGCAGGCCGTTTTGGGGCTTTCAATAAAGTCTTGCCAACCGTTTGCGGATCCTCACGTTTCCTGGGAATTCGTTCGGAGCAGCCGCCTAGCAACGATAATCATTGAACCCGCAAAAGAACCGGAGAGGGAGTGAGAGAGAGAGAGAGCGAGGCAGAATGCATTTTCAACTACACCTCAAATGAGGATAATGTCGTTGCGGAAATGGCTAAAATGCGATACCGCATAATGTGCAAACGTGCCAGGACGTAGCTCATATAACGCATATTTTGCTGCGGTAGGCTTTCAACGCTGACGCGTCCCATTCCATTTTCATAGGTTACGGCGAGGATTAAGATTTTATTTGAACTGCGCATTAGCACGCGAGGAGTAATAGAGCCATAATAGAATTAGTGATAACGCGGTAATAGGTATCAGGAGAGCTGGTAATGTATCGCGAATTACATTTATCTCTGAAATTGTTCATGGAGCAACGTTCATCCGATGACCGCGGACAAAGGAGGAAGATATTATTTTTAGTCAAGGTGCTGTCGAGGTCGCGACTGTTGCGCGGCGACGTGCTCTCTCGCAACATCCCATTTGCAAATAAACGTATATGCACGCTCTTAGGTCAGAAACGGGCGAGTCAATGATAGCGGGAATGATGTCATTTTCGTCCGGGTCGCGTTGGATAAGAAAATGTTCGTATACGCGAATTATGTCGATGGGCATGTATATGCGGAACGAACAAACCCAAAGTTCTCACGCTCGTATGAGCAGCCGCAGAACGACAACGCAGAAGCTTCTCGCAAGATCGCCATTAGACTTGACTCGATATCTTCGATTCAGCATATACTTTTGAATTACGCGCAATTAGCATATCTTGTCTACGAAGACAGCTGCCTATACGGAGTCCATTATTAAGACAGGTCCTTTCATGAGAATCGGGGTAGCGAACGAGATGCTTATCGGTCCTTACCGGCGAACGTTTTTGTGCATTGTTCTGGCATAATACACCGGGTAACGGTCGGGGATTAACTTCGGAACAGGGGTAAAGGCCACACGTAACGTGCATGCGAACATACGGCAGAAGTGCATGCTAGCACTCGTAACGCAGGTAATATATATTTATATGCTCATAGCGGAGTGCAGTGGCGGAAAAGAGCGAGACGAAAGTGTCGCCCGACGAGTTTGTTGCCCTGCCAGAAGCGGAAATTAAAAACCATAAACGTGACATACGCACTCTCCCTTCAGGGGAGGGGAACAATGATTACGCTCGTACAGGATCCACACTCGTTGAAACTTTTTCGACGTGCGGCTAAGACGCACGTGTCTCAAGAATATGTTGGCCCGAAATGCGCGGTTTCTAGAGCATGGCGTGATAGGCCTAAATATAGTGCGCAGAACGTGAACGGGCATGAGGGCCTTCGTGAGTCGCAATTTCAAGTTCGTAGCATCGATTCGGAGGGCTGATACTCTTGCACAATATGTCGTATTCTGCGAAGATTTCAGGTAAAACGTCGTAAAATGCGTGGACACTGCCAGTGCGTAATTTGCACATGAAAACCTCACGTAATTTACCGGTTTAATGTGCTCGCGGTCCTCCAAAATCTCAACTTTCCGCAGAAAATGCATTTTAGGCGTTTCTCCGTTTTCCAGAACGTTCTAGCACCGGGTGCAGCTGCTAATCGATAGATGCAGCCGGGTAGCTATATTTGTAGGCAATATATGAACTCCCGCTTTTCAATAATGGATCGCAGCCAACCTATACCTCCCACATAGTCAGACATTGTTATCTCCAGGTCAAAATCTTAAATATTCACATGTTCCTACCCGATAAACCGTTTCTTTTAGTTACACAAGAAGGTGTCGTCATATCGAACGGAATATTTCAACCTTCTGCGCGCATGTCAAATACGAAACGCGAGAAATTTCTACGTTGTTCTATGGCCGCTGCACTCCCGAGTCTCTCACCGGTGCTTGGGTATCAGACCCGCGATAATTGCCAATTTGGCCAACCTATTTCTCATATTAGTATGCGGTACAGCAAACTAATTGCAAATCGACACATGAGCCTTCTCGTCGTCGACGCTGCCCTGAAAGACCTTGAACTTGGTGCGAGTGACGAGTCAGTGACGTCTCCGAGATAGAGGCCTATAAAATCGGGGTTTCTAACTTCACTTTAAGGACGACGCTAACCGGTCGCCCGCCAAGCCGGTTTGCGGCCATCTGAATAAGCCGTAGGCATGAGAATGCCTTGCAATATCGAAAATTCCAACTGCAAAAACAGCGTGCGAATATGAGTACAGTTGTGGACGCGTCCATGCAACGCCCCACTATTGATTGCATCTGACAATGAGTACGTTCTCTCTCTCTCTCTTTCTTTCTCTCTCTCTCTTTCTTTCTCTCTCTCTCTTTCTTTCTCTCTCTCTCTTTCTCTTTCTCTCTGTTCCTGTCTCTTCGCTGTCATCACAAGCGACGCCAATCCGCCGTGTTTTATCGAGGGTTAATGAACCTTCGCCGGTATTCGTTTATTGAAGCGTGTGCATATATTTTGTACGATTTGCGCGCATTTCGAACGTCGCGGTGGCGTGTGTCATTTTCCGGCCGCAGACTTGCTTGATAATTTGGGACGGCTAAATATAACGACATTAAGATACGACAAGAGACGGGCTTTGCATGAGACGCTCTCGGTATGGGGTTCAGTTAAATTTGTTGCCCCTCCCATGTCACGGATGTCCGCAGAAAATTTATGGACCCTCGCTGGAGGCACCTGATGATATTCTAACAATAAGGTACCAGGAGGATGTTGCGAATGATTGCAACGACGATTAGAGTACGGTAGCACGCAAAGCGTCCCGCTTACGTTCGCAATTATGGACTTTAACGTGCAATCTCTTAGCGAGAAGTTCTGCAAACACGAAGTCCGAGCGGGGTTTCATTGTCCACGGGTAGACTCGAACTATAATTATCAACTGAGTTTTAAACTGAGGGAAAAGCACCGTTCCAACTGCAGCAGAGTTTTAACAGTTGTCAGTGTCGCTCAATGAATGTAGTAGAATAAACGTAGTAGTACAAATGGAAACTTTGAACACATCATGGTACGAATTGAAATAAGTAAAAATGAGTATAAATAATGTTACGTTTCGTACCACTGGAATTGCAACCAGGCAGCTGAATTACTTTCGGAAGGTAAATGAAACGAAACCTACTCTTTATTACTAATGAGTTAACTGTACAGTTTTGGCTCTTAAGCCCCGATGCGACAATCATGACGCATATAGTGTGACGACTATTGTAATTCGCCTATCCTACTAAATGTTTGTTAATGTTTACTAGAAGTTATTTAACGTTGCCTGAAAAGCGCCATCGTATGGCGAACCTTTGAACATAGAATGACGACGGATCGTACTTCTTTGCCAACAGGCTACATCGAACGTTTGTCGACTAGAGCCATTGTCTATTTCTTCGTAAAAAATCGAACAGACACACGAGTATAGTATTAAACCATCACTGGAAAATATGCGTTCACCCACCCAGTGCGACGGTATCATCACGTTCTCTTATCGTTAGAGTTTGGTAATTCTATACCTGCCTCCACACTGTTAGTTCCATCAGTTAGTTTTAATTTATCATCACGTCTCGCCAGCGAAAATGATTCTTTCGTTTCAGTAATTTCATAGTCTTCGTTGATATCTGCAGATGATTCATCCAGAAAGAGCAGTTGGTAAGTGTATGTGCCCAACAAAGCACCTAACGTAGGTCCAATCCAATAAACCTGAAATGTTAAAGAATAAAAATACTTGTGAGAGTTGTACGACAATTAATCAGTTTTGTTGCAATAATTGTGATATAAGAGTTAGTGCACACGTGATGACAGACTGTCTCGTGTGGTTGAAAAATATATACAGAAGCTCAACACAACCACTGAATCAGTATCGATTGCGTGACTGATTCTTGCGATCGTTATCATTAAACAGACTTTTCATAACGAGCAGATCTTGATTAAAGAGGAATAAAAAATGATCATGTTACGTACCTATCCATTATACGTAATGGAGGGCTTATCCGACATTTTATAATTTGCTGAGACTTACCCATTGATCCTTCCAAAAACTATGCCAGAACGCTGGCCCAAAAGTTCGAGCTGGATTCATGCTACAGCCAGTATACGGACTCTGCGTTCGCATTTTAATTTATATAGCGATTGAAGAATAACAGGCATTAAGATTTTTCTTAATGTCGAATGATTTACCGCTGCGAATGAAATAGCTGCGACGGTAAAACCGAATCGAAGTGCCGTGGAATCTGTCGTGTGTGCACATCTGGGATCCCACGTAGCACATGCTGCGCAAAGTATGATAGACGTGCAGAATACCTCTATCAGAATGGCCTGCACGGTATTCACCTCCGAATGTATAACTGTCACGCACAAGGGCACCGTCGAATTTGGCTTCCCGTCGTTGAACAGTTGCTCCGGAGTAATTACCTAACAAAGAAAAGTCCGTTAGTATCGTGCTTAGAAGGAAGATATTTATACCTTGGCGATGTAAATCTTGTACCAGTACATTTATTACGATGCAAATGAAATGTAATAAAATAAAGAAATGTGTAAATATATCGTATCAGTTTTTCATTCTCACCATAAGAAGCCCGTATCCTAACGTTGCCCCAATGTATTGCGCTAAAACGTAAATTGCGCCTGTCGGTATGCTTTTAAGTCCAACAATTACAGCGCCTATAGTAACTGCTGGATTCAAGTGTGCTCCGCTCACATGGCCGAGCGTCTGAGAAGCAGCGTACAATCTTTTTTACACTGAACACATATAGGGCATTGTTAAATAAGATAAAGATTCGCACCATTATAATAAGATTCACTGTCAGCCCGAAGGTGAGTGCCATTTGCAATGGCGGTGGTGGTTGGTCACCCATTGAACCGATACACCCCATGCAACCGATAAAAATTAGTATTCCTGTCCCGACAATTTCGGCGAGGAACATCGTCAGAGTCCCCTTTTGTATCTCCCATAATGGATCTGTCCAATGAAATGCGCCGGTCAGTGATCAATTTCGCAATACCAAATAAATCGTCTCACCCTTTCTATGAGTTTTCATTATCCACGTCGAGACTCCGTCGGCCTTAATATGCGAAACAGTAGTCACTGTTCCGGCACTCAATCGGACTGTGATTCGATTACGATTTACTTTAACGATCCTACTCGTTGTCGATCGACAATCACGGTGCCATAGAGAAAAATCCCGATGTCTTATCATCGCCGATGCAATTGATACTACGCGGTAGGCTGCTGATTCACTATGTATACACAGTATCAAGTCATAATTATAGAGAAATTCGCATGGAATGCAGCATTCCATTATTCTTAATCTAATCGTCTTTCATTTGCCGAGCAGATACGAAAAATATCGGTACATTATTCAAGCTTTCTGACACTGGTCACTGAAGCACACCACGTCAGCGAGTTACCTCAGGACTATGACAAAGAAAAAGAAAATCGTATCCTTCGTGCAAAGCTCTAATCCCTTCCGCAAACAGTTTCCCGGATATAAATTGGCCCCATTTTCCCCATTGTGCGCTACGCAGAAATTTCAATTGCGCCATTTCGGCAGTTAAGGTAAAATCCGGAAGTTCTCCCTCCTCGAGTCTTTTGCCTCAGATATCCAGCGTCATTTCTTGAAACGCACCCCTTACCCGCTCTTCGCGCATCATTACGCATGTGGCTTCCGAGAAATCATAGCAATCTTACGGCTATTACAACTTCGGGCAACTTCCAGGGACGAACCGTTGGCAAAGTATACCAGAAAAGCAGAATCGTCGGCGCAAGCGTTTCCGGACCTTTAGCCCCAACCTACACCCCAGTTCCAGGGAAGACGGTGCATCATCACGACGAAAGCCACCGGGTAGCGTAAAATGGCTAGATCGTCAGCGGGCGTCGCTATCGACACTGAAATAGAACAATTTCGAAACATTTATTACAAGTCGGACATCGACTACGTCATTCGTATAGCTCGCACCTTGCTGACGCCATGGGGCATCTGGCCGCTCTATCGGGGGGAGTCCTTGCCCGACAGGATCAAGATGTACATGCAAACCGGATTCATATTCTGCCTGATGTGTTTCCTCCTGATCCCGCACGTAATTTATACGTACTTCGACGCCGAGGATCTGCTGAAGATGATGAAGGTGATAGCGGCTCAGGTCTTCAGCTTGCTGGCGGTGATCAAGTTCTTCACGATCATCATCAACAGGAAGGAGATCCGGTACTGCCTGCAGGAAATGGAGAAGCAGTACAAGGAGGTCGAGTCCGAGGCCGATCGTCTGGTAATGACGAACAGCGCCAAAATCGGACGATTATTTACCATCGCTTACCTGAGTCTCTCCTACGGGGGTGCGTTGCCTTATCACATAATCATGCCGCTGACGGCGGAGAGGATCGTGAAGGAAGACAACACCACGCAGATACCGCTTCCTTATCTGAGCGATTACATATTTTTCGTCGTCGAGAGCTCGCCAATTTATGAAATGTTTTTTGTTGGCCAAATTCTTATCAGCAGCGTAATACTGTCGACGAACTGCGGCGTCTATAGTCTCATAGCGACATGCGTTATGCACGCTTGCTGCTTGTTCGAGGTCGCTTGCAGGCAGATGGAGACGATTCTCGACAATGTAAAGGAAGATGATTTGCGCAAAAAGCTCGGCAGAGTCATTCAGCAACACATGAGAGCTATTAGGTAAGAAAATTACTGATGAACGTGTCGAGCAATATCGATATTTCGTCGGTTTAACTAAAGTCTGCGATTATTTTCGGGATCAACATTTAGATTTGCCGAGATGATAGAGAAAGCGTTAAACATCGTCTTTCTCTGCGAAATGGTCGGCTGTACCATTATCATTTGTTTCCTGGAATACGGTGTTCTCCAGGTACATACATACAAAATATATCTACATGACAAAAATGTAAAATGCAAATGTGTACGACAACGTTGATATTATTAGGAATGGGAAGATGGGGAGCATTTAAATATGGGCACGTACTTTGTCCTCATGACATCAATTTTCGTCAATGTGTTTATTTTATCATTTATCGGTGATCGTCTTAAAGCAGAGAGCGAAAGAGTTGGCGAATCGACTTACAGTATAGAATGGTACGGAGTTCCGACCGACGTCGCGAGAGATTTGATTATGTTAATGATAAAATCGAATCGCCCATGCACCATTACAGCTGCAAAAATATTTGACGTTTCCTTGCAAGGATTCTGTGATGTAAGTACTTACGTTTTTACTTTATTACGATGGCTAAAGTGGAACACATTTCTTCTCAGGTATGTAAAACTTCGGCAGCGTATCTTAATTTCATTCGGACAGTGACTGAGTGAATGTACGGAAGTGTTTACTGAACGTGAGCATCAAATGAATTATAAATTTATTGAAAATGAAAGGAACATGATAACACTGTGCTGTTCGCCACCTCGTGAAATGTAATAGTATGAAGGTTTATATTGTAATCGTTCACATTAACACCTGTCATATAATCTATTCCAAATATACATAACAGCATTGTTTGTTACGAACATATAATAGAAAAAAATTTCAGATCTGTTGTTTTTTTTTTTACATTTTTTTATTATATCTTTCAAACTATTGTAGATCAAGCAGTCTGGTTACGATTTTTTTTAAGCTATCAATACTTTAACCAAAATAATGCTAAGTTTTCAGTATTTTTTTCTTACTTTGGTCAGACAACACTTAAATAACTTTGGTTACCATTTTTCGATTTCGTGCCATCGCATTTTTGTTATACTCAAGCACGGAACGCTTTTATTTTATTACTCCATCTATTGTAATTTTTCAGGAACGGCAAATGGCCGCAATTTTCGACTTTCCACCCTCTAATAGTCCTCTATTGAAATGCAATTGTACAATTAAAGTAAAGAAAAAAATATTTAAAGTATTTTTCTGTCAATCACTTGTAGATCTGTGGCTATTAATAGTAAAACTCAAGTAATCCTTCTCGTAAGTATTAAAAGGCACATGTAATTTGGGAACACTGCGAAGTTCAGAGAACAGATTCGAAATCGGAGCGTTCTCCGAGGAACAACGTTAGACGCAAGAATAGACTTCATTTTGCGCGGAATAGCCACGATAATGTAGTAAAATCGTGCTCTAGCGGGGACTCACCCCGTGCAGTTACAAGGGTTGCGTTTCCGATTTAAGTTTGTAATTACAATTGTTAAGTCCCCTTTCGTCCCCTCCGTTTCTGCAATTGTATCTGAATCGGTGATCGGGCGCAAGCGCAACTTTGCTTTCCAAGTGCCCCCTCGGCAACATACGTCGATCATCAGTCACGAAGGAGCGTGCGAGCATACAGTGCGACAAAATCTAGAAAAGAGAGTCCAAATTCGAATATCAGTGCGCTCGGGAGCGAAAATGAAACGAATCGAAAGTAACAGGGGCGACGTAAAAAATGCAACAAAATTCGTTCGTATAATACTCAGTATTATCGGCGCATGGCCGGTCGAGAGTAAAGCTTCGCCGATTCGAAAGATAGTCCGAATATTTTCCGTTGCCGTTAGCTATGCTCTCCTGCAGTGTGTCCTGGTTCCCAACTTCTTTTATATGATAATGGTCGCAAATACTGCGCGCGCCCTGTTGAATCTTACCCCAGCAATTTTGTACGGCGCGATGGCGGTCACGAATTATACCTACTTGCTGATTCGTAAGAATCAGATCAGGCACTGCTTGAAGCATATCGAGGAGGACTGGGATCGTATCGTAAAGGTTCCGTTTCGTGACATTATGAAGGAGAATGTTGCGAACGCTAGGAGGCTGTTTCTCGTTTGTGGATCCCTCATCTACGTCAGCGGTCTCTCTTTTCGAACTATTCTACCCCTCACGAAAGAGACGTACGTCAACGCTCAGAATGTGACCATTCGGCCACTGGCTTTGCCCGGCTATTATCATTGGTTCGACGTGCAGGCAACGCCGGCTTACGAAATCGTTTTCACAATTCAAACTTTGTCCGGCTTCGTCACGTTCTCGATCGTGTCCGGCATATGCGGGATGGCAATCGTCTTTGTCATGCACACGTGCGGACAGCTGGAGATTCTCATAGTTCTGATGGAAGAACTGGTTACGATAGATAAAACTGAAAAAATTGACGTCGATAAGAAACTGGCGCTCTTGGTTGAACATCAGATAAGAGTGCGAGAGTACGTTTACAATTAAAAATAACACCTTCGGGCATGCACTGGCTATCGAATTGAAGTATGCGATCCGTTACGTCATCGTCAGTATTAAGATTATTATTTTGCAGTTTCTTGAGATTAATTGAGAATACCATGCACCAGATGTGTCTGATTAAAGTTGTGGTTTGTACTACCATAACGAGTTTAATTGGGTATAGCATAATTCTAGTAAGAGGAACTCTTTTCAAGTATTGAAACTCTGCTAGAAAATTGAATATAAGGTTGACTATGCTTTTAGGAATGGAGAAATCGTAATTTCCTCGCCATTTACACATATGTATCGGTACTTGCGACAATCGGTTCAATTCTTTTCATGTTCTGTCACATCGGTGAGCAACTTTCTGTACAGGTACCTGCTTGCCGCTTACTTTGACTTTATTCTTTACAAATGACAAAATTTTGGATGTATTTTACCTATACGACTTATTAAAACAGGCTGATAATGTTGCGGTGAAGTCTTCTGTTCTCGACTGGCACCGTCTTCCCGACAAAAAAGCAAGAAGTCTCGTTCTCGTAATGGCAATGTCCAATTGTCCGATGAGAATTACAGCTGGGAAATTTCTCGATCTATCCTACCAAACGTTCGGTTCAGTAAGACGTCAACTGTCAGATGATTATTGTGATTTAATGTGACATTGACAGTGACTTGACATTTTGCCACAGATCGTTAAGACAGCCGTAGCATATTGGCAGATGCTGATTACAATGAATGAATGAGACGTCACAGAATTTCTTTCGAAAAGATTGAAGTAGTTAAGGAAGATGTGCAAATGGTGTAAGACGATGATAAATATACAACGCAACAATATTCTCATTATTTTTGGCAATATTTAATTCAACATACCAGACATATGTAAAGAATGTAAGTATAACTAATTGCCATTATAATGAAAGAATTCTTCAACAGGCACAGCTAAATAAGACGGTCATAAATAGTCCTAAACCGATAGAAATTTTGATGGAGCCATTCGATAAGCCGTAAAACACGGGGGTGAAGGAAGGGGTGAACTGTACTGTATGCTTTTCTTACGATTTTCTCAGAATCTAGTGCACAAAAAAATTTGATAATGCGAATGATGCTTGTTTCCTTAAATATTCAGTAAAATGATGAGCAAAACGATTGCAAAAGAAGCACCTATGAGGATTCAAACCCAGAAAAAAAGTTTGTAATGATCTACGAGACTGACACCCTCGCGAAATGGCAAAGACATTGTTGATCCTATAATCTGAAATATTTTGAAACATTAAGCCACACTGTCACATAAACTTCTGTTATTTATTTAATTTTCTGCATTCATACGACCGTTCAATAGACTATAAGTTGACCATCTCATTCGGCTATGCCTCTGATTCCAACCCAGCTACACTATTATTTTTCTCATTTGCGTCTTCTCTCCAAAATCGAATTTCTACAATCTTTTTCTCGACTATACGGTGATCGCAACATATTTTGAAGGTACTCACTTGAGACTGTTATGTAATACCGTGTTGTTAATTGCGATTGAATCGCTCGATTTTCCACCAACTCGTCCCTGCCTGAAGTCTGCATTAAACTCTTTCCCTCCGGCGTCGCCAGTACGCTTACTCACGACCGTCACTGTCGAACAACTAGTCCGACTTGCTGGCAACATGGATATTCGACTGACACGATCGATCGGTAATGCGCTTCTCGCTGGAAGTTGATTTATTGCGCGAGCACATTTTCGAGTTCGCCGGTGGTAGGGAGAAAAGTCCTGAATCGTAATGATAAGCAACACAGAAACTCTCTCCGATAATTTGACGGTAATGCAACGGACATATCCATCAGCGCAAGCGCAAATCTTCAATTATGCAGGTCAGGTTCCGACGTTTAGCCGATCTGCGCGACGAAACGCAGCAGATGACTAGTTTGCGTAGGGTAGCTCGGTAGCAAAAAGACGACAGCTATTTTGGAGATGTGCGAAAATAAGAATTACGAGAAAGACATCGGGTACACCTTGCAAGTGAGCAGGGGTGTGCTGAGTTTGATCGGCGTTTGGCCATCGACCAGTTCGTATGTGGGGATAAAAAGCGTGGCATTGAAAATCCTTCGAATAATCTGTCATTCGCTACTTTGCTTCATTCTCATACCCGGTCTCCTGAAAATGTTCCTGAAAGAGTCGAATCCACGCAGACGGCTAAAGATGGTCGGGCCAATGTGCAATTGTCTGATGGCAGTTCTTAAGTATACGATCCTATGGTGTCGCAGTAATCAGTTAAGAGGATGTGTCAAGCATGTCGAGGACGACTGGCGAAACGTGTTGATGGCGGCCGATCGCAAGATCATGACCGAAAATGCAAAGATTGGCCGCCGTTTGGCTATACTGTGCGTGTCATTCGTTTATGGCAGCGGATTCTGCTATCGTATTTTCGTTCCTTTATCGAGAGGAACCGTAGTAACGGCTCAGAATGTAACTATAAGACCCCTCGCTTTTGGCGGATATTTCATCTTCTTCGATCCGCAACTTACACCGGCGTACGAGATTGTCTTTACACTGCAGTTCATGGCAGGCTTCGTCACGTACTCTTCGACTAGCGGCGTTTGCAGTTTGGCAGCTTTATTCGTAATGCACGGTTGTGGCCAGTTAAAGATTTTAATATCCAAGCTTCAGGATCTTGCTGCTGTCAAGAATTTCGAAACTTCGCTGGCAAATGCACGATTGGCCGTCATGGTTGAACATCACATGAGAGTAAAAAGGTAGCGCAGCTTAAAATTTCTACAACAAAGTAAATAACGATTTTATATATCATACATGTTCTGTGTTCAGAATTTGAAACCTAATTATTATTTGCTTATCTCTATTTCTGTATTGTCGCATCCTTCCAGTTTCCTCAAAGAAGTAGAAGATGTTCTGCACCAGATGTGCCTCGTTGAAGTGATTGGATGTACATTAATTCTGTGTCTCCTGGGATATTACATCATTATGGTATAACTGTGATTAAATTATATTTTTTACGTCTTGTACGAAATGATTTTCCAGGAATGGGAAGAAAATGACTCCGTTGCGATGATAACTTACACTATATTACTTGCCACATTTACCTTTAATCTGTTCATCTTCTGCTTCATCGGCGAGCTGCTCACAGATCAGGTAGATACTCCGATTAAGTGACACTTCATAAGGAATAATATCTGCAGGTAAAAAATTATTTCTTTTTCAGGGCATGAAAGTTGCGATAACATCCTGCACACTTAATTGGTACAACTTACCCGATAAAATAGCACGTTGTCTAGTCCTGGTCATCAGCATGTCTAACTGTCCGATAAAACTTACTGCCGGCAAGTTTATAGATTTATCCCTCAACAGTTTTGGATCTGTAAGTATGTTTATCTCGTTCAAACACTTTTCGTATTATTAAAATAATAGACACACTCTTTCGCTTGTCACTTTAGGTTGTTAGAACATCTGTGGCGTATTTGAACATGCTTCGAGCGACGAGCCTCTGATGATTAGAAGACAAATAAACAGTCACTGTCGTTATATGTATAAAACATGAAGACAAAATAGTACGATAACCCTTAAAAATATAAAATATGTTTTTATGCATGTCCATATAATAATCGTTGTATCTCCCATGGGACTAATCTCATTACACCAATTTCTCCATTTCGCGAGCATCTCATTTACATTATTTCAAAGATTCTATCCATTTCGAACCACTGTACAGCTAATACGTCTAACCCTTGCGTCCAATTTGTGCAGTAAACTCATGTTTTCAAACTCCATCGCGAACGTTTAATACCGCCACAAATGTCCATACCCACCCACGCTCGCAGTTAGTTTCTCATTTTGAATACATAATCTCTGTCTCGTTCGTCGCTGCTGGGCTGGAAACTTTTTACACGCAAGCGCAACGATCGAGTCCGCAAACGGCGGGACATGACGGGCGACAAAAAAATCTCACCGCTCAGTAACTCCCGTGCCTCGAAATAAGATAGACTCCTTCACCTTTCGCAACATGATATGGCTAAGAAATGATAAGGTGCAGCGGCAAAGCGATCTGGAATACTCCATAAAGCCATGCAGAATTATTTTGCAGCTGATAGGCGCATGGCCTCTTGAAAGACACACGCCTCTCATCGTAGCTGTCCTAACGAGACTCCTTAATCTAACATGCTACTTACTGTTCTGCTTCATTCTGATACCCGGTGTCCTGCGACTTGTATTGATCGAGAAAACAGCTTTTCGACGAGTGAAACTCTCTGGCCCCCTGTGGAACTGTCTGTTCGGCGCATGCAAGTACACCGTTTTGCTGTGCCAAGGCGAACGGATAAGACGGTGCGTCAGGCTGTTGGAGGAGGATTGGAATTACGTGGATGACGAAAAGAACTATGCGATCATGAGAGAGGAGGCGAGATTCGGACGAAAGTTGGCGATTTACACGGCGATCTTCATGTACGTCGGAGGACTGTCCTATCGCACGATTATGCCATTGTCCAGGGGAACGATCACGTTGCCCAATAATGTTACCATAAGACCCTTGGGATGTCCGAGTTACTTCGTTTTATTTAACGAGCATCTCAGTCCGGCCTACGAGATAGTCTTCACGCTGCAAGTCTTCGCTGGTTGTGCAGTTTACACTGTCTCGTGCAGCATCTGCGGACTCTCAGCCATTCTTGTGATGCATATCTGCGGACAATTGAAAGTGCTGATGCGTAAGATGAACATCCTCACTGATGAATCCTATGCCACCGAGAAGGATGTGAGGAAGAAACTCGCTGCTGTTGTAGTACATCAAATGAGAATGAGGATGTAAGGTACAAAGTGCTGCTCAGCGAAAATATATGTATTATATATATATCGGTACAGATACTTCACAGGACAAGTTCAATATGTGTTTCCAGTTTTCTAAAACAGACAGAGGAAACTATACAGCATCTGTGCTTTTTGGAGATTGGCTGCTGCTCGCTTCTTGTGTGCCTCGCAGGATATTATATTATTTTGGTACGCGAAAAATTATTCAATCATTATTATTGTGTTTATTCTATTAAGGTGGAAGTACGAGGATGATGTTTAATGAGATGTGATCGATTTTTAGGAATGGGAAAGCAGCGAGCCGACAGCAATGCTTACTTGCATTATAATACTGATCTCGTTTGGCTTAAACATTTTTGTTCTGTGCTATATCGGGGAATTACTCATGGAGCAGGTAATTGTTTTATGATCAAGCATTTTTGTATTTGTCTGATAAATACAATTATTTTCGCAAAGTAAATTACTTTACAGAGCGAGAAAACCGGGGTAATGTCATATACAATCAATTGGTATAAACTTCCGAACGATGTTGCACGCAGTCTAGTTCTGATAATTGCAATTTCGAATTCAGCAACGAAAATTACAGCTGGAAAACTGATGGACTTGTCCCTTAACAGTTTTAGTGGTGTAAGTATGTAAAAGTTCGCTGCCTTCACTACACGCGCATAGTTTCCACTAAATCAGAATTTGATGAAACTCTACTCTTACTTTCTCTAAACACAGATTCTCAAAACATCATTGGGGTACTTTAATATACTACGATCAGTGATGATGTAAATTTTCAAGTGTGTACATTACGAACATGCACGAACATTAGTTAACAATAGATTCAACGCAATGTTCATACAAATACGTAAAATAAATTTTTAAACGAAATACCTACTACTCTCGTCTCAGGATAAGTTTAGCACAACACTGTCGTCAACCTGTCTTAAAATTTGCCTTTCCGCGGTTAACAGACCGTAGATACATTCGACAATCGGGTAGGACAACTGTCATTCACGTCCACTTTGTATCATATGCATGACTGTTGACTTGACCGGCGGCAACCCCGACGTCATATGTGGAATAAAAATGATACGTTTGCGCAAGCGTAATTTTGCGTCAGTCCGCTCCGCCAATATGCCCGCTCCTTCCCATACATCAGTGGCATTCGAACTTCTGCTTTGGTCAGCACGCAAGAACAATTGTCGATAGTTTCCTCCGGCCGCTCGTAAAGTATACTCACTGGAAACATGCTGAACAACTATCATTACATCGATGACATGGCGTACACCGTGCAAGTGAACAGAATGATACTGCGATCAATCGGTTTATGGCCTGTACGGACAGATTCGCGACTGACAAATATTTTGCGGGCCGCCCTTGTCGTCATCTGCTTCTCTCTTCTCGTTTTCATCCTAACCCCTTACATTCTGTACACTTTTCTCAAACTAGAGACTTTCAAGGCACGGCTAAAGATGATAGGCGCGCTCTTTTTTTACTTGATGACATTGGTGATGTACGTGGCACTGATTACGCGAGAGGATCTGATACGAAAGTGTGTCACGCACGTGGAGGAGGACTGGAAGAACATAAGAAACGCCGAAGATAGGGAGGCGATGCTGAAGAATGTGAAAAATGGCCGTTATATTACTATATCGGCGGCTATTTTTTTGTACACCAGTTGCTTTACGTATCGAATTATTCTGCCCTTGTCGAGGGGTCGCATTGTAATCAACGAAAATATCACGATTAGACCCCTGGTGCATTCGAACTACTTCATATTCTTTGATCCTCAAATTACGCCCGCTTACGAAATCGTATTCTCCATCCAATGTCTATCGTCAGCTGTCGTTTATTCTACGGCAATCGGTGTATGCGGTCTATCGGCAATGTTCGTGATGCATGCATGTGGACAGCTTGAAGTACTTATGACGTGGATTAATAATCTGATGGAAGATCGTCAGGCAGATAAGGACTCAAACATTGACCGAAAATTGGCTCTGATCGTTGATCATCACATGAGAGTACGCAAGTGGGTATTATTTGCAAGGAACTATATTTTCCGAAAGTAATCTTTTACGCTAAGTTGCGGTCAGCATCTGCATTTACAATAAAAAATAAACGTGCGTTTGATTTTACTCAAAAATGTGTTCATAGCTAATTTGATCATTGGCCGCAGTTTCATAAACCGTGTGGAAGAGACACTACGATATATATACCTTGTGGAAGTGGTAGGATGTACGTTCATCATGTGTCTCCTGGGATATTATATGATAACGGTATGTGAAAATATTATGCTCTCAAAAATCATTCGCAAATATATCCAAGAAATCATTCGCAAAGTATGATTTTCAATTTTTCTAGTGACCATTGCCTTTCTTTACGCACTATAAAATTGTTTGTAAAGAGACAATATTTATTATCGGAAAAATTATTCTCCTGTTAAATAAATTTAATTTTGCAGGAATATGAAAAAAATGACAGAGTTGCTCTGCTAACATATACGTTATTGCTCACATCATTTACGGTTAATATATTCGTGTTATGTTACATCGGTGAGATGCTAAGCGAACAGGTGAGTATTTTCTAATTTCGAGTAGCGTCTACCAAAATTAATATAATCAACTATTTTCTCCTTAAAAGGGAAGGAAGGTAAATGCATCGTCGTGCACAACAAACTGGTACCGACTGCCATATCAGAAAGCGCGTTTAGTAATCTTAATAATAGCGATGTCTAATTATCCAGTGAAAATAACAGCAGGCAAATTGTTTGATCTGTCATTCATGAGTTTTAGCGCGGTAAGTAATTTTCAGTACGATCGCGTAATTCCGGCATGATCTAAGAAAATTATTTTCTGAATTTAAGGTAATTCGGACATCAATAGCGTATTTAAATTTACTTAGAGCAATGACTGTGTAAAACCAATTACTAAAAATAAGCTTATTGTAGCCAGTAATTTACACAACAAACTTTGCCATTACCATAATAGACTTATAAATACAATAACAATTACGTTACGATTTCTTTACGAATCCTCTTGGGTTCATCACTCTTTTCATTACAACCCACGCTAAGAGATACATTATAGACCATTCGGTCTAGCCTGCGTTCGCAGGATGAATAACGAACGAGCGCCTAACTTTTCCTCGCCTTTTACGCTGCGCAGGCAACATTGCATAATAAAGTCGCTCCTCGCAGAAAGTTTCATCCAGCCATGCCACGCAAGAGGCAACCCTTTCTATCACGCCCCGTTTTAATGACGGCAAGATCCGACTAACGTCGCACTTGCGCGATTAACCTGTGCTCCACACGGACAAGGCTATAGCAATCAGTAGACAGAACACTTTTATTCTTTCACGATGGCAGTGAAGTCCGAAGAAATCGGTAATCCCGCAAAGGACATCGTCGAGGGTATAGAACTAAGTATCAGTCTGAGTCGATGGATTTTGCGGGCGGTTGGCACCTGGCCAAGATCGTCGAACGATGTCTGATTGGAGAACATCATCAGCAGATGGCTCAATGTCCTCTGTTTCGGCCTCCTGGCCTTCATTCTGATCCTGTGCGGGATATACATCGTCTTCGAGATCATTATATTAGGTTGGATAATAAGTTCGTAGCGTTTTTTATATTTGCTTTGTTTTACACCGATTTTTTTGTAATTTGACAAAGTGTATAATATTCATTTGGGTTGGGGAATAAGTTCGTAGCGTTTTTATCAAAAACTTTAACTTAAACAACAATAAATAATTAAATTTTAATTTATTACATTTTAATTTGAATTAAAGTTTGATGAAAATCGGTGTAAAACAAAGCAAATATAAAAAACGCTACGAACTTATTATCCAACCTAATACATACATTTATTCTGCAGTACGCTGCTCGCTCGCGATTTCACCGCGGGGTCGGATAGTCGTCAGGACATCAGCTACACCCCCCCCCCCCCCGCCGCCGCCGCCGCACCTATCGATTGCGACCGAAATGTTGGGGATATCTCTCTTCCCCATTGCTGAGACGTGTCCGGTAGCACGTTATGGTGACTTTTCTCGGCATTCATTCTGCGATCAGCTGATCCCGTTTTTGACACACGTATGCACGCCACTGTTGCCGGCTCGCCCGTTGTTGTTTTCCTCCCTCCATTCCTACATGCGGAGTTCTCCCGAAACATATCGGTACGCTTCGGCGGTCAAAACGCGACTCTCCATTCCGGACCACCGTACATATAGCTAATACGTCGAACCCTTGCGTCCAATTTGCACGGCACATTAGAATTTTCAAACTTCATCGCGAACGTTTAATATCGCCGCAAATGTCCATATCCACCCACGCTCGCGGTTACTTTCTCATTTTGAATACATAATCTCTGTTGCGTCACCGCTGCTGAGCTGGAAACTTTTTACACGCAAGCGCAACGATCAAGTCTACAAACGGCGGGACGTGACAGACGACAAGAAAATCTCACCGCTCAGTGACTCTCGTGCCTCGAAATAAGATAGACTCCTTCACCTCTCGCAACATGATGTGGCTAAGAAATGATAAGGTGCAGCGTCAAAGCGATCTGGAATACTCTATAAAGCCATGCAGAATTATTTTGCAACTGATAGGCGTATGGCCTCTTGAAAGACACACGCCTCTTGTCGTAACTGTCCTAACGAGGCTCCTCAATATAACATGCTACTTACTATTCTGCTTCATTCTGATACCCGGTGTCCTGCGACTTGTACTGATCGAGAAAACTGCTGTTCGCCGAGTGAAACTTTCCGGCCCCCTGTGGAACTGTCTGTCCGGCGCGTGCAAGTACACCATTTTGCTGTGCCAAGCCGAACGGATAAGGCACTGCGTCAGGCTGATGGAAGAAGACTGGAATTACGTGGACGACGAGAAAAAGTATACGATCATGCGAGAGGAGGCGAGGTTCGGACGAAAGTTGGCTATTTACACGGCGATCTTCATGTACGTCGGAGGACTGTCGTATCGCACGGTTATGCCATTATCTAGGGGAACGATCACTTTGCCTAATAATGTTACCATAAGACCCTTCGCATGCCCGAGTTACTTCGTTTTATTCAACGAGAATCTTAGTCCGGCGTACGAGATTGTCTTTACGCTGCAAATCTTCGCTGGCTGTGCAGTTTACACTGTCTCATGCAGCATCTGCGGACTCTCAGCCATTCTCGTGATGCACATCAGCGGACAATTGAAAGTGCTGATGCGCAAGATGAACATCCTTGCTGATGAATCCTATGCCTCCGAGGAGGATGTGAGAAAGAAACTCGCTGCTGTCGTTGTACATCAAATGAGAATGAGGAAGTAAGGTACAAAGTGCTCCTCGACGAAAATATATGTATATATCAATAGGGATACTTCATAGGACAAGTTCAATATGTATTTCCAGTTTTCTAAAACAGACCGAGGAAACTATACAGCATTTGTGCTTTTTGGAGATTAGCTGTTGCTCGCTTCTTGTGTGCCTTGTGGGATATTATGTTATTTTGGTAAGCGAAAAATTATTGACTCGTTATTATTGTGTTTATTCTATTAAGGTGGAAGTAACAGGATGATGTGTAATGAGATGTGAATGATTTTTAGGAATGGGAAAGCAGCGAGCCGGCGGCAATGCTTAGTTGCATTATAATACAGATCTCGTTTGGCTTAAACATTTTTGTTCTTTGCTATATCGGGGAATTGCTCATGGAACAGGTAATTGCCTTCCGGTCATGCAATTTTGTATTAGTCTGAAGAATAACATTTATTTTCGCAAAGTAAATTACTTCATAGAGCGAGAAGACAGGGGTAATGTCATACACAATCAATTGGTATAAACTTCCGAACGATGTTGCACGCAGTCTAGTTCTGATAATCGCAATTTCGAACTCAGCGACGAAAATTACAGCTGGAAAACTGATGGACTTGTCCCTTAACAATTTTAGTGGTGTAAGTATGGAAAACTCCACTGTCTTCACCACACGCGCATAGTCCATACTAAATCTGAATTTAATGAAACTCTAATCTTACTCTCTCTAAACACAGATTCTCAAAACATCGTTGGGGTACTTTAATATACTACGATCGGTGATGATGTAAATTTTCAAGTGTATACGTTACGAACATGCACGAACATTAGTTAACAGTAGATTCAACGCAATGTTCACACAGATAGGAAAAATAAATTTTTAAACGAAATACCTATGACTCTCGTGTCAGGATAAGTTTAGTACAACACTGTCGTCAACCTGTCTTAAAACTTGCCTTGCCGCCGTTAACAGACCGTCGATACCTTCGACAATGGCGTAGGACAACTGTCATTCGCGACTACCAAAATGAATATAATCAAAATTTTTTCCTTAAAAGGGCAGGAACGTAAATGCATCGTCGTGGAGAACCAACTCGTACCGACTGCCATATCAGAAAGCACGTTTAGTAATCTTAAAAATAGCAATGTTTAATTATTCAGTGAAAATAACATGAGGCAATTTATTTGATCTATCATTCATGAGTTTTAGCGCGGTAAGTAATTTTCAGTACGATCCCGGCACGATCTAACAAAATTATTTTCTCAATTTATGGTAATTTGACATCAAAAGCGTATTCAAATTTACTTACAACAATGACTGTGTGAAACTAATTACTAAAAATAAGCTTATTGTAGCCAGTAATTTACGCAACAAACCTTGCCATTACCAAAATAGATTTATAAATACAATAACAATTTCATTACGCCTCACTGTGAGAGTATGCTTCTCAATCCTCTTTATCCGCCTCACTGTGAGAGTATGCTTCTCAATCCTCTTTATCCGCCTCACTGTGAGAGTATGCTTCTCAATCCTCTCTATCCGCCTCACTGTGAGAGTATGCTTCTCAATCCTCTCTATCCGCCTCACTGTGAGAGTATGCTTCTCAATCCTCTTGCGTCCATTTGATAAAAATCGCAGATAAAATAACTGCCGATTGAATAGTCGTACGGAAAAACACACTTTTTTCACCACAACCCACGCCAAAAGGTATATAGACTATTCTGTACTAGCCTGCGCTCGCAGGCTAAATAACGAACAAACTCTTTCTCCTCCTCTCCACTCCTACCTTTTCCTCGCGTTTCACCCTGCACAGGCAACGTTGCATAATAAAGTCGCTCCGCGCGGAAAGTTTCATCCGACCATGCCACGCAAGAGACAACCCTTTCGGGGACGCCCCGTTTTAATGACGGCAAGATACGACTAACGTCGCGCTTGCGCGATTAACATGCACTCCAGACAGACAAGACTATAACGATCAGTAGACAGGAGACTTTTACGCTTTCACGATAGCAGTGATGTCCGAAGAAATCGGTAAACCCGCGAAGGACATCGCCGATGGTATAGAGCTAAGTATCAGTCTGAGTCGATGGATTTTGCGGGCGGTTGGCACCTGGCCAAGATCGTCGAACGACGCCTGGCTGGAGAGCGTCATCAACAGATTTCTGAATGTCCTCTGTTACGGCCTCCTGGCCTTTATTCTGATCCCATGCGGGATGTACATCGTCCTCGAGATCAGAGACTTCTACAACCAGCTCAAGCTGGGCAGCGCGTTGAGCTTCTTCATGATGGCCGTGATCAAGTATTGCGCGTTGATCATCCGCGAGGATCAGATTCGTAGATGCATGTCCTCGATCGAGGCCGACTGGCGGAACATTAGACACCTGACGGACAGACGGATCATGCTCGAGAACGCCAATTTTGGACGAAAATTGATCGCCATATGCGGAGTCTTCATGTACGGTGGCGTGCTCTTTTATTACATGGCGCTGCCGCTTACGAGAGCCAAAATTGTGGAGGAGGATTCGAACATTACGTACAGACGCCTGGTATATCCTGTGCCTAAGATCATCGTGGACACTCGGTATAGTCCTATCAATGAGATATTCTACTGCGTGCAACTGCTCTCCGGCTTCGTCGCTCATAACATTACGGTCGGAGCTTGCGGATTGGCTGCCGTACTCGCGATGCACGCTTGCGGTCAGCTGCAGATACTGATGTCTTGGCTGGAACACTTGGTTGACGGGAGGGAGGATGTGGAGGATACGGTAGATGAGCGACTGGCCGATATTGTCGAACAGCATGTCAGAGCGCTGAAGTAAATCCTTCTCTTGTTATAAGACGAGTGTAACATACGTGTATGTCGGCTTCCTCCTCTCGATTTGAATTTTGATTTACACGCAATTTTACAGTTTTATAGCAATGACGGAACAGCTGCTGCAGGAAATATCGTTAGTCGAACTAGTGGGATGTACGTTAAACATATGTTTTCTCGGATATTACAGTATGATGGTAGGCATTTGACTTCGTACGTAGATACCGTGTAAGGGAGAAGGATCTTTGGGTTTTGAAATTGCAATGAAAAAGCTGCGTTTGCGCAACTGCGTTTGTGCACTCGTTACAGGAATGGGATTTCAAGCAACCGGTTAGCGGATTGACATACGTGATATTGTTGATATCAGTCACATTTAACATATTTATATTTTGCTATATAGGTGAATTGCTTGCAGAAGAGGTGCGCAATTTTTAAAATTTCACTTACTATAGCGTGACACGTAAATGTACCGTGAGTAACTGGTTTGAAAATTTAATTGCAGACTATTAAAGTAGGCGAACGATCGTATATGATTGACTGGTACAAATTACCTGATAAGAAAAGCTTAGCCCTCGTGTTAATGATATCCATGTCGAACTCGACGACGAAGATGAGTGCCGGAAATATAATTGAACTATCTGTTAGCAGTTTTGGAGACGTAAGTATTACACGAAACATGTTCTGAAAGAAAAATAGTACACAATTATTTTTGTAACAGGTTATTAAGACATCGGTTGCGTACCTGAACATGCTTCGAACCTTTACCACTTAACATTGGTACATTAATATTGCAATAGTTCTCTTAGCGCCTTAAAAAATTACATTTTTATAACAAACATGACTTGTAAGCGTTACAACAAGAGCATAATATAGTGCACCGTTAATGAAGTACATCGACACGGACTAATGATACATTGCTTAATTGAGAAAACTGCCATATAATTAGATTATTTTCCTAGCAGCTATTCAGATCAGTCGAAAATGAACATATTCCTCAAATCCACCTCTAAATCGAAGTAGTACCAATAAATTATAGATAAGAGCAAAAACGAAAACGATTTATACTCTGCCCCACTTACCAACACGTCACTCTCTACTCTCATTGAGTCAGTAGGGCTGAACTGAATTACCAGACCGCATCATTGTCTTCCTCGTCATCGCGATTCTCCGCGTCGAAGGGCACGTAACGCAACCGGTGACTGAAGGGTCGTCCTCGGAGGAAATTGTTCTTCGATCAGAATTTCCGTCCGTCGTGCATGACCATTGACCAGCTCACCCTTCGAAGGGAGCCGAGGCGCGAGGGGGACAGGATGACAGATTGCATAGCGCAGGCGCTCTCTCTTTCAGCCTCGTCGATGAAAATGCTCGACCGGCATTCAGTCTTTCAGTAGCAAACCAGCCTTCGAGCACTGACAATGCCTAATCATTTGACGAGCCACGAGGCTAGCGTCAATCTGAGCATTCAGCTGAACCGCTGGATCCTTCAGCCCTTGGGCGTCTGGCCGAAGTTCAAGGCCGAGTCGCGAGCCGACTACTTACTCCGCAAACTCATAAACGCCCTCTGCTCCGGCCTGGTAATCTTTCTGATGATCCCGTGCACACTATACGTCGTCCTCGAGGTCGAGGACACTTACAATAAGATCAAGCTCGTCGGCCCGCTATGCTTCTGCGTCATGGCGATCATGAACTACTGCTCGCTGCTGATGCGCGAGGGTCAGATTCGTCGGTGCGTGAACTGCATCGAGGATGACTGGAGGCGTGCCAAGTTTTCAGAGGATCACAGGATCATGACGGAGAACGCGAACTTCGGCAGACGTCTGATCGTCATCTCCGGACTGTTCAGTAACGGCGGGGCAGTCTTCTACAATCTGATCGTGCCGCTCGTAATAGGGAAAGTTTTCGACGAGACTGCGAACATCACGCACTTCCCACTAGTTTTCCCAGTGGCCAGACTGATCGCCGACACAAGGCACAGTCCTATCAATGAGATTTTTTTCTCCGTTCAATGTCTGAGCGGTGTGCTCCTTCACGTAATTACTACAGGTGCGTGCAGTCTCGCAGCGGCGTTTGCCATGCACGCGTGCGGCCAGCTGAAAGTTCTCATGTCTTGGTTAGAGCACTTAGTCGATGGGAGGAAGAACGTACGTGACGCAGTCGATGAGAGATTGGCTAAAATTGTCGAACAACACGTTCGAGTACTGAGGTGTGTATGTCTTTCTTACCCAAAAAGGTCTGTATATGCAACAGATTTTGAGCATTGTAATGAATGAATTAAATTCAACGCATTTGACTTTCATTATTTATGCTAATTGAGATGAAACTTAGATTTCTGCTCATTGCATTTCAGATTTATCGCGCTCACGGAAAAATTGCTGCACGAAATATCTCTCGTAGAGATCGTGGTATGCACGCTGGATATGTGTCTTCTCGGGTATTACATAATCGTGGTACGGTTGTAATTTATGCTACCAATTGAACACTTTTGCGATTGATGATGGTAATATCGTAAGAACTCACCTGTATCGTAAGAATTTTGGATATTATCGTTGCAGGAGTGGGAGACCAATGAACCATTCTTTTGCTTCACCTACTGCGTATTACTCATATCTTTCACGTTCAACATATTTATATTCTGTTACATAGGAGAACTTCTTGCGGAACAGGTATGATACCTATATCACTCCGTCAACTTCGTACGTTTCGAGCTCAATCAATCCACGCGGATTTACTTGAAAGTTTTTCAATGCGGGAGAGACAATACGTAAAAGCTATCAATTTCTTTAGATATTCGTAAATAACATGTAACGGAAAAATTTAATACACGAATTCTTAAGAACGAAAAAAATGAGACATGTCGAGATGTCCGTTACCGTAAAAATGTGAACCGAAATGTTATGACAGTGCAAGATAGTCGGAGAAAAATCATACATGATCGATTGGTACCGACTGCCAGGGAAAAAGGTCCACGGTCTCATGTTGATAATCGCAATGTCGAATTCCTCCGTCAAACTTACAGCTGGAAATTTAATAGACTTATCATTGGCCAGCTTCGGCGATGTAAGTAGAAAAAAAATCTCTTAAACATCAAATTACTTTCACCGTGGTAACGATATATTCTTTCATAAAAAAAAAACAGGTAATTAAAACATCTGTTGCATACCTCAATATGCTGCGGACGTTAACCACATAAAGTCGGCACTTACATGATGTCCTAATACCAGCATGTAGACATATATGTCTTTTCAGACACAATAACGTTACCTTGAAATTAAAGGCATAAAACTACCGAACAGTTCATCATTCTTGCTTCCCAATTAGTCCAAAAAAATATGCGAGGCACTGACCTTTCGATACACAATACATGTTTTGTACAGCGAGCCTCCAATGTAACGCGTATTAATTGCACATATTAGAACTTTACTTACTGGTGTTAACTTTGGTAAAATGATCCTGCGACAAACTGTATATGTATCGATTATGTGTAACTACGCCAGACGCCCCACATCGTAAGCTTTCTTCTCTTGTCCATTAAGTCCTGATACGCTAGAAAAAAAACCGCGCAAGCGCCATTACTGTCTACCACCATAACTCTCGGTCCACCTCCATGCAAATCTCGAATAATCCTCGCAAATGTACGGTGAGTAACCAGTTTGAAAATTTAATTATAGACTCTTAAAGTCGGCGAACGATCGTACATGCCTGACTGGTACAAATTACCTAATAAGAAAAGTTGAGCTTTTGTTTTAAGAGCAGAAACAAAAATGATTCATACTCTGTTCCACTTACCAACACGTCACTATCTACTCTCATTGAGTCAGTAGGGCTGAACTGAATTACTAGACCGCATCATTATCTTCCTCGTCATCGCGATTGTCCACGTCGAAGGCAACATAATGCAACCGCTGACTGAAGGGTCGTCCTCGGAGGAAATTATTCTTCGATCAGAATTTCCGTCCGTCGTGTAAGACCATTGACCAGCTCACCCATCGATGGCAACCAAGGCGGGAGGGGGTCAGGATTACAGATTGCATAGCGCAGGCGCTCTCTCTTTCTGCCTCGTCGATGACGATGCTCGACCGGCATTCAGTCTTTCAGTAGCGAGCCAGCCTTCGAGCACTAACAATGCCTAATCATTTAACGAGCCACGAGGCTAGCGTCAATCTGAGCATTCAGCTGAATCGCTGGATCCTTCAACCGTTGGGCGCCTGGCCGAACTTCAAGGCCGAGTCGCGAGCCGACTACCTACTCCGCAAACTCCTCAACGCCCTCTGCTACGGCCTGATAGTCTTCCTGATGATCCCCTGCACCCTCTACCTTATCCTCGAGGTCGAGGACGTTTACAATAAGATCAAGCTCACCGGCCCGCTATGCTTCTGCGTCATGGCCATCATGAAGTACTGCTCGCTGGTGATGCGGGAGGGTCAGATTCGTCGGTGCGTGAAGTGCATCGAGGATGACTGGAGGCGTGCCAAGTTTTCAGAGGATCGCAGGATCATGACGGAGAACGCGACTTTCGGCAGACGTCTGGTCGTCATCTGCGGACTCTTCATGTACGGCGGGGCGGTCTTCTACTATCTGGTTGTGCCGTTCGGTATAGGGAAAGTTTTCGACGAGACTGCGAACATCACGCACTTACCACTAGTTTTCCCAGTGGCCAGACTGATCGTTGATACGAGGCGCAGTCCCATCAATGAGATTGTTTTCTCCGTTCAATGTCTGAGCGGTCTCATCGCCCACTCCATTACTATAGGCGCTTGCAGTCTCGCAGCAGCGTTTGCCATGCACGCCTGCGGCCAGCTGAAAGTTCTCATGTCTTGGTTAGAGCACTTAGTCGATGGGAGGAAGAACGTATGTGACGGAGTCGATGAGAGATTGGCTAATATTGTCGAACAACACGTTCGAGTACTGAGGTGTGTATGCCGTTCTTACGCAACCATGTTCTGTATGTGCAAGAGACTTTCAGCATCGTAATGAATGAATTTAATTCAACGCATTTGACATTCATCATTTATGCTAATCGAGGTGAAACTTAGTTGTCTGCTCATTTAATTTCAGTTTTATATCGCTCACGGAAAAATTGCTGCACGAAATATCTCTCGTGGAGGTCGTGGGATGCACGCTGGATATGTGTCTTCTCGGATATTACATTATCGTGGTACGGTTGTAATTAATGCTTCCAATTGAACACTGTTGCGATTGATGTTCGTAATATTGTGAGAAGTCACTTGTATGGAAAGAATTTTGGATTTTATCGTTGCAGGAGTGGGAGATCAATGAACCATTCTTTTGCATCACCTACTGTATATTACTCGCATCTTTCACGTTCAACATATTTATATTCTGTTACATAGGCGAACTTATTGCGGAACAGGTATGATACCTATATCACTCCGTCAACTTCGTACGTTTCGAGCCCAATCAATCCACGCGGATTTACTTGAACGCTTTTCAATGCGGGCGAGACAATACGTAAAAGCTCTCAATTTCTCTAGATTTTCATAAATAACATGTAACGGAAAAATTGAATACGTGAATTCTTAAGAACCAAAAAAATGAGACATGTTGCTGTGTCCGCTACCATAAAAATGTGAACCGAAATGTTATGACAGTGCAAGATAGTCGGAGAAAAATCATACATGATCGATTGGTACCGACTGCCAGGAAAAAAGGTCCACGGTCTTATGTTGATAATTGCAATATCGAATTCCTCCGTCAAACTAACAGCTGGAAATTTAATAGATTTATCTTTGGCCAGCTTCGGCGATGTAAGTAGAAAAATCTCTTAAATATCGAATTACTTTCACCATGATAACAATATATTCTTTCATTAAAAAAAAAAAACAGGTAATAAAAACATCTGTTGCATACCTTAATATGCTTCGAAGGTTAACCACATAATGTCGGCACTTACACGATGTCCTAATACCAGCATGTATATATGTCTTTTCAGACACAATGACGTTGCCTTGAAATTAAAGGAATAAACCCCGAAAAATGTATCATTCTTGCTTCCTAATTAGTCCAAAAAAATATGCGAGGCACTAACCTTTCGATACACAATTTTGTGCTTCGTACAGCGAGCCTCAAATGTAACGCGCATTAATTGCACATATTAGACTTACGTTGCTCAACGTAAAATGAGCTAGTGCAAGCGTAAACTTTGGTAGAATGATCCTGCGACAAACTGTAGATGTATCGATATTATACGTACCTACGGGAGACGCCCCACATCGTAAGCTTTCTTCTCTAATCCATTAAGTCCTGATCCTCCGGGAGAAAAACGCGCAGGCGCCATTACCGTCTACCACCATGACTCTCCGTTCAGGTCCATGCAAATCTCGAATAATCTTCGCGATCAGTAGCCGTCACGTCATCACGAGAAGATGATGGTAGACTATCTTGAAGAGAAACCGTTTTGATTCAATCACGCTGAAGACAACGGCTACAGCATCCAAATGGTCCGATAGATTTTAAAGCCGATTGGCGGCTGGACTAAATCATCGGAGACTTCGAAGATCGACAAATTCTTCTCGGACGTTCTGACGTCCGTCTGCTTCTTCTTACTCATTTTTTCTGTGATTCCTTGTGCCGCGTATCTTGTTTTATAGGAAGAAGACATGCAGACGAAGTTCAAGGCTGTGGAACCCGTCAGGTTCTGACTGATGGCGAACATGAAGTATTTCTCGCTGATTCTTCATCAGAACGACATCTCGGGATGTCTCGAACACGTGGCGGTCGATTGGAAGACGCTGAAGAGTAAAGTGAACCGTGAGACCATACTATAATATGCCAAAGTCGGAAGATACGTGGCTGGATTTTGCGTAGTGTTCGTGCACAGCGGTGTCTTCTCTTACAATATCGTACAGGCGTTTACCATGACCGTGGTTTGCGTTTGAAACAAAAGCGTTAACGTGCATCTGCTACCTTTGAAATTGCAATGAAAAAGATGCGTGATCATATATATCTATTTCTTGCCTTTGGTTGCATATACAAGTGCACTCATCACATGATTGGGATTTCACGCAACCGGTTGGCGGCTTGACATACGTGATACTGTTTATATTAGTCACATTTAACATTTTTATATTTTGATATACAGGTGAATTGCTTGCAGAACAGGTGCGCAATTTTTTAAATTTTACTTGCTGTAGCATGACACGCAAATGTACGGTGAGTAACCGGTTTGGAAACTTAATTACAGACTATTAAAGTAGGTGAACGACCGTACATGGTTGACTGGTACAAATTACCTGATAATCAAAGTTGAGCTCTCGTTTTAATGATATCCATGTCGAACTCGTCGACGAAGATGAGTGCCGGAAATATAATTGAACCATCTGTTAGCAGTTTTGGAGACGTAAGTACTACATGAAATGTGTTCTGAAACGAAAAAGAGTACACACTTATTTTTATAACAGGGTATTAAGACGTCGGTTGCGTACCTGAATATGCTTCGAACCTTTACCACTTAACAATGGTACATTAATATTAGAATAGTTCTCTTAGCGACTTAAAAAATTACATTTTTATATCAAGCATAGCTTGTAAGTGTTACAACAAAACTTAGTATTGTGCACCGTGAATGAAGTACATCGACTGGGACTAATTATTAGATTATTTTCCTACCAGCTATTTAGATCAGTCAAAAACGAATATTCTCCTCAAATTTACCTCTTAACCGAAGTAGTAACAATAAATTATGAATAAGTGCAAAAAAAAAAAAAAATTATTCATATTTTACTCCACTCACCAGCACGTTACGATCAGTGTAGTACAACACATTCAAAGAACACCACGTAACCTGATCCAACACAGCATACTAATCACAAGAATTACCTCAACTCGCACGCACGTCCTCCCCTGTTCGTCGACCCTATTCCCAGTCGCACGATTACTCCAGTACTCCACTACCTCCTCTCATTGAGTCAGTAGGGCTGAACTGAATTACCAGACCGCATCATTGTCTTCCTCGTCATCGCGATTCTCCGCGTCGAAGGGCACGTAACGCAACCGGTGACTGAAGGGTCGTCCTCGGAGGAAATTGTTCTTCGATCAGAATTTCCGTCCGTCGTGCATGACCATTGACCAGCTCACCCTTCGAAGGGAACCGAGGCGCGAGGGGGACAGGATGACAGCTTGCAAAGCGCATGCGCTCTCTCTTTCTGCCTCGTCAATGACGATGCTCGACCGGCATTCAGTCTTTCAGTAGCGAGCCAGCCTTCGAGCACTAACAATGCCTAATCATTTGACGAGCCACGAGGCTAACGTCAATCTGAGCATTCAGCTTAACCGCTGGATCCTTCAGCCCTTAGGCGCCTGGCCGAACTTCAAGGCCGAGTCGCAAACCGACTACCTACTTCGCAAACTCCTCAACGCCCTCTGCTATGGCCTGATAGTCTTCCTGATGATCCCGTGCATCCTCTACGTCATCCTCGAGGTCGAGGACGTTTACAATAAGATCAAGCTCACCGGACCGCTAAGCTTCTGCGTCATGGCGATCATGAAGTACTGCTCGCTGGTGATGCGGGAGAGTCAGATTCGTCGGTGCGTGAATTGCATCGAGGATGACTGGAGGCGTGCCAAGTTTTCAGAGGATCGAAGGATCATGACGGAGAACGCGAACTTCGGCAGACGTCTAGTCGTCATTTGCGGACTCTTCATGTACGGCGGGGCGGTCTTCTACTATCTGGTCGTGCCGTTCGGTGTAGGGAAAGTTTTCGACGAGACTGCGAACATCACGCACTTACCATTGGTTTTCCCAGTGGCCAGACTGATCGTCGACACGAGGCGCAGTCCTATCAATGAGATTGTTTTCTCCGTTCAATGTCTGAGCGGTCTGATCGCCCACTCCATTACTACAGGCGCTTGCAGTCTCGCAGCGGCGTTTGCCATGCACGCCTGCGGCCAGCTGAAAGTTCTCATGTCTTGGTTAGAGCACTTGGTCGACGGGAGGAAGAACGTACGTGACGAAGTTGACGAGAGATTCGCTAATATTGTCGAACAACACGTTCGAGTACTGAGGTGCGTATGCTGATCTTACGCAAAATTGTTCTGTATATGCAACAGTCTTTTAGCATTGTAATGAATGAATTTAACTCAACGGATTTGTGTTTCATTATTTATGCTAATAGAGGTGAAACTTAGTTTTGTGCTTATTCCATTTCAGTTTTATATCGCTCACGGAAAAATTGCTGCACGAAATATCTCTCGTGGAGATCGTGGGGTGCACGCTGAATATGTGTTTTCTCGGATATTACATTATCACGGTACGCTTGTAATTAATGCTGGCAATTGAACGCTTTTGCGATTGATGTTCGTCATATTTTAAGCACTCACCTGTATCGTAAGAATTTTGGATTTTATCGTTGCAGGAGTGGGAGGTCAATGAACCATTCTTTTGCGTCACTTACTGTATATTACTCGCATCTTTCACGTTTAACATATTTATATTCTGTTACATAGGCGAACTTCTTGCGGAACAGGTATGATATATCACTCTGTCAGCTTAGTACGTTTCGAGCCCATCAATCAACGCGATTTGACTTGAAAGTTTTTCAATGCGGGAGAGACAATACGTAAAAGCTCTAAATTTCTCTAGATTTTCATAAATAACATGTGACGGAAAAATTGAATACGTGAATTCTTAAGAACCAAAAAAAATGAGACATGTCGATGTGTCCGTTACCGTAAAAATGTGAACCCAAATGTTATGACAGTGCAAGATAGTCGGAGAAAAATCATACATGATCGATTGGTACCGACTGCCAGGGAAAAAGAGTCATGGTCTCGTTTTGGTAATCGCAATGTCGAATTCCTCCGTCAAACTTACAGCTGGAAATTTAATAGAATTATCTTTGGCTAGCTTCGGCGATGTAAGTAGAAAAATCTCTTAAACATCAAATTACTTTCATCATGGTAACAATACATTTTTTCATAAAAAACAGGTAATTAAAACGTCTGTTGCATACCTTAATATGCTTCGGAAATTAACCACATAAAATCGGCACTTACACGATGTCCTAATACCAGCATGTATATGTGTCTTTTCAAACACAATGGCGTTACCTTGAAATTAAAGGAATAAAACTACCGTAAAGTTTATCATTATTGCTTCCCCATTAGTCCAAAAAACAATGCGAGGCACTAACCTTTCAATATACAATTTACGTTTCGTACACCGAGCTTCCAATGTAACGCGCATTAATTGCACATATTGCAACTTGCGTTGCTCATCGTAAAATGAACCGGCGCAAGCGTAAACTTTGGTAGAATGATCCTGGGATAAACTGTACATGTATCGATTAGTCGTACCTAACCCAGCCGCCCCACATCGTGAGCTTTCTTCTCTTGACCATTAAGTCCTGATACTCTGGAAAAAAACCGCGCAGGCGCCATTACTGTCTACCACCATAACTCTCCGTTCGGCTCCATGCAAATCTCGAATAATCCTCGCGATCAGTAGCAGTCACGACATCGCGAGAAGATGATGGCAGACTATCTCGAAGAAAAACCGTTTCGATTCGATTACGCGCAAGACAACGACTACAGCATACAAATGGTCCGATGGTTTTTGAAACCGATCGGCGGCTGGCCTAAATCATCGGAGACTTCGAAGATCGACAAATTCCTCTCGGACGTTCTGACGTCCGTCTGCTTTCTCTTACTCATTTTCCCTGTGATTCCATGTGCTGCGTATCTTGTCTTGGAGGTGGAAGACATGCAGACCAAGTTCAAGGCTGTGGGACCCGTCAGCTTCTGGCTGATGGCGAACATGAAGTATTTCTCGCTGATTCTTCGTCAGAACGACATCTCGCGATGTCTCGAGCACGTGGCGGTCGATTGGAAGTCGGTGAGGAGTAAAATGGACCGTGAGACCATGCGAAAATACGCCAAAGTCGGAAGATACATGGCTGGATTTTGCGTGGTGTTCGTGCACAGCGGTGTCTTCTCTTACAATATCATGCAGGCTGTTTCCACGACCGTGGTGTGCGTTGGAAACGAAAGTGTCAATGTGCATCTGCTACCTCTGCCCGTTTACAGTGGTATCGCTGATATGCAGCACAAGACGACTCATCTGATTACCCTTGCCTTTCAATTTCTCTCCGCCTTCGTCGTTAACTCAATCACGGCCGGCGCGTGCAGTCTTGCGGCTGTATTCGTCATGCACGCGTGCGGACAACTTAGGGTAGTAATGGCCTGGCTGGATAACGTGATCGATGAACAGGGGACGATCCAGGAAAAATTGGCCGATATCATCGAGCACCATCTACGAATATTAAGGTTAGAATTAATCTTGCCAGTGTCAAATTGATCACTTTAGGGATGCTTTCCCGATTACAAAGTGCTTCGTAGAGTCGTTACAAAACAGGTGCCGAGACAAATTGATTCCATATTAATTTCAGTTTTATCTCAGTTATAGAGGAAACGATGCATCAGATATGTTTCGTGGAGCTAGTGGGGTGCACGATGAACATATGTTTTCTTGGATACTATTTTATCACGGTACAGCGTTGTTTTTATGTTTTCCGTCACGTAGGATTGAAATACATAGTTAAGTCTTTCAGGAATGGGAGCAGAATGAACCGACGAACACTCTGTGCTACTTTATCGTTTTTGTGTCAATGACATTCAATATTTTCATATTTTGCTTCATCGGAGAGATGCTATCTAATCAGGTAATGCTAATGGACTCCCCACGATACGTACCACGTGACTTCTTTAAGAAATTATCCTGTGCAATAGTGCAGGTTGGTCGGCGAAGCAGCGTACATGACCGATTGGTATCGTTTACCGAAGAAACCGAAGCTCGGATTCATTCTGATCATCGCTCGTTCCCAAACTGTTACAAAAATTACAGCTGGCAAATTTTTCCAGCTGTCCCTCATCACTTTCGGTACCGTAAGTACAACCTTTACGCCCCTTGAACCCTTCAACCCCTCAAACTAACAATTCCAGGTAATCAGAACGGCCACGGCATACTTGAACATGCTCCGCCAACTGATGTACGCCGCCGAATGATATATACAATTGCCAACGACGCCATAGAAATCCGTTATTTTTGTAAAACTTAGAGGTAAAAGAAACTTACAACGAAACGTACGCTCTCTTCTTTCCCACTTTCCCTCATGAATCCTCCGATCGCGTCGTCCGCGTCCGTACAGTCCGTCGGTTCCCAGAGAACACTACAATGTCTCCTTTTTCAAGAGACCGCCGGTCTAGAAATATTGACCGGGCACACAATCTCTACCTGTTGCCTTGGCAGGACTCAGAGTCGACAGAAAAAGTTCGCTCGCGATGGGAATATATGGCGCAAGCGCATGGGAAGCAGTGGGTCTCACTTCCCGCGTATCTCGAGGGGCGTCGATCATCAGTAACTGACACGCACCCGTCGAGCGACAATGGCAGGCGGAATCGGCCAGGGCGAGGGCAATGATCTCAGTGTTCGCGTGATTCGATGGCTCTTGAAGCCGATCGGCGTCTGGCCGCTTCCACGAACGGCCACGCGACTCGAAAGAATCGTTTCCGAGCTTCTGGTACTCGTATGCACAGCTCTGATCGTTGGCTTCCTGGTGCCATGCACGCTGGGCACCTTCCTGGAGGAGCCCGACGTGAGAATGAGACTCAAGGCCATCGGGCCGATCAGCTTCTGGGTGATGGCCGCGCTGAAGTACTGTTCCCTCCTCTTTCACGCCGACGACATCCGATTTTGTCTGGAGCACATCGAACTCGACTGGTGCAAAGTTCGGAACGCGGAGGATCGGAATACGATGGTAGAGAATGCGAGGGTGGGTCGGTACATGGCATGCGTCTGCGTGGTGTGCATGCACACTGGCATATTTTCGTACGATTTGATCAAGGGTCTGTCGTCGGTCGTGATTCTCGTTGGGAACGATACGGTCACTTTGCGCATGGTGCCTTATCCTTTCTACAATCGAATCGTCAACACTCTGGTCAGTCCGGCGTACGAGATCGTCTTCGGTTTCCAGTGCGTCTCGACGTTCGTTGTCAACTCTGTCATTATTGGCGCGTGCTGCTTGGCAGCGGCCTTCGTTATGCACGCATGCGGTCAACTTTGCATTATCATGTCGTGGCTGGAGAATATTACGGGTAAGGATGAGAGCGAGACGAAGTTGGCTCTGGCCGAGATTGTGGAACATCATTTGCGAGTCCTCAGGTACTATCTGTCTGTTCTTCAAGTTCTTCTCCGGTGATATTCAGCGGGAGATTGTTTGTACTAAAAGACTAAATATTGGTTACAGATTCATAGCTTGCATAGAAGAAATTATGCATCAGATATGTCTTGTCGAATTGTTGGGGTGTACGATGAACTTGTGCCTACTGGGATATTATTTTATTATGGTACAGCAAAGAAAGTCAAATGACTTATGTACCTATAGAGATGTTCAAGTGCTATGTAAATTTACCTGTTTCAGGAATTACAAGACAACGAGTTGAAGAGTGTTATAGCGTACACGATAATATTTTTGTCCAACGTTTTCAATATTTTTATATACTGCTATATCGGCGAAATACTCACAGAACAGGCAAAGAAATAATCTAACATAATCATTTTATCAGATAATTCATGGTAACACTAACGTATTTGTATAACGTTGTATTGGGAAACTCTACTTTACGATTGAAGCTAGGTAGAAGCACATATCAATTGTTAATTGTGTATTATTACAGTGTCGACAGATTGGTGAAACAGCGTATCAAACTGAATGGTACCGTTTACCAAAGGATACTGCTCTTGGTTTTATTTTAATAATATCAAGATCGCGAAATGTAATTAAAATCACAGCTGGCAAACTGATTGACTTATCCTTGGTGACTTTTGGGAATGTAAGTTTCATTGAATATCACTGACTTGTAGGTTTAACATGTAAAGCAACCAATTGTTTTAGGTGATGAAGACATCTATGGCCTACTTAAATATACTTTATACAATGGTTGCATGAACTGTTCTAAATATTTGCGTTATTAAAATCGAATTAAAGAAAATCATAAGTCATGTTATGTCAGTGCAGATGTCAATTACAAAAATGATAAACATAAAAATGTCTCTTCTCAACAAAAACCTTCAATTTTATGTTTCTTACTAAAGAGATAAACCATTTTTACAAAGACTGATTTGTATTGAAAGAAAATGTCTAAATTAAAAATGCCAGACATGCTCAATAATATTTTCATTTCTATCGCTAACAACATTACTCACGCCATGAAATCATTTGCAATAATATTACTTAAATCCCTGCAAATTTGGTATTAACCGAATTGAAAAGTGTACTATATCTGAATGCGTTTTTTTTACTACGTAAATTTTAATACATACTGTTTTTAAGACCAATAACACCCAAACTATCTTATCTTTTTCACCGACTCTCCTCCCAAAAGTCATCAAATTCATTCTACACCGACTATATCTTCGTCCATAACCGACTCTGCATCTTGTACCAAAACACTCAACATCATCTTCCGAATCTCACAGTGTCCCGTACTACAACTGAGCGACTCCCACCTGTGCATTAAAGTCTCCGCGAATAGCGGATTAAATAGTCAGGCAAATCATAGTATCCGTAGTCCGCGTATCGACCAGCGAGTAGAACCGACGGTAGAACCGAACACAATGTGATTCAACATAGAACCCTTGGCAGAGGGCTTGCCTTTTCCGCGAGCATGCGCCAGAGGAGCCCACTTCGCGTAGGTCTTCGCTCGTTGACCGGAAATAACGTCTGACCAGTAGCCGGCAAGCTCTCGCCGTGTGATCATGTCAGATTTCACCAGTCCCGGCCCTGCCATTCTCGGCGTTACCCTCGCGAGCGACATAGATTACAGTATACGACTTCTACGCTGGTTCCTCAAGTCGATAGGTGCCTGGCCAAGTACGGGCAAAACCACGAGGTTAGAGAAGTTCTTCTCGGAGCTGCTCACGTTCGGCTGCTCCATCATAATTATCGCCATGCTGGTGCCACTTACGTTAAGCACATTCCTGGACGAGGATCCGCAGGTCAGGCTGCAGGCGATCGGCCCGGCCTCGTTCTGGATAATGGCCGCACTGAAGTACTACCTGCTACTAGTGCAAAGTGACAACATCAGACGGTGCATCGACCATGTGGAATCTGATTGGAGGGACCTTAGGAGGATCGAGGACAGGGAGATCATGCTGAGGAACGTGAGGTCCGGCAGATTTCTGGTCGGCTTCTGCACGTTCTTCATGCACACCAGCGTGCTGACGTACAACGCTGTCAGGGCGTCCACGACCAACGTCGTGTACATTGGCAATGACAGCGTCGTTTTGTACACCGTACCGATGCCATTTTATAGTGGTCCGATCGATACGAGAGTCACGCCGTTCTATCAGATCGTCTTTGCCATCGAGTGCTTCTCGACTGTCGTGGTGAACTCTGTTACTGTTGTCGCATGCACGATTGCCACTGTGTTCGTGATGCATGCCTGTGGGCAACTAGGTATTCTGATGTCCTGGCTTCAGGTCTTCGTCGAACAGCGGGAGAAGGCTCAGGCTTCGTTCAATGAAAAGTTGGCTGCTGTCGTGAAACATCATCTCAGAGTACTCAGGTATAAGCTTGCAAGTTAACGTTTTTGTAAATTTTGTGGCTTTTTATAGTAACTATTATATGTGCATTCTTTCAAATTTTCTCTACAATTTTCAGTTTTATATCTCGTATAGAGGAAATTATGCATTGTATATGTCTCGTTGAAATTGTTGGATGTACACTGAATATTTGTCTGCTGGGATATTATTTTATTACGGTACGGCCACGCTATCAATAATGTTTTTATATTATTCATAAATGTTCTCAAGATAATTATACTAAGACGGACAAGGAATCGAATTTTTACTGTCGATTATAATGACTTTCAGGAGTGGGAACGAAATGAGACCAAAACATCCTTAGCTCTTTTTATAATATTTGCATCCATTAGTTTCAATATTTTTATATTTTGTTACATCGGCGAACTTCTTTCAGAACAGGTAAGAAAATTCATTACGATAAGTGTGTCGATGTGCGATGCCAATTACTTTGCAGCTATGTAAATGGACGAACGTATTACGGAACAGTGTAGATTAGTTGGTGAAACGGCTTACCTGACAGATTGGTATCGTCTCCCGAGGGAAACTGCTCTCTGTTTTATCTTGATAATATCAAGATCGAGCGCGGTCATCAGGATAACTGCTGGGAAATTAATTCAACTGTCCATTGCAACCTTCGGTGACGTAAGTGATACTCCCCATACGAATTAATTTTTACACTTATTCTGTGAACATCCAAAGCGTACGGAACATCATAATTATAAATATGCTATTTATAGGTGATCAGAACGTCCATGGCGTATCTGAATATGCTTCGGACTATTACTGCGTGAACTGTAATATATCCACTAAGATATCATCTAGTTAATCATTTGGTTAGATTTAGCTAGCATTTATTAGGAGTAGTTATCGTGTATCCTTCCAAGAATCATTAAAACAGTATCGTTCTAAACATAGCCTGGTCTTCCTTTTACAACGGCATACTCGACACAAGATTCGGTCCCATCTTCGAGGTTGTGTCTGTGATCGAATGCTTTGCCAGGTAATCAGAACATCTTTATAATATGACAGAATAATAACGACAGTGCAACAAGACAAATTGCAAGGCGACGCAAAATAATCTCATAAAATACAATGTTTTTGTACAATTAACATCCTTTAAATTAAACAATTCTACCTGAAATTTTCGATGGCCACAATTCCTTCACTCTATTCTTCCTGCCTTCTACTAACATTAAGTTCAATAAAACCAGCGCGTAATTGTTTTTTGAAACTCACCTTCACCCCCAAAAATCAATGCAAATTCGAGGGTGCCTTTCCTCACACATTATAAGCCCACTCACAACCCTTATTTCTACTTCAACACTCGCATCATGCACATCAAGCTCTTTCGAGGGCTTATTCCTTCACCGTCGCAAAACTTTCAGCCCGTCCATCGCCCGAGTACGAATCAACTGGTGGTTATGTTGGACCCCGCAATTGGACTATTTATTTCCTTGTATGTACCGGGTTGCAAGAAGTGGACATGCGCAGGCGAGGGAAATGAATGTAACCCACCCAGGAGAGCGGAAAATAGCGTCAGCACTCAGTGTCGTCTGCACTTTGAAGGAGACCGCATCAGGATGATCGAGGAGTGCGCAAAAGAGTCCAACTTACACGTTGGAGCATTCTCCAAAAAGTGGACGTACAGCATCCAACTGAACGGTTGGTTCCTCAAGCCAATCGGCGCCTGGCCATTGTCCTTGTCACCAGCACGGCCACCAAAATGATTTCCGTCACGCTGACGATCAGCAGCTGCTTCCTCATAGGATTCCTCACGCTCTCCTCTGCTCTCTGCACCGTTCTCGATGACGAGGTCGACCTCAACACCAAGGTCAAGATGATCGGCCCGCTGAGCTTCTGCCTGATGGCGGCGGCCAAGCTCTACGTGCTCGTGTCGAGAGGTTCAGAGATCGGCAGTCACTTCGAACACGTTCGGGTAGACTGGGAGATGTGCACGCATCGTCTTGAAGATTACGAGATAATGATCGACAACGCGAAATTCGGCCGATTCCTGGCCGTATTCTGTGCGTGTTCATGTACTCCGGCGGCTTGTTCTTTACGGCCATCATGCCGCTCAGCGGAAAAAATTCGGTGGTCATTGACAATGTTACCGTTCGATCGCCACCATTTCCGATCTATCGCGGACTCATCGATCCGCGGACCAGTCCGAATATCGAGATAGTAGTGCTCTTACAGTTTCTCGCAGGTTTCGTCATGTACTCTGTCACCATAAGTGTCTGCAGGCTGGCAGCTGTATTCGTTATGCACGCCTGCGGTCAGTTCAAGATACTCATCTCCAGGCTGGAAAATCTTGTACAAGGGAACCAGAGGAAAGATGAGGCTGTCACGCCGGAAGAGAGGTTGGGCCATATCGTCGAATGCCATCTTCGTGTACTCAAGTAAGTCACCAAATTGACGTATTCTCCAGAGGTTGTGCGAGGTCGTAATGTGTGATTCACGTATTGTTTTGGCGATCCTCAGCTTCATTGCTCGCGTCGAAGACCTTCTCAATGAAATTTGCCTCGTCGAACTCGTCGGTTGCACGTTGAATATCTGTTTTTTAGGATACAATCTCATAATGGTACGTCTGAAATTGTAAGCATTGCAATTTTAGGGATTGCTTTGCCGTTATTGTGAACAACTGTGAAACATTTTGTCATACTTGTTCGTTAGCTTTGCAGGAGTGGGAACATAACGCAACGATGTCGTCAGTAACATATTTTTCATTGTTGATTTCGTTCACGTTTAACATTTTCATATTGTGCTACATCGGGGAAACTCTTACTGAACAGGTACATTTATGTTAAATAAATCCGTAATTTTTTCCCGTTGTCTCGTAAATTGTAAACTACCTAATGTTATTTGCTTTCTGAACAGTGCAATAGTATCGGAATAACATCGTACATGATAGAATGGTACCAATTGCCCAGTAAAAATGCGATGAGCTTGATCTTAATTATTGCAATATCGAATTCGACCATGAAATTGTCAGCTGGTAAATTCGTTGAATTATCGTTGGCCAGTTTTTGCAGCGTAAGTATGCATTTCACTTCACTAACTAAAAAAAGTGGAATTGTGACACTCAGATGGTTACAGGTTATCAAATCGGCATTGGCATATCTAAGTTTGCTTCGGACTCTCACATTGTGAAACTGCAATTTTTTACACATGACATTGTAAACCGTCCGCGGTAGTCTAAATGATATATCATCGTTTAAATTGTAATAATAAATATTATCTTTCTTGTAAATACTTACCTATCTTTTTAATATATCTCAGTTTAACTTAACAAAATGTTTTTGAATTCTTTTACGTATCATATAATAGCATCGTATCGTAAAATACCTACTTTGAAAACTTGAAAAGTAACATATTATACTTAAATTTTGTAAAAAGAGTTATAATACTTAGGCCTGTTGAAGCGAACTTTCCTCTGCATGCATTTAAATCTCTAAAAGTACACATTTCATTCGAGTTAGGAGAAAAAGTTGATGACACATGTAATTCAAAATCATATTTTAGCTGCATGAAAGAATGTTTAGCCAATACACAAGACTGTTAAATTTCAACCCCTACAATTCTGCATGCTATTCCCTTGTTGCATCCTCACCCTTTGCAGACACTCCCTTGCACGCAACACAGTCACGATCATACATGGGCACTGGTTACCTTCGGAGAGGTGAAACAATTGCAACAAAGTATACAACCTGACTGAATCGAATAAAGCTTTTTCCCCACGTTTCAACATTATTCCAACTTACGTGGAAAGTACCGACTTGTCTCATCGTTCAGCAACTTTCTCCTGCAGCATAAATAATCGCACGGTATCCTGAACTTTATTCCCGGTAGAAATTTTCGCGCAAGCGTACAGCGTGTCATTTTGCTACCCTTCGGTGGTTGTCGAGCAGTCATCAGGCTGCTTTCGCGCAAGAAAGATGACATCTATCTCCCCCGCAACTCGCTCGTCAATAAAAATTGATCGCGGGAAGGAAAACGATTGCGGCGTTCAACTGATTCGTTGGTTTCTGACTCCGATAGGTGGTTGGCCACCGTCAGTCTCGTCGTCAGTTGAAAAAATACTTTCGCTCGTTCTGCAAGTGATATGTTCGAGTTTGATCACGTGCGTCATGGTACCGTGTGCACTGAGCATTTTCCTGGAAGAGGATTATGACGACAGCAAGGCGAGAACTATTGGGCAGCTAACGTTCTGGATGATGAACACTCTTAAGTATTGCTCGTTAATACTGCACAAGGGAGACATTCGCAGGTGTGTCGAACATATGGAAGTCGATTGGCAATTGATAAGCGGAGTCAAGGATAGAGATGAAATGCTGAGGACAGCCAAGATCGGTCGCTTTATCGCTGGATGCTGTGCAGCTTTCATGCACACCGGTGTCTTCTCCTATAACATTGTAACTGGACTATCGCATGAGATTGTTGTTCTCAGAAACGAGAACGTGTCCGTCCGTGTGCTCCCGTATCCTTTTTATCGGAAGATTGCCGACACGTACACCAGTCCGGCATACGAGGTCGTGTTCGTGCTTCAAAGTGTGACAAGTGTCATGGTCACATCCGTCACCGTCAGTGCTTGCGGCCTGGCAGCTGTCTTCGTCATGCACGCCTGCGGACAGCTTTCGATACTTCAGTCATGGGTGGAGAATTTTGTCGAAATTGACCGGAATGGAATGTCGACGATGACTTGGATTACCTTGAAACAAAAATTTACCGCTATTGTCGAACATCATTTGAGAGTTCTGAGGTACAACCCTAAAGGAATATTTGGCATTTTACTGTTATTATTTTGTCTCATGCATTTTTTAGTTTTATATCTGATATCGAGGAAATTATGCATATGATATGTCTTGTGGAAGTTGGCGGATGCACTCTTCACATGTGTCTCCTTGGATACTGTATACTGACGGTATATCATTACTTTTTGGCTGCACCTTGTTTGCATGACTTAGTTATTTACCTTTTTTCTAGGAATGGGACAACATGGATGTGCAAACAATTGCCGTGTATTCTCTTATATTTACGTCGGTCGCTTTCAATATTTTCATATTTTGCTATATTGGAGAAATTCTTTCAGATCAGGTAAAAGTATACATAGTTTACTTTTTCCTCAATTCAATGAGCCGAAAATGTCGATGATTAAATTGCATATGTCAGAAATTATTGATCAATGTTGTATCGTTTGACGTAAGTAAGGAAATGAACATAAATCGTGTAACAGTGCAAACAAATTGGTGAAACGGCGTATATGACTGCTTGGTATCAGCTGTCGGGCAAAATGGCACTTGGATTAGTTTTAATTATCCTACGATCGAGTATCATAATACAATTAACTGCCGGCAAATTGATAGAGCTTTCAATTGCTACGTTTGGCGTTGTAAGTATCACACACCATTTTGTGCAATATTAAGAGTTTGCAAGAGAATTACACAAAACTCAGGGTGCTCAATTTCAGGTTCTTAAAACGTCACTGGCATACCTGAATATGCTTCGAGCAATGACAACGTGATATAATCTACCCTCGTAGCATTGCAATTTCAGCAAAACTCTAGGGTGACTACAAAAAGTTTCCTGTAAAAATTAACACAATATACATACTCAACATGTAAAGTAACACCATAACGAACTCATTAATTTAATTATCCAAACTCGACGAACCATGACTCGTATCCTTATCTACGCCTTACATTCACGAGAATGACAAAGACGATCTTAAATTCAATATTTCTTTGTCCCGTCATCGCAAATCTCCCGATATAGATTCTACCCTACGTCCCTCGCTTCACTCCTCGATTCGTACAACTTTACTTCACCGTCTACTTTCCGATAACGAATCAACTGGTGGTCACGAGGAGACATGTAATTTCGCAGCCCGCTTCCACGGAATGCTCAATAGGAGAGGCGGACATGCGCACGCGAGGGGGATCAATTTTCCCGCAGGAGGCGGTCAGAGTCCAGCCAGTGTCGTGCGCACTTTCAAAGAGCCCGCATCATCGCCGAAATGCATAACGCGTCGACCAGCAGAGTATCTGACTCTCGCGAACCGTCTATCAAGGACTGGGAACACAGCGTCCAACTGAATCGCTGGTTCCTGAAACCTATCGGCGCATGGCCGCTATCAAATTCCGCCACCGCCATCGACAGAATCCTCTCCTTGCTTCTGACAGCCTGTAGCTGCTTCCTGATCGGATTCCTTCTGGTACCATGCGCCCTGTGCACCGTCATGGACAGGGACGGCGATCTAGATACCAAGATCAAAATGATAGGTCCCCTCAGCTTCTGCATAATGGCGGCCATCAAGCACTACGTCCTCCTCTCGCGCGGTCCCGATATCGGTAGATGCATAGAACACGTTCGAAACGATTGGAAGATGAGCGAGAGGTCCTTCCAGGATCGCGAGATCATGAACGACAGTGCGAAGTTCGGTAGATTCCTGGCCGCGTTCTGCGCCGTCTTCATGTACTCCGGCGGCTTCTTTTACACCACCGTGATGCCGCTCTGCGCGAAGAGAACGGAAATTATCGATAACGAGACCGTCAGATCGCAGGCTTTCCCTATCTATCGCGGTCTTCTCGATCCGAGGACCACTCCTTCCTTCGAGATAGTACAGTTCTTGCAGTGCTTGGCGGGATTTGTCGTTTACACGGTCACTATCAGTGCCTGTAGTCTGGCCGCTGTATTCAGCATGCATGCGTGCGGTCAGCTTAGGATACTGACCGAGAGATTAGAGAATCTTGTGACGGGTAATAAGAGGGCTAATGAGGCATCTAGCGCTGATGGAAGAATGGGTGACATTGTGGAGACCCATCTCAGGATTCTCAGGTAAGGTGTTATCGTGTGAAATTGTTTGATGCGTTGAATGCCTGATGATCATTGAGAATGGTTCACTGGAACTGAAATAGGAATAATACTGGTTAAACAGTGTTCTGAGCACAATATTTGCAATGATATAGTGGACAAAAAATAGAGAAATTCCAAGTTGTGAAAATGAGACATTTTCCTTGTTCAACTTTAGTCGAACTGATCTGATTGAATCACTGGATTAAGGCAGAGTCGTAAAATTGCGTTACAAAATTGAAACTATTCTGTGAAATTAGTCATTTTTGCAAAAATACAGCCAAAATGCACCGCAGACAAAGATCATGGCAATCAATGTGCCAAATTCCATAGAATTATACGAATGAACGACCGTTGACATACCTGATCAATTTGCAGTTTTGTTACTTGCGTGGAGGAACTCCTTAACGAGATATTTCTTGTTGAGTTTGTGGGATGCACGTTGAACATATGTTTCTTAGGATATTACGTGATGGCGGTATGTGCCATAAATATCTATAACCCAAAACTTTGATTAGCTTGAATCATTTATTTATGACAAAGTAAGACTATTTATGTTGTGATTACACCAGATGAAGTCATGCACCTTTTGTTGTTAGTTTTCCAGGAATGGGAACAAAACGAAACGATTGCATCAGTGACATATTGTACTCTGCTGATATCGTTCACTTTTAACATATTCATACTATGTTATATTGGGGAAATTCTCGCTGAACAGGTATAATTATATTTGTATTCAAAACTTGTCAGAAGAAGTGACATTTGTATACTTAAGAGATATTATATCTGAAACAAAAAAAATCTTGATCAGTGTAAGAAGATTGGGCTAACATCGTATATGATAGATTGGTACAAACTGCCAGGCAAAAAAGCCCTAAGCTTAAACTTAGTCATTGCCATGTCGAACTCATCTGTGAAACTGACGGCCGGAAAGTTCGTTGAATTATCCTTAGCCAGCTTCTGCGGTGTAAGTAACGCTTACAAATTAAAAACGTTACAATCTTTCATATCCACTCTCGTCAAAGAAGTGCACGTATTAATTGACACTGACCACGCTCGTTACAGGTAATTAAATCTTCTTTAGCCTACTTGAGCCTACTCCGAACCCTCACAATTTAACATCAGCCAACCCAGAAGACTAAACAACAACAAAATTAAAGAAATACCTACTTACATTCCAACAAAGAAAATAAATTGTTCCCTCACACTTGTTAAAATCCTCCTTCCACCTTTCACCCTTACCCAACGCCAACAGCGACAAAAACCTCCCCAAACAAGTATTAAAAAAACACAAAGTTTACAAAGAAAGTGAAACGAGTCACTCAAACGCTAAAGACGAGCCGAGTGAAACTCGCAATTATCGAGCAGTCTCTCTCTTTGATCGACCCGATTGATTGCGCGCGGAACCGACGTACCCGAAGGATGGAAGGTGGAACCCTTCTCTTGACGCGCTTGCGTCGCCCGTGGAATTGAAAGAGGGCAGTTGGCCGGACCTCGGACCCGAGGAGCCGTCAGTTTGCCTCGTGCAATCGAGTGCACCACCATCATGCGCGATCGATCTCACGTGGCAGCCGTGCGAAACAAGAACTACGAGAGCGACGTACAGTATACAATGCAAATAACTCGCATGCTCCTGCGTCCGATCGGCATCTGGCCTCTCATCCACGATCGTTCGACCGGAACGGAGAAGATCGTCTCCGCCGTGCTGATGGTCACGTCCGCGTGCGTCCTGTGCTTGGTCCTGATCCCGGCGCTGTTGCACACTATATTGCGCGAGAAGGACGTTTACACGAGAGTGAAGCTTCTCGGCCCGATCGGCTTCGCATTCACGTCGACCGTTAAGTATTTCTATCTCGGCCTGCGCGGAGACGCTTTCCGCGGTTGCATCGAGGAATTGAAGATGGACTGGAAGCTGACGGGCGACGAGTCCTGTCGGGAGATAATGCTGAGAAGCGCGATGCTCGGTAGAAATCTATCGACTCTGTCCACGGTCTTTCTTTACGTCGGCGCAGTGTCGTATCATACGATAATGCCCATTTGGTCCAGTGCCATGGTCAGCGGGAACGTGACTGGCAGGACACTGATGTATCCCGGATACGATTGGTTCCTGGATCCTCAGAGCAGTCCCACCTACGAGCTGCTGTACTTGTCGCACACCATGTACTCGTTGGTTACCTCGTCCATTACCACGGCTGCTTGCAGTCTGGCGGCGACTTTCGTTACTCATGCTTGTGGGCAGATGCAGGTCATCATGTTGAAGCTTCACAGATTGTTGGAGGACGGTGCCGAAGGACGTAACGTGAAGGATAATCTGAGAGACGTCGTGATATACCACGTGAGAATGCTCAGGTAAGATCTTTATTTTGGTTGTGAAACATTTTGTGATTTGATTTATGACATGTCCATTACGACATATTAATCTAGAAGCGAGACCTTTTTGTGTTCTTTTTCCTTTTGAGTTTAGCTTCCTTTTCCTTTAGCATTTTGTCGCTTGACGGCCAATGCAAAGGACGAATCTTGTGTGTGACGCAACAGACATATTTGTAGATTTTCAGGACGTATCGAAGAAGTTCTCCGCGAAATATGTTTGATGGAAATAGTAGTGTCCACGTTAACAATTTGCTTGCTCGAATATTACTGTATGATGGTAACCACACGTAGCAACCGACTTAGTTGTAATCTGTGCAAAGTCTGATTCTATTTGGTTTTTAGGAGTGGAACAATCATGATCACGTAGCGATCACGACATACTTTGTATTGCTAATATCTTTCACTTTCAACGTGTTTATTCTCTGTTACATCGGTCAGCTTCTGGTTGACCAGGTATTTATTACATCCTAAAGTGCGTGATTTCCGTTTATTTCGCCATCATGCTAAAACTGACAATCGTTATGTGTTAGTATGCCAGAATTGGATTTGCATCATACGAAGTTCATTGGTACAACTTACCTGACCGTGAGGCACTGAACCTCGTCATGATAATTGCAATATCCAGTTATCCTCCGAAACTTACGGCTGGTAAAATAATAGAGTTATCCCTCAACACGTTTGGAGTCGTAAGTATGACAGGGAAAACGTCTGCTATCTAGAGACTGTAAAATTTTTTCATTCTTAAACTTAACAATTATAGGTGCTCAAATCTTCTCTGGTATATCTCAATCTACTCAGGACGGTCACAGAATAAACGAATCAGACTTCCGTATATTTTCCGTATATTTCCGTATATATTATCGATATAAAATATCGTATAAAAATTGAGCAGAAACAAACAGAAACATATAAAATGTGTTGATAACACCAGTTAATCGTCACAGATAATATATTTTTGGTATATGTCGAATGTCTATATCATAGCACATGGTATGTAAACGACGCCATTTTAGTTGGCTGAGTCTCCGCCTGTGGAGGCGTGCAACGCATGCGTACCTGTACGTAGGTGGATATCTTCCTAAGTCACAAAATGAAACTAAATGTGCTGTATAACAACAAGCCAACACAAAAATAGAAAGGAAATATAATTTGTAAAGCAGACCAAAAGTATTAAAAATACAATTTTTCTCATCACTCAATTCATTCATTCCATTTTTAATAGTACGGTGTATGCCGAACATATTACAAAAAAAAACATTTTGTCAATCTAGTTTTTGGAATGCTCTGAAGTATATCCGTTACAACTATGCACAAAATTCATTTTCTTTTTTTTTTTCCTTTACACTTTCGTTTTGGACCGCGTCCCCATCCTAACTGACAGAATCGTTTTCAAGTTCTGCGTAATCCACCATAGAACAACAGGTGGTAGTTTTCGCAGGTTTGTTCTTGCATGGAATAAAGCCTGACGCAGGCGCTGTTCATTAGTGCAGCAGCAATCAATGCCGTATGGGGAAGGACTGCAGGAAAAATATCAGTCGATGGTGGACTTTCGTGTCGACAACATGTGCATTTCCACACGAACACAGGACGAGCCGAAGGACATGATATCAGACGATTCAACGTACAAAAAGGACGTACAACGTGTCTTAAAAATCGGTCGTTTCATTCTGAGCACCGTCGGAATTTGGCCAACCGCGTCTAGTACGCGTGAAAAGATTCTTTCAAAAATTGCTATTGTCCTCGGCAATTTCGCGCTTTGCTTCGCGATCGTACCGTGCTTCTTGCATATGATCCTCGAACAGTCCGACTTCATGATAAGATTGAAGCTGTTCGGGCTGCTCAGCTTCTGCGCAACTAACGTGATGAAATTTTGCGCTCTCGCTGCACGTCGATCGGAGATTCGTTACTGCGTGGATCATATCATCGACGACTGGCGACAGGTCGGTGCTGTTGCCGTATGACGACTCAAAAATAGCGGGTAATTCGAGTAGCTACTTGGCACAATCATTAATACAGTACACATACGTATATAGTTCACAATTGCTATTGATTCTGATCATTTCATCAAATACGATCAACTTTGGAATATCAAAGAGTACTAGTAATTTGCAAATTTTTGATCATAAAGGGCGTTTTTTTACGGTAACCAGAATGATAAATTTAGCTGTCGAACCTGCGACAGGTACAAGGTCACAGCGATCGCGACGTGATGCTGAAGTATGCAACGCATGGACGAAATCTGACGATTCTGTGTATCAGCTTCATGTACAGCGGAGGCATTGTCTATCACACGATACTACCATTTTCAGCCGGAAAGATCGTCAATGAGTGGAACGAAACGCTTAGGCCTCTGGTATATCCAACGTACAGTCCATTATTTAACGTGCAAAAGAGTCCTGTATACGAGCTGGTCTACATTGCACACTGCATGTGTGGTTATACGATGTACACTGTGACTTCTGGCGCCTGTGGATTGGCAGCAATGTTTGCGATGCATGCCTGCGGCCAGGTGGAAATGCTTCTGGCGCGTTTGGAGGCTTTACCTGCTTCATATGGGCGTCAAGACGACCAGAAAAGAAGGTTTGCTGCTGTCGTCGACTATCATCTTCGGATATTAGGGTAAGACTGTTCTGCGAATTTTAATTAACTGTGTAATAAAGTGGGGCGCGACGGAAAAGTAATTTGATTATCAATCGCTTAAGTTCACATAAGCTGTATGGTCCAATACGTATTGCAGATTTTTAATGATAGTGGGTGAAGTGTTGAAGGAAGTGTGTTTCATTGAATTCGTCGGTTCTACATTCATGATTTGCTTGCTGGAGTTCTACTGTTTAAAGGTGTGTTTTTCTTAGTAATAATTAAAACATAAATTGCTTTGAGCAATGTTTCTCCTGTTTTCAAAAGGACTGGGAAGATAACAATACTCTTGGTGTTTCGACATATGCCCTATTGCTACTGTCGCTAAGTTTTAACATTTTTATACTGTGCTATATTGGAGAGTGCCTCACAGAACAAGTAATAAACAGCATAATTGTATACTTACAATTAGACTTTTTGTGTGACATGTTGAAACACTATTTATGTTAACAAGACAGGGAAGATTGGACCAAAGTGTTTTATGATCGACTGGCATGAATTGCCAATAAAAACAGCACGTGGACTCATACTGGTGATCGCGATGTCAAATAATCCTGTAAAACTTAGTGCAGGAAAAATGGCGGATTTGTCATTATGCACGTTCGGTAATGTAAGTACATCAACAATAGAATAAGAAATGATTACAGTTGCACCTTTGCTTCGTAAGTACATAAACATATATCTTCCAGATTCTTAAAACATCAGTAGCTTATTTGAGCTTTCTTCGAACAGTGGTTTAGTTATAATATAGCATTGTATTTGTAAATAACCTGTAGCAAATGTTTTCCAATGTTGTAAAATTAACAAACGAAGACAATGATTAATCGGATGATAACATTAAAAAGTTTGTTTACAATTCGTCGTTTCTATGACTATTATTTACACAGATAACAACTACATGTTACATGACATATTTAGAAAAATATAAGAGAATATTCATTTATTGGCTACCGTGAGAACGCCACAGGACATTCAAATTAAATTATATAAAACAGAGTCAGTGACAGCATTATTACCAATGACAGCCTATCAGTATGTATAATAGAATTTTAATCGAACGAATCAGTATTATGCATATGAACTGCATATGAATTGGATCGATACAGCCGTGCCCTGATGATGCACGCTGTCACGTTTATAAAACAGCAGCAATTTGGTGAAAACAGACGCGACAACCATTCAGAAGTCAGTTCTTTCGATACAATTTTTCTCATCACACAATTCATTCACCTTATTTTTATTAGTAAGTACTGTGAATTACAAACATATTATAAAAGAAAACATTTAACCAGTTCAGTTTGTGAAATTCTCTGAAGCTCAACACATATTCATTACAAAGATGCACAAAATCCATTTTCCTTTTTGCACGCATTTGTTTTCGATCGCATAGAGCTACCGCAAAAACAGACTTTACCCTAACTGCCAGAAGCGTTTTCAAGTCCTGCGTAATCTGAGTTAAGACAACAGGTGGTACTTTCCGCCGATAGGATATCGTATACAAAGTAGACTGACGCAGGCGCGGTTCATTAGTGCAGGAGCAATCAATGCCGTATGGGGAAGGACTGCAGGGAAGATATCAGTCGATGGTAGTCTTTCGTGTCATCAACATGTGCATTTCCACACGAGTACAGTCCGGGACAAAGGGCATGATACCGGAGAATTCCACGTATAAAAAGGACGTACAACATGTCCTAAAAATCGGTCGTTTCATCTTGAGCACGATTGGAATCTGGCCAACCGGGCCAAATATGCTTGACAAGATTCTTTCAAAAATTGCTATTCTCTTCGGCAATTTCGCGCTCAGTTTTGCGATCATACCCTGTTGCCTGCATACGATCCTCGAACAATCCGACTTCATGATAAGGTTGAAGCTATTCGGACTGCTCTGCTTCTGCACAGTTAACATGATGAAATTTTGGGCTCTTGCTGCACGTCGATCCGAGATTCGTTACTGTGTGGATCACATCATCAGCGACTGGCGACAGGTAGGTTCCGTTCCCGTATTACGATTCGGGAAACAGCGGGTAATCCGAGTAACTACACGACACAATTGTTAACACATTGGCATGTCAGACAGTACTAGTAATTTGCAACTTTGTGACTATGAAGAGCATTTTTTTTGCGGTAACCAGAATGCTAAACTTAGAAACCTGTCGAACCTGCGATAGGTACAAGGTCGCGGCGAGCGCGACGTGATGCTGAAGTATGCGACGCACGGACGAAATCTGACCATTCTCTGTATCAGCTTCATGTATAGCGGAGGCATTGTCTATCACACGATACTACCATTTTCAGCCGGGAAGATCGTCAATGAGTTGAACGAAACGCTTAAGCCTCTAGTATATCCTACATATAGTCCATTATTTAACGTGCAAAAGAGTCCTGTGTACGAGTTGGTCTACATCGCACACTGCATGTGTGGATACACGATGTACACTGTGACTTCTGGTACCTGTGGATTGGCAGCAATGTTTGCAATGCATGCTTGTGGTCAGGTCAAAATGCTTCTGTCGCGTTTGGATGAATTGGTCGTTTCAGGTGAGCGTGAAGATGACAAGAAAAAAAAGCTCGCTGCCATCGTTGACTATCATCTTCGGATATTAGGGTAAGGCTGTCCTGTGAACTGAAATTAACTGTACAATAAAGTGAGACGCGGCGGAAATGTAATTTCAGTTTCAATCGCTTAAGTTTACACAGGCTTTATGTTCCAATACGTATTGCAGATTTATAACGATAGTGGGAGACGTGTTGAAGGAAGTGTGTTTCATAGAATTCGTTGGTTCTACATTCATAATTTGCTTGTTGGAATTCTACTGTTTAAAGGTGTGTGGTTCAATTCAAGAGTTTAAAAATAAAATTGTTTTGAGCAATGTTTCTGTTCGTTTCAAAAGGACTGGGAAGATAACAATACTCTTGGTCTCACGACGTACGCCCTACTGGCAATGTCACAAAGTTTTAACCTTTTTATACTGTGCTATATCGGAGAGTCTCTCACAGAAGAAGTAATACAAACCGTCATTGTACTATATACCAAGACTTTCTGTGTGACATGTTTAAGGACTTTTTATGTTACCAAGACAGGGAAGATTGGACCGAAATGTTTCATGATCGGCTGGCACGAATTAGAAATGAAAACAGCACGTGGACTCATACTGGTGATCGCGATATCAAACAATCCAGTAAAAATTAGTGCAGGAAAAATGATTGATTTGTCATTATGTACGTTTGGTAATGTAAGTATTTGACCAGCACAATAAGAAATTACTACAGATGCAACTGTACTCCGAAAATACACAAATATATATCTTCCAGATTCTTAAAACATCAGTGGCTTATTTGAGTTTTCTTCGAACAGTGATTTAGTTATATAGCATTGTATTTTAAATGAACCAGTAGCAAATGTTTTCCAATGTTGTAAAGTTAACGATCCAGAAGAATGATTATATCCTCGAATTATAACGTTAAAAAAATTGGTTTATAATTATTTTTGCCTATCACTTTTATTTGTGTAGATAATTACTAGAAGTTACTCGAAATATGTGAGAAAATAAAGAAAAATATTAATTTATCTGCTACAATGACGAAGCCACTGCCATTCAAATTGAATTATGTCGTCCATAGCCAATGACGGCATTATGACCAAAGACAGCCTATCACTGTGTAGCATTTTAATCGAACGAATCAGTATAATGCATATGAACGGGAGATTTAAACGTATAACACAGGAACAAAAGTTAATTTAGGAAATTATTTGCATCATACAATTTGTTGAATTACACAAAAATGTATTAAAAATAAAGCGATTGAAACAAATACGCGTTTTCGAACGTTGAACTGGAACTATAGTAATCACAACATTAAGGTTATACTATATTTTTTAAAAACACTAAATTTTAATTCTTTTTGCACATATTGTCCACAACATAGACATTTTCAGCAAAGTGAAAATTATCATTATTGTCCTTAATACTCCTTTATCTCACTTCAACAATTTATCGTTAAATCGTTTTCGACACAAGAATGGTGCATCATATACTGCATGTAAAATCGTTTCAATTCGTTTAACTACGTTTTTGTTATCTGTGGTTACAGTAATTACATGAGACTCGTGTAATTCTAAATGAGTTGATAGCGCATTTTATCGATGCGGTATATACGAATGTTGACTCATTTTCTGGACGCTACGTGACAGATTGAATTCTCGCGCACGATAGTGACATGTGTCATGTCGCAGTACAACAATTGCAATAAAAGTAGTGTGACTTGATTTGCACTGGATATTTGGTACACACGTTCGTAATGCAATAACACAAAGGCATTCTTCATTATATACTGTGCGTTTGAATAGTGCGTTGAGTAACATTGCAGTGAATTTGCGACTAACCTATATACTTGTAATGACATTTACTATGGATTGACCACATAAAGCCTTTGTGAAATCAAAAACATAACGATTTAATTATATATAAAGTGTGACTGAGTATTGAAGCGTATAATGATTTTACGAGAAACACATTGTGATGTAAATTATTTTTAAAACGCATACAGATGATTTCGAAATATTTGATTCGAAAGGTTAGTAGAACCATAATTTAATAATAATATTAATGTGAAATTAAACAAAATAAAGGGTGTTCATACATCTAAGATGGGTTTTATTGCTTTTCTTCTGTATTTTTACAATTCAAAAAACTACTTGCTTTGCAGCAAAGTATATCTCTGTAATGAAATGTACTTGTCACTATAAAAATGAAATGATATTTTTAGGATTTTAAAACTTAAAGTATACAGGATGACAGAAAAGACATCAGTGGGAGGCATACCCGTAGAATACTTGAGCGGAGAATCCGCTGCAATATGGAGTGGATGGCGTACATTGGGTGATAGAGAAGTTGTTAGGGAAGCATCGGCAAAGGGCACACATATAAAATTGGCTTATTTTTATTTGTCACATAGAAAGAATTGTGCTATAGATCAAGTTGAAGACTACTTTAATAAAGAAGTGCAAATATGGGTAAATGAGTTACTAGGAAAACGTCAAGTTCACAGAGCTTCTCATGTTTTGAAAAACGTTGTAAGTTTATTATTGTACATATTGCACCTGGAAATTGTTATTGAAATAATTTTCTAAATATATATTCAGTCATTTTATACAATTTCAGGGATTAAATCCTACAAATTATGTTCTTAATGTTTGTCTAAGTTGTCAAGATTCAAAATTAAGGCAATATTTAGCCGAACACATGATAAACACTTCTGGATTTGAAACTGCACATTTAGATGCATGGAATATAATAAAATGTCTTCTCGAGTATGAAAGAAAATATGGGTAAGAATTTTTTTTTAACAAGTCTGCTGTACACAATCTTTACATTTATTATTATCTTCCCAGTCTGCAAGATAAATTAAGTTCTACACTTTCCATTAACGATGTTATGGAATTACTACCAAATATTAAACAAGCACTCTGTACAGAATTATATTTTTATACAAGTGATGTAAATATGTTGAAAACTGTGACAAATACGATTGTGTGGAATTATTTGCTATCAAATAATAGAATAAATTTAATACAATCATGGATTAGTACACAGTATAGCAACAATGCGCAATGGAACTCTGATATTCTAGATGGACACTTAAAATCAATATTTTCTGATATGTCCATTACCCCTGTTATGATAGAATATATTGATTCTTCAGATGCAAGTACACTTATCAAAAACCTTACAAAGAACTGTTTATGCAAGTAAGAACTTACAGATTATAATAATATGTTACATAAGAATGTATTCAACCAGATTCTCATAAAATTTTTCAGGTATGGAATATTCACACAGAAGGAGCGCATAGATTTCAAATTGACATTGGCACGTATCTTCAATAGTGCAATGACACTAAGTCATTTTGAAGACTTATTATCCTATAAAACTTGCAATTTTAACAAAGAGGAATTTTTAAATAGTATGAATAAAACATTTTGTGCAATTTCTACTAATAATAACAGCGATGAAACAGGCTTAAGAACGTTAAAACTATTAAATGCATTAAGCGATATGTGCAACAATCATAATGAAACACATACTACAACCATAAATGCAATAGTAGAAACCGTTCAATATCTTTCCAGTGATGTTAATGAGTTTCTTATGCAAAATCATTTTATTACTTTTGCAATAGTGTCAATGTTGTGTTGCAATGCAAGGCACATGTCAAGTGACAAAGAAAACTCAATGTTTAAAAATGACCAGTTCAGTGAGATGTTTACAAGTTCACATGGTTTGCAAATTGGTAACATTTTTATCTCCCATAAAACCATTCAACATACATTGGAACAAATACCCATACTACAATCCATAATTAAAAATGAGCGACAAGAAGATGATATTACAATGTATAATTTATTGGATGGGTATAAGACACTAAATGCAAAGCTGTTTTTTAAATGGAGGTTTAATAACGAAATAATACCTAGTTTCTCGGACGTTAATTTAGTTAAAACATATGGGTTCAAAGAAATATTGACTTATGATTATTATTTGAAAGAAGGTAGACCAAACATGGCTATACATAATTTGAAACACACAAAGGGCAATTTACATCGGAGTTTGTCCTCCCAAAGGTGAGAGAATATATAGTTTTGTTTTCATATCCCTTTGCACTTAAATGTTACCTTTTTTTTAATGTAGCTGTTCTATATGAGCTTACTGATTACATTATTTACAGAAAATCAAAAATGGCATATCATACGCACATTTTTGCATTAAGAAATTTGTCTAAGTCTGACATAGTGTGTGCTTGTGTCTCCTTTATTGAAATGTTAGGTCTTGAATCTGAAAACTTAAGGTTGCACATAACAGTAGCAAATTATGTTCAAGAACATCTTAATATGTCTATTGGTATGTACTTTTTCACAGAACTTATACAGTTTGTTAAAAGTACATATTTCACTAAATTTTAAATTACTATTTTCAGAAAATGTATTGGAAGAAGTTATGTACAAAAATGAAAATAGTTTGAAATTAGTTATTTCGTACCTCGAAAGGAGCTTGAAGTTGTCATGGGTAAAGCATGATGGAGTCATCAATGTAGAACATTTTATTCAATTTTTACGAGTTTGGGACGTAATAGTGAGATTTGCTCGTGTTCATAATACGACCTTACCAGATATGTTATTAAAATTATTAGTGGAGCAGAATCGATGGTTTGAGTACATTCTCGTTGGACATATTTTTGCGTACTCAGTGGAACAGGTATGTTTATATCGTAAATTAACGTAAATTCATTGTGATGACATAATGAATTACTCGTATACTGTTTCACAGATGTTGGAGTGTGCAAAAGAATTTGACGACCCAGTTATACGGGAGCATTTATCAACTTGCCTAAATAATTCTCAGCTCGCAAAATTATACTTCAGTTCGAATGATGAACCAAAGATAAAGTCTCGTGAAGCACTGCAATCGTCGCATCCAAAAATTGCATCGAAACAATGTGTAAGATTTTTTATGTTGCATGTAAATGCGCGTTGTAGTGAATCTATTTTATAAGGGAAAGGCTTTATTAATATTTTCATACACAGACATCTCCTGCATATAGCTCATCGTTATCTTCAAGTGATACAACTGGTTCGGATTCATACATCAGTGCTTCTGCGCATACACCTATTCGCCAGAACATATGGACTCCGCGGGATGATCTATGGTTAAAAATTCTTAAATGTCATCAAAGTCAAGATCCCCCTCGAGCATTAATAAATGCATCTCGGCAGACATTGACACCTATCCTTACGATTTTAGCTACTTGCTACGAGGTACACCATAAGAACAATGCAACTGGCCTGTATTTGATACACAAATATTCTAAATTTATATTTTCCCACAATCATTTCAGCCGTCCTCAGCAGCTGCATACTGTTACACGTGGATGGCAATATCTACTGCAAATGCAGATATTTTATTTGATTATTCCGAATGTTTAGAACAACAAATTTGGCCAATTAATCAGGTTTTAAATTTAATAGTGAAGATGGTAACGCACGGATATGTTAATGTTCTTAACAGAGCTTATAAAATATTTATGCCTGTAAGTTTGCAGCAGATTCGTATTTGCTTAAATGTTTAATTATTATTGTTACTGTTTGACAATGGAAATATTTTAGGAAAGTCCGTTTAACCCATTTTTCGACTTCCTTGTTCAATGTATAAATTATTGCGAATTCGAGGAGAGCCAAGAAAACTTAATCAAATTTAGGTTGCTTTCTTCTTCTATGAAATGTAATGTACGTTAAAAACAATGATATAAGTTTAATAGTAATTTCATACTACTATAATTAATATTCAATTGTTTGTCTATATAGAAAATTATCAACTGGGAATCGTCTGATTCAGCCTACTCGAATAATTTATACTGGATTATAACAGTGGCAGTTAGATGCATTGTGACAGCTCTTGGACATTGCTTCCATAGTACTCGAACGCAAATTAAATTTCTGGATACGCTATTGAAATCTAATTGGGAAAAGGATCTTCCAGGTAAAAAGTTTATTCTTGGACTAGTATAAAATTATGAAAGTAATATTTTGAATTCATTATAATTAATTTATATATGTAACATTGCAGTTGATATACCAAATTTCCAACTTTACCTCAATTTGCTGAAGGTTCTAATAAAAACGGATGTATATTTGGATTTTACTGCTTGCAGTTTAACGAATAATACATATGATATCAGTTCAGAAATTAATAGGTGTATAACTGAGCTTTTGAAACATGAGAATTATGGTTGTGCTTTGGAACTATCAAAAATAGCACACTTGGATGCATCTGAGATTATTCTGGCACAAGTACTATAATAATATTACTTTATATATTCTGAATTCACCTGCCATGTACCGTATAATTCTTTCTTATTTACAGTTACGCGCAAAATTTATACAACACGTGAATACGGAAAAGACATCTGAAGGTTCATTTTGGAAACAATGTGCGAAAGAGTTTGACAAGCATAGCGTCCACCCTGAAAAAGCAGCCGCATTTTTTATAGAACATGTTGAGAAACTTGATTCTCATAAAGAACGGTACGTTCACCTTTAATTTTCAAGTAGCTGAAATATTTCACGTATAGTTATAACGATGCGATGAATGTGTTACAGCTACGAAATACTCAAACTGACTATTGAAATACTAAAGACTCTTCAGAGGGAGCAACAAGTCATTGACGCTTTAGAAACAGTTATGTGGAAATCTTGTATTTTAGCTGGGCCCGAGAATATAAACTTAAACGGGGAAGTTGTAATATTTAATAAGTTGAAGACTGAATTACTCGCTACAATAAGCAATTTGCACGTGACATGCACATTAGAAGATGGAGCTGAGAAAGAGGGTGCTGAAGCGTTGATAAATAAATTGATAGATTTAGGCAAATTGGATGTTGCTTTGAGGATAAGCACCATATTTAATTACAAACATAAAGTGAGTTTCAAAAGTCATCATTTTAATATCTCCATTGTAATATATATTTACATGCTCTACAATTTAATATACATAGGACCTGCAAATTCTGATGCTGTGTCTAAGTTTAGCCGAAGGGGAACTACTTCCTACTGACTTAAATGCTCAACAGAAGGCGTTTCTGACAGACGCAAGTAGAAACAAGCAGAAATATAGTACTTTGCGAAATCGTGGCCTTCGAAGACTATCTTCATCATCCTCCTGTAAATAATAATATTAAAATATAATTTTTTAGAAATGTTATGTTTCTTTTCACATTTTTTCTTATAGTAAACGTTCCTTCACCGGGCTCGTCTCTTGTTGCCGAAACAACTGATCCGCATGACGTCAGGAACATTAACACGCAGCAAATTCAAATGGAATGCAGATCCATATTAGAAAAACTACTTGAAGTTCTTCAACACGGTGCGCATATATGCGAGCGGGTACTCTTGTGCTACAAACTTGCTACACGATTGGGAAGAAGTTACCAATCTTTGTTAGTTCTAAGCGATCCTATTCAATTTTTGCAAAAAATAACTGACAGTAATGTTAGTAATAAATATGAGACTGTCAACGATATTATTTTGGCATACAAAGTTAGCAATGAGAGCGTTGCTAAATTTCTAGCTGAGAATATTACAGCCAATATAACGAGTGCAGTAGAAGGTGAGGAAAGAAACAAGTCCGTCGCTGAAAATTTACTTTATTGAACATAATATTTGAAGGTGGATACGAGGATACAATATCAATGTGGGGATACTCCTTGGATGCAAATTTTCACCTTATAATGGAATTGTGCAGCGATGTGTCTCTGTTGGGTTCGCAACTTTTAGAAACAACACACAAATTATTGGGACATTCACACGGAGAAAGAAGATCAGGTACAGATCTCATAATTTCATGTTACACTATGCCACCAGCTAACGTATTGTGTGTTTCGTTTTGTTTCAGTTGTATCACTGAAGATAATAATAGAACTCTTAATTAGATCCCACAACTGTTTCACCGCCTCTTGCAACATGGAAGGAATCGCATCGGTGTTACGAAAATGTCAGCATCTCGCAAATTCATTACAAAACCTAAAATATTGGACATTACTGGTGCGTCACATTTGTAGTTTTACAGAATGATTACTATCGTGACCTAATGTTATCATTGTACTTTCAGGTTCGTCTAGTCACGGGAGTAGGTCGTTTTACTGAAATGAATTATGTGTTTCAAATGTTGAAGGAAAATGATCATTTTGAGTTTCTCCTTGGGAAAGGTTTAGACAAAGTACGTTCACTTTAATTCTAATATAATGTAATAATGCTGATGTCATTTAAAAAATGATGCAGGTGCCCGGCTTGAAAATTGCATTGTTAGAATTCTTGAAACGTTACTGTCCTGAAGAAAAAGACCTCTTCACCCTGGTTGCATTACATTTTCGTCTTTATCGTGAAATTGCCCTTATGTGGGAAAATGAAGCTAAGGACATAATAAAGGGAGTGATATCTGACGCTACAAAGGATTTTGACAAATTACATAACGCTTTACAAATGGACATAAAATTAACAAAAAATGAACATGTTCAAAAGCAATTACAAACGGCTGTTGCTAATTTAACTCACGCAACACAATATTATTTGCAGGTGAATATTATTGGAATGCAATAATAGCACATGTAGCGTATTTTCATATTGGTATATAAACATCTTTTGTTTGTAGGACAATAAACTCAACCTTGCAAGTTGTTGTGCTCATCACGCACAATTAATTGCCGTGCAGATTTCGCTTCTCGAGATTACACCACACAATCAACAATCTATTTGTATATTAAACTTAAAAAATGATGACATTGACAAAATTCTCTGTCAGCATTTGAACTTTCCTCAGGCTTTAATCGTTGAATGTGCTTACAATCATCATGTTGACTGGGCCAATATCATCTATGCTCGCTGGGTACTTAACGGAGAAAATAAATTTTTAAAAGACTTCATTGCGGTAAACAAGCTAACTGCCACGGTAGTTCAGGACTGTGTACGTAGGTAAGGAGCTGTTTCAACTACAGACAACCCACACTTTAATTTTCCACACTGATGTTATTAGCACTATATGCATATTGTTTTGTATGGGTTACAGATATAGGCTGGAAAAAAGTATAAGCCAGGCAATGACAGAAAACATGAAGACCTTAATATCTGAATTAAAAGATGTAGAATGCAAGTATGCGTTAGGCAGCCAACTTGGATTCAAGTCAATTGTGGAATCTATGCTTAATGATCCGTTAGTGGGTGCATATCTCAAAGATACGGTGTGGAAAAAAGGATTTACTGCTTCGTAATGGTCGAAATGAACATTCTACAAATGATTCTGTACTCTCCTGCTTCCCTTGTATTATTTTTATATAAATAATCATATTTTATATGCTAGTATTAGAATGTCACTAAATAAACTTTAAAGTATTTATTTTCTTTTATTCGGAGCATGATGTCGAGTAACTCAGAATGTGTCAATAAAAATGTGATCGTCTTCTTCTCACGTCATTCACAGAAAAAATCGGGACTGTATACATATTATACGTTATTTTCATTTATTTCAATGCACGGGAAAGTATATAAAGAATACGTAAACCGAAAGAAACATTGCAGATTTGCAGTGTGCAAATTAGATGAGTATATACAGAAATGTGAGATGAGAAAAAGACACACTAGTGTTGCTAAAAACTGTATGAAAGAACATATCCGGTTGTTGGGGTTGGTAGAGCGGCTGCAACAAGCTATCGAAAATGAGGAACGTAATAAAGAACAAGGTATATTTTTTATGTGCATGTTTCATGCATTTTTGTTCAACATTGATAAAGGTATACAATTATATTTCAGCATTTAATAACCTAAAAAAATCAAATGAGGCGATAAAAGCTACAATTTCGGAATTACGTGACTCTATGAAAACGTACAGGGAAAATATACGGTCAGAGCTTGCGAATCTAAACAATTTAAGCACAGACCGTTTAATAAATATTAATCCGGAATGCGTTTGAACAAATAATATATACATTTTGCAAAAAATATTACCAAAATAATATAATGGTAAAAAATTATTTACAATATTACGCACTATAGTAATATTAATGTATATTTTAATGTTTATTGGTGATATTAATGTACCAATTTTACCAAATTGTATATTTTGTTAATAAATATTAAATCAAAATATATCTTAAGTTGATTAGCTTGAAATCATGGCTGTTCTAATACCATCGGTCGGTAAGTAGGGAATACAGTCAGTATATTTGAATCAATTTGAATTAATAACCAAACGCCAGTACAAGTTGAGTTTTCAACGATCCTTGTGTTAACAGGTAAGTAAAAGCTAATACAATACTATTTGCTTAATCCTTCTAAGAAAATTGATTTATTTCCTGTAGTCGTGCTTACACTCCGAAATAAACAATTGTTCCTGTACGACAGTCATCGCAGGTCAACTTCATCATGTAAGTAAATGTATAAGGATAATAACCTTGCTTTTTCTAATGACATCAACAAACTTGAGAATAACGTTTAATTTAATTTGCGAAATTAGGGACTGAAAAAATCTTATACAAGTTGAACTTAAACTTTATTAAGCTATTACTACTCCGTGCCATAATTAAATCTATCCTCTCATTATGTCTTCAAAGTGACACGTAAGTCTATACCTACACGACATAGTACTTGACATTTCTAACGTACCTCGTATACCGGTTGTTCACCGTACTAAGAATAATTCATCCCCACGGTCAGAGTTCATCTTGAAAAGATGGATACTCTTCACCGTTTTAGTATATCTACCTCATCGTATTGTCAGGACTTGCGCAAACACTAATTATGCTGATGAAGGAAGCCTTTAATGGATGTCGCACATTCTGAAATTAATGAAACTCTGAGCTCCGTACTTAACGAATATCTGCACGTACAGTTGCGCCATACAAAAGACCTTTTTCATTCTACCTCTTTTGTGGATGATCGTACCCCATACAAATGTTGAGCGTCAGCGATAGCCGACGCTGTTTCCTGGTTTAAGGAAGTTCCACCCTACGTAATTTTGGCATTTATAGGATTAATCCCCAGGCTATGAACGATGCGAGGAGAGACAGAGGGAGGGAGAGAGAGAGCGATGGGTTTTCGATAGATCGATATGCCAGCTGGCACGGGCACGCGCTCGTAAGCGGCTTAAGCTGATGCCTAACAATTTTTGCGCTTTTTGGGAAATCGGCCTCTAATCTGACAGGCACTGGCATTACCGGTAATTTCGCTGAAATAGAATGATAATTGATTCGAGATAAAGGTATTTGGGATAAGATCCCACGTTGTCGTTGCCGATTTAACGCTTTTACAATGCCATTCTGTAATCTTCTAAATTCATGGAATATATTGCGTACATCAACGCCTACAGTTTATGTCTTCGGCAAGACCTGTCGCTTGTCAGCAATTTGTTGCCAGATATGCAAGGGTTTATACAGTCTCCATTCTAGCGTGATGGTAAATACGTAGTCGATAACATCGTTTGCGCGGCGTCACGATTACGCACTGAAGCCAATATAATACAAAAGAGCACGATGAAACAAAAACGACGGTTCGCCGCGATCAAAGGCGAGCCTCATAATGAAGCGGACGCCAGCCCATCTGTAATTAATTTATTACTCGCGTGCGGCGAACGATCAGGGATCAAGAAGAGGCTCGCTATCAACATCGTTCAACAATGACGAGCGACAAGCATGAAAGCTGACCTCGTGGAATTGTGCGTAGAAGGCAAGCCTATCCTGCCTTCCGCCGCCCACTGACATTCGCCGCAAAATTTCACGCTCCCGCGACAACCGAAAATATTGCGAACCGAAATGTTTACGCCTGTTCCGCGGAAACGTGGAAATGTCACGACCTGACGCGGCCTGCTCTGCCCAGTGCTTGCGCCGCTGTTCGCATATATTTCTGACCGATGGCGAATTAAATTGCTCGGCAGGCTGCCGGCCGACGGAACGCGATGTGTCAAAATTGTTGCCTCGCCTTCGGCGCTCGGTGCCTCGAGACGGTTGCGAGCAAACATACGGAACAAAATTGCCGCGGTGGGCAAGGGGGCGCGTAATACTGAGTTATGCCGAGCATTTTACCGGAGATTACAAGTTACAAATGAGGCCCATATATCGCGGGATTATATCTCGCTCGATGCGGTATTGAAAGGAGGACTGCACCCTTGGCAAACAAGACGTAGGCCAGTCTCGCTTACCGGGCCAGAGGGTATCGTGTCTTCCATACGGACGGGCAATGTTACCGATATTTGTACGGGCACGTGTGAACACGCCGAAAGTGGCGGCATATGTCACGAGAATCGTACATCCGTTTCGAGGACACGGCCGACAAATTGAATTCTTCGCGGGTTAGGCGCGATACGCTCTAACTTTCTTCTCACTTTGAGCAAAAATGATAACAAGCTTCGTATTCCCTTTTGAACTTCCCTCGCCGTCGACTTCTCAATTTATTAAATTTACGTCCTCGTTGATACAATTATCTGTCTTTTAACGGTTTCGAAGGCAGCCTTAATCAATGCTCTGTTAGGTACTCGATAAATTGTTTTGTCATAACGACAGCTCAAACTTTCCAGTTTAATTTTGTCAGGGAAGTTACAGATTTAAACTTTGGACCGAGTAAGTAAGTTCTTTATGATGTACAGCAAAGTTATCTTTGATGTAATGTTATTCAATGATCGGCCATTACACATTTTGTAACTACACTTCCGCCAGCAAATTTATGTAATTATTTTTCTACTTGTATGTAATTATGGTATTCTATGTAGGGTGCGTTAATTAGGAGCGAGGATTTTTCAACTATCAAAAGCACTCCTATGTTACACCGTGCAAGTATAATTGAGTTGTGATTTTCGGTCTGTTTGAGCCGCCTCTCGTGACATCTGCATGCTTTGTCGTTTATTCGCGTAATACCATGTATTTTGCTCTCGCTGCGTGAAATTGCACTCCCGTGCGAATTACCGTGCCGTTTTTCAATCTAATTGCGAGTACATTGAATTAAGCTGTTTCCTTTGTCCGATTGTATAAATAAAAATCTCGAGCGACGTATCGATACTGCCCGATATTAACACGCTCATCGTTCATAGTTGCCTGGCAACTTAATTAATCTTTCGCCGAAGCATGCGCAGCCGATCGTTTATGCAATTGCGCTTCATGTTTTGCGCTGACCGAGTGCGAATATCCCCAAATAGATTTTCGATCTGTGCCACGAGGGGAGGGCTCGCCTACCGGGCGTCCTTTTCAGACGGGAGCATAATTTATCGCAAAGTAAGCATTGCGTAACTAACGCGGCGTGTCTAAAGACGGGCTTGACACGACACTCGAATCCACTCGAGTACAATATCGAGACTCCTCGCCGGAATCGTATTTCTCCGTTTGCCTCCGCTTATGTCGCTTCGATTCGGCTCCGTGTGTTAGTAAAGGGGGCTCGAATATTGTCAACGTTACAAGCGATTCGATACGTGTTAACGGCGTCGGGGTGGAGATACGTTAAATGGTCGGAGAGACAACGACTAGTCCCGCTGGTTCCTCCATCTAACCGAATGCACAGCGCTGGATGAGAGAACGTCAGTCTTGCCGATAGATAAACTTTTGTCTTCCCTCGCGAAAGAAGAGCGGAACGGCTTACATATGTCGCAGGAATGCATAATGCTTTATGTATGAAACGGTTTGGACTTATAATATTCGAATTTTTGAGTCATTGCTTGCTACTTGGAGTAAATTCACATTGAGTATTTATGGGGGTATGCGTTTGTTATCTTCGTAAGTCGTGTGCGGTGTATGACGTGACATGCTAATCTACCGGTACATCGCTATGGATCGATGAATATGTCGAATAAGCAGGAGATTGGAGCTCAACGCATTCGGCCATCTTGTATATCTATGGCCACCCTTATGCACATGCGGTATGGGATAGATAGAGCGCATGGAAAAATGTAACGGGCGAATTTAATAGGAACTCAATTGAAGCGGAAATTGCTATAGTTAACCGTTCGAGTGACTACATTGTATCGGACAAATTCATTCTATTAAGCATATGAAATATATTGCAACAAATATATTTTTCACGTATATTTTTTCAATGGGTTGTCTAAACGAAGAGGCGAATAGCTTTTTGGAACATTGTTTGCCTAAAATGACAGCGACCATCTGGTCAGATTAAATTTTCGGGAGAGTTTGCGCGTGCGGCGCGGAGACTGCAAGTTTCTGTAAAAGTCGTTAAGTGCCAAATTGACCGTGAAACGAGTATGTGGGCAAACATTTACTAAACTTCCTCGAAATATTCAATAATCGTTCGATGGTTTCCGTGCGTGACCCTTTGTAGTGAAGTTGCTTGAAAATTGCTACAATTTTGCTGGCGGAATTCCATCTACTGAATTATTCCCACGAAGCAAGTAATATGCATACAATCAAATATTTATTACGAAACTTTAGAAGTCATCTGAATATTCGTTGCATCCTAATAATTGATAGAAACTTGCATGATGAACTCACAGTTACTGCGGTATTTGTTTAATAAAACACTATAACTCAAAGTAGAAAATTTACAGGCAATTATTGTGCATGAAAATGTGCATTTTGAACTGTATATTACATAATGCACATCGTCCAAAGTTAAAGTGATATAAAGCAATGCACAGAAGAGCACATTCTCTTTCCGCATCGTTTCCCTGAAGAAAACAGAATTCACATGTACTACCACTGTAATTTCATACACTCGGGTTCACGCTGTGGGCAGAGCAATGAAGTTTATCTTTCTCTCGAGCAGCGAGTACGTTAATATGATTTTCCTCCACAATAGTTCTCTCCTCATTGCAATCTGACAACTAAATTGTATAAGCGGTTCAACTTTTTAAGTAACTTGTTGTGGATAATCGACGAACAAAAATGTACTCAGTGCAGTGTAAAGAAGCTTGTACACGGTTTTGCATGCAAAGGGTGTAGCCGAATACGATGGTCAATAGTGCCCCTAAACCAATTGCAATTCTGAATGCGCCATTCGATAGCTTGTAAATTTGTCTATTTAAGGTAACAGGCATCATGCGCAACAGGCTCAGCAAAATATCCATTTTTCACCATTCTACACTATTTTCTCATCTATTCTTGACTGTATCTTCGAAACTATTGGACTTAGAAGGCTCCGGCTGCGATTTTTTCAAAGTATTTTGACTGTTTTATCATATTATAGTGGAATGATTGCGACAGGAACTGTCATATGGTGAAGAGCTCGAAAAATGCCCATTTTTCATCATTTTTTCCGCACATTTTTGACTGTAACTTTGAAAATATTGCACTTAGAAGGCTCCGGTTGCGAATTTTGTGATCCTTGTTTAATTCTCTTTCAGTATGCAGACTTCTTTTTTATAGGCTACCAAATGGCTCTTTCAGATTTTTATTCTGTTTAGGGGCACTTTTGATCTTCTGATTCAGCTTCTATAATACATATGACGGAATATTCTAGTCAACCAACAAAAATAATAACCATTCTAAGTGCATCAGTTTTCGAACTGTGGTTTGACGTATGCAAAACAAATAGTGAAAAATAGTTAATTCGTGAGCACTGCTATATATAACGTTGGGTGGTCGTTGGTTTCAACGAGGTCTTATCGGAATCGGTCAATCATACCTACATACATACATATATATATTAATATCGCAAACTTGATTAAAACGATGTAAAAAAGCCCGACATTTTGGCATGGCTGCGCTTAGTAGGTACGTCACGAACAGGCACGCGATCGCATACCAATAAATTTCGTCGACGATATCAGGCACGCGTAACGTTATGTGCGGCTGTCTACACCGCGATAAAATTTGTTACAGCAACGTTGACGAACGTCCGACTCTCCCGTGCCACATCAGAGCCCATAACACCGGCGCTGTACTGCGATTTTTCGTTTACCATAAATTGCCAATAAATCCGAATAAAACGGCAGCGTTACACTGCCGGCCGAATTGTACGCGCGCACACAGGACAATTCGGATACACGACTGCGGAGAGCCGTAGAATGAGTCGAAAAAAGATCCTTTGCGCTCGCGTGAATAGAAATACGGACCATTGGCCACTTCAATACTGCGGGGGGACACAACACGTTGTCGCCCCTGTATGCGCTGCCTGTGACTACCTGTTTTTGTTGAAAACCACGAGAGTTCTTGCAAGCCTCTCCTTCTCTCTCCCTCTCTCCCTCTGCCTTCGTCTCTCGCTCCCGACCTTACCCTGCCTCGTCTAGTTTTGGGCGGTGCCAGCTATTAACTGGCTAGTTCGAGGCTGTTTACAGGAAAAAGCAGGGAAAAGATAAAGGGCCTCCCGTCCTGTCAATTTCCCTCTCTCTGTCCCACACGTTGCCCGCACACCCCTTCTCTCTCCCCACGCCGAGAGATCCCAACACCTGGCCCCTGTCGCGCTGGTGTTCGCGGGCCGGTCCCGTAACGCGTTTCCAGCCGATCGGAAAATTGCCGTAAAATTGCCGCAAAAAGCGATATTTTATTCCCTTTCAGGCGGGCGCGCGCGCGCGCGCACGACGCCCGAAGCGCGACGACGCACTCTTATGGCCGTTTATGGGATTTTATAGACTCGCGTCGTTCGCGTCCCTTCTCCGTGCGTAACGACGAGGAAAGGAAGGCCCCATGAATAAGCACCCACCTGGTTGGACCGAGCGGATAATGATTTCGTGCCAAGGACGATTATTATTGTGCCTCACCCTCTCGAATCGATACCCGGAAGATTTAGCATCTTCCGTCCAAGGGCAAGCGATGATTCTTAACGCCGATCGAACGGACGCTCTGTTTACGCGGCGAGCCACGATTTCCCGAGCGTCGCGACGCCGACGTCGATATCGGAGAGTCACATATTTTCCGCCGCCGCCGGACGTAAGCGACGTACTACCCGCAAGTGACCGTAGCTGCTACGCGTAATCATATTATCACAGCGCGCCGGTCGGCAGGAGAGAAATGTGCGCGGTTTTAAGTACGGGAACTGATATAAAATCTCAAAATTCTCCGCCGCTCTCGAGAATGACATTAGCCACGCCGCCGCTGCCTGAAGCAACACTCGACTCGCAAGGCACTCCATTTATCGTTCCACGGTGTGCCCCGATCGATCGTGGCGTGTACCCTCCGCAAGGATCGGTGTGGAAATAACGTAATTTCCAGTCGGGCACCGAGCGCAAAAAGTTGTCGCCGACTCGAAAATTTCGTTTGTTCGAAAGAGCGGGACGCACGCGTGTGCCTCCCCCTGAAGCCACCCCCACCCCGCATCCGCCGTCATTCCGACGTTAATGCGATTGTTGCGACTTAACAATGCTCCCCCGTCGAAGAGACGGCACGTCCTTAATCAGGAGGCGTCTTCAGGAGTTATTATCCTGGCACGCGCGCATTATGCGACACGTGGTCGGAAGTGGGTTAGCTCGCGCAGAGAGAGAGAACGAGAGAGAGAAAGAGAGATAGAGAGAGCGCGTGCATGTCCAAACAAAGTTACGTCGCAATTTTCGTTCATTGTAAGGGCGGGCGCGCGCGCGCGGACCTTGGAGCGTAGCCGAAATTGTTTAACAAACTTTTTTCCACCCACCCCCCTCGGTCGACGGTCGGAGTCGATGCGGCCCGTGTCTTCTGCCATCAATCGTCCGGCCACGCTTTTAATGCCACCGCCTCGGGCAGACGTTAGGTCGGACGATCAATAACGCGCGCGCGAAAGCTTTTTGCGCTCGCGACGATGAAAGTTGCCGAGCCTCAACGGTATCGTGCGGACGCTGTCGGGACGAAAGTGACAAAGTTCGCGGAACAAGGGTGAACGTGGGCGGCGAATTAGTCCGGCGGACGGTGATGGGAAATAATTAAGTGCGACTGAAGGCAATTAAATACTCGGCTCGGCGTGCTCGCCTTTTTGCTCGCCGAGCTGCGAGCCGAAGCTAGCTGCAAGGGCGCTTGGGAATATACGTAGGATCATGCGAACTAACGCGCGCCTACGTGAGTAAGGAAAATATGCGAGCCATCGGAATAGGGAGAGAATGAGATCGAAGGAGAGAGACGGAGGCAGAGAGTGGGGGGGAGGGAGTTCAATACGATGCCTCTGACGATGGTCTAAACGACGTCGATTCGGATAATGAGAGCGGCCCTTTTTATTGCCAGCTACCCTTTCCCATGGACGGACGAGAAAAGGGGAGCAGGGCGAGCGAAATTTTCTGCTAGAAGAATGAGAGACGGGTTGTTGCCGCGTCATTCGAAGTTCATTTTTCGCGCGGCCACTTACGTCGCCGAGAGAGAGAGAGAGAGAGAGAGGGGGGGGGGGGGCCAGAGCGGAGATATCTTGGGCTTTTAAGAGATTGGCTGATGTCGTTAAAGGCCGTCGGATGAAATGCGTGTCTATCCGACTTCTTCTTTAGCCCCCGGAGCGAACTCGCTACCGTTACCCTCTCCCCATCTGTCGCTCATCGGCATATAAAGTCATCCGGCTCGTAATCGCGACCTACCGAAGTGGCCTGTCAAGCACACCTTCGCTGGCCAGCTCGCAATATGCCACGTCCAGCAAAATTTACTACCGAAAATACCGCTCCTCGCAAGATATAGTGCAAATATTTTGTCTCGCTCGCTCGATTATTACGTCATTTTTTAACCACGGCCTCAAGTGACGCAGCAATATTTTTATACGCAATTCGGTATTAAAGCAACCAGTCATGCGTGGAATCGCACCGGTGGGCTAGATGGAACCCGCCATGGCGTGCAAATCCGCGAGGATTAATTCGAGCGCAAATTGCGCAGTATGGCCGAGATTCCCGAAAAACAACGATCGCGGCCGGTCGGCCGAGCGTCGAGAGCGTCATTTGGAAAACTACTCCTCCGCGGGGTCATTGTAAAATGTTCCGTCCTGGTAAACCGAAAGCTCTTTGTCAGCCAAGCCTCTTTCGCCGGCCGTAATCCGTCCTTTCACACCGGCCGCCGTTTAAAAAATGCACGAAAAATCAAGCATTCAGCGTAATCCGCTTTGCTCATTTGCCAAGTAGCTGCGGTACCGTTTTCTCTCCCTTTCCTTTGCCTTGAAAGTTCCGCTTCTCGTCTCCTCTCCCCCCCCCCCCCCCCACTCCCTCCCCAAGTCCCGTCGAGTCTTCCTGCCCCGGGGATGAATGACGTAGCTATGAAAAATGCAAGCGGAGAGCGGCATTTTTGCCTTCTCGCTACGCTCGCGGCAAGCGGAAGGATGTTTACGGTAATATTAAAAGCCCAGGCGACAGGATGGGACTGGATCGCGAAATCTTTTCACCTGGATCATAGAGGGGTCGCATTGATTCCATATAGACGTTCTAGGGAACTGGCGCGCTTATTTATACGGCCGCGGTACGACGAAAAATGGAAATCGAACGATTGACGGAAATGGAAATCGAACGATCCTCTACCAAGCGTACATTTCGAATCCATGCAACTGCCTCGCACACGCGCTCAGCGAGCGAGACTCGCGTTCTTTCTTCCCTACTGCTGGCCCGTGTCACTGCGCGGGGCAATTCGTATCTTTCTCTCCCCTCCACCTTATCCAATATTCTTTATCCCCGCCTCGCGAGTTGCCATTTTTTCCGTCCAGTTATCCATGCACAATGGTCGAAATGCGCTTAAGGTATCGTCCGCTGAGGCAAGTCTTAACGTTTTGCCGGCCGGCCTATGATACTCTCACGAGCTCGGCGAAGGATCGTGTGCCCGAACAAGAAGATCGTGTCCGATTCATCGTGATCAACAAGCCGTGCGGTATCCGTGAAGCCGTGACTAGGCATTCCCAGCGAAACTCCGCGGCGCGTGTCAAAACAGAAATACGGAGGTAGAAAAGGTAAAAAAGGTCGGATAGGCGAAACGGAGAACGTCGAATGAAAGGGAGAGGTCAGTTTTGGCTGTCGGCCGGAGAGGGAGGCCAGAGAGGAGGAGGAGGGGCGAGCGGGTAAGGGGAAGAGGATGAATGGACTGGCATAAAGAGGGTGGTGCGCGTTGGATGGATCGAGTGTAATGGATGGAAAGCCGGAGATGAGTCGGGAGGGGGAAGGTAGCGAGAAAAGTATCGTACGCACACACGGGGATAGACGCGTAACCGGGTGAAATTACCGAATGATCAACGCTAGAATGATCTTACCGCGGGGCAGGATGAAGCTGCCGGTCATTGTTGTCGACAATGGCGCGCGAAACAATACTGCGGGACTCGCCGCCGACAAAAGGCCATCGAGGCGCGCTCATTCCGAATTCGAGGCAAATCGGCGCTCGCCGCCGTTACGGGCCTCTGCGACCGGTCGGTGAAACATATTAGCTTCGAAACCCCCTTCCTTCCCCGCGTCACCCCCTATTCGCGCTACCTCGATCCGAGCTCCAAACGATTCCCCGCGGACGACTCAATATTTTACGCGTTCGTTTACACCGCTTGTCCCTGTGAAAAGTAACGATCGGCCTGTGCAGGATTTGCTCGCTCGAGAAAAGAGGCCGAGTGGCGAGACGGAAATTTTTCTAACGTCTTATTCGACGTCGTAAAAGTGGAATTATTCGATATTGCGCTTCACGTGTCACGGCAATCAGGAAAGTTTGCTCGGCTAAAGGCGGCGCGACACGAGATATCAAAGTGGCCGAGAAGTTTTCGGCGAAAATGACCCGCGGACTCATTGCATTCTTCGCGGTCGAAGTTAACCGACTCGCGAATCGTGGCTGGCCAACTTGTTCGATCCGGTCGGGAAGTTTCGGACCGCCTGGCGAAAGTTCGAGCGTCGCCTCCTCGGTATGTATACGCGATCCCTCGGGCTGGAGTCCGCCCACGACTCGGCCGATATCGGGTACGTTTCGTCGGTCATCGACGAGAGTGTTCCACGATATAAGAATGACAAGTCCGTTCCTTTCAAAGATTTCGTCGCACGATTGTCGAGCTCCGATCCCTGGGAATGTCGAGGAGGCTTTCGTGACTACGAATCTGCAGTGTCATAAAAGCTCTGGCCACCATTAGAGGCACCTTCCCGGCATTTTCTCGGAAATATTCTCGCGATCGACGAGATCTGATATCCGACGGGGGCAAAAATCGCGCTCGACCTTGGCCCGGAGTTCTTGCCCACTACTTGAAAGGGTTGAACGAGCGCGGACGGATGAGTGGCCCGGGACAGGAAAAAGCAAATTGTTGCGACCGATCGGTACGGGAGGCATCCATTGTATCAGAGACGTTGACAATAAAGAAGAGATCTGATGGTCGTGGCATATAAAGGATTTTCGCGATTCTCGCCCTTTCAACTATGGCCGAATTATTCGCTCGGCGTGGCAGCAAAAGGAGAAGATCTGGAATCGTATTTGCCATTCCCATGATTATTTTCCCGGAGAGCTCCGTCTTTTTTTCCATCAGCCAGTTTGCCCGATACATCCCTCTCTCTCGCTCTCTCTTTCTCGGGCTCGCCTGCGAGGCCCTTCACAGATGACCAATGACGTGGGTTGGCCAATATGAATGGAGGCTCTCCTTTGTAACCGTGCATTCTAGTCGAAGAATGCACTTTTCTGCCCGGTGAAATGAGCCGAACTAATTTCACGACGCGGGGGCCATAGTTCGAGATCTCGCGAACTCAGAAAGAAGGAAATCTGAAGAGCGATACGTCGGCTCAAGAGACTGGGGGCTGAACGGGTGACTGAATAATGAAGAAAAAAGGAGTAAGTTTGCCGAAGACGACGACATCAATCTCGTCCCCGTGTACACATCGGATAGAAAAACTCCGGCTGATCTTCAATCTCGATGGAAAGGAGGCTGGCTGGAAATTTGTTTTCTTTACCTCTGGCACGAATGCGCCTGCAATCATTGCTGAGCTCTGTGCAGGCATAAGAATTTCAAATCTTCGATCGGCTCGATTACGGACCGCGAACCGTCTGCCCTATCCTCGATCACGAAACTATCGGTCTCATTGTCCGCTATGTCGCTGTCGAACAGTCAATCTCTGCCTCTATCTCGCCTTGCGAACATTACTTTCATCCTACCTTTCCTTTCTACCTCCGTAATTCAGTGCTTTACTAATGCAACCGGTCCCAAGACCCTCGGAAAGTGTCAAGTAACACGCGTGTAACGACAAGACGAATTTATGGTTAATGCGAATCATAGCCGTCAACCACTTAGACGTTGTTGTAACTTTAATTGGAGTTTACGATGAGCGAGAGAGTCGGTGAAATTCTTAAGCGCGAGGCTTACGGCGCGGATGAGCTTAACTTCGGCAAGTTTCGAGAGGGTTAGAATTTCGACCTTCGCTTCATTACGCGTTCGTTGGTTAAGCTAAACTCGGGACACCGGGTGCTTAATTATGCCGCTGATCGCGGTTTGCGCGTCAAGGTCCGTAGAGGCATAAGAAACTGATCGCGATATATTTTTTCGATCTCTACGGTTTATTCGCCAGTCAAAGGAACGCATCGGAAAGTGAAGGATATTTTAGGTATATGAATGATCGACTCGACTTCACTCGGCTCACTGAGTTTCGACGTTGAGGAAGTGAAGAACGCATTCACGATAACCTACCTTATGAGCACTCGAACATTCAAGTTCGCTCTCGTGCGAGAGATTCATCGCTACGAGGCTGCCAGGGCCAAAGTTTTCATCTTTCGCTTCGTTAGCCCCTGTTTGCGTGTCAACAGACTCGCGACGTGTACAATTTAATCAGTCCTCTAACCGCTCATTCGTACATCGAAGTGCTTATGACTAAAGATAAACTGTGAACATCGGTAACGAACGAATATTGCTCTCACTCGGTAAATACGTTCCCGAATCAGACTGCCGGAATCGAAACAATTTTAAGAGTCCATCAACACGGTACGCATCCTGCGCGGAAAATTTGATTTACGATCGAGCACGTTCGAACAACGTTCGAACCGGCAATATACTGACAACCCTGCCGTTTAATCGATTGAGTCGAACGTGCAATAAGAACGCTCGCCACTGAAGGCCGGCGCAAAGATGAAGTTGCGTTCTCACCCTTCGATAGACTCGACTGTTCCGTTACGGAAACTTTGTTTCCAACTCTCGACTTTCGGAACCCAGCCAGTGCGTGTCGTCAAACATTTAACCCGTCGGTTGCCCCGGAGCGTTCATCGTTTGTACGTTGGGAAAACTTTATCGCGCACCTTTGTGCTTGCCGGCCAAATATGCGTTATGATATTATTGGCCGATGCTTTTCGCGGACAAGCTGTTCAAAGTATCCGTGTGCTGTCTATCAGTACTACGAAACGTTAGCTGACGATCCAGGTAGAGCGAACTGTCGACGTCTGCGATGCGCTACGAACAATTTTCGCGAAAGGATATGGAGGACTTAAAGGAGTCGTAAGGATCATTCGCCGTACGGGACGGTTATTGCTCCGCGATCGAAAGTGGAACAGAGAGCTGAAATCTGCCGACAATCCGGGTGATCTTCGTTACAGGGTATAAAGGTTGAAGGAAAGGTAGGGTTATTATGTGCCCCGTCATGAAAGCGGCCGTACGTTGACCGTGCGGCGCAAAAATTTCATCCCGCCACGAAAGAAAGGTAGAGTGCATCGGATCTCGCTGAAAAGTTCGACCTACGAAGGGACCCGTAGGTGGAACATTTGACCTTTCGAGTGCTCCGGATTCAGGAACGAGCCATTCGTATGGATTTATGCCGAGGGTGGAAAAGAGATCCGGACGAGGGCTTAATTTAGAAATTTTCTCACCGCCGAACGTCCGACCGACGACGAAGAAGAGTAAAAATATGAACTTACCTCAACGATGCTCGTCGCCGTTCGAATTTCAAAGAATTTTCCTCACCGCGAATGCCACGAATAGAGCGTTATGGTACATACGAGACCCGGAGCAATTCGTCCGAGTGGTCTACAATCAAACTTTCCGTCCGGCGAAAAAGGTCGATTGGCCAAGGAAAAAAAATGAGGCTACCAGCTCGAATCCGTGACGTAACATTTAGCCAGAAATTAAGAGTATCCTCGGGCTACATCGGTTGCGAGAACAGGGCACGCCCAGCAGCCTAGGGACCCACCAATGATCGAGCCCTAGGTGGAGCCGGAGGAAGTGAAATTAAAATATCCTTCATACGTAATAATGTGCGGAACGTCAGTAGCTGTGCGTCGTCGTATGCGTCACCCTGTACGTACGAGAGAGTGAGCCTGTGTGCAGCACATTCTGTGTACACGCTGGAAGGGTGGCCCTTGTTCAACCCCCGTCTAAGGGTGCAGCAACCCCCTTCGGAATTATGAAACGGGCGAACATATGCTGCCGGAGGTGGGGGAAGTACCGGGCAGATGAAGTGGAGGGAGGGTTCGGAGGTAGGCCGGGAAGAAGGGTAGAAGGATAGAGAGGGTGGGAGGGGGGGAGAGAAGGAGAAAGGGATGCCTGTTTTATTATTCACGAGTTGCCGGTAAGATAACGTTACCGTGATTTTTAATGCGACAACCTGGGGTTGCCGTGTACGCCCCTCGGCATTCTTTAGCAACATTGTAATAGGATTAGCCGTGTTATTAGGGTGCTTTAATATCTTGCCAGTTCTTTGCCGGCGGGCCGCGAGCCGCCCTCGCGAATATTCCGAACCGCGTTCATTCTGCTTTACGCTCGATTGCGCGTGAATCATCGTTATCGCGATATTAGCGGATGCGTTAATTGGCCGGTCATACTAACGAACGATGCCGGGGACTCCCATTGTCCGTTCGTAGCCAACGCTGTTCGCTTTTCAGGGCTGCAGTCAGGGATAGACAGGTGCAAACTACGAAACACCGCCGAGGCAACGTCAAATCCAACTAACTCGGCGAAAGGGGTGCGAGGGAAAAAAAAAGGAGAACGGCTGCGATGTGGGGTGTATGAAAATGAAAGCGCAGTGTAATTTTCGCCCTTCCGCGGCGTAATGAGTTTAGAGTTGCATCGAGTTACGCGCAGGGAGTTACACGCTCGGAATTATGGGTTACGATGCGATGTCGGATCGACAAATATTCTATCGCGACTTCAGCAATACCCTTTATCTGCCGAGATCGCTCGGCCTTTGCCGACGCGACGCGAGATAAGCTTGTTTAGCTTCCAATTACTCGTCTCGCCGACGGAGCGTCCATTATCGGACGCATTAATCGCGCGACACCGGCATTTGCATTCTTGGCGCACTTTCAAAAGAGACAACAGGTCGTTTCAATGGAACACGGCACGCCTACTAAGGCGACGAATACGCGGCAGGTGTGAACGATTCTGTCGGCCAGGGTTGAAGTATCGCACGAATGTGACACGCCAAAGTGGCCGAGCGTGTTTTACGTTAAACACCAATTTTCCGCCTACGTGCTTCTAATCGAGCGGACTCGCGTCCATTTCATACGGAGTCCGACGAATCGCCATAGGAGCGACCAAGAAAATTAGTTGGCGGTCTGCCGCCGCACGTTTTCGGTCGTTCGCGCACACCGACGCTGTCGAGCGCGCGCGCGCGTGTTTTGCGCGCCGAACCATCTGTTGCCAAAACGTCATGTTTACACTACGATGCGCTTCATTATGCATACGGCAATTTGATTGACCGCCGGGCTCTCGAATAACTGGTTACAATCGGCCGATGAAAGTCGAGCGTATCCCGTCGGCGGCGATCCTACGAATCGCCATTAGCAGCGAACTGTGTCGTTTCGCGGAAAGCCACGAGGTAAAATAGCGGAGTCGAGTAATGTGGGTCCGCGGAAAGCGTCGGCGGAAAAATCTGCCGCGTGTACTTTATTAATTAGCGGTCAAATATTGATTCGGACGAATCGATTCGCCGGCTAAGCGTTTAGCGCTGCCGCTTTTCTGGATAATTACGGAGACCGGTGGCTCATCGGTCGATCGTGAGGCAGTAATTACACGTCGCTGCTGTCGACGTTTATCTTGTCTCGGAGCATTGCAGGTCGATCGGGAGCTGAGCACAAATCCAGCCTACTCAGCTGCGAAGGATTCGTTTAATTATTCAAGCGACGCTTAGTTACCCCGCTGTCAATATTCGAGAGACCGGATTGAAGCTGGGACGGTGAGGCGGATTAAAACGGGGCTGTAAAATATTTTCGTGGCGAAACGAACTTTTTGCCTAGGAGCTCAAGCGACAGCTAGGTATATTAAGGCGGTTCCTACTACTTTATCCGAGGTGGACTACGGGCTTTAAGGATGCAACTCGTCGATCGGTCCGGCGGAAGCAAAAAAAAAGTAAGCTTGGACTGATGCGGTCCGCGGATGGAAATACGGCGAGCGGAAAAGAAAGCGGGGAGGCAGGAGAAACAGGCAGCGGAGTTTCAATCTCTCGGGAAAGTCGAAGATGTGATTTCAACTTTCTCACTCGTTGAATATCGACTGGAGAAGGAACGGAGCTCAATCTCCAGCGATCTCCTGCTTCCTTACGGAGAAATGGCGAGTGTAACGGAAACCGACACCTCAGCATTAACGTAATGCCGCAAAAGTGAAGTTTCCGGCGTTCGTTTGCCCTTCAAGGACAAACGTCATGCTTGACGAATCTGGTCTAAATCATAGAAATAATCCTGCCTCGCGAACGACTACACTGCATCTGATTGCAAGAATCGCAATACAGTTTAAACTGCTTCTAATATCAGTAGAATAAATCTTGGGAAAAAATCGCTGAAATCGCACAATTTCATTGTCATGAATCAGTGCGGAAGGTGCGAGGGAAGGTTTCTGATTTCGATCCCGATTGAGATTGTTCGCACGCCATCAGTTAGGCCACTTAGCGTACGCGCCGACACTACACCCTTCCTGGAACAATCGTCGATATAAGATGCCACGAATTCCGTTCCGGTCTCATCTTTCGAGAACTTTCGCTCCACTTCCTGAGATGGGATCAGATCGTGAAAGCCGCCCGACTAATTTCGATGCCGGTGAAGACTACTAATGACCCTTTCCTTAGTCTTCCCCCAGAGAGGTAAGTACCTACGTTCTTAAGGTCGCCACCCACCGGCTTATCTCGATTGCCCGTGCAGATTCTTCAGCACGTACCGGCAGAAGCCCGGCTGATAAACGTCGACGAGAAAAAGAGGGGGTGGCAGACCACCTTGAGCCCCTCGCCTTTGTTAAGGAAGAAAAATTGCGGAATGGATAAAAGCCCTCTTTCATTTTCCGTTCCCTTTGCAGTTGAAGTGCGAACGCCCAGGTCATTGCTGGGAACTGAAAAACAGAGACTGCCGCTGGCCTTCGTGGGTCTCCAGTCTCGCGGCCACCCTCTGCCTTTGCTGAAAATTTCACAAACTGAATGAATTAGCAAAAAATCAGCTCGCTAGTAGAGGAATTATACATGCGTATGTGAATTTAGCAGCCGACCAGAAATCCAACGTCATTTCCGGTACAGTTGCAATACGGGGCCTCGACGAATCTACTCTCGCGCGGTTGACTCTATTTTACAATATTAATGTGATCACAAGTCATTAAGCGTCCTACTACCGTAATAACGCTCACCGCGTTCGCATTCATCACCGCTCACGTTCCTTTGATGTCCACCTAGACAATTCCTCGGCTCCTGTTTGCCAATTTAAAGCGCACTCGAGACGCATCGCGGAAGGTCGCAAACATATACCGAAATAATGAGACGATATCGTGGCAGAGGGGTAATCCCGGTCGATAATAATAGAAAGATGGGTCCGATGCCGTATAAAGTTTCCGGCAATATTAGACACCCGTCGAATTAGCGTTGCGAGAAAATGCCCTACTCGCTGTCATCCCCAGGGAAGGCTCGCTCGCCGGCACCGTAACAGGGGTGAGCACGGAAAGGGGGCACCCTTCGTCCGAAAGGGCGGGGCCCCGACACAAAAGGGGCCCACGTCGAAAACCAACCCCTGGGTGGAGTTAGGGCGCCGTATATATAGTCGTGCAGGGGCCCTCGAGAATTCAGAACTCGGCGTACCGTCGTGCCGACGAGATCAGCAAAGTTTTGGATTTGCCCCTGCGTCCGCAGCATCGAGAGGCGAAATATTCCGTTCGGATATTCAATCATGGAAGCTCAGTGATCCCGACTGCCTTGGCGCGTTGTGCGACTCGAGGGGGTTTCCAGAATCGACGAGTGAAGTTTGCGCGCGCGCGGGCGCCCTATAGACTTTGATTCGAGCGACGGCCAGCGGGAGTCGAAGAAGCACCCGTGATCTTGGATTATACCTGTGTCGAGACAAGTGAGGAAGTGCCAGACCGTTCGCCGTAGGAAGATATTGCGAGCCGACGATGTCTCGAAGCTTCCTGGTGGACTCCCTCATTGGGAACAATTCGCCGCCCTCGTATCCGTTGCCCTACTACGGCAACCAGCTGCCGAACTACATGTTCAATTTCTTCAATCTTGGATTGGGATACCAGCCCATCAGACCCGTGCCGAGACCACCGGCGTTGCCCGTGCCGGTGCCCATCAGTCCACCTGCGCTCGCCACTCTGCCACTTCCTGGCCAGAGTCCGCCTTCGCCGTTGAACACTTCGGCCAGCAGACTGTCAGGTATGTAGACGAAACCTTTGTACGACAGAAAGCTAACAACTCAGCAAGATTGAAACTACCATATTTAATTTCGATCCCATTCTTGTCTGCGAAGCCAAACATTTGTCATTTGGACTAATCATGAACTTACTTTAATTGCAGATATTTCCGCACCGAACGAGTCGCCGTCTCGCAACAGCACTCCGACTCCACCGCCGAAATCGCCGACTTCCATCAGCAACAGCTCGAAGCGTATCAGAACGGCTTTCACCAGCACGCAACTCCTCGAGCTCGAGCGCGAGTTCGCCTCGAACATGTACCTCTCCCGCCTGCGTCGGATCGAGATAGCGACGAACTTGCGACTTTCCGAGAAACAGGTGAAGATCTGGTTCCAGAATCGAAGGGTGAAGTACAAGAAGGAGGATCTGCCGTCGGGTCAGAGTCCGAAGTGCTGCTGCCTGAGAACGTGCGGCAAGCGGAAGGATGGCTGCGGCGAGGACTCTCAAGGTCGAAAATGCGATCGCGAGGAGGATGACGGCAAATCGTCCGGGAACGTGAAGATCGAGGATGGCGGGAGATCGACGGACTCTTCGTCTCAAGCCAGGGATAACCCTGAGACGTCGATCGTAGCCGAGAACGGTAGATTGACGCAGGAGCCGGACGAGAGGTTGAAATTCGAAAGGATCGATTCGGCCCAGGAACACTTTTCCGGCCACGACAGGGACGCGCACGATTTGTCGAGGGTCGCCAAGCGTGCCATGAACGATTTCAATGACGAGACCGAGGATAAAAAGAGGAGGATCGATCTGCCGCCGCCGTATCAGAACCCGGTTCAAGACACGATTGTGCCCGCCGTGTTTAGGAATGGCTGCACGAAGCACACCGTCGACAGGATCGTCAATTCGTAGGCGACGAACGTCCGCCGGATGATAGCTCATCAGGACATCTCTGTAAATAGGATGCTCGTCGAGCGGCGAGGACGACCGGAATGTGGAATGATAACTCAAGCCTTCGTCATGATAAGATTGGGCGGGCGACAGTAATGCAAAATTTGCTCAATAAATGTGTATATTGTAGATATATTTTTGTATGATATTTTCAGAAGGCAGAGCGCTGTATATTTTTACTACGTCGTTATGTGAAATAAAACGAAATTTACTTGTATACCTTGTTTATTTCTCTTTGCCGTTTTGTCGTTGATTACGCTAACGTCGCGCTATTAGGCTGAAGTTCGAAACGTCATGTCGAGGGTAGAAAGTATGTGCACTGCTCAGATTGCACGTGATGGGAAATATATGATCGCGTGGGATATCAGAGTTGCGTGCGCTTTGCGATTTCCTTTAACTGGGTCAATTTGCATAGGAAGCCAATTATCCTTAAATCCATTATCAGTACCGTGATAATTTCGGTTTATCGGCGCCGCTTGAAAGTTTAAAATCGTTCGGACAAATTAGCGGGGATAAGACGGTAAGATGATCAATCAAGCGAACACCTCAAAACGATGGAGGGTCCCGCACGCAGCATTCTCGAATGGATTGCGACTGAGAACAAGCGAAACTGTTGCCATACATTTCTTCCGACGGCAGCGAGCTTTAATTGCATCGCAGATAATTTACAGGTCCCGTCGCAACATCGCGCCCTCTATCTACTTAAGTTACAGCGTCGGCTTAAACTTTCTTACGCGGCACTCCGTAGTCTCAACTCACTCGCTGCGATAATTAATGGTTGACGCTGCCTGCGAACTTTGCCACCATTTAAAGGCTCAAAAAAAAGAAAGCGAGGGAGGCTGAGAGATATATTATACAGAGCCTCGCGACCGACGGTAGACGCGCGCCTAAGGCCACTCTCACGCGAAATTCTTTCTGTAACTCGGAGTCGCTAAAATCACGCGATTCCGAGAAATTTTTTTCTCGACCCTACCCAGTTACGATCGAAAAAATATACTGATTCAAGGAAACTAACTACTACGTTACATTAATTTAAGAAAACTCGTGAGACGTCCGTTTCGAGGTCTCGCGGACGGAGGCAATCCTGTATTCGCAGAAACGATCCCCGGAGCAAGGACGAAGCTCACAAGAAAAAGCAGGAAAAACGGAGCAAGAGAACGGAAAAGGAGAGGGCTGTGCGAGAGAACGAAAAGGAGAGAAGGAAAGAGAGAAGGCGAGAATTGAGTGACAGGGAGAACTTGGCGGAACGCCGTGCCGCCACGGTCACTCGAGATTCAGCATTGTCGGTGAGAAACCGTCCGTGTGATGCTGTAAATCCTGGAGAATTTGTCAAGAGGCCCCCACTTTGGGTTAAATTTAAGGTAAAACGTAGTTAATGGTGTTAAGGAGCCAGGTTGACAATGCCGTTTGGGGTTCTCGACGTGGCCGCGCCGATCGACAATGGGACACTTGTGTCACCTTCGTGATTCGCCTTGCGGGCCCAGCGGGAGGGCCCGGCTGAAAACCGGCTGCCCTTTTTTCGCTCGCCGAGGCCGCTGCGTCCGCGCCATTCACGGTAGCCGGAGCCAGAGTCGAGGCACAGTGCGTACTGGAACTCATTCATTCCTCTGACGGACGGGAATGAACCCGAGCGAGGGAAGATTCGCCTGGCATGAATGGCAGGCCGACTCCTCGAGGAAAAAGTCGAGATCGAACAGTTCCAGGACGAACTTTGACCAACGGCGCCGCTTCGTGCCGATACAGGATGCATACGGACAGGAGAAAGAGTGGGCGGGCACGCTGATGACGCGCTCGAGGATTTAAGGAACGTTTAAGGCCGTATATGAAACGACAAAGTATTATAACCTAGTCGAAAGGACCGTGGCCTTACGGAATATGTCAGATCGTCCGTTTGCCGAGAGTCTCCTCTTTGTGGCGCAAAATTGACTCGACAGCCAGCTCCGGCAATTGAAAATTATGACCGAAAGTTGCCGTCGGCGGAAAATGTTCGCCAATTGCGTAATTGACCCGGACAAGCTGGCCGTACCAGACGGATTAGCGTTGGATTACCGTTGGATTCGTGCGTCCGTTCGACTTTCCGCGTTGGCCAAATGAAATCAGCGCCACGCCCGTGATTAAAGTCAGATCAAATGCCGGTGCCGGTCGATGTCTGTCAACCGTGGCGCGCGTGCCTGTAAATACAGGAACCCCTCTGCGCTCGCAGTGTGTGTACACAAAATTAGTGCGACGCCCAGAGAGAGAGAGAGAGAGAGAGAGCTGCGACGCGCGATACAGTTTTCCCAACCGGCGTCCGTAACACGCTTGGGAAGGTAGGATGGATCGCGGCAGCACGAGTATCCCGCTACGGGAACAAGAAAGGCTGACTATCGTCAAAGAGAGTCTCTTTCGCGCCGCGAGCCCGCAATTGCATTAACGTTGTCGGCTGCGCGTCACGAATTTTCGTGCTCCTCGCACACTGCCGCGACGGGACACAATTCCGACCAGCCTCGTTCAGCGAATTTGCCCCGGCAAGGCATGCTATCCTCGCAGACAGAACGGAACAGAACGGAACAGAAACGTTTTCGTCGCATCCGCCTTGGAAACGGGCCGCGCGCCGGCGACAATTTCATTCGCGAGCGAACAAATACAAAGGAGTCCTCTGAGATGAAGGTTGATGAAGGCCGCCCGTGGCATCGTCGGTCGACGACATATTTGTCCGATATTTAATCGGACTCTGAAGCTAGACACGTTCGTCAAGCGTGCTGGTCCTCGCACTTAAAACTCATTGAAACTATACCGACGCGCAATTTGCCGGTAAAGCGATTACGCCGCGCGTTTTTCTCATAACCGCGGATGAGCGAAACGGACATCGCGTTCCAGGCACTTCACTGTCCAATTGCGATCGGGATACGCACATATCGGGGCTAAATGATTTCGCCGCACATGCAGCGGGCCCGAGCGCAATTCAATTTTCCGCGCCCTCGCGTGCTCACGCTCGTCACGGGCCACGAATTGAATTCGATCTCCCTCGATCTCTCACTCTCCTCTCTGTCCTCGGATTCGTCCCTTTCTCTTGTTCCGTCTCTGTGTACATGGCTCTGTCTCTTTCCCTCTCTCTCTCTCTCTCTCTCTCTCTCTCTCTCTCTCTCGGTCTCTCTCTGACACACATGCTTCGCACTCGTAACGCGAATGGCTAGCGGCCGCGCTCCTTCGCGCATCCATTAACATTTGAATACTCGACCAGATGAGTGTATTCGTGTACTGGAATTGCGGCCTGTGGCCGCCGTACCATCCAGTTTCGCTAACGAGGAAACGCTCGGATAATTAGACACGTCCTCTTTCCTCGCCTCTCCCCGCGCTGCGCCGGCAAGATTTTAAGGCACAACGAATCACGCTCATCCCCGGCACGTCGAAGCTTGCCGACAGTGACACACTGATTAGATACGTCTGTGCCGCTGCTCCCTGCCAGCACGAAATGCGACCGTCAGGCAGATCGTATAGCCCACTTTCGCGGTCTGGCTACCGGGAACACGTTCCTGCGTAAGTTATTTCGCGTCTCTCGCCTGCCTTTGAACGTATTCCCGGATGGAACGCATTTAGAATAACTTAAGTGCAATGTTTTTCAACCTTCTTACTTTTTATTCTGCTCGTGTCTCTCGATCGATGCCGAAGGCTCGCTTTTCGTCGTTTCTTAACGTACTGGTCAACTATCACTCGAAAGTATAATTCAATCGCTGCAATGCTTAGCGTTGGACCAGTTCGGATGGGATCGTGAAAACCGGGAACGTGATTGGCCGCGAACGACCTAGAGCAACGTACAGAGCGTACCGGTAAACGTTCCCACTGAATGAGTCCGCAGGCGGAAACGTGGATGCACACACGAGAGATCGTGTCGCGGTTTACCGGACTGTCGGAGGGTCGTCGAGGGGTTTTAATGAGTGCAAACGACTCGTAACACTTGAAAACCGTGTAACGTGGGATAGGCTGGAGCCTCTACCTTCGACCTCGAACGAGGTCGCACGTGAGAAAGAAGGAAGGAGGCAGCGAACGGCGGAAGGAGAGGCTCGGTTCGGGACGTGGACAAAAGTAGGGGAGAGAGATGGAATGAGAGAAAAAGAGAGAGAAACTCGACTGGATCGAGCCGATCGAACTTTTCGGCCTCTGCGGCGCGTTAATTCATTTCATCTTATGCGCATTGAAGAGGCGCTCGATCAAAACTGTAAAAGCCACCGCGACAGCACTCGAGCTCGAAAGTGGCGGGCGGATGGAAACGGTACCTAGAAAGGGAGAGAGCAAGGCAGAACAAGCAAGCGTGAGAGAGAGAGAGAGAGAGAGAGAGAGAAGAGTGGGGCGAAGTGCTCCGGTAGGAGGGACAAAACGAGATGTTCACCGGAACGAGGTCCGACAGTGTGCGGGCACTCGAAAGTTGAAACCGTTTTTTCCTCGAGCCCGACCTCGACAACAATGGCGACGCACGCTGCCGATGCACGGCCGGTCATGCACGCCGACAGCATCCTCCGTCCGATGAATGCGCCCCGACGCCGCGACGCGCCCGTTTGACGCAAGGCAAAATCGCTTCCGTCCCCAAATTCCACCGACGGCCAATCATGCGGAATGTCGACAAATGCCCGTCCTCGTAGGCGGCTGCCACTTGCGCACGCGAGCGTTAAACGTCCGCTCCTCGGCGAATCTTCGACTTCCTCGAACGGCCCGTGTCAGAAGTATTGTGCGCGACGCTCGTCTTACCGTCTGCGGCTCGAAGTCGCATGAGCGGGCAAAGGTGAGTTATTAAATGGTGAATTTAACCGTTCGTCGAGCAGCCTCTGTGCACGCACGGGACGGCGGGGGATGTTAAATGGGGGCTCGAGCAGTTAAAAGTAGCCGCCAGCCTCGTAACAACTTCCTTCACGACTCCAAGAGTCGGCCGACTTTTGGCGCAGTTTCGTATAATGCACGCACGACGCATTGTATCGTTCGAGACGATTCGACGCGTCGCGCGTCATTGGCCGCCTACAAAAGAGGCTCTCGATGGGGATGAAATCGTCACGGGCTGAAATAAGCAACCCCCGCTGTGCATTCGCAGCGCGGGACGCGGCAAAAAATGCAGTCTGACGCCGGAGCGTGGAATTCGTTTATGCGTTCGCCGGGCGCGCTTAGCGTCGAATTAAAGCGCGGCGTCGGTATAGCTCCCCTCGGCTTCATCCGCGAGAGCACAAGAATCTCGCGCCCGGGGGCTTGTTTCAAAATTCACACGCGACCGGACACACGGGAAGCCTGCGCTTTGCCGCCGGTTATTGTTTTTACACGATGGCGGAAATTCTCGCGAGAGCCAGACTCGTCGCTGAAACATACCCACCCGCTGTGTTTTTGGCTGTTCGGCTTTTTCTTTCACCCCTTCTTTCCACTCTCAGCTGTTGCCTTCTGAAGCGCGCGAGGGCGTTCATCATTTTCCCGCTCGCCAGTCACATTTTTGGCGAGACGCGCCTCGAGGCGGCGCACTCTTGTCCGAAATCGTAGCCGTGAGATTTTGAGCGTGAGGTACCCTTACGAAATGTTGAAAGAACGTGGAGCCGCCTGCTAACGACACGTGTGATTGTCCTCTGTGTCTCGTGTTAATTGCATTTAACGCGAGCGTTGAGGCACCTTTTGACCACGGCAGCGTAATGTGGCTAACAAGTCGTAGGCGAGACGTACCGTGAAAACTGACTCGCATCGGTTAGACGAGCTTCGCGCGTTTCCCTCTGTTCCCGTGCCAGCGCGTGGGTGGCAAAAGATTTTGCCGTTATTAGTTCATATTATCGCGTCGTCGCCTTCGGCGAAAGATTACGGACAGCTTCGTCTCCTCCGTTCTTACGCGCCCTGCGGCCAGAGGCCATTTGCTAGATTGTCGGAATAACTTTCAGGTATATTTCGGAGGGCAGCTGATAACGACAAGTTCGATCGTGCGTGAACAGCGTTGGAAGAATCGGCCGTTTCGGAAATTAAAAGTGTCGAACGGTACCTGCCGGGCCGCGCCTTCTCAATTTTTGGAAAAGCAATAAGGATAAGGTTTCACCGAGTCATTATTCGATCATTACGCGAGCAGGTGGCGATCCGGCCCGTACGTCTGTCGGCCTTGTGTGCGTACAATGTTTGATCCCCGCGTTAAACTGTGGCGTGCGCGCGTTAAGCGCACCTGTGCCCGAAAACGCATTCGGTCAATTCGAACCGATAAACTTTCCGGAAATTGCCTCAGGGACGAGTCGGACTTGACCCACGGTATATGACACGCGCGCGGACGTGATCGATTGTTCGGAAGCCGCCATCGCGGCATTGTACTTCCCGCAAACCGCGTACGCGAAGAACTCTTGCCGATTCAGTGGTCATAAATTCATCGCAAGGTTCTGCCGGCTGTGCACACTGAACTTTGACATTGTCACGTCGCACGCGATTACGCGACTGTTGCGTAACATTTCAACGGACTGAGTATTGATATTCCATTAATGTGCAAAAATATGCGAAAAAAATAAAAATTTCATTAAACATAAAAAGAGAATGAGTAATTGTGTTAGGGAAAATAGAATGAGAGTGAAAAAATTGGTCGGGAAAGTTAGAAAAAAAGAAGGGCTCAGCCGGGATTTGAACCCGGGACCTCTCGCACCCAAAGCGAGAATCATACCCCTAGACCACTGAGCCGCTTGTGGAAGATGTTCTTTATTATTGGTTGACATTCATCGCCATGTATAATGCGCATTTATTATTATTCGATATTCATCGATATTTATTATCTAATTACCACAACCCTAAATTCACCAAATAAAATTTATGCGATTTCGCAAAACCAGTTGTGTTTCAAAATTCATTTACTATCTCTATGAAAAAAGTACTTGAGAGGAAATGTTACAAGTACGAAAACATAACTTTCCTGCGAAATAATGATAAGGTGAAAACATTAATCATCAGCGGTGCTCGTAATGGCAGCACTCGTAAGCGTTTCGTGACACGTGATGGTATCGTGCCGCGTTGCGCATTGCACGAGCTGGATCGGTCTGCGAAACGAAAGTCGACTACCGTAATTTCATCCGCGTTTCGAAGTATTGCGGTCTCCCGCCAGCGGAAGTACAATTTACATAAGCGCAATTCGTCTAGTCGGGAAGAACGTCTATGCAGCCCGTTCGACCGACAAACGCGAAATGCGGAGAGAGTGACGAGAGGTCAGTTAAATCGAGCGCGCGCGAATAATCCGAACGCGGACGCATTTACAGAAATGATGCGATATTTCGCCGAATTAATTCGGCCATGTTAAAATTGTCGCCCGCTTTCCATTTCAATAACTGTTCGTGGCAAGCGGGCCGCGCGAGTGGCGTTAATTTTGCAACGCTAATTACTCCCGCGTCAGCTTTGGCCCGTCGCCGCAGCTAAACTCTGACGCATGCGGAATCTTGCTATGGACGTGCAATGGCGGTAGGCGATTCGGCATGCGTCATTTGCGAATGAAAGTGTCACGACGGGCGGTTCATCCGGTAGTTTCCATTGAAATTCATTGCGCGAGCGCCGCGGGACTGTCGGTGATATAGCGTAGTATTTAAACTATCGGGAAAGGAGGTCATCAGACGGTATAGACCTCTCGCATTCCTATCTACGGATTGCCATTGGATTCTGACGCTGGTAGATGTAGACACGCGTACACATGTACGCGCGCGCCTACGTTTACGTAAGAGGTCGATCACCGTAAACGTACACTACCTCGCGGTTCGTTATAAACGTTATTACGGAGGCGGAATGTCACGAGTAAGAGATAGTGTCTTCTGCAGTCCCCAATCGTATCTCCAAACGATTCTACATTGTCCCTCCTATTTTATCATCCTCGAATGTCGAGCAGATAAGAAACGTATGCAGGGGACAAGGGAGGGGAGGCAAGATATATTTGTCCCCGCTTTGCGGAGGATTCGTGAGGGCAGGCAAGTAACTTATAATCCGTTATCGACGTAGTTTCACGGCGAGTTGATTCCAGACGTTTCTGGTGCCGTTTACTCCGGGCAATCAAGAGTCCGGCGTATAACTCCTAGGCAGATTGAGCGTGCGATACTGAATGCTACAAATGGCACGAACTTACTAGCGATACAGACATTGCCGAAGGTTCAGACGTTGGGCGACGTTCTCGGGATGCCTCCGGGCCATCCTTTAATGTCATACCGAATTGCTGTACTTCTGAATCTCTTGACCACCTTCGCGATACAGTCTGAAATTGTCGTGCTCAAGGCGCGGCGAATGTAAAGACTTTCCGAGCTTGGCCCAAGGTCGTTGTTTACATTCCGAAACGATTTCAACGTTAACCGACTATCGGAATATAATTGGATATTTAGTTTCGCGTATGCTGTGAATTCCTAGTCCACGGTATTTTCCAAACCGTGACACTTTTTCATGACAGTTAATGCGCAGTTAACGTAGGTACAGGTACCGGCCGATCCCATAAGAGTCGAAATTATTCCAACTTTTCATCTGACCGTCCCGCTGGCATCCACGGGCGAGCGTCACTTTGCGCCTTTTAACGTCACTTTAACACGCCAACGATACCGATCTACCGATCTGCCTCGGCGAACAAAGTCGAACGAATAGAAGGAGGCCGGCCGGCCGAGCACGGCGGATTGCCGGACAAAAATCCGATTGGACTGCGATTGGCTATTCGTGACCGGGGCAAATGTACGGGCTAGGTAACCTGGACGCGTTCAGGCAGTTTTCGAAAAACGTCCTGCGGGCCCTCAGATCTCGCCGAGTCACCGCGCTAATCCTTATTTAACCCCGAAGTTTATCTGCGATCGAACCGCGGGATTAACTTAACCTCGTGGCAACAATGGATCCGCACGAGAGAAGACACCACTTAGCGTAGGGTCAGGGGAGCGGCGGGGAGAGGGGGGAGGAGAGAGTGGCAGGGTAGTGCGGAGCACCTTCCTTCACCTTCGAGTTATCTAGATCGTCGAGGACCGAGATCGTGCGGAGAAGTTGTCAGCCCTGTCGAGATACGCGTCAGCGCAGGATCCTTTTTGTAATGGAAATTGAGTTACGAGACCCCCCGAAACCACCCCTCGTCCCTCACGGCATCGGTCGTGCGACGAAAACCTTCGATAATTATTGTCTGCATGCCGCGGGAACAAAATTATGGTCTCGCATATTACCGCTGGAGAGAGAGGAAGGCTGCGGGATGAAATTTGCGGCGAAACGTCGCCGATGCGACTGACGCGGCCAATGTAAATATCGGACGCGTCGACGTCGACGACGCGGAAAGAGTTGTTGGGCCGCAATTATGATCGGCCCGATGCCATAATTGCCGATGCTTCGCCCCCGATTAACGAGAGCCCCCTTGCCCCGACCTCGCGCCCCTGCCGTCATTAACTGTCAGAGATTGACAAACAGCCCGCCAAACCGAGCCGGGGCCGTCAGCCGGGCACCATTGGCCGTTATCGCGGCCGCGAAGGTCCGTTAATGAGGAATTTGCATAACATCGCGGACCCTTCGACGGCGAATTAATGCCCGTACCGGGTGGCATAATAGCCCGACAATGAGCCTCGATCGAGGGGAGAGGCGTTAACCGGCTATAAAAAATCGCGGCCACTTATGTCTATGCTAATTTTATATCGCGGCGAGACGAATCGCGGCACTAAATCAGGGTAGGCCGGTTGCGTGCGTGCGTGAGTGCGTGAGCGCATGCGCGCTCCTGTGTTCGCGGCGAGCGACTCCGAAGGGACGAAAAATTAATTACCCACCTCTGGGCGACAAACGATTGCGGCGTTTGCGCTCTTCGTCGCTAATAAATAATAGTCGAGCCAGCCGCCCTAACGTTTGCCCACCCCTGGCTCCCTTCCGTCGGCTAATGTACGCAAACATCGGCGAACGCGGAGAGCGTAATATGTCGACTCGCCCGAAAGCCTCTCCTACGTTCTGCGGACGGTATCGATTGCCGAGCGCAGAGACGATTTTTTGGCAGCTCCGGAAATCTGCGGACGGGAAAATGTTGCGCCGGCGACGGGAGGCGCGCGAAATGCTTTCTGCGCTTCTCGGGCGAGTAGAGCGTCGGTGACGTTTGCCAAAGGGTGTTTTTTCGTCGAGCGGGTACCGCCAGGGGTAAGCTGCTCGGCTTAAAAGTTATCGCGGAATTGTCATTGGTGGGAGTGCGTTGTCCCGCGGGAGCGTGAAAACTTTGGCCGCCGGCCTCGGAAAAACATTGCGAGCGTTCGTTGATCGCGCGGCAGCGGGGAAGATTGTTTTACTCCCCGAATCCCATCCCTGGTCGCCCGGTGGATATTTGTTTGATTGGATGGATTCGGAATTGGTCAAAGGTAATTCAATTAGCCGCTATTTCGCCCGCTGCGCTCGCCGGCATAAAAAGGGGGGAAAAAGTCGTTCTTTGAACATAATGGCGAGCGTACGGCTACGCTCCGCTTCGCTCGTGCCTTCCTTCGTCTCAATTCAAATTCTTTCACGTTCAAGCGGCGCTCTTAATTTCTACCCCTGCCGAGATTGCCTTTCGTCGGTTATTTCGCTTCGGGGAATTACATCTTTGATGACGGCGGTAGTTGTGCATTTGTTATTACGTCGGGATATGACAGTGAGCCCGTTAACGACCCATATCCCCCAGTGTCAGGCGTCGCATTATAAGCTGTCACACGGCAGCTCGTGCCCGCCGCCTGATAGCTTATCGTGGCGAATGATACGAGTTTATCGCCGGTAACGATGCGGCTGACCCGTTTCGTCCGATTTGACGGTCAAGAGACTTTGCGTCGCAAGGACGCTGCGTCCAATTCAGCGGCCCGACGTTCGCTTATGAAAGGGGATGAAAAAGAGGAGCTTCGACTCTTTCGAGAATCGATACTTTCATCGGCTCCCGTTTGCACTCGACACTTTTCCAACTAGCGAACAGTAGCGTCGATATCGGCCCACCCCTCGCAAACGTCAACGTCCGCTGAATTAATTGTCGCGACGTTTCATTAGCTTCAAAGAAAGCTTCCCGCTTCGCGCATGAAAGCCTTATTATGGCAAATAATCGGCCGGCACCGTAAACTCTCAAATTGCTCGCGACTCGGAAGGAGCTAACGCGAGTCATTCTTCGGCAGAAAGGGTTCGGTTGCTCGTTATTGTTCGGTCGGCCACTTCAGCGTCCAAGTGCTCTTAATTAATTCCACACCCCGCCCCCTATCATTGCTTTGCCCCCCTGACACACGTACACATCCGGCACGTACGTACGCGTCTCCCGTCGCTTTGCTTCCGATCCGACGATTCGATCTGGCAAGTGAACTGTAAAGTTTTCAAGTGGGAACGCTACGGCGAGCCAAGTAGTTTCGTAGCTCCCGAAAAATCATTTAAGAAGCGGACTCCGCAGAGCGGAGAGCTTGTCGGGAAGCCGGCGATGAGTTCCGAGTTTGTCGGCACGTACAATGTGTACCGTGTGAACCTGGCTGAATTGCGCGGTTAGTTCGTTCAACGTTACTGTTAATGTTTTCCTTCCTGCGGCGGAATGTTCACCGGCTCAGATGCTGTTAGCTCTCCTCAGAAGGGCCGGCCCACGTATTACTCAACGTATTCCCGCGCATAGAAGCCCGTACATAGCGCAAACTTGCCGCATATACGCCGTCACGTTACTCCAAACAATCTGTAATCTTGAACGGGCGTCCGCATCTGCCGTCGAGACGTACAAACACGACTGACTTTCTAACGAGCGCCTTTGCCGTACGATAACGTTTGACGAATGGAACGACATTACGCAAACCCTGAACGTTCCGCGCAACGTTAACCCCTTCGTTAGTCATACTTTTTCCCCTCCTCTTCCTCTATTTATCTCCCGCTGCCACGCGAGCGTTTAAAAACTCTTCATTAAAGTACGAGAGGTCCGACTCGGCGCAACGACGCTTTTTATGGCCGACCGGCGAAGAGAAGCGTGCCGCGCATTGACGCGAGGCACGCATTGACGCGAGGCACGCATTCTCAGATCGTAAACGAAGCGTCGCCCGACGCTTTACGTCCGATTGTCGAGAACGGCGTTTGCATTCGCCGGAAAGTGTCTCTCTTCCCCCCTCTCTCTTTCTCTCACTCTCTCTCTCTCTAGAATGGCGCGCGAGAGGCCACTTCTGCGAATCGTACGTTTCACGGCCCATGTTTACAGCCCCGTCCCGATAAACGGCAGCTTCTTTCGCGAGCCAGAGTAGGGTAGAGGGATGCCTTGATAGGATGCTTGTACAGTTTGCCCTGGAATATGTCCCTCTCGGGTTAACGCCCCGTGGGTACGGGCGACAATGGCCGCATGCTCCTTCTTTCCCGACCACTGTTTGCGCTAGCCTTCCCACAATGACCGGGGTACGCCGGCGGCACGAGCAATTTCGTTAAATGGATTAAAGTGACACAAAGCCCGACTTGCGTTTTGACTTGTCGATGTGAAGCACGGATCGTGATCCGAGAAAGGTACCGGGCAGATGCGCGTCGGATCGGGACTTGGAAGAATCTACCTGTCAAGTCTCGGGAACGTGACGGACTTTATCGCGGAAGATACTCGTCGCGGGAATGGTCGATGCCCGATTATCGTCCGACCGCGGTATCCTCGGCGACGAGAGAGATGGAAGATAGTCGCTCGATGAGGGAAATGACATTCTCGGCAGGGCTCCGTTGCCGAGAGAATATTAATCGCCGCAGATACCTCCTCTCATTAAAGCTGCCCGAAGGCGAGCGAGTGGGGTTGAGACACTTTGGCATTTGGAGAGGAATGAAACAGTCTTCGGGGCTTCTTGGCACACACACCCCTTTTTTCCACTCCGAAAGGAACGGTTTTTCCTCGGGAGAAAGAGGAGCGAACTCGAGCTGCGGCAGTCGGGAAAATTGCACGCCCGTGGGCAGAGGGTCGGAGATTTATTTCAGCCGAAGGGGAGAAGAGCCTTGTTTCTTTTTTTGCAGCCGCATCATAGCCATCGTCTGGATAGTTATTGGAACCTTTCTCGCGGTGCAAAAAAAAAATCACCTACCGAAGGCGTTCGGAAAGCCTCGCTAGTCGTGCAAGAGAGACCGATAAAAAGTGCTCACCTCTTCTTAATCTGTTTTTATTGGGCGGTTCAAGGTGGGGGGGTTGCGATACTGCGTTAAAGCTAGATCGAATTGGCAATCAGAGTCGTCGAGGTTAGAATGGAGGTTCGAACTCATCTCGCCTTGACAGTAAAAGAACGTTTTACATGGTGATACGTACGCAGCGACCGACGTTCGAGCTTGACTGGCACACATTCTCACCGCGGACGGAAGAATAAATTGTGACGGGAGCGACGTCGTAGAAAGCTGGAATACCGCTGAAAATACTATCGAGCGAACGATCGGACTCCGCTGATCGCTACGGCATAACCGGGAATCGAATATCACTGTCGAGAGATACGTTCGGGAAGTCTTCTCTTAAAATATGAAACTGGCAAGCGCGCGATAACGAACGCGGCGCGGTTCTACGTCCACTCGTCTCTTTCGGGGGAAGCGTGAAAAATGAGAAATCCTGTCGACCGATAATACACTTCGGCGGTAGTCAGCTAATCGATTGTCAGCCGACGTATCCTGAAATAGCCGAGATTTCGAAATGGTCTTCGTTCGGTATGATTCTTTAGCGCGGGCGTAGCGACGCGTTGCAGCTTAACGGTAGCCAGCCGAAATTTGTCATGATCACAAATGTTCGCTTCCCATTCATCGGAGCTGACAAACGTCAGCTAATTCGTTCGATCCCCCTGGATTCGCCGTGATCGTACGTGCGAGCGTATTCGTGCGAGCGTATTCGTGCGAGCGTATTCGTGCGAGCGTGTTCGTGCGAGCGTGTTGGTGCGCGCGTCCAGAATCATTTGCTAATCGATAAATCCGACCGGACGTTCGTTACTTTTTCGAGCGGAGCTGTTTTATCGAGCGATAGCCGGGGATGAAGCGGGATTCGCGAACGCTGACATTTTCTAACATCGCTTTACAAGTCGAGACAGCGCGCGGTCGTAAATTCTGTCGCCTCCCGGCACCCCGGGAAAACGTCCAACGATCGGCCAATGGCTTGTTGAACGATTCGGCACTCGGATCACTCGTCCCGTTCGCCGACCGAAGGAGGAAAAAATCGACGAATACAGAGAAATCAACGTTGCAAGAGTGCAGGCCCTCCGGCCAACGGTTATGATTTTCCTTTCATAGCTACGAACGTAAGGAGCCTGAAATGATGCGAGCTTCTCTCCGATCAGGCCTAAGCAAACGATCGATCTCACGTATCCCTTCGCAAATATTCACATTGCTTCCTAAAAGCATCTTGAGACGCGCTGTCTAAACAATGCCTAACCTGCCGAGAACTCCTCGATATTGTATATCGATCGAGATAACACGAACCATATAAACGTTCTCTCTAAATAATGAATATTCTCGAACAGAGTATCGTTCCCCATAATATTAACGAAACGCGAGCATTTACCCCGTATCGGTCTCACTCGACGCATATTTATGTTAATATCTTACCGTTAACGCTCGATAAAACAGTATACTTTGACCGCACGCTCTCGCGTGCATTATACGCTGCAATAATTCCTCCATCGGCAGGGTCATAAAAGGCCCCGATCATTCACCGGTAACCAGCGACCGGGTTCAAGGGGAGTGACGAGGGGAGGGAGGGGGGTGAGTAAACGATACGATCGTGAAATCTCCGTCATAAAAGTAACCGAATGGACGGATTCGCCCGGGTAACGTCGCTCATCACGTACGTGTCTGGCGAAAAATTCTCGTGGTGCGCTCGCGCGCGCGTGCACGTACTCGTGCGCGTGTGTTCCATCGTGTCTGCCCGGTATTGTGCTCTAATAATAACGGCGGAGGATGGTCGAACGGCCGCGGTTCCATGGGGTACCGTGGGCGCCCCCCATTGTTCCCCCCGCCGATGTTACCCTCGACTGTGTACAGAAGTGCTTAATGCAATAATGCAATATAAAGATACCATCGGGAACTCGATGGCCCGTGTTCTTTGCTTCGCACACACCGGACCAGGATCAGGTCGCTTTCTCATTCTCTCTCTCTCTCTCTTTCTCTCTTTCTCTCTTTCGAACCCACCCTTCCCCATTCCCGAGCCTGCTTGGATAAATTAATAAGCGGCAAAAGTAAGCCCTCGATTCGTTCAACTCTTAAGGCCCCGTAATTGCTTCAATTAGATTGGATCCCCTTCTCGCGGCGACTCGCTTCCGGTTCTCACATTCTTTTTCCTTTCCGTGTCTCTCATTTTCTCGTCCCCTTCTCTTCCTCGATGTTCCCATTTCGTACTTGCGGCACGAAACTATTGCCAATCGCACTCAGGCGGAAGCGTCGACCGACGAATGATAGTCGATTTATTAGGAACCGCTGCAAGTCGGGTAGAAACTGACGATTCCGAACAGTGGCGCGACTGAATATTGCTTCGATAGCAACGTTATGGAGTGACGCTCCGTTCGAGCGTGATAAGACGCTCTTAAAACGAGGGAAGTATACCGAGCTATAACGATAAGGCTTTGTACTTTCGGTAACTTCGAATTCATCTCGAGATTAGAGAGATTTGAATAATCTCTCGTGACAGGGGTCGGAGCCCGTTAATTTTCTATCGCGCACTGGCTGAATTCTCACTCGCGTGAGAATAATTAACGGGGTCACTTCGGGCGTCCGGGATTGATCACGAAGGCCGTAAAAGGCAAAGGAGCCGGCCGAGACGCTAAACCCACTTTGTGGCTCCGTACACGTCCGATACGATGGGAGGCCAGATTGGATTGAGCAATGTCCGGATTTTGCAACGACCCCGGCGACGGCCAATTCCTGCACCTAGTGCGCCCCCTCAACCCCCGGAGCTTTGCCGTCGAAAGGGAGTAAAAGCCATCGGCGCAAATTATCCGAATCGGACGCTACCCTTCGATCGCAGCAGTGTAGGTCCTCGATATCCGCCTTCAACCTTCGCGGTCGCGCGAGGTCTCGCTCCACGGATTCCCGTAACTGCGCCCAGGAAAACCTCAAAGTGGCATGCACGTAGGCGCCGATTAGCGACGCGTTACCGCGATCCGGATATTGGCCCCGACACCTTCGACAAATTGCCACCGAAATTCGGTGACGAGGGTTCGGAGGGACGGAAACATTGACATATTGCCGACGCGGACCTTGCAGTCCGAGGGCTAATCAAGAAGAGCTCCGGGGTCAAGAGGGTTACCAGTCACACTTACTGGCCGCCAGGTAAATTACGTCACGCCCCGCAGTGTCCAGGTATGCGCCAGGTGTCTCGCTCCGGTAGAATCCACGGCCATCGGCCATTACAATTTTCCGGGTCCTTCAGATCGCACGGTCCCCACTCCAGAAGTCCCGCCAGTCCTTCGTCTCTCCACGTTTCGCGTCCCTCTTCACCCCCGAAGAGAGTCGAGTCACCTCGGCAGCGGTCTGTTTTCCGCCACGGAGCGCGAGTGAATCGAACTCCTGCCGTCCTAACAGGCCGACTTTGTCGGCGGTTGACACCGTCCTGTCGCCTTTTGACAAATTGAAGGAGACGAGGGCAGCCTCGGGAATAGAGTGAAAACAAATTTGCCCTCGGCGGAGATCCTGTTAGCGAATGTCTTGAATTCCGAACGATGGCCCTCCTCGTAACTTCTCGCCTCTCGCGCTTAACGACTCGCTGTTACTCTGCCTCATTCTCCTCTTGCTTCGCTCGCTTTTACTTCTCGACCTTCTCCTCCTCCTCCTCCTCCTCCGCATCCTCCTACGCGATACCCGGAAAGTTCCGGCAGCGTAATGAAATCATTTATCCACCCCGAAACATGTTCCCTTAGCGGTGCAAGACATTAGCGCCGTCCGGCGGGAGTAAAGCAAATGTATCTGCGAATGCACTTTAGCGAACAAATGGTACTAACATTGGCGTACGTTGGCGTGACTATCCTGGAAACCTGGCATTCACGAGCGATGTTCATGCCACTTTCCCTCCGTCACTTTGGCCGATATCGCGAACTTCCAAAGATCTTTGAACTGACCGACAGCTGCGCTAACGTCTCGAGGCAGCGCAATTTTTCCTGCTCGGCGGATGATTTGTCAGTCGGCAACGTCTGGACCGCCGGAACGATTCGATGCGGCAGATCTTTTCGTAAAATCGGCTCGCCGTTTCGCAGGAGCGACAAATTTCACGCCTCTCGAGGAGTCACATTGCGGCTCTTAGGTGGATTCTGGGGCCGATTTTCGGCGCGAATCGGTCGAGAGGAAAGGAATAGGGCGCGGAGAGGGGCCGAGGGAGCATGTTGGACGAGGGTCCTGATCGACGAATCCACTCCAAGGCTCACACTGGCTTCGAGTGCTCTGCGGCGAAGGCGCGAAACCGAATGAAAATTTACGGGAAACCGCAACGCAGATGCGGCCTGCGCACGTTCCACGCTTTCCGCTATCCCTTTCCGTTAGCCCTCCTCCCCTATTGTCCAACCGAACTTGCACTATTTTCCCTCTTTTTCTCATACGAACGACATAAGTATCCGCAGCCGAACCTTCGCAGCAGATGCCGGCAGAAGGTATTCAGCCCGTTCAATGCTCACTTTCTCTTTCCTCGAATTGGTATTAAGATGCCGATTCATTGAATCCTAAGATTTCGTAAGTCAATAAATAATAGAGACGGCGTTGAAATTTGTATCGCGAATCGCTCAACGAATCTCGATTGCAGCGCACTATTTTTATTTCCATTATCGGGATAGGTATACGGAGCTGCAGCCCGTAACGCTTGATAAAGTGGCACTGGGAACGCAGCAAAGTATTGCTTAAAACGAATAGGAATACGGGAGCGAGGAACGCTGAAATTCAGCCCGGCTCGCAGGCTGCCACGGGTATCCGGATGAAAAGGCGTTAAAGTCACATTAAAGAGGACGGCGCGATCTGTCGCGAGCCAATCGGGAGGCAAAGCCCGAGCTTCGTGCCTTGGCACCAACTTTCTTGGCATCGACGAGCGCGTTTCCTCCAGCCGAGTCGATATACAAGCCTCGATTAACACTTAGCGTCGACCACCCTCAAACGAAGAGCCAAGAAGTTTAGGTTTTCAACTCCTTCGCCTCGCCGCGTATTCCGCCTTCATTCTCGCCGATCGTCGGCGGAATGTCATGCGAAACGGAAAAGTGGCAGTGCGCGAATTATAGGGCGAAATCTTCGGCGGCCGAGACTGAAGTTCGGGATAAGGAATGGAAAGTTTCACGGAATGCAGATTTGCAGCGATAAAAGTTACGAACTGCGCCGCGATTCTCCCTTCACGCCCCGGCGGCGTGATGCAATTTCCATCGAGCGGCAGGGTGCGCGAGTGGGAACGGAGGGTAGGTCAGTTTTAACAGCGAGCCGGCCAATCGCCGCTTCACCGCAAATCGCGCCGGCACAAAGGGCGGAAATTGATCAACTCTTCTTCTCACCTTCGGCTTTTACCGTATCCACCTCCTCCACCTCCTCCACCTCCTGCTTCACTTTTCAGCCCCCACTTCCTTCTATCGTCTCCGTATCGCCCTGGCATCGCCCTGGCATCGCATTTCCCGGACGACAAAGAAAATATTCGCCACCCTTATCGGATACGTCGGCCGAGAGATGCTGGCTAAATTGATTCGCAAAGCCGCTCGGATGCATCGTCCTCGGATTCCAAGTGAGAATAGACCGGTCACCTTCCTCTTTGCCTCTCAAGGATTACCGCTCTCTCTCTCTCTTTCTCGGACTACTTAGTATACATCCGGAAGATCCGAAAGCTCCCGGGCATGCGAGCGCACGATGTTGAGATTGCAGTTTAATAACGGAAATTAGGATGTCGTTTTATGCGCGAGGCACGTCGTTTCGTGACGGACAGTTCGCGGCAGGATCGCGGCGCATACTAAATTATCATTTCGACGCCGGCGTAATGCGATTCTCATAGCGATGCGACGAGCGAATTCAAGCTGTTTATAACGCCGGACTTTGTTAAATAATTGTTTCGGTCGACGTGGCGCAATGCATGAATAATGTGACACCGGGGGCGTACCGTTCGAGTTTACCTTTTTCCCCGAATTACCTGACGTTTCGATATTGAAATAACGATAACATCGTCGATCGGGCTTATTACCTCGAACCGATGCCATGTTCCGGGCGCGCACATTCGAGACTGGCGAGCGCGTACCTGCTGCGAATAACGACGATTTAACGACTGTATCGATCTGCCGCCCGCATAAGAGTGCCGCTACCCGCGCTTTCTTTCTGGATCGCTGACCCCGGAGCCTCTTAAAGCCTCGATCTCTCGAAAGCGGGCGGAAAGTGGTAAGAAAGAAAGCGGTGCGCGAGGCATATGGCTCTAATACGAAATCGATAGCGTAGCATAGTGCATGCAGATAGACAGAGCCAGAGAAAGACGGAGGTTAGAAAGTTGTAGGCCAAAGAATACGTCGATAGACTTTGACCGGCGAGCGCAATTTTTCGTTTCACGGGTCCCCCTTCGAGTGACGCGATCTACCGACTCGATCAGCTACCTTTGCTCGCGCAAAGATCCGCGACTTTAAAAACGGGGCTAAAGCGTAACAGGGTTCGAACCGCGCGATCCTCGGCTTAACAGCGCGTAGTCGCGCAGTTAACGCGAGCTAATACGAGATCGATAATGCGACGATGGCCATAAAGGGGTGTAGCGGGCGAAAGGGAAAAGTTTAAGAGGCCGTAGGAACGGTTAGAGTCTCCTTTTCCGCGTAGTAAACGCGATTTCCCATTGAGAGGGCACGAAACACGTGTCCGTGGCCTGAGACTGCGCCCAGGTCAGGCCGATAGGCTGCCTAGGATCCTTCGCAAGGAGCCATAAAGCACCATAAAGAGGAAGAGAGCGATGCTCGGACTCTTTGCGAACGGTCCCTAGGCTCAATGATCCCCGAGAGGCCATTATTATCCTCGTAGTAAGTCGAGCTGACCAGATGTTAAGTCTCGCCCGTTCTCGACTTCCTTCACCGCGTAGTATGGATTTCATTCACAAGAACGTCTCGACTCCTCGAGCCATTGTCGGGTGGAGTACCTGTAACCTAGAGCACCTTCCACGATCGTGTCCTCGTAGACGGGGGCCGGTGTAGAGGGGGGCAGAAACGTAAAATTCAAATTTCTCGCACTGGGGGGAGTCGCGCGAAGGATGCCAGCGAGACTCATTCATCGCCCGGAGACGGTACAATAATGAAACGGCTCGTAGAGGCAAGCGAGAGGGCCGAGAGAGGGCCGAGAGAGGAATGAGAATGGAAGGAGGAAACGGATACTGGACAGCGGACGGAGAGAAAAGGTGGGAGTTTCGGTGTAAACTCTGCTTGAAGGAACGGGGAAAGCGAGAGGGGGGGGCGATACTCCTCGAGTGGTCATTGAGTAAATGCTCGATGGACGGGAGCCTCTCTTGTAGGTGTTTTCTTCCAGTCTTCGGCGGAAGGTCCTCCTTCGAGTTTCATTGAGCAGCGCATGGGAATGAATGGCACCGAAGAGCGCACTGAACAGCGAGCCTTGTAGGCGTTCGACATGGTAATGCCACCCCTCGAGAGGACATTGCGCGACGGGATGTCTTCGGATGTTCTTCGTGGCTGGTTTCGGAAAAGTCACTGTCTGCGAGTACAGTCGAGTGGGGAACGAGGGGGGTGAGGAAGCTTTAGGCGAAGCTAACGACTCCGGTACTCGTAGTCGGTAAGCGTCAGTCGAGTGGTACCTTGTGCGCGCCTACGTTCTACTCTTTTTCCCCACCTCCCCCTATCTGTGTCTTCTTTCTTCACGAATCCCTCCGCGCCCGCAACTTTCAACCGATCTTCTCTACTATCTACCTTTTATTCGTGCCGGGCAAAGAAAAGTACCCCTTTCTTGAGACTCTCGTACACTCCTCCTTGAGATTCGCTGCACTTCTACATTATGTTTTTCAGATTTTTCTCGTGCTTCACCGAAACATGAGAGTGTTCTGGCGATAACGATATGCTTAGCCGCGGTATTGACATTATTGGCTAGCGACAAGTGTCCTTGTTACAATCGTTGCCTTCCACTTGCGCATCCTTCTTTGTGCATCGGACCTGACAAACAACCGCTGCTTACCGCGTTCTGTACAGTCTCGTTGATAGGAAGTTTGGATGAAGCTATTGATCCGAAGGATCTTTCGAGTGAGGAAAATCGCTCGCATTCGATTAAGACTTCTGATGATGGATCGTCAATGATTTAAACGACGTTCCACCCATCGTTAATCCCTGATTATCGTTTGAACGGCACGTAACATAAACTGAATTAAGCTATCTAATCCAAAGCTCTGCAGTACGCCAAATCCTCTACCCCCATCAGGCCAGTCCGGGAGTTTACTCTTGTGCTTTTGCGATCGATGAATCCTAATTGAGGTATCGATATGCCGGGTAATACGATGCGGTCGACCTTATTCACGGCTATCGAAATTAATAGGTACTCGATCACGCACGGAATGAGATTGATCATTACGCATTCACGTCTGATTAGCTGGCCGGTTTTTCCTTACTCCTGATGTGCACGCCTCGCGTTCATTTTGCGTCCAGTGACGTTCAATGCGAGGTGCAGCACGATCGGCGTAATACGTAATCTCGGTTTCGGGGGATGATAAAGTCGCTTAAGACAAGATACAATGTTTTGACGTTTTTTGCCCAACTTGAACGTTCTATCACGTTTAGATAGGTTCAAAATTATCCCAAAGTTCCCTCCATTGGTCCCCCAATGTCAAATTATAAGCATACGCTACTCAAACATGATCCAAAATGAAGCTATCATGGGTCTTTGTCGGGTAAAATTCCATAAAAGCCATTGGGATTGTGCTATTGTCTATAACTATGTGTAATGTGAGCCAAGGTACCCTTTCTTGATCGCCCAATGTCGTATTCTAAGGATAAGCCAGTCAAACGTGCATTAAATGGGGTCTAAAATGCTCTTTTGCCCCTCAAAACCCTGAAAATAAGGCAAATAATCCATTATAATGAGATGTAATAACCTAAAGTGATGTAAAATAGTGTAATATAATGCGAAATAATGTAAAAGTGTGCAAAAAGTCTCATTAGTTCACGTAAAATAACATAGAAACCGAAAAAAAACCGTTCTCTGGACATTTGGAAGGTGTAATCATGTTAAAGTAGGGTGAAAGTATGCCAAATCTTCGACGCCCAAGCCAAATTCACTTAAGACGAAACAAGAAGGGTGTCTCAACTTTTTTTGTCATCGTCAGTGGATCCTACAGAGAATAAATTTCGGTCAATTAAACGGGCGTAAGCAGAAACGCGCCAACAAGTGCCGAGAGGCAAAAAAAGACGGTAGAATCGTAACAGGGTTAATCCTCCGAAGAAAGTGACCCCACCCACCGACACACTCTCGCGCCAACGATCTATCGCGCCGGCGAGCTGTTCAGCTTTAACGGGATTCGGCCCGACAACGAATACAACTACGACGTAATTTTCAAGCAACCCCTGCGCCGAAGTTTCATTAGACGCACTCAGAAGTTGCCTATCCACTTAGGATTAGCCAGGGCCGACCGCCTGAGCTCCACGGTTCACCGGAGTATCCTGATTAGCAGGATAATTATCATAGCCATGTCCACCGCAGAGCCTGCCAATTTCCAAATCGGAAGCGGTCGCGGCCGCCTGCCAGTGACGTCTTGTAATCCACATATCAAGGCCATTGCCCCCTGAAGCCCCTTTAATGGCTCAGCATCCCGAAACTCGGAGAGTCTCGGCATTTACGAGAGAATCGGCACCTACGATCGAAGCCGCAAGCCTGCCGTGCGCCGGCATTCATCGTCTCTTAATACTTTATAAAGCTCGCCGAGGCTTCCGTATATATTTTCCGCCCGCCTCGAGCGACTTTCGGCCCCGGCAGTCGTCGGGCTCTCTCGCCGTCGTAAATCTTTATTTGTCAGAGTTTCTTAAGCCTGGCGGGCGGTTCTCTCTTCCTCTGGAACAGAGTCTCGGCCGGCGAGATTTTTGTTCAGTTGACTGGCTTTCTCAAAAGGTTCGGAGTCATCGTCACAACTTCGAGTATCCAATCTCGAGTCCAGCGTGTCAATCCGTTAACGCGTTCTCCCGTACGAACATGCCAGGGGAGTACACAGTGGCACGGGCTGCGAGAAGGCTCGAAAGTTCCACGATTTTCTTCCTGAGTTCGTTGCTTTATGGAAGGCCACATGTGCTCGTCTTCCGCGCCGAAAGGTGTTTCTACCCAGACCGTTCTGGCTGCAGCGTATCGAACGATAGCGCACGCCCAGAAAATTGAGAAGCACGAGCCCTCGTAACCCACGATCTTTCTAACCGCAAGATAGTGCAAGGTTTCGGTGCTGTGGAACACATGGCGCACGACGATTTACCTCCGCAGGCTAGTCGAATGTATTTCCTGAGCGTCGTCTTCCGAGACTCCCGACTTTCCGAAATATTTTATGCACTTCGCCGCCGGAACAGATTTCGAAAGTCAGAATTCCGAGCGCTGTGCCGGCGTCGCGTCAAGTAAAATTGAAGGAGCCCGTTGTTCGAATCTTTCGCGCATTCCGTCCGAATTACGTTTGGCAAACGTTTCGTGGCCCAGTTACCGGAGCTCAACGTAGAGAGCGCGAGTCCGCTGCAACCAAAACGTTTCACCGATTCGTATCTCGAGCTACCGTCGTACCATCTAACCGTCGCTTTACGGAATCGAGGGTGTGTTAGCGATCGAGGCACGTCACCGTATACGTCGTTCGCTTCGTACCTTCGCCGGCTTTCCCATATTCGGTTAACTCGGCACTTTACATAAACGCAGCGCCGCCGCCGACCATTGTGGACACGGCGCATAGGTCCGTGGGTGGCGTCATTTATCATCCGCGGGTGGCCATTGTATAATTCATGAACGTCGCAATATTTCTTATTTACGCGCGCGAGCGCGCGTATATCTAACGGCCGTCACAGCTCGGTGCATCGGACGCATCGTCAAACTTCCGTGACTAAATCGGGTCGACGATAGATATTCGCCCGCAGCTGCCTAGCACCGCGCGAGCGCGCGCGCGCGCGCATGCATTCGGCTACCCCGCCCATACTTGCAGCGACATTAAATTTGAAGTATGCGCAAATTAGACATTCCGCCGGCGTCGCGCCGTACAAACTTTTTCGGCCGAGCATCGAGTTACCGTTGCCTTCGCGAGGGGTGCACCCCCTTTGCCAGTCATCGGCCACTCTTTCCTTCCATCTTTCCTACTCCCTCTCTCTTCTGACACTCGCTTCGCAGTATCTAATGCCATTCTCCCGTCTTCGTCTCTTCTTCTGTCTGTTGACCTTTTCCGACACTGATTTCCTTCTCCACCCCTGAGAAACCGCATCCCCTCGCGTCCCCTCGCCGGGGACATTTATTAAATTAGAAGGGGGGCAGGAGGGTGGCTAGAGAGGCGGCGAACGTGTTTGGCGCTCACGGAGGGTCCACGAAAGCATCTGGTATGCGCGCCGGGGGACGTTTTTGCATCGAGCGTAGGGAGGAGACACTGTCGTGAAGAATTCGAGGCATTCGATGCGTCGCCAGACTCGCGCGCGGGCGACCGACGCTCATTAATGCCGCGATCCTTGCCTCGCTTGGCTTGGGACGAAAAAAGAATCGACGCCCACCTACCGCCTTTTTTTCGCCCGGCCGCGAATCGTCTGGCCGGGCGAGAGTGCCGAAATGAAATTCGCGCCCGCACATTACGGTCGGTTAATCGAGTTCTCGTTATTGGAAAAACAATCGGCCGACCGTTCACCTAGCGGGGTCAGCTTTCCTTTTTCCGCTCGCGGTATCGCGTTTCCAATTAATGTGCTCGGCTATGATTTATACGGGGCGCGGGACGCCGGGTTTATTGCGCTTTCCGCTCGTTTACCAGATCGTCGGCGGTCATTTGCGTTTTACCCAGTCGCACAAACATTGGCACGTTTGTCCCGTACATTTACAGATATCGACGACGATAACGGCGTAAAAATAGTGACGATACGTAATCTCTGAAATACGTTACTTAGATTGTTCCCGAAGTTAGCGACGGTTTTTGTTAACGTTAGAGAGCGTATGTCGATAATGGGGAAAAATTAATATCGTATCGTCGGTCATTCATTACCCGGAAGAAGGTGCAGATTCATCGCGAGCTAGTTGTTGCTACCGCCGACGCTGCTGCTGCATATTCATTGCACCTCGAAAACTAATCATTTCGCTACTATTATACGGCGATTTAGTGTACGCAACGGTACGACGTGCCCCAGTTGGCGAACGCATTAATCTTCCCTGAGAACTTCGCAGCTTTAATAAACGCGTGATACGACACTTTCGACGTTACGGGCCAAATCTATTGTGACACTTTCCTCCGGCGGCATGCCGTGTTACATTTAGCTCAGTGCAGCGCTGACGTGAGTCGACCGGCTGTCACTAAGGTCATGATACTGCTAGGAGTACCTCGATAAAGGATAAAGCAGATATCTGAAAACGCATTACTGTACTACGATCCTCCAACCGCTAATCATAGCAAATATCGACAGACTTTCATTACTGAATAGCTTTGGTCAACAAAATAGATGTTTTAAAAAAAAAACGGTAATCGCTTAGTTGACATACACGATGTCCCAAAGCGGGAATTCAACCAGAAAATCGCATCCCGTGATCCGTCAGCGTGACATATAATATATCATAATTTTGTGCAACTGGCTCGAGTGGCAAAAAGGAGGAGAGTGAGAGAGCTGGGCTGTTCTGCGTGCGTGCTCGTATGTTTCGTGTATTCATAAGCCGACAATGGGCACTTGAACCTGCCTTGTTAGATGAGATTAGTGAAGCGAGAGACTGGGTGGAGTCAGCACCTATAGGTCGCCTCCAGGACCCGGTGCCCCGTTATTGATGGCCCTGCGAATGAAAACACGGTGCGACGGCTGTGTGCTTTAAAGGAAATCTTCAAACGATGTGCATCTCGGTAACAAGCGGCTTGCCCGGTAGAAAAATAACATAGAGGTGACGCGTGAATTGTGTAAGAATGATCGAGTTCCACCACTACATAAAGGCCCCAGCACGCAACTGCCTATGTCACTCGAAAGGGGGAACGACTCTATATGTCGGCAAGCATTTCTTCGCCTTATTGCGGTTTCATGCTTCGCTACGGTCTCTTTATCTTCGAGTCTTTTCCTCTGCGGCTACCGCTTGAAATTAGCGGCAATTTCATTAGTCGCGAATAAAGCGATATTTCATTAGTTCGCGAATAAAGTGATCCGACCGTTCGACGAATAAATGGTGAAAGAAACGCAGTTTGGCCTCTCATCGACGCGGATATTGCGCGAAACGAACGAGCCCCGTCGTCCGTCGGCGACGTAATTTCATTGGCGACCGCATTGAGGCCTCTTAGGCGAATATTTCCATAATATTGGGTCCCGATGACCGCTTTCGGACGTCGATTCAATCGACAGCCGACGAGTGGTGCTGCGAGCGGGAAATTTTATTCCCCTTCGGGCTCGCGCGAGAGCTCGCCACGGAATTCTTTTGACGATAACGACGCAGCCGTTCCAGAATGCGCGGGCAGGAGGGTACGGAAGGAAAACTGAAACGACGCCCGGCATCGATCGAGCCATCTATCGATCGATCGGTCAACGCGCCTGTAGGTGGGAGCGTAATTGACTACGGCCATTTCGAGAAGTATCGAGCGCTCGCCCGTTAAAGGGCATCTCGTTCACGGACTTAATTCTTAATTAAACTAGGAGCGAATGCCCGATCCGTTCCGCATGGGCCACCCTTGCCCGAACCCTTGCGCAGCGCACCTGCACGCCTGCGCAACTCCGATCGGCCACGTGGAATCCCTAAAACATTAAGCGCATAGCGTAGCGGGGCAAAACAAATACGCGTCAGCGGCGGGGGCCGTCGTTCTGCGAGAACGATAGGCAATAACGTGTCCTCGACCCTAAACTGTCGTGTTGAAAAAGACACGACAACGACAACGTGGATTCATAGCGCATCGATGACCCATAGGCGTCGACCGTCGAGAGAGCGTGGGGAATGTATTACGTGTCCGTGATCGAGTTTCACTGCACCGGGGTATCATGTTCTTTAATCAAATTCTGAATCAATGATGCTTTACATATATTTCAGCATGATGCGCTGATTTTGAATCGGATACGCAAGGTATTTACCATAACAGAAAATTGAATTCAAATCTCAGTAAGATTCAGTGTTTTCGCGAATTATCGATAGTTTACATATATTTCAACCTGATGCACTGATTTTGAGTCGGATACGTAAAGTATCCAGCATAACAGAAAATTGAGTGCGAATCTCAGTAAGTTTAGCGAAACGTGTCTAACAATAGGCTGTTCCTGCAAATCGGTCAGTGGCAAGACAGTATTTTCGTAGGACGCGCACGTACGCCGCTCGTTGATTATCCTAGATTGTAACACAAAGCGATACTTCTTTCGACCGCGCGGCGTACCGACGCCACTGGAATTGGAACGGCGAAGCGTAGGGTTGTCCTCACCCTCTCGTTCCCGGGCCATACATCGCGCGGGCGCACGTGTACGATTGGACAGTGGCGTTCGTCATGGTCCCGGTCTCGAATTGCGCGATACAATGACGCGCGTTAATGCGCGTTATATATCAATATTGTGTTGATATTAGATACCGCGAAATAGCCTGTAGCCGGTGCGCTTTCCGCTCGTCCGCTCCTACGCTAATGACCGTGAAGCACGTCGTGCGCACGGTAGATTTATCGGACGTCCATAGGATACTTAATGAAAGGGAGCACGTGAAGGAAATACATCGGCTCTCATGGTAGCTTACGCAATCTCGAGCTCTCCGTAACGCTGCCGTGTCGGTGGACTCTTCCGTTTCCCTGGGATTTGCCGTTCTCGCGCGCGGATCACGGAGGCGGCTGGAAGGAAATCGACGAGGAAAGAGACAGCCTCGGTGTTTACCCCGAAACGAACACGCATCGTGACTACGAATGATCGAAGGAAAAAAAATACAATATATCGGGCGACCCCTCGTAGCAGGACCCGACGGACGATTAAAAAGCTCCGGTCGTCCCCACGGCCGGCGAGAGCGAATGCAAAAGAGAAGGAGGAACCGGCCGACGGAAATGGAGACGTCATCAATTTCATTCGGAGCATCCCCGGGTACGACAAATTCGTATTAATGACCGGGCACCTTTCCATTTTTACTTTTCTCGCCGAGTCATCCGCGGGGGCACAATGCTGACGTAACAGTTGGCAGCGCTCGCTCTCTCGTGCCTCGGAGTTTCTGTTATTGTCGATCCTGAAATTGGTCGGACATCATATGTCGATGAGGCGGCATTTGGACCTCTGTCATGCAGATTCCCGAGTAGATGAGATCCGATAATGCTCGAGCGACAGACGGCACGTCGAATTACGCTCCATTGGCGAGATTCACTTTCACGCTTTGCCGGCAACGCTAATTTCATGTTCGTCGGACGACGTTCGCTCTGCGGCGTTAAATACGCACATACGTACGTAGGCCAGTGGGTATACAGTCGGCCAGTAGGTGGGCAGTAGGTCGGCACAGTTTCGCACGAGCGGCGTCTCGATTTCCAGGCCTGGCGCCGAGGGGGTTGGCCGGAACGTTCGAAAATCAGCGGCGAGCAATAAAGAGCCGTAATAAACCGGGTGGTTCGTTAGTAAACGTCGAGCGTTACTCTCGACGCAGGCGGTTCGAAGAGCGAACTTTTGAGCGGTGAGATTTTCCCGTGGGAGGATGTGCAAATAGTCGGCGGCGGTGCGGTGGCGGTGGACGGTCGTCGGATGGGAGAAGGATGGGACGAGAATGGGAAGTGGATGGGACGAGGATGGCACGAGGACGAGAGGCGCGCAAAGCGCTCACGTGCGTCAATAGGAGAGTGTGCGCGGGTCGTCAGGCGGCGGAAGGGGGAGGGGGGGGGGGGGAGCCGGAGGAGGAGGGTGCACGCGTCTTCGGCCTTGCTGCACAATCAAGTGTCCCTCATTATTGTCAGTGGTTATTTGCCCAACGGACTAGTCAATGAGAAGTGATTTAGTAAACAAGTAGCATATTGTCGATGGCTGCTCATCGAGCCGTGTGATTTGATGTTTCGTGGAATATGCATGCTGCCTGGTCGATGGTAAACCGATTCATGGCGCATCACGATGTCGACGCCGCACTCGACGTCCTCCTCCCTCTATGTACATCTCTGCCTCCCTGTCCGCCCCTGGGGACAGTCGTAACGATGATTTTCGATGCGAACGCCGCGTATATCAAAGCGTCTCACGGCTCGTTATATTTGCCGATTTTTTCGAGCGTCGAACGCGAGAGCAGAGGTAATTTCTCGACCGCAGCCAGTCGAACTCTTAACGCTATCGGGAGAGCACATTTTCGGCATCGACACTCGATCGAGACACATGCCAGCGACGGAAGGATGAAATTGTTTCGGCCCGGTTATTAGAAGGAATCGACTGCGAGCAAATGGAATCGCGAGCGACGGAAATATTTCAATAACTCTCCGTTCGATCGCTCCGCCGATAGGTCGCTTTTTTTTAATCCTAGCCAAGCTCGGTTCGTTGACAGACGATGGCCGAGGGTCTGGCGATAGGTTAATTATATCCCGATTAAAATCCCGAGCGACTCGGAATCAGCCGAGGTAATTGGTCTATCTCGCGCTAACCGAAACTTCAATCACGGACTGGTTAACCAAGCGTCGATGCGACCCTCTATCGGGCTCCCGTCGGCACAGGTACGGGAAAAGAGCGGCGTCGAAGGTTTTCCCGTAATATTGAAAGCTCCCTTGATCAAAGGTTATCCCTTCGCGTTTGCGACGGGGTCTATTTAAAGGCGTCGAACGCCTCAGCGCCGCTCACGGAACTTTCCGGTCACTCTCGGTTGCCGTCCGCGGCGATTAGTCAATTGGCGAGCTCATTTTCAGGTTCCCTCCCCTATCCATCGACGATCGTACTCGCTGACGTGACCCGAGTCGAGCGAAAGACGGGTAAAAAAATGAACCCCCGCGATCGCGTGCACGGAAAGTTAATGGGTCCTCGTAAAAGCGTCTTGAGCGTAGCGAAGCCAAAGGACGAAGGAAGGCGGCGACGGCGCAGGAATGCGGGGGTGGGAAAAAGAGGGAAGGTAAAGAGAGGTCGCGGAGGGCAGAGTGGAGAAGAAGTGCGGCGACAGGGGGCAGAGGTGGGTAGGGGGAGGTCGAGCAGAAGTATGCACATCCCAGAGGGTTTCCGACTTCGGCGGTAATATAAGTAACCTGACAATTTTCCAGGACATTGGCTTCGTACAACGCGAACTTCCAAGAAGTCGCAGGAAGTCGGGTTAGTTTAACGCCTATCTCCCGCTCGATAGGCACCGACCGTAAGTTCCTCATGCCGTTCGGAGGTACTATAGGCATCTTCGTGTATGTCCACCGTCGAGTCGGCCACCCTACCCGAAAGTAGCACGCTTTCGGGACATATGTCGGTCCTTTGTGTGCGACCTCGTGAAGATTCCCTTTTTTTCTCCCCCGCGCGCCCTTCCTTTTCACCTTTTTTTCCCTTCGCTCCTGGAAGCCGTCCGCGCCCTTTTCGAAGGGGCTACTGGCGCGTGGTCAATTTTATTAATGACGCGCCCGTGCCGTTGCGTAGGTCGCGAACTTTCTCTCCGTCCGCGTCACATATTCCTGCGGACGTATCCGCGCCTGTTTCTCGGAAAGAGACGCAGAACGAAGGTAAGAGACAGATTCGTTCGCTCGATAATGAATAACGCGAGCACGTACGCGGCGCACCTCCGATACCGAAGAGAATACATAAAAATATGTGAAAAATATAATTTCCCGGATTTCATCGCTCGCCCGTGTTCGTAAATGTATCGGTGGAATTTTCGCTCCTGCCGAAGGGACGCGTGAATTCCGCGACTGATTTAAAAGGGTTTACATTATTTTATCGGATCGCTTTCAGCGGTAACGTAATTAATAATCGACGGCTGATTACTTATGCTCCCGTTCGGCTCGGCGTGCGCGCGTAGAGTCCGGCACAGGCTCGTGTGACGCACGATATTGTGTCTCGCGTCTTTAATATTGAATCGTATCATTATCGCGCAGCTCGCAGGAATTATAAAGCCAACTAGCGAATTTCTCCGCCCCTCTCGCCGCGCGGGCGGGCCAAATTAACGTAAATATAATCCCGAGTAAATCCGGACGACAAAAGAATATTTCTGCGCTCGCGTCAGCGCCGTGCGACGCATCCGCCACTGACATTTTCCAAAGTGAAAGTATTAATTAGGAGGATTGTAATTAATTAAATAATACAGCTCGACGGGCGCGCGCGTGTACACTGGGATTCGTCGGAACTGCAACCTTACGCGGAACGCGTACGGCGTATCTTCGTCGCGGATCGTGATGCCGACATTGGTTAGAAAAAGTTTATTAATTAACAGCGATACGACGGTGCGCCGCGCTTTGAGCGAAACATCCCTCTCGTTTACAGGAGTATCAGAAACGTAAACACGTAAACAGCGACGAAAAAGTGGACGGTGGAAAGCGGCGCGGTTTCCTCCGAGTCCCGTACAGTTTTCTCCCAGCGCTATCTTCATCATTCCGGGCAATGATCCAAGATGCAAACATTGATACAGCGCAATTTTCGCCGAGGCGTGTCAAATGAATTGCGTGTCGCGCACGCGTGCGCATCGGGACTGGGCACAAATGGTCTTTGAAATGCCGCGCGAGGGTGGCATTCATGACGAATGCGCTAACTGTAGGTGGTGGTGATCTCACGCACGTGTCAGAATACGTCCCTCCCTCCTCTCCTTCGGAAACTCTCCCTTCGATCTTCAACCGGGGCTCGATCCTCTCCCCCCTCCGCCGCACATACTCTTTGCGGCTTTTGTCCATTTGCTCATTGTATCCTAGCACGAATCCCGTCCATTCACGGCCCACACGGTCTTCCGCGATCCTTCTCAATGTATTGTAGCGACCTGAGCGCACTACACGCTCGCTCGTTAACCGTACCGGCCAAAGGACATAAACCACTCGCGGGACTACGGTTTTCCATCGAGGGCCGACGTTTAATAACGATCGATGCCGATACCAGATACGGCCGCCGTTAATTTGCCCGTTCCGCGGACCGGGTCGCGCCAGGCCTCGACAGAAGCGGATAACGCTCACGTCGATTGAACGATCAGGCTAATTCCGTGAATGCTCCTCAAATTTTTATGGACATCCTCGAACGGCCAGGAGTAATGGCCAACAATTACGGACATCCCGTCGTTCTCGGAATGGAGCCTACCGCGATGTTATTCTATAATTGTCTCTACATCCGAGCTCCGTAAAACTACTTCGGAACTTCGCGGACCAACGTCTAGCAATTACTGTATACTTTTTGACAGGTGGGGGCAGCCCATTCTGACGCAGCGAGCGGAGTTTTCGCTGAATGAACTCGTTACGACTTTTTCGAGTCAAATCTGGCGCGGTAATTGCGTCCGGATCGAGAACGCCGGCAGTTAAATGCGTAGGGCCGGTGGAGAAAGTCGCGAGTCGCGAGAGACTGAGGACGAAGAGACACAATGAACGCTCGCGACACAATGAACGTGGCCAACGCAATCGTTTTAGCCATTCTGCCGGATTGTCGAAGACCGGGAAGTGCAGAGTCGTGCAGAACGCTAAATTGCTAGTGACCCACGCACAGCGGGGCTTCCACCTGAGGCGAGGTTAATTGGATAAATAATCTGTCGCAGTCGGCGGCATTATGGCGTCTCCTGCGAGAGGGATTTGTCAACGGTGCTCCCTCCGGAGAAATATATCTTATCTGGCGCGGGAACGGGATCAAAACAGGTAGGCAGGTCTCTCCTTTTATCTCTATTTCCCCCTTCCCCTCCTCCTCCTCCGCCTCCTACTCCTTCTCCTCTCTCCCGCTGTCGGCCTTCTCTCGCTTAAAGTGAAATTGCATTGCCGACCTTCCTTCCTTCCTCCCGCCGCCGTCTCTCGCGATAATTTGTCATCCGATATCTTCGCCGATCGATCACGACTCCGATTGTGTTCGCGGAGAAATAAAGGAGGCCGCTAAATCGAACGGGCACTCCGGCCAATTGCCGCCGTTCGAGGATTTGCGCGGAACGCACAAAGGGGCCGGCTGGCTTAAGCAGTCTCGGTTTTCACCTCGTTACCTACGTAATTTCATCAATCTGTTCGCCGCCCTGAAAAGTGAGCGGCCGTCGTGAAATGTTCTCTTTCACTTGGCCCCGGCAAAGTGCACTCTGCGAAGTGCGAGCCAGGTCGCGCGGGTCGATTTTATCCCGGTGCGAGACGAATCTCGGGCGAGATATACCTGATAACGTTCGCATCGAGTCGCGTCGGGGTTGATTCTCCGAGGGGTAGGGAATCGACCTGGTGGCTCGATTATTTTAACTTCCCCGTCGCTTCACGTCGACTCCCGCGACGTTACGCAATACTTTATGAAGATCCGCGGTAGGCATCCAGTCGAGAAATCCGGGATCTCGCCGCTAAATCCGTAACAGTATTTCCATCTCACAGGCGCCCACTCGAAACCGATGCCGTGGGTGTTATCAGTCGGATAAACGGTTCTCGCCCGACGCATTAAAGTGCTGTTCGCCGGACTAATATCGCCCGCGGTAAACTCGGCTGAAATATTCCCTTATTGCGTCGTTCACGATACTCGTCGCCATTTCCGACTTTTTGACCCGCGGAGACTTCGCATGAGAAACTCTCCTCGCGATATCGATCCGAACGTCGATGAAGGTTTTTATTACGCCGCGCAATAAATCCCGGCCCCGAAAGCACATCGGAACGAAATTCACTTCTGCCCTTATTTAGGCATTCGCTTAGAACGCTTCAATGCAGGCTCTCGTGCGGCTAATTGTCCCGCTATTTTATTTTCGATCCGAACGGGGGCGGGCAAAAAGTACCGAAAACGATTTTAGACGTAGGGCTCTGCATGCACAGCCGATGAAGCACGGTCTTCGCACACAAAGCCGCCGGCAACTGAACGACGCTGTTAAAAGTGGAATTCCGCGCGTACATTTTCCCGCCCATCTAACCCGAGGCGTTATATTCCGCCAAGTTATTACGATACTTTCCACCGTAGCGGTCTCGAAGCATCCACTTTATTATGGGAAGGTGATGATGAATATCTCGCGAGTGTAACAGACTTTCCGTGTGGGATGGGGGCTGAGGGAATATGCAGGCACGTACGGCGAAGGCGCAAGGGTCGGTCTATAGAGACCCTCGTCATGCGGACCATATTAAATCCACCGCGAACAGTTTCTTCGGAGGAGTTTCATGGCCCTCCACGGAAACAGCCGGGAAAAATGTTTTAAGATAGGACGGAGGGTCAGAATCGACTATTGTCATTTCGTATCCAATTCTATCGCGGCCCCCCACCCAGCAAGATTTTCGCACACCCTCCTTCACCCATACTCACGCATCTCTGACCATCCAGCACTGCCGGTATGATATGCGAAGGACACGGTACGTGGCCACATGTGCCGCTGACAGAAACTTAAGACGTAAGCGAACGCTCGTACTCTCCGACGGATTCGTCGCGAGGACAATATTGGTGCACCTAACGCTCCCATTAGACTCGAATGTTCGCACTTCGAGGTAATCGGGCGCGCCGAGCGACGAACCGAAGTTCTGCGACTGTAATAACGGCATCCGAGTCCCGGTAATTCACGGGCGGCACGTTGGGCACGCACACGCTCGTCAAATGGCGAGCGTAACGCGCGTACGAACATAACGGAAACCCGCCGGAGGGTGGCTCTCCTCGGCACTCCTGACAGGGTTGAAGTGGCTCTTACGCGTGAGAAATTGCGGTTCGCCCATCGAGACGAGATATCAGAAGTCTCTTCGCCCTGGCAATCATCTCTGTCCCCCTCCCCCCCCTCCTCCTCCTCAGGAACGTTTGCCCGTAGAGCCTGCCGTTTCGCCCCACCGTCGAACTCGTTGTGACCCAAGAAAGGGAACTAATGCCCAATGATAGCCACCCCCCCTACTGCGAGTGAGCGAAATCAATAAAGGCGGGGCGAGTTACCCCGTAACAGTCTCTCTTTTCCTCTCTCTTTCTCTCTCTCTCTCTCTCCCTCTCTCTCTCTTTCTCTCTCTTCCTACTCCCCCACCCTCCCTTTCTCATTTTATCTCTCCATCTTTCTCTCGTCCTCTATTTCTGCACCTTCATCTAACGTACGTGCACCATGAAGAGACGAACGCTACGCATCCGGAGCGGATAATTTCTTCACGCCAGTCTACGCTTACCCCCTGCAACGAAGCCTTCAGCGCCTCCGCGATTTACGATGAAAACTTGTCCGGACCGAGCCGCTACCGACGTGCATTGCCGGTGATCGATCCTAATTAAGAAACATTATACGAGCGGACCCTCGGCGAAAGTCAAACGGCGTCAGGCGGATTACGCCGGGAGCTGACGCCCACGCTGAATTCGAAAGTCGAGGCTACGAAGACGGAAATAGTGCGTTCGGAGACGCTCGTTTCCGGGATGAACTTTAAGGTGATCGAACGACGGAGTTTTAATCCGTAGCTCGCCGCCTTAATTGTTGCAAAAAAATAAATAAAGCGAGCGTCCGCTTCTTACAACTGCCCTTAACTAGGCGACATTAAAGCTCTCGCTGCTGCGTTCGAAATGAGGGAAATTAATGCGAGCGTGTATACATGTACACTGTCGTGGAGTCCATAGCGGAAGCAGTAATGGCCGACCGGCGGCAGTGAAGTTAACCGAGATTATAATGCCGCAAGTAGGACGGGGTGCGACGCACGGTGGGGTGTATTGTGGTCTTAAGCCAAACCCCATGTGAAAACGCTTCTGGCTCAGATCCGGTTTTCCGGCCTCGCCATTCGGAGCGACCGTTTCGAGCGACGGTCGCAGGATGTGTGTACGTATGAAGGTACACGATGCACGGGATAGGCGTGGCAGCGAGGACAAATCGTCTTCCGATGTATGCCTGAGTGATTTCGAATGGTGGCAGGCCGGTCTGCGAGCGAAGAAAGCCCAGCTCGGAAACAAGGCGAGCTGGTAAGGCGAGATGGAAATTAAATTCAGCGCAATGGCGTGTGACGCGACCTGGCGCGTAACAGTTTCAGGGCAATAAATCAGCAAATCATCCGAGGCCCCCTCTCGGAGCATCATGGCTCACGCTGGACGTGCGTGGCCAATTCCTTAATAATATGCATTCTTGCGAGAGTGAGAGAGAGAGAGAGAGAGAGAGAGAAAGCTTGTCTTGCAAATCCGTTATAACGTTAGCTCGCACGGGGCGACTTGTCTTAATTAACTCGGCCATTTAAGGCGCCATTTAACGACATCGTTACGTTCTCGGCTCGAAATGACCTCCGCTGAACTTGATGTAATTCGCCCCCTCGCGAACTTTCCGAGACTTACCTGTTGTGCGCCGCTGCGAAGTCATCATTTTGCAAGTTCTCGAGTGGAGGATCGTTCGAGCGATCTTCCGAGCGAGTCCTTCATTTCCCTTCCTTCCTCTTCTGGATTCTTAATAATGCCGACGTCCTTGCAATGCGCTAATTAGATCGTCTCATCGACATTCGCGGAAAATCGCGCAGGAGGTTGGCAGGAAGACGGTCTGGCCGCGTCAAAGGAGACGCGATGCTCCTTCGCCGACGTCTTCACAGAGAATAATGCAAGCTTTCATCCGCGTTTCCCAAGCTCAGTCGGAAGTGGTGCGCGTCGTGCGACTGCTCTCCTCCGTCGTGGCGAGCGCGACGGCGCGACCATAATTGAATCCCAACTGTATACCCAGCGCTCGCCGCAAAGTCGCGACAGACAAAAAGCGAAACGCCTCTTTCCCTCTAATCGGTTTTACCGAGTCTGGCCGGCAGCAAGATACGCTCGGAAAAAGTTGCCCGTCGGCTTAAGTGCGAGCGTCATGTGTCAATCGGCTTACCGCGAGCGTTCCGCTTTGAAAGTGCATAATTCATCGATTTTCGCCCCGCGAACGTGACGGGGCTCGGCTCGACGATGCGTCTCAATAATTCGCCGCACATCCGACATGTATTGCCGCGAGCGGGCGGAAGGTCCGCTTAGGGATGTAAACGCCGAACGGCTCATGCATACAGCCACACGTATACATATGTACGTCGCATCCGTATGCGTACCGTCGCCCCTCGAAACTGGCATTGCATCCGACCTGGTTAGCGCCGGTAATTCTCCGAACCCGGCTAATGAAAATCCGCTTTCAGCGCGGAAGTAAGAAATCGCCGACGACGTCGATATCTGCCGGCGCGTACACAGACAGCGGAGAGGGTCGCAGAGAGGGTTACGGGGAGCGAGAAAAGAGAATTACCGGATGCTGCGTAGTTGGATTGTCAGCGCCAACGCTGCAAGGATGAGAGGCGTGCGGAGAGAGCTAAGGAGAAGGCGAGCGTCGGAAAGGGCAGCTTTGAGCTCGCTCGCACGTTTTCCCGGGCACGTTTTCGAACCTTCGACGCGAGACTCGCGTACGCTTCCAACTTATTTCCTTCCGATAAGACGACCGCGTCGTATACGTCCTGCCAATAAACAGAGGTTGACTTCGCAATGAGATGGCTGAGGGGGCGAGGGAACGCGAGGTTGGGAAAAAAGGGGGAAATTCGGAGGATGGGCGATCGACGAATAGAGGGCCGTGTCGAGGGATGCATTGTGCGGATCTCGAGGCTCGCCTCGTTCCTACGGTGTTTCCTTTCACGGGTCGATAGGAGCCCGCTATCGTTCGAACGTTTTTCGGATGTTGCCCGCGAGGGTAACTGCGTGACGTGTGGCCTATCGTTGCCGGCATCGCACGGTGTAAGCAACGGATTACCCAAAGCAATCGCCAGGCCCCATCTATACGATCCTTGCGGGTTCAGAAGTTTCGAATGAACGTGTCGACCGACATCGAGTGCCGTGCCGGAGAGGACTTAATTCGTTTTGACATCCCAGTTTAACCCTCGACGCTACGAATTCGAAAACGACTGGCCTACGCCACTCTTTCACATCAGCGTTCTCCGCCCAGTCCTTCGATCGAGTCTGTCTCTGTTATTTAGTAGCCGAATCAAAGAAGCTGTGCACTTTGGCAGATGCCAGATCGCGCTGATAACGGTCGACCGGTTCCGGCGCAATGTGTTTGCGCTTTACGGTTGAGGCGGAACGGGAAGGCAAATGTGATTTTCGATTATCAATATGCGCTCCCGGCACTGTAATTAGGATCGAAAATCTTCGGCAAACGTTGGATTTTCCGGGGAAATTACATCGGAGCGATCGAGAGTGGCGCGTAGGCGGGTGGGTGTCGGGCGAACTTTTATTTTCGAGAGGAGCCGTGAACTCAGCCTCTACGGGCGGGCCGATAAAATTCGATAAGAGAACGCTTTACATCGCGCCGTATGTGTCGCCGGACTTGAGTACGACGTCAAAGGAACTTAATAGTCCATTAAGTGGCCTGTAATGGGGGACTTTATACTATAACTCGACTTGATTCGAACGCGCTGGAAGGCCGAGGCTTCGCTCGCATGCAGCGTCACCCTCCTCGCCCCCCTTGCGGCAATATGGCAGAAATTCGACTCCGGCGTACGTTACCTCGCTCATTTCATTTACAAAGTGTAACGTACGTACGGGCCACCCGACCCTCGCCGTCGACGTCGTACCCTCTCGCTGAAAAGAATTAACTCGCCGACGATAAGATCTCACGCACGAGGTCCCCCCACTCCCCTCTCTCCTATCTGCAGGTCCAAATCTTAATTACCGTGAAAGCTGAAATTATCCGGATTATCTGTTTTTGCGCCTCGAGTATCGTTTAACTCGACAGAATTAAGGACGTGACCCTGACTTCCATTTAGCACGCGCGCGCGCGCGCGCCACGATGTTCCTGAATGGCACTCGGATAATGAGGAGCTCGCTCGATCTCTTTCTCTCCGACTCGCACGGCAATTCAGACAGAAATGACGGATTAATCCACCAGCGTCGCTTAGCCCTCGGAGTTACGAATCTTTTAAGCGAATTCCTTTTCGATCGACCAGACGTTCGGGTCGACTTCGAGAACATCGAAGCGACCTAATCTTTCCCTCGCTCTCCTATATTACACCCACGCTCGCCTACTTAATAATAACTCGCTCGATGTTTTTTTCCAGCGCGCTCTCCGAGGCGACCCCGCACTTTTTCATCAGGGTTCACTAACTTCGCGCTTTAGCGCCTTCCACCGCCGCGACGCTCTCCAACAACGTCCCGAGAGTCGCTCTATCACTCGGGCTTCCATATTTTCAGGACGATCCGAAGGTCGGCAAGCGTGAAGAGCGTCGGAGTGTATCTGGGTCGAGCGTCGCGACGAGAGTCGTTCGAAGGGACGCCCGCTCCCGGCTCGTCTATGCAAATCGTCGTAATCGTATCCGAGGCGGTTCACATAATTCTTATTGCCCCGGGGGCCGTACAATGAGGTACGGCACTCGCCTCGCCGGCAATTCAGCTCCTGTCACAACAAGGCCGCATTTATGCACTTCGACAATTAATGCCCGGGCCGCGGCGAGGCTCGGGGTTCGCTCGTGGCTCCTTTTGTCGGCTCCCTCCGCGTCGTCCTCGCAGCTCGCACATTGTCACGTGACGGGAGTAAAATTGCCCGCGGCCACGGCGGGAATCGTCGTCGTCGAATGTCAACCCGAAAGTGGATCCACTCCGGTTACCTCAATGGGAAATCCGAGTGCCGATGAGCGGAGCGCTGAACATGGCTCGACGTCATTCTCACCTACATTGCCTGGCTCTTTAATCGAACTGGCTGGGAGGGAAACTTAAATCGTCCGTATTTCGAGCGACGTTCGCGTCCTAAAGTACAGAGTTACGTTCTTTTCCTTCCGGTCGTTTGTCGAGTTCTGTACGCGAAGCGGTCGTTACCGAATGAGAAACACGTCTGACGTTCCTGACAGTGCTTCGTAGTTCTTTGGGATGCGTCGATTAACAATTACCGTTCACCGTTTCGACCGTATTTCGAGGGACGTCCGCGATTCCTGCGGAGGTAGGGGTAAGTGGAGATCGACCATTTCGGCTTGTCGACACGGGAACGACGAGCGTGGAACGAAGCCGAAAGGTTCCTTTGATTTCGCCGACCTGTCCCGCCAATATAAATTCAAATTAGATAGTAAAAGTGGGCAGGGCGACGGGAGGGATGAGGGACGTCGAATAACATGTAACTCGATATCTGGTATAAGTAATACAGGAGGACCGGCGCGGCACTCCTTTCCGCGACAATAGGAAAATTCTTCGAGACGCGCGTGGACATTCCGTGGGAAGGGTACGAGAGTATTTCGACGTGAAATTTTGTCCTGAGCGCTCGCAGCGTGCATGCGGCCTTTCACTGTCTCGCAGCAGAATCGGAAGGGAGAATATTGCGGAGGGCGCCGAATACATTTTCGCGCAATCCGCACGACGGACATCGGCTCGTAGAGGGGTTTGGGGCGGGGAACTTTCAAAAGTGCAGATTCGGTGGAAACTTTTTCGTGAGTTCCCGGCGACCGCGTAATGCTCCTCCTCGCCCGGCGTCTATTTACATTTAGATGGAATTCCATGTTTTTCAAGAACACGGGCGCTCGCTGCCGCGAGGCCGGATGCTGCCGGCATGATTTCTCGCTTAACGAAAAAAAGAAAGAAAAATTCTTATTGCCGGACTGATCCTCGGAGGTACACTTTCATACGACTGACCGTCGCGGCATTTTTCGCGAAAATCCTCGGCCGCACTTTCGGCCGATGAGCAAGAAGAGTCCTCCGACATTTTTCAGCCCTCGCGAATTCAGCCCGCATCGCTGCGGGATTTGGGGAGCAAAAAATGGATTAACGAGGTGGGCCAGGTTTTGCGCGAAAGTTCAGTGGGTGGGCTGCAAAGTTTTAGTTCGCTTACCTCGGCAGCGGGTCAGATTCGTACGACGAATGACGAGGAGGGTCGAGGGGTCTCGTTGAAATCATCTTCGGAACATGGTCGTTCATTTTTTTGGTCGACCGTATGCGGCATTTTCCCTTTTATTTCGCTCCGACCGGTCTGCGAAGTCGCGTTCAATTCGCTACAGAAATTAGCAAGCGACGAGCTTCGAAGCGCTTAATTAAGCTTTATTTGCGCGAACGTTTTATTGTGTCGTTCTCTCTCTGTCTTTTTGAGTCATTTGTGTCTTTCTATCTCTTTTGCGACGCCTACTCTTTCATCGGCTGTAGCCAGACTGCGCCAGCTCGATTAGTTTGTCAATCGACGGAACAGCGCTAGCATTGTTAGGAAATGAATGGAGATCCGATAACAGGGATAGTGTCAATTCGGACGAACAGCGACAGCGGATGTACGTGTACCCAGTCGGTTGAGCGTTATAATTAATTGTTCACACACTGCCGACGTTTCACAGCGTACCATTCAGCATAATGATGGCGATTCGTTCGCGTGAGAATCATTGTTACAGTAAAACAATCGGTATATTTTCTGCTCTTTTTCACAGAATCTTAAATACACCTAAGAAACTATTGACAAATTATGTAGGCAGGAATAAAGGATAAGATTGAAAAATGTTACAAAATTGAAACGACTTATAATATAGCGTGCCGATAAAAGGATGTTATACAAACAATACAGCCCACAAAACAATAGGTCAAAAAGGTTTTCAGATCTCGTGCATCGTTCGAGAAAGACAAAGCATTACACCGGGATAGATGTATTGTACCACTTAGACATTTTATATTTCAGTACCAGGCGGTTACATTAAAAACAGATTACAATAGGCGTCACACCGCCGTATCGCTCTTACAGTCATAAATTTCGTCACATTACATATCCCTATATAAAGGTAGGCGTTACAGATAAATAACTCTACGGGGGAGTATCATAATATGTTATCAGTTATGCGAGCGCACGCGTTGAGCGAGCGCGCGCGCGCCGCGTGATTATGTATCGTAGTTCGTAATGTACAAATGTAACGCGCATGCACTGGCACCGCTCGGAATTGTTAACCTGCACCATTTCATCGGTATGCACGGCGCCGCCGAACGGGTGGACTTCCGCCTGTCTAATCTCACGTCGGTGTTACACGCCCGGCACACACATGCGTGTACCTATAACGTGTTGCGCGTACTGTGCCCACCTATATCGGGACAATGGAATGCGCGCGAGAGATCGTATCGCGTCTGCCCTTTTGATTTAACATGCCACCGCTGACATGAATATGGGGGCTGGCGGACTATTTCGGTGAGGTAATTTAGTTTAACAAGACGCGTCCGACCGATAAGCCAGCTGAGTCCCGCCAGGAGCGATCGGCTGCTCCGTCGAGATAATCCGACATAATTGGCGGTCAAATTTATTGGCCGGTAGGCCCCACGAACCTCGGCCGTACCTCGGGTCGGACTTCAATTTTCGGTAACGAACCCGCGTCAAGCGTGATCGTGTCGCCGTCGCGAAAGCAAAAGCGTCGGATCCCGCGCTGCGAGCGGAACGTCCGGTAGGAAAATAGCATAGTAGGAAACGCGTGATTGTCTATTTTATGTGGTTCCTTTTTTAGCGTGAACATTCATTCGAACATTTTTTCCCAACGCGCGTACAGATATATGCTTATTCATAATTTTTATATATATATATATATATGTATATATACTTGTATATAATTGTTACACCGACTAACATCGATATTTTTTTGTTGGCGTTAAATAGACATCGACTCGACGTGCGAATTCCGTTCACAGCGCGACACCGTCTGCGTATTTCGATGAATAACGATCGGCCACCCCGAGCGTCTCGGGAGGCGTCGACGAGAGTTTCAAGTGGGACCGACGCCGCCGCCTCGAACGTCGCAAGCATTCGCAGGGATTCGCACACTTCCGGAAATACCACCGCTCGTTCGCCGAACGTTTCGCCTTCGATATGCACGGAGCGATATGCCACTCGATGTTATCGCGACACTCGGGAGTCACGGGGTGAGCGCGATCGGAAATCTGAGGATTACCACGCTTGAAGTGTGTGTGCACGGCCCCAGAGTATACATCGTTTATTATCGAGCACGCACCCGTAGTTGCGCATACGCCGCCGTGCATTTCGGCAAATTGATAACTTCGCGCCCGGGGTTTACGCCTTCGATCCTCGCGCGTGAGCTGAAATTCTCGCCCCCTGGGGGGGGGGGGGGGTGTCTAAGGTTCTGCCAACAACACCTTCGAACGTACCTCCTTCCCCAGCCTCCCCTCTACCCGAGCACATACACCGCTTTCCTCGTAAAAGTTCGAGACCCGACCTTGGCGTGCGTTCGATCGAGCTCGTGTAACGCGCATGCAGATGGCATCCCTTACATTCATCGACCGTTCGTACGGCCCTTACGGCCGAATTATACGGGGTCCAAGGAATAAACGGGACACGGCGTTCGTAAATCCCGCGATATAGCTCGACGCATAGAAGCTTTACGTAACCGCGGTCGTAGATACGGTGGGCGGGCTGTGCTCGAGAAGAAGGGCATGTAATGCACGCATCCCCGTGAATGCTCGCGTGACCAGCCGGCTCGCTCGAACTTGCGACGTAACAATTCTCGTGAACCGAAGCGTGAAAAGTTGCGCAATACGCACGACTCCGCTTCCACACTCGCGGAGCGGTAAGAAGAATCGGTTTGCTGACCCGCTAACGAGTGTCATTCAACGATTTAAAGTGCAGAGTTACGTTCTCTTCCTTCCGGTCGCTTGTCGAGTTCTGTACGCGAAGCGGTCGTTAGACGAATGAGAAACATGTCCGACGTTCTTGACAGTGCCTCGTAGTTCTTTGGGATGCGTCGATTAACAATTACCGTTCACCGTTTCGGATACAGGCGAACACACATCATCGTACTCACGCTTCGATTGCTAATGACTGTGTCTGATTGGGCGAGCGGACCGAAGAAACGCATGATTCAGTGTGCTGCGCCAGTGATGAATACGAGTCAGGAATACGCGTTCCGTTTCATTGTGAAGCTGTATGATCTATTTCGATAGAAAGGCGAGAAAGATTTGCGCGGAAGGCGTGATCGACGCGTGCTGATTGTAATTGAGAGCAGTGATTGGACCCTTTAAGTCTTCATCGTGGATACGTGTACGATCGAAGTGCAGGACGATATGGTTGCTCCGTTTCCTTTATTCCTGTTCCTTTGCGAGGACACTGCGATCGTTGAAGAGGTTCGCGAAGAAGTGAAGTAGAGAGGATGAGATGTAATGAGGGGTGCGGCGTTCGATAGGTCTCCCAAAATCCGTCGCTAAGAAATTTATCGCTCCCCACTGCCGCTCACGTATCCTCCCCTCCTCGAGTTTCGTCTGCCGTTTTTTCCGTTGCGACCAGGTTAGCTATACAGGATAAGATATGTAAAACGAAAGGACTCTATAATCGCAACAATATATCTCTATCATAATATATATCGACAGAGCGGGTTCCGCTCAATTAATTTTTTTCATCCATCATCCATAACACTGTACAAATTGTTCAACAATATATATCTTTCGGACTATTTTCTTTAAGTTACTGTTTTTAATATAATTTCGTAACAGCTGCTGTAGTCGATGTAAGAATGTATTGCTTAGCGTCGTTCGGCGCACCTGTTAACGCTGTAACAGGGTACGATATTGGGTGGGTGAAGACCAATAGAGAACAAAAATTGGGCTTCGTTGTCGTATAAGTTCTTCGTGGCGAGTTAATTTAAAAGAAAAAAGGAGAGAGAAAAACTTGGCAAGCGTATTCTGCGCCATTCTCGTTAAAATTCAGCGCTGAAAACGCCGTGATGGTCTTTCGCGCCGGGAAGGCTGAGAATCTGCCTCTTATTTTTTTTTGCGCGCGCGTATACCTTTTCGTGCGTCGTTGATTGGATACACCTACTCGATCGTCGGGGAATATTTGACGAGGATGAATTTTTCATACGAAACTCGTTACCGCGGCGCCAAACAAAACCGTACGGCCCTAACCTTCGCGAAACGCTAAGAAATCTCTTATCCAAACAGCGAACGTCTTCGTGCGACGCTTTATTGATAACACAGTATTACATTCAATCCAATAATCGACAACGGTAACGTAAGGATATTCAGCGTTAACTCGATATACATATATATAGTCAACATGTCGTACACACTCGAATCTTCCTCCGTACTTCGGAGCCGAGGACGCTCGCGAGTATCAGCGCCTGTCCCTTTCGCCAAATCTTCCGCCATCGCGAGCCGCATAACAGGGAAATGGCGTGGAATAAGGAGGATGAGATGAGATATACGGGCCGCGTGTCGTGACGTGACTCACGACACGCTTGCGTCCCGCGCGCAACGGCGAAGTTCTCTACGTTAAAGCCTGGACCACAATTCGCGACATAGCGCGTCCGTAATATCCTAAATCGCTAATAGACACGTAATATCTATATATTTGGCGAGGACGCGTCACGAATCCAGGGACGACGGTCGGATCTTCTTCCCGGCAAGCCTCTCGGCTCCGATCGGCGTCGATGGCCGATCCGCTCGTCATCGCGTCGAAACGTTCTTGGCCCACTGCTAGCAGACTTTGGTCGATAGAAATTTCGAACTGACGAGCCTGCGACAGAGTCCTGGCCGCCATCTCTGTCGGATCGATCGCTTCTCGTTCGCCGGGTCGCACCGCTCGCTTCCTCCGTCTGGTTTGAGCGAGAGACGAAGATGCGAGAGGCGAGAGGCGAGAGATTGAGTGCAATTAAAGCGATCGTCCCTCTTCCGAGTCCAGCCGAGTCAACGGAGACTCGACTCGCCCCGCAGGACGCGTCCTCGCGCTACACAACGGTCACACGTACAGCATTTACAATCGTTCAACGAGCCACGACGACGCGCCGGACAAAACTAGCGATCAAAACGAACGGCAGAACTCATGAATCGCGTGTTGCTCCGAACCACCCCCTCCCCCCTGAAGAACCGAGAGAATGATCCGCCGGATATTATTGTTACACTTGAACGCCCGAGCGCGGCGTCGAACTGTGTCGAATAAAATATACATGCATATATCGGTATGCTCAGGACGCCCAGGTTGAAACATCCAGTATAAAAATAAATAAACTCTCTATTCTATGTAAAGACGCGTTAACGATAGTATTACGCCCGCTGACCTTCGTCACGACCAGCCTGTGTCTGCCTTTCGCCACCGGATTCAGCTTCGATCGCGAGTCCGCTATTTCCTGGAAACGATCATACTCCTGGGATCTACGACACCATATTTTCAGCGTACTTACTTCTTCTTTCTTCTTCATCCTCTTTCCACGACGCGTCGAGGTACTCGACCGAAATCGTATCGCCATTCACTCGTTCGCCGATCGCGTGAAAATGTTAGGAACCGCGTTCCTTTCGAAAATTTCCACCTGACAATCTCGAGCTTCCAGTTTTCCACTGCAGGCGAAACTAGCAATGAAATCGTGCCAGGTTTTTCTTCCGTTTCCTGCGCGGAGTGAAAGACAGCTGGGCTCGCGTGATTCTTATTGGGGGTAAAGCTAAGGAAACGAGGATGAAACTGCAGGATGTCGCGACGTCTTTCAGGACAGCAAGAAGATCTTTACGAATCGTGTCTTTTCCCGCAAGGGCGGCAGCAGGAGAGCAGCCATTGGCTCGTTGATATTTTTCGTAACCTACGCGCGCCGAAAGCTTTCATTCCGCCGAATGGGAGAAAGTAGATTTCGCACGAAGATGTGAACGAGAAAAATTGAGTTTTCCCCCTTGAGCTTCCACGGAAAATTTCGCGAAACGAAGAAAGGACCGTCGAAAATTGCCTCCTATTATGCGAAGGCATTCTGTGTCGCTTTAATCGTCCGCGGTGAGAGCACTCAGATTATTCACATCGCGAGCGTGTTTCCACAATTTCTCAAGGACGTTATGGCGAGAGTGAATGGCGATGACGTCTGTTTAGCACCAGGGCTCAGTCTAGAGCTAGCGATACGACAGTCGCACTCGAGCCACGCGCTGTACCTGACATAATACAATACTTATTACAGGCACTGAGCGCGGAACAATGGAGAACGCACGCTCGATCATTCCTACGGGAGACGATAGAGGGTAGTTGAATAATTTATACCTAGCCAGGTCAACGAGGATACCTCCGCGAAGTCGTCCTATACAGCGCTCCTCTGTTCGCCGACTACCTTTGTACGATCATTAGCGTTTCACGTGCGTGTAATCGACTTCTGACTACTTCGACGCTCGAGATTCCATTTCGCTTTGTCGAAAGTTTTGTCGAAAGAAAGTTACGCGCAATGCATCGAGTGCATCGAATGCATCGTCTCGCCGAGTCCACTCTCAGCCTTGCGGCTCAATTATCGCGATCGTGACGAGCGACTCGTAATAAAGAAAATTATGCAGGGCAAACAGCGGGAGCGGAAACTCCCACGAATTGTCGCTCTGACCAATTTGCAATTCCGGTCCCTTCCACCGACCTTGTCTTCGCGCGAGCGAATTATCTCAATATGCGAGAGGCGAGCAATTTTGCTCGAGTTCCGTACTATGTTTGCTCGCGATACACGCACAACCGGTAACGCCCGACTATATGCACTCGTGCCAGGTCGTGCACGTTTACACGCGTTCGTTTTATCATCGGGGCGTCACGTCGTATCGACTTTTCGTGCCTCCCATGCTGCCGACCTTCTTCTCTCGCACACCTTCCACCCTCCGAGCGCTCTACTCTCATTCTCCTCACACTCTACCTCTCGACCGGCTTTCACCCCTTTTCCATCCCTGCAGCGATGGTCGGCCCTTCCTTTCTACCCTCATAGCTAGCTATCCAACTCTCTCTCTCTCTCTCTCTCTCTTTTCGATCCTCTGTCTCTAGACCTTCCTGCTCGAGTTTACAACTTCTCCGTCGACGGAGCTTTTTCGCGCCCTAGCCCACTCCGAACTCCCGACGTACACATGTATATGCTAAATTTCGGCGTACCGGAGGCCCTCTCACTCGTAATTGCCGGCTGCGGAATTTATGCCAGCTGCAGTAGCGTCCGTTGTACGTGCGATGGGTTAATAGAGCGTAAGTATAGAGCGGACGCAGGTAAGCAAATGTTGAGAGAGTAAGAGAGAGAGAGAGAGAGAGAGAGAGAGAGAAAGAGAGGAGGGGAGTTGAAAGGAAAATGATCGTAGCCTATCGCAGAAACGTTCCGTAGTAAAAATATTGCCGGCAATTCCAATATTGCGACTAGCTCGACTTTGGTGATACTTCGCTGATCGCGCCGATAGCCGCTGTTACGATCGATTGCGCAGAGCGTGTGTCATGCCGGCCGGTTAAAGAAACTATGTCAATCGTATGTGATGTCTATTTCAATATCGTCCCATTCGACGGCGACCGTACTTGGACGTTGATGTTTTGCGAGGGCAAAGTTCGTGCACGCGGCTGTAGCGATGTTTTGCGAAAAAAATGCGCCTAGCGATATCCGATGTTCGAATGTTCGAACGACATTCGAGGAATTCGTTCTGGCACAGGCAATCCACTCAATCCTTGCGCCGAATTCTCGGGAACAAAATTGGAACGATCGAAAATCCCTTCCGCTTCCCTCCCATTTCCGCGGAGGGTAATGTTAGTTTTCGTTTGATGGAAATGTGGGATGGAATCTCGAGGCGCGTGAGTCCGTTGGGTCGAGCTACTAACACTGTTAAGTATCGTCGTGAATACGTTACCCATCAATGAACTATCCCACATCGGAGGGTAGATCCGAATAATTAAAATCCCCGAGACGACTACTAGACACGCGTCAGCCAACGATAAGAGGAGACAGTTCACACACACACACACACACACACACACACACACACACACGCGCCTTAACACACACTCACTCACATTTACGTACGCAGTTGATGATAACTAGCCTGCTCGTTAGTAAACATGTACACTTACGATTAATAATTCATTTACAGACGACAAAGTATGGACCCGTTTTCGAACCACTCTTCACGCGCACACATAAAACGGAAACCACTTTCGTTCTCTTACGATCGTACGCGAGACAGGCGTCGAATCTCAGCACGGCAAAATTAGGACGTTTAACGGCTGTCCGTGAAGACGCGAACTTCCGATACGATATAGAATGCATAGGCGCACACCGGATATACTTTGGTCCGACTGGTCGATTTTAGCGCATCTGCACAAGATCGACGAACGGCTGAATCACTCGCGAATTCTCACCTCCGGAGACGCAAAAAGTGGCTCGACGGAAGAGATTTATTTGGGATCGATCGAAATTACCCGGCAATCGTCCCTTCCCGCCTTCGCGACACCTTGAAGCTCGTCCTGCCTACCGATCGCTTTCGCCGACTAACGTCTTCTCATCTCGTTACGTCTTCGAAAGTGGAACAGATGGAACAGGTGTTCCCGCGCGTAGGCGTTCTAGCTGTATCCTCGCGGGCTCGCCAAATTTATGCGCGTACGTTACGAACAATGCTCGGCACGTGCACGGATTACGTCCCGAAGTTAAGCCTGCGGCGTGCTGATTTAATTGACGCTTTCCCATCCACGTTCCTCCGCTTCCGTTCAATCGGGGTGAACCATGCACGACAATGAGCTGGCATGCGATGCGTTCGCCAGCGAAAAGTGTCACACTAGTGGATGAAGTATCCTTACGGCGCGCACGCATCATCTACTTAGAGGCGTAAGTCGAAGTACGATATTCCTAATAAAAAATGTGGAAATGAAAATTCCTCTCTACGGGCACTCGTTTCGCACGCAAGTTCGGGAAACGATACCGCTATTTACCACTTTCCGACCGTTTCCGTAATTATGCCGTCTTCTATCGGTACCCTGGTCCTAGCGTTATCTGTTTAATCGTCACCGTTCTTCCGATCCCATTTACCTTCCACTCGGCCGAGAGACGTTTCTGAAGCGTTAGACGCGGATTCGTTATCTGAATTATTTTATCCTTCTCTCGCAACTTTTCCGCCTCCACGGAGCTACGGTTACGCCCGCCGTATGTTTTGCTTTTCTATTGTATATGCACATGTACATGGTGTGTAGGTGTATTTACATCGTATCCCTTGGAATAGAAGCGCGAGGCAAGAACGGCGACAGAACGAAGGGAACGCCTGTAGTCCTTAATAGAAACGTCATTGTAAAAAGTAGTGTACAGTAGGTGAAGACCTATTACGTAACAAAAGTCCCTTCGATGCGCGGCTGAGAGCGCGACGGCGAGAAAACTCGTCGTTCCCGTCGGCAGGATCAACTTTTCATTTATTTCGCTCCCTTTACTTCCTCCCCCCGCGATAACAAGGAATGAACGCGTGTTCAGTCGCGCTCGCAGCTATGAAGTCGCGAAGCGTCAGGCCCCGGCCCCGCCCTAAAACTCAAATGAGCTAGCGCTTAAAATCGTGTGACAGTTAAGGAGTTACGCTTACGATATAGTCGTACACGCATCTACTGTAGGCTTCGAGCGAGAAAAGGAAAAAAAAAATGACGCGAAGTGCCTCCCTGTCTCGAGTAGGGAACATCGAGAGAGCGTGAGAACTTACCTTCGACTTCCTCGGCTCAATAGACCTCGGCAAGTCGGGAAGTCGATCGACCAGCCACCCCCCCCCCCCTCCTCCCTCACCGTCGGCGAGACGCTTTACAAGCGAGAGAGATTAAATTTTAAGCGTCGAAAACTTTTATATACCCGCACAATCGCTGCGAAAGTTCGTTCGGGAGGCTCCGATAAGCCGACGGATCGGCGCCGAGGAGCGACTTCTATATCGGAATCGGGAATCTTCTTTGGTATCTCGTCTCGGGCACTTTTCGCACCCGGCCCGCTATCGGCCGACTTCCGGCAAAGCGGAGGAAGCGGAGCGGAGTCCCGTCGGGACGCCGCGTCCTCCGTACATCCTCGATATGCCGAGCGGCGAGCCCGGCCGGCCTCGCGAGGGAAAAGGATCTGGCCCGATGACGTCATCGGCGATATTTCGATCGACCCTTTCGATCAGGAACGGTCCGCCTGGCTGCGGACTCTCGAATCTCACTCGGTTAAGCTGCTTCGGGAGTCGGACCGAAAGGATACGTCGTTTCGCGGATAAGGATCCTCTCGATCCTTATCTGGCCCTCTCGCGGCGACTCTCCTTCTTTTTCTCGTCCTTTCTCTCCCTCCTCATCCTCATTTTCTTCCGCCCCGCCTCGTCCTCTCTCTCCATTCGTCGGTCGCAGGATTCGTTTCTCCGGCTCGTGTCATCGTTTCTCCTCGTAATCTTCTTCCCGGCGAAAGCTTCCTCCTCCACCACCACCTTCTCCACCTCCACCCTTCCTCCTCCCGCAATGGATTTGCCTTCCTCCGCAGTCTGCGTCGATTGTACGTACGCGCAGGAGCCCCGGAGATCCTTCGTAGATTTCTTCGTTTTCATTAGGCAAGCTGCTGTTCGCCCTCGTAACTCTGGACGACCCTTCCTTTTCCTCCCCATCGACCTCTTCTTCGACATCGACTCTCCTCTCTCGACCTTTCAGCACCGACGCGGCCGCCACGTAGGTACGTTGTTAGGAATATACGCGCGTTCTTAGGCATTTGCATCGTCCGCGCCTGGTGCAAATTGCCTCGTTACCTATTTTCTACGCGCCATTTATCACAGTCCAGTACTCGGCGACCCTTCGCCCAGAGTCTCAGAGGCTTCCGTCGTGTTACACCCTTCCCTGGCATCTGCTCGTTACCCGCTCCACAGCCGGAGAACGTCCAGTCCTCCAGTGAGATATTCCTCGAGGAACGTCGAGTCCGAGCTGAACGACCGAAGAATGCAAATCGCAACCTCTTCTCGTCGCCGAGGCCGACACACTGGCTTCCGAATAACTGAACGACGACTCCTCGCCTTTTCATCCGCGTCCGCGAACCGCGCCTTCCCACGCCGACACGAAATTATTTCGCCCCACAGCACACGACACCTTCTCATCTCACTGGCTAACACAATTTCTTCCTCGGCAGGCTCACTTCCTCGCCAAGCACTTGCGAGCCACGGCGCCGTTCAGTTAACCTCGTCGTTCACCGCGACGCAGCATCGTCGAAGAAATCTCATTACGGATCCCACCCCCTCCCCCTCCCAACCATCTCTCCCTCTTCTTCCACTTGATCCTCTATTTTGACGCTGGATTTCCGGAGTCTGCGATCGTTCGAGAGCGGCCTGCAGCTCTTCATCCCTCTGCCACCGAGCCCGTATCCTCATCATCTCGCCCCACGATTCTTCTCCCTCTCACCCCGTGATCAAGTTGTTTGTCATCGCGCGACCCGTTGCGCATCACAATTCGATGATGTCGGGCGCCCGAAACTGCACCTTGCTACAGTATCTCACCTCCTGCACAACTTCGTTGAGCTGATTGTTTCTCAGTACGTCCTGCAGCGCGGCCGCCTCCTCGTCCTCCTCCTCCACCTCCTCCAGGATCTTGTCGTCCAGGGAGCCGTGCTCCAGCTGCCTGCCACTGCCGCTGCTCGACTTCTTCACGCGAATCTTCCTCGGGCGAACAGTCACTCGTGGTTATTTGTATCTGAAACAGGAACGGAGACGTTTATCAAGACATCGAAGGCATCAAGGTCCTTTCCGTGCCACGCAGAGATCAATTTTCGACCTTGACCGCGCGCCCGCGCGCGCGCGCGCTCGGTCGAAAGAGCATTGTCCTGACTCCAGTCCAGCAATCAGTTCATCGTTCATCGATTGTCAGGGCGATTTGGGACCAAGGACAAACGGACTACGCGATCAATTATTTCCGTGCACTCTCCGAAGATGGACTGCTTCGCGAGGAATTAGGAGTCGTTCGGAGGAGCGAATAAGCGCGCTTTGTTTTCGTCTGAAAAATTTAACAGACGCCCCTTCTCCACCTCCATCCCATCGCGGACGTCGCTCTTTCAATTGCGGACGCGGGCGAGTACTGGGCGGCGAGCGATTTGACGTGAAAGGAAGATATCATCCGACTCTTCCTTTTTTCCCCCCCTCTCGCTCCCCGACGGCCCACTTCTCACGATATCGTGTCGTACGTTTGATTCGCCGGGTGATATCGTGACGCTATCACCTTTGACGGGTCGGCGTCGAGCACGCGAAAAGAAACCTTTGTTCGCGCGTTATGCGCGCATCCGCGGATGAAAACTGTCGGCGCGTCGAAAAACCGTCGAAAAACTGCAAGCTTATTTGGTGGGAGGGGTGGTGTCGCGGACAGGGGAAAAATGACGGACGCCACACGTCGCCGGCACACGCGGTGCGGTCCGCGTTCACAATATGTACAACGCAGGCAGTCAAGGCAAGTAAGGTGCAGTGAGGTAAATCCGTACACGGGGCAAATCCGCACTAGGCCGATATTTATTCAAATATACGTTGCATTGTATCAACTGTAAAGTAGAAATCTTCCTTGTGGTTAGTATTCAATGGCTTGGATAGTATTCAACATAGGTGGCCTCCATGTATTCCGTGATTCCCCCGTTTAACTCGTTCGACAAAGTTCGTATTACTAATATTTCCGCCTTTGGCCCAGAATGTAAGGATATAAGATTCAATCACTTTTAAACAGTTTGGGCGGATTTGCCCCGATTCCGGGACAAGTCCACCCTGGCAGCACTGTTTTTAATTGATTAAGAAAATCATAAGTTTCAGAAGACATTTTTAATCCAAATTAATGCAACTTAAAGAATAAACCATGTGCTAAATAAAAACACTAAGATCATTAGGTTTTAGCGGAATAGATAGATAATACATCAGTTTAAAGTAAACTTTACCATTTCTGGGTCGGTTTTACTCCATTCCACCTTACATCGACTACCTGTCTACCTTGACAACCCGCTCTTGCCTTCTCTGTCATCAGTCGCATCGACCGACGCGAAGAAGCTGCCGCGAAAAAAGCTTCGAGAAGCAGAAATTCTTGAGGAAGCGCGCGCGCGGCTGGTACGTCTTCCGCATTGTTCATTAAGGTCGTCAGAATCGGACACAAGCGGGTGCTCGACGTTTTAAGAAGCATCCGACGGATTCTACCGAGACCTGTCGCGAGAAAAGCTGTCGAGTGTCGCAATTCGCTCGAAATCAAGTCGATCGACCGACCCCCGGGGATTGAAAAGACTGAAAGGCGGACAGACCTGTCCAACTGGCCCAATTTTTGTTCCCTTTTTTTATTGCCCATTCACTTGGCTTTCCTAAAGAGCTTCCCACGTTGGCTCTCTTTAACGCGCGTCCAGTTAAGCATTTTCACTCCTTTCTCTGTGTCCCTCTCTCTCTCTCTCTCTCTTTCTCTCTCGGCCGGCATTGTCGAAACGGACGGTCCACGTCGAGTTCGCAGAAATCGCGGAGTGAGTTAAACCGAATATCCGGAATTACCGTCCGAAACTCCGTGACAGTAGTATTTTAGGAATTTAATTACCGCACCGTCGTCGCCGACGTCGTTCGTTAACGCCGTTTATTAACTGCGCCCGCGACTGGGACGCTAATAAAACAACAGCGGCGGGAGGAGCGGAGACGTCGAGAAATTGGAGGGAAAGCACAGAGAGAGAGAGACAGAGAGAAAGAGAGAGAGAGAGAGAGAGAGAGAGAGAAGTCGCTACATGCGACAGCGAGCGTCTTGCGACGCACGTAAACGTTCTCGACTCGCATTCGCCATAGTTAACGGCCCTCCCCATCGATTACGTGGATCACGCGACTCGCGCCTGGAACTGGAACAGGGGAAAGGAAAAAACTGTCGCCGAGTTCGGCCTACACACGAAACACGAGAGGCTGCCTCGATCGCGGCAATTACCCGAGCCCAATCTCGCGCTCGACTCTTCGCCGTTTATGAACGTTTCAACTCTGGCACGCAACGAAATTCGTTGACCTACTATTTTGCACGTAGGCACTGGCCGTATTCGGTACGTCGTGACGTTCGGATGTATGTACGTACGCCCGTACGTTGCACTTTCATCTACGTACGTAACGTACGTACCCACGTACGAGTTCTGCGTGCACGACGTATGTCGCCGCCAACGACGCTGGGAAGATTGCCTTCCCGGTACGGAATTCCCGGCCTTTGACGCCGCGTGAACTGCGATACGTTGACCCGACACGTTTGCAAACACACGATAACACCTAGTCGATACACGCCACAGTAAGGGATAGCCCCCTTACTGCGTCTGTAATGGACACCAGAACAATTTGTCGACTGTTCCAGTGGCCAGCTCTCGCGATACTTTTACGACCCCTTTCGAGCCCCAGCCGATCCCTGGCACGCACGCACAGATCCAGCAATGGCCGGGGTTTCCATTCCGAACCGCAGAACTCAGTTCCACGTTGTCGGAGTTTCTAAGAGATAATTGGACAGGGTAGAGCTTGATGGAACAATCGTACGTTTCGGCAGAACGGCGTAACTACGCTATAATCGTAACTTTTTTTCGTGATTCGAATACTCTTAGATGCTTATTTTGGTATGATTTTATTTCATTGTTTAGCAGAATGTTTAACGTAACAGGCATCATAGGCCAGAGAGCCGGCTAACATTATGTGACAACTCACCTTTCTGGCCAAGGACATGCCAAAACTCTGCAGAAGGCCAGTCCGATGGCGACTATTACGCAAGCTGCAAGTGCGGCGTACACTACGCCCAAATGCACCAACGAGAAGATATAGAGCCCCTTGTCGCACCACATGTTGGGCTTGAACATCGGCGGCTCGTACTCCGGCCACTGTATGCTAAGTATCCAGTAATTTCCTGAGGCAAAGAAAGCTCGCATTATCCGCGATCGAAGGCAAAAGTACGTCATTGGGCGCGATTAATCTCGCGTCTGGCAATCGACTGTGACAGCTGCCAGCTCCTTTCTTTACCGACGGAATTCATTCCTCGCCGTCGACCATAATTATCGGAAGTCGCCTCGCCGGTGAAATATCGACGTTCGCCTATTTCATAGGTAACCGCTGTCGAACGGATCGCATTAACGTACGAGGAATATCGAAGGGAATATTTCATACGTCTCGCCCAGACGGCATACTGGCTCCCGACGATCGTTCGGGAAGCGGCCTTTTTTGTCGAATTACTTAGACAGCCCACCCCCATCGATCAAATCTGTCGTCTGCGTCGAAGGCGGCACCCGTTTTTCTCGGCCCAGGCCACTTATCCGTTCGATGCTTACTCGAAGAAAGAGCGCGTTCCGAACGTAAGACCGATTTCGGCCGACGACGAAAGTCCGGCGGAAGCACGACATACGTAATATGAGAATCTACCGAAATTACGAGCGTTTCGTCGGTCAAGATACTTTTACGGCGGTAAAGGACGTAAAGAAGGAGGAAGATCAAGCGGCCGTAAAGTCTCTGCGTCAAAGTTCCTTGCTGGGCATGTTTATGGGTCCCGATAGTGGCGGTGCGACACTGGCCCAGATACCGATATCGTCGCAGAGCGTCTCTACGTCACTCGCATTCGCGATAGCTCTCGCCACCCGGCGTTATCTCTGCCCGCGAGAGATCGAAAGACAGCGTAGCAGCAGCAGGCAGCAAGAGTACACACACGCAGCGTCTGAGTGGAAGTTTTGTCCCGGCAGAAGTTCGGCCCCCACCATCGATCAACTTTAGCGCGCCCTGATGGTACACGTTTTACTCCTTAACTCGAAAACTTTCGAGGTAACGACCCTGCCTCCGGGTAACGAGGCATTTATATCGCGGCTACAAACGCCCGGAATTAGGCAGCCGGCAATTACGTGCTGCGCTAAGGTGGGCCAGTGTGCCACTGTCGTGCCCGTCCGAACGAACGTCATTCCGGATCAGCCCGCTTTCCGAGCCGGTCTCTCCCCCTGACCATGCAAACTAGTGCGAGGCACGAACCGACGACCGTCGGAGTGATAGTGCTCGGTCACGAACGGCCGAATCGTATTAAAGTGGACCTTGTTACCCGGAGAGTCAACAAAGGCGTGCATTACTCTTCCCAGATATGTATTAGACCATAGGGCGAGGCACACTATCAGTCGCGCGAGCCAATCTCGATCTCACGTCCGACCTGACCGATCATTTTTTTCGCCTTCCGCGATAGGGTCGAGTATATGCAATAATTTTTCACCCCGCGAGCTAGATCCGTATCCCGGCATCGATGTATTTACCTAAGGCGAACCAAACGGCAAGGAAGACCGAGAGTGCCACGGAGGCCAGTTTCATCGGCGATATATGGGACCTCGTCGAAGGATCGGCGATAACATCCATCCTCCTGGAGCGTATCTGAGAGTAGAGTGCCCAGAACATTCGTACGGCCCCTAACGAGCCACCTACCACCATGTAGACGGGAATGCGAGGCTCTCTCGGGCAGTCCTTGATAAACTGCAATCCTGAAACAGAGAGAGAGAGAGACGGAGTGATCGCATCGAAAGTCGATGGGAACGCCATCCGCGCCGCGAACTCAGTTGGCCCGCCTGCCGATCGACCGCAGAAGTACACATATCCAATTTCGGGTCGTCGAATTGCGGTTGGCGAGCGATCATACGCGGACGTTGCGCGCCCAATGGACAGCGGACACGATCGCTCGACTTTCCTTCCCGCTCGTCGCGCCGACGACGGCAGCCCGTGCCGCTCGAATCGTTATCAGCGGGAAAAAAGGGCTTTTATCGCAGTCGGCAATGAATAATTTAACATTAATCTCGTTGCCTGACTTCCACTCGGTGCGCCACCACGTCCCGGTTCGATGCCCAACTAAGGATAACGTAACATGCAAGCCTCCCTTCCTCTCTACCTTGCTCCCCTCCCCCGCGCAGAGGTTCTCCGCCTACGGACGAGTCCGTACCAGCCTCAGCAGGAAACGATTCCCCGAGGTGAGGCCGGAACTTTTATATCCGCCGCCCGCCAACTCTCCTAATTACCTTTCGTCGCGGCGAATAAATACGTTCGGCTCGCGATCCCTTTGTCGCCGCGGGTATCCGCGCACATTCGCGCTAATTTCGCTCACGACGCCGGCAGCATACCGTCCCGCACCTCCCACCCTCCCCTCTTCAGTTCTAAAGTCAATCCGCCCACGTGCCCGCAGACGGCCTCATCCTCCGCCGGTGCCCGCAGACGGCCGTGGCCGGAAATTGAATTCCGTCTCAGGGTAAAAATTCCGACGACGAACGGGAGCAAAAAACTAAAGGGCAGGGGGTGGCTGGATAGCGAGAGAGCAATCGTCTCTGACGGGATGAAAAATTAATTACCCCTCGAAGGCCGGTGGCAGTCTCGGCTCTATCGAGCCTCTTGTTCGGCAAACGTGCGGGTTAACCGCCCGTTTCTCGAGCGTCAATCTACATTTTTAGGGACGCTCGGTGCCTAAGGGGGTCTCACGGCAGCGAGGCTATCGATTCTGGGAAGGGTTTGTGGCCGTTGCGGAGACTCCGATGAAGAGGTGAATGCACCGCGGCCCGCTCGTAAATCAGGTTGAGAATCTATGCGCCCGCGGCGATGCCGGGGCGAGTTGGCCGAGTATGGCCGAGAAATTAAGTAGGCTTGCATGCTCCCGGGCAGAGCATGGCGCCGGCTCGCGTGTCATAAACTCCCGCGGTGGGTGGGGAGGGTCAATTAGTTCGGAAGCGATGCAGAGTATTCCGTAGAATTTCACCCTTCCAGCTTCGGGGTCGGATAGCGAGACCTGGGGAAGCGAGCGATGCATCGGGCTTGCGGATGACATCCTGACGTATCGAGAAAAAATTTTCATCACGGCGTTCCGCCATCTGCGTTCCATCGACAAAAGCGAGAGCCCGGCTGGCAGCGTCGCCTCCTCCGAGGAATTCTCCGCGTCAAAGCGGTATGTAGGGACGCGGAGGCACGACATTGGACCGGTTCAAATTGGAAGCGGGCTCGGCACTCTCATTGCATTACGAGAACGGCGCATATAGATCGTCTATGTACTGCGGATCATATGTATCGTTCTGCGGATTCGCAGTACGCTTGCGACTGGCGCATAACGCGACCGATTCTACAATGCGAGTGGCAAGCTCGCACTTCGCGGAAACTACCCTTTTCACGTTTCACAGTGGCAGAACGGCGGGAGGAGAAAGCCGGGAAATGTCTGATAAATCTGGCGCGATACGACTTGATGCTCGTCATCGGTTATCCGTGCGAGAATAGATAATCACAGTTTTTAAGCGGCGCTATGCGGAACGTTCGTCGAGGTCGTCGTTCCGATTAGCAAATCGCCAATGGAACGCGAGGACGCCGTCGCGAGGGTAGCTAGTGTCTGAAGTGCCTCCGAGAGTCACGATTACCTATCGTCAGGGTGAAAAGTTCCCAATGCCTGCCCCTATCTCGAGCCATCGCGTATTCTCCCGCCGAGAAGCTCATTAGATGCCAATGATGTTCTCGAAGCCCATAAACTCCTTCACGGTAAATGACCCGCCTCAAGAGATACCGGGTCACCGGCAAATGCGAGTTCGCATTATGAAAATTGAACGTTAATAGTTAACTCTGCGTGGGACGAACGCTTCAAAGCCCTGGCCCGCGAATATAATTTCCAGCTGGGAATCTAACGTCGCGAGGCTGACATAGGCGCCAGAAGCGTAGCTGGATCGTCGAGCCGGAGACGTTTAATTTGGCATGTCGACAGGATCTTCCCGGGCCGAAATGAATATCGGCGTACGGCCGACGGCGGTTCCCACATTCGCTCACTCATTTACGGGCCATTATTTATACAGTGCGTGCATAACGTCCAGACGATGGTTATCCGCTCGGCGTCCTCCGCTGTATGTAAGCGTCGAACGCTTACGGTAAATAGAGCGTACCTCGCGCATATCGCCATCGTTGTCGCTCCCGGCAGCCTATCGGCGCTTACTATTATCTCGCTAAATCCTTGCGGTCATAGTACCACGTAACGCCCCCACAAAACGCGCATTACTCCCACGAATACCGGCTCTCCCGGAGAGAAGCACGGCCGCAGTTATAGTCCTATAAAGCCCTGTCAAGATCGCTTACTTCCGCGCGACGCAATATACGCGCACTAAAGCGTCGCTTCAATTGGCGAATATTAGCGTTGCCGACGTGCTAGCGCAAATTGACGACGAGAGCGAGCGTATCGCGGGCTCGTTTTACCTTCGCAGCGAGTAGGTACCTCGAATCGTCATGGTGGGGAAAAAAAATGAGGACGGCAGACACTCGTCGCGAGAGAGAGAGTAAACGCGAACGACTGTCGCTTTTAACAGTCGGCCTACTCCACGTGCGTTTCATCTTCGCGGTAAAAGGGAGCAAAAACGGGAGGAAGCTTTGAAACCTTTAACCCTTTCATTTTTGACCGCCGAGGTCCAATTAAAGTCGACGCTCCGCTACGCTAGCCGTGATTGATCCGTCGAATGACAGAAGGGCCGACCGTCAGCACGCAAAGTCTGTTCACTCACCGTAGATTAGCATCAGGATGGCCATCGTCGAGAGGCAGGCGAGGCATACGGTGACTATCATCGTCTTACCGACGACCTTCAATGCGCGGAACACGAAGTCGCACGTGCCGTTCGCCTCGAGATGGGCGTCTTTCAGCTGAAACACCACGGAGCCGTAGGTGGCGACGCTCAGGTGGCCAGCTTCCGAAGAACCCTTCTCCGGTATCTTGACGCCCCCGGCGCACAGTCGTCGGGACTCGTCACCTGAAAACTGGAAACAAACGCGGTATGCAACTAACGCCGCCTCCGTAACTCCTCGCTTCCGTCGATTCGATCGCGCCCTCGCAATTTTCCCGCCCCCGTGTCGGCAGTCCTTTCATTTGCGCCTCGCATCAGAAACAAGGTCTTCTCAGCTCCCGTTTCGCGAGTGGAAGACAGCGAAGCAGCCTGTTCTCCTCTTCCGTCCTTAACCGTTATTCCGTTTGTCCGCGTTCGCAAAGGCGGTCGAATTTATCGAAACGGCGCGCCGTAAATCTCGAACAAGCGAGCTAATGAGGGCAGGAAGTCGTCCGGCCGGCATCATCTGCCCGCTTAGCCAATGCCGACAAGGCTCTCGTCTCAAAAAATACTCCCCCGCTGTCACCGGATATTTCGCGCGAGTCCAGGCGCCGGAAGGCGCGCGTGGTGGCAAAGTCAATTGTGCGCGTAAGCGTGTCTGACCGCAACGGTGGCTTTCCACTGGCGCGTAGTCGAGCTCCGTAAAGTGGCTGACATATCAGGCATGCTCGCCGGGCGAATTCTACGCTTTAGCGTCGGATTGGTCCCGGGGGAAACTCGGCGGCCGGCGCTAAAACGTTTCGTCCGCTCGGCTCCGTTTCGCGTGCAGTAAAAGGAAGAAGTGTAAAGAAGCGCAGTACGAGGGATGCAATATGTGTGTGCATGTGAAAGAGAGAGAGAGAGGAGGGGAGAGAGAGAGGAGGGGAGAGAGAGTTAGGGAAAGAGAGACAGAGAGAGAGATAGAGAGAGTGAGGGGGGGGGGGGGGAGAAGCGACTATATTATTTTCGACTGCCAGCCAAGCCTCGACGATGACGAACCTCTAACCCGTGATATAGAGCTCCGTCCTGGAACTCGAGTTTTCCCAACCGCCGACGAGATAATCCGTTCGCGTGATTGCAATAAATCTACAGCGTTTCGCGGAATATCGGCCGCAAGCCGATTGCACTCTGTGCCGGGGTGCGCATTAATTGCCCCCGGGCTGCGAGCGCAGGAGGTGCAATATCGGGAAATAAAGAGCGACGGCCAGGATGCAGCTCGGGATATCAAGGATGATATGAAAATAGAGTGATGAACGGCATCGTCCTCCTTATTTCCGGTAGTCACCTCAGCGGCCTCCCTCGTACCATTTATCATCTTCACCTCGTTCTCCCCTGACACTTTCATTTACCGAACGGACCCACGCTCGCGATCTTTGCTCGGGCAACAAAAAACATGGAAGCGCAAATAATCCCGCCATCCGTCGTATTCCGCCGCGACGTTACTCTCAATGAGTGAATTAACGTCCGTCCACTTCGTGCGTTCGTTAAACGTCAGTATTCGCGAGCTAACCAGGCCGCAGCGGAAAGGGTGGGCAGGAACAATTGCGGTAGAAAATCTTTCGAGTTTACACAAGTCGCCCGCCGCGCTCCCTTAATACGGCCAGAATCAACGAATTAAAAGTTTCGGAATTAGTCCACTTTCAGTATTCCGGTCCGGGCGTCGGTCCACTCCTCTCATTGTTCGGCATTCATGAGTATTCCGAGCGCGCGTTGCCTGGCATGGGCGAGGGGTTTGTTACCGTTGCCGCTAAGCGTCTCGCTGTAAAGGGTGGAAAATCGTGGAAGGCTCCGGGAGGTATGAGACAGGATGAAGGATAAACGCCTGGAAGATCTCGACGAGAAATGGCCGAGTGTACCGTTACTCACGTGAGACGGGCTCGCGTGCATCGGGGCAACCCTTCATGTCTCGTAACATTTGAAAAATTCAGACGAGCCCGCGGAATGATCGAAGCCAGCGAACGGAAGCTCGAACATGCCTTACCGCCATTCCCACAGTCGGTGCATGAATATATCCGACTCGAGTGCGCGGTTATGTACACGCCGAACGCTTTCGGAATTTCTCGTTTCCGAAAGAATCGAAGGCCAGGTTCGCATTACCCGGCGAGCGTGTAAGCGATGCACATTTACCGACTATGATTGAAATGTGAAAACTTTAACATGGCGGTCGCATAGCGAATGACGCGTGCGAGACGAAGTTACCTAAGTGGGCCGGATCGGTGTATACGCTTACATCCCGATGTTTCGAGAAAACGCGATGTTTCCTTTCTCCGGCGGAACGTTGAACGTCCCTACGCGGCCGCGTGTGCGTCAAAGGAGTCGGGGGTGTTTCAGAAAAGTGAGAGAGCGTGACTGTGGATGAGAAATTTTTCTGCGTAGCCCGGCAGAGCGCATTTCACGCCATGAATTTACAGCCCGGCAAATGTGTGTTTCGCGAAAGGTACCGGGAGACCTAATCCGATACCCGTGGCCCACGACGGTTTCATATCCTGGCGCAGTGGATACGTTTGTCAGCGAACGATACGACAAAAGAAGTTCCGCGAACGGTGGGTCGCTCCGTGAATGGATACGTGTAGAGTAACACAGAGGTTTCGGAACACAACGGCTGCGAGTGCGGCTTGGTGCACTTTGCCGAAACGACGATTTCTACATTGAAAATTTTATCTGAGAGAATTCCGGTCCGCCAGACTCTGGCAGGGGCCGCGCCCCGGTATCTTAATGCGCTCACGTGATTCAGCGAGGTACTTTCGCGTTAAGCCTCTACTAACATACGGTGCCGTGACAGGAGACAGTACCTACCGCCGTGCCGTAACACGGGCGAAATATACGCCCGAGTAGCGTTCCAATTTTGCGCATCTGCCCCTGTGATACGACTCGCGGCAAGCTTCATTAAGGTACTCTTAAAAAATTGAAAAAAGTATCCCGTACCGACCTCTCGGTTGCACAATTACGTAAATGCTATTTTGTTACCGGACGAAGGCAACGTAGAAGAGCTTTTCGAAGAAGCGCACAATTTCTTATCGCGGCAAGTACTGTCTCATCGCTGTCACAGTTGAACCATGCAATTTTTAGCCCACTCGCCCGCACCTAAACGATCGTACGAAAAAAGATCCGATACGTCCTGCTTGCACGTTACTGTCACAGAGTTCAAGCTTTGTAACGCAACTTGCAGCTTGCACGCTGACGAAAGTTATGACTTCTGCTGTCACGTCTCCGAAAGTAGGAGTCCGCAGTCACGTGAGAACGTACCGTTACACCGACACCCGGGTCTGCCCATTGTTTTCTAACGTCCGCGTCAGCGTCGCGCGCTGAGAAATTTATGTTCGCGTCACGCGGACGTTTAGCGTATGTTTGCCTGTCACTGTCTCTCTCCCCGAAAATTCCCAGGGCGGCGGTAAATAATATAACGAGAAGCGCTTGCCGCTATATGGCGGGCAAACAAGGAACGTATATATCGCGCGAGCGTTTGCGCGAGAATCGTAAATTTCGATCGAGCCGTAGAGAAATTTTGCGTTACCTGAGACACCGAGCTACTCGCTCGTCTTGATTCCGCCCAGGCGTTCACTCCGTATCCTCGATTCACTTGGGCAGCACTTCCGCCCGATCTGACGCTACCCGAATTCATTTCTCGCTGATGATACGGCGAGGAGCTCCGATTCCTCGTCATTCCTGCGCAGAAACATGAATCGTAACGGTTACCTTCTCTTGCCTGGGATCTCTCTGGAGAGACTTACGCGTATGCGCCCCAGATGGGGTCGTGTAATTACGTCGTAACAATTTGGCGGCACCCCCCGTCGCCTATAAAACACGTCTTAATCTACTTGGCAGAGACCTTATCTCCGTCTACACGACTAACCTCTACGTACGCCGGTTAACCGAGCCGGGTCCACCGTATGTGGATTCCGCGAAAATGTTGACCGAAGGTACATGTTTAATCACGGTTAATAGGCAATCCTTGCAATATCCCTAGGCAATCGCCTTGGATCGTGCGCGAAACTTGCGGATCGCAATTTCATCATCTGGCGATGGCGAGGCCGGATTGGAAAGTTTTTCAGGCATCTCTGTGATGGGAGGCGAAAAGGTTGCGCGCGTCAAGGGGAGATCACTCGTTTCGGCCAAGTTTGATATCGATAACGAGATGCTCCGTTTGCAGACTGTGGAGAGAGGAGCGTCGTTGACGTCGTCGTCGTCGTCGTCCTTGTCGTCCGCTAAGAAATTTCTGTCAACAAGTTTTATCGTGGAACAGAGCGACCGCCGTCGGCTCACCGATTTACCCTCATCCGTTTCGCGGATGGCGCTTCCAATCTGTCGGCGAGGAATCAATTACTTTCACGAGCCTCGGGAGCTCACTTCTCTCTTGACGCGCCCGTAATTTATTGACACCGTTTCTACATCGTCGGGGCAAATAACTTCCATCGTTCCGGCGCAGCCTCGATAACGACGCCCGTCCTCGTCTCTCTTAGCGATGATAATCGCCGCGGGCGACAAATATTTGGAACGATTTCCCAGCAATCACTGTCACCGGTCGATTGCCTCCGAAAACCGAGAGCCGTTCGCTGTGAAAAAGTGTTCCACAAAACCCTGGACGCGTATGTCTCCCACCAATAGCATGCAAATATACGCGAACCGTGAATGTCGCCAGGAACGACTCTAACTCGCTAAGGGCCAAGAAAAATGACCTTCGCGAATAAACGTTCCGCTGCTCGCGAAACGTAGCGCCCGGAATTGATGATGTTGAACTTGCGAGCACTTTAGCGGCACCGCATTAGCCTCGCCGAGTTTGTTACACAAACTCTGAAGTAGTCCTGCCCTACGAAATTTCTGGCAATGGTCCGCGATATACCCTGCGCTCGCGCGGTCGGCCGAGCATAATTTCGGGAACTGTGACGGAATTATTTGTAAAACGTGCGCGGGGCCCGCCCCATTGCAAACGCGCGACACGTAGCAGTGCCAAAACATTTGTCCGCCGCCGTTCGATACAGAATATTTGCATCCCGTGCGCTCAACCACTGGAACTGCATGTCGTCGGGACGCGCCAGCGTGAATTCCGCTCGCGGTGACATTTCGAGGGGGTGTGACGAGGAAATAGTAATGAGGTGTCTATCGACCTGGCAAAGGTGCTCAGGGAAAATACGAGACGACGGAAGGAATAGTCGCGAAACTTTTTACAACGCCTCTCCCAGCATGAATTATGCATTGCACGTTACTCACGCGTAGTGCGCAAGGTAAAGTCGAAAGCTCGTTGGCATATTAATTATATATTTATACGACTGTCGGGTTCGCTTTACAGGTGAATCGAGTTCGTTATTCCTGTCGCCGTTAACGAGCTGATACCTGTCGAGATCGAATCCGGAGGTGCTTCGAATTAGGACGAATCGGTGAAGGAGTACAAGCTCGCGTAATGGCTTCCCAGGAAATTTGGCGTCCAGGGCGCGAGCCTACGCGCACTTGCCGGGCTGTAATGCTCTTCAATGAGATAGTCGACGTTGCACGCGCTGCCCTTGTTCGAGGGGCAAAGTGTTCGCCGCGCGATCGTTTAGAGCACTGTACCTACCCATGTACAACGGCATATGTATTTTAGCGTGTATCGCTGCCCGAGAACACCGCGTACACATTCCCCAAGATTGGCTTAGCGAGCTTAATGCGGTTACATCAACATTGCGATGGCTCTGCTCTATGAGACTTGAACCGACGACGTTAATTCGCTCCTATGATACGGCCGTGATACACGCGCGCCGATAATAATCTCAAAGCCTAAGCCGAGTTATTAGCCTTTCCATTAGTGACAGTCAGTTTTCGAAGGACGGTCGGCAGTATGACAGTCTCCTGCTGGGCTCGCATCCACCGGGTGCAGCGTGGGTGCGCAACGTATTATTGGAAATCGAGGAGGAGGAGCGAGAGATTAACACTGTCAAAACTGTACGTACGGGAAAATAAGTTCGGAACAAATGGGCTCCCTTTGTTCGGCCGGATAACTGCCGTTTTTAACGAACTTGTCCGGCTCGGACTATCTACTTGCACATCCGTGAAGGTGAAGTATCGGGTGTCCAATAATCGATAGAATATATCTCGTGCAGCGAGTAATTTTCTACATTCGAGACGCGCTATCCATATCCGACTCGATGCCCGCGCTCCGTAGGCGGTATCGTCGATACCTACTTCTTTTCATCTTCTCCTTTTCTCTTACTCCCCCTCGTCGAAATCCATCCTACGGGTATACTCATTCCGCCCGACCCTCCGCCCCCTCCGCCTTCGTTTATCCGCTTCCACCGCGCTATTCCCTTTCCAGTGGCGCGGCTCTTTCGCCGTAACGAGCGTCGAATTGCCATTACGAGCCTAACGTGGCGAGCTGTACGAGAAGCTCGTCGATGTGTGCCCCATAGATCCTCGGAGGATGATCGATTTCGCCGTCGTCCACTCGCGTCCGTCCGCACCCTCTTTACGCGGCGCGCCAGTCGTAAAATTGCGTCACGTCCGCGTAATGTCTGTATTTAATGGTGCCGGATGATCATATTTCTGCGTAACGACGGAATGAAACCTTTATCGCGTCACGAGCGTTCGCCAAGTTCGAGGATGCAGCTTCGAATACGTAACGGTGAGGCTCCGTTGAGGGACGCGAGGCGCCGGTTGATTGGATAAGCGGGACAAACGGGGCCGCAAATTGGAATTGTAATTTCCGCGTGCCCGGAGTTCGTTATACGGACAGCTTACAGAGACATAGATGGCACGCGGATGAGCTTCGCCCGGCGCATCGGTCGTAATTTCGCCCGGCTCGAGTTACATGTATCGGTTAGTGTCGTCGGTCGGCTTTTGCGGTCCTAATGCGTCGTAGGTACTGCAGCGGATGTTGCGAGGCGGCAGAGGGTGTATTCGATCTCGTCTGGGTGGCATCGACGTGCCAGCGTCCCGCAAAGCCAGCCCAGACGAGCCGGGCAGAGCGTCGGTGGAGGACGAAAATTCTGCGGGCCACGGATTAATCAGTCTTCGCGCCCTGATCAAAGATACAGCCCGCCGCAGAACAAAAACAGCCCCCGGCCGCCATCGCCGAACCGCTGCCGATCAAACCTCCCGTCTGAAAGCCCATCAAGCCCCTCTGTGTCGGCCGAAAGAGCCGCCTCGTCGGAGCAGCCGTCAGCCGACGACGGCCGCCGCCGGCCGACGTCAAGCCAGACGCTGGGACACGACTGGTTGCCGAGCGAAAGGGGATGGATCATTATAAAGTGCGACGAGGCTTACCCTGATCGGCGGACGCCCTCCTCGGATCCTGAAGAGCGACTCCGCTCTTCGGTGCCCTCCTGTCCTGCCCTCCGCCCAGACTGCTCCTCGGACTCCTGTCGATGACGTCCGGACCGATGCTGCCTCTGGGACTCCTGTTCTCGCAGTCGTTCATGCCAGCCCCGCCGATCGAGCCTCTCGAGTGTCGCTCAGCAGAGTCACCCACCGCCATGCTACCCCTGGGCGACCTGTTGGTCGACTCGTGAGGCGCTATCGATCCTCGCGGGCTGCGCGACACTTCCGGGCAGATCGATCCTCTCGGCGAGCGCTCGGCTTCCGGCGCGATCGAGCCGCGCGGCGATCGATTTGGATCCGGAGCGATCGAGCCTCGCGGACTCTGATTGAGACACTCCGAGGCGATGGAGCCGCGAGGACTCTTATCCACCTCCATCGGCGTGATGCTGCCCCTGGGCGTCCTTGAGACGTCCGGGCATATCGAGTCGCGCGGGCTGCGATCGAAGTCGAGATTGGCCACGCTCCCGCGAGGACTTCGCGACGGATCCGGCACCAGGGAGTGTCGAGGACTACGGCTCGACATCACGTTCCCGTTCTCCGGCATCAGCGACGTCCTTGAGCCGCCGAGCGGCACAAGGCTGTTGCGCGGACTTCGATTGTAGGCCAGCTCGGGGATGAGGGAGTTTCGGGGGCTGAGAACGGCGTCGGGGACCAGCGAGTGCCGAGGGGTGAGAGAGACGTCCGGGGTGAGACTGTTGCGAGGCGATCTGCCGACATCCGGGACCAGACTGTTTCGCGGACTTCGTCCGACCTCCGAGCCTGGCGATGTGCGCGGACTTCGGCAGTAGTCGTCCGGTATCAATGAGTTTCGAGGACTGCGGCTCACCTCCGGGGCGAGGGAGCCTCTCAGCGTCCCGTACTGATCCGGGTCCGGCAGGATCCTCCGGCAAGTTCCCTGTAAACGTGGAAGTTCCATTTCCAACCGATGTTGCCCGATGTAACGTCGCGCGACGGGCACGAATGGCGGTGAAGTTCTTTTTACCGAACTAAAAGCAGCGCGACTCGTCTGGCTGTCTGAGTAGCTGAGACGCGGCGAGAAGTTCGAGGATCGGATGACTAACGAGGGGTGGGAATATTCTACGGCGAAGTATGCGCGACAGTGTTCGACGTTCGACAGCTCTTTTCGCGCCCGCGAGCGTTGGAGGAAAAATCTCGGTAACGGGCAGAAGTTTGTCAGTGACGGAGGTACGAAATTGTCGGAGGAAAGTGTCAGCGCGCGTTCCGAAGGATACGGCTGGCGTTCGGTACGCGGCCGGATTAATCCGACGGGACGGTAACGTTTCTCGTCGACTGAAATGAGAGTACGATGTCTCTTTACATCGGGGGGTAATGAAAGGGAGTGTCTCACATAAGCCACGCCGCTTTCCGAACTCTCGAATGCAAGCGGAACCATCCGCGATCCGTGCGCGGACTCGGCGAAATCCAATTATTATTCAAACGATGCGAAAAAATCCCATATGTCGGGGCGGAAAAAAGACAAGGATCGCGCGAATTACTGTTCAAAGTTAACTGGCATCCGACATTTTCCCGTGTCATTTGCAGAGGCAGCAACTTTCCGTGCCCGCGAACCGGAGGCGTACTCTCTGGCAATTGGTATTCCACTGCCGGCCCGAATACGGCCAAGTTCGCGGAGCCATAAGCGCTCCTTGCATAATTTCAAACAATAACTTGGATTACATGACGAAAGTGGACGGAAATTAACTTGCCCGACAACAAATTGCTACCCCGAAGATATTACAAAAGCGCCGTCCTCGTCTGACAGTCTACCGCGCCTTAACATCTCTCCGCTCAACTTTTTTCGAACGAATTCTCGAATACCTCCAAAATCTCGTCGTATTGCCAGCCCTTGTTGGCAACACATTAGTTCCGGGAACATGACAATTTTTCCGTGGCGCACGTTCGCGCAGCGTGCACTGCTCGAGATAATATTTAAGCGTCGCGCTGTGCAAATACGGGAGGGAAAATATGAGCTTAACAACCTCGTCCGGCGAGTCGCTCTCGGTGTCGAGAGCTATGTCGGGCACTGTGCTGGTTCTGGGCGATCTCTGCCTCTCCATGGTGGCGCCGGGGCTGCCCTGCGGCAGGACGATGGGCTTCTCCGTCGCGACGCTCGCTCTCCTCCCTCTCGCGCCAGCCGTCGAGATCCCAGCGGCGTGGCCGGAATTCACTACGCTCCGCGACGCCCGGCGGCGTCGCGACGATGCGCTTCGATGGAGCATCATCGGATCATCCCTTTAGCCCTGTAACAGAATTCGGGATAGACTGAGTCTCGGCGAGAGAAAGGCGGCCATCGGCGTCGGTCGGCGTCGGCCGGGTGCTGCACTCGGCTCTGCACTCGGCACTGCACTCGGCGCTGCACTCTCTGCAAATCGGACCCAGAGCGTGCACTGATTCGAAACGAATCCCTCTTACACTCCCCTCTCATCCCTCCTTTCTACGGCCGGGAACGTGGTTTATGAGCGAAGACCGATCTACTCGTTTCGCTCGCCCCTGCTTCCTTTCATTCCTCTCCCTCCTTTTGCTCGCGGCGAATAACTTAAAGCCGCTTTCGCTTTTTGTCGATGAGTTATAGCCGTGAGCTCGCGGGCCGAGTTTCTTCCATCGAAACTTTTCGATATCGCGTGAGAGTGCAGGGGCGAGCCCGATAAATTGGCATCGTTTTCTCTATTTTTCCTCATCCCCCGCCGTGGCAACTACGTGACGCGGATGTCTAATTTTCACCACCCGCGTACCTTCCGAATCATTCTCTCGCGCTCGGCCGTGCGACCTTTTTTTTTATTTTCGGAATCCGTGATTCATGCGAAAGTCCACGCCGGCAGGCTGCGCAATTTGCTGAAACTTTTAATTGGGATATCCGACGGAACGGACCGACTGTTCAGCGATATGATGGGGAGTGATAAATTAATTGCAATGTCAAAGAAGTTGCGCGGAGGCTGTAAACAATTTCGTAACCCCGATCGCTTTTCAATCCCGAGAGGTCCTCGGTCGCCATCTTAAAGCGGAGAGAGGGTATCGCGGTCGGCCAATTTAAAGCGCGAGCCTCCCTTCTCGCCCCCGGGCGACTCGAAAAGTTTCGCTTCGGTCCTCGCCTTCCGGCCTGTCCGTCGGCTCCGTTACATCCCATTAATGCGCAGACTCGTCCCTTTGCCGCCCTCGAAAGAGGGCCAGTTAAAGACTCTCGGCGAACGACGGGACTCCGAAGGGAACTTTAATCATGTCGCGCTCGCTCGCCTTTCCACGGCATAATTTCGCTCGACCCTTCAAGGAGAGCGTCCGCCTAGTGAAACAGGTCCGCCTCTGGCCAGCCGTCTGTCCTCTCCGCCGACGAGCGGAAAGGGTCGTCGATCGAACGTTTACGAAAATATAAATTCCGGGCGAAGACGAGCGCGCTCGGCACGTACCCCGTCCGACGTAGCTCGATAAACGTTTTAATTTTATAGACTAGCCTGGGCGACCCGCTCGCGTAGAAATAGCTTGTCCTGCCTCTCTAAATTCCGAGCACACGTCGGACGGTTAAATACGCCCACGCCAGACGAACGCACACGATTCGGGGCGGCGGAGTGAATAGGCGGAGAAAGGGAGACAAGGGGAGAGAGAGAAGGAGATAGAGAGAGAGAGAGAGAGAGAGAGAGAGAGAGGGGGGGAGGTTTGGACGAGACGGGTGGAAAAACGTTATGAAGTCACGTCCGGGCGAAACCACGAAAATTGTTTCGGCCGCAGCGGCGCGGCCGTTTCATTTTCATCGGCAGTCAAATCCCGACGCGAAATCGCGTTACGCAGGGCGACGCTCGCCTACTCCCCAGCGAAAAGAAACCGAGGAATTTTTGCACTTTTTAACGCGACGCGAAACAATCGACGCCGAATCCGCGAACTCCTTGGCGCGCGAAATTTCCATTCAGCTTTACCGAACCCGGTGTCTCCCCGTATCGATTCTCGCTCGAAGCTTCCCCCAGCTCGCCTCCTTTTATTACGAATAAATAGCCGGAGCTGAACGTCGGCCGCGAGCTAGCAATATCGGGCCGCGCAATATGGTATGACGCTCGCAAAATGAGTCGGAAATGGCGCGATAATTCGTGTAAATACGTTTCGCCGCTAAATGCTTTACAGTCGGCGGTGTTACGCTACGATGACAAAACGCACCCCCCCCCCCCCCACCTCACCATCTAGTTGGGGGGCCAAGCTGGGCCAGATCGAAGGTGAGGCAACGGGGTGGCTGAAACGCGCGCTCGTGTTGAAATTATGCCGCTTAGCAGTGCCGGGCTATCACTGTATTTGGCGCGTAACGCGATCAAAGTCTCATTTGAAACTCGCTTGTTCGCCGGCGCCCTGGGCACGAGGACGTGTTTCATTTATTCCCCGACCCCGTCGTTTTGTCCGACCGCCAACGTTGTAGTACCAGGCGACGGCGGCGACAGCGGCTGCGGCGGCGAGGTGGGTCGCGGGGGGTGGCTTTTAATTAAAGGGATACATTAATGAAACGTCATTTCAGCCGGAAGTCAATGTTGGCGCGGTGTCCTCTTCGCCGATGGCCTCACTGTCATGATATCGCGAGAGTCTCGTTTCTCGCTAATTCTTCCGTTATTCCGTCTGTCGGTAGGTTCGATAAGGATCTGGAACGATTTCGCGAGCTATGAGGGTGGACAAAAAAAAAGAGTGCACGGTGGCGAGTACGCGGGATCGATTTGCAAATCAAAGGTTTCGGGCCGCGATCGGGCCGCGATCGGGCCGCGATCGGGCCCGAACGGCATTGAAAATACGAAACGCGTCGTAATATTCAGCCGCCTGCGGCTACAAAAGAGTCTTTGCCTACAAAGGCACGTAACAGCGGCGCGCCAAGGGAACAATAGATTCCTTTATGCGGAAACGTTTACTTTTTGACACCTGCATAATTGCGCGTTCGCGTGCTTCCTTTGCGAAGATAGCGAGGACCGTTTAAAAGAGATGTTTAAATGGTAATTCATTGTTGACGCGGCGCCGCGTTCGTGGAATTGCGAGGAGAGTGTGGTTATTTGCGCGCATTCAGCCGGAAGCCAAGTCGGTGTGCTAAACGATCACGTCCGAAAGGAGGTGACCGACAATCGATGAAAGAATGAACGGAAAGAAACCGATATTTCTGGAATGAAGTACCGCTGCGAAATAACGCGTAGAGAAACCTCGCGCTCCGCTCTATGCGAGAAGAAGGGTGCGTGCATAACGTAAGCACTGTAAGATCGCTGGGATTGATCAAGCTGCCTTCGCGTTTGAACACGGTCCAAGTTGCAGGGAAAATAAACATTGATAAAAAAGGCAGCTCCCGCTTGATATCGCGTCGGCCGTTAAAGAGGGACATCACGAAACTCGGGAGCTGATCATTTAGTTACCACCGATAACATCAATATTACGCAGCGGCCGCATGGCTAATTACGCCTTGACTGTTGGACTTCCTTAGAGGCAAGAAAAAAATTCACGCCAAGGCATCAGTTTACCATGCAAAGACCACACCGGGTACACGAGCGGGCGCGAGTACGCGCCAATCGATCCGCGCTCGGTCAGCGTCATTAAACGACGGGCGGAAAAGTTGACCGGACAAAAAAATAGTTTCCCACGAAACGTAGCGGCCGGTCCGATCGGGCTCGCTGGGGAATAAATTGAACGTGAAATTAAACGTTCTCGCTCGTTCGGCCGACGGACGTACGCCGAGCGTACTCTAAACGTACGCTGAACGTACGCCGGCGAGCTCGTGCCAGCGGTTACGCTAATTAAACTAAGCAGTCGCGCGAGTTCGCGCCATTAAGGTAACGTTTGCGCCCGGCACGAGTCGCTAATGCCAACGCCTTCCACTCCCTGAGACGCGAACAAGGCTCCTGGCACGTGTTAGCGAGAATTTCCCCAAATGTCTTATATCAGAAGTTGGCCTTAGGAAGCCGAAGCCGCACGCATGTCCTACTCGAAGGCGGCCGCTTACGTGCCCTGTCGTACGTACACGCCGTAACACGCACACACGTGACACGTGTCGCAGCTCGTTTATGGAACGAAGATAGACACGGTAGAGTCTCGGCGGGGTAGGCGGCCCGGCGGACTGCTATCCTCTGACATTTTACGCCTCTCGCAGGGGCTCGTTATTTTGTCATCGACGCGTGAGCTGCGTCATCGACTTGTTATACTCCTCGCATCTCGCCGATGACGCTCGAGGCCCCTCCGGCCGGGAGTACACCGCGGCCGATCATATTTCCGAGCGTGTCTCCTTCGGTCTCGGGAGTGCAGTGTCGTTTGCGAAAATGGAGAGACACGGACTGGAACGGTCGTCGGTGGTCGTCGTAGGAGGGTGAAGTTCTGGACAGAGGAGCGGAGGGTCTGGCGGTGTTTTCAATGAAATCGAGATCTCCCGCACGTCGGAAGGGAATGTTAGGCGGGATAACGGGTACAGGGTAGTGGTACAGGGCGGCAGGACAGGAAGGAAAGGCCGGCGCGGTAATGCGAAAGTAATGCTCGCTTGCGACGACGCCTCCTACCAGATGCTCGACTGAGAAGGCTTCCTAGCCGGCTTGCGGCCCCAGCTTCCGCCCCGACTCTCGGATGATGAGAGTTGAGCGAAGTCGGCCGAACAGCCGGCCGGTTTAATTCAGCGGAACGCGAAGGGAGGATGTTCCGGGCACGACATTACGCGAAATACGTTAATTGACCAGGGCGGCGTATTATTTAATCGGTGTCTCGAGTCTGAGAGGCTTCGGTTCAATGCCGATCGACATATTCATAAGAGCGGAGTTCGGCGCTGAGGTTGCAGGAGCTTTTTATGAATACCCGGGTATAAGCGATCAGGCTTTCTGTTTTTGTTGTTCTTTGTCTCTCTTTCTCTCGCTCGATCCTTTCCGCTTTGACGGCCAATACGAGCTTGTAGGCTTCATTGTACGGGAGAAGCACGCAAGCTCGTCGCGATGATGGTTTTGATGAATTACTAATTCGTCGTATCTGGCGTACGAACGCTCGCGCACGCGATCACTGAGAGGTCATTCATTCGATGCCGAACAAAAAGGCTCGCAACGAGCGAGCGCGGCGATGACTGCCAGACCCTGATAGCCGGTGTATAATCGTCGGCATAACGGGCCTCTCCGCTCGTCGGCTGGAATTGCCTCGGCTCCTCTCGGTCAATTCGATGGCGAAAAATGGCGCTGGCCGAGCGACGGGGGCGGATCGTCAGAGTTACACCGGTCGGCGCCGACGATCAATTTCCCATCGCTAATTCATTTCACTTTGCCCGAACGGATACCTTCGCCGACAGGATTGCCAATTAGCCGGCGGCCGTCTGACGTTCCGCGCAAATGGTTCGAATCGAGATCGCGAGCTGAGACCGACTGCGGCGCATCGACGGGGCATGAATCGTTTAACAATTATGACCGTCTCAGTTCTCCGGGGAATGCCAAATGAGTCTAATGATAATTCACTCGGGCCAGCGCCGAACAATTCCCCGCCGTTCCCCGTACAAATTTAATAAACGACTTCGCGTGCCGCTCGAGTGCCGCGATTAAGCTCGTCAACTTTCCGAGACGGTGGAGGAAGAAGCGAGAGATCGCGGAGAGAGAGAGAAAGAGAGAGAGAGAGAGAGACGAAGAGAAGGATGGGATGATGATCAGGGATAAAAGAAGGATCGTCGTTGATCCGACGAAGCTGAACAATCGGCGACATCCTTCCCTTCGGCGCGTGGACTCTCGATTGTACGCGTGGACTCTCGATTGTACGCGTGGAAGACGACGAACGACGCCGGCGAGCGGACGCGAGTGCATTATCTCGAGAACTTTACACGTCAGTGCCATCCGCAGCCGTGGCAGGTCGAAACGTCTCGATAAGCCCGATCTCCGATTTCAATTAAGCGAGCGTCATCGTTAATTAACAACAGGCCAGGTCGGACGGGGGCCGTATTCTAGCCGAGGCGATGACTTAGGCGGAGAGCGGAGGTGGGAGGAGGGTGGGTCGGAGGGTGGACGGAAACGTTTCGCGACTCGAGGACGGGGATTCCATTAACCCATACGGCCCGATCGATGAGCTCACCCCTCCCCAACCCCCCTCGCGCGGCGTGCCGCTCGCCCTCCCATTTTTTTTCTCTCACCCTTTTATCATTACCGGTCGGACGCGCGGCGTCCCTCGCGAAAAAAAGCCATTCGTCTCCTTCGCGGCCGAGAGGTTCTTTCGTCCGGGGGCTTGCCGCAAGTCGCAGCCAGCGGCGAATTTAACGGGACGGAATTGAAAGCAATTTCGGGGGCGGCCGAGCGTGTACGCGCGCAACCGCTCGGCAATTCGTTTCAATTTTATATCGGCCGCCGACTGCCCTGACGTGACCTGCCTCCACCCCTCCCACCGCCTGCGCGAATGAGCCCCTTCCGAAAACTGGGATAAACGAAACATGTGGCTCGCGAACGCGTCAATGTTCCAACCTCGAAACGTTGGCCTTTCGGTTAGCGGCGCTGCTGGCGTATTGAATTTTTCTTTGAACGCGATGCATCTAGATTTCGTTTCAAGGATTCTCTTGACAAATATTGCTGTTAGACAATTTCCTTTCTGTGCTCCGAATAGTTGCGGAGCAGGGAGATGGTTTGTGGTCGCAGGTCATTTTTATCGCTGGCCAGCAATGCCGTTGGCGGATCCTTCTGTGGCGTTCCTCGGCGAAGGTCAGTGGATAGTACGCGTAAGTGCGCCAGATAGGAGAACAAATGTGAAACATGCGGCACGAAAAACACCGTCGGTTTATGTTGGAGGAGAGCGTGTATTCTTATAGAAGGGAAGGAGATCAGCGGCGTCTCATCCTTTTTAAGCGATCGGCTAAAGAATCCCTGGACAAATATTTGCTCTTTCGTACACCCCCCCTCACGTTTGACCACATGTACGTGCTTTGTGCGAGAATCAGTAGCGATACTCGACGTATGAGACGCGCTCAGCGTTCGGCGTAAAGGGATCGCGGGTAAAAAAGGAATCATGTCAACGACTGCGAACGGTTCAATTTTTATTCTAGTCGTCTGCCGCCAGCGTCCATTTCGCGGATTTATTCGAGGTACACGGATAAGGGTGCGAACCGTTCGGCTGTAAATGGCAACGTCGACGATGCCGGCAGATTGCTCGCGATATTTGCAGTGCTCAAGAGAAGACGCCCGCGCGTGTAGCGGGCATAAAAAGGAATCGCGAAAGGAATATATGAGACTGCGATTGGCCGAACAGACGCAGTCGACGATTTTCGCATGCGGAACTTTACGACGCTCGCGCGGAGTGGTTCGTCGGTTCCTGGAATTTAATCAAACTTCAAAATTCATAGCGGCTCGTTAAATGGGGCTTATCTTTGGGGATGGAACCTATGATCCGCGATAAGGCCGAGATTGGCGGAGGCTTTCTCGCTCGGACATATTCCACGAAGATCCTCTTTGCGCCTACGTCGTGGGAAACTTCCTACAAGTGCGAAGATTTCGTGCACACTTGGCAGGTGGATGCCAGACGCAGGACGAATATCTGATCGACAGGATATTCAGCCGAGCGGGAGGGTGGAAATGAGACTCGCTGAAAGGAAGCTGCCGGTGTCCCATGAAATTCTGTTTCCTGATCACTGGGAAGGACATGTACGACAATAGTGACGTAAGATTCAGTCGATTCGACGAAGGTCGCGAGGAGCCGACTGGAGGGACAGTCACAATCTTCCTTCGGCTTAGTCCCTTAAGTACATCGAAATCTGGGACAACCAGTCTGCGTTCCGTACGAAACATATTAGCGCAGCCAAGCAGTGTTGAACCGATCTAATCGGAGGCTGAATACTGCCGAAATTGCGTCAGAAACATTACCTGCTTGACCGAGCCAGATCGTATTTCCGTTTGTAAGGAACGTTTGAAAGAGTTGAGAGGATGATCGGTGCGAAATATTGGCCGTATCGTCGGATACTTGTAGGTAGAGCATCTTGAAGCGGAGGGAAAATGTGATCGTGTGCGGCGCATGAATTTGATTGAATCGCATGCATACGAGTTTCTGCAAGTGCATTCCGCGATAATCGAGTCTACCTGACCCTCTTGCCATGCTCTCGGCCTTTCCACTTTGATTGCACCAGTTCATGCGACAGGAGATTTTTACTCCTCCCGAACGTCACGATGTCTGATAACAGCGTAGGGTAGAGTGTGACGAAGGTAGGGAAGAGTTTGACGCTTTTTTCGCAGGACAGATACGACGGGGTGCGAAAATCTAATTTTCGTCCGAGTTCCTCAATCCTCGCGACGCCCAACGACGAGCGCGGGGCGAGGATGAGTTTTGATAATAATTTTACGTCCCAAAGACTACGGGCTCGACCTTCACCCTTGACATTCGCGCGGGTCGCGTTTCCAGAGTCGCGAAAACCCTTATCAAGACGAACGTACTTCCCTTAAGTTCACGGAGGCGTTTACGGGTTTGATAATTTCCATGCCGTACGGAAGCGGTGACGTCACGACGACGGTCTCTCCTATTCTGCGGCCAAGCTTTTGAGAAATAAATATCGCGTTCCGACGTATTTTGCACAAGGTACACGAATCGCATTCCAGTCTCGCCGGCGATTGTTTGACTATCTAATCGCTAATGCAGTCGCGGACTGTTATGCCATAAATATTTCATCGAGGGAAATAAAATTTCGCCAACGAACCCCTTCCTCCACCCTCACCCCCAAGCTGCAGCGCGACATCTCAGCCACAAAGCGCGGAGAGAATCGGCGCTAAATATTCACGATTCGCAGCAGCGACCGAACTGCAGCGAGATCGGCGTCGTCGATAGAACGTTTTCTCGCTCGCAATAAAGACTTGTAGCGGAAACGATAAAGACCTTGAACCCCATCCCGGGCGTCGTTGGAAGCGCGAAAAACTACTGGCACAGAAGAGATAAAAGTGCGGAAGAACTCTCGACTTCTCTCGTTCGATCATGTCGACGAGCGAGAAGGTTGGAACCTAGAAGGTTTCTATCTGCGCACCCTCGCTATTGCTTATAGGCGAAAAAGGCAGCCTCTCCGTAGCTGGCGCGAGACGTTATCGATGAATTACGAGTCCCCAGCGCAATAATGGCTGCTGGCGTTTTGAGAGATGTCCACCGTAGTACGTGTGACGCATTAAGCGGAGTCTTCGCGACCGGAGTGCCGAGCGGAATATCCGTCAAAGGGCGAGGACGACATCCGACCCGGGAGAAAGTCGTATCGAGAGACGCGTCAATCAGAGATCATTACGCGTAACTCGGTGCGAGGGCGCGTAATGGAGGCAGAATTAATCATGGAATTACTCCTGGAACCGTCTGCCTTTGACGTGAGTGCCGCTATATAGGGCCCTATATAGCCTAACTTCGTTCGTCTTGACGATTAACCGTCTGAATGGTGCCTCCTCCGGCGTGCGTTAACGATAATCGTGTGGGTGACGACAGATACGGCCAAATGGGCCGTGACGTCTCGAGACTCGCTCGTCGGATATTCCATGACATTCGAATTCGCAAAGGACTACGACGAAATCCTAAGACGAGATCCTGAGACGAAATCGTACAACAAAATCGTAACGGCGAAATCTCGGAAGCGGCCGCGTAAGTGCGCAGATATCGTTCGGTGAGTGCGGGAAACGAATTAGAAGGGCGGACGTGGAAAAGGCACGAGACGCTCTGCGTCCCTGGGCCGAAGGATAGAAATCCAATTTCCACGGCCGGCTATCCGAACTTCCGTTACGCGCGCCGACGAAATTCAAGTGCCAGATGCCGAGGACGAATCGCGAACGGCGTCGCAGGTGATGAGCGCGGTACAGGCTTTGCGAGCGGAAGTTGGAATTCGCGTCCTGACGGGGACGAATCGGATGTAGACGTCGTCGATAACGTCTGGAGGCAAATTGTGCAGCTGATAGGAAGGAGACGCGACGCGCGCGCAATCGTGCACCTTGACGTTTCTTAATCCCCTTCCGGAGAAAAATGGGACGCGCCGAGCTCTTATAGGGCAGACCATGCGCTAGGTAGAAAAAAGAGGAATGGAGACGGTAAGGGAAAGAAGCAGTGGCGTTTAATCTTTCCGTGCAATTCGACTAACGGCGGAGGAAAGGAATGCTTGTTTCGGAAATTATTCTCCGCGGAGCAATAGCAGTGCGACGGAATATTTCGTCTTCAAACTTCAGAACGATAATAATGGGCGTGCGAATAAGTTGTCGTTTAAAAGCTATTCGACCCTATGTACTAAGCGTACAGTTCCCTTTACAGGATGAATGTAACAAGATGTAACAATCTTTGAAGTTGCGATGTTTTTGGTGTCCTTTACGAATACGTTTTCGTGTAAATACGCAACTGCTTTCGGTCGAATTACGGACCCGCTAACGACGAGCCCAGCTTTTCACTTGAAACGAAATCGGTGGTAAAACGTCGGTACTTGCATCAGACTACTCGACCGCGATAAAGGCGTCATTGTAACGCGAGCACTCGACAAATCCCACAATCAGCGAGTAACGCCGAACCACTAAATCCGAGCGTTTCAATGACGGGGCCAATGCATAGATTAGTAAGTCTAAGCCTCGTCAATCTACGTACTTAGAGTCGCTAATGGCTCGGCAGCCAGTTTCCACGCCTGAATAACGATAATCGGACTATCGGCGGATTCGTACAGTCTACAAAGCCCTCATTCTCCCTCCGGCGCCGAATATTTTGCCCGCGAAAGTTGGAATGTGATGCGATGAAGCGAACTCTTAGCGGCTGAAGGAAAATGTTCGGGATCCCTTGCTTATCTCGGCATCCGACGATTCTGCGCCGGATGTAAATTGCCGGGAGTCGGAACAACGGTATTTTAATGACCGCCCTTTGATGACGAAACTTTCGGTAATTTCGGGCGCGAAATATGGCAATTAAAATGCGCGAAAACCCTTCAAACGCCTGCGAACTCTAATTGCGTGAACGAGTCGCCTGCCAAGTAACGCTGGATCGTTGTCGACTCCGTCGTTAACTCGCCCGTTCTCGGAAACTGGATCCGCTCCTCGAATAGCGTCAGTTGTTATACGAACTCGGAGGACGCTTTATGAATGAAATCCGTTCTCGCCCGACAATGCGCTAATAAGAAAGCAATGTACATTCCGAGTCTCGATTAAGGTGTTTAGTGTGCGCGGAATATAGTAAGCCTGTTTATGAGAAACATTTGTTCTGCAGTGTTTTACGCGTAGTTCTGGGGAGAAGAGTACTATAAACGTTTAACTGTGAAAGTGTTACGTATGCCAGTGTTAGTGTACCGTATCCTCCCGGTTTGCTTTGTGGCGAGAGAGAGAGAGAGAGAGAGAGAGAGAGAGAGGGACAGAGAGAATCTGAGGAGGGGGAAATCGACGTTACTAAGGGAAGTGGCATGGAAATTCACAGGGTAGTGGTGAATGCAGGAATTAGCGAGCCGCACATGTTACGCGGTAACTGTGCGTGGTAATTTTTCACTTGCCTGCGATCCAGCTGAGCGGTATAATCGCAAAGCTGAAACGGCGAGCGTCGGAACAGTGTGCCGAGGATATTGTAATCTGGTGGCGGCAAAAAATCTTGAACACTGGCCGCCGGACCGCAAACTCTGATAAGATATCGACGTATCAAGCTGCGATATATCTACTCGAAAAAAAAATGCAGGGCGATCGCCCCGCTGCCATCGAATAATGCAACTTTCACGCGTCTAAAGCGTCAGCATTTTTTACTTACTTTCGCTCGTATCTGCGAGGCATTGGCGAATTTGACAGTGCGGCCGTCTGTTTTTCAGAACGTCCTTCGACCCTCTTCTACTTTTACAAAGAACAGATTATTCGAAAGACTTTCATTCTTTGACCACAGATCCCAGACGATCATTCATCGTTCGCCCGACTATTCTTAGCGCTCGCAAACTGGGCACTTCGCACTCGACTCAGTTATTCTCGCCGCCTTTCATGCCAATAGTACGACAGATCGGCGACTGTAAATAACCACCTATTCACAGCATGTCAGACAAATATTTATTTCTCGCCAGAGGTTCATATTACCAAACATAACGTAACTGTGCAACTCCGAGTGTCCGACGAACGAGAATAAAACGTAATACCGCATTCAGTTACAGATCATTACACCGGCCTAAAGAACTCGCCCTATTCGCGTCCTCGCCGGCCTACAAAGTTTCCCTTCCCAATTTACCGACGACACGAAGGCCTCGTGACTTTTATCTCCCGCTCAAATAAGACGCAGCGTGAGCCTTGCTCCCGGGAAAACGGTGTCTCTCGAGACGCTTCGTAATCGTCAGCGTTCAATTAAATCCTTCCCTCCGCAGGCAAACGGTCACATGTTTAAGGGGTCCTCTCGTCGGCCGCTCCTGCGAAAGGGCACCGAGCGAGAAAAAATAAAAGTCCCTTTGGCCAGGAGAGAGTACTCTTACTCGTACTCTTACTCGTACGACATTAAGGGGCTCGTCCCTTCGCGACGAGGGCTCAGGACTCCGGCTGCCTGGGCCAGATTACATCGAGGAGCCAGCCATAAAAATTCTAGGATGATCGTGACCGCGCCTCGCTCGTCCTTCACGCATGCCACACACGTTCGCCGAAATTGTACGGAATACCGCCGACGTAGGCAAACCGCAATTCCCACCGAGGTGGGGCGGGGGGCCATTTACGCTTCGGATCGTAACATTATCCTCAAAACGACGGCAGGCAGTTAAGCCGGGGCAGCGATCGCAGATAGCCGTGCGTCGAGCCCGGCGTCGGGACTAGGTGTTGACAAACGCGATTATGTTGATGTTATCCAGATTAAACGAGCGGCGTAATTGCATCGACGCCGCACGATCCGCGGCATTCGTCCCTGGTCGCGCTCAAAATTTGCATAAAGGAGCCTTAAGGTACCCCGACGAAGGTAGCGAAGCTTCTCGCCCGAAGGATTCGTCATGAGTAGCATTCGGTTGAGACAACGAAAATTGCATGATGGAGCGGAGCTTTCGTGCTGCGGGAGGGTAAAATTTTCGCAGTGCGCGAATCGACTAACCTCGTGAAGCCGTCTGCTGGTAGGAAGAGCACACTGGCCATGCTGAGGAGCACTCAGCGATTTCCGAGAATAACGCGGGCCCTGGGCATATCTTGGATAATTAACGCGGGCTTTGCGTCGGACGGATTACGAGGATTACGCGCGTCTCGGCTGGCATCGATCTATCGCCGGGCGAAGAAGGTTGCGCGTTGTCGAATGAATGTAAGCAGGCTGGGGGGTTGGAGAGGGTGGTGGAAGCTGGAGCGATTCTTCTCCTTCGTTCGTTAATCTCGTTAGCGGAGTCATGCTAATGCAGTCCCGTTAATTGTACCGCCATCTCGCAGCCAGGGTTCTTTCCGTCGTTCGCCGGCGAATCTCAACTAATTAAACGGGGACACTTTGACGTAGCTCTGTTGAATGCCTGGCCAGGCTGAATGATGCACGAATACGGTATATGCGACGTTCGCTTGGCATGTAAATCGTGCCAGGCAATGCCGCGGTGGACCTCGCTTTCTTGCGGGAGAAAACATTCGCCGGCTTGAGTGACGAGCCAGCGTGAATAAACGACCAATCGTAACATCCCACTTTTGTTTATCCTTTAAGGACATTGAAAGGAGGTATAGCTGAATAAAATTGTCAAATGTGCCCCTAAACCGATTGAAATTCTAAATGATCCATTCGATTGCTCATAAAAAAAGAGGAATTTGTGTAAAGTTTCAACTTTATGTTTCGACTCTGGAGGTGGGAAAGGATAAAATGTACTGTGTGTTTTTCTACCATTTTCTCGGAATCTCGTGGAGATAAAAATGTGAATAAAATTGCGGCTACATGTGGTAATGGTGTGCACATTTCAGATATTATTTTCATGTTTTAACTAAATATTTTAAATAGCAGACATCATATGCTTCAAAATGGAGCTACCATGGGCCTTTTTCGAGCAAAACCCCAGAAAAGTCAATGGGATGGTTCTACTGTCTTTAACTAGGTGTAATTTAAGCCAAGGTACCGTCCCTTGATCACCCAATGTCGTATTATATTGAGAAACCAGGCAAACATGTACTAAAATGTCGCTAAAATGCTCCTTTGTTCCCCAAAACCCCTAAAATATGGCCAATAATCCATAATAATGAGATGTAATAACGTAAAGTGGCATAAAATAATGTAATATAATGCGAAATATTGTCAAAGTATGCAAAAAGTCTCGTTGGTCCACGTAAAACAACGTAGAAATCGAAAGAATGCCTCATTCAGAATTTCAAACAGTTTAAAAGCACTTTCGACCATCTATTTGGCTATACACGTCTGTTGCACTCGCTGGCAGCCTCGACTAGGCAACCAGCGCTCAATTTACATTGCGCTAAGACCGGCAGAGAATATTTTACCCCGCGCCGGACGGAGCTGTTTGTCAAACAGCGCGAAAAATCCGTCGGAAATTGTAAATCCGGCCGCGGCCCCCGTCGCTAAATCATTTATCGGCTTCCGTCAAGGAAAGCGAGTTGGCGGGAAATTAGGCAAATTCGCAGTGCCCGTTACATTTTTCAACGTCGAGCGAAGAAGCGGAGTGCCACGAAGGAGGGAAGGTCTCCGCGTCGGAAACAATCGTAAGGCAAGCCGCGAGAACGAGACTCACGCCATTACCGCGACCATCAGCGTCATTGTCTCAAACCGTATATCCGGAGTAAGTACTCTCGTTGAGAGAAGCAATTTCGAGCTTACCTGAACTCGGACCGGGGGGAGGGGGGGGGGGGTAACGTAAACTTTTGCCAATTGAAATGAGCCCTTTAACTTCGGACCCGACGAACGTTCGCCCAGAAAACAACTTCCGAGACAGAGAACCGTTCGCGTATCCCGTGTCCGTACGTCGCGCGAGTCGAATGGATGCATTCTTCGACGCTTCGCAAAGGACAAAATTTCGTTTCAGGCAGATACTGAGCTACACGCTCGGTGGACGCGAACGCAAATTTGGGCGACCGGATTGGCTGCGTGCGGTTTGGCGCTAATGCGCAGTCCGAAATTCTGATTACATTTCGTCAATGTTCGACCTCCGTAGCGCGCGGGCATAATCAGATCAACCGATCTGCCGTACGAAGTTCAGCCACGGGACCTGCCAAGATCATTAATGCTATTGTTTGGAGCCAGCTGGGCGTCATGCCGAAATTCGCTCGCAGAGGCGAAACGATTTTCCAGCACGGAGCGCATCGTCGCGTGAACCTTTCGCGAATCACGATCGAAGACAACAGATTACGCTCGTCGATTAGCGAATCGTTGCGCGAACATCCGGACGCGAAAAATCGAAAGTAGTTAAAAGCTCGTTTACGGGACAGCGGAAAGGGACGGGGGTGCGCGACGCTTTGTCGTTGCCAATAAGGCAATTCCAATGGAAGAGAACGACAATATGCCGATACGGCCTTTGTCGGCGTGCCCGCTAAGCGAGGTAACGTAATATCGACTCTGTAAGGTTGGCGAGGTTGGCAGGCTCGGCAGAATACGCTCGGCAGAATACGCTCGGCAGTCGGCGTCCCCGCCTAATCCAGGCAGATTCTATACGAGCCGTGCACGGAAAACGTTAACCTGCCTGCCTCGGATCTACCCTCCCAACCCTCCCCCGCTCACCTCCTACGTTTTATTATTGCGTAATACGCGAGCGCGAATCGGGTACAATAAATTTCAGTATGTAAATTCGAAAGGGTGGGGTGGGAGGGCGGTGGGGGGTGCCTGGTAACCCGACGGCACTGCGATGGAAGCACGTCGAGAGATAAAGGGAGGAAGGCAGGAGACAAAGCGTTGCCTTTTCAAGGTAAGGGCATGGGTTTGTTATCATTTTGATACGCTCCCACTGTACGTGATCGAGGTCGTGAATGTGCTCGCGCGCGCGGGCGCGCACGTTCCACTTTGGAAAAACTGATGAAACCGCTAGTCACCCTTCCTCGCAGGCCCTCGCCCGGGTCGAAAATTTCGTCCCTTCCCAAGGTCGCCGTGTCATTGCGCCGTTAAGGTTTTATTGGGTCCGGCATTAGCGCCGGCGACGATTTATATAGGAAGGACGAGCGAAGGGGTCGCCGAGGAGCTTGCCGGGGGGAAGGAAAAAAAATGGTGAGAGGCGCTTTAACGAGAATCGTAGCCACTCGAAAAGGAAAGCCCGCATTCCGACCTTGTTATTCTTCCACGGCACTCTGACAGCGCGGCAGCGGGCGGAGGGGAGAAAGACAGAGTTTTTTCTTCCGTTGAGTGAAAATTCATGAGCGCTTGCTCGAAAGATTTCGAAGATCCCGCCGGGGCAGCGTAACGAATCATTCCGCGGAGCCTCCTTCTTCCTTTGGCTTGGTCGTCGAGGGATTCGCGACGAGGAGATGATTTTCAACGGACGCTAAGAACATTCCGCTTCTGGCGCGCGTAGCGAGACCGGCCTCGCTCGCGGCGGATCAATCGGCTTCTTATTTCTATGCTCGAAAAAGTTTAATTAACGAACGTGCCTCCGTGCGGCCGCTGTTTTGTTACCGCCGAAAGTACTTCCTTCCCTGCCGGGGCCGTATAGATTCATGAATAAAGTGGAAAAGGTCCCAGCATCCCCGGCTAATACTTCTACTTTAATAAGAAAAGCGGACGTGCATCTTGCGCGCGACGGCGAGCGTCGACGGCGGAAAAATAGAAATAAACCTTAGTCCCTGAAAGTCGGTGTGATAGAATTTTTCAAAGTCCGCGATGGAACCTGGACGACGTCCGGGAACGGATTCTCTCGTCTGCTGACGCAGTCATGTCCCGCTTCAATCGACGTATCGGCACCAGGATAATAGACAATCAATTATTCGGCGAATGTGTCTACTTAGCGGCGCACGTTGTGCGCAGGCGAATGATTACTCAAGGGAACGTCATTTCGGAAGGGTTGGGTGTACCTACGTGTTTAACGGCAGGCAGCCACATTGTGCCAGAGCGATCTAGTGCAATTTAATAAATATGCGGCCGCGACGCTACGGACTACGTTTAAGCCTCGACAGATTGGGAGAGGACAGATAGGACGCGAGGCAGCGATAATTGATAGTCGCTTCGATGCTAATGACTTGGCCGTTGCATAGATTACGGATAGCGAGAAAATGTTTCTCCTCGTTTTTCAGTCGGAAAAAAAAAGAACGCGTCTGACGTGCAAATACGTTTACGTGACTTTATATACGTGCAACGGCACGCACGTGATACCTCGCTCATTAAAAGACTCCTCGAATTGATACGCGTCTCGCGTTCCAGCCCGCCCATTCTGATTCCGATTAATCGCAGAAAATTACAATCCCATGTCCCGTCCGCGTCGAAGTGATTGAACGGTAGCCGGCATTATACGACTCGATGCCGGGAGATCGATATGTTGCAATAAAAATAGAACATAGTGCACTGTTATTTTGCTCGCCGGCGGACGCAGTCGGTCGTAATGAAACGTGACCTCCCCCCGAAAACATCCGACGATAATGGCCGCGCCATTCCGCGCGGAGACAGGGACGAAGCGTGAGAACGGATGACATGGAGAACATCGGGCGCATTATCGTACAAAAAGGGAAAACGATTTCGTCTGCAACACGTATTCATAGCGCTCGATATGGCCCACCTAAACGACCCTGTATTAAGCTTCGCGTCGAAGGTGTCCGATGACGTGCAGCTTTTCTTGTCCCTTCGGAATAACATTGTTTCACACCGTTGTTCACGTTGACGGACGTGCACTATCTCGTCCGCGAAAACGTGTACATTAGGAATGTCGAGTTATTTTTGCGCGCGCAGGGCTGCAAAAAGCAGGGGGTCGTTAATATTTTAAGAAGTTCACTGGGCTTCGCCGGCGTCAGACACGCCGTTTCCGAGCAACAGCGGGCGAGCGGGGGATGCTTTTAGCGTAATTCGTCATGCAAAGCGAACGCAAAGTTTTCCGGGTAACATTGTCGCCGCGATAGAAGACGTTGACTGTCGACAGCCACCTTTTTCCGTCCGACGTCGAAAGGCGGGGAAATGATGTATGTTCGTGTCTCGACATAGGGAGAACAATTGGTGCTAACATTGTCAGCGAAAAAAAGCAAACTTTGATTGTCGACAGGCTCCTTTTCGTACGACGATAAGACGTATAGTGGTGTCCGAAGAGCATGAAAGTCTCGTCGATTACTCCCTCTCAGGGCAGAGAGGGAAAGAAGATTTATTCAGAATGCGGTTCCTCGCCAATGCACCCGGCAATGGTTTCAGGACTACACTTAATCAATGTGTCTCGGTCGCGTCGATTAGAGCAACTTCCGCCCACTGCCATAAATCTGCGTGACCACGTTTATAAATCCGCGCGGCCCGCCGACCGAAGACTGCGGGAGCGAGCCACTGTTGCGAGCCAGTATGTGTCCAGTGTGTGGCCAGTGTGCGTGCATGCGAAGCGCAGTGAAAAAACATATCGCCGGATCTGCTATTAATCAACGTCCGCGCAAACTTTTAAACGAATGTCGCCTTCGCAATTTATTCCTTTAACGCGCCATTTATACGCGATTCCGAACGGCCGGCCAGCGTAGGTTTACCATTTATTCGGCCCCGATGGCTAATTCGGATTAGACTCGGCGGCGTAACGTTTTGACGCGGAAACTGTATATATCGCGCCGCGCGCGCGGAAAGCTTAAACTCGTCCCACAGGGAGTGCGAAGGGGCGAACGAATTATATCCCGCCGTCGCGGGACGAAATGGCGGAAAGTTCGCGAAATAAGAGGAAGATGAATCGTGGCTAATAAGGTGGGGGGAGGTGAAATTTTTCCCGCGACCGCGAGAACGCATCGGTCCCGGCTCGGATGAAGATTGATGAGCGTGCAGGAAGAAAAAGGGAGGGAAAAAAATTGCCACTACGCCGGCAGTTCGTCGGGGATACACTTTTTGCTGAAGAAGTTTGATGCCCAGCGGAACGATATAACTCGATATACATGGGGCAAGGGCACGGGGGATGACGAGGGGCGCGGGGGCAGGTGAATTAAATGCGTGAATATGTCAATTTTCCGTTGGCTCGACCCGTTAGTCCGGAGGTCGGGAAATTGATTTAAAAAAACTGTCGCGATAAACCGTACACGGTAATTACATCCTCCGTAAGCAATTTTTACATCGGGGGCTACGCAGATTACGCAATAAATTCCCGAGCGCTTTTACTCTCCCGGAAAAGCCGGGAAAACATTGCTAGTGAGAGACGTAATTGAGAGCGACTATGTACGCAGTTTACGATGAGTTCAGCCAGGCAGGTTTGTCCGAACGAAGGAGGGTCGAATCTGGTCGTTCGGCGGGCCGATTGAAGTTGTTGACCCACTGATGGACCGGGGTACAGTGCACTAGTACTAAAGGTGACTCCCCGATCGGTGATCGACGAATTTCGTGAGCTGCGGAATGTTTTGAAAGCGGGCGTAGACCGTAATGGCTGACTCTACCGTTGACCGTCGCTACTGGCAGAGGAAACGTGCCGACAGGCGGAACGATGCGACAAAGAGGTTCCCCGTGGCAGTGCGAGCATTGCCAAGTGCTCATTGCGACAGGAACAAAGCAGTGCCACGTAAGAGGGTCAACGTCCAGCTCGCTCTCCGTTTATAAACTTCTCGAAAAAAGAAAGGGGAGAAAGAGCTGGGAAACACGAGCGCTGTAGGCAAATGTATCCCTAGTGAGCGTCTATACGGTCGCGGTACGTGACGGAAAGGTACCGCCGGCTAATGTGACGGAACCAGAGCCACTTACCGGTCGTCAATCGATGGAACAATAACGACTAAGAGCATTGTTTGCTCTGCGCCGTCATTCTCGTCCGCGGTAAAGAGAAAGTGGGAGCGTCGGTTAGAATTTACGATCGCGTCTCGGCAAATCGGTGAGGTAAGAGGACTGCTCTAGGTATCCACGGAACGCCGGCTCGGAGTCATTAAAAAGTGAAGCTTCCCCGAAGGGGAGAAAAGAGCAAGGGGAAGCCGAACAGTCGCGACAGGCTGTCCGTATCCGGGAATCGACAAAGTCTGCCAGTACGGTATTGCGCTTCGGCCCAGATAAGGGAGGGTTATATACGGTGTCACTCCGTTTCGTCGCAAACACACGGAGCTACACGCTCCCATTGAATACCCCGCTCGGGTATAATCCATCGTCGTCGGCCGCGACGTCGTGCGTCCGCTGGAACTCGTTCGTCCATTCAGCGAGCGTCCAGTTCTCACTGCCGCGTGAGAATCTTCGCGGGGCGCGCGTCATAGAAGACGAGGGACGAACAAAAAAGAGACGATCGCAGGAACGGACAACTGCACACTGACGAGGAACAGCAGAGGAAGAATACCTGCTAAGAGACTCACCTCGGCTTGGCGGAACGACTGAACCGATCCCATGCCTCTGAAACGAAGCACGTTCTTCACACTGTCTCTCTCTTTCTCCTCCTTTCGTTCTTTGTCCCTCTGTTCTCTTCTTTCTGTCTCCTCCCGTGTTCCTTTCTTCCCACCCTCTTCTCGCTCAATCGCGTTTGAAGCGCGTCATACGCGCTCGTCACTTGAACGTGTGTCAACGGATCCAAAAGCCAGGCGAACTTGCTTGCGCGCAAACTGATGAACGTCACACGCGACAGTATGCTTCGAGTGCGTCACAGGGGTAAAGATAGGTTGGCGGGTAATCGAGGGATAGACGGTGAAAGTGCGTGCGATGCAGCCGGAGAGTCCTCGGTCGCTCGATGGAGAAGGAGCGCGGCGCGCGCTTCAAGGATTACCGCGCGACGGCGCAAGTTATTCCATTCGCGGCTCGAACCTGACTGAACGTCCCGACCGAGGGAGCGGGAGCGAATGCCGTCTGCGGCGTATACATCGCGGATGCTCACCGACGCAACGTCCCATGCTCGCCACGCCGCCGGCCTGCGCCTTCACCCGATTCTCACCCTGATTCTGAGACCGATTCTCAGACCGATTTTCAACCCAATTCTCAGTTCGATTCTCAGTTTGATTCTCAGTCCGATTCTCAACCTGATTCTCAGTTCGATTCTCGGCCTGGTTTTCGACCAAATTTTCAGGCCGATTCCCAGTCTGATTCTGAAACCAAATTCTCAACTCGATTTCTTCGACGATTCTCTACCCGATTCCTCCAACCTATCCTCAACCAGTTTCGTCCACCCGATCCTCCACCTGATTTTTTCACCCCGATTCTCAACAGCTCTTTCGACCTCCGATCTGGCTAACAACCTACTCACCTCGACGCGATCGAAGCGGACATTAAAGGCGCCTTTGCCTCGCGCCTTGCATAGTTTCGGCTGAACTCTCTCTCTCTCTCTCTCTCTCCCACTCTGAGTGCGACTCAACCCACTATATCGACACTCGCTTCTGCGAACCTACCGATGGCGCATCGTGCCAGCTGGCCCCTTCAAGTATAGCGATCGTTTCTGCGAAAACGTGGCCCGACAGTCCCTGTAGCGCGCTCTAATTCTGAGGCCAATTACATTCTGCTCGGACGAAAGGATGGCCGTTGCTCGAACGACGAGGATCGCCCGAGTTTCGACGTCTGCCGTCCTGCCCGGGATAGGGGTGTTTAAGTCAACGCGCCCTCGGCCGACGACGCGTCGATCGTAAATGATTATACACTCGGCGGACTATGCTCACTACCCGGCACGGGGAGAGGGTCATTCGATGACACTGAGACACGTGAACCCGTTATGTCACATTCCCATTGACGAGGCGACCCGCCGGAAGATCGCTTTGCGCCTCGCCTCCCTCTGTGTGTCGAACGTAAGAGATCATATATTGGTTACCTGTGCGCGGAATCGCTCATAAGATGATGATGCCTTTGATGATGTTATCTGAGGAATGCCGATGCTCGCCGGGAATCACGAGCGACCGCCAATCCGGCTTTGAGCCTCCGAGAATTCTCCACGGTAGCACGTAGCACTCACGTCCGTTGCTACAATTAGACTTTAATCAATCAGTCGAATTCCTTTCTCCCCCCCCCCCCTTCCCACCCTCATCCACCTTCCCTTCTACCCTCGATCCGTTCGGTCGCAGTTTTCATTAAAGCTGCCACGGTGGCAAGAGCCGCGCGGACGACAATCGGAACGTCGTCGCGATCGAATTTGCGAACAAACGGCCTGTTTTAAGGTGACCTACCTTAAGAGAACCACAGTATGACCGGCGCGATCGATGAACGTCTGCGAGACGCGAGGAACGGCCCGCGGAATTGCACATACGGCCGAGTGCGGCGCGTTGAAGGGAAGGCGTTAAAGTTTAACCCGCGATCACTGTCGCTCTCTCTCTCTCTCTCTCTCTCTCTCTTCTTTTTTCTCCGACGAATTACAACGGCGCCATCGATACGAGTGTACCTTCGCCCGGAATCGAATGTGCGACGATATAGCCCTCCGGGCTTCGCGTCTCACGTCCCTTCGCGTTTTGACAATTTTTTACTCATCGAACGTTCAACGGCCGGTCCGCGGTGCGCAAATATGCAGAGGCACGGAACGACGATTCGATGTCTAAGTATTACGCGAGCCATTTATTGTACGTGAAACTCGTTTCTTTGATGCGCCCTCTCCGTCTATGCCAGTTGTAAAAATAGTTCGCCGAACAAATGGCAAGTGGTCTATTTTCGCGATAACAATGGAATATCAATCTGACGTTCGAGTTGCCGCGCATTTCCGCCTCTTTTTGCCGCCGACGCACAGGGAAAACACTTTTGCCGCGGAAATTGCTTGCCCGCGCAGACTAGAGGCCGGTCATGTAAATTCGCCGCGAACGAGTGCGACGTGATCGGTGCCTGAAGAGTCGCGGGCGTAGCGTCGAACTTGTTAATCGCCGCCTAGGTACACATGCATATAAATAGCGTACGCTATACCCGGAGTCTTTCTATCGACGAGCGGGGTGCAACTGTCGTCGGTTCTGCAGCGGGTAGCTAGAGATAGGAGCGCGAAGTCGCCTCAAAGGGCATAGCCGAATAAGACAAAAGTGCCCCCGAACCTATTGAAATTCTGAATGACCCATCCGATATCTTATGAGAAAAGAAGATTTTTGTGAAATGTTAACAGAAAACTCAAAAGAAAGCAGCATCGTTGATTCGGACCTCCTTCAGTATGAATTCGATGTTTTTCCGATTGATTCTTCGGATTCTATTTTTTTACAAGTTGAATTTTGCATGTAAAATTCCGAAAAATAATGAGGAATGTGCGCACCATTACCAAATGTAGTACTGATATTTTTCAAATTTTTTTGTCCACTGGATTCAAAGACAGATAAGTACAAAGTTGAAAATTTATAAAAATGTTTCTTTTCTCTTAAGCAATGTGATGGCTCATTCAGAGTTTCAATCGGTTTGGGGGCACTTTTGACCGTCTCGTTCGCCTATGCCCTTTCTGACGCCGTGATTGGCGCGAAATTGCGTCATGGACCGATTACGTCGAAGAGCGAGATAAAAATGCGAGCTCCGCGCGCGAAGATGAAACTCGGCGGAGGCAGGGGTGGGTACCGAAGTTATTCGGTGCGCGCCACTTTTAAATTCCCACCGCCATTGGCGCTCTTACATTTCCATTTTTCCGCCCGTCCCAGCTGCAATCTGCCCCCCGGTAAAAAGAATTTCGCTGCTTTATCTCCGGTGTCCGGGCGCAGCTTTGAAGCCCGGCCGTGTTTTATTATTTACGTACTCGTAGTTTCGACCTCTCCCCGGCATACATGTTTGAATTTGAATAAATGTGTCGAGGATCCATTCGCCGGTACGCCGAACAGATTTCCGCGTAAGTCGCTGGCTCGTCGTGCACCTTGGCTGAGTTCCGGGTGAACTACTATGCCGTTATGATCCCACGCTCCTGGGCGGACGCCATGCGACGCCCAGTACAGCACCTTCCTCTGAGGAGTAACGTCAGGGTTTCAGTCAGTAGGAATCTGACATGCCTCGGCTTCGCCCCATCGAAGCCGGGAGTCTTTTGAAGACTTCCCTGACGGCAAAAAAAAAAAAGTTTCGAGTGCACTGTCTCGTCAAGGTATTCGCGTGATCTTCACGCGCGCGGCAGAAAAATGAAAATGTCAAGCCGCTCGTGAACCGAAAACCTGCCCCGAGGTACACCGTCGACGGAATCAAATCGCTTAGCTCCGCCCGATTAAGCGCCCTCGATGAGGATCTAACGCGCGTTAAATGCACCTCCCCGGAAGTTTCGCTATGTTAATGACAGCTTATCATCTTACGCTAAGTGGTCGATCCTCTCCGCGTAGTTTGAACTTCCAACGAAGTGACGTAATAACGGTTACGACTTTTTTCCCCTCCCCCATCGTCCCTCTTCCCTTGTCGCCTGCGCGCCAGAAAGAGCCGGCGGCATTAATTTTCCTTCCCTTAAGGCGTGAGAATCAAAGTCTCGTCGAAGGACTTTTTACGGTTCGACTATGGGCGTACCCTTCCCTTTTTTTACTGGCGCTCCGCTCGGCTTAGTTAGCAGCTTGTAATAAAAGGAGGAAGTGGCCGTCTCGTTCTGTGCGCCCTATATTTTTTTAGCAGCCGTAAATCGTGCATATAACTTCAAACGGCTGATAATGACTATCGGGCCGGAAGAGTTACGGCGTAAAACTTGCCGAGGGAGAGATTTTGAGATTTCGAAACGGTTGCGTTCGGATGTGCGGCGGAAGGTGGGTGGATCTGACGTTCCGGTAAAGTGTCAGTCATGCGACGCCGTATTCCCTTCCCTAAATTTGGCCAAAGGAACGCGCGGGCAGGTACGTGGCGGGTTCCTCCCTTGATTGACTGCAGTTTTACCCGCACTTGTAAGACGTCGTAAAGCCGTCCGAAGTTCCATCGGAACGACGGGAGGAAAACTTCGCGGAGGCATAATTTTCTGAAATATTACAAAGGCTATTAATAATTCAATTTCCTGCAAGCCTTACCGAAGTGCGTTTAAAGGGGGAAGGCACGTTAAATATAGAGGAAACTTCGACGAAACGAGCTTCGCTACTGTCGGCCCCCTCTATTTGTCCCAACGTCGTTACTCTCGCGAGCCTCAGGTTTTTTCGGAGTAAAAGTAAATCTTTCGAATCTCTTTCGCTGCACTTACTTTCAGCCGCTCCCCCGCAATTCTGCTGAACGGTCGCGTTTCGTCGGCGGAAATAAAAAAAAAAGAAACTTCATCGACAAAGAATCTCTTCAACCTCAGACTTCTCTCCCGCGGCACGTCCGCAATAAGCATAAAATCCGCCCGGGCAGCATGCGAACTGCAACGTTGCATTCATATAGTGTGACGGAGTGGGCGATTCGCGGGAAAAAAAAAATCTGCTTTAATTCCCGTGCCCTCATTGTTTCATCTCCGTTCGTTACCCGCTTCCTACCCTTTGCCTTGCCTTCCGACACATGCTTTTCCCTTCCTCCGCCCCCACCCTTCACCCGTCGTCCTTTAATGCGACGAGTAAATAAACGCAGCGTCGTAAATGCATGTTCGCGAATGAACCGGGTTTTTGCGGTTCTTTAATTGGAACGAGACCCGGGAACAGCGGCCTTTGGTTTTGCTCATTCAGAAGCGACGCGAAGTACGCCGGAGACAGATTCCGTGTGCGAAGGAGCGTGGACGAACGACACACACATACGTCCGCGCTTATACGTACGCGCTGGTAGAGTTAGGGAATACACCCTATCCGTGAAATGCGGAGTCCCATGGTTAATGGAAAGTCCGCTTCAATTACAGAGCTATTAAGCTTAAGGCCACTTCCGCGCCGGTCTTGCACCGAAGTTAATCCAAACTCGGACTAATTCTTGACAATAGTTTACATTGTCGATTCAACCTCTGTGATTGGATTGGACGAAGCCGCGCGCCGGCTGGCAAACGCTGGGACAGTCTATGATTACCGGACGGCCGAGGGATCCGGTTCGACGGTACACTTGTCAGACGAACTGTACCTCCGACTCGCGTTACGACGAGCTCATCGACGATAAAACTGTTATCGGGAAATTTATTTTCCCAGCCCCGCGCCCCCCTGCGCGCCGATTCGCTGGGCGCGTCGGTCGGTTGAAATTTCGTATAAACGCACGTGCCGCTCGAAATACGTTCGGGTTATAGGATTAATTCGGCATCGACGATAAAAATGATTTCTGCCCAATAAGAATAACGGGAAAATTACGCTGGGAATATTTAAAGCGGCGCGGCGTAATTTGTTGCACCGTCGAATGGCGTTCGTTCGCGGAACGATATAGGTACTTTTACGTCCGATTGAAACGGACATAAATATTCCACTCATGCTGGCAAAGAAGTACTTACGTTCGCGTAACGGATTGATTGGCGGACTGCCGAGTAGCAAAACGTCTGTGTACGCGGGAACAATTGCGTCGGGCGCGATGCTGAATAATTGCGACGCGGATCGTGAATGATCGATGAACGCGAGACGTCGCGAAGACGATTATGGGATCGCGAAGCTACTCGTGTAAGTTTTTGCGAGTCTGCATCCGGTGCGTTCGGGATGGCGGAAAGTTCGACGCGAGGGCATTAAGAGGAGAAGACGGCGAAGTCGGGAGGAATAATTTAGCGATGCGACTATGATTCGAGGGCCGCTCGCTATTTAAATAAAGCAGGCTGCTATTTCGCAGCTTTTACCAGCATCCCACTTCCGACCCTCACTCCGAGTCGGAACTTCCGTTAAATTCGCGCCCGAAACTTCCCGTGAGTAGTTTCGGGGAACTGCTTCAAAAACCTAAATGCTGCAGGAATCGATTTCGCGCACTCCGGAAGCGGAGTGTTAACCGAGCTTGAAAAAAAGTCAATAACACGTTCGAACTCTCGCTTCGGCGTAGCCAAAATATATAAGAGGCATCCGGAAGCGTGAAGTACGGCTGAAATCGTTGCGGATCGAACTGATCGCGCGAAATATCGACACTGTACGGACAATTGAGAATTCTTCCGAGAATTCTTGCCACGAATGCGCAAACGACAGTAAGATGGAGGGAACTTTGTGGCGAATCGATGAAGTTAAACTGTGGCGAACTTCATCGTTCCGCCGCGAAATCGTGCATTCCGCGAGAAATGTGCAACTCTCCCGTTACATTACAGTTCAATAACATGACTTAGCGAGCGAATTTGAACTTTCGTCCGACCGTGAAACATCGCTGATAGGAGGCGGGGTTAGCGGCGAATGATCGCTTTCGCGAAAATCATTTTCCCGTCATGACCTTTCACCTTACCCCGCGCCAGTTATACCAATTTGCATCAATGTCATTCCGGATTTGCTCTCGCCGCTACCTTAATCCCAGTCTATGGATCTCATCACTATCCGACACACTGCCGCTAATAGATCCCTACCGAACGCTGTCCCGACGATACTCCGAACTTTCCTGCCGGCCAAGTGCGAAACTTCGCAACTCATAATATCGCAGGCACGGTCGCGATAATACGCGCAATCAATATTTGCGGACGTCGCATGCGTGCCAAAGAATATTGACGCAACTCAAATAACAATCGTCCGCACGGCGACGACCGACAACAATGATTTCCACTCTCAGAAATTAACTCTCGAATGGAAAGTCCGCGGACCGATCCGGCTGTCTCTGTCGGAAATTGAAAGGGTGAAGGGCAATGGGGAAAAAATGGAAATGGAAAAAAAAGAGCCGATGGGAAAAATAGATGATCGAAAGCCCAGAAAAGGAAGGAGAGCGCCGCGGAGCGAGAGAGGCAAGCCGGCTGAAAGGAAGTGAGAGAAAAAGATGTCCAGAGAATGTTAGTGGCAATACTTCCACGGACGATCGATAGGGCGTCCCACGGTACAATTCGTTATCGCTGGCTCATCGTCAAACCGATTGCGTGCCGTGGCCTTTCAGGGGGTAGAAGGAGGAGGAGGAGGAGGAGGAGAAGGAGGGGGGAGGGGGTCAGTCCTTTACTAAATTGGTACATACGTGAGCCGCGTACATGCACGCGCCTGCGTCTACGCAGGCGTCTATGCCTCACACTTGGATGAGCGCGTCATCCCGAAAGGTAGGAGACCAGCCTTTTCCTGGCATTTACGTAATCCACGTATCGTCACGGTCACCATGGCGATCCGGCAAAAACACAAACATCCAGGCCGAAACTGGACAAGAAGCGGAGCATCTCCCTCTCGTCGGGCCGAATTTGTCGCCCACGGCGCGATTGACGCTGATCCGATCACTGATGACTTCTCGCCGGGCGCCGATAATGAACCTTCCGCTGACCGGCTATTTATCCCCCCATCACCGGCGAAAATAGATCGACCTCCGCTAATTTCTAACGGACCCTGCGAGCGTCGCGTATACGTCTCTGATAACCGGAATTACTGTTTCGCTGAAGCGAGCCCGAGACGCGGCCGACACTCGCGCAAGTAGTAATATCGCGGACGAGTCAGACCGGCTGCCGTGATTATAGCGGTGGCAAGTTTTAATGGGTTGCGAGTTCGACGCCTGGATCTAATGAGACGTAATTGCACAGATAGAATGAATTCGATTAACAGCGACGGCTAGTGGAACTTCTCACTGGCCCGGATCGAAGAGTTTCGAATTCTGCATTCGTCTCGTCGTGTAATGACGACGGAAGGATGACTGATAAAAGCGCGGTTGTTTGCTTCCGGAAAATGAGTCCGACTCTTCGTTTCGCGGTAATTGAATGTTATACGAGAAAGAGCGGCACGCGGCGTGGTCCCGGTGACGGGTTGACATGAAGTATCGAGGCCAGAGAAACAGGCGGAAACAGCGAGCGTGCACCTTTGTTATCTGTATTCCAGCGGGCCGATCTCACGAAACCCGGTAGGCACCGATAATTACCTGACCTTACGCGGGGATAATTGAAGGTGTCAGAGAGAGCTCGGGCTGCGAGATTCATGGGAAAAGGGCAAAGCTCGTAAGGTCCGCGGAACAAACACGGCCGCACGGAAAGAAAGACTGGCGCAAAAAAATAGACCGCTTCGCATCGGCGGAACACGAGGCGTTACGGAAGCACCGGGGAAAATTTACGAAATTTGATAATTTCGTACGGGCTTCGGGTGGAGTATTTTGTTATTCGGAAACTCCGACTCTCCGGCATCGACGTTTCCCGGAAACTTGCCGGCTCTCGCAGCGGCCCTCTCAGCCTGCCGACGGAGGGCGAGTCGGCGGCGAACGAAATAAAATACTGACGCTGGGCTTCGACCGTGTCGCAGATAATGGAAAACGATGAATCGGACTTACCTCGGCGAGCGGCCAATGGCGAATTTAAAAATAGGATAACATTCCCACGCACTTGACGTCGTAACGGCCGCGATAAAACACCTCCCGGCAGAGCCATTAAGAGAACTCCGGACCCGATGAAGCCAAACTCTATAAATCAATCTCTCCGCGTTTCTTTTTTTTTCAACCATTGGAAATAATGAAAATTCTGCGACGTGCGTCGAGGAAGAATCGGAGATTTATGTCGGCGATCGGTCACCTGCGATCGCGCGGCCGCGCACCTGATAAAAGGCGCAGTTAAATCAATTCGGCGGAAAAAATAGATTTTTCCTGAATTTTTCCCGTTATTTACGCCCGCCGTGGGCATTCCTCGAAATCTCACGCCGGCGGCGGGAAAGTGAGTTGCCGTGGGTGTGGCGGCCGTAAGTACGCTAAAATCGAGCGAGTGCCGGCCGCCTGTCCAAACTTCGATCAACTTCCATCAACTTCGATCAACTACGATCAACTACGTCGTTCTTCTGCGAGAAGCTGAGCAAGAAACGACTGTTTTTTCCCTACCTCGCCTTTCTCCAGCGGCAATTACGCCTACTCGCTTTAATTGTCGCGACAAAGGGACTGCCGAGGGGTGGGAGTAAGAAGGCGAGAAGTGAGGGAGCGGATTACGGAGTCCGACGGAGAATCTCGTCTCTCATCGATACGCGTCTCTTTAATTTAATCTGCGCGATGTGCTCTCGAAGGGGACGACCTCCGCGATTGCCCGTTCCCCAGCCCAATTCTGGGACTAACGTCGGGGACGTCAGACGCCTTCCCCTGGGACAGCCGATCCCGGCTGAGCAGAGGTCGGACGCCGAGCGCCCTCGCAGCGTCGCGGTCGACGAAATTGAACGACGCGAATTCTTTCTGCTTAAGACGTCCCCACTTTCGACGTCGGCGTCGGCGAGCCGCAGCTCGTAATTAAATTAATTAAAATTAGCCCCGCTCGACCGCGAGCTCGGGACATTGTCGGCTCGATGCCCGCTAATTTCTCGGCAATTTCTTCGCTACCTTCAGCGGCAAACTTCATTATAATGCGGTTCGCTCCCATATCCCTGCGGATTTCTTTAATAGGATCTGCTGCGGATGCTGGGAGGAGGGTGGAATGCGAGGGAGGATAGTTGAAAAGTTTGACTGCGAAAGGATCGCGGTAGGAGTTGGAGGAACTATGAGCAGGAATGGTCGATGATATTGGCAGAATGGGAGGTTATTGTTGGGAGAAGGATGTTGCGTCAGCAGTGACATGATTACCGGTTCCAGTGAGCCAGCCTTTTCCGCGGCACGGCGCATCATTCATCAATATGAATTGGCGCGAACTGCCTCGCGGAAATTGAATGCCTCCCCGAAGAGAGGGCCGGTATCGCGAACTGACCCCTTCTACCTGGCCGATTCACTTGCATTTCCACGCCCGGCAGCGCAAATCTGCCGCGCAAAATGTCAATGCGGCATCTCGACAGAGTACAGGCTGGATCTTTTTTTCCTCGGCGCTCTCCGCAATTTTGGCCACGAATTTTCAGATCTTTCGACGACAGCTTTTCCATCCGTTCGTCTCTGTCCTTTTCCGTTCATCGCCGCACGTCGGCTAAATATAAACTGCATCCGGACTGATAGAACGATGAAGGTTTCTCTCCGTCGAAAATCGAGTTCCGAGAAACGGTATTCTTAGCATGCCCTAAACGATTTTTCGTGTTTCCAACACTCCGGCCAATCGAGACGCCCTTTTACACTTTTCGCCGTCTCCACTTTAATTCCACCCCCGTATACTTTCGAATTCGTCTGAGCTCAGAGTCCGCGACCATCCTCTCAAGCGTGAATTACCATAGGGCCGATGACGTTCCGCGCGAGTTTCATCGAGCCAGAGGTAAGAAATTGCGGGAAGTAATCGTGATCATTAAGATGAAAACGAAATGGGAAAATTTCAATTTCCGCTGCGATACATCTGCGGCATCAAGGGCGTGAATAACGGCAAACGAGAAGAAATAAACGTAAGACTACTCCGAAACAATAAAATTCCACCGAATGTACTGGTGTACGTTTAAGCGAACAATTAGTCACCCCGTTCGCATCTCACCTTCTACTACCTTCTACTGCAAGGTCAGTAATTGCCGTGCTCGGGAAGAATGTGCAATATGTTTTCCCGGAAAGCATAAAGAACGCAACAAAGACGGTACATCGGCTCGAAATAAGGATAGCTACTAGAAATAATTAATTCCGGGAAGATTGGAGGTAACATTTTTTGCACCGGCCCTCAGATGCGTTTTTATTGCAATGCTCTCGTGAAATTAGTTTTTACGTCGCTACCGTCTTGATTTTCCTTTTCAACCCATGTTCCCTCGCTTCCGCTTCTCTCTCTCTCTCTCTAACTTTTCTCTCCACAACTCTCACTCCATAATATATATCGATCATTATTAGAGCAACTCTGCTACGTCGTAGATTCGATGTAAAATTACCCAATGCACGAAGAACTGTTTGACGAGCGAAGAAACTCGAGGTCAGAAAAGGATCTGGAAGGACATGTCAAGAAAGAGGAGACACAGAGGACGAAGGGATAAGCGAAGAAAGTTTAATTGCAAAGCGAGAATCGTCGACGCAGATGGCCAACGCTTCTAGCGAAAAGAAGGCTACGTGTACGCAAGACGAGCGAAACGGGAAGCGGAAACTAGCTGGGTCGCGTGGACCAGGACGATCTTGAGCGCATTCTCGAAATTCTCCCGTCGAGATTGCTTTCTCCTCGGACAGGGGCGCAACGATCATTCAACGTCTGTTTCAAAGACCGGATCGCGACAAGCTATTCGCGCGGAAATATTTCACTTAGCGCACTTACTGAAAATGTCATACTGCCCGCATCTGGCGGAAGGAAATGTTTACGCTGGCTACAATGTCGATTATTCATCGCAGTATGTAGCCGTTACAGACGGATTCAGAAGTTGGACCTGGCACAGTAATGTCACTCGAGTGCGACAACAATGGATTAAATTACAATTTCTCGGCTACTTGATAATATTGATTTTCGGAAGGGAGGATGATGGAAATCAAATTTCGACAAAGTGTTTGTTGCTGAAATTTAGGTCGTACTCCGAAGCGGAGGCATGCATGTAAGTATTCGAGCCGCTCTAATTCCGCGGCGCATCCTCTTTATCAGGTGTTGACACTGCCGCGATCGGAAGATGGGATCGTTTGCATTTGAAATCCTCGAACTCGGTTCGCTCGGTGTGTCACATGAATATCAACGAGCGATGAAAAGGTCGAATGTTCGATGCAAATTCAAATATCAAGGTTCGATGGCCAGATATCATGACATCGAGTGCCATCCTGCTTTCCCTTATCTCGCGCAAAACCCTTCCGCGCGCCGAAGCATAGATTTTCCAGTCGATCTCGCGCGCTGCAAAGGGGTCCGAAACAGAGGAATGATCGGGCAGGAATTGATCGAGTCGCGCGCGCACTCTGCCCGATCTAGATGCACGGGGATCGAATTATTATCGGGGACGGACGGTATCTTGAGAAATGTTACTCTTTGCCCTTAAAAGTCTACGGCTTGACCCGCTTATCGGCGAATACTTATCCGCAGCTATTGCTTTGGGCCGGGACGAAAGTCGGCGGTACGTTTGGATCTCTGAAGGCAGAATTTTCAAGTGCGTGTTATTGCGTTCGCGGGCACAGGGAACGAGGATGCCACGACGAATATTAAAGAGCGAGTTGACGGGCAGGTATCGTTTGTAAATTCAAATGCCAGGATACGATATCGCGGTCGCGCGGGGTCGTTGCTTAGAGATTGCTACGTTTTTTTTTTACCTTTGGTGCTTCTCTCTATGGATTTACCATCGTAAAATATGTCGCATTACATTACTACATCGCTGTATCGTGTGAAACGATAAGGAATTACTAATTGATCCAGCGGTACTTACAATCCAGTTTTGGAGATCAAAGTAAGTACAATATTAAAACTTTGAGTCTGCGAAGCATAAATTCATATCCGAAGCTGCTTGATACGCTGAATATCGAAAGCTTTCACACTGGAATCGGTATATGAACATGTGCCAATATTCGGAAAAATAATACATGCCACCGTAGACATTAAAAAGTCCGTCAATACAGGAACCCAGTTTGCAGAGCCAGTTTATGGGTGATGCGCATTTAATCCGTTGATTCTCCGATCACACTAACCCACTGATTGCGAGACAACGTCGAAGCCCCACTGCGACGGCATTACTCTTTGAACTTTGTCGATATCAATCGGATCGTGCCGTCGTGCGCGCGGTTAAAAGTGTATCCAGGATTTACTCAACCGTCCGCCCACCGAATCCCCAGACAGCCCACGCCTTTTATTACAGCCTCGCGACCATTGTGGCAAGAGTGAAAAACAATTACACCGGATCACCTTCCCGATCGTCATCCATCACACTACCGACCTATCCCGAAACGATCGCGCAACATCCCGCCGATACGAAATCAGCGCGAGATAAAGAATGAGGAATCGAATTCGCCGGAATTCACTGAGGGAAAATTACGGTTGATTCGAGCGTAGACTCACTTGTTTTATCTACTTTCGACCCCTCGGTTCGGGTCTGGACGGGATGGAGGGTCGGGGGGCGTCCGAGGTGAAAATACATGCGTTATTGCGGATAGGATATGCCGGGAGATATACGGAGGGCTGGGAAAATCAACAGCCTGGCTGCCGCGGTTAGCCGCCGAAAGGGAAAAAGGGTGAAGCATGCGGGCAGATGGAATCTCTCGCCGCTAAAATTATTCCGCGCTACCCTCTCTTTTTTTTTCTCTCCAACCATCCCCCTACGGTCGACGTGCCTCGGCGCCGAATTCGACCTTGCGGTTAACGCGCGCTCGCCGATCGACTATCGAAATCGGCCAGCCAGAATCTCAGCCGATTTTACGCCGAACAATTTCGACAGTCCGACCGATGCGCAGGTCACTGCGCCTTTGCAGTGCGAAAAATAGCGCTCGAAAGTAAGGAAAAATATTCGGCGCGCATTATTCAGCGATTTCAACCCGACGGATAATATTGGACAGCAAATGTGACTGTTCGATCCGGGTGACGTGCGATGCATCGTTAATGGGGCATTTTAATTTATTTACGAAACCGCGGGGTCAAACAGGTCGAATGGATATAGGTACGTTCGAGACGCGGAACAATGAGAATTCGCTGCTCTCGGGTCTTCAACCTCACGCAAGTAGATGTGAGCCAGTGAAGTCGAGTGCCCGCAGTCAATTTCGTTCGAAACCGGAATAAGTCGTTAAGCACGAGAATCTAAGAGACACTCGCCTTACCGGCCTCATCTGACATTCTCGCGGCATGTTTGCGGAAACCTTAAACCTCGCCTCTGATTGGAACGTCGCTCGATCACCCTCAAAAGCCTCGGATCACATTTCAGCCACTCGATGGTCGATGGTCACCGCCACCGTCGCGAACGCACACACACTCACACTCGCCCCATTCCACCTCCGAGAGATACTTATTTCACCAGGGCGTCAGCGAAAAGTTAACATGCCATCGTGAGGAGAGCCCGCACCCTCCCATCAAATTTATTCAACTCCGCCGCAGTCAGATTTTAATCAGAGCTGAGTACGCCTAAATCCCGAACATTAGGTACAAAAACGTTTTCCAATTTGGATCGCCTAAGCGTCGACCCGATCGCGTCGGGATCGAAATTTACATCGTTCGCTCGCAATTTCACCGCTGGCGAGAATGAAGGGGATGAGGGTGGGGGGTGACTATTTCTACGGACGGAAATTGGCGAACGGCGAGACGTTCCAAATGAGAACGGCTGCGCCAGACGGACAGTGACACCCGCGGAATTCTCTATCATTTATATGGCCGGGACGTACGCTATCCGTGCGGACAAATTTGGCAGGGCTTATCCTGCTGCCAGGACGAGCCCGAAGCATTACGTCTCGCTCGTCCGACGAAATGGACGCGCGTTAACCGGAATCGCTTTACAGCGAACGCCGCTAACGCCAGTCTCGCTCGCGCGCGCGCGCCGAGATTCTAAAGCTGGCTGGCTCAACGCTCCCACGGTTTCAGCGTTTCGCGGATTTATGTCCGCCGCGCGAGACAGTAATAAAATTTACGAGCGGGACACGCGTCGTCGTACTGGGCACGAGAGATTTTTAAACTGCGTACACAGTCTCGCGCGTCCCACGTTACGCCGAGATCATAAAGTACCGGCATGCATTCGGTGGATACGGGATGGGGCGGGGAGGGGGAGGAAAATGCCGGCGGCGTATCTTCGCGGACGACGCGATCCTCAAACACGTCGTACTCTCCTCTTTTTGCCAGACAGTGATTACTCTCTCTCCTCTCCGTACGTTGGAAATATTTCGCATGGCGAAAGTAGGCTCTTGCCACTGCGGATGGATGCGGAGCTTTCTCGGTGGGTCACGAGTGGCAGGATGTCTGTATGTGATTTGGCAAGTGTCGGAGTATCACGGTATCTGCGAGCGTGTCTTCTTCCATCGCGGATTCGCTGATAACCGAAATATATGGGTTCACGACTATCGTTGCGCGGAACCCGGTCTCATCTCTCTCGGCTGACGGCATGTGTCGCGAGTTATACGGGGCGATTCTCGGTTCACGAGAAAAATGGATCATGATTTATTGGAGCCGGTATACTTCGGGGAGTTATGAAGGTGGAGGCAGCAATGCTTGGGGCCGGATGTAAGGAAGTGTAATATTCCGTGGGCGGAAGGGGAGCGGCCGAGGAACGGTCGTACTTCGAGGATGATCTGATCGATGGCCGACTGTTTGAGCGTCCGCCCGATCGGAATGAGCCGGCCGAAATATTAAATTATAAGGTTACCTTTATTGGCGGATGGAACGGGCGGAGCGGGGATGAAAATAGTGCGCGGTAAAAGTCCGAGGCAACGGAAAAAGGAAATGTAAACTTCGCAGGAAGACTGCGAACGTATGAAACTCCGCGGGATGTAAGTATATTGCGAGCGCGAATGCAGTCTGCGTCAAGAGCAGAAACATAGTTGCGAGAAACTTCCGTGCATGTTTAAAGGAACACAAAGAGCTCCGGGGAGTTCGCGGGGGAGGGAGGGGGGGGGGAGAGAAATTTTGTAGCGCGCTCTATTAGGAAATAAGACGGCGCTAAGGAAATCGATGAAATCCGGGATGAAAACTGAACTTGCGCAACATTCGCGTCATGCTGCCGTCTACGTGCCAAAAAATTGGCTTGAAACTTAGTACGGAACAGGTCGTACGTCCGACGACGTTCTCGTGGCTTTCGATAAAGTTGGAGAAAGCCGTGTGACAAATTGGATGAAATGGAAATCGCAATAAGACACGGAACAATGAGAATCGGTAAGGAGACGTCGAGGATGGAATCGTCAGAAGAGTTCTCCAGCTAGGACCCGGCATTTCGCTGGTGGGCATCAGATGGGAAAAAAGTATAATTGCTCATCATCTCTCGGTGACCTTCTGATAACCGCCATTAACGTTATTGCTTCCCCCGTTCCATTGCCCCTGCCATAGATACGACCCGCTCTTTGAAAATTAAACGTAATGCCGCTGGTCGGCACACTTTGATGTTCGGTAAAGAATCAAGAACTCCGGGAAGCGATCCGCGATCGCAAAGTGCTGCAAGGATATTCCGTGTTCCAGGAAAATTATTTCAGCGAGGGTCGTGGCGACGAGGCGCATGAAAATGTTCATCTATCGCAATTCGACTGTCGCTATTCCTTTCTCGTATCTTCGAATAATGTTTGCCGAATGTATTTCGAAGATCATGAAATTCGTGCTTGTGAAATTGACATAATGAAATTACGCGACGTAATGAGATCTACTATGCACGGCACGTCAATCTCTGCGGTGAATGATAGCGATGCATCGTGCTTTTCGAGTTAATTAAACTACGGTGGGGAGTAAAATTAATCGGATCGCTACGAGATCAAAAATAATGTATGAACAATTATGCTTTGGAAAGTGCAATATAATTTCGCACAACAGTGCACTTAATCGCAATTGCACATGAGAAAAAGTCAGTGCCCCAGTTTTTGCGGAGCCGCGTTTGTATTCCTGGAGAGAGAGAGAGAGAGCGAGAGAGGAATTTAATTTTTCATTTTTTCGGAATCGCATGAGGAACGTCGATGGCAATAAGGTACGTGTGGCTCGAGTTTTATGAATGCATTGACATGTTCCAAATAAAGCCGACTATATATAGGCAGCCGTTGCCTGCCTTATCACGTGCCCGTACTACTCGATCTGTGTCGTTCAGTCAGCTGAAGCAACGGAAGTTTCACTCCTATTTGAAAACACGATTCTCACAAAGGGATCAAGCTATTCAAATTGAACGACACTCCAGTACCATTGTGTCCGAATTTGTATTATCAAAAATTGTTATTACCATTGCCACAATACCGATTACAAGCGGAATGTAAAACCACTATAAAAATTAACGACGGTACAAATCTAACGAGAACAGCGGTGTAAAAACAACCTGCATTTCTCAACTAACACTGATATATTCTAAAGCAACAAATAATTTTGTTCCCAACTTTCGACGTATACGATGTTAGCCGGAAGGAGGATGCCCTCGAACATCCCTTATACATCGCATAGTGCACTCCCTCCCATTTTTCCTCCCGCAGCGAAAAGCTCGACAAGACCTATAAGTTTTTATTAAAACTTTCCTCCTCCGTAATTACTGTACCGCTGCTCGGCACTCGATGAGACAATGCTTTTATACCGCTTCGCGCGGAGCGTCCGATTTATCGCGCAGTTCCGTTTGACGAAACCTCGTTAGCAAAATGAAAACAGATTAAAGGCAGCCCAGTTTGCCGAGTGGTGACGCGTGGCGTGACGGTGAATTGAAAAATTTTGTCGGGTTACTCCGGTAATCCGAGAAAGCGCGCGATAAAGCACCCTTAATGATCTTATCTTCCCTTCAGAATTTCCGCGAACGAAATGACCAATTAAGTTAGGGGCCTGACAACAGTCTGTGCCTTATTTAACCGTATACAGTTGGGGGAGCAGTGTATGGACCTTGACATCAGATGCGACGGGAAGACAGAAGTGTGGAATTACGTTAATAACGAATTACGTTACGGGTAGGGTGAAAATGTGTTACTAAGAAACAAGCTCGACGAACCTGACTGAGCAGGAAAACAGGGATCCCAGTTGGGGGAGGGAAGGAATAAACGCACACTCAGGGGACTGGCATCGAAAGGGTAAACATTTCGAGGTTTCAGGATTCTCGGTCCCGGGATGGGCTACCAGTTTATCTTTATCCTTTACCGTCTACCTTCTCTTTTCGCCTTTCTCTTATTTTTTTGTAAACTCACTTAAGACCCTTTGCCCATTCCACGGCTGTATGCGCGTGTACGTGCGTGAGAATACCTTTGCCAGCGAAGTGTATGTACGGAGTTAAGTGCGCAGTCGACAAAAAGTAAAGAGGACGTTCCAGTGTCTGGCTTGAATGTATCTGACTGTACAAAGTCACTTATTTCTCAATGTACCGTGGATTTACCGAATGCCGGTGAGCTGTGAATACTATACGCACAGTATAATCGAAAATGCGATCATAATTGAATGCTGTCGAAAAAAGCGAATCAATCGAGATTTCATTTGTAGAGCGGAAAGAAGCATTAGGGAGATTAATCCCGTACCTGAACGGGTCACCAATCAACAGTAGTATCGACAAGGAATTACTCCGGGGAAATATGTGCAGGTTTGAGAATATATTCCCGTGCCTATGCTCCTTGGTTAATAACATTGTTACTTATGTATCAGACTAGCGTCCACGTTGATCTAAATCCCTAAACTTGTCGAGATTCGCGCACCATTGGGATTAATGCATCTACAGCCTAGTTCCCTGTTCATATCTTCATCAATCAAAGAAGAGTGGACAGCGAGCATGATCGAATGTCAGTACCGATTAGTACGAAAGTGATATACGTAGCACATGAAAACCAATAACGAAGGAGAAGTGGGTCATTCGAGCAAAGATTCCTGAACTTCCGAGGAAAAGAGCAAAGAAAGTTAAGAGGGTTTTGTTCGGGTAGAATCAATAAAGGAAATTCTGAGACCAAGAATTCAAAGCAAGGCAACTGTAAACATATTTTCTTCTTATACAAACAGAATGGTAACATTTTACGCTACGAAGACGTTACTCCGAAAGGATGATACAAAGGAATCTTCTTATTAAATATTTGTCAGGGATAAACGATAAGGAAAGAATTATAGAACATTTCGTAATGAAAATTCAACCAATTAAATTAACTAAATCTGTTACGTAATAAAATTGAAGGTTTACAAACACAAAAATTTTATTTCGTGATAGTACTTAGAAATTACGTAATCTTTCGGGCAGAAATTAGGTATTAGGCTGATTGGATTTTATTACATTTTATTCTCACTTTTGAGGTTATAATAGAAAACGATTTTTTCGTTGTAAATATAAGTTTCAACGCAGATATACTTTACAACAGTTACCAACATTAAAAACGCAACAGCATGATTTACTGCACCATTATCTGCGTTGAATAAAGTACCCAAAGAGCATTATTATAATATGATACACAAGATCAATAAAGTAATCTTAAAAGATAAAGCTTTGTTACAACTCAAATTCTAATGTACATACAAAATACTTGCTAATAAGTGGGATATGCTGTACTTTTCTAAGACATCAATACGTAGACGATAGACACACAAAAGCCAGGTTTATCTCAATATGCTGTCCCAACAGAGTAAACGTGATAAAGGAAAGACACAAATTTTTACACAATTAAATCAAAATAGCGGTACTAATTTAAAAAAAAGTCTTCTGTGTAATCCGTATACTGCTGTACAAGTTTGCAAATTGTATCATAAATTAATATGTATCATACCTTGAGGTTTCGAATTGCTATCGGTGGCATAACACGGTATCGGTTAGAAAAAATTGTACACGCTGCCACGATTTCGAGCGCATATTGAATCTTTATAAAAAGTACATGTCCTACCACTAGTGTAACCTTGAATAATATTATCGTTACCGTTATTGAGAGATAACGTTTATTCACTGTCGCTGCCACCTGCCCTGTCTGAACTTGAATGGCGGGATCCGACGTCACTTCCGGAAACAGACTTCCTGGATACTGGCGACGCAGAACTGAAAATGTAAAATACACAAAAATATAAATGTACAAGAACTCATAATAAACGGAACGTAAGCTACACTTGCGACCCTTGTTTGTAATGCTTAATGACAAAACAATTAATACTATGATGTTTTCGCCTACCGAGCTGAACCGCTAGGACTGCGACTACGAGATCCACTCTTCGATCTGCTACCAGAACGTGATCTACTCCCACTTCTCGATCTTGATTTAGACCTCGAAACAGACTTGGATTTTGACCGTGACCGACTTTTGCTACGCGACCGTCGCTCCTCCGACCCTGAGCGTGAACCGCTCTTTGATCTTGACCTCGAACGCGATTTCCTTGAACCGCTCGGTGATCTCGACCTCGAGCCACTTTTTCTGGAACCAGACCTTGATCTGGCTGCCGACCCGCTCTTCCTTGAGCCACTGTTAGACCTCGAGCGTGATCCACTTTTCCTAGACCCAGACCTTGATCTTGAACCACTTTTCGCTGAACCTGAGCGTGACCCAGAGCGAGACCGACTTCCAGATCTCGAGCGACTTTTCGATCGCGAAACAGAACGTGATTGCGATCTGGATCCAGAACGGGACCTTGAGCGTGATCGCGAACGGGAGCTGCTTCTCGATCGACTTCCCGATTTTGATCTCGAACGAGACCTGGACCGTGAGGCTCGGGAACCTTCGGAATCGGAGGTAATCTTCCTGCTTCCACGTGGTCCCTTTTCGTTGCCACTTTCCCCTCTATAAACAATCGATTAAGTATTATTTTTCGCTTAATATCGCTGTTTAACAAACGATGCAAGAAACAAAATGAATGAATCTGAATATATAAATCGTACCCGCTTGCGATTTTAAGGCCGCCAGAGTCACTGTCAGATTCACTTGTGGATATTGTCTCCTTCGACAATGGCATCTTGCCCTTCGACGTCTCCGCTGTACTTCTGCGAGAAGGTTTCTCTTTCTTAGATCCCATTTTTCTACCCCGTTTAGGCTTTGGTCGATCGCTGTCCGAACCTTAAATTCAATTAAAATTTGTAATTTTGTGTTGGCGCAATTATTAGAGGAAATGATAAAAGAATAAGTGCGGAAAGTTGTCGTACCACTGTCACCACTTCCAACATCCTTCTTTCTTCTACCCTTCCCTTTGCCTTTCCTCTCCTTACTTTCACCACTTGCTTTCCTTTTGCGTTTCTTTTCTCTCGGTGCTTCTTCTCTTCCTTCATCACGACCAGAACCACCGCTGTCACTAATGTACTGATCTGTCCGAACCTTCTTACCCTTTCTTCCAGGTTTCTCAGATGGCATTTCGCCGAACACAAGAGCATTTTTGGTTTTTTCAACGTACTCTTGCCGTTTTTGTAACATCTCTTCCTCCTTTTGTCGGCGCATTTCTTCCAATTTGCGCTGTTCTTCTGTTTGGCGCATTTTAAATGCTTGTCTGTAAAATGGAATAAGCATATGTTATAGTTGCAAGAAAAAACAAATAGTTTTGGGCGATCGTAACCCTACCTTTCTTCTTCTTGTTTCCTTCGCAACATCTTTTCTTCTTCATCCAGTCTTCTAGCTCTAGCAACATGATACTGTGCCTGTGACAGTAAATCTTGACACCTCCTCGCTTCAGTTTCAGCAAGCTGGTCCATTCTGTCACCGTGGGCCGATAAATATTGGAAATATTTGTGTGATAATCCCAATTCATGGACTGCCTGTAGTACAGTGGTTAACGTTGATTTTTCATCTTTCAAAATTTGAGTTGCAAGCCGTTGAAGGACAAGAGCGATGTTGTAAAGTAATACGGTATCCTGTGGCGCCACACGCCGAGCCTGTACGCAAAAAATGTAGTCTATATCTGCATGAATTACTGCCATAATAAATAACTTGAGTTCCTACTTTACCTTTAATAACGTGAGTTTCGCCTCTTTTAATTTCCCAGCCTTAAAGTATGCTCTTCCTAAATATTGCAAGACTTCTACATGATGATATCTATAAAATTTCCTCAAGCAGTTCTCGTACTGTAAGAAAAGTTGTATTTATTTTATGTCTGCAGCATACAAAGTATTAGTAACATTGACATTACCATTTGAATTGCGCTGACAAATTGCTTCTGTTCGACATAAATGTGCGCAATATTCAGCCAAACGTCACAAAACTCCGCCGTAGCCTCTCTCACTTGAGCAAAAATATCTCGAGCTTCGTTCACACATCCTTTATGCGCAAGGACTGCACCAATTCCATTTGCTGCCCATATATTCTTTGGATCATTTCTTAACACCTGTACAAAGATATTCCCTGTATTTTCTGATAAAACCAAGGCCAGTAATAACGGTGAAAAGTGAATAATTACTTGTTTATACATAGCTAGTGCTCTGTCTTGATGTCTCTTCTCTCTTTCTTTATCTTTCCCACTTTGATGCAATGTTTGAAGCCAGATGTTACCCAACGCAATAAGGGAATAAGCATCTGTGCTCGTCGTCGGATTCTTCAAAATTCTTTCAAATTTCTTTTGACCTGGACCCCATTCCATTTTAGCCAAATGTAAATTGCCAAGAAGCGACCACGCATCCGGATGCTCATTATTAATACGTAGAGCATCCTTAAACCAATCTGATGCTTCGTAAATTTGTCCTTTATCTCTGGCCATACAGCCGAGTCTTAAATAGCAATCTACGTAATTTGGATGCTCTTTCAATATGTCCTTATACAATTTTTCTGCCCGATCAAAAATACAAAGGGCTTCGTTAAGACGAGCTAGATTGTACGTCGTGGTTACTGCTATCGAATTATAATAAACCGAGTCGTGTAAGGCATCAGCTTTTGAACGTGCTAAAGATTCTTCTAAATTTTTTCTGGCCTCTTCCAAATTTCCAAGTCTGATAACATAAGAATGTGAGAATACAATATGCAGACTTTGCTTTCTCTTATGATAAATGTAAAGTATATATTTTGTACATTATGCTTACCGGTAATGGAGAGCTCCAACGTTATTTAATATTTCTGGTGGAATATCAGCCTGTACTTTTTCTTTTAATATTCTGGTTGCTGTTCCATATGCATTTAAGGCTGCATTCAGATCACTTTGTTCCAATATCTGTGCAAGTTCAATCCAAGCTTCTACATCATCTGGAAATTGTTCTGTAACTTTCCTGAGGTGATTTTTGGCAATGTCACGTTTTGACTGTGAACTAGAATTAGCGTAAAGCGACCCGAGAATCTTCATTGTTTCATAATTCCCTGGTTGTGCCTTCAGTACCTTCTCAAAACATTGGGCTGCCTTGAATAGAAAATATAAACAGAAAGAATCAATCATGTTGTTCTATTATTGATCATCATTAAGATTATTCGATCTTCCATCATATACTTACATTTTCAGCATCACCCCGATAAACGTACATTTGACCTAAGCCAAAATGTGGTAATACGAACACAGGTGGTGCAAATTGTGTTGCTTGGTAATAATATTGAAAGGCTTGATCATAATCTCCCTAAATTGGAATCAATATGGAATTAATAGATAGTTTGAAAATTTCATCTATTTTAATATATCGCATACTTACTTGAACATGAAATGCTCTCGCCAATTGATAGCAGCTTTCTGCCCTCATTGCTTCATTTTCTGTATTATGAAATGCATGTAGGGCCAAGTGTTGAACCTTGTTATAATCTTTCTTGAAGAAAAAATGATTCGCCAAGTGGTTCAAAACCATTGGATTTGTAGAATCAATTGTGTATGCTTTTGACAACATCTGTACACCAGTTCTAATGCTGTCAGGAAGCTGTTGATTTAGTTTCAGAACAGAGAGGCCGACCAATGCACCAACACATTGACCATCCAGTTGTAAAGCTCTTTCAAAAGCTAATCTTGCTTTCTCCTGATTATTTAACTTCATGAAACAATGTCCCATTCCAAGTCTCACAGCAGCAGGACAATTTGGATTAGTTCTAAGTGCTTTCTTATAAAATGCAAGAGCACCTCTGTAATCCTTTTTATTAAAGGCAATGCACGCTTTACCAAGTAATGATGGGATATTATTTGGAGACTGATTCAATACAAAATTAAATTGTGCATCAGCCTGTTCCATTTTATCACCTTCCAAGAGGCAAAAATATGCACGCCCCAGTAAATGGTTCTTTAACATAAATGTTTTGTACATTATTACCAAATTATCTAGCTAGATCAATTCTTCCATAGAGCAAACCCGGAGCAATATATACCTGATCATACATAATAATTTTATCAGCAGTGGTATACAACAATGTTGCCTTTGTAAAGAGGTCTCTCTTTTTATCTTTATTCTTCTCTCTATTGGCTTCCTGGACATAATAGGCAGCCAACATGTCCAATGCACGCATCTGATCTTTTTCATAGTCACGGTAGTCAATGTTTGCATCGATTCGGGAAGATTCAAGTATTTTAATGAAATCCTCAATTTTATGTAATTTATAGTATTCAAGCTGTAAAAAAAGATGAGAGCAAATGTTTTGTGTCCACTACTTAGCAAATATAATGAATATAACAAATATATAATACATACGGCCAAATTGACCCAGATATTAAGCTGTGCATGTTCTTGACGTAATATACCAAGAACTTCATCGCCATCAGGTAACTGATCTAAATATAGTTCTATCACCTAAGAAGAGAAAAAAAGTAACGACTATACATTATTTACTGTCTATGTCAATGAGGAACAGAAGTTAACACATCTACAAAATTTATCTACTTGATCTTCATAATGTACACACAATATGTATCTGAATGTAATCTCTTATGGTATCGAAGATCTAGGAGTGATGTTTTTAAGGAGAGAAAAATACACTACTCAGGCAATATGGTAAAATATTTAATGGTCAGAGGTCCTAGAAATCAGTGTTTATTACATTCCTTGGCTATCACAATCAATGACGTTTAATGTTATGATACAAAATATGCGCATATTACAAATATTGTTGCATAGTTGATGCTAGGAAATATTTTGATAGCTGTAATATTTGTGGAGCAAGAATGGGATTCAGATGGCAATTAATGTTTATTTAAAAGATTTGAAACAAAGCGTGTGATTTTATACGATAAAACAAAATTGTTGGTACTACAATAAAAATACAGCTTTGTTGTATGTGCCATGTACACTGGGAGGTGTATGATTCTCAATGCGGAACACATCCACCGCCGAGGTTATGTTCACCAGTAAACCTCGTTGTTTCGTTTATACACAAACTTTGATTTGCACTCGATGAAGGTTTCACATAGAAGGACGTTTTAAACTATCGAAGGGTGGAATGTGCTTATGAAACGTGGGATTATTCACCTCATCTGTGTCACGAAGCGGAATCTCTATGGAGCCCGCCATTACGGCTTCTTTACTAACTCTGGAACCGAAGTAAACCATGAAAGCCAACGTGTTCAATGATAATTATAAAGACCAAATTAACACAGAAATCCAATCCAACATTTTATAAAATGCATTTACGGTTTATATCACATCTATCATAGTATTTTTTATTGGAAAAGTAGTTTTTTCGATTTATGGAACTCATTAAAAGAAGACTAACGTAGTTGCTTTTTAACTTTGGGGCAACCAATCCTGAATCAGAACACAATTGTAACGGCGGGTATTATAACCAGTTGAACGAGAAGAAGCAAATTAAGTAATGTGGTCGTAACGTGTTCTGTGTTTTAATAAGAAATCTAGTGGCTAATGAAGGATTAAGTAATTATTAACATCATAATAATGATTGTAAAGTTGGTCAACGCGCTTGACCCTACGAATAGTATCGCGTTCGTTTGATTCAAACTTTCTATACTCACTTTCTGTTTCTGACAAACGAGGTAAGCAAGTGAATTCGCTAAACAAAGGCAAGGTTCACATATACAAAATTGCATGGCAGAAATTATCAGATTTATTATGAGCATTTGTGACAAATCTTTACTCAACCTTCCAATAATCACAATTATCTTACATTGGTTGATTTCTTCATTTACTACAACCAAGAATTCTGATCAAAATTAGTATTTTCAACAGAAATTTTTTTCAGCATGTAAATACAAATGTGGAGTGGGGAATATGGCAGATATATTTGAACAAAAGTTTGGAGCATTGGCGGGTAAGAAACAAATGCGTCAATAGCGGTGAGTACATTTTTTAATTCCTTTGGAATATTTTTTTACGACAGTCTTTATTCGTACGCATCATATTTCATATGATGATGTTGCATTTTCCCATATACTCTAAAGATTGGAGCAGATTATTCTCTATACCATATGCATAATTGATTTGTTTAATTTATTTCAAAAAAATATACATAATAGTAAAAATAACGTTTCAATACTGCGTGGACGACATCGGAACGCGATGGAACGCGATATTCATATACAGCAATTCATATATGTAACATTAATATTAATTATTACTTAACAAATGTTCATGTACAAATTGGAGGTTACGTTAACTAATATGAATTTTATAGCAATTATATGACTTATTATTTCTCGTGCAAGTAATATTTTAACCATATTTATATCTAAACTAATCTGAAGAATTTTGTAGGTTGGATTTAACTAAGGCTAGGTTATAAACTATATGCGAATCTAGTAGAATTTCTCGCGTCACATCGCATTTTCCACTCGAATAATTATAACATACTTTTGAGCAATAAGATTATTACATCATCTTAAATGTACAAATTAGCATGAAAGGAAATATATAATGCTATATATACGAAGGTTGTTCGGTAAGTAAGAACGTTTCAAATCAAAGAATTGCACCGTCGTGGGAACGTACAATTTACACGCATATAATTTAAAGTTTGCTAATACAATTATAATTACCATCCTGACGTAATTAAAATTTTGATAAAATAATATGTCTGATATTATCGGTATTGTATATGCACGTAACGCGTTTAACAGGAGCAATTTTACAGCGTATTTAGACTTTTTGCTCACCCTGTAAACCTTTCATGACATTCCAATGGCATCGTTCAGCAATCTCAACAAGTACTAAATTATCAGCTATTGCAGAATTATAAAAATGTTTACAAGTTTGACCTATTTTTCTTATTACGATAATGAACGGGGGTAATCCCTGTGTAGTGATTACGGTATATGTATGATTTAATTATCATTTATGAGTTGATTTTATTGACTGCGCGACTCCGTGATTAGTGAAAATATTTGTATGGGCAGACTGCTGCCTCAACGGTTATAATTTACGAGTTAACACGTACTGGAAGTCCATATGCATACCGTTCATTCTGTAAATTTTTAAGTCCGTCGTATCCTTCCTTTTCGATCAACCTTCGGTCTAATTTATAATTAGCTATATACCTAGATCGATACTAGTTACGTGTAACAAGTATTTACGAACATTTTCGCGATACTGTCGAAAATGAAACTTTATATACGTATGTATGAGCTTTGAGCCATATGTGAAACGAATATACATCGTGCTACGTCCGTTTAATCCTACAATCGATTTAATGATAAAAGACTTTGACATTTGGCACAATTTCCCTCCGCAACCCCCCCAATTCTCTCCCCTCTACAGTCGTTGGAATATTCTATGAACATCCATCGACCTTAATGGTAATAGAAATGCCAATACCTAACACGGTTCATACCACGGCTTATCGTTAGGTTTACAATAGGTTTAATACGACTATCTAGAAAACAATGTTTTAGATTGTGCTTATTAATCGTACGTATCATGCCGATATATATATAAATACTCTTCCGTGCTATTTAAGGACCCTCGATTTCTTATGTGCATGAAGTCAGGCGTTTTGAACGAACGAGATTGCGCGGTTATTTATCTAGGCAGTTGTTCCTCCCCGTTATTAATTACAGGCAGAACCGCTGTTCCCGTTTGCAGCCTGAAATGGTCACATATTTAATATACATGTTTGACTGCTGGTCTGAAAAAAAAAAATTGTCCACGTCGACAATCCTCAGGCAGATGGGTCAGTTTCCCGCGTTTATAGCCGAACAAATGGCAGTAGCGCGATGATGCAGTTCGTTCGTTAAAGAGCACTGTACGCTTTTTATTGATCGCTCAAATTCTCAATTTCTCTCGCAAAAAAAGAATTCATCTGCAAAGTCGGCCCACTCTACGCTATTTTATATGAACACGGAGCCGACGTTTACAACGTCGGTCTTTTCCGAATTATGTCGACCGGTCGATAAAAATTTGCCTACCACTCTAATACTCCTCGCTTCTTCTCTCGCCGGCTTTTTTACTCGCGTCCCATCTGCCCTGCGAATTTTTCACGTCCGGACCGTGCACCCCTAACGGTCTCACCCCCGACAAGTATCAAGGTGAGCGAACAGTGCTGGCGTTCGTATTTAAATATGTATTGGAAGACACTCGCGGCATTGATCTCGATGCTACCTTTAGATTCGCCTGACTCCCGTAAAAGGAAGTGAAGGCCGTGTCGGAACTGACACTTAGGGGTAAACTCGTCGCGTCCATTGTTTCCCTTTCACTGCCGAGGGTCGATGCCCTGAGGTCAAGTGTCCCACTGACACCTGACATTCCTGAACTAGTGGCCATCTCCACTTCACCGACGTCCGGGTGGGACATGTGTCTTAAAATGATGTCACTTCGGTAATGACCGTGCCAAAAATAATTTGTCAATAATCTCCAAGTTATTGCCGATGACAAAAATGATAAAAAAAATGTATAGCGGAGGAAGGATTTTTGTCTAGAATTTGATTCATAGATTTGCAAGCCGGGACCATGCAGTGGTCTGCGTGTGATGGACGTGAGTTTCGCAATGACTGCTGGTGTTTACACTATTTTCGTGAATGACGTGAAATGCTGCTGATGTTTAAGATTGACAAGGAGTTTTGTTATACTTTACCTGTAATCTGGAGCGGGTAGTTCAATGTGCTGCCTCCGCGAGTTGGAGGACATTGGCGTTCTCTTTATTGCGTATATGTATATGCCGGTCATTGTAAGGGTGTACGAGACGAAATACAATGCGTGAAACTGGAACAGAGATTGAAAGGAAAGCATTGGTATCCGCGGAGTTGTCTCTATTACGCTCGCGCGAAACGTTATCTACTGGAATTCGTGTTCGTTTTCAGGCCGCAGACGCGGCCTCGGTAGAATGATCGATAAAACTTCCGAGGCGAGCGTATTCGTCTACGGTTATGATCGTTACAATGTGTCAGGGAGAATAAGCTTACCTTGTATTTATGAATGAGCATGCCGGACAAAATGTTGAATGAATCTGCAGTTAACAATGCCAGCTGCAACGCTGTAGCCCCGGATTCGAACAATATGACCGGCACCAGGGAAAAGAATACGAACTGCGTGATGCAGTAAACTACTAAGAACGTAATTACTGGTGCATTATCCCAGTGAAACGATTCGAACTGAAGCCTCTCGAGCACGCTTCTACAAGGATCATAAAGATGATAATTACTAGACTGTATAAACATTTTGATAACGTGGTGCACGGTTACGTCAGCGATGATATACTTACATTTGCATACAGCTCAATATCGTGCCGAAGAATCCTATCATGCCAAGGTACTCGATAATATCCACCGTTTTAACGGCCAATTCCTGCAGCACCGTCGTTACAGAGAATAATACTGCTCCGCCCAGACAAAGCATATCGCCAACCAGTTGATTTTTTCCTTTATAAAGAATCAGATGAGTTACGATAAAACGGGTGAACATGACTCAGAGATCGTTAGATAGTATCGAACGAAATTGCGTTACCTGTAGATGCTGGATCTTTATTGTCATCGATTCCTGCCCATACCAAGCAACCTACACCCATTAAGCACACTGATACGCCAACGATGTGCACCATACGATATCTGACGCCAAGAACTAGGCAGGAAAGTGCCAAAGCGACGGGAATTGCAACACAGTCCAGGAGCTGAAAAATATACGCATTACGCGACGGTGCACGTGGAAGGTGTGAACTCTAATGCTGTGACATTTACATTGAGCCGCGTGACGGTGTAAATGGAAGCACGAGCTCGTTACATTCATAGGGTTGCTCAAATGACTATGGCAATGTTGCGAGAAAGCGCGAAATTGTACGTACCTGTATACTGGCGAGACTGGTGAATTGGTGTGACGATGTTATAAGCGTGCATGCTTCAACGTCAATAAGCGCTAACAATAAGTACCTCCAACCGCGAGCCCTTATGACAGAAATTAGGCCGTTTCCGACACCTCTGCACGACATCCACGTAGTATAAACTAGGCACATCATAGCGTAGTGTGGAAAATTTTGCCCTATTCCACGACAAATAACGATCAGCTTCACAACTCACCACCCAATACCTATTCATTAAACAAATCAACTTGCCTGTTGGAAGAGACAACTGGTAGGTAGTGTTGATGTGATGATTGACCAGTGTCATGAAGCACAGTACCATTGACAAGAATTGTCCCATTATTATCGCCCGCCATACTGCCCTGAAAGTCAAAGGAAAGCGTCGAAACAATTACGAGAAACAATCGTCGAATATACAATGAAATCCATTGAATCCTACTCTCAGCCGCGCAACAGTAAACAATCCTTTATCCCACCGGAACGACAAACCGTCTATGTACGTGTCGCGAGAGGGTGAGTGGGACGGAGGAACGCAACCGATGAGAATGCGGAACAATTTCCCGGCCACTGCCTTCGGACATTGCCTATCACTGTTTCGCCTAGCGGTAACAACAGCAAAGCGAGCCGGCGAGAGGAGACCGCGTGCACGGATAATGACGCCCGAGGCTGGCCAGAATCAGAGAGGGTGGCCGTGATAGCGAAAAACCCGGCACAAAGGAACCTATCGCCGTGCTCGAGGAGGCGGGCGAGGAGGAAGAGGGTAGTAAACAGCCGTCACTTTTAAAATAGCCCCCCAACAAAGAGCGGAGTGCCTTGCCGCCTCGTTAGCCGGCGCCACGAAAGGGGGGTGGGTCGAACTTTGACCCCTTTCGCGGCGGATTTACGCGCCTCCCGGGGCAATCACCGTTGACGTACCACTGTCCCAGCTCCGATATGTAATTCTCGATCTTGTCGCAGACGCCGTTCCTCGGCTGCATCGTCGAATTTTGCCCACCGTGCCGATCGCCCGCTGACACTCCCATGCCATGGTGCATCTTCACCCTGAGGCTTTTCACCGGCGGGTAAGAGAGGCGCTTGCGCGACCACCTCCTTCCCTCCATCTATCCCGTGCCCGAGTGCAACGACGTCGCTTTTCCATTTTGCACGGCGGCCCATTCGGGATGCTTGACGGAGAGAGAGGGAGGCAGAGAAAGGGGTGGAAAGTGGAGTGAGCGAGAGAAAGAGGTAGAGAGAGAGAGAGAGAGAGAGAGGGTTTGCGTGTGCACGATGCTCTATGTAGGTGGGTGAAATCGAGGCTGGTTTCAGCGGAGTGTAGACATCACTGACGACATCGTTCACGGCATTGCACCCGCATTGGTCCTTGAATCCGATTCCTTCCGCCGAGAATTAGATAGTCGATCGACTACGCTCAGGGTGCCGGGCGGGAGGTTGACGCACGCTTGAGAGCTCTGATTTCCTGAAGAGGCGGGGGTTGGGCGCCAGGCGACGGCGAACGCCGCAGGAAGTAATTACGAGTAGGTGGGCGAGAGTCGGAAAATGAAAAGTTAAAACACCGCAGAAATGGGGGGAAAAAGAAAAGCTGTGCCTCTCGCCTCCGGAACGCCTCGGCAACAACCTCGATTAATTGCGGCGGAACAAGTGCGGGAACGTAATTGCATGTGCGTGCATGACTCGAAGTGGGCCTTTTTAATTCGGATGTTTTTCGTTGGAAAGGATTCGGTACGAAGCGTAGGGGAGACCGTCTCGCTCTTTTGCCGGGGACGGATTTACGAAATAATGGAATAAAGAAGTACGTCTTTCTTTATTCTCAGGTAGCCCTGCCGTAGAGTTTTATTTACAATATATTGACATTCTCTCGGATATATAGTACGTGAGTTCAGTCATCAATAATGTTCAAAAAAGTTGGTTGTTCTCTTTCGATATAGGAGCGAAGATTTTTTGCACATTATATAAACTTTAAATATGTTCAACTTACTTAAATGTTACATCATATCTCAAACGTTAATCGCAACATGATAAATTATGCACAAGTATCGGCTTGGTCGACCCGATGTATGAAAAGAAGGCAATTTTAACGCTGTGAATATGTAGATTTGTGCAGTCGTTTCTCTTCATTTTCTTTTTCCTTTTTCTCTTTTTTTTTTTTTGTTTTAATGACCGATCAACAGTGTTGTCAATTGATTACCTATCTAGAGAGGAAACTCTTCGTCGTCGTAGCACCGAGTCACACTTATGAAGTTGGAAAAATATGTTAATTTTTTATCGATTTCCGATTACTATCGCGCGCGCGGCCGCCGACGCGACCGCCGCATAAACGTTCATTTATGCATCAGATTCACACCTCAGGAAGTCTGTGTACGATTGGAGTAGCTTAGACAAATGTCGAATGGAAAATATACGTATCCGTATGTGTGTGTATGCGGCCGCGCGACCGAGTATCATCGCGGCCGCGATATGATATAAAATGTAGAGTTCCAGAAGTTGGTTTGATTTAATGCGATTAGAGAATGCTAAACTCGCGCGTTTTACAACTAGAAATTGACGCTACGATTATCGAAGACGCCATAGGAGAGATCTGTCTTCTTTGTCAAGTAGGATCAATTGGTCACGTTCGGCACGTTCGTCATGCCATCGAGGTACAATAAAAAGTTCCTATCTATTTCTTCTTGGCCTCCTCCTCTACCGCCTCGTTCTGCTTACGGAAACAGTCGCCTACGGGGAAGAAGTCCCAACACCTCTGTTGATACATATTCCACACGTACGTCTCTTGACCAGTGTACTCGGTGTCCGGTTTATTGATCAAGTGCATGAGGAAGAACCTGTTGCGCAAAAAAAGAACCGATACATGTATACATCATATATAGGTTTGACCCAATATAGGCAAAGTATATATGTCGCAGCTGCGGAAGCTTACATGTAATTCGCAAGGTTGTGCTCTTGTTGGACATGGGTATCGAACCCGTGCGGTACCGTGTCGAAATATTCTTTCCCTAAACCGCATATGAAGCAATTGCTCTCCATATTTGTTTTGACATTCTCGAGTTGATCACGAAGCTCTCCGAAAGCATCGATGATCAAACCTGGAAACGAACAGAATTACAGCAGTCGTCCTGCCAAGAGGATTGTGACGTCAAAAGGAAACAACTAAGACTGATGTATCTACCCTGAATGATGGCAAGCAGAATGACAATGACGAAGAAGAAGAACGTAATGTCGAACATGATACGATACACTTCGTAATCGTCGCCATCCGGTTCTCCGATTTCATCACCGATACCACCGCCAGCTCTCACACCTTTGTAAAGATGGAACACAAAGCACTGGAAGGAAAAACTTGATCAGCATCCAACAGTTTTTACGTAATGAATGGAATTATTCGTATGCAATTATTTTTTACCGTGAGCATGTCGTGACACTTCTTGTCTACTTCGTCGTCTTCTTCTTGAATATAAAATTTCCTAAAGAAATTGAATGCTATCACGGTGTATATGTACACCACGATCGTCAGTAGCATCACTGTCAGCACCAGTTGCTTGCCATTGTGCGTTACTGATTGCAAGATCGTTCTCAGTGTCTTGAAACCTACTGCGACGTCTAGTAAATGTGCGGCAAAGAAGAAGTTGTTGTAATTGCCGAGAATAGAGAAGGTAAAGTACCACAAGCTGTACAAAAATGCCTGAAAAGTGAAGACAATGTAGATGTAACCTGTCATCAAGTCTCATAATTTCGTTACTAGCATCCAACTTACGTTGTCCGTGATCGTGACACCAGCTTTCCAAATTTGATATCTCCAATCGATATTTACAATGCTGAAAAAGTAGGATTTTTAAATAGCACTTTGCGTAAAGGTCAAAATTGTTGGAAGTTAATTAAGCTATACTTACAAATGGATCAATCCCGAGCCCTCTTCCTCTTGCTGGCTGAACGACGTTTTCTCCATTCCAAGCAAATTGCTTATATAATCGAAGTCGTACGTCTCGCTATATTTCTGTCGCACTTTCTTCTTCACAAATTTGTCCCAATAATTCACGGGGAAGGTCTTCGCCGATATCACCATTTTATCCCAATGAGCCTTGATGTCGTCCTCTTCCGGCGTTTCAGCAATATACAAACCATCGAATTCGACACGTCGAGCGATTTCCTTTTCTCGCTTGAAGATAGCCAACGGAACCTGCGTCGGAAAATAGCACAATGCACATGCTTGACCGTACAATATATAAAGTATTAAATTCGAAGTCTAATGAAGCGCAAAAAGTACCTTGAGGTGATAGTACGCCACCAACATAGCGAGAGAGACGATCGAGTGAAGAGCAGCCATGAGTCTCATTACGTGAGCCATATAGTAAAAGTCCTCCGCCACCTCGACAAACTCGAGTGGATCCTCTTCGTCTTCCTCGGAGCCGTCCTCCCCACTTCCGCTGCCCATTTCCATCCCACTGCCACTCGCACCGGAAGGACCCTCGCCCGACATTTCCGCCAGCAAGTCGGCAATGTCGCCACTACCCTCACCGTCGGAATCCGCGGCCAACGAAGTTACCTGCAAATCAAAAGATTACGAGCGGATGGCGTAAAATGAGAAATCTCGATTGACCTCGCCGGATATTGGAACGGGCAGGATTCTCAGAAATACTGGAATGGAGATACAGGACGAGGTAGGGTTCTTGTTGAGCAATACCGTCATACCTTATAGAAGAGGAGCATGAAGTTGATGCAGAAAGCCAAGACCAAAGCGACGTATTTGAGATTGTAGAAGTTTCTGGCCAAGAAGGAGACGATGCGGTGTGTGTATTCGGAGAAATCGATACTGGAGGCTGCCGAGGGTTCTGCCGAGGTTTCTTGTTTGGCTTCGGCTTCCACGGCTGCCATGGCAGCTTGTTGAGCCGCTGCTGCTTCGGCCGCGGCCGCAGCCTGAGCTCTCGCTTGCTCTCCGCTAAAAAAAAATTGGCGCAATATTTACATACCTATAGTGTACCGAGCTTTGAAACAATTTTGATGAGAATTTTCTCTGAGCTTAGTACCCCAATAAATCTGCCAAGGTCGCAGGTGCTTCCGATGTGCCGCCTTCTTCTGCCTTTGCTCCCTCTTCTTCAACCCCTTCGTCTGGCGTGCTTTCACCAGTTTCTTCTATGCTTGACTGGGGTGTCGAAGTGGGCGATTCGTGTGGTGCTAACTTTATCTGCCCTCCTTCTTCTTTCGTTATATCCATTCCGAAGGCTTGCATCTGCAGAAACGAATAAATGGTCATAGGAAATAATCGGTGTTATTCTCGAAATGTTTGTATAGAGACCGAACCTGTAGATTCGATTCATCCGGTGTTGGCGGTAAAGCGGGCAAATGTCTCAACGGTTTCTCTTCCTCTTCCTTAACTTCGGCAACCGGCTCGTCCACGTGCGGTCCTCTCATCAACGTCAACAGCAGTCCCATGAAATACTTAATTACGCAGCCAAATCCAAAGCCAGAGTAGTAAAACGCATAGAATATCATTTTGAAGAATCCGACAAAGAGTTCCGGTATCGTCATTTGTTGCATCTCGGCAATCTTATTCTTAATATTCGTGGGAGAGAACATGGAGAAGAAGAAGAATACACCGTCCTTGAAAGCCTGAATGCCGCGCCTGATGGGATCTTTATTCCTCTCCTCATCGTCCTCCGTCATGTAAGTGTAAGACGATTCCCTGGCTTTTCCTATTCCCCCACTCTCCTCCACGGCCATGAGTGCGCTCGCGTGCTGCATTTCAAAGATGGCATCCTCGCAGAAGTTGATGAACGTTTCCAATTTCTCCTTCTCGCCCGCCTCGACTACCGTGTTGTAGAAGTACGTCCTCTTCGACTCCTTGATCTGTGGCTTCTCCCACTGTTCGATGTTCGACTCCTTGATTTCGAAGTACACTCGCTCGATCTTCTTGTTGCCGCCTAGAATCTCGATCCTGCCCAAGAATGGCTCGAAGTAATTCAATACGGAACCGGCCGTTTCAAGGAACCTCGCCAGTCTCGGCTCGTTCGGCATGTGTTCGGACAGGTTCGTCAGAAGTACAGCGAGATTAAATCCAATTTCCTTCGCTGGCTCGTGGAATCGATCCATGAACGCAACGTAATTGATCTTGCCATCGTGGTTTGTCTCGCAGCAGGCCAAAAGGAATTCGATCTCGTCACTGAAAGAGAGCCAGACATTTCACGCCATTCCATTTACGCCGTTGTCGAAAAATATGGAAAATGACACTTACTCCGTATAACTCTTCTGCTGTTCCATCTTCTCCTTGAAATCTTTCGGATACACCCAACCATCGTTGTTCAGATCAATTTCCAAGAAGCTCGGTGAAGAGACGAGATCTTTCAATTTGAGGAACATGTCGAAGTACTTCAGGATCAGTTCGACATTGCTGGCAGACTCGACCAAGGTGTCAACCATCTGTTTTCCGATCGTACCATTCACCACGTTACCTGTTACGAGACACATGACGTGTAGATTTAAATCTGAAAAACTCGCGAGAAGAGGGGACGCTACAGCACTGCTATAGAAATACCTTCAAGCATAGAGAGCATCATGGTAATCATGTCCTTTTGCAAGTTCAGTAACTCTTTGAGCAAATCCACTTGACTGGAGTGTTTGGACAGCTTGTCCTGCATGTGGGAAAAGAGAAAGAGGAAACCGCCGACGGCGTCCCACAATCTTGAATGAGCTAGAGCCTGTTGATTCTGTGCGCAAGGACCCTGGATAACTTCAGTGAGGGTGTTAAAGACCTGACTGGCCACGCCTATTGCTTTGAAGAAGTTCGCTTTGCCGGCAGGATCGATCAGCTCCTTACTGGAGTAATGCCAGTAGAAGTCCATGATGGATTCTTGAAGACGTAGCAAGTAATCGACAGTGCAAATTACCACGTTTACGGTTGTTGTGTTGCCAGCCTGAGTTCTCAAATAATTCTGCCAATCTAAACAGACGAACCAATAATGTAAAAATACATCAACTACTCCTTGATTAATTTTGGACATTTTTTGGAGACTCTTTGAGCTATGTTTAACATTCGAAGGATATAAATGATCATTTTAAATGGTAATCATGTCGCTAAGATTGAAGTTTAGAAATACAAACCGAGATTGTGGCCTTCGCAAGTCAGTTGGATGAACCTGAAGAGAGCGCAGGTAAACTCGGCATCGTGCATATTTTTCTCGCCAGCTGCGCCCTCCGATCCGACGCCAAGACCTTCAGCTTTTGTATTTCTCTCAAAGGCATCCAAGTCCAAGACACTGCAGGAATTCATCAGACCAGCTATCGAAGTGAAGAAACCGACGTCCTTCTTCTCCTTCAAGTGGTTCAGCATACCCCGCTGAATCTCAATGTTGCCACCGCGAAGAATAGAAATTCCCAATTCCAAGGTCTTCATGACCATTTCACTTGGCACACCTTTGCAGGCTGATATGTGAAGCAACACCATCTCGGCCACACCACGATTGGCAAGGCGAGCTTGATGGAACAGCAACTTTTGTTTCTCCATTTCTTGCTCCTGTACCAGTAATACAACAATCATTGAACAAATAGGTCATAGTTATCGTAAATCTCAGAAACATCGTTAGGCACGAAAGCACATCGTAAACAACTTCCTTACCATGAGTTTGTGCATTGGCCTCTTAAGTTAGCAAGAAAATGACAAAACGTTTAGTTAGGTTTGTTGATAATGTACATTAACTTGGGTGCGAGCAGGATTTGTCAACGTGTGTATGTTTGCCTACGTGGTCTTGCTACCATAATTATTTTACCATGAATGAGCAATGCAGTTCTACCGCAACAGGGATTGTGATCAACATCCTAAAGTACTTTCGTTGCAATCATACGTCTAAATGACATCTATTTAACTAAATTTTGTACATGAAGAGTGGGATCAGTAAGCGGAGAATGGGAGTACTCGCAGTAACTACTTAACCTTACCATAAGTAGCTTATGCGTCGGCTTGTAGTCAGATAGTGAGTTGGAAAAAATAGGGCAGTTATTAACATGTTGAGAATATTCACTTAAGCTTCGGACAATTTTTCAATACTGTCAATAGGCTATGTCAATTGTAGCATCAGTTAGAACCTGCACTCTTCCAGTATCGATTGTTAGTCGTGGAAGTAAGAGTGTGTTATTCAACCGACGAAGATACTCACGTGAATCGACGCTGCACCTTCTTCCTCCCCGCCACCTTCCTCTTCGCCTTCTTCCTCTTCCTCGCCGCACGACTTCGATATAATTTGAGCGTAGCTCATGTACAGTATGTCCTCCTGAAGAGCACCGGATCGTTCCGTCATCGCTCCCCGACAGAACGTCGTTACCAATTGCGTGAGTGGATCTGGTTTGCTTTCGTCTTCGTCTTTGTCCATCTTCTTCAACTCTGCGTCCTCGAACGATTGCTGCAATCGAATGCAAGTGTTATCTCAATAATCCCATTCCGAAGCCAATCATTGACTTCAATATTATTCTTTACCGTAAGATCTTCAATCATAACTTCTTGGCCCACATTTTCATCCTGCAGCCAGAGCTCGTAGTAGGTTCTTGCAAAAATGTTGATGGCCCGGTGCCTGAAATATTTTAGGCAGTTGACGGAGTTTGTCATGGAAGTGTAAAATCATGCACTTGCAGTATGGTTATATTGGATTTTAGTACAACGTGCCATTCGTTATCGAGTTACCTTCTCAACTTGTACAAGGGTTCACTTCGTAGACATGCAATAGCAGCTCTCTTTCTTGCCGCACACAGCACACGATTCCATCCATCGCGAGATGGCGGAGGTTTGGTAGCCTGTCAGCAGCATGCACACACAACTAAATATGTCAAAACGCGAGAAACATTGTCGAGGTCAATCTGCATTAGTTTCCCTATAAACTCACATGTTAATATGTTACCGTGTTTCTTTACTTCACACAAGTTAATACAGTCAGTAATGTAGCGGATTAACGAAATACGATTATGTGGATTACAAAAGCTTTACAAATAAATTAATCATTGCATAACAAAAATAGGAAATAATTGCAATAATGAAAGAACGTACAGAACCCAAACAAAGTAATACGAGCATGAGACAGAAAGAAAATGGGATACCTGGGCAAGGAATGTAGGGAAGTTTGGCGGAAACAAGCGATTACCGCTCGTTTACGTTGTATTGACACCACGGATCGGTATTGACTCTTGCTCTGCTGTTGCGGATGATCTATCTACTCGGAAGTAAGAACAAAAGATATAAAAATACAAATAAACGGAACAAGCATAAAGCTAATCGAAGAGAAAAAAGCCGAAAAATTAAGAACAATATATTTAACCGCATTGTCATTACTAATCGCCTTGACGAAATATCTGAGAAAAAGCGACTTACCATGTGTAAACCATATAGTACTTTTGCCATGTCAGTGATCCGTGCCACGACATCCTCCAATTGTTGAGCCTTCACGGGTTCCATGACATCCTTCTTCTGGCCCAGCTTTGAGTACAGATAATGTTGCCAGGACATTTCGTCGGCAGGATCGATCTTGTCAGGCAAGGTGAGCTGCGTCTTGGCGAACTCGCCAATCTCGTGCTCCGGCATCTTCTTGAGGAACCTATCCTTGCAGTGCTGCACCAATTCCTGCTCGCGACCAGCGAACAGATTCAGGCCCACCGGCAGCAATCTCTTCAGACAGGCTACCATCAAGGATGCCTGTACCTCCTTATCCTTGTCCCTCTTCTTGTCGCGATGCTTCTTCTTTTTCTAAAATATCACCCGTGCCGTTAGCTAGATACCACACGATTGAAAAAATAATACTCCTACCAAGGGGCCAAACATCCACTACTCCCGCACTATGTACACGTAGTGTTAACTACTTTGGAGGGCGTTAGAACATATAGGTTCACATGAATCCTTGCCTTTACCTTGCCGCCTCCTGACGGTGGACCGCCGTCCGACACTGTGGTCGACCTTCTAGTAGCCGTCGGCATTATTAGTACCATGTTATCGATTTCGTTCGCGGATATGAAGTTCTGCTCCTCGCGCAGGAAGTACTGCGATTTCGACCATATGTTAAATATCGCTGCGACGTGGTTATAGAGATCCTCGGCGTCGGATATGTTATTTCTTAGCCAATGATTCCTCTGCAGATCAACGTACTTGATCAGCAAGGGATAGAACGAATATATATCGCGAACGAGAAGCTGCCAGTCTTCCTGTATCTGAGCCTCTACTTGCGAGGTGTCGTCGGTCGATGACTTAATGAAGCCGCGCAAAGATTCCTCCTTGTGGAACATGTTGTCGGTTCGTTTCCTGACGCGCTCCGCTAACGGTAAGAACGGATCCTTAAGCAATTCCTCGGACGAGTTGATGATTATCTGCTGAGTGTAAGCCGCGATTCGCGTCATCCAGGGTGCGTTCTCGTTGCCGATGTTCTTTTTTATCAGCTTGAGAACGTTCTTCAGCAACTGATTCATATGATCGCTCGTCACCATACTGACGTAAGCGCCTTCGGTGGGATTGACGTTATCCGGCCCCTGGGCCCACCAGAAGGGCAGGTACGAGCAGAGAAGCGGTAGAATAACGTCGACGACGTGAGGCGCGTCGTTGTAAGTTTTATCGGACTCTACGAATTGATCCACTTCAGACAGAACGGTCTCCAGCGTCGGCATGCTGGATTCCATGCGCGTCATGACGTCCTGCGCTTCTAAGGAGTGATCGGCTATACGGTTGAGAAGAGAGTATTGATTATGTTTGTTGAGATGAGGCTCCAAATAGGCAACGGGGAAGCAACTTGAGAATGCTCCCAAGCAGGATCCCAAGTTGGGCTTGTGCCGTTCGATTTCGGTTTTCAAGTACTTTCGGTCGTGGGTCAATGTTGCGTCTACGCCGAGAGTGTAGAGGGATGCCAACATTTTGTAGGAGGCTACCTGAATTTCATCCACTGTAATCGAAAGGCGATGATTAGGTATCAGTGGAAACAAAGAGTGAAACTAATTTTTTTCGGTACAATGTGTTATATAGTAAGTGTTTACACAATGGCATACTTACGTAACAGATCACTTCCGTATTCACAAGCGGCAAGATGGTCGAACATTGCTGTAAGGACGGGAAGAACCACACGATTTATGTATGACAAGGAGGTAGATGTCTTCAGATGAGTTCCTCTAAGATGACTGTACTTCCCCTCCTGAAGGTTGAGAATAGTATGTCCTAGATCATCAGCAGTATTATTGAAGAACGTGAGCATAGACGTCCGAATGAATTCCGGACAATTTTTGACGAGACTCTTCGCGTCGATTCCCTTAACAAGAACTTGCAGACAGCGAACAGTTATCCTGACGTCAGCACCGAACGCAGCGAGCCTAGATCTCAATAAGCTGGCCAATTTGCAAAACAGAGCAGCAACCATTTCCTTCTCCTTCAACGATGCAGCTCCCACGTTATTCGTTGCTGTCGCAACGGCAATGAAATAATTTCTATGCGTGCTGAAGTATTTCTCCATTAAGGGCAAGACCACTTTGCTGAAGAACTTGATATCCTGAGTAGCGGTCTTGAAACTGTTCCTACGACTGAACGTGTCAGACGGCTTCAACAGTTTCATGTTGATCGTCGCTTTGTCCAGATAGGCAATCAACTTCTCGAGAAGCGAGTAAGCGAAACGTAATTCGACAGCTGCTCCAGCTCCAGCAACTTCGGACTCGGTGCCACCGCGATTAGGTTTGTGCAATTTGTAGCCTTGATACTGCAGATACTTGAGGAACTCTTGCGATCGTTCGCGATCCTTTCGTTTCTCCTTGTCCGTCAAGAGATCGTATGGCACGAGTTGTGGATGTATTCCTCCGCCTGTAATAAATGTTTACAATCCATCGTTATTATCCCGCTTCATCCTCACACGCAAAACAAATGATAGTCATATTTACGTACCGCAGGTGACTAATTCCTCTTTCTTCTTCTTCGCCCATATGTCGTGAGCGTTGTCCGCTAATCGTTCGGCCATGTTCTGCATTTCCCTGCTCAGGGTCAAGTTGGTCATGTCGACAGGGTGTGGATTGTAGTTGAATGGATTCGCAGAATCACCCTAAAAATTATAATAAAAAAAAATGTGGATTGAAACAATTATTTATATGAAGTTTATTTATTGGTAGTTAATTGTGTCAACATACTTGACTCTTGGACGATCTTCTCATAGAACTGCGATTTGTGGAGGGTACATCGACTTCCGCATGCTCAACACTCCACCCGATAGCTAGCAAAGCTTTCAAGCTTTCCCTGACTGGTTCCTTGTAACGCTCTCTCTCGTAATCGTTCAACATGTTATACGGCTTCAACCGAGGATGAGTCTTATTCGTATCCGACCACGAGTCACCGTAAGTCCAACCATTCTCCAATTTTCGACTGGCCCAAGCATCGTGATAATGCTCCGAGAACTTTTGCACAATCTGATTAAGATCGTTATTAAGTACCACGCTGAAAAAAGAGATGCATCGAATAATACTTGTGGACAAACAAAACACGCCAGGAGGAAATAACTATTTTTTGTTGTAAATAAAAGTTTAAAGTACCTTGACGTATTGATGGGCTGAGGATTATAAGGTCCGTCAGGTGATTGTGTGGACGCTGACTTACTGCCATACCATTCGTCATCGTAGTTCTTCGACAACGAATAATCAGGTGGCAGAGCACAACCGATGGCTGTCAAACAAGGCAATGCTTTTCCGAACAGTTCAGGGTCGTAGTCCATCTTGGACAGTGAATCGAATATGTTACTGAACAGAACCATGGTCAGTCGTTTCTCTTCGTCACTGGATGCACCGTATGCACCCTGACCTCCGGTCGATCCGTAATACTTGGCACAGCGTTCGTAATGCAGAGTGAGCAACTATGGGAACAATAAGCACAATTTGTCAGAAATTATTTTAATCAAATACGCCAACGTTGTTCGTTCACGAGTCTTACCCTCAAAGCCACGGTGGTGTATTCCGATAAGTTCGACACATCGACCGTCAATTTTCGCAACAACTTGAGCAGCATGCTCGGCTGCATTTGGCTGTAACCAAAAGAGTCGATGTACGAAAGGAAAAAAAGGCGAGGCAAAGTGTTAGAACATAAAATGAGAAGCGCTCGCTTCCCGAAAGGAATGTTAGTAAAACTTACGGGATATTTAACTCGTGGACTTCTCTTGGTAAATAAGGAAAGAACACAATTAATACTGAACCCTAGTAGACCAGGGGGTTTATCATTTACCTGGTTAAGGCGACGAGGAAGTCCGAGACCGCTTCACGCTGACCTTTCGTTAACATTTTGTTTTTGCTCAACCGATAGACGGTGTGCAACGTGGCGTCTAGCAAACTGGCGTAATTATCTGCTTCGTTATAGAATTTCGAATGTTTGATCAACAGAGGTAGAATACTGTTCCCTATGTAACGATTCATTGCCAGCGCCATGTCAGATTCGTAACCGTCATTCTAAACAGTAATAATGAAATATACTTCCCAAATCTGGCATCAAGAATAATCAAATAATTGTAAAGTCGTATATGTACCCTATCAAGCATCGTTGCGGCTCTGAGATCAGGCAAAAAGGCTTCTTCTAGAATCTTGAAGAATAATTCCTTCGTTTCAATACCATAGACGCGCTCTAAAAAGAGCACTATGCTTTGCTTGTGACCAGGAATCAATCCTGACGGCATGTCACTTTTCGGTCTTGGCTCTCCTGCAGCCGGATTGAGTAAGGTAAATCGAAGGGAAAGTACACCCTGCAGATCGTCCAATGGAACCAGAGATCTCAAAATAGCTCGAGCTCGAAGAGATTCGTTTTTGCCTGCAAGCAACATGTGACGTTACGAACATGTCACATCTCATCCAACTAGGATGTCATTATCATAACACATTACCAACGGACTCGGAAGGGTCCTCTGATAGTCATGCAGGAAAAGAATATTGCGTGCTGTTACACATACATGCTATGGCGTATGAAAGTGTCGAAAATTTCACTCGTGATTGTATGAAAATTATATGCAATGGTGTGACATGATTGTTGACAGAAACAGACAACTTTTAAACTTAGAGTTCGAACAAGTGTTTACCTTGTTCTATCACTGACGAATCAGGGGCACACCGTCCTAACAAATCGACCAGCGTGCAATAGAAATTCAAAATTGCAGCACCGGTGTCAATGTAATCCTCATCGTCATCGGACTCGGGCAAAGGATGTTCGAACTGCAGCAGTCCTCCATCGCTGTCGTCGTGTACCTGTTTCATACGCTAAGTTGATACCACATTAGTCTAAAATGATGCACATGCTATTATTCACATTATACATACACAGAGTATACAGTACCGCTCAGCGATAAACATTACATCTTACACATAGCTTACTTCTAACAAACATTAACTTTTTACGAGCCGATCGATCCAATAGTTTCCACGATCACACACACATATCACATATACGCCTATTCAACGATAAATAACGCAGTCAATGTTAGATACACATTTTCCCGGTATGTTTGTTCGTGTGTTAAAAAAAAACAGTCATCAGCGTGAAGTGTAAGTCACAGTGTGCAGAACTTGGTTGCAACGAGCACGAATAATTGTAAACTGATTATTTCGCTTGCATTCTATTCTAAATTTTTCTTGCATTCTACAGTGAATCTGTATCTACGACATAGGGCACATGTTGGCACGCCAGCGCGAAGCTCTTTACTTACAATGTAACTGGTATTATCCTTAACATTCTTTGCGCTCGAGAGACATTGATCAAGGTATGCAAAAATTGAACTTACCTTTCGTCTGTCTGCAATTCGTTCGGACATCTTGTTCGCCTCCATGATCGCCCTTAGCAAACCCTCACCTTCTCCTCTGAGTGCCGGACCCAGACATTCGGGTCTTCTGATCAGCAAACGAATAACCAGATTTGCGTTTTCTTCCACGCTCTCGCCTAACATGAACAGCATTGCCATTATCTTATTCGGAATCTGACGAAGATATACCTACACTTACGTGATGGTATTATGAAGACTTACCATTGACCCATACACAGAATCTCAAGAAATCCAAATATCTCTCTCCCTCCACTGGATCCCAGCCAAGGTCAGGGTATCCCTTCTCCACCAATTCCGAATTCGACTGCAGTCCGCAACGTGACAAATATATAGCAATTTTCTCCAAATAATGCTCTCTGAGAGCCAAAGCCAATTCAGTGTTTTCCATCAGAGACGAATAAGCGACGTCCAGGGGCGTCGATCCTCGTAAAGATGGTCTGGCCAGTAGAATGTTACTGTTCGACAGTAGGAAATCGAAGTGATCGAACATCGCCTTTTGATTCTGCCTGGAAGTACGGCAGAAGTAGCAAAGGAATCGACAGCAGGCGACGACCATTTCATGAGAAGTGTCCTTCTCTTTGGCAGGCTCGCCCTCTGCAGTCTGTGGCTGGTTCTGAGCATCGGACTGAGCTTGAGCGCGTCTGCCCAACGTGTTCATCATGATGGCCATCACGTTCTCGTGAATCCTCAGCACTCTGATCAGATCGGGATGCTGGAAGAAAGTGCGATTGTTGACGAGCTTCCACAGCCTCTCCCTGACGAGTTCCTCCTCTTCCTGCGACATCTGCACCGGCAGGAGAGCTCGAATCTGACTGAGACCGATCCACATCGATGCCACGTCGTTCGTCGTCGTACTATTGATCACGTAGCATTTCTCCAATGCTCGAATTAACTCGCCGACAGTGTCGTACTGTCGAACGAGGAGACTGAACATCTCACGTACTAATTTCGGCGTTTCGATCTGGGACTCCTCAGCCCACTTGACGATTGTGGATATCAGTACTTTTCGGAACACCTCTGTAATAGACACATATGGTCAAATATACATTCTGTAATCTTCTACCAGAAAATATTGATTCTGATGGGTTAGTGGAAAATTAAGTGGAAGATATTAATATGAGGTCAGGCTTACCTTCGGGAGACTTCCTTTCCGGTTCCGGTTCCGGCTTTGGCTCTTCTTCTAACTCTTTCACGGCGTTGATGAAGTTAAACAGCCTCTTCATGGCGCCAGGCTTCTCCACATCTTCGATCACTTCGGCCGCTTCCGACGTTGCTTCTTGCAAAGCGTGCAACGACACGTAGGACATGAGGTCGGTGTGGAACTCGTTCATCTTCGTTATTAAGTCCTCGCCGCAAGGAATATTGTCAGGGTCCTCCTCCGGATCTAAGCTCTTGAAGCTCAAGATGGCATTCATCTGCTCGCGAGGAGGACATCTGAACTCCCTGGTCTTTTTCGCGGCAACGGCTGACGGTAAGTCGGATTGCTTGATGTCGATGTAACGTCGCAACTGATCTGCCTGAAGATCGCCAACGAAGTCATGACTGAACGCGATGATTGACTCCACACGATGTCGCAGTTGTATGTCACACAGATGATGAAGTAGATAGCACATCTGTAACTTCGCTCCTTCCGCCATCTTCATGTGCAGCAAACCTTTGCTATGCTCGTCTTTACCCTCTAAAATCGATGGCTTGTCAGTACAGGTTTCAATCCCATAAAAATGTGCATTATACAAACAGAATAGCGCACCTTTGTCGAAAGTGGGGTCCCAAGTTTCAGGATTGATCATAATGAGCAGTCTAAAGATGTCCTCATTCCTGAGCATGCCGACCAGAAGGAGTCTGTCTACGAGCTTTATAAGTGGCCTGTAAAAAAGTCGTAATCTTAAGTGCAGGAAGACGGTTAGGGAAAAGTGAATCCAGAAGCGATATGCGGATGAGCATCTGCAGTAGCACTGACGAAGTTTACATTCTCAAGATCATGAAGAATCTGCCGCTATAGCCAGGCGCGAGCGCGTGCGCATTCTGTTATTCTTACATACAGGAAAAGATTTTCGTTGCTGCCTCCGATCGGATCTCGATTGTGAACCTGATTCACCTCCACGGCTTCGTTCAACGCCATCATGACGTAGTCGCGTACTATGTCGAGCGGGAACGACGGACTGTACAGGTTCCCGATGTTCTCGATCGCCTGGTCGCTGGAAGGAATATCCCTTGATGGTCGACCGATTAGTATGGGGGTTCACATCTAGTTTTGGAAAATCGGTACTTACCTGATGTCGGTCGTTTTCATTTGCGGTCGCACGGACTCCGTCTCCAAATACCTCAGACTGTGACGCATTTCAACGCTCTCGTACAGATCTTTCAATTTCTGACCTGTGCAGTTAAAATGTTTAGCGAGAGTGTTAATGTTTATTGTTCAGACGGCAGGACATAGCCGAATAAGATGTTCAGAAGTGCCCAAAAACCGATTAAAAATCTGAATGAGTCATTCAATAGCTTGTACAAAAAGTAGCGATTGTGTACATTTTCAAATTTGTATCTCGAGCGTTCTTCTCCCATCATTTTCTCGGAATGTAGTGGATACAACATTTTTAAGAACATCAGAACTACATTTGGGATTGTTGTGTACATTTCATATTTCTTTTTCATGGTTTAACAGAGTATTTAAGGCAACGGTCATCATATGTAACAGGGACGGCACAATATTGATTTTTCACCATTTTTACGTAATTTTTGAACCTTTTTTTGACCATATCTCCAATACTATTGTACTTAGAAGGCTCGGGCTAAAACTCCTCAAAAAGTGTAAAAAAAACACCAATTATTACATAGGCTATCAAATGGCTTCTTCAAAACTTCAATCGGTTGAGGGACACTTTAAACCATCTTATTCAATTGCGCCCTTTAGCACCTTAGCCCTTATGCACTTACCTAAAGGTATAATGTACTCGTTCGTGCATACTTCCATCGTTGTCGCGTGCGATTCGAGATGCAGGGCTATCAGTAAGTCGTAGAATCCTTGTCTCAGGGGCCCGGACATGTATTCGGCTCGGATTGCATAAAGCAATTGTTTCTGATCGACGTGCTGGCACAGTGCATGTGCAGCACGATAGTTCGATTGATAGCACAGTGCAGCGTACAACGTCAGCGTATGTGCATGGAAGCTAAGTGTAACATCAATAAAATATTCAGTACCCTTCCTCATCCCATAGATATTCAAATCAAACCCTGAAGATAAACTGAGTTCGTGCATACCTAAGAAGCTTGTCCATTTCGATAAGTTCAAGTATGTCGATGCACCTATCTTCCTCGGGTATATGCAGAGCCAGCATTGAAATGGCATCTTCGCACAGCATGGACCAACCTCTGATATCTGACAATTTCAAAGCGTGGACCTGCAGGGACTGGTTGGGAACTCGAGCCCACTGATGCGGCTTCAAACATTGAACCTTCAATCTGGGCGGGAACTGTGGTATGACATGTCGTTCCGAATTTTGTAAGACCGCAGCTGAAAGTGGCAGAGTCGCCGATGTTCTTCCAAGTTCTATTTGAAGGATCTCTTTGCTAGTAGCTTCGACGAAAATTGCTGGGAACAGCTTCGTGTCCGGCTCCATCTTGAATTTGTGACTCGTCTCTTTACCCTCGCACGTGAATGATACCCAACCGGTGGCTGTGTCCACGAAACAGCCGACGAACATTCCTTGAGATGCACCTTTGCCGGATGCGTCCTGAGTCACTTCGTTGTACAGTTCGTCGGCTCTCACCATGTAGCAGCTCTGTCTGTCGACTCTGAAAGTCGTATTGCGTTGTCAGTATATTTTTGTATCCGTACTGCGCTTATTAATATGTTCGATCGTTACTCACTGTTCGACAGGGTGTTCGTATGGATCAACGATGATAACAGATGCCTTCCTCACGCGAGACAGATTGAAGTCTTTGGTGTGCAAGTGATACTGCGAGGTGACCCAGCCCACGTAAACGTGAGTCGGATCCTGACCCGGAAATATTCGCACCCCGTAGAAGTATTCGTTCATCAGTTTTAAACAGTCGGCGTCGAAGATTTCGTTTCCGATCGCTTCGACACCGCTTCCGGTGAGAACTGACATTGCTTTCGGCGCGTTTCGTTCCGGAATTTGGGGTGGCACAACCTTCAGATCAGTCTGTGAAATTAAACATTAAAGATTTGAAAAATATTTCCTCGCGGTATAGTACGAACTATACTGTCTTTGTTTCCCTCAGAACTTCAATGTGATTCTTACAGTAGACACTCGAACTTGTGGAGCTTTGCTAGACATCGTCCTTGTACTCTTATCAGACACATCAGAGCGGACTTGAGGTTCCGGAGTCTTTGCCTTTGCTTCCGGGGACTTCGCTTTGCGTGAGAAGAATCTGCAAAACGGGCGAATGTCATTGCAAATTACCGGCTAAACTATACAGTCAACATTCTAAGGCAAACTGGTGATACGTCTAATACGACCGTGAAACATGCACAGAATTTATTTGTAACTTACGGTGCGTCTTCCATCTCTTTACTAAGCTTGCTAATAACGTCACATCGTTAAGTTTAGACCACGTCCAATCTTTATCGATTCTACCTATGTTATGCGCGACTCATTCTTACCGGAATGGCGAACGGCCGCGTTTCTTCTTGTCGTCCTTGACATCGCCATTCATCTCTCCATATCCATTCATTTCGGGTTCGCTGCCCGCTTGATCTAAAGCGCCGGAACGTGACCCGTAAATTGATCCTTTCCTTGGCGGCCTGGCCGGTTTATTTCTGGGCATGGGAAGTGGCGACTCTTTCATCATTTCGTCTACTTCCGCCGCGTCTTCCGAGTAATTTCTCTGCAGGCCTGTTCACACACAGCACATTCTAATTACTAGCAGTGAAATATATTTGGCAACACTTCCTTATTTTTCAAACCTGAATCTGATCAATCTTATTATATTAAGAAATGATCGATCACCTTTTATATCGCTCATACTGAATCCCGACTTCATAATTTGTTCCATGTGAGCAGAAGGTGCAGATTGCTGCGCCTGTTCAACCTGTTCCGCCAAAAGTCTGCCCTGACGCATCTTTATCTCTTGCCAGCGTCGTAATTTTTCGCTCTCCGATATGAATGTCGACTGGCAAATGACGGGCAATGATAGTCTGAGAAATTCCCAATTAGCCTTTTCCATAGTTTCAAAGGTGTTGTGCGAGATTTTCAAGCATGGCGGAGTGTCCGATCCTGCAGGTATTCTTGCGACATCGATCCTGGTGTCGGCCATGTCGTCGGTATTTTCGAAAATAGGTTGGTCTTTGGTATACCAGAAGGTCACAGGTCGATTCATATTTCTACAAAACGCGTACATAGATTTTTCTTCTTCTACATAGGCTCGATACAGCTATAGACGCTAAAAAAAATCATTACTTACACACAAAAAGGTTCGTATCCTTCTTGCAGACCGCAAGTCGTGAAGAATTTCAACGTGTTCACATCCTGACCGAACGTCAACTTAGCCCTTTGACCGACGCCGAGCGTAAAGGCTGGCACAAATGAATCGCCCTGTACGTCGGCGAACGAAGTCTCGCCCCCGAGAGCGTCCATCAAGAGTTCTCCGTTCAAGGAGAAACCTAAATAAATCGACGAACCCCGTAACGTCTGACGTATCTCTTAACGCGGGTAAAACGAACAACTGGCTGTCGTGATATAATATTACAATCGCACTTGAAGTGGTTCTAATAATACGTTTTCAATTTACCCGACGCGAGATGCCACTTTACGTCCATAAGCGAACAGACCGGTAGCCAGTCGTTCGTTTCAATTTCGCTGTAGAGTGTAAGGTGTGTCGGAAGGTAGTTGATACAGTATAGAAGAGAATATTTTAGTTAGTCATAAAAAGCAAAATGCCAAACAACATTGAGGGAATGCAAGCACGGAACAAAGTCAAGCGTTATCGTTGAGAAAGAGCAAAACGTTCTAGCCTCTACATATCAAACGTAACACATCGAAAGTATCGCAAAGCAAATATAGAGACGGATGAGACAGTAGCAAACGCATGCCATTGATGTGCGCATCGTCAATAGTGAAGTAGGACGAGATACAGTTTACGGAAACGGCTTTCTATGTACGTACAACGTATTTCGCGAATAAATAATATGGGCTCAAGATAAATGAAATGGAGAGGATTGTCGGAGATAGGTCGTGAAACTGATGAAAACGTGTGATCGGAAAACGGATGGCAAACGGTCCCGGACTGTGAATTTCGTTTGGTGAACGATTATCTTCGACGCATTACTGAATGTGCGGATAATACAACAACTTGCAGTTTACATGATAATGTGCTGCATGGTATATGGTGTCTCCCGAAAATTGCATCGACATGAATTTATCAATAATTAACGACCCGGCTGATGTAGCAATTTCGCGTGTATCTCGCGGGACAACACCATATAATAATTATTTCATTCGACATCGTGATCAGGGGTCAACCTTTGGTTAGTGATTAGTACGTATGAATTATGAAAGCACCGTTGTCGCTAACAGTATATATATAATACCGAGTAGAATACTGGATACTTATAAAGGCGATTGGGCACGAATGGATTTCACTCCCCTGTGCATCGCATGGCACGAATTATTAACGATGACAGAACCAGGCCTGCAACTGGTCTTTCCGATTCGCATCGAGACATGCGATGATATCGACGACGTCACAAGATGTAACACAGAATTTGCAAGAAGACTGTACATCGGCATTGGGAAGCGGCGATTAGAATATTACAATAGATCACGTATGCCATGAAGCTTAAGCGTCTGATATGTACACGCTCGTCGACATGTATGGACAGTCGGAAAGGTACGGTAATTTCTAAACGACAAGAATGTCTGACATCCAACGCACGCCCTGTATCCAGTAGTCTATCGCTGTGATATCAAATTATATAAGTGTAGCTTTAAATGGCAGCTGAAGCGTTCGCTTAATGATTCCGCCTTACTAATTGTTCGGTCAATTAGATCCAGGAAAACCCCGACAACGTCTCCAACTTGCCATTGCTTGCCGAACGTTTCGGCCGCTCCCGAGTATACTTTTTCCTCCTTTAAAATAAAACGTCACCACTTCAGCACTTTTGTTCGTCGAACGGCAAGAAGCCATTCCCGCGGACTCTCGACATCTAATCATTGCTCATTGATTCGTTTCAACCGAAGAGTCCGCTCTACGATATCTGCCGATCATATATCGCGTTACGAAACGCGGCCGCGCGACCGTCAAATTCCGCGAGGGGGGGGTGTAACAATTTTCACTTCGTACTTCTACAGCGAGAGTAAGCGATGAAAGAAGGATGTTCTCTCGATATCAGTCCAACGTCAAGCAACACTCCCGAATGAAACATCCAACGAATTCCATTCGTCATTTGGGACGCAAGGATGCAAGAAAAAAGAAACCAAGTCAACATGAAGGTAACATAGAGAGCGAGACAAATACAATAGTAGTGATGAGAGTAAGAAACTCAACAAGAAAGAAAAGAACGAAATGAATAAAAGAAAATTAAAAATGTGGTGGACGTCTATTGGGCTATTGGGAAATGGACTCTTACTGATCGTTCTGTCGGCGACGTCAATGAAACAGCCAACTACGTCGCCCACTTGATATCTGTGACCAAATGATTCGTGGGTACCACCGTGTACCTTGGTCACCTGACATTCACGACAGGGTTTATGAATTATTTGCGATCCCATTACATTGGAAACGGTAGTAACCTTATGTCAATCGCGCGTATCAATGTCCGATGAATTGATAGCGTCGATCCAATTTTTTGTTCACGGGAATACAATTGAACGACACGTGGGAAACAACGTCCATCCGGACGAAATTCTCGGCGAACTTTCGGTCTCGAAGGTCCCAATTATGCGACAACAACTCATTTTCCGTTGCCTTTTGAAGATTTCTTCCCGCATTACCGCGTATGGACGTTGCCTTAGAGCCAATAAGGTAAAACGACTTTTTCGAAGAGACGAACTGCCACTTACGTTGTAACCGTCGAATGCCCACGTACTCTCATCGCTACCCAGCATACTCCCTGGCATGCAGTCAGCCTTTGCCCAGCCGACTCGCATGGGACCCGCGGTCAGAACCTCGAACTCGAAGTACCACTTTCCGTTGGAGACAGCGTAGTGTTTCTCTACTCGGTACGTCCTGAAGAACAGTTGTCGTAACCTACTCGCTTCCAGAAGCAACGCTACAATACACAGAAACAGAATATGCACGATTCGTCTACTGTAACATAATTTTTCGAGTACAATCAGGATTGTTTTCGAGGATAATATATTTTACCTTCATGTTGCTCCCCTGTAGGTGGTTCAAGGACATATCCATAAACTTGAAGCGTCCTGACAGTCTCTCCAGCTGTATCGCGATTGGCCTTCTTGATGGCTTCGTCCACTTTTGAATAGGGTACCAGATGAGGGCTTCTCTTCATGTCCGGATCTTCGTTCAGACCGTAGGTCCATCCTTGGCTAATTTTCTCCTTCGCCCACAAATTGTGCGTATTCTCTGCTAACTGATCAACTAGTTCCTCCATTTTCGGAGTGAGCGTAATCGCGCTGAGATCCAGCGGAGCCGGTTTGTACCCGGTGGCCTGCAAAAAAGGTTCGTTCGGCAGTCTCAGAGTCTTGATCCTAGACGGAGGTTTATCGACCGTGATGTAGTAACCCAATGCCAAGATCGTCTTCAGGGTCTGTATGGCCAATTGAGTGTCGTATCGCCTTTCCACGGCAGGAAGTTTTTCGAATGGCACGATGCACGGATGGATCTTCCTAATATCATCCCTTTGCTCTCCATATATCCAACCAGCTTCGACCTTGCTCATTGCCCACATTTCGTGAATGTTCTCGGCTAGCTTATCTCTAATCTGCTCAACGTAAGACGGGACGTTGACCATCGACGTTTCAACCGGAGCTGGCACGAAAGCCGTATCGTCTTCCACCAACCAGGGCCCAGCTAAGACCACCTTGTTCATGTTGCCGAAATAGAAGCAGGGGTCCAACGACAAAATTTGCTGCGGCAGGAGACTCTCGACGAGCGGTGAAAATTCATCAGGTGGCACGAACTTCAGTCTGCCATGATCGCCGCCTAACAAGAATCTGCAGGAGAGCTTGGAGGAGCAACTGATGGCAGGGAAAAACATGCCGTCGAGGTTGAAGTTCCTGAAGGAACCGGCGATGCGCTCGCTGTTGAAGGTGAACGTTATGATCGGTACGGTCAAGTCCAGTGCGCATCCGATGACGTCACCCTTCCTGATGTAGGGTTCGATGGCATCGCGAACGACCTGAGTTTTTCTGCCGCCTGTCCAAAGGTGAGCGCCGTCGAATCCGAAGGAATAGAGATCGTCTCCAACCCCATTTCCACCCCATTTCTCACCTCCGCCAGGATACGGCATGTATCTGTCAAGCAAACGTTCGAAATGTAGTGAGAAATCTGTTATGGCCTTCCGGCAAAATGTGCCTTTTATGGGAAGGCTGGGAGTACATGACAATTTCAATCGAGCAGATTCCTCGTTATCAGGAGAATGTCAGTAGTTCAGATCGTCGGAAATGGAACTCACCCGGCGGTATTGGCCCAACCAATTCTCAAGTGGGGCATCATGTGAGTCGTTTGTTCTATGTGATCGACCGTCACTTCGAAGTACCACTTCTGATAAAGAGCCGAACCCTCGACTCGGCCGACAAATATGTTTGGCCTGACACTCGCTACGTGATCGACCAGCTGGGTCTGCAACAACAGATTCTTCCCCGGCAGCAGGAAGTCGCAAATGTTGTTTTGGGACGAACGGACAGCAACCCCGTTACCGACGCAAAGTGAACACAGGACGTCCAGAACTTTCGGGTCCCTTCCATGTTTTTCGAGCAGCGAGATGATTACTTTTATGTGCTCGTCCTTGGAAGGAAAAAAAAACAACGTACAACGTTTGCCCTAATAAGTTCATGCGCGGGATCGCAGGCTGTACGAGGGACGAGATCCGATTCTGTACTCACTCTCATCATGTTTAAAGCTTCGGGTGAGTCTATGAGAACACAATGGAGTACGTCCAACATTCCGGTACCTTCGCTGGAAGCCTGAGAGCCCAATCGGCTGAACAACCAGTTTAAACGATTGCTATTGGCAAACTGAGCGCAATTCGTATGATTTCCCTTAATGATGGCTGCCAATAACTGATAAAGATATCCCGAAATCTGATCCCAGGCTTGGCCGCTCTCGTCTCCCGACAGAGCAACGAGAAACCCTTGGGACGTGATAACATTGATTTTATCAATGGCTTCCAGGATGAGGTTCAATATCCCTTCCTCTTGGAATAAGTCCTGACGATTCCTGAGAGCTCGGAATCGATTTTGCTTCTCCTCGTGCTCTGAATTCGTAATAAAGGACGTCAAAAATGTAGGGTCCATTATCTTAATTGGTCTTTCTCCCCTTTGTCGCCGAAACTTGTTCACTTACCCATGTCGTCCTCGGGCTGAGCAAAGTAATTAATCAAATCCTCGAGACACATTACCATCTCGTTAAGGTTTACGTTTTGGAAGAACACAGACGCCCGTCTGTCCACTTGCAATGTTTCTAGGCCTCTAAAGCGTAGGCATTACTTTCAGTAACTTTATCCAAACTTTTCGTACGAAGTTTTCGCCCGGGGGAACTCGATACTTACGTGATGAACTGTGTGAATAAACTACTGCATTTTCGAATTACGCGCGCGGTACGGGACTCTTCCTCTTGCGAACGTGAGAAAACTAAACCGTCGTCCATTTTTCCTTCCTCGTGCAGAACGGCTTGCTTCTCTTCAACTTTGCCGACACCCTTCTTCTTCGTCTCGTACGACTGTTGGTATTCCAAGTTCGATACACTATGCCCCATGGCAAAAGCCTAATGTCAACGTTCTGCCAAAAAATCGATTACGTACCTTGTACGAGACCCATAGGCACGTCGTCGAATGTTGCATGATGACAGTGGAGTCACCGTACTTGATAATTGGCAGACCGATGACTTCCAGGTCCTTGTCCTCAAGGACGATCTTCTGATCGTCCTTCTCTTGCCTCAGCCAGAACGTCGATGTCTCGATCGTCGCTTCGTTCCTGGAAGACACGGCAAGGAATTGCCGACGCGTCATGCAACATCCAGTGACGGGCGGTGTAAGATTGACATGACCCTTGAACTATACTAAAAATATTCACCTATCGACCAGGTAGAGCTCATTGTTTTCCTTCACGCCGAGGTATCGGCCCGTTGTCAGGTGTCTGATCCTCATTGGATGCAACCAATTGATGAAGCCCCCTGCCCACTTCGTCCTGGCCAGCTCCAATCTCCACAAAGATCTGGCTTGACTCATGACACTCCCTCCTTCGTAAATTACTATGCTGTTGATTAAACGCAACCGTTACGAACCGTGCGTGGGACAATGACCGTCGGGCGGTCAATCGTGCCAATTTGCTAATTACTTTTGATTGGCCGCTGTGCTCCATGTCGATGGTATCGTTAGACACTCGTCGCCGCCGTGAAAGAAGCGCAACACGTCGCCGCCGAAAACGTATCCGACGTACTTCATCCGGCTGATGCCGGTGCCGTAAGGTTGAACAGACCAATGGGTCACGTGGAACGAGGCGTTCACCACCGACAAGTCATTTTCCTTGGTGGTGTGCTGCGACGAGAGTAACAGTAAAGCGGTGGTGCGAATAAAACTTCACGGTCGTCAAGAAATCGATGGTTCATTATCGAAATAGTCGCGCGCTGGCAAGTTGCCTGGAGAGGCAAATTTATTTCGTACGGTGTTGAGGAAGTCAGGGATTTTATCGGCGCTATGTCGTTACGAGAGTCTTCCTTGCGCAAGTCGAATCGCGTGGGCCGAAAGATCTCGCGAGTCACGTCGGGCCGTAATTAAACGTTTCTTTATGTACCTGTTGTCTCCGATCGGACTCCCGTTACATCGGTCACTTGTTACTCACCAAGTATCTCTCGGTGGCGACGGATACCAGAATAAGATCGTCTCCTACTCGCACCTTCTCACCCTCTGACCTTTGCTTCGACGCGGGGTGCACGGTCCACCAACACGCCTCTCCTGCTCAACGAGTTATTTGCTTCGATAAATAGTCGGAAGGTAAGAAATGCACCTTGCGTCATTCGCCGCATCGCTTAGCGTCAAACCCACCTTGAGAATGCTGCTGTAGACCGACATCGAATGCAAGTTTGTCGTTCGACGAGCTCGTAGACAAACATGCCAGGTACTGCAAGAGAGAGAGAGAGAGAGAGAGAGAAATTTAATAAGTTAATTATAGGGCTAATAATATCGTTAGTGCGCTGAGTGCAGTAGACGTCGTCTACTAACCATGTCGCTGTTGAGATGCCTGAGTAGGATGGCATTGCCGTAAAGCAAAGTTCTGTGACCCGATCCCGTGCCCTTCCCCTATAAACACGGAACGATTGGTAATCGGGGTGAAAATTGCACAAGTCGCGCAGATACTCGCATTCGTCGATTCAAAGAGTTCGGAAAGTTTCTCAGATGATGAAAAATAGGTAGAAGAAGAAGAAGAAGTAGAGATCGAGAGTACTAGATGAATCTATAAGCTTACTGATAAGAGAAGGCCATAAATACATAATGTTACGGGAAGCTCATAGTGCGAGTGCTGCAACGAATGGCATGCAATGAACGTAGTAGGAGTGAAACATATACCGTCAATCAATCGAACACACAAAGAAGTAGTCATAGTATTTTCGTGTCAGTGTACGTCAGGTTCGTTAATGGAAGAGTTCGAGCGTGATAGCGTGAGAACAAACGTTCTCAATGAATCGAGACGGTTTTACACTGTATCATTGTGTTGGCAGTTGATTCTTTAATCTGGAAAAGGCTCGGCAGTGCAAAAGTGAGCCATTTACGGTAAGGCTCTGTTTCGCGCCCGGCGCGCAATCCGTCTTCGCCCAGAAACTGGGTCATTTCTAATTGACCGGATTTCATAATGAACCGCCCCGATCCGTTTTGCAAATTATCGCATAACATAAACGGCAAACGAATGACAATGTTACCCAAGCGCGAACATAATGATGCCCTGGAGCGATACATAAGGTGTACTTACTAAACTTTCTTGCTGCTGCAAAGAGAAACATAAGTTGGTGGTAAATTTCAATAAAGCATCGTTCGTTTCGTGTTGTGCGAGAGAGAGAGAGAGAGAGAAAAGTGTACTTATGTATCTGATGTCTCTGGTGTCTCGTAATCGTCGATAAATTAGATACATGGCAACGGTATTGGGCGAAAAACTCATATAAACAAGTGCGGCACGTTCAATTACAAAATCAAAAGACGACTGTACAATAGGGCGGGGGTGGTGTGGGCTTGGGGGGGGGGGGGGAGCACGAAGAACAATGAATATCGTGGACGTTACACTGGCTACATGGAACACATGCCACAATTATTGGAAACAGGGGTACGTGCGGATGCATTCAGAAAAACAAGTCATTGCTGACGATCCAGAACTCGACTCGATCTAATTCGTCGAAGAACTAGAGCAGGCCAAACACGAATCTACTTTCTAAGTGCATCGTTCATCGGGTTTAGTAGATGCGGTAGACAATGATGTAAAATGAACAAAAAAAAGGGGGGGGGGGGGGGCTGGGGTGGAACAATTGGAGGCCAGAGCGGTTTTAATAAACGTAGATCCTGCATTTGACATAAAATGGGACAAAACACATTTTATGGCCCACTCCTATGCAGGTCGGGAATCGCACGCTGAGACCTGTGACATCCGACTGCCGACTCGAAGATATAATCACATGTGAGACACTGCGACATGTACGCGTCTCTCGCTTAATTAGCAACCTCCGCGCCCAGGCTCATTCGATGAATAGCTCATTCGGTGCCTAACGATCCGCAATTGGGGATCTCGAGGCGAGCTCTCCCGCCGATCCAAGGAAATCACCGAGGAAACGGAGTTTACCAATTGAGCCGACGATGTATCATATCGTCCATGAAGAGTGTTCTGGAGTCAGTTAAGTTGGTACGTTACCGTCTCGGAACCGGCGGCTGTAACCAATTCCTGCAACGCTCTCACCGAGAGCGCCTGTTCTATCACGAACACGCATTGTGACAGGTCCGGGGGAATATTCTGCAAAAATGGTTAAAACGCTCCTTAACAGTCACACCTTTCGTCGACCGATCGGAATTGCCGATCGTCGATGACACGATCGTTACCTTGTCCGCGATGTTTTCGAGGAAACAGTGTCGATTGCCGAAGCCCTCGGCCGCCAAGCAGACTCTCTCTCCCGTCGCCGTGCAGGACAGACATACCATGTCCTCCTGTAAGTTTATATTAAATTCAACGTTGCGTCATTATTCCTCCCGACGGGGGCCGGAGGAGGCTCGAACGATGTCGACTGGGTCGGTATCGATTCTCTCCGCTCCACGAGGAGGGAGGCAAACGATCTCTCGAGTTACTTTCGCACCTCGTCCTGCGAACTTTCCCAACGCAGGCTTAACATCCCATAGCCTATCTATACGCGTAGCGCATACTCGGGATCCGTATAGATATACTTCTGCCCCAAGCGTCGCATGCGTCCGATTCAATTTATCGGACCGATGAATCCGATCGCGGATCGGCGAAAGGGGGGAGAGGATTGTAGAAGGGAAAAAAATCGAGGGAAAAGTTTCGCAGGAGGCGAGTCCATCGCTGGCTCAAAAATGTGCGAGTCCCACAATGACGGGCGGGTTTGCGAAACAGTGAAATATGATGTAGGCCAAATGGCAGAAGCTGCCCCACCGTGCCAGAACCAATTTGGCCGACCTCAAGAATGAACAGAGATGCATCCGCAAGTATGTCAGAATATACGCTCTCCCTTCGACGAGAGAGGCTTCCCGACGAGGTCCATCGGAGAAAGTGATGCTCATCGTTCGACGAGCGGGCAACGGTTACTTAATCCGCACCCCTAATCACGTTTGCCCCCGCATGAGTCGTGGGATACGACTCGAGTCCCGAAGCACAATGAGTTCCGCGACTGTGGCCCAATCGATAACGGGGCAAACGGGAAATATATTCGCCGACTCCGCTCTCGCGTGGGGAAAACAAATGAACAGACTGAGAGGGTGGGGGGGGGGGGGAGGATGAGAAGCTAGACAGAGCGAGAGGGATGAAACGGCGGCCCGCCGGTAGAACGTTCGAATTCCCTGCAGTTTCTGCGACGGAACGAACGATTCCGGCTGCAATCGATATCCCGTACCCTCTCGAAATATTTATTCAGCGAACCGTCCGCGACTGTGCATCTGTCCGGCACATAACGATGCACCGACGTTCGCCTTCCATTCGGATCCGCGCACCCTTCGCCCGGCGGGATAAATCATTCAACGGCACTGTCGCGCTAATCGAGTCGCGAATATCGGAAATGACGGGGAAAGTGTGTCAAGTTTAATGGAATCGGCGGGCCGAGAATTGACGAGGTTGTACACGGTCAATTAGTATCCCAATCGACGACGGGCTGCTCGAGATGCGCGGCAAGGTTCCGCGCGGCGCGGACGGGATTAGGTGACTTTCTAGCCCAGGGCTCTGATTGAAATTAACGACAATTCGTGCATACGGCGTAATCGGCTTATCCGCGAGAGGCAAACTCTGCATACGCCTCATCGATCCTATCGCGGGTAATATCGTTACGGTCGGCCGCCGACGCCATTCGTTGTAAATGGACGTAACGTGACTGTCATCTGATGAACGGCGCTTGCTTTGCAGAAAATTCCCGTGAAATTCTCCGCGCCCGCCCACCCGTGTCCTGCACGTACGTGTATGTACGTACCTACGTGCACGGACGGTCGCGAGGTAGGAAGGAGAGTGCGCGTTGACCGATTCTTTCTCGTGCACGCCGCGCCTTCCTCCGGAACGTAATTAATATGCAACAAATTAATGCATAAGTAATGCAGGCCACTGGATGTATTAACATAACAGGCTAACGGATTAAATGGCGGGGCACGCGACTCCTCGATGCCGTAATTACGTATTCAGACGGTGAGGCACGCGACGTATCTCGAAGTTGCAAATTTTGCGCGAGCGACGCTCGCGATGCCTTCGTCGTCGCTGGCCGGACGCGTGCGTTTCGCGTATATCCGGCCAGATCGAAGGATGGAATACTGCCCGCGAACCCTCTATGATTATGCGCGTTCGCCGGCGCGGCATAAACAACGCGAGCGTGGAGGGGACGGGCTCTAATTAAGGCACGCCGTACTCGGATATCCGCATGCCGGGAAAATTGGTTCACTATGCCACGCCGATAACGCGTCGATTTACATATCTGCATCCGGGAATCGTTCGGCTATTGGGACGAATTTTACGGCTACGATAAAGTCGTAGCCTCGCGGCGAGAAAGCTCGAGAGGGTGATCTGTGAGCGAAATCGTCAGCAAAATATTTCACGCGCTTGCCGGTGGAAGGATGCGAGCTAGGCGGAGTTCAGGAACGAGGAAAGAGTTTCAGCTGAAAGAGACTAACGACTCTACGCTCAGTAAAGGATACCTTTCGGCTTACTCTGCCGTTAGAGCAGCCCGTGCAGCTTCATCGGGCCACTCATCGGTAGATTCACCTTCGCCCGACGCGTTATGGGGGTGGAAGTGCATATTTCAGAATGGCTCGCTCGCGGCACGTGCATAGATAAAGAGCCAAACACACCAGTCACTTCCGTCGTCTACTTTAACGACGATCGAAGCGAAAACCGTGCTGCGGTATAGGTCAAGGGTACGCCTCTATTTTATAAGCAGATAATCCGCCGCATTTCTGTCTGCCGGCAAAGGATCATAAATCATCTTTACCGCGCGTACCAAGGCAAATACTAAGTTCCTCATGCCACTCTCCGCGCAGAGATCTTCCTCTCAGTAAAATCGGCTAACGTACGTACGGTGGAAGAAGCATCTCTGAGCGTCGCGGGTTTCTAAGTATTTGGCGAGGCCGCGGCCGTAGAGGAATGAAATTGCATGAAATATTGTGAGCCGTGCGGCTCTGAGAGCCGACAAAAAAATGTAGGTACGCAGGTAAGCTCGGCGGTAGCGGACTTATGGGCAGATGGCGGAAAGCTCGAAAGAGCATCTCGCCCATACCTATTTACATTTTTTTTAATCATCATTTGACTTGCTGCGTCGAAATAAAGAATGCGGATATTCCAGGCACACGTACTTACACTGTTCATCGACATGCAAGGTGCCTTTCCCGACGCTTTTTGCCCCGGGGCGATACTTCGTTTTTACAGACGCGAAGGAAATTTTAGTACTTCAAAACGCGAGCGTATCGTAATGCGGCTCTCTTACAAGGGTGCCAATTACACGGAGTTGTACATTTTCAGCGAAATTGGTCTAGATGGTAATCGTCGGCTGTGATTCGATTAGTTTCGGACATAATTCTCATAATGAGAGGCCCCGCGTGATCGGTATTGATTAGGTGGGACAATGGAGCTTCGATTTCTAAAATTAACGCGGCAACATGCCTTATTCAGCATAGCACGTGTAATATAATATGAAACACGATAGGTAATGGAGCGTAACGGGACGCTTTGCCGTTGGCGGGAATTATTGTGGCGGGAGAATATCAATACGGCAGGGGTAGTAGTAAATGGTGTGCGCCGCTTTATATTGTTTGCCTCCGCCGTTGTGCTTTAATTGCATTAAATTTTCCTTCGGCACCGTTCGCTTACGCGTATACGCGTCGGCAAATCTGGTTAGCCGGTGGCGACGGTGCAATGCTCGCGAGAGTCGGTGGGAAAATTTGAAGGGCCCTCTCGTACGCCGAGCCGTACGACTGTTGACTTAATTAATGATTATTACACGGCGCGAGCACGTACTGCACGAAACGAGATCCTTATCCGCGACACCGCCGTATTTCCTTCGACATGTTTATATTCTCCGTATCGTCGGCTAGCCGGCGCAATTAGGCTGTCATCTTTGAAACATTCCGTCCGGCATGAATAAGAATCGCTAACGATAGGCGGCCTCGTGTCAAACGGGTATGCCGCGATGCATAATAGATAATTAAGGGCATCGTTAAGAACGTCCTGTTAGCGGCGTTCAACACCTCTGCCGGCGCTACGTTTTTGTATCTCGAAACTGATCACAGGTGTCGATAGGTGCAATTGTCCGAGCGCGTCAATCGGACGACAGTCTGATTAGCCGGCATGAAACGTCAAATGTTTCTCGATCAAGCGATCTGTCACGAATTCGGACGAACGTCAAAATCTCAAGTGGCATGTGACGAAGATTTTAAATTGACCAGTAATGGAAAACGAGAACAATACTAAGTCTCCTAACAGGGCCGGCAGGTAAACAATGGGCTTTAATACCTTATCTAGTCGGAGGTACATGCGTGCGGATCAGTCGTTTTCGCTCGGGAAAAGTAGTTTATCGAGAATCCAATTGCGATCGTTCGTAATAAAATGGGAATGACCCTTGTTCTGGCAGGTAAGTAGACCGCTACGAGTCGAATCCTATCTCGGCGAAGATCTAGCAAAAACGCATTCCTCGCGCGATTTCACGTAATTTTGTCGTGTGTACCGATCGGACATTCTCTGTACGCATCCGTCTTTAATCTTTCGGCGGGCAGGCGTCAAAGACGATTTCCCTCGAGCTCAGAATTTTCATTACGTTCGATCGATTATTCAACTCCTCCGCTCCGGACAGGTAGAAGAGTGCTAACTGTTTTTATAAACGCAACCGGGGCACGATAGCGGATGTCATGAATAATTTAGTAACCACTGTGAAACACAATAGCCGTTTAATTATTTTTCCCGGGTGAGGTTAAAGCAAATACCGTCCAGAGTGCGACGGTTGTTCTCGGCGTAAAAGTAACGAACGTAAGCAAAACGCTGCGTAAGTGCTGACAATGTTCAAAGTCGTCCGATTTACGCGCGTCGTTATTGTATAAAAATCAAATTGGTAAACAGAGTAACTTAATCATTGCAATACAGCACAAATTCCGGCGACTGTGGCGCTGAACGGCGTCAACCGAAACCGGAGAACACGAACGATGGACGGAAAGTTGCAAGTTCCAAAAAGGAAAGATACTGTGTCTGCACTGAACGAAAAAAGATTAAAGTAAAAAGAAGGATACGACTTTCGCGGAACCCCTACATTATATTCTATTTGATGATGTACTTTAAAAAGCCTGGCCGACACGTTGTCGAAGTTGCACGCGAAGCAGGAAAATTATGGTGCAGTATGTCGAGCAGAGAAAAACAAAAGTACATAAGATTGGCGGAAAAGGCAAGGAAGCGATGTGGTCGACATAAGAAAAGAGTAAGAATCAAAGAATGAAGTACAATTCTTCACCCTCCGACTGCGATGATTGCATCTGATATTCGTCTTCGTCTTATACGTTGTGTAAATACGAACAATCGCGGACAGTCCAGCAAGAGCATTACAATTTACAATAATTTGCAGTTACGGGATTGAGATACAGTCGCTGTCAACAGTCGTAACGATTTAATGGATGTGCCCATTCGTACAGTAATGGAAATGTCTGACGAGATTCGTGTGAAACGACGATTGTGCACCGTTCAGTCATAGAAAACAGATAACGCCGTCGTGAATGGTTCCGTCTAATCTTATCGTAGCGGCAACATGGCATAACCAACCCTTAGTCTTTCGAAATGTTTGTGCAAGTATTTTATGTCATCGTTAAAATTGTACAATTTTTTATAACCATTAGTATGAATTTAACTATCACCTCTATGTCCACATACAACAAAACACATTTGTAACCCGACATTTATTTCCTCCTGAAGACTAAAAAAAAATGCAACATTGACCATGAAGGACACGTATCTTATTGCCAGTTCGCATTGTCGCCGAACATGCGTGAGTGAAAAAGTTGCGATCGTAGCTCGTGAAAGCTCAAGGCTGCACTTAGCCTCGACCACTACGATGGCTTGATCCTTGCGAACGAACGGGGTCAAGGTCGTCCAATGAAGGAACTTTAAGTGCTTCCACGATCTAGCGAATTGTTTTCGTGTCCCCGCAGATACATCATTATCCCGCCGACGTTACGTCCGAAATCCGTGACATCCATATGCATAACACAGTCCGATGCACAACATCCCTACGTCTCCGTCGAGGAACCTGATACACGCCACATAAATTTAAATCCCAATCTCACCCGACGTTTGTTCGCGGTATATCATCCACTTCCCGTAAACGCACTCGGTCAACTTTCTACCGTCAAACGCCGGATAAATAAAGTAGCCCCTTCCGAACGGACCCGATTGAACGGACAGCAAACAAAAATAGTCTCCTCTCACACGGCCTCTTACCATAAGGAAGCGATTCTACTGCTACAGTCCGAATTCCGGCGACTCACGTGGGACTATCAGGACGGCAGAGCATAACATTCGCACGCACCGCCACTGCGGTAGTGCCCCTGAGGGCTGATGATTTTCATTCCCTCTCCCCTCTAACTTCCTCCACCCTACCCTCCCCATCCGTCCCGTAATCACCCTTTGATCACTTTTCCTCCGTGCACACAAAAACAAGCGCGCGTAGAGGCGTGCGATCGTTACAGCCACGAGCATTGTGTCACTCCCTCTCAGCTATTGTCCGGAGTATCGAGCCTCCTCCTCTTTCCCGCAAAGAGAGCTGTCCGAGGCCGACAATCCGAGGCCGACCATCCGCGGCGTGCTCTCCGCGGCCTCGGCAACCTCCGTAGCCGCGCCGGGTTGGAAAAAAGCCTTGGACTCACCGTACGGAGGAACGATACGTCATCCTGCTCGGAGCCACCCTCGCTGTCGGCCATCCCGCCGGCACGTTTTCACGCAACGACGACGACGACGAGGTCGACAGGCGACGACGGGCCTCGAGTTCGCCTCTTCACTGGCTGCTGCTCCGCCGCTGCTCTCGGTGTCAGCTTGCCGTCTGTCCGGTGCCACCCTTGGGTCAGATACGCGGGGGGGAGAGAAGCCTCGAGGTCACGCACGACTTCCCGTCAGCATGTTCCTCCTCCTTCTCGCGCCCTCTTCGAAGGCTCGATCTTCCTCACCTCCCCTTCTTACCCTCCTTACCCTCCTCACACTCCTCACACTCCTCACCACCGTCCTCCTCCTCCTCCACCGCCTCCTCCTTCTTCTTATTTATCACGCCGTCACGGAGCGCGATGACGAGGACGGAACCGCGACGACGATAACTGCGACGATGACCAAGCCGAGGACGAGGACGACGACGACGACGACGACGACGACGGCGACGGCCTGCAACCGGGCGTCGAGCACCGACGATCACCGACTGCTCGCTGGAGGACACCTCGCGCGCCCCTCGCTCGCCCTGCGCACGCGCCCAAACCCTTTAATCAAATTCCGCATGCTCGAAATTCCTTCGCGCACAGCTGCCGTCAATGTCGTCGTATGAGGGTGTCCGTCGATTCACGTGCACGTGTACGCGCGGGGGAGCTGCCTCGGCGCTTCTCTGTAGGGGTACGGAGCGTGTGCTGCCTTTGTTTTTGTTTATACGCCCTAGGTGTGGGGTGAGGGAGTGTAATTTTTCCTCCGTCGCCTTACGTACGCCCTGGGGGATCGCGAGCGACTCGGCAATGGGGTGGAATGCGCGATACGGGATCGAGTACTTGCCTTTGAATATCGAGTACACGTGTCGGGGTGGCCTCGGCGTCATGGAGACGCGGATTGCATCGCGAACGTTCGACTATCAACAGTTTTTCCTCGACCGACGACGTTCGAGCGCGGTGTCAGCGGGGGTGGTGCGGCTTGATAGCGTTCGATAATTAGCTGCGCGCGAGATTGCCGATAAGTTTGATCGCTCCGGCGGTGGGACGCGTTTCGCTGTTAATCAACGGTGTCAATGCTGTTAGCGGAATTAGTTATGGGCTAATGGAATAAAGGGACGTGGGGTCATGCATAGAGAGCGTTGGGCAGCCGTTGCGGTATGCGGACGTGGCCTAGAGACAAGAAGAAAATATTTCAATTTAGCCGATCGCCCGCCGCGAGACTTCCGCGACGTCGGGCTGAGTTGCGAGGGATGTGACTCATTGAGACAGCAATTTGCCGGGATTGCATTATAGATTTTGGTACACGCGTCGGCGTTAGAGTGGGACAATTTCGAAAATAGAACGTCGAACTTGCGCGGGCCCGTATAATTCTATTCAAACGTTTTGCACCGCCGGACGGTCCCACCATGACGGCTCGTCGTGTGTTTGCGTTCCGACCACTGTGCGCGCTTGGCAATCGTGGTGAGAAAAATTGCTAAGTCTGATATAGTGTGACAAAAGAAATAGAGTCTGTATAAGCATTTCTGTTGCAACGATACAATAGAAGCGATCGTTAATGTGGGCGACAAGATATACCGAAGCCAGCCCTATTACATTTTCGATCCTATTTCCAGCGTAGAAGCAGAAATAGATGCATCCGCGATGGCTGACCGAAATATCCGTATGCGCTCAATTGAGTTTAATTCCAGCTACAAACGGTAGTACGTTAATCGAAGGTTAAGGATAGCTAGAAATTCGATAATATCGTCGCGACGGCCGAACTCAGCGAGACGCTGAGATTAGCCACATTTTCTCATCCATCATCGACGTAACGTTAGCACCTCGTGCAAAGATACTTCTCTCGAAATCCAGCGGAATATCCCGGCAAACTTGACTGCGATCGGGGCAAATAATTTCGAACGAACAACCACCACCTCAACTCTTGATGCACTTTGCGCAAATCGATATTATCAACGTTCCATCTGTTGACTCCACTGTATGACATCGGATTCGGTAGCGATGCTCGAATCTCGCATCGCGCGATCACTTATGAATGAGGAGGCACATGGTAACCGAGCACGTTCACGGTGTCGAGCTGCGTCTGTGCACAGCTCCCTTATCCCGACAACTTTCGTACTCTGCACCGGAAGCGATCGCGCAGGGCGTAAGATTGTCGTGCACGCGAAATCGAGGACACCGTCATTGGCCGATCGACGCAACTGGTGGTACACGCTGCACCCTGCACACCCGAAACTCCGATCCTCACTTACGGCGACGTGTCGCTAGAAAATCGGGCGAGGGTCTCTCCCGAGAGCTGGAGAGATCCGTAAGAGAATCACCTTCGTTGCCAGCACACTTCCTTCGCGCCAAAGTTTCGCGGACACTCAGAATCCACGTCGACTCCCTCGCTCGTCCATCCGTGTGTTCGATTATCAGCCAGGCAGATTCGTACGCGTCCGTTTTCGCGGACGATCGAAAGGTATGGTGGACGTTCTGCTGGCGATCTCTTTTGCCGAGCCGTCCGATCGGGGCCCCGTTCGACGAAATTTCTGTCGAAGCTCGACGAGCTCTGTCTGAGGAGAGCGGCGACGAGCTGAACGGTGCGGACGGCTCTCAGCTATTTTCGGCCTCGAGCCGTCCCACCGTTGGCTCCTCGCACACATCGTATACATACGAAAAGATTCGAGAAGACGACAACCCCCCCCCCCCTGTCCCCCGCCTCACCCTTAAGCGTCGAGTTTGTGTCACCGCTACCGGGGGGGTGTTCCAGCTTCGACCGCGGCCCTGAAATTTTCCCGACGAAACTTATCTTCCTCCGAGTTCGCCAGCGCTACCGACGATGTGTTATGATGTCCGCAATACGTAAGGCTACGTAATAGGGAACAGTGTCTACTGGCTGCTGCTCGAAGGAGAAAAATTAAGAGATTTATTGAGCTCAACTCGCTGCTATTACTCGCAGAGTTAGGATTGCCTTCTGTACGATGTCACTGATAAAGTTTTGGGTATTTAGGTCGTCGTTATGGGTTCGTGAGGAGCTGCTGGTTCGATCGTACAAAGTTTTGGAAGCGCGTTACTTCGGTCTAAAGTTATCTTTCTTATTCGTATATCATGATTTTTCTAGGAAAAGTAATGAATAATGAGTAGTTAGCTTTGCCGTGGCACATAAATCCAACCGTAGCTGTAAATCTGAATTGTAACGGACATGAAGCTGAAGCGGTGATGACATAGCGAGCAGAGTGAAACTGATACATGGCGAAGATTTGGGGTTAATGTCTGGCTGGGATGAGACAGTAGAGTTATACATAATAACTGAATATACAACGATCGAGGGTTTAACGCTTGGGATGCTTTGTTTTTCTGCCTTCGCATATTTAATGACATCGTATTTACGGACGTCTCATCACCTTCCTACATACTTCTCAGATATTCATGAACCTTGCCAATGTTCGACATTTTTTTATCTTGTTCGCACAAGCACTGTATAGGTAGTCGAAAGTTTCAAGAACATACTTCTCTAGTTTCAACATTCGTAATTACGCATTCTTCCTCTCCGTTGCCAAGTTCTGCTTTACCAGACAATGTGCATATATCGTTCAAGGTAAGGCAGGGGATCAGTTATGACAGTTGAGTTCTCGAACTCTCCTACTGACGCGCGACTGCGCTGTAAGCGATACGTGGCCACAGGAAAGCAGCCGACAAATCTGTACATTTAACTAGAAGCATTAATTATTTAGTACAAGTGTAAGCAATAAAGCCATCATGTTAGGAAAAGTTAATACGAGGCAACAAAAGAGCGGCGGTAAGTTTCAATATTTTTCGAATATAATCTTCTAACTTTTCCAACATCATGACAGCATATATTCTTTTGGGGGTTATGTTTATGTTCTTGGTTTACTGGTTAGAAATATAAATAATGAGAGGGATTTTGACATCGGTTTTTAGACGTTTTTTGCGGTATATTTGAGACAAACGCTTGTATGGTTGTAATTGTCGATTGAAAACTTTGATGCATTGGAACTGTAGGTTAAGTTTGAATGATCAAAAGTTTTATTCGCATTAGCATATCTGACCTTTGAGGTTTATGATTGGTTGGATGTAATCATTTTTTAGACGCAATTCCGTATTGCGAAGCGGCTATTGTTAACAACACATCTATTGTGGAATACTGTAGGACATCAATGGCAGCACTGTCAGGCGGTACAGCAGGTATATTAGGTTTGACAGGTTTATATGGATTTGGATTTTACGTCTTTGCAGTGATTGGACTTTGGGTAAGACAGTGGGCCAGATTTCTTTATAATGTTTATGTACAAAACATTCTTATAATCAATTTGGGAAGTTGATTGTAAACCATTTTTTTTCATTGATCAGGGAATGTTATTGCTAAAAGCTGGCGGTCAGTGGAAAAAATATTTTATCAGTAGGAGAAGTCTGTTAACAAACGGGTTTTTTGGAGGGCTTTTTGTATCCTTTAAACAAAAATTATCCAATATTATTGTTCTATGAAATGCTTTTCCTTAACAAGATGTGTATGATTACAACAGACATATGTTCTCTTTTGGACGTATCCTTTTTTCATATACTTATAATTCAAATTTTAAAAAATTTTAAATAAGCTTTTATTGTTGCAGAAATGAAACATTATTTCCTTAACAGATGTTTAGGTTCTTATATGGCATGGTTCATGTGTACTGAAACATGGATATTTCAAAGTGAAACATTTATATTTTGTAATTACATAAATGAAACATTAAATCAGTGTATTTATGTCACTCAAAAATTCTCTGACACAGACAGTGTATGAATGTTGATATGTACATAGAATACACCTTTAAAGAGTAATATTTATAATGACACAATACTTGAAGGATGTCCAGGTAAAGGGACATTGCATATTGCATACATGATAGAGAATTGAAGAGGGTTATCCACAAAGTAGCCATACAATTATTTGTCGCATCATGTGCATATAATAAATATTACTTTGTTAATATGTAAACATTGTAAACAAAATATTATACAATCGGCGAGTTTATTGAAGGAACAAGAGTTGAAGGGTGCGCAAAATGCTGTACTTTATTATTCATATTTAAGACTTCTTTCTATTCGTATAACTCGTCGAAAATTGCACCCAATTTCGATCACATTTTATACGACATTCACCTAGGAAAGGAACTTAGGCAAACTAACGTTTTTAATCCAACAAGGGTACATCGAGATTAAATAAAATGGCACAATAGTTTTTCTAATATAACTTGTAACTATGTTTAAAAATATATTAATTTTAAAATCCTATTACTGTTAGCTGACTTATTAATTATTATTAATTTACTGTACATGGCAATTCTTGAAAGCGTTTCCTAACGGACGAGAATAATGTATCTAATAAGAAAGAACCTGTTATCCATATACAATGTTCCTCTTGATTTCATTTGTACTTAATATGCTCACATCTTCTATTGTGCCTGAAGTCGAACTATACGTGTAATCTATTTACTAGTAGTACCTTTGCAGTTCTCAAATACATTGATATAGTATCGTCTACAAATAAATAGTGCATACGAAATGCCAAAAACCACGTCAACCATGGATCCAAGTATTACAATTATGAATCTTATTTCTAAACTATTAATAATCTTGGGTTGCGATTTGTACTGTTTCAAGTTACTTGGAGCCATGCCTACGACATAAAGGGCAAAAAACGAACATACTTAAATACAAATGTTCCTATAGTACAGATCGCACATATCCAGCGGCCCCGCTGAATATTTATGGTTCAAAGCATTTTTTATATTTGTTACGAAATTATACCTTTCCAACAATTTCCGTTCGTCCTATTTTACATGGCAGTTAATTTGTTGACAACGAACACATTTAATAATGCTGCATAAACAAAAGGCTTTATATGAAAAAACTGTGATAACAAATGGCTTTTCATTTTGAAGATTTTCACTAAACGACACAGATAGCGCAATAAAACTCAAATTGGAAAGGATATGTTATGTTAGTGAACAACATTTAAATCTTAATAGTTGTCAAATCAACACTTTGTTCTGCATCGGTCGTACATTCAAGCTTATGATCTTCCGGAACATCTTCAGGAGGCGTACCATTCTCAATTCCTTTGGACATTATCGCCTCGTCCATCTTGTCTAGTTCAGCTTTGCTCAAGTGATAAACTATTCCTGCCCCGTATCCATCACCTAAGACATTGACGGACGTTCTGATCCGATCCCTTGAAAGAAACAGAGTGTACTTTAGTACCAAGGTCGCCATCGATGCTCCTCCTATTGGCAGAACAAATATGAATGATACAGCTTCTATTAACGTTGCATAAAATTGCACTCACAATATCCAATCGACCGCCAAAAGGAGAGAAATGTCATTAGTGGGCAATCCTAAGGACGCTGTCACTAACAGCATAGTGACTAAGGCCGCACCAGGAATACTAGCTGCGCCTATGCTAGCTAAAGTTGCTGTAAGACTGTTACATTTAAACGATAAATAAAAGCCTCCGCACGATTATTATGAAAGCATTACGCTATACTGGATTTTTACCTGACTGTAATAACTTCGCTGACACCGAGCGAGAATCCATTTATTTGCATGATGAAAAGTGCCGCGACAGCTTCGTAAAGGGCAGTACCGTCCATATTTACCGTGGCACCCACCGATGCGACGAAACGCGTAACCCGCGGATCAATTCCATTGTTTTCCTCGAGACAGCGAAAAGTCACGGGCAAGGATGCAGCGCTATAAAATATAAAAAGCCGCCGCTGTTTGCATATGCATCAGAGTCGCGCGATATACATCTCACTGAAACGAACAAAGCGATGAATGAAGAAAATCAATTTTTACCTTGATGCAGTTCCTAAGGCCGTGACCCACGCTTGCATCATTCCCTTGAAGAACACGGCAGGATTCTTTCGCGTTAATAGCCAGTAGATAGTCGGTAACGTGACAATGGCGTGAATCAGAATTCCCAGTATGACAGTGAGCATATAGAGACCAAGCATTTCGGCAGTTGCAACGAGATTCTTGATAGACATAACTTTACCAGCTAGTAAGCACATTATTCCGAACGGGGAATACCTAAAGTTTGTTGGACGTCATGCAAGATGTATAGACGTTAAGCCTTTCCCCGAAGTCTAGCTAAACAGTTTCTACTGACCATACTATAATCATAGTAACGAGTTTCATCGTAATCTCGTTTAATGCGATGAAGAAGTCGGCGATCAATTTACCGCGGGGACCCATCTGTCCCGCGAGAATGCCAAAGGTTATACAGAACATGATCAACCCCAGAACGTTCGTACCATCCTTATAGACTAGGGTCGGTTCCAGCACGTAAGTGCTCTGATTCGAGGGGCCTGTGATTATTAGTTTCTTCCTGGCGTAAGTCGTCTGCACTTGCTGAAAGCATGCTTGCACCAAGTTTTCCGGCACCAAGTTCCTATCGATACACCCTATGTAATCTCACGCGTCATCCATTATCGTGTTTATCAGTCTATTACCCTATTATACCTGATTATATCGAGAATAGCGTCCAAGGTTGACACCTTTGTGTCCGTGGCTTGGACCGCGACAGCGGCATTCTTGATAATCGGATCACCGGGATGAATGATCACTACCATCGTTATGCCGACTATCACGGCGAGGAAAGTCGTCGCCGCGTAATACGACAACGCCCTGATCCCCATCTTTCCCGAAACTTTCGTATCCAGCTGGGCCATTCCTACGTTAAATGAGAAAATCACGCGACACGCATAATCATTGATCGGACCCTCGGCATTTTTCCCCAAGGACGACGATTACCGGCGACTAGCGATGATATAATTAGAGGCAGAATAAACATCTTCAATGCGCGCATCAGAATCTCTCCCGGGAAGCTGACCAGCGTGATGGACTCAGGCGTGAGATTGGCCAATCGACCCAAGAACCCAAGACCCAGACCCACTATGGCACCGGTAGACGTCAGCACCAGGAGCATGTTAGTATTTATCCAATCCATCACCTGTGCGAACGTCAAATAGCACGTCACAATGAGCACCGCACTGTTCCCTTTTTATTATCAGCCAATACCGACCGCCTGTAATCTGTCTAAGGGAGTAACTTCCTTTCGCTTTGGAGCCACAGCTTCACCCTCGACTGACGACAACATTTGGATCGCCTCGGTGACGGTCCTGAAATACGTCCACCGATAAAGCGACTACGGACATGAAAATGTTTACTTTTTACGAAATATATTACATTCCGCCCTCGACAGGTGACTCGATCGTGCCTCCCCTCAGGATGGCGTAGGCCGCCGAAATTCGTTGGCACAACGACATCGTGCCCAGCCTCGAAGACGCCTTGCAGCGTCTTGTCCTTCAACAGAGATCACCACGAGGGTGGTGCGATTGATCGATGCACTCGGTCGTAACGGAGGATATAAATATCACCTTAACGGCGGTACTTCTTCGACTGACATGCAGACTCGCCAGGGATTGTCACAACACGACCGATCGGCGAAATTAAATATCTCATATCCGAACGAGCAACCCGCACGAACGTCGGGTCATGAAGAATTTGTATTAATATCATCCTAAGACCATTCCTCGGAACCTTCCCAAGCGATATTCCCAATAAACTCGAGATTACGTAAATGCCTGATCGACCGAGCGCGACGATGGCCGATGCCGGTTGGCTTCGGCTAAACTGAAAGAGGTCACACCTGATCCTATTCGCGTGTAACGAACCGTCGAAGGATCACTGCACCGTAATTGCGACACGTACGGAATGACGAAATGGCGAAATGACGACACGGGGGTAAGCGTCACGCGCGAATCCTTACGGGACTTTTGCGCGCAAAAGACTAGCAGACTTACGGACAGCTATGATCGAATGTCTGCGGCGTATCGTGACGTTGGGATCTACGATCAGGGAGATAACGTATCCCATGCAGGAAGCTGATTAAAGAGCTGGAGAGGGTAGGGGACCATGCTTGCAACGAGGGGAAGAAGGAGTTGGTGCACGGCAAAATGACACTAGGAGAGAGAAGGAGAATCGTACCGGAAGAAGGCATGCACCGCGAGTGACGTCACGGCGCGGTTGATGGCAAAATCGTACCAGAGGAGAGAAGATGAGGTGCACAGGAAGAAGGCACTCATTACGAGTGTGCATAGTCTCATTATTACTTAAAACTTTCCCCAGGACGGTATTGCGGCAGACCGCTTTTTAATAGTTCAGTGAACGGAGTTAATATAAACTCGGGCAAAGTACAGCCTGGAGAAAGACGCAACTCTGACTTTGTCGGAGCTAAAATAATAATCAACTCGTTGACCTGCTACAAAAATACAGAGTTAGCAGAGCATTTGCTCGTTCCCATTAATAAACAATCTGACAATGTCAACATTTTCGGCCAGGTGTTTACGCAGATCTTTAAGTTTTTTTTTAACCTTCCTATATCTTACGTTTATTATTATGAAACTTTTCTTTTGTTTATCTATTGAATTGAGGTTTCAAAAACTCTATCTAGTCGAATTATGGTAATGGCCACACCATGCTTTTAAGGAGGCCACCTGGTTACCAGATCAGTCATGAGTGGTTCTGCACGTCCATCAGAATAATTTGGTTCAGAAGAGATAATTTGATCCCATCAATTCCACAATTATGCTGCAAGGACACTCCTCAATATGCGTGGTACCGGTTCGAATCAGCAAATTGACACATAATGTGTATAATGGTAAGCTATTTTTGGGTGGCGAGACTGCATTCGAAGATTGAAGAATGAGTACAAAGTGATTAACATGATGCTATACACATGCATTAGTATAGTAGACAAGTGCAAAACAGTTTTAGAATAACTTGTCGTTTGAACACTGTTTTAACAAGTAAAAGGCATATTATTCATTTTTGTTAGTCATTCGGACGGTACTGTCCTCATCAGAGTTAAGATGCTCACGCGTAATTTTGATGAGCGTATGTAGGGTACGCCCATTCATTAATCCCCTTAGTAAATCCAATGAACAATAACCTAATTTACTTGCGAAGCAACAGTTTAAAGTGATTAAACGTGAAACAAAGTTTCGTTCACAGATGGATCAAAAGAACAAAAAAATGTCGACAGTACACAATATGTCACGTAATTTAATTTGAAAATTAAAATTAACTATATCCCATAATTAATTCGGTATCATTTTGTCATTGTCTTGTGCTATATAAGCAATTTTCAATTCTGAAATTCACGATGAATTCGCTATTATAAATTTAAACATTTCGATTACAATATTTAACTTGGTCAGCGCGATAGTACCAAAAATATTAAATTTCCCGCACTACGCGATACTAGCGCCATTCACGTTTCTTTCGGAACAGTTTAAGTAACGGTCGCGTGAATGTCAGCGTGCCGGTGCTCGGTTTCTTATAAGAATGAACGTCGAGTCCCGTCGTGAGAAATATTTCTTTTATAATAGTTTAGCCATATTACTGAAAGCGATCGAGAATGAACGCACAACCGTCGATTTACGAAATGAGGCCTCCGTTCGTGGAATTGTTGAACATGCTGATGCGTACGTTTATTTGTTGGTTGAAACACATTTTCTCCAGGCTTGTTTTTCGCACCGGGCGATTATAGAATTTTAAAGTTTCGGAATTGCATGTAAATATTTTTGAAACCCTTTCTATTGTGCAGATTCATGAACATCGTTATGAAGGACTGTGTTTTCACGGATCCACGTGGGGACAAGTACAGTTACGAAATGTTTTTCGTTCAAGCACGGAATATTCGGTTCGTGCATATTCCGCCAAACGTGAGTCAGTTTGAAGTTCCTATTTTTCCCGCAACTTTCGTGTACGACAATTTGTTGTATGCCTTCATAGCATACATGTATTATTCGTATTTCAACGCTTAAAATAATTATATACCTATGTAGTTCGAATTAATATTTTAAAATATTTACTATATTCGATTAACACAAAATAATGCAGGTGTAGTAGAATTGTATAATTACTACGTTCGCACGTTCTTTTGTAAGCGTGTTAGATGATTCAATAGAACATGCATACGAAAACAAAGAGTATTAAATTCAGTGTTTTTTCGTTATCTTTTGAAAGATAATATTATTTTGCATGCTCCCTAGTTAGTTTTTTACCTTCACGTTGCGTACCTGTGTGTTTATGTTGTGTTAACCTTGAGTATTTCATACTTCAAAAGGTTTCATTAGATCTTTTCTTTAATATCTATACAGTATTAGACAATCTTACGTCCTAAAATGTTTGATGGGACATATTCTACATAAGGAATACATAATCATTAATTGGCATGAAATAAAAGATGCATTTTTGCTTTATCTCAAAATCATGTGTACTGATACAATATTGTGTAACTAGATTGTTTGGGAGACAAAAAGTATTTCAAAGTAGAAACCCTGCAGTTCCTAAGTTGTACAAGTGTAGACCATATTGTTCTTATTCATCTAAACAAAGAGTCAGTATGTTTATCATTAGTGATTATGACTGTATCGGATTTGATCTGGATAACACACTCTTACGATATAATGTTACGAATTTAATGAAGTTAGAATACAAAGTGTTAGCAAAATTTCTAGTAGAGCAGAGAAATTACAGTCCTAAACATTTATTAAAACCACTGGGTGACAATGAACTGGACTTTATGCAGAAAGGATTGTTGTTAGATTTTGAAAAAGGAAATATTCTGAGAATAAGTCCAGATGGTACAATACGAAGAGCATGTCATGGTAGTAAACTGTTAACTTTAGCAGAAATTAAGAACTTATACTCAAACCAAAAATGGAATGTCACTGATGCTTTTTGCAAAGATATGTTGGCAGCCTGGAATGGGCCTTTATCTATGAAAGTGAGAGCACTATTGGATTATTTTGATACTCCAACATCTTTAATATTTGCACGTATAGTAGATACTCTTGATGAGGAACATGGTGCACCATTAAATGCATATAACATTTGGCCTGACATATTAGACGGCATGATAGACATGTTTGGTAGAGATCAATTTCAGGCAAATAAAGGTTACTTCTTCCCTGCCTTAAAGGAGAATCCAGAACTTTATTTACGCAAATGTAACAAAGAAGTTCTTCTGTGGCTTCGGGAATTGAAAAAAAAAAATACTCTTTATCTTATGACTGGATCCAATGCAGATTTTACTAATTTTACTGCCAGTTATGCTCTAGGAGAGGACTGGAAGTCACTTTTTGACATTACTATCTGTTATGCAAGGAAACCGGGATTTTTTATCAATCACAGACCTTTCTTAAGTTTAAATGATTATAAAGAATTGGACGTTGTGTCCTTTCAAGATTTAAAACAAGGAGAAATGTACAGTCAAGGAAACTGGAAAGATCTTGTTGAATTTTTTAAACGTGTGTCAAGAACAAATGATCCACGCTGCTTGTACATTGGTGACAATGTAATTCAAGATATTTATGTGCCCACACATGTAAAATGTGATACTGTTGCTGTAATTGAGGAGCAAATGTCAGAAGGAATGGTCCATCAGGGATTCTCTCATCCTGATGAGAAAGCCTTAAATTCAAAGTTCTGGGGATCATACTTTCGACTCAAAGATTCAGAAACAAATGAAGATTCCTTTTGGGGCCACATTATAAAAAGTCATTCAAAGATATGTGTGCCAGAAGTTGATTTTATCGCCGCAAAAAAACTAGATGAACCATTAGCCTGTTTTGCAGAAAGAGAAAATACCTATGCTGGTTACCATCCTGCCATGCCACTTAGCATTGCAGATCTTTAATAACATGTTTATGGTATGAATGAAATGGCTTAGTCTTTTGACAATAGCTATAACTATAAATTTTACACAAGCAATGCTTAAAACAAGTGCTACACCAAATTGAACCCAAAAATAAGTGGGCATATTTGCATAACGCGCTGTAAGATTACTACATTAGAATACTTAAAACTGCCAGTGTAATTTTGATTTGTCTTTAATGCTTCAAGATGCGCATTATACCAACTATAAAGGATCAGCTACGACAAATATCCGCGCCTTTAATAAATCCACAAATGAAAAAGCGGACGTTCAAGACAAAACGAGCACAAGAACGACAACAGGAAGGCCTCCTAGCTGTAAAACAGATTGTAGAAGGTCGAAGTACAGCAAAATGTGATACTGATGAAAACGAAGATGACTAACATGTCATGTGATGGTATATTATTTTTGTATGGTCCCTAGCGTCACGTACAACAAAGCACAGTCTTTCTTTAAATGCGTAATTGTATATCCTTCTACCAGTCTGTTAATAAATACATATGTACGTTGGCATTGGACACATTTTTAGCAGAATAATAAAACGATGTTATATGAATAGGAATCACATTTTCTCAATTAATCATACAATATTCCCGTATAAACGGACGTAAAATGCATATATATATTTAGAACGCTAAAAGATCTTTTTCGTTATAAATGTTTCCAACATTTATTATACATTAAAAATATTTTGATTTTCGATTTAATTAAAGAATACAAATTTTAATCTAGCACTAATAATACAGACCTTATGTTAAAATCAGACAGATTGCCATATAAGTGGCAACAGAGTTTTTTTTACTATAATACACTTTGTAGTTGCGTAAAATCTCTTATATTTTCGCGGAAGGCAGAATGGAATAAGATTTGTCCTAATATGCTAAATAATTGGCAACAGCTAATTATATTATTTCCGTTATTTCCTTTCAACAGCGATTGCAATACCCATTCCACCTCCAATACATAACGATGCCACTCCTTTTTTACCTCCAGTTATTTGCAGTGCATTTAGTAGAGTTACTAATACTCTCGCTCCTGTTGTGTCAAAAAAGATGTTATGTCATTAAAGATCCAAATAAATAACGTGATATAATATACGTTAATTTAATGGAATCGATATTTACCAGAATTTCCAATAGGATGGCCTAAGGCAATGGCTCCACCGAATATATTAACTTTAGAAGCATCGAGCTTCAGTTCTCTAATACAGGCTAAGGCCTGTACGGCGAACGCTTCATTAATTTCATATAAATCTACGTCATCTGTGGACCATTTGGCTTTCTCCAACTGCGACAATTAAAAGTACTTTACAAGTTGTTACGATTATGAAATTTCATGTAGACGGTATATGTATTGAACTTACAACTTTCGTAATTGCAGGTACTGGACCCATGCCCATTATTCCCGGTTCCATACCGCATTGAGCATAAGCTACTATATGAGCTAATGGTTCTACATTCTTACTTGCAGCCGCTTCAGCGGACATTAGAATGACGGCAGCTGCACCATCGTTAATTCCAGAGGCATTGCCGGCAGTGACAGATCCATTCTATGTTAAACAAAACGTTCATTCACTCCGTACATTTCTTCGCAAATTATTCCCAAATGTCCATAGTACTTACGGTTTTGAAAACAGGTTTTAATTTTTTAAGGCTCTCCATACTGCAGTCGGACTTCGGAAATTCGTCGCTGCTTACCAAAACAGTTTCTTTTCCTTTGGTTGTAAGCACTGGAACAATTTCTTTAGCTAAATCGCCCCTTTTAATGGCTGCAGCCACTCTTTGCTGCGATTGCAGGGCGTATACATCCTGTTCATCCCTGCTTATTCCATATTTTTCAGCAATGTTTTCGGCTATAATTTGCATATATTGAATGAAATCATCATAGAATTCAGTTTTTTCTGCTTATTGCTACTACGATTTTCAAGTACCTGTAACACCCATATGAATGTCTTCAAATGCATCTGTTAGTCCATCATATATCAATGTATCATACATGCTACATGGTCCCAGTTTTACGCCAGATCTAAGAAAGATAGCATGTGGGGCCCGACTCATGCACTCTTGGCCTCCAGCTATCACTATGTCACCTTCTCCTGACTTTATTGTTGCATAAGCATTTGTAACAGCTCTGAAGTAAGAATTGATTTCAAGAACGTTTAGCAAACTCATAAAGCCACATGATATGTATGTACATCAACTGCCTATTAGCAAATCATATATTTTTTATATGCAATCATATAATGTATTTTTTCTTGACTGCTGTGATGGAAAAATATGTTCTTCAATAATTAACAGTTATATGATAAAAATAAATACATACTTCAGACCAGAGCCACATAACATATTAATGTGATAAGCAGGTACTGAAATAGGAAGCCCCGCTTTTATGGCTGCCTGTCTTGCTGGATTTTGTCCTTCACCGGTTATTAATCCCTAGAAAAAATGTATAAAAAGAATTATATCATATTATTTAAACTTAAATAGATGAAAGTAAATTATTATATGAACTACATATATAGTATTGTAATTTAATTTAATTATAAACATTAGCAATTATTAGTAAGTAAAATTGTTAATTTTTATCATGTTTTTAAAGATAGTTGACATAATACGAAGTTATAGTTATTTAATCATAATGCATATGTATACCATTTTTTTTTAATTGCCTTGGAAAGTTAAAAAAATTAAACATGTACCTGTCCAAATATAACTTCAGCAACATCAGTAGGCTGCAACTGCTTTACCCTTGCAAGACTTTCTTTAATTACAACACTTCCGAGATCAGAAGCCTTTAGTGAAGACAATGATCCACAAAATGATCCTTGAACATGAAATGAATTTATCTCTTTAAGTCTGTATTCACACACAAATTAAAAAACATTGACGTATTTTAGATTTTTTGCGTGAGCATTGATGCAACGGATATTTCAACAGCTTGATAACTTTATAAATAACATAAGCGTATTTCCACCGCTGTTTTCTACGCAGATGGTATTTAGCTGATAGCGCGATATCTATTCTGCGCTACGTCTGCTGTTTGTACATAGTTTAAATTTTACTTCCCGGACACGCCACAAAAGTGAAATTACGTATTTGAAATTGTCAGTCACGACCGTGATTTTCAAATAATATTACCTAAACCGTAACATTATTTAATCAAATACTTGTCGATGATCTTTTGAATGATAAACCGCTTTATCAATTTTTTAAAGTTTAAAAAAGCGAAGTGACGAAATTAAAACACAGTGTCGATCATACTTTACGGCCAAGAACGGCGGCATTTCTCGAAAGAAAATGTGAAAAGCGCGTTCGTCCCGCCTAACAGTAAAAAAGCTGTTAGGGAAAGAAACGATGTCAACTCACCTATGGGTGTTCTCACTGCCGAGACGATAACAACCTCGCGATCGGTCATCTTGGGAAAAGTATTTTCGAAAATTGTGCGGAGCTGCGGGAAAGTCGAAGCACGGAGTTCTGCCGAAGACTGCCGCCACACGCTGTTATAACGGATATAAGTTAGCAGTCAATGTGAGCACTACCTAGAGAGTGACGTGTGCCAGTAACGGCTTAATCGTGAAAGTATGTCGCAACGACGGCGCGTGTTTCTACGATCGTTTGATGGAATCCGGCGAGCGAGAACCGTGCTAGTCAGTAAAATCATGTCCGATCTTTCGCAACAATCTTTGCCACCCAGACCTGTCATTAATCCGCCGCACGTTCAACCCTAGGCGTAGGAAGGCGACGTGTCAGCGACTTCTGTCAAAAGGCACCGCTACGGACGGCATGATCGCGAAATCCTTCCTGGCGATGAAACAGCTCGAACCTCCGCCTCGTCGCGCTTCCACCGTATCAACGAACGCTCATCGAATTCGCTGTTTCCAGGAGGAATCCCGGCGCCCGACGGCCAGACTCGCGTGCTCCGCAAACTAGTCACGACCCTGAGAAACGTCACCGGCCGCCTGACTTCCGATTCGCCGTACAGGTGGCGCTCTTCCACCGACCGCGGTGGCGTAGCAGTGCTGGTTTGTTTTTACCCAGCGTGCATTGTGAACAGTGACTGGTGCTAAGATGGCCGACAACAAGGAGGAGATTTTGGAGCTCGGCGAGAAACGAGGTATTTATCCGCGCCTCTTCGATTTACCCCGCGTGATTCGTGGACCTGAGCGAAGCCGAACGTCCGGCGACGACGATCTCGCCACCGAGCGGGCCCTGGCTCCCGTAATTGCCGTAAGAATCACGCCATCTGCACGCTGAGCGGATCCAGGAGAGGGACGATCGCGAAAAACGTCGTCGTTATTTGGCCGAGGGAAGCTGCCTTGTGGCATTGCCGTGGTCGCACTGTCGGTACGAGGGCACCGTACGGGCGATGCCGACCAACCGGGAACGTGCCTGTCAGCACGACGTCAGTCGCGATCAGTGCCAAACGTGCCAAGTTTTTGACAGGCTAGCCTGCGGAGCTCACACGACACCCTCCGTCCGACACGGTGCACACTCTATCTACGGACAAGCAGACGGACGGACGGAATCCCGTGCTCGTTCTCGTGTGTCCGCCGAACGCGTTATGCTCGTTACTCATTAAGGTCATAACGTCGACGGCCTTGCAATTCGTACCCGCCGCCGAAGTAATCTACCCGAGAGATTACCGTTATCTCCTTCGCCGCGAATTTAACGCCGGTTTTGACTCCCCACGGGTACCTAACGTCTCTCCATGCCTGTCCGAGTGCCCACCGCCAGCGAGAACACGCGCGTTACAACCTCCGCGTGCTATCGCCGACGACGGTCACTCGGATCGTCTTTGGGTTCGCGGGCATTTTGGGAAGCCGCAATTGCCGTTCTTCCCCTCTCGCTCGTCTGACATCGCATCGTCGCTACGATTGATTCATATACGGCGCTAGTCGCACCGACGAGCGCACAACGTGTGTGTCGCGTTGGTCAGCTTGAACCAGGCGAGTGTTACGGACAATTTGTTATATAGCTGGCTGGGTCGTAACATTGTTGATCGGCGGAAATTTCGGGCCGATCGATTCTTGCCGGTTGCATGACGTTTCCGCTCGAATCCGCGTCGGCTCTCACACGTTCATGCATCGCGGCCGCGCGGAATTCAGCGGAGTTCCGTTACGCGCGTGTTTCAGTTTTGAATGTCAGCAGATTTGGCGCAGTCGTTCAACAATCGCTCCGTACGCTGCTTATCTGTTCTCCTCTCTGCGATGCAGTAATAGGGCTTAGTCACCCAGGTTATAGACAATTCCGTAATTGTGCCCGATGTACTGTGCAATTGCTAGAAATGTTAGAGTTCACGCTCGCCTCGCACAAACTGTTTTTGGTTCGATCATTTCGTTCGAAGGTTTCGAAAACAAAGCTGCCGCGTGATTGCGTCGGCACGCAACTCAGACGTTAGTGTCGCAAACTACGTTCACGGTACTAATGAATTGAAGTGTCTCCGGCGTGCGTCACTTTGTTTTGTAGGACAGCACTTCGCGTTGCACGTGAAAATCGTTGAATTTAGCGACGAACCGTTCGCTGGTGCGTTTTGGTTCAAGGGCGGCTGATCGTATCTGCTGAAGCAATTCGCATGACCTTTCAACGGTACTATTGTCCCTTAATGATGAGATAATCGTCAGCAGCTTCGCCCACCGATGCGTATTAAATAGAATAAATCTAAATATTTTACGGCGTGTCCCGCCGGAGGAGGACGCTCGAGATTCTATTCATCGTTTACGCGTGCAATGAACGTCTCTCGTCCATTGTACGCATTGAGATTAACTGTTATGCGCGCCCTGCTGCACTATTCATGCTGCTCTACATCAGCGTTTATCCTTATTCGCACGCACCGAAAATAATGTTACGTAGGACGCGACCAGCCACTTTGCATAGTTCGCCACCTCTCGAGCAGCGATCCGATTCAGGTGTATTCGTTGATCGCTCGCGACTGCACGAGTCATCGGCTCGCACTTTAATTCCACACACTCATTTTACGACTCGAGCGACCTTGCCACGGAGCCACGAGCCGTCCCGCTCTCTCCGACAATTTGGCGGTCGGCATCCTTTGTACTTTTGCGCAGTCTCTTTACCTGCGACTCAAGGATCGCGTCACAGTTGTCACCACCCGCTGTCTATCGTCGCCCCACGCGCTTTGGCACGAACCTTTTAGGATAAAAACGGGGAATATCGAGCGATTCGTCCCGTCGTACGTCGCAATCCTGCGCCATAAGACGGACTCGCCCCTTTCTCGCGTGACGATAAACTCCGAATCTTTTCGGCATTTTTTACCCCGGCGCCAGAGCCGCTCAATCTCCACTCTAACTAAGCAACTTTCCGGTTTTCCGGTTTGCCCTGGCGCACACACACACCGCCGGACACTGACACACAGGTACCGCGAACACGCCCGGCGAAAGAGGTGAGGTCGGCCCAGAAGGCCAAGGATCAATTCCCCGCTGAAGCGTACTTGGCGCCGGCATTTCAATTTTTACGGAACGGCCGGCTCGAGATGCAAATCCCCATCGATATCGTCGGGAAGTGCGCGGCAGGAGATAGTAATGAGATAATGCGGACCGGCCGCCGCTGCAAATTGCGATGACAGTTTATACCTGCCAGGTGGTTTTGCCCGGCGGGCGCACGCTCGAGTGAATTCAACGGAAGGAAGGCGACCAATTACGAATTCGGGCCAGCACATGTTTCCCCCTTTCGTTCGTGCTCCGCACGAGGTTTTGTACGACTACGGGCTACCTATATCGAGATAGGAGTGATCCGTCCCGTGTATTTTTTTCCACGCTGCAACGATCATCGGCCAGCTTCACGAGGATTTAACGAAAACATCGGTGTGCAGAGCGTGTCCATGTGCCCTGAGCGTGCCTACGTGTAGGAATACAGGGAAGGAAGAATTCGATTATTGAGGAAAATTGCGGCCTGCACGTTGCTCCGCCACACCGGAGGCAGTGGGCAGATTTAGTTTCCTGATAATGTCGATGAGTCACGAGACACGTTTAGAATTTTCCTAACTACCGCGTGTCTTCTTTAACCTGTCGTCGGTGCGATCGTTGCTTTACATACGCGAACACTTAGGAAAGCTGCGGTCTTCTTCACTTGCAGAAGTCTCCGGTCCAATGGTGCACAATATTCGTGCCCGATCGAAATTCGCTCGGCTGACATCGCGAAAGCCGACTCCGACAGCTTAATCTTTTACCGTGGTTCAGCCACGACCGCCGTGCGTGTCGGATTTTTTCGAGTTACGAGATTAAGGGGACAATGTCTCAAACGGAAGATACGCTCGCCGCTGATAGTGTTCGGACTGAGCTTAGGAGCGAACGTCATCGTGAATGAAGCTACGTTCGCGCACGTTTACTGACGCTCATTGCGACGAGGTGTATAGTTTATGACCTCAATGTCAAAGCCTTCGTAGACACGGCGCGTAGTCACGTTCGATCTATTTGTCGTCGGTTTGATCTACTGTTTTTCAATGAACCGCCGCGCACTGCCAATGCTAACGATTAGACCGATGATGTCATGGGTTTTAACATTCCTCGGACGGCGATCGATCAATCTACACGCTTCGCCGTAGCCAACGTACATGCGACATATTCGACATTACGACTATGTGCACCAACTATCGCGCATTGTCGTGGGTTCTCTCTCTTCCCACAACGCCGCACGCAGACAAGTGTGTACGTCTCATTAGGCGCGAGATTCGACGATGCGCGTCGGGCAGAAATCACGTGCTGCGTTGCCCAATTGTGTAAACAATTTTCTCTTCCGCGGCGACAGCCAGCGCTTATTGTATTCTTAAAACCGGGCTGTCGTTACGTATTTCCGTAATACGTGTCTCAATGATCGTACGCGCAACCGGCATTGTCGGAGCTGCCGTCCTCTCAAAAGGCTCTCCCACTTCGCTCTCCCTTTTGAAGTCGGTAACGATCATTTTAACGTGCGGCGCGCGACAGCCTCCGTTATAATCCCTCGCCACGTCCGTCCCAGAATTCGCGAAGGGCTCTCCTTTTCGCACCGCTCCCCTCGCCCTCCTCTCGCGACAACCGCATTTCCGTGCGGTTCTCCTTAAGTGGTAAATTATCGAATCTCATTGTTGACGGGGACGTTCGCCGGTCGTCGGGAGCGTCTGCGTGCCATAAACGAGCTGGCTCATTTCGTTCCACTTTACCGGCACGATCCCGTACGCGTACTCCCCCTTCCGATGCTTTGCGTATGGGTAGGCGGTAGGTAGGTAGATAGGTAGGTAGGTGGGTAGGTAGGTAGGTATATACGCGCACGGCAGGAGTACCGTGTCGAGTGGCGGCACTGTTAAGTTTAAAACTATCGATGCCTCTGCGTCCTTACACGCGACCGCCGCACACACGTGGGACAAAAGCGGACTGTCGCTCGCCTACCTATCACCCCCTGGAAATCGACGATTACATCGGCGACGTATTTCCGCGCGTTTCCTACGCCGGGTTTTTGTCGGTTCCTCGAAGAGTTCGCCGCTCGAAGAAAAGAGCTATTGAAATTGCGCGAAATGGCCCCGCGACGGTGGATTTATCGTAATGGAGAGCCGTAAATTTTCCTCCTGCCTTTGCCGCCGCTCTCGTCGGATAATATCGCGTTTACCGTGACGATACACGTCCGAAGCTCGCGGAGGGGGGAGAAGAGACGATGCGCAGTATTTCAAATTGCGGTCCACGGGGCCTAAAGGGTTCCGCGAGTCCAATGATAGGCTTCGATCATAATAATCTGTTCGTATAAATAGGTGTTGCAGGCTGCGTTCTTCGTTACCCGGGTCCGTTATAACAGACTCGCGTGCAACGTGACGTCGATTAGAGATGGTCAGTCGTTAATTCGACAGTGGACGCTTAATCGTCGTCGTCCAATTCCTTTTTCCCCTCCCCGTAACGTTGGCCGACGACAGGTGCGTGCCGGTAAGGTCGACGTCACAGCGTCGGACTTCGTTCTAGGCGCATCGATGGGCGTATCGATGCACTGGAACAGATCTAATGAATATCAGCGGTCTCGGCATCCTTGCCACGAGAAGACGTAACGAGGAAATTCGCTTGTTATGGCGTGGGTCGTTTTACCATAACGCCGGTATCGCGAACGAGATCGCTCGACGTTCTTGCGCTTCTCGCCGCAATGCGTCGACCAATTACGGCCTCGCAGCAGCGCTGCGCTATGTAATACGCACTAATTATTCTAACACCGTTACGTAATCATTGACCGTCCGTCTTTTCGGTCGTCGTTTCCTGCCGGCGAGATAAAACGAGCGAGCGCGCGCGTCCGATCGGAATCCTGTCGGAGGTGCAAAATTCAAAAAGCGAAACAGCTCCTGGCGCCGATTAATAACTCGATTATCGAATAATCGTAGTCGGCGGGGTCCCACCTGTGCACCGATACGAAATGCGCGCGCAGCTCTATCTCGAAAACTCGTTCCAGACCATTTGTTCTGCTTCGCGTCTCTTCAATGAGTTCGCCGACAGCCGTTATTTGTTGACCGTCATTAAAACTGCCGCGCACGTCTATATAAATCTAATAATCCATTCCGCACATCGTTCCCCGGGGTACTCCGATCATTATAACTTGTCCCTCACCTGCCGCTTCCCGTTTCTCTGTACTCCACATACGTAGTTTTACGGCCACGAAGGATCTTATTTATGCCTCGTCTTGTACGAGGCGCGCGTTCTGGTTATGCCAAGTTAATAATCTGTCTCGCGATTTCGCGTACGCTCGTATTTGCATACTCACTTATAGAGTCTCACTGGGCTCTCTCTTTTCACTCTGCGCGTCCTTCTCCCTTTTTCTCGCATCCTCGCATCTTCTCCAGTCATCTCCCATGTCCACCTCGCCCCCCCCCCCCCCCCTCTCTCTCTCGCGAGTTCGACCGACGCGTTTTTGATTTATCCGTGGCCATCGCCCTCTGCTTGATTGAGTAAGCGCATCGAGAAACGACATCTCGTGGCATAGGGCTTACTTTGTACTCGGCGACGTCTGGAATGCAAATTGGCGCGAGGGATCAGCCCGATGAAAAACATCGGTCTCCCACTCTCTCGCACGTCACAATCTCGGCTAGTTAGGACTTGGACGACTGACCTTATTAGCGACTATAATTGCACGTACTTTTTTTACGCCCTGACCGTTAAGCTTTTACCTCTCCTTGCCCTACTGCGTTCTAGTGGTCAACTGCTATCTGTTCCCGAATACGACCCATGATTGTAACAGATCCTAGGCGCGCTCGGGAGTGTCGAACGATTTTTCCGTGGGAAGGTGGATTTCTCCCGATCGATACGCCTTAACTCGGCGCGCATCTCGTGCGTCGCTGAAGGCTCGCCAAGCGATCCTTATCGCCGCCGAGGAACGAATTGCATTTCCCCGTGACCGTGGATATCGAGTTCTGGGATAGCTTAACAGATAACGCTTATCATCGGGCGTGTACTCGCCAACTGACACGCTCTCTCCCTTGTCCCATGCTCGTCGTCGCATATTTCGACGGAAAGCGCGCCCGAGCGAGAACCGGCGACAGATAGAAGCCAAGAGAGGCTTGTCCGTTCGCACGATTTATTAGCGTTTAAATTGGCGCATGCGTCATTCCGGGTACGTGACTAACCGGAACTTTCCTCCGACAGCGGCTAACAGCACGTGGATATCGGGCGGGCGAAAAAGTTGCAGCTTAAATGCCGGTTCCCCCGATTAGAAATCGCCGATGGAAAGTTCACTCGAAATTGCTCCCGCCGCGGATCTCGCGTTTCGCACGTCACGGATCTCCGGACATCGTTCTCTCAATGGCCATTCTCTCTCCTTCTCACTCTTCCTCTCTCTGCCTCTCTCTCTCTACTCAGTCTCGCGCGCGATTTCTATGACATACGCGTCCGGACGATATCACCGTCGTTTCCTCCGCGCGCCGGACAGGATTTCGTTCCGAGATCTGAATTTCTTGCCCGTCGCCGAGGCCATCGAGACAACACCGGGCACGAAAGCGAATCGCGGGAGAAATCGCAGGAGCGAAAAATAAGCCGGCCACGCGGCCGTAGAGGCATTCGGATTCTGCGAGGAGAGGTTCTGTGAACTTTACCTTGACTCTCGCCTCGCGTTACGTAAGACGCAGTCGAGTCAACGGCGCGGGGGGACGCTTGAATGATCTCGCCGGTAGCGCCTGCGATAGAGTCGAACGAAAATCGACCGGCATGCAGCGTCTGTTTCCGGTGGGTATAAGCACAGATCGCGTTACCGCATCGATTAATTCGCACGCGAGCGCGCATGTGCACTTCCTACGGTGCATAGAGCTGAACTTGCGCTCTATAATGAGACTCCGCTGATTATTCATGCATCGGATACCAGCGCCGAGTGTATTCCCTACTTTCGCACAATGGTCCGGGGGCATGTTTTATCCGAATTTAGCCTGGGATCCGCGTACGAGGCGTTAGGCTTGCGGGGAAGTAGGCTCCTTTCTCGGAAGAAGTAATTTGCTGCGACACGGGCAAGCTTTCCGCGCGGCGATAATGCGTGGTGCGTTTTATTCCATCCAGGCGGAGGTTCTCCATCCCGTTCCGTTCGTCGTCTAGGTGATGGCTGGCGCGAAAATAGAATCAAGACTCGTCAACCTTTGCATGCTTCCTGCGGCCGCTCTTGACGGTCTTACTTGACTCACTCGCTGGCGCTTTGCCTGTTCAATGTCGTCACGTGTCGCTTTAAGGGGGCGAGCGGGCAGAATAAAAGACGCGAGTGGAACATGTTGGGGGCGGGGGGGGGGGGCAAGAAAAAGGGGGGAACCGTTTCTTCCGTCCGCGGGCAGAACGCAATCTTTGTACCTTTTTGTAGCTTCCCGCGTCTCTACACATTGTGGTCAGAGCGTTTATTGATGCGCCTTCTCCTTCGTCTCCCTTCGCTTTCGAACCTCTTTCACCGTCGCCCGTACGTTCTTATTACTTTTTTGTCAGGCGGCTAACTCTTCATTTTGCCTCGTACCATTCGATGTAGAAAGTTGAGAAACTTTTTCCTCCCACGCCTGGCCGCCCGAGATTTGCGTAGGGCGATAAAGCGTAATAACGGAAACCGACAGGTGGTCCTACGTGACTCCCGACGTATCGCTGAACTATTCTCCGATTAACATTCCTCAAACATCAATACAACGAGCCAGCAGGTTATTCCAAAGAAAAATAGTTTCCCTTGTTAAACATCATCCTACAGCGAAGCAGAACAGCTATAGATCCCACGTGATGCAAGACACGCGCCACCCTCGCAAGAACATTCATTTAACCGGGCCGGCTCATCCGGTGAAAGAAAAAGCGTGGAATTCGTGTAAAAGGGACTAGAGCCTGCTCTCCTTAGGATCCGTGCATCCTGTGCGCCAGGGCACTCTGCCCAATTTGAAGACGCGTCTGGTCTTTCCATTACGTTTTGTTCTTAGCGCGGGGGCGCTGTTGGAGCGAGAGGAGCGGCAAGAGAGTAGGAGAGAGCGAGAGAGAGAGAGAGAGTGAGAGGAAGAGTCGGTGGGCGGGGGTAAGGCTCGGCGCGGCCGAGGGGGGGAGAAGGGGTGCATCGGGGCTCGGACGAGGGAAGGGGGTTGATTCATCGTGGCGAGGCCGCACTCGGCTTCACGCAGCCGTAGAACGAGTCTCGTCCATCGCGAACCTGGACGAGTACGACGAGGCAGTTACGCGTTTTCCGCGCGAAAGTCAAGGACGCGACTCGGAATCGTGCTTCCGGCTCGACCTTCTCGATCCGCGCTCGTGGCAGCCTCGATCGCTCCGCAGGCAGCGTGTCCTTTATCGCGCGCTCGTTGACACGGTGATAAACACAGTGTAGGTGGAGGTGGAGGTGGAGGGGGAGGAGGAGGAGGAGACACTGGAATTGAACGTACGAAAGTAGTGTCCGTCGCGGTGAAAGTTGGGCCCAATCGCTCGTCTGTGATCCTGGCAACGGGTTGTCGATCGAATCTTGAACACAGTTTTCGTTTTAAAAATGGCGGGTACCGAGGGAGAGTGCCGGAAAGAAATCCGTCGTCGAAAGTTTCTTTCGGTGCACATGATCGAATGTCAGCGTCTCGATTCGTCGCGGTCTCTTTTTTCCGAACTCGCGCCGCCGAGTGTGTCGGGGCTAGTGGGAGTTTAGGAAAGTGCTTTTTTTCGGGCAAGAATGTGACGGGTGTCGAGAGATCTTCTCTCCCGAGCGATCTCACGTGGGACGCGCGTGGATGAAAACTGTTTTTAGCGGGCTACTGTCCGTCCGCGTTCCCTGCGAAGCGGAACGATCGTGTGAAATTGGTACCCGATATCGCGATCAATGTCTCCGCGTTCTCGACTCTCAATACCCGCTCGAACGGATAAAACTCGTTTGATTCGCTCGCTTATCGCAGTTTCGCGAATTCGCGAGACCTCGCCCGGTATAATTAAACTGACACTCGCAGCTGATATACATATAACATATTCGAGCATAACGCGACATGACATCCGCTGTCAGTGAGTTCCCGAACTCGTTGACCACCGTCGGCGCTGGATCGCAGATTGGAGCTCTAACGATCGTTGCTCCGCGCACATGACAGTGGCGCGCGCCAAACTTATTGTACAGAGACTCTGTTCTCGATTCGGCACAGAGCCACGGGGGACGCGATATCGAAAATCGCCGGTCATCGTCGCTGTCACTGTTCGGGCTCTCGCATACGCACCGTACGTTGGTAAAAGAGACAATGCGTGCCTACACATTTATTCCGCGCCGATGATTCACGGTATAGTTAACTCGTCGGGGGCCCGCGGCGCGTAAGAAGCGATTTGTCCCGGATACCTTTTTTGGTCCGGGCACGCGGTTAGGCGAGGATCGAAGACCGAACTCGAAATGTGTCTCCGCTTCCTCCTTCGGCCCGGCATTCGATCGTGCCTCGAGCACGCTCGATACGCCTCCTTTTTGACCGCGCAGGTGCCGTGATCGGGGCGAACGTGGTCTACACGCTTCGTGCCCGTTACAGTGTTCTGGTGTGAAAAGTTTGTCGACCCTTGGCCACCACTTCGTCCCCCCCCTCGACCGTAGTGGCGGGCTCTCATAATGGTGATCGCTATGCTCGCGGAATACGGGCAACCCGACTTAGGTACGTCCAATGTACTCCAATTACCGTCCTTCGCGCGTCCCACTCACCCCCTCGTCCGCCGCGTCGCCCCTCGCACGTCCACCCATTGATTCCCGTGGTTGTAAATTAACATTGCGTGAGCAATTGTGCCGCACGATCATTGCGCAACGTGCCAGTCCACCCGCATATTTACATAGTAACCTCTCCCGCGCACGTTGTTGGCCGTGTCACCCGGTCGCTTCCCTCGAGTGACCTGTCATTAGGGAGGCCTCGAATTATCGAAAATCATGCTCCTTCGCTTTCCTCAATGGAACACCCCCAGGACGACTGTTGGGATATTTTTTCCCCTCGCGATTTGCGGACGCCACGCGCACAGTGTGTAAACAGGTGCGCCTGGCATCGGTAAATAGTACTATTTATACCGTTGAAACATTTGTACGACACAACTGCAAGTTTCTGAGCGGAGCAACTCGTACAATAGACACAACAAAGAATCGCGTAGTATGCGTACCGCGTGCAGTTATGAATGGCAAGGATTTCCGGAAAGAGAGAAAACGTACACTCGATAAATGTTCGGAGCGCAATTGGGATCGTTCTGATAATGGCAGGCTTGTCTTTCGCGGAATATTCGCGTAATGAGAGTCAATGGTATTCGCAGTAAGGCTCTTGCGCTCGCTTGGCCGAAGTTTTAGGGCGGATCGATTGTTCCCGAGAATTCGATCGCGTTACCCGGCCAGGTAATCTGGCCTGCTAAAAAGTTCGGGAACAAGTTCGGCCCGATACACGCCGCTCGGGATCGACCGTAATGGCATTCCAGTTTTATGCTGTGGAGAGGGAGGATGGCAGGCCTTCGAGTCACATACGGCCGTGCGAAGTGTATGGCAAAGGATGTCGGAGAGTGGTCTAGCGGCAGATTGAAATTTCGCCCCGGCGAATTTTGCAACTTTGCTATGGCCGACCGACGATCGAATTACCGCGTTAAATTGCACAGAACGGTCAGAGGTGGGAGGAGGGGAAGGACGGACTGGGCAAACCGGAGTTTTTGCATCTCGCTAATTCGCCTAAGGCATTTGAACGGAATAAATTCGCATTCTTTCCGAGAGCGCGGATGGTCGAACTTACCATTTTTTTTTTGCTCGGCTCGCGTGAAAGAATCGGCGCAGATTAGTTTCATTGCCACTGTTAAGTGGGCAACGCCGTGATTTCATCGGTCTAAAAATATACGCTGTGATTAGCGCTGTCAGGAATGACACACTTGTACTTAAGCCGTGTCCGGTCGTGCGTATTAGACGTTATACATTTTAATCGTTTCGCGTCGATCACCGTGCGCACCACAATTATGCAGCTGCGGAATGATGTAACTCGGGAAACAGTGACTGCAATCTGACGTTTAGCGCAAAACTTCCTGGAACGCGTAGTCGAACGACACGTCGTTAGGACGCATCGCTACGCCAATAATTACAAAGTCTGGAGGAGTTTATTAATAGTTTACGGACCGTGATTGGAGTTAAGTGCACTTTCCTGAGCGTTATAGGTTACGCTTTCGCCATCCGATGCAATTCAGCGTGAATCTTGCTACCGTTTAGAAGAGCTATTTTCGGCGTGTAGCGAGCGGCAGACCCACGCTGAGAAAAATGGTCGACACGATTTTACCGAATGTAGGTCTCGCGAGCGTCGCAGGCGCTCTCAGCTGATAATTTGAATGTGTGCGATCAGAAAGTCCGAGCTTTCGAACGAATCTCGAGATATTCGCGATATCATCCTTTATATCGAATACATTTTCCGAGCGCCCCCGCTGCGTATTGATCTAACTCGATGCACGTGGATTTTATATTCTTTATCCTTGATGCGATCGCTTGGGTGATGCCTTCCGAGGCGAGGTCGATCGATTTTCCTTATTCCTCGGCCGACCCATCCAGCCAGTATCGCCGACACGCGGCATCGACGTCCAACTTCGTACGGCAGGAAATTATACGCAGACCGAAAGAAGTTCCTGCGGTCACTCCGATTCCTGTCCCGACTCAATTTATCACGAATATATGCCCACCTCTCCTACCGTTCTAATCCCGTAATCCGCGCAGGCACGCGGGTTCCCGCTTTGCTTCCTTCTGTATTCTCGAGGCAATTATTGCCCCGGCGCACGTTAGAAATGGTTAGAAATTTAATTAAGATAAGAACGCCGATGTATCTTACAAAGTATATTGCCCGCTTTGGCGGCCCAAGTAGATAAACATTCGTTCCAGGCTCACCTTCGCCTCCATTCATCGCGCGAATCCCGACATGTGTTCTTTTTGACCTTTCACGGAGTTTTGCTCATGAATTTCTGCACCGATCGGACCTCGTCACTGTGATTCGTTCGCTTTCTTAGCCCGTGCACTTTTCGCATACACGCTCGCGCAGCTGCCTCATTCAGAGATTACCGTTAACTTGTCACCGCGAACGATTGCTCAAAATGTCATCCTCGCAATCTTGCGGACTATGACGCAAACGCAACTGCGGTCGCGTTAAACGTTCTGCGGGTCAATACTTTGTTCATCCTTTTACCTATTCGTCCGGAGCGTACCGAGATCTCAGCGTGCCGGTTGCCTTCTGGGCACCACGTGTGCTCCGAGATAGGACGCAGTCGCTAATAACATACCTGGCGACGATCTTATCCGTCGATATTTGCGGGGTTAATGAACACGTTACTGGGTCTCAGCTTCATTTCGTGCCGCCACTCTACGTTCGTATCGAGTCACAGGTAACCGCATACTCAAACACGCGGCTTATATTGATACGATGAATGAACCAATTTCCACCGGTGGCCGTGCCGGTCGGGCATGTGTTATCATTACGTATACAATATGCAAATGTGTATACATCGGGTCAGGCTGGCGAGGGACAGTTAGGATTTAATGTACTCAATAATCCGCTATCGAATATGCGGTAACGAGTCGTAATTAATTTAGGCGTGATAATCCTACGGACAATACAATAATTCCCTTCACCTTTTCAATTATTACTTTTTTTCCCCTAATCTAATTCTTCTCGTCTCGATTACTTTAAATATCTCTTGTCTTTATTTCGCGTTTAAAAGAAACATTTTTCATTCTTTTATTCTTATTCATCTCTGTCGTGCTTTGTGCGTCGGTCCAGCGAATTGGCAGTATTAGTTAGCCGTTCGTCCGAATCCCACGATTGTTCCCAGCAACGTACGTCCCTTCCCGTTGAATGACGCGAACGCATCGACCGCCCAAGCGAGTGCGTTAAAACGTGGCCTAGGTCAATACCAGGAATCGTCGGTGCGCCGCACGCTGAAAGCGCGAAAGCCAAGCGCACGTAACGCGCGCAGTCACAGAGGGCTGGAAAGGAGTGGATTCGTTTGAGTGGGACTCGTCGTGTGGCAAGGGGTCGGGAAAAGAGGCAGAAAGAACGAAAGGACCTACGCCGCACTCTCCCGCGTGTTCTCTCTCCCATTCTCTCCTATTTTCTCTCTCATTCTTTCATATTCTCTCTTCCATTCTCTCCCGCGTGTTCTCTCTCCCATTCTCTCCCATTCTGTCCCGCGTTCTCTCTCATATTCTCTCTTGCATTCTCTCGCCTTACGTACGTGTGCAAATGCGACGTGGCTCGCGACGCGCATTGTTCCCGCCGTTTTTCATGACGCCCCGACGCGTACGCGCAGCTGGCTTTTCCTTTCGAACGATCCACTATTATGCCCGGCCCGTTCAAGATCTCGCGATACATCGGGCCGGCCAGCCCGACGCGCGGGACTGAAATGAAAATTTATCGCGCCATTTCGGACCCCGGAATAGGGGTGAACGTACCCGAGCGGCGCTAATGCCCAGCTTCTCGCTTTATTGCGTTTTTAGCGCTGCCGACGAATAGTTAACCTTTCGCTCGCGGCACGTATCCGTGTTACACTCCCATCGCATTGGCTCATTTCCTCTTGTTCCCCAGTTCATGCTTCCTTCCAGAGCAAAAAAGGAGAATAATCGTACCTGATTCTTTCCTCGGTACCGTACGCCCTGCTCTTCTCACGGAGACGCGATCGAAAATTCAGGAATCGGCATGCAGGTATAACGGTAGCTTTGAGTCAGTTCGATGGTGCGAAATAGTTAAAATTCCTACCTTGCGATGTATCTATTCAACCCTTTGCACCACGAGCGTCAAATCAAAGCTTCGATACAGGAGACAGACTTCCTCCACGAGAATGCGACTTGGTCGTGTTGCGTCATCCGGCATTACTTTCTACGGCCGGTGAAACGTGCCGAATGGAAAAGTAATTAACACTCTTGAAATACCTACCTCGTCTAAGCGGCCGTCGTGACAGCCGAGACGTTACGCGCGAGGACTCAAGCTGGACCGAGCGTAGAACTCCGAACGCAGAGGTAGGAAGTCGGAGCGACGACGGGCATCGATCACGATCGATCGATCGGGCCCGCGGTCAGGCATCAATCTCGAACACGGCCCAGTGGAAAAGAGTCATTGGGTTAATTGAACATTCCGCGAGTCGCAGGCAGCGCTCGTTTAACCGTTACCGTCGGGTCTTTGCCTTTAATTACCGTTGCGCAACGGTCATTTCTCCGTTTGCCCGACTCTCGGGACCGTCGAATAAAGCGAACGAGGGAAAGAAGGAGCGCTCCTCGCCGTCCTTCGCCGTATTTTCCATTATAAATTGATTTCGTGAACTTTGCCGTTCTCGTGCGCTCGCCGCACGTGTGCAAGATCAGTCTCGTATACCTGCGCGCGCGCGTTCGACGTCCGTCTTGTCGGGGTGTGAGAACATTTTTTAGCGGGATGTCGTTAGTTCGTTGCGTTATGCGTCTGACCTATTCGCACCGGTTATTTGCGTGGAACGCGTAACAAATTGCTGCGCCTCTTGTTAGAAGGCGGCTAATTCGATTTAAGTACTCGCCCCGGCCGTGTTCTTGTCGCGGCGAGAAGGTGGTGGAGGTGGGAGGAGGGTGAGAGGGACAAGTCGTTATGTCACGCCGGCGGATAGGACATCCATGTAGCGAAGATTTAAAGTGCCAGGCACTAAATGTAATACACTTAGCGCGGAGTGTGGGGCCGTGAGACGGTCGATCCCGCGACGTTACTATGTGTGCTCAGCTTCGAGCATGCACACGATGCACGGATCTTGTATGCTCGCCCGTTTTTCCACGGCTCCGACAACGTTTGACGTTGCGTCAGGCTACCGCCGTTTTCTGCAATTCCCTCGATTCCGAATGCACGTGATACCCCGATGATTCGTCATGAGAAGGGTATATAACCGGAGTTAGGTCACTCATGATCTTATTTTCGGAACGCGGTAAATGACGTGGGATTTACGGTATTTTTGGAATTACACTCCGCGTGTGTGAGCGCGAGGTCTCTCGGGGAGGATTCGTTATGTTTCTTACATAATGCGAGCGGTAATTCTCTAGTTTCTACGAGTGCATTAGTATACCCGCTTATTGCGGCAATTCTCCTACGCAGCGAAATGAAACGAAACGCAAGGTCACGGATCGGTAAATCTTACTTCTCTCGCCGTGCGTGCGCAATCGCGAAGTGCGTTTGAAAGTAATTTCAACCGGTTAAACGAAAACAAAATCCGGCTAGGAAAATATATGAGGGCGAATTATTGTTCTCGGATGATAAATCTTATTGGGTGCAGCGCGGCTTCGGATTAAATGGGAGATCTAAAACAGGTCTTGTTCTTTCTGGCGGTGGCTTTTAAATGAAGCGAAGAATTTATGATTTTTGTTGCCCTCAATTCATAGAACGGATCTACTTATGAAAACTTGCATACATACATACAAAAATATATTATAAATAATTGAAAAATTTCTTACTACATTACTTCACACAGTTGCGCCTACATACACATTTTGTCATTGGTATTCGTAACGTAGTTATATTTTGCTCCTCGTAGCATCGTAACGCGTCAACATACTTACCAGAGATTCGTACGTTCACCGACGTAAACCGTGCGATCCAATATTCTCCCGCATGCTACCAGCTAAAGGAGAAACAAAATTCCGCCGACCTCACGCTCGTTTTTGCAGATTCCTTAATGCCGCGCCGCAGATATTCACGATCAATCTCACAGCGGGTAAAGATCTCTCGCGACGACGAACATTAATCAGAGATATTTCTTGCGGAAACGCGGTCTGCTCCCTAAGCGCACCTTCGCTCGCACTCATTTCCATGTATCCCTTACCTCTCGTACACATTACTACATATTCAGCCGGACACAATGATTATCGGTTTTACCCTTGAATAACTAAGCTCCCCGTTGCCGGCATGTGTCCGTACAAGTTTCTCCTTCGGCGCGCGCAGTGCCATATTTACCCTAATCGTTTCTGTTTTCCCACCGGCATACACGGCGGTGTGCCGTCGTCGATGCCGTGCGGTAAGCAACATTAAATTAGGAGAGTAGATGATTCATTCCTGGCGCAGGTGCAGCGTTGCTCCGGCTCAGTGTGTCAACATGTGTACCGACGCCGAGTGTTCCTCGATAACGATATTCCGTCCGCAAAGCCAGGCTCGCGTGTACAACCGTCGTCGCTCCTAGCAAACATTTCCCCTCGATCGTCGTGTCCACTCTTTTCCCTACACCGCGACCTCCTCCGATACCTCCGATACCTCCGACACCGACATAACGTTCGCATCATCTGTTTCAGGTAAGCGGCAAGAAACGAGATTAATACCTGCCTCGTGGGTGAGTTGGGATTGGTACCTGCGTCGGCGGTGAGTTTGCACTTCTCTCGTGACTTAGGCCTCCTCTCGGGTTATTATCCGCGAGAGCCTACGGACAAGCTAATAACCGACGCCTGGACGATCCGTTCGAATCGGCGTTACCGCAAAAAAAAAAAAAAGCCTGCCGCACATTTATTTATAACTTTCCCCGTGCCGGAATCCTCGCCTGCCGAGGTGGAAATCCGAGAGTTTCGCTAATATGAAAGTGAGGTCCTTATTAAGGAACAATTATGAATTTTTTTGTGTCTGTCGAGGAATGCCCTGATCGACGAGCTATGCAAAATGTATAGCGGCGAGCCGTCGAGGCGTGCAGAAAATCGACTCCGTTAGACGGTGCGCGATAGGGGCAGAGGGGGGTAGATGAAGATCTGACTATAAGCGTAATCATCGCAATGCTGACGTTGAGAGATTAGTGACTGTTAACGGATCAACTGACGATTTAGGTGATAAGAATGATCGCACTTCATTAACCGGCGCGGCACTGTAATTGGCTCGCCGTAATTGTTCGCAATTACCGAGTAGGCGTGGATCTGGAATTCATCGGAAGGCGGATAGAGAGAGAAAGAGGGAGAACGAGAGAGAGAAGGAGGAAGAGAGAGCAGATCGTGTACGTGCGCGGGATCGTCCGAGTCTCGTTCGACTCCGAGAGAGGATGGAAGTCGCGCGGATGCTTAGGCGGAAAAGGAAGACGAGAGGAAGGAATAGAGCGGAGGATGGCTCCTCTCGATCCTTCGCCGGGACGTTCTCACGATAGGTAGGTCAATAAAGGTGCGTTTCTACCGCGTATCGGAGAATCCGTGCCGTGGAAACGGTACTGCGGAACCTGTTATCTCGGGCAATAATTTCACGTAGTCATATTTAACCTGTTCGCGTACGCACAGATACATCTAATAACGCGCGTGCCCGTACCCGGATCGTCTCCATCGTCGATCCGCCGTGCATATCCCCTCCCCGCCTTACACACACACCCCGGATTGTAATCATTCGAGGCACGGCGAATTTATAACTTCCATTACCCTCGATCGAGTCGTTACGTTGCTTTAAATTACGCGAAACAACCAAACGGACGGAGCGCCGATCGAAATCTTACTTCCTTCTCTCATTCCCCCCTACTATTTATCTAAATCGTCTTGTTGCCCGATCGCGCGTAATATTGAGTCGTAATACCGGTTTACGGGGCCCTGCTCTCTCGCGCCTGCCGGTAACGCGTATCGGCAGAATGATCGAGACGGATATACGCGAGGTTTATGCGGAGGATGACTTTGTTAAAAGGCCGAGCGACCGGCAAAACGACCGAATGGGAATGAACCCCCTGCATGGCAGCCGTTCTTCTTGCTTCCGATGAGGGCGGTTGAGGGGGGGGGGGGGGGCATATATGTGAGGATAGAGAAACGGGGAGGAAAGCCATGCAATTTACACCTTGGCAAAGACGCATTAAGACGAGCAGCAAACCGTCTCGCCGGCTCATTAGCGCCGGCGAATTAGACGTCTCTAATTACCTTCATCTCGGGCTATTCATAATTCAGCGGTGCGAGTCAAACCACGCGCCTTGTACGATGCACTCTCCCTCGGCCGTTCGCTCTGCCTCCCCTTGTTTTTTTTCTCTATGCTCCCTCCCCACCTCTTCCTTTTCCTTTTACTTCGTTTTTTAGCTGGCGCTCGAGGATCGTTCCTGCGAGTTGTTGCGACGCGCGCGCTCGAGTTACGGGATATTCGATTTCGTGGGCAAAAGGAATTAGGCTACCGCGGAAACGATGGGCTTCCTTGAGCGTGTCGGAACCGTTTTCTCGATCGTCTGGCGCAAATAAGGATAAGCCGCGCTCTCGTTAACTTTGTGTTAATTGCCCATCGGTGTGCCCGTCTCGAATCACGTTTTTCCGCAGCGACTTCTATCCACTTTCGACTTTTATCGCCCCCCCCCCCCCCCCCCTCGCGATTCCGGCTTATCGCCGACATCTTACCGGCAATTTGTCGATAATGCTTTTCCCTCCTCGCGCTCGATTAAAGAATCGACCGATTCTTTATGTCGTTCAATTACGCGGCTCGTAAGATCGCTCGGTCAATTAGCGTTAAAGCGCGATATCGTTATTGATCGGCGCATGCATCATTTCGGTGAGGGGACAAACAAGAGCATTGGTGAGGCGTTGTTATTGTCGATTAAATTCCGTTAATTGAGCCCGCGATGAATCGACCGGCGCGATCGAGATCGTCGAACGCCGCGAAAATGCGCGCGTTTCGCGGCGGCGATCTTTCGCGGATAGATCGATAAACGATCGCGAGTACGTGTTGGCGGGCATTCCTTTCCTCGCCGGCGTCGTTTCTACCTGTCGGCGATGCCGGCCGACGATAAGCACGTCAGTCATAGAGCTAATTGTTCGAAGATCGTTCCGAACGATACCGATTGCGCGCGTTTGTAGAACCTGTCATTCGTTCGCCGCGCGCGCGCGCGCGCGGAACCCCCCACCAAGCGAGTCTCTCCGACAATGTTTTCTCCAAATCTCACCTCCTGCACCGCTCGGGAACCATTGTCCGTGTTAGAAACTAAAAGTGGCGATCGACCGCGCATTCCGCATAACTCGTACCTACATACTTCCCGTGGCTCTGCAAAGTGAACGCGGCCTTTTACGTACCGTCGACATTATTGCAATATCCAATTCGTTACATCATCCTCAACACACAGATCGACTCCTGAACGTGACCTTCGGAAGCGGGCCGCGGCGGTTAGCTTAAATCCATGCAAAAGTAACGATGCGATATCAAAATCGTCGGGCGATCTGGAAGGCCGTAAATGTCAGATCACGCCCGACCGTCCGTCGGGCGCGATATGTCAGGGTCACGATGGGGGTATACCCAGTGACACGGTAGGCACGGCGGTGTTACACGGTTCGTTGCACCGGGGGGGTTTTGCTCGAGGAGGAGAGACAGGCGAGGCAGGCAGTTCATAGAGAGGCCGCGTCCGTTGGAAATCTTCTGGCCGAGCGAATGAACACGTGCGAAGTGTGTTGGCCACAATGAGAGAGGAGAGTGAGAAGGAAGAGAAGGAGGACGAGCAGGAGGAAGAGGAGGATGGAGGAAGAAGATGGATGGACAGAGAAGGATGAGGCGGCTCTCTTTTCCTTCTGTCACCGAGGCGAGTGAGCGTAATGTCGGCGTGAAAGCCCACCCACGTGCAACGAACGACTAGCCTCGGGTGCTTTCTCTCGTTCGCCCCGAGGACTCCTTGTGCAATCGTCACTGCGGATCGAATGCCGACAAACGAGGGAACCGACGGCCGCGCCGAAGTCGACTTCCTCCTCTGCCGCGCTCTCGCACGTGAACTCGCACATGAACTCGCGCATGAGCGCGAACAATTCGCCCGACGGTCGTTCACCCCACCCCGCGACGTCGATAGGGCGTGGATAACTATTCGGCGCTCGCTGCCTTCCCCCTCCTGCCACTCCGTCGATTGCCTCATTTTCCAATAGCGGTTTCACTTGTACCGAATCATCGTGGAAGAACTGGCTTTTCTTACGCTTCATCACATCGGTCGAAGTCATCTTTTTTTACTATTCTCGTCTCGCTTGCTTTCGTGATGGATAGTTTGGAAATTCAGTTTTTTTTTATTTGTCAATGGTTGTAGGCATTGTTGGGGCCAAGGGGTAAATGGAATTTATAGGTGGCAGATTCAGCGAATGCTGAAGATTTATTATCCGTAGTTTTCTGCCCCGACGCTCCCGAGACTTTATCAATTTCCGCGATTATCCATCCTCTCGGCATCGAAGTGAACCTGTCTCATCCATCACGGTGTATCGAACGCTGCAGCCTCGTTTGAGCCCGTCGAACGGTTTCGAGAGTCGCCTGGCAAAAAGTACGGGTTTCGCAATTGACGACCACGCGACTCGTCCACGTGGCGACGATAAATTTCTTCTGCATAACTTAAACAATCGCTGACAGCGACGTTACGGCCCCGAGTTCCGCGTAAAATGCAGGATTTACAAACGCGACGTACGAATTGAACTTTTCGTCGATCGAGTCCGTCATAAGTTTCCTTCGGCTTCGACGTTCTGTCCGAACGTCGTTCGCTAATCGCCGACGTCTGCCACGTTTTCGTGCACGCCACCGAGACCGTTCGTGCAGCGAGGAAAGGCAGAATGAACGACCTCGCCCACGTCCCATTACGCTATTACATAAACCTGACAGACATAAAGCTCCGGAGAGCGCCTGGAACGAACAAGTTATCCGGTCGGCCAACGCGCCGACGTGTGGAGGCCAACGGTGTTAAATGCAAAGGCCCACTTAACGTCACTTTAGTCAGCTGGGTGTGACTACCTCCGCAATCGGCGCGATCCTTCGACCTATATATCTCGACGACGATCGCCGCGGACGCTCTTCGATTCTCGACAACCGTGACCGTTCGATGTCTCACCCTTTGAACGGCTGCTGGAAAATGCAGGGGAACGGACGTCTGGAACTCCGACAGTCCCACGAGCGAGTCGAGCCAGTCGACTGGAAGTGCGAAATGGCACGTTGCGTGAGCGAGACAATCGTCTGGACGACCTCTGTACATTAATCAGGCCAAGTACGGCGCTTAGTATGGGACGATGAACGTAGAATGCGACCGATGCGCGCTCGCGAGACTTACATTATTTCGGTTACATCGTTCCGTTTATTTCCGCCTCGATGCGCAAGATGGATCTTGTCTCTTCTGTTCGGGAATAAATGAACGGTGCCAAGATGTCGGACGCATACGTATACGACGCGTTCCGCTCCTTTGATACGCGCGGCTTGCCTCACAGTCCGCTCGGACGTTCCATTTATAACCTGGCACGAATTAACGGATTTTCTCCAACGAAGGTCGATACCGTATTTTTTACCCTTCGTAGGCCTACATCGGGCGTCTGTGTATGTTCGCCCGTCTCTGACTGGAGAACAATGTGCCCTCGTATTTTGCCTCCGCGCGTCTTCTCATCGACTTACGCCGTCCCGCGGATAGATATCCATTCAGCTGTCAGGAATGTTGGGAGCCGAATGGGTATTAAATGAAAAGATCGTGCCGCGGCGTAAATATCCTCGCGGGTCAAGGATGAAAAAAGAGAGGGGGGGGGATGGAAAGATTAGAGAGAAAGAGGGACGGAAAGAGATACGGCGGGGCGTAATGAAGGGTTTAGTAAAACGAATCGTCCTTAAGGAAGCGCGACAATGACGCACCGTTTCGGATATTTCACGAGACGAACCTCCGCGCGCCGCCTCTCCCGAGGCCTTCTGCGCCGGGCCACGTGACCATAGCTTAAGCGGCGTATCCATCCGTCACCGGTATTTTACGGCGCATTGTGTGCAATCGCGCGCGACCCTTTTCAATCTTACCTCGTGCCCGTGGCCACATCTCGCATTTCCTGGGAATGATGAATACAATGGTGAGAGAGGAGATCTGACGCAAGAGACGAGCCTCGGAGTCCGCGTGCAAGATCTACGGCGAGGGGAACGATCGGAGATAAGAGGGATAACACCTACAATCAGCCGTCTGTCAACTCCGGTCGGTCCGCGCACCCGAAAATCGATATCGTTCGATACCGTTCGATCCTGACGGTATAATAATCCGGAAGCGGCGAAGATCGATCTGGGAAGAATCGACTGCCAGGAGGCCTAGCGGATTGGCAATCAGCTATCTGTACGCGGACCTTATCATTACGATCGACGATACCGTGTCACCGACGCGAACGGGTTCGTTAATTGCATCGACGGTGCGCGCCGCAAATTATTTCGCGCTCGCTCCCGGATAAAAGCGGGGGTAAAGCGAGCGGCTCGATAAACCGGACGCGACGGATTTCGCCGTTAATTACCGCACCGGATCTAATTGAATTCCCTTTCGACTCGCCTGTCCAGTTTGCCGGTGGTCCGCGAGTGGCGGAAACCGATGTGCCTCGCGAATTAGATGGCGCGCGTCTTCGACCGGCCATCCCTCTCCGATCGGATCTCATTAGGTCGATGGAGCGGGAGATCTGGTGGAAAGCTTCCGAACGCATCGATACTTTGCGCGGGTCGTCGGCTGACCCGTGAATCATTCGACGGCGCGGGACTTCTGGCTTACTTGCGACTGTGCGGTTGCATACGCGAGCCGGCATATTACGATTGGGGGCCCAACAGCTGCGATCGGAGAACTTGCCTGGAACGTAACACTTTTCCTTATCGAGTATTTTCACTTTTTAACCGGGCAACGTCTGACTCACGTGCCTTTAAAGTCGCGGATCGCATTGCGCACGTCGGCCGATTGACGAATGCGATATCGTTCGTCCTCGAGGTAATTTCGTCGAATTTGCAAGCTGGGCCCGCGTGCGCGATACTTTATTCTTTTCGCCGTAGCGACGTTGGCGTCGGTACGCTTTATAAATCACCGACACTTTCCGCTTGTCACTATCGGCTCGACGTGGGGGATTTGAAATAAAATTGATATATGAGATTACTCTCGCGCGGAGATTCGTCAACGGTGCGCGCGTGTGCGTCATTCGCATTTGCTCGAAACGCTCGAATGCGTGGCCGATGTGTCTCTTGATTAAAAGGAGATAGTCGAATAAGATGGTCAAAAGTATCCTTAAACCGATTGACATTCTGAAGAAACCGTTTGAAACTTATAAAAAACGAAGCATTTGGGTGCATTTTCAAGTTCGTATCCCGACTATGGGGGGTAGAAAAGAGTAAAATGTACCACCTGCTTGTCGGAAAATGGGTAAAAAATAAAAGTCTTCCGATCGAGTTGTGGGCATGCATACTGAAAGAGGATCAAACAAGGATCACAAAAATCGCAACAGGAGCCTTCTAAGTGCAATATTTTCGAAGTTACGACCAAAAATGTGCGAAAAATGGATAAAAAATCGACATTTTCTGAGCTCCTCATTATATGAAAGATTTTGTCGCAATTATTCCAGTATAGTACGGTAGAAGAGTCAAAGTACTTTAAGAAAATCGCAACCCGAGCCTTCTAAGTGCCATAGTTTCGGAGATATGGTCAAGACAAGGTCAGAAAATAGTGAAAAAATGCTGAATAATCGATATCGTGTCAGTCCTGTTGCGTATAATACTCATTACCCTAAATAATCAGTTAAAACATGAAAAGAATGCCGGCAAAAAGGCACCTAATAGGATTCGAACACCCGAGAACAGTTTATGGCAACGAACAAGAGCGACATCTTCGTGAGACGCACAGACAGTACACTTTACCCCGGCCACCCCCCACGCTCGACACACAAAGTTGAAAACTCGCACAATAGCTTCTTTTTTACAAGCTATCGAATGGTTCATTCAGAATTTCAATCGGTTTTGGGTTACTTTGGTCAACTTATTCAACTATACCCATTTCGCAACGGTTTCGGTCCTATCGAACGATATAACTTTGACAGTTTGCGATGCTGATTCATAGCTATCTTTCGCAAATCGCACCGCCTGACGGTGTTACTCTATTGATCGCGGCTGTTTCGAGTGCTGACGTTCAGATAACGCTATCGCGTCCGTAGTCACTCCTTGAGGTGGCTGATAATATTCCGCGCAATTTGCAATGAGACCACCAGCGCTAATGTTCTTTTATTAGACCGTCAGTCATGCCGCAATTAAGATATTAGTCGACGTAACATGAACTTAATAACACTTCCGTGTTGATAAACCAGACACGTCGTACTATGAACATTCCGTGTAACGATGCTCGTAGATGTTTGTCTAGTTTAGATTATTGACGAGCTTGTTCCTGCGACAAGCGGATGTGAAAGCACGCTGTTTATCAACCGAAAGAGAGGTGGGGAAAATTTGAATCCTTACACTTCGCTCCGTTGACAACGAAACCGAGCGATCCGAGCAGGACAGTCCCGGCAGTAATATTTACAGAAATGCCCATTTTCGGCGGACATGCTAATATTGGAAAGGCGAAGGTCGCGAAGCGGGTCCGTGTGAATGAAGCGTGCGAGTCTCTCCCGACGGCCCTGAGGATGGAATCCGGCTAAACGAGTGTGCCGGTAGAGCGTCGAAAGTCAATAATTATTTGACGATCCTCGTGACGAGCGTGCCTCTCGGCAGGCGAAGTTACGCGCGGAAACTTTGCCCGATGGAAATTTCTTCTACCGCCGACATGTCTGGCCGCCAGCGAATTTCTCTTGTCAAACGTCACCCGTCCGAGACTTTCGATCATCATCATCGAAGTTCGTCTAAACGCACGATAACCCGGCACTACCGCACTTTTTCGGCAAGTGTCCGCGCCACGAGAAGTGCGCCGAAGACAGGAAAGAAGTCTGCGCGAAACGTAATTCAATTAACGGGAAACGATGATGATCGTTTAACCGGCACCCTACCGGTTAAGTTCTTCGTAGCGCAGCGTAATTGGTGCCAATTCGCTGTAAAGGAGAGACACACACATACACACGGGCGCGTGTGAACATGCACACACGGACGTTAGTGAGAGAATGCCGACTAGGCTGCAACGCGTCCACCTGTTTCTCGCGCGAGAGGAATTAAGTAAAGGAGTACAGAGAATCCCGCCGCTCTCTGACCGTAATTAAGGGTAACCTTCCGCGGCTACGGTCAACCTCTGTATATCGACGCGTCGATGGTATACGCTCGCCCGACGGCAACCGGGTAAGAAACTTAAATGCGCCGAGTTAATGATAGTTGTCTTAAAGGCCTCCGCCGAGCTCCCGATAAAAGGCGATGCCGTGCGCGCGAATAGAAATGTTTCCCCCGGCAGAACCGGTAACGGAACGGAACGGAACTTATTCTCCGCGGCTCTCGATGCGAAGTTCCGCGGCAAATATAAACGAACCGTAGTTCGAAGCGTCATCCGCCCGCGGGACTGTATCCAATTCTGCCGCGGAATGAGTTCCCAGCGCCGGCGCAATTAGAGTACGTTCATTTTCAACGGCCATTATCCACTCACACTGGGGTCCGCCGCCTGATGGAAATCGGTATACGTACACCGACCGGTCTCATTATGTGTCGCCCATCGCGCCAACAATGTGGCGTAAAATGCTGGGCAAGAGATAATGGTGAGACTGCGCGAAGTCTTGCGCGCGATGACGTGTGCTCGCGACAAAACGTCTAGACTTACATAAGCGCGGAAACCGTGCATTATACTTACGTGCGCAGAGTCGGATGATGGACTTGCAGGTAGATTCTTTCTCCTCTCTCCTTCTGGCCAGACCTCCGCGCAAGTTTCTCTCTCCACCTACTGTCTCATCCTCTCTCTCCGTCTCTCTCTCCGTCTCTCTCTCTCTTTCTCTCTTCCGCGTGTATGCCCTCCTCTCCTCTCCTCGCCCGGTTTGCCTTTGCTAGGACGGTCGGTGCTCTTCAAGGTCGAGGTGAAGGCCTCTCGTAACCCGTCGTTCTCGCTCCTCGGTCTAGGTCACCGGATGGAATGGACAAATCGTGTTTTCACTACCGTTTCTCGCCTTACCGACCGGTGAAATCCGGCACGATATCAGTACGCACGAGTAATGAGGGAAACTCGTATCAGCCCCCCCCCCCCCCCCCCCCCCTGACGTGACCTCATACGGGGCTTATAATACGAAACCTTACGAACTGATAATATTCCCCAAGTAATTGTGATCGTAATGAAATTTTCATAAGGCACGTGTACTTTCGAATGGCACGCTGCGTTTTCAAGGATAATAACTTCGTTAGCAGTCGTCCCATTGACCCGTACGATAACGTGAAACTCCAAACACTCGGTATAACGTCAGTACTGCACGCTCATGGTGCTACTTTACCGCGTAGTTACTGCCAGGTACCGCTCGCTGGCTACCGAAAAGAAAATAATCAGGCTAACGTCTTTCTCTGTCCCTGAATCATGGCGCTCGGAGTCGATCGCGTTCGGCCGATGTTTTAGGGACATTCGAATTTCTACTCGGCCAAAGTCCGCTTAGAACTTTCGATGGGCTCCCGGTTACGATGAGATTGGAGATGAATTTTTTATCGGCCACTTTCTCTCTCTCTCTCTCTCTCTCTCTCTCCTCCCTAGGTCGCTTCTTTCGCCTCCGTCGGCGGTCATTTCGTTTTCTTCCACTCTCGGTTCTTCTCTCTCGCCTCGAATAGGTTGGCAAGCAGTGGAGGCCTTTGTTAAGGATCCACCGGTCGTAGACTGGTTATTCGATCCCGGATCGACTCGTGCACCACCTGACGGGTTTACCGCACCGTCAGCGTATCGTTTGTACGTGACACCCAGCCGAGCGACGTCGGAAGTTGTTGAATCCCGCGATAGACATTAATAATGCATTTCCAGCCCGATATCGATGCCGCTCCGACGCAATTTATGCCGGTCAGCCTGCCGGCTCGCCCAGTCGGACTCCAGCGCGGTGCTAATGTCGTTCAAAGGCCCTCGTCGAGTCAATTTTTCCTTTCAACGGACGCGTAAAGCAAGGTTTCACCGCGTCCGCGAGATCCGATTAAGGGAAAACACGGCGGAACGAAAAGTTAATTACTTCATTCGAGCCAATAAACTATCAATCGGCGGTGTATTAATTAAACTATCGCTTCTCGAATCTCCCTTCTGGTATCCAGACGTCAGGGAGTACAATATATCAATGTATCGCATTCTACGCTGAAATGTACGTTAAGCGTTGCCGTATTAGGATAACATAATCGCGAGCGTGTATCGGTTGCCTCTTACCCGTTATTAACAGAGCTACGAAAGAGCATGTAATTATAATTTAAGTCTCCCTCGGTCTGTCGCGCGCGCGTGCGCTCGCGTCCTCGGGGCGTATCGAAAATGTTTAATGGCTCAAACCGCGGAGTCCTTTGTATAGCGTAACGAGTTTTCACCGTGACGCGACACGGAACGAAAGCGTCCATTATCAAAATAGTGATCCGCACTTTGTCCGCGATATAATTGCCCGGCATCGGAGCCGCGCGAGAGACACGTTCGGCGGATAATCCTGTTTCGATACGATCGAACGGCATTAATCCTCCTCCGTTATTACTTCGCGTTACGTCGGGCTGGCCCATTGTCTCCCGGCGAAGTTTATGCCCCCTCGCCGTCGTTCGCGAAGCCTTTGCGCTCTCGCTCGAACTTCCGCGGTTAGCTAACCGATTCGCGAGACGTCTCCGTCCTTTATTCGTCGCCACGCCCTCGGCGTCGTCCGCGACGACGGCGGCGGCGATGACTCTCGCGGCGTCGTTTTTTGGAGCCACGCCGAGGTCGACGCGTCCTGTTCGCGGAAGTGTCCCATTGTTCGCGGGCGCGCGAACGGGTGTAGGTGCGCTTAATATGTGTCTTAATTTGCTGTTAATGTAGGCATTGTCAGTGCCGGTAATCGGATAGATGAATAGAGCGCTCATTGAATTCGAATTTTTGCCGAGTGGCCTGTATTTATTTCTCTGTTCGCAGCCCGGCTTCGCGTACAGGCCGATCGGGGAATAAGGACGTTCGCGTGGTCGTAGACACGCTCGGGAGGGTGGGCCGTAGTAATTTTAATGGATTCACTGAATTATACATTCGCTCGTTCAGTGCGGTGGACGGACGGACAGACGGAGAGGGTGGGTGCTGTACGTCATTTCGTGGAAACAACATTGCTCGCGAGACTGCGGAGACGTGAGTTGGGATCGATGGAGGTTCGAGCAATAACCCGTCCAGACGTGGAATGGCTCATTTACAACCCCGGGGAATCCCGGCGGTGAGACTCCTAGGGGCTGTCGCTTTTATGAGTCAGGGTCCTCTTGAAATAAACGCTCGCACGCGACAAACCCTGTCTTTAACGGAATCCTAGACTCCGATGCATTTACGTCAATTGTTGTCCAGTGAGATCTTCAGTTTCTGGAACAACTCCCGAACCCTCTTGGAACCCCTCTATCATCTTATTCATTCTCCATAAGTCACTGGATCGTTCCGCATCTCAAGGACGACCGTCTACACTCCTATTGTTGCCAAGCGCTGAAAATGGGTTTCGAATCTCGAAGAATGCCGCATGAGATACGATACGGGAAAAGTAGCCGCGAGATCGGCTGAATTCCATTCTTCGCGCGCCATTGAGAAATCGGCGGGGCAGCGAGCGAGAGCCGCTTGACAGTTAACAAGCCTGCCGAGTCATACCTGACCTTTTCGCGGTGCGTTTTCGCGGATAATAAATTATTATCGCCCGATCGGCCAGTGTTAAGCGGCTTGCGAAACGATACTTTAGAACGTACGATGCCGACGGTTGTCCCGCGCGAGATCCGTCCACGCGTCCGTATGCATCACTATGCTACGGAGAAAGCGGCCATTTTTTCCCTCTCAATTAAGCGATGCGGCCGCGGTGCAATTTGCTAGGCCCGAGAATGGCGAACGGCTTTCCGTAACATAGTGCCACGGGGTCAGTACTTTAGGAACGGTGTCAGTTGCATGTGGCACGCGCTGATATAATTTATCGCGCCTTCTTTTCATTCGCGGCCCGTTCGCCCTCGCCGAACGATTAGAAACACTTTGATTGTGCTCACTCTGTCCGCCTAATCAGGCATCCCGAGTTTATCTCGCGCGAGGATTAGGCGCACGCCACGGCGAGCCATTATTTTTGGACTTTCACCGGGGCCCATTTGTCGGTCGAAGTGTCTGTTAAAAATCGTCGACCGGATAGTTCATGCTCGATCGTTCATGTCGGCCGGTAAAAAGCTTCCCGTTGACGTGGCCAACGGATAAACGCGGACTTATCGGTTGCGTTGAATTATTCCGCGCATAAACCTCGGGTGATAAGGGACCGCCGCTTGTTTTGGAATTCTATTGACAGTGAAGCGTTCTCCTTGAATCCCTGGAACGAAACTTTGTTACTTTCGGATACAACGAAGAGCGATTTATGTATATAAATAAAAGGTTCCACGTTTCAGATACTGTTTTATCAGCTTGGAATGTTTTTGTGTTAAGTTCATCTAGAAGGGTTTCGGAATCGTTTCCGTTTATTTACTTTCGAAGGACCAACGTCTGCGGGCACTGTATATATACGATGCAGGAGGTCTTTTGTCGTGACTGGTCGGTCCGAAATCAGATCTGCCTCTCGTCCCGTTGCGCTGGTACTTAAAATACTAACAGTTCCCTGATCTTGAACTGAGCGGCGTGCGGTTAATTCCCGCGGCCACCTTGTATAAACAGTTTTCCCGGTGCACCCATTCGTAGAGAACGCATTTCCGTTTTCGTAGCGGGCCTTGAACGTGCTCTTCTTACGTCAGAACCTTGAAAAGTCCGGTTCTCACAGAGGCTCACGCGCGCGCGCGCGCGCGCAAGAAAGAGAGAGAGGAAAAGAAGCCTTTCCCGTAATCGTTGAAATGAAGAATTCCATCCGAGCGCCAGGCAATCGTTCGGCCATTGCACGACAGCGATCGGCCGCTATTGAGGCACTCGGGTAACATGATATTTCTTCGGTAATTCAAAAATAATAGTCTTTCGCTTCATTACGGGCCGCCGACATTATCAAGATTGCGCGAAAGCCACGGCTCCGGGTACCTTCGCGGCGGTAGAAGGATATTAGCGTTGAAAAATTCGTTTTCCCCGATCCGCGCGGAATGTGTTACGCAATTAGGTGATTAGAGGGAGGGCGGTAGAACGTGGCCAGGCGTGGGAATATCGATTTCAATTGCGAGCGGCCTCCGGGTGCCGGTTCTTTTTCCCGACGTCTGCGAAGTGCTTTTCGCCGAAAGGAATGCGTCGGGCTCGCAGGAGGCTCGCTTTCTGGAAACTCCCCTCCCGACGCTGCGAAAATAGCAGAAGTCGGGAGCGTGTCTCGCACGCCGTCGAATTTCGACTCGGTAGCAACGACTCCTTGCCCTCGAGAGAGTATACCAACTGCCGATGCTGCGCTCGCACACACTCCTTAGCGTAATTCCGTACCGGACGTGTTACCCTGAAAGACTCGAACGAGTGCGCGCGCGCGCTCCGGCAAGCTAGCCTTCTCTCTCTCCCGTTGCCGGGTCTCCTCTGAACCGCACGTGCAAGATACACGGCCTCAGCTGAGTTCCACTATCTGGCCAGACTCTTCGCGGCGAGACGCTACTCCCGCATTAACAGTTTTTCAATCTACTCGAAACACACTCCGTACGTTTCCTTTACGACTGACTACATGCCTCGATCGTTCGTTTTTATCCACCTCCGCCTCCTTCCTCTCGCCTACTTTCCGCGAGAAAAATTACAATGTTCGTGCTTGTGCCGATGCCTTCCGAGGGAAGTAGTTCTTAAGTACGGAAGTCGGCGCGTTCGGCCGCTTTACGATCGGCTCGTCGTTAAGTCGCGCTCTTAACGAGATAGATCTTGCCGCAGGTTCGAATTAGTCATATCTGCGCTCGTAACGACACTCGGACCTGGACTCGCGCATATGCGCACGGATCGGAATGCTTTTCGGTGCCACGGACTCGTGAATCACGCTCGCGGGACAGTTAAACGCCGAGCGAATCAGGCGTTCGGACCCACGATAAATCATACTAAACGACCACGAGCGGACGGTCGCTTTATCGCGCGACACCGTGTAGAGGCGATCGGAAAAACGCTGATCGAGACCGGTAGCCGGCCAGGGCGCAATGCGCTATAACCGTAATGACGATTTACGAACGATAACGATCTCGTCAAACGGCTTCTCTCGGTGGCCGAAGCTGCCTGCTTACTCCGCCGAAGCCGCCGCCGCAACTTCGAACGGTCAGATCTGACCCCTGTCGGGTTCAGCAGGCTTTCGAGCACTTTCGATATCGTACCACCTCGTTACCTCATACCTTTCCATTTTTCCGCTCGAGAAATTCCGCCGCGCGCAAAGACGATATCGACGAGGGCGATGTAACAATGGAAGTTCGAGCGGCGGATTTCCTTCGGAGACGGAGCTCTTTATAAAGGCGAGACGATGTGTACACAGAAACTTAGGGTGCACATACTGCTTCTCCTTCGCGTTCCCCCTCGTTAAGCCTTTCCAATTTCGACGGCGTACTTCGGTAAGGAGCTCGCGCTCGCCGTCCCTTCGGGCTTCCTTTAAGGCAGTACCGCTACCTGCACTTTTTGACTCCTTATCCAATTATCATTCGTTCCGTTAGTTATAATCCCTATGGAGGAGATCGCTCGCGCGATCGTTCATCTTTTTTTCTCTCGTTCACGCGACTCGCGTCGGCTACCGGTTCGTCCGACAGCGGTTATTAGACGCCGTATGCGTGGCTTGAGCGTAACACTCGTAACGCGCATGCGTGCGCTCGTTAGTTTCCTTGTTCCGCGTGTTTCCATCTCTTGATGTCCGGCTTCGAATTGCACGCGCCGCGACGCGTAAATCGAACGGACGCGCGTAGCTGCGAGTAGAACATTTGTCAGAGACGAAGCTGGCGGGTAGAAATGCCATCGACACGCGATAGGCAGAGAATTTGAGAAGGAAGCAATGCAGATTCCGCGTGCAAGCAACGCGCCATCAGGATATATTTAGGTCTCCCTCCCGGCAGCCGGACGTGTTCCGCCAGGAATTTCGTCGGATGATAGACGCCTCGCGGAACGAGATATCTCACTCGAGCGAATTTGCCCTCCGAGACCGCTCAAGGACATTTCTCGCGGCGAACGAACCTTCTCCGTAAATTTGCTCGCGCCTCCGACCATAAGGCGCGATATGCTCGGCAAGCGGAAGTTAATATATATATTCAGCGGGCCCGTTAGTCGACTCGGCGCAACGCGTTCGAATCGATTTTTCTAAAGCTCTTCCTTCTCAAAACAATCCCTTCAGGGAGCGATTCCCGCTTACGGTTCATAGACTCTGACAAATTGCGCGCTTACTCTGAGTGGCGAACGATTCACCTCTCGCTTTCTTGGAAAGTCTGTCAGTTCCTCCCATTAGTCCGAACTAATTGCCCGTCCAATTCGCACTGAAGTTAGCGGATAAAAACCCGCCACCTCGCCGCGGCCGAAGGTAAAGAAATTAATTCCCGAAGATGAGCCTTATCGCGACGAGAGGTTCGTTCAACGTGCGTGAGTTTCAGGCTTAATTAATTTGCGCTCATTGTTATCGCTTGACGGCCTTCAAGGTGCGTTCCTAGAAGCCCTCTCGCACCGTCGGCTTCGGACTCCGAGGCGCACGCACGACTTTCTTGCAAAAGAGAATGCATGGGCAATTACGGCGGATTCGAAGATGGAAAGAAATCCTCCTCCTCGGGGGTGAGTAGGGGGTGGAGGACACACACTCTCGCTCGTGGTTTTCGGCACGAGGATAATTACGCCCCCAGACCCGGGGGTGCAATAAATTAGACGGTCCCAGAACCGAGTCCGGCACCAGCGTGGAATTCACCCGAGCCGCTGCTCGTCTACTGGCCTCCCCGCTCATATTTATTTGCTTTATTTCCCTCACCTACCCCCCACCTCCCGAGGCCTCGTGGTCCCAAACCCGTAATTTGGTCGTTCAATTCCATCGTGCCACGATCGGGACGCCGTTCGAGCCCCGAACGAGATTTCCGTCCTCCGTTACGATAATTCCCTGTCCACGCTTGCCGAGCCGACGATTCCTCCTGCACTTCGAGGGCTCGAGCGTCGTGGGGGACGCTCGGCGTCGTTCGGTAAAAATAACCGCGGAATTTCGCGATAGGCGCGCGACGCCGCGCGCCGACAAATCCTTGACGACAAACCGGCCCGATCGTTAGAGCAGTTTTGTACGGCTTTTGGCTTCTCGCTCGGACGTCCGACGCGTGTCGTGTTAGATTCTAAGACGCGGGGAGGTGGGCAGGAGTGATTGAGCCGGGATGATAAGGAGGTGGGGTGGGGAAGAGCGATTGATATCGATTCGACAACGCTGGCACATCAGATCCGAAAGGAATTGCACAATCCGAAGTCACGTCCGAGACGCCATTTGACCCATTTACATCGGCGGGACGACGATCGGTGTCTTTTCAATTTAGCAACGACGCTCGCACGCACGCTCTCTCGTGACGTCGGCAGAGAACCCGTTTTCCATGGCGTCACGAATATACGGCCGACGCGCTAGCGCGCGCGCGACCGAACAAGCTGAAGCTACGAATGCGGTAAAAATAATACGTGCCGCCTTCGCATGTAACCCAAGTAATCGATAACCGAGGGAATGGAGAGTAATGGTACACGGCAGGACAGAGTGGATCGGATATAAAAGGACTCTCAAAGGACGCGGGTGCGTTCACCTCGCCTTATTCTTGTCCGGGACAGCGGGCAGCAGCCGGCAGCCCCGCAGAGGCCACGTGCTTTTATGGTGTTTCACATCTCGGCTGCCCTTATGGCTCGTCTCCCGCTCGTCGCGACGTTCAGTACGTCAAGCATGTTTTCCATGCCCACCATATTCCAATCATTCCTACCTAGACTTAAATAAGACTTCAGTAACGTTTTTCGGTCGAATCGAGAGAGGTAATTTTTCTTGAGGAAAGGTCGAGCGGAAGTATCCGTAATAATTGGTCAGGTGGAAGGGTTCTCTTCAGCACGTGCGCATCGAAACTATTCACCCATGGCGTGTACCGGGATGAACTCAAGGTTCATCCTTCATGTACGTGTATACACTTTGTCGCTGAGCCTCTTCGCTCGCCTCGCAAATCACCGGTCCCGGCGTTATTGTACAAATAGTCTTTCGAGGTTGAAGGCGTCAGTGATTAGACTCGGGAGAGATACGTTGATAGGGGTCTCGCAAGGTGTAAAATCAAGGAAGAGAACGGTGTCTATGGTTTCGAGGTCGAGCGAGCACACGGACTCTCCTCCGACGTGCCGCGTTATCGTCCGCGGCCGTGGGATGAGAATCTAAGCGAAATTCACATAAATCAAAGGCCTTGTTCGGCGTCATCGATCCATAGAGGTGGATCGAGCGCGGCGGAGGAGGCGCAAGGTCGAATCCATAAATCGATCGATCGACGTCGATGGTAGCCCGATATCCGTGCGATCCCACGGGACTTCTGCTATTGGGAAAACGATTAGCTCGCCGGAGGCAGGAATCTACCCTTTCGCGGTAGACAGATGCCGGCAGTGCTTATCTGTACACGGCGGAGACGTGGCGCTGGCAAAAAGTTCGCGCGCGCGATTAGATTCCTGTCTCTATACCCCGTGTCCGCATTCAGTATTGCGCTTTGACGTGTCTTCCGTGTCGCAGAGGGGTCGATCGTTTCTTCCGCGGCGAACTCCGGCGAGTCCACTCTCATCGAACAGGCACAGTCCGAAAATCCCACTTGGCAACCGTGGCCGGGCAATCCTTTCCGTTCCGGGCCGATTATTAAGAAGCCTCGTCTCGTACATTATCGGGAATACACGGGAGGTCCGCTTGCGACTTCCACCCTTCTCGAGAGCGGACGAAGAAGACGAAGGTTCGATTTCCCTTGACATGGCCAGAGAGGGGCTGACGTCATCAAAGATGGCAACCCCCATGTAGGTGGCACGTCGGTCACGGGTCGAGGTCTCAAGGTCCTTCGGCAGTGTCCCGCGAACGGGGCCACCTCCGACAACACCATCTTCTGGAGTCCCATGCGAACTGTGCTGCCGCGCGAGCGACGTGTCGCGAGCCCTCTACTCGCCTCTCCGGCAGCGAAATCCACCCACCTATAGCTGGCTGGCTCTGTCTATCGACCACGGGCGCCATTTGCCGGCGCCGTGGTCCGTCGCGACGCCAAGTTCACTGCGCTCCCCCGTTGCCCCGACACCGAGCTGAACCTGGCTCGCGGTTTTGCACGCACAACGTTGCCAACGAGGGAAGATAAAGGAAGAGCCCGGGGCGAGAGTAGGACGGGAGTAGGACGGGAGTAGGACGAGAGTAGGACGAGGAGTAGGACGAGGAGTAGGACGAGGAGGAGAAAGGACGGTCACCTTCCTCCTTCTTCACGCACGCACGGCGGAGAGGGTCCCAGTGGTACTCAGAGCCGCACGTTCTAGAGACCTCTCGCTCTATTCTTCTCGGGCATCCTCCTGCCTCGCTCTCCTCATCGTCTCGACGTTCGGCCCATTCTGCGCGGACCGCGCTCGCACTTTGTCTCTACCTAACCCCGGCTTTCTCCTTCCTTCGGGACATGTGGTGTTGTAAGAGGCTCGATGCTTCCGATTGGCCGGTCACTACCGTCGTCCGAGGTAAACGTTCTTTATCTGCACGCTGGCTTCTTCTTCTTCTTCTTCTCTTATTCTACCACGTCATCGTCGTCCCTTCGACGTCGATCATCCTTTCGGTCGCTCTGCTTCGAAGACGGCAATCGCCGTCTTTCCCTCGCCGGCGCACGACTTTGACTCACAAGTGCTTTTCAGCCACCACGCCGTTCGACTCGCCTTCATGCCCAACCGCTCTCTTTCTCTCTCTCGACAGTATTGCACACCCCGTACACGCCTACGCCAGTCAAGGTCGAATCTGTGTCGCTTTCCGACTTTTTCCTCACGAATGAACCTTATCCTCCTCCATCGGGGGACAGGCAGCAGGCACGCTCGCTAAATGTGCATCGAGTTATTTTCGCTGACCGTCCCAGTTTAATTGGGAGGATGCGCACGCCGGACACGCTCTCGGTCCGCAATGGTGTTTTCCTCCTAGCTGGAAGTCGGCCTCCGCTCTGTACGCTTTTGGCTTCTGAAAGGCTCTCTTCCCTGTCTTGCCACAGTCGCGCGGCTTTTGTCTGTCAGTGCGGTTTGTTTGCTAGATGTCAAGTTAAGCGGCGATGGGGTAACATCCTATTCCTGGAAGACGCCCCCGGGGTGCGCGCAGATCGACTTGGTCGTTCCACGAATATTTTTCCGACTGACCGTGCGGTTTCGGAAAGCCGCAGCGACTTCGCGGACACAGTGGCAGATCCGCTCGATGATGTAAACGATTGCATACATTGTTGCCAGGCAGGAGTCGTTCGGACGAGTACGCCGCGACGTTCATCCCAATTTTCGGCAACGAATTCCCGGCTGTTACGCGGACGGTGGGTCGATCGATCCAACAACGTTGCGGCATCTTTCCCGAAAACCAGGAATGCCATCCACCACCCCCTAGTTCGCGCGAGCCAAATCGCGTGTAAATCGTTAAAAACTTAATGCGACGACTTTAATACTTCCGTACGATCGGACCGTAGTCCGAAGCCGTATCAACCCCCCTCGGCCATAAATCGTTCCCCTTAATCGCATTGCACGTTCGAAATGCTTATTCGATTTGATTCCACTTGTGACGCAACCTACGTCGAGTGTGACGCCCGCATGTCTCGGCCGGTCATCGATTTTGCCCTCTTCCCCGCGACACTCCGCGTTGCCACGTGTGTGACAACGTCGCTGCGGCGTTTCGATCATTATCGCTGCGCCACAACATGGATCATTCCTGCCAAGAAGCGCTACGCTTTGCTCGCCTATCGCTCGGACGTCTGCCTTCCAGCCTATCAAAATTTCTGTTAACTCACGTTTCCATTAACGTTGTTCCGCGAGATTAATTCGTTAGTTCGTTTAACTTCGACCCCGGAACACGGATGGCACCGCGCACGCCATCGTCGTAGCTCATCGATTCTCTCCTTCCATCCTATTACCGGGAGGTGCAGCGTCATCGCAATTATCACAGTTTCGTCGTAGGAACGTCGCACACGGCGGCAACATGCCGGCGACGTCTGCGGCATCCGCGACGGTTCAATTTCCTCCCTTAATTTCTCACTTGACTCAATTCCGCGTGTGACGCAACCCGAGTGCGGCCGAACGCGCCTGCCCGCATGTGTCGCACGTCAGATCCCTTTTCTTTCGGTCCCTCTCCTCTCCTCTCCCAGAAACGTGCGGGTCCGCGCTCCATTCCTCTCTATCTTTCATCGCCCGACCGCCAAACGAAACCCGGCCGTGTTTGCATTCTGCGTACGGAAGCGGGGCAGGTCCAAAGTTCGTCTCCGTTAACAATGGAGAAACGAGACAATTCGTGGCTGTTAGAATAGCGGAATAGTCAGTTGGCTCCTCCATAGTTCACCTCTCGGTCGCGGGCGCCGCGTACCGAGCTCTTTTTCCGTCCCGCGATATATTTAAACGGCGGAAAGAAGAATTCGCCGTTCGTTCCTCGTCCGCTCCGCGTCCCGCTCGGCGATTATTTGTGCGCGCGCGCGCGCGAGAGATAGTCGAGAAGAAGAAGGAAAGGTGGTATCGGGTCAAACCCTCTGCCCGTCTGGGCTGGAAACGCGAAACGATTATCGTGGAATCTCGTCTGCGCTCTGACCTTGCACAGAACGCTCGACGACAAAGGCGAAGCGGGAAGGACGGCGAGCGGGCTCTAATGGGAATAAAGCTGCCTTCGGCGACCGTCCGCCTTAGGAACGTTAGAAGACGTGACGAACCCACCTCTAATGCGCCTTTATTTGGCGACCGTTTACGATACATCTAATCCACGTCGCGTGCGCGCGCGCGCTCGGCCCTCATACATATTTGCCTCACGTACTCGCGTGGCGGGCGGTGTTCGTTTCTCGAAACGGCACGTCGATCATTAAGCCTTCGTCGCTCGTGTCGCAAAAAAAGCTCAATACGCCTTGGAAGTAGCTCAGGTTGAGGAAGAGAGCGCAGTGCGCTGTATTCCGTGACTTAGCGAGACTTGTTGCATGGAAATGGGACGGAAGGCGAGCTTCAGTTTCGCTCGGGATGACCCTAATTGTTCGATACATTATTCAAGGATGAATTTCTGCGAAGGCTCGATTGCCTCGCCGGATTGTCGAGCAGATTCGCCGGGACAGCGAACGATGTCGAGGGCGTGGATGACTCTTCGTCTGTCGCGTCAGATATTTTCTCGGAAAATCGCGGTCCGGTCGCTCGTAACGGCCGCGGGGTCAACAGGAATTGCATTAAACCGGACGTCGTAAAGGCAGCCACCGGATTTAAACTTACGGGGACATCTGGGACACGTTTCGCTCGTGCGCGCCGGCATAGAGAGAAAAAACCTTCCTCGACTGTGTATCGAACCGTGGGCGACAGGGTTCTGTTACCCCCCCTCCTCCGCGTCCCTCCCATTTCTATCTCCGTATGCGTAGTCATTGCCTGCCTTCGTCGTAAGGACAGCGAACCCGTCCGTAAAAACAATGACGTATCAGTGGCCGGGCGCAGGCTTCCGAGGGTGCCGAAAATGACTCCGCGATCGACAGGCTCCGACTTCGAGGCCGTACACGGCGTCTGTCATGTTCGAGGCTGTACCTTGTCCAGATTCGATAGCGAGATCTTGTAGACGAAGAATCGTGCCTATCATCCGCCCGCGCGAGCGCGCTTTCTCTGATGCCTTGTTAACCGAACCTCGCTTTATGATTCATTCGGCATTGTGTTACGACCTTATATAAACGTCCGCGACACATATAGAGTACATAGCGTATATAATTTAATTTGTAGGCCCCATAATATGTGTCGCTTTCTATTGTAGATCGTGCATTATGTGCTTACGATCTAGTCTCGTATTTGCACCGCTCATATCTATTGTCCGTAACGAGGCGCCGTGGGAGTAAATTTTGCCGTCGGCCCAGACGGTCGATTTTTTCTCTTTTTCCTCGCGCCAGCCTAGATCGCTTCTAGCCAATCGCGCGACACGTGCCGCGCAGTCATTAAATCGGCCAGCTTCGAAATACCTGCCTCGAAGCTGGTCAATTATGTCCGACGTGCCAGGCACGGTACATGGAGCGTAATTGGATGAAGACGTACCGTCGAGGGCGCCGGGACGTGAGACGTCGATATCGCTAAAAGCGTTCCTGCGTCCCTCGCGGCCCTCTCGGATCGCTGAAATTTTTATCCCCCATCGTTGTCAGTCCCTGTCCCGCTTGCGACAAGGCTAATCGAAATGGAAAATGGAAAAAAGAGACTCTCATAGAATCCCACGGCGTCGATGCGGGCCACAAAAAAGGGTCGCGAATTAGGACGTCAGTTGTCAGGGTGGATGACACTTCCGAGTAGGGTGGATTCGAAAAAGATGTACGGGGTGGCGCTCGCGGCGTGGCAACGTACGCTCCCCTTCGGCTGTTCTTTTTTTTTCCGCGGATATGCGTGTTTCTGAAGGAGAGCATGGCCGATTGAACGGCCGCGAGGGAGCGCCGCCGATGCCGGCGAATAATTGGCTTGTCGACACGCTCCGTCAGAATAGCCACTATCCTTCGCTGGCCTGTACCGTTGGATAAGAACTTATTGCCCGGTGTCTCGCGACGCCCTGGCACCGCCTCGAAATAGGGCATAAACGCCCGTGGCCCGTCTCTCTCTCTTACGCAACGCCCTTTTTATCCGCCAGCGTCAGAAGTGCCGATCGGGAGAGACACTTTCGCGACGCGCCGCTCGAAGCGGACGGGACAGGGAAGGAAAAAGTTGCTCGAGCAGGAACGGATCCTCTTCGCGGAAGCTCGATCGTGTCACGTTTCACGTCCCATGAAAATTGCGATCTCTCGAGAGGCGCTAAGAACCCTCGGACTGTTCGCTCGAAACGTCCGGTCCGCGATGCGATCGCGGATCGAGCCTATTTCGACGCCGCCGTGAATAAAAGCCTTCATTGACGTGCGGGGGGAACGACTAACGTCGTCGACCGGTGTGGCGAGAGAGTTCTCGTCGAGGCGTTCCGACGCTGGGAAGAAAAGACGCGCGCCGCGGTAAAAATAACGACTTCCGTTATGCGACGGCAGAAGTATTTGGCACGCCCGTGACGTCACGTCCGCCGTCTAAAGACGCTGACGGTTTGCATGGCGCGTAGGTGGGTTATTTTCGGGGCCAACTCGACTCCCGTGTACGCTCGGCGAGTAGTAATAGTGCTGGGAAATTGGATGTTGCGCACTGAAAACGAATCATTGTCAAAGGGCGTAGTCAAATAAGATGGTCAAAAATGCCACTAAACGGATTAAAATTCTGAATGAGTCAAAGTGCAATAGTTTCGGAGATATGGTCAAAAAAAGGTGAGAAAATAGTGAAAAAGTCAGAGAGACGTTATTAGTAACCGATAAACTCAGAAGACTTTTGATCGTTTTATTTGCTTATGCCTTTTCGGGTTGTCGAGGAATAGCTGTTTACAAGACGTTGTTAAAGTACGTGAGCATTACGCACAGAATGTCCACAGATTTTCTAAAGATTGATACGTCGAGCTGTCGGTAGGTAACGCGGTCGAATCAAGTTTTTCTAGTTTAAATTGCGGATAGAGGAGGAGCGGTCTGCGCCGTAAGAAGTGCCATAATCATTATAGAAACTCCGTGCCTCGACATTAGCCAGATTTTATTCGCGCGCTCGACGGCGCACGCTTTTTTCTATCTAATTTCCCTAACGTGAATATGTATCGCAACTCATAATTGCTCGAGCGTAATGTTATGCCTCGCAAGAAGCGCGCGGTCTCATTCGAAGTAACGAACAGACGGTCGGACACATGCGCAAACTTGCCGAGTCGTGTTGTGGCATATTCGTTGCTGACCAGGCAGTTAGTGGAATGCGTAATATACGCGATATCGGAATCGTCCGTAACACTAGCAAAGAATTTATTCAGCCTCCCAACATAATTTCCCCGTCAGCGCCCGCTCGCAGCGTATACATACGCCGTACATACAGTATATGCAGGAAAGTACTCCTACCGCTACTCGTACGGCATAGCAATTTGCTTTGTCAATCCGCGAGATCGGCGCGTACGTGTTTCTCGCGGGCGGACAGGCGGCGAGAGGAACGGCGAGAATGAGGCACGGAATCGTGGCCGAGGGGTTAAGAGACCGACACGGACGTCCAGTGTCATCGATTAACTACCACCGGAGCGGCAGATTTCACCCGGGTTCGTTGGCCCTCGCGTACGAAACGTCCGCGGATCTCGAGACTCTCAGCGTCGGCCTGGAATCAGTTACGTCAGCCGGGCAATTATCCGACTGTAATTTCACACCATCTTTTGCTGAATTATGTCTCAATCGTAGGTCGGCCCCGCGCTGCTCGCGGAGGCCAAGCGAGAGATGAGAGAGCGAGGCGGACACAGACGGTAGACGGTGAAGGGAGGATGAGAGAAAGAGAGTCCGGCGTGTCGCCGAGAAGTTCCGCCAAGGATTTCATTCAGCGATCGTGACTCGCCCAACGCTACCGTACGGCGTTCACCACCGTGCACTTACTCGGTGATCTATGGCGAAATCGTTATCGCGTACCAGATATCGTTGCCCACGTGTACCGTGGCAAACGGCTCTTTGAGAACAGACTTTACAAGGTTTCGAATGCAGTGGCCCCTCTGGTGCGTGTCCGCCCACAACCGATCGCATGCCGGTATTCTCGTGCACGTGTGTACCGGTGCCTAGGAGAGACCCGTTCGCTCAGTTGTACATCGGCGCGCCGGACTTATAAATCCTCGCTATCCGATAATTCAGCCGGACCGACCGATAACTCCCCGGTGCAATATTCACTCACCGCGGTGAAGTCTGAAGGGGCGCACGTCTCTTGTCCCCCCCCCCCCCTTCCTCCTACCGCCTTCTTTTCATATCTCCTGCCATTACCTACCCTCCGGTCGTCCTTTTTCGTTCGCTCCCGACGCCGACGTCGGCACGCGTCCACGGGCGTGCCAATTGCACTTAGCGCCGAAGATTAACGGCAACTTTCCTCAATAATCGAGCAAAACCGACAGTGGAGGTCGCGAATTTTCTACGGGGCTATCTCACGCGATTGACGTATTCGAGTGCGAGCGAGCGAGTCGGCGAACCAACGAGCGCCATCGGTAAGCTTCGTGTTCTACATCGAGTCCTGGTTTATGGTCCCCAAAGGAGATTCATGGGTCAGCGCCCGTGACCCGTGCCGAGTAACCTGCTAACATTCAAATAACTCCGTGTCCCGGCCTTACGGCGGAAGAATTTATCCTCGTCCTACAGGAGAGCAGCGGATCGAAAAACGTCGCCGTACTTTTCGACCGCGGCGAGAGACTTTCTAAAGCATTTCTGTTCGGCCCCGTAACCGCGCTAAATTGCCTGCTGCTCCCTGACTTCGAGTCTGCGCTGCCAACACAACAGCGCGCCCCGCGAACTCGACACGGCAACGATGGTCGTTTACCTTCGCCCAGGCATTTATCTCGAAACAGGAGCAGTCGACGTGGAATTACGAAACGGAGCGGCGCGATAGTCCGGGGCGCTATTTCGAACAAAGGGAAGCTTCCAGATAATGATCGGACGTTGTCATTCGTGGCCGTTTGGGCCTCCGGACCCCCCTCGGCCGTGCTCGGCTTTACCCTTTTCCATTGTGAGTCATGACCGAATCCGACGTTTACGTAACCGCGCGTCTGACTTTAAACAATCGAGTTCAAAGGTGCGCGTGTCTGATCAAATTTTTCGGCTCCGCAGACGTGTCTGAGCTTTGCACCGCCGTCCCAGCGGAATGGGGCGGAGTTATTTCGCTGGAACGAGGCAGGTTTTACTGCACATTGCTTGGATTGGAAAAACATGTACATTGGGAGGGTTTAACGGACGAAGCTGCGTTATTACATCGATCGGAGCAGTTTTCGAGCGCCGTGATGTCTGTCACGAAGACTCGTGGCCTCGTCAATGGAACGTGAGCGTCGTGATGCAGCAATTGAAATCGTCACGTAACGGAGGAACGGTATACACCTTCTTCGATGTCGATCGAAGCTACGAGGCGTTCGCGCTACGCTGGTTTACGAAGGAACGTTTAAACCTTTTAGTGCCGGACGCCGATACATCGGCGCGCACCCAGTAACGTCTTACTCAGCGCACTGTGCGAGAACTGTATCTCAAAATAAATTTATAACACATTTTGAACGGTCTAATTTCATTACAAGATGATACGCTGCTTTTCGAATCATGTAAATATCATTTTTATTTTGGTTTTAATGAGCCTCTTCCCAAACCCTTGAAAAAATGCGTGAAATTCGTCCGGTTGTCTTCGCATAAGCACCTCTGTTTTGGCCGGCATTAAAAGGGTTAAATACCTTCGGAGACTCAACAAGCCGAACAGAAAATCATCGACGTCGGCGCACGTGCACTCGCACACGTTCGCACGCGTCCCGTGCACGGCCAGTATCGTGTACGTCGCACCGCTTTTAGCGTGTCCGCAATCTCGAGTGTGTCGGGTCATTCGATGAAATTTCACCGTGGGGCATATTGCGCGTATTCTTTCGCTGCCGCACAGATATATACGGCGATATCGCCGTGCCTATCTGGCGATCGTATAATGCGATCTGACCCCGATGATCGCTAATCGGGGCATTACGATCGTTCGGAGTCGTCGCTGAAAACACAGCCTGTCGAGTCGATATGGGGCGGTAGCAGTGTGGGGCCCATAATCTCGTCGCAGCGAAGCTGGCCCCGGATAGTAATTATTGTCCGGTAACGAGCGATCGCCCGTCCGGGCACTTATCGACACTGGGTACCAATGAGGGGCCGTTTATCAAACTTCTTCGGGTATCAGCTCGCCAGCCTGAATAAAGGCGGCACGTTAATGGCGCATAAGGGGGTGGCGCAAGGACGATGCAACAAGGTTGCACCTTTGTCCGGCGCACATTTTCGCAATTATCGTACATTCTTCGATATTACCGCTTGCGCTGCTCTCTATCCGTAGCACGTGCGTCGATACGGTGTTTGGTCAAGGCATGTTTGCTTGATCGGTCGCGAACGACCGTGGGGGATGGAAAGGGACGCTCAAAGTTTCGTTAGCGGAGAGTGGTCGTTAAGTTACGATGGTGATAAAACATAAGGTAAATTCGGTATTCACGGGGCTATTCGATACATCGCGTCAGAGATTTGTTATTATAATCTTTTAAGATTCAAACGACGCGCGATAAGGGCTCCTTTAATTATACGATATTCATTATGCGCTCATCGCGGCGCATGGAATATGCGATTGTCGTGACAGGGCAGCGACTATCAGCGTGCGACCGTTCTAATTAACAGGCGTGTATAGATCTCGTCCGTGGCGAGTGGATCCTCAGGAGAATCAGTCATGAGGACGAGGAGGTCCTTACGCTCGCGTCCAAAGTCCGTATCGCGATGCCTGAATTGCTAGGGCGGTTGCATAATTGCGTAGTCAACGGAGGAGTACGACCGGTTTGTAATTAGAAAGATAATGAGCGAGCTCGCTACCCTAACTCTTTGATCACTTCCTTCCGTGTCTACACTCTCGCCCCGAACCAATAAACGAAGTCGCGGGGTCAACGACAACTAACGGAATTCTCGCTATCCATATTAATTCGGCACGTGGCATTTTCTGTCGATTTTTCCCGGTCCCTAAGTTGGCACGACCTTAGCGCATAGTACCGCCGGTACATAAGTGTGTTTACGTCCGTTTGGAGCGTTTGATAACGTCGGGAGTATGACAGATGACACTTGACGCAGATAGGGCAATTTTATCGTTTTCCGTGTTTTCTCAGCATCCTGTGTGAACAGGTGCACGTGTAGTTGCATCGATAAGCGAATGCGATAGCGTTGCAGGCGAAGGGACCGTATGACGGGGCAGTTCGAGATAATTCCTCGAACGTAATGCACCGTGCGAGGTATCGATCGTGCTTCATTTTCCCCTGTTACGAATCTCGCGCAAATTCGAGTAATCTGTGTCGACGCTTCTGGAAGATTGTAGTGCCGGGGTTGGGTACCTTGGGTCGTTGAAAAATTAAAATCTCCGTCGAGCGTATCGGAAGTGACTTCGTTACGAATCTGTTGCGGCACTTTACCGACGCTAATTGCAGTCGAGTTGCGAGAGCAAGTCGGTGGCGGAAATCGCGAGTGCAATCGAATCGAAGATTGCGATATCCGAAGAAGGCCTCCTCGAGATGAGATGTTCCCGATCGCTGCCCGGCTAGACGTTCGCCAAGAGGGCGGGTCGATAATTAAATTATGCAAATGCGCCAATTGGGTGCACGAAATAAGCGAGTGCGCATAATGCGCCCGATCTGCATAATCGCACTCGCAATGTGGCAACAGGATTACATCTAATTAGACGATCCCAATACTGGAAGCGGGGCATTGGCTGCAATAATCGCTAGTTATACCTGAGAATTCTTAGAATTTGAATTCTGATGTGCAAAACGATTCTTTTTATAAATTGGTTGCATTATTTAAGCTATTTCTGTCTCTCGTATTGTATTCTACGTTTTATCAAATGCGTTAATGTATTTTGGTTCTCCATTAGCACAATGCAATGATAAGCCAATCAAGCAACTTTAATTTTCGATTTAAAACGCACGTTAGTCACCGACCAACTACAATGAACAGATGACATAAGGCAATGCGATAAATGAAGTCTCTTTCACCCGCCTTTTGACTTCCCGAAGTGTAATTCAATTGAAGAACATTCACTACCTATCACGCCCGTGACCTATTTTCAATCGTATCTCCACAATCATTACATTGAACAAGCCCGCAGCCGCAAGTTTTCCAAGTATTTTTAGCAAGTTCAGTCGCTATTCATCTCAGAATAATGGAAATCATCCCGGAAATACTGAAAGTTCAAAGATCACCTAGCGTTCTACTTCCACGGCAAAGAGTTCTCCATCGGACGACAGCGAGCCATGAGGAATAAAAGATTGAACCCATCTTCGGCCACTATTAGCCGCGTCCCAAACTCCGCCGTCCGTATAATTCGGTCGACCCGCCGCTGACTTCCTTTCAGACCCCTCCCACTCCCAAGAGCAGCGTCTCGGAGCGCACACGTAACATGACGCAACGATCGCTACTGAAAGGATTTAATGAAACAGTCATGCGGAGGAGCCGGCCGAGACTAATCGCTGGAATCGTCCGTTCGCGTAAATCTCGACTCTCATTTCAGGAACGTGCGCCGCTAAAACCGCATTAAATTTATTGCTCGCCACACGTACTCCGCACACACAGTTCAGCAGTTTTCGGAAAGTATGCGAGAATACGTTGAGCCGTCGGTCGTCGGCTCCGATCCTGTCGCTCGCGTCCCTACCCATGCCCATTTACCGAGTCGGCCTTTATAACCGTTAATTACTCGAGTCGCTCCCGTATTCGCCTTCTTTTTCCCTCCAAGCGCTGGCCAGTGCCCCCTCTCTCTTTACGCCGCGTGCATTTACATTCAGACTGCCGGCGAGAACGCTCCGCGTAATTGGCCCTCTAAATCGCGAAGTCGTTACAATTCGCCCCCGTCCCCGGGGGTCAGAGTGCACGCCGAAGTTAGGTAATCGTCGACCAGGAATCGTCTCGGTCAACAGAGAGGGCTCATTACGGACGACAGGAAACAGTGCGCAAATGCTCCAGTCGAGACACCGCGACCTATACAATTATACCCGCTCTACGTACATATACGCCTATGTATGCATATACGTACGTAATGTCTCAAGTGTACACATGGAAGATTTATTGGGCGGGTCTTACCATTAGTCAGCCACTTCGTCCAATTCCTTAAACCACGGCGCGTAGCCCATTGTCGGGCGGATCGGCCGATCTGACCAATTCGTGGCTCCTGACTCAGTGCGGCCTCTGTTCGTTAAAGCGTCAATAAAGGCGTAGGGTGGCCTGGCGAAGCCCCGAATGGCCGCAATATGCACAGTCACGATTTATCATGCCACCACCGTTGCTTTGCGCACACGCTTTCGTACATTAGACTGCTTCTTGACTGACACTGCTTTCCGACGATCGATCGTACGTCCGATGGGACTGAATTCTGGATCGAATCGATAGGCGAATGCATATCGATCGTAGATCGGAATTTCTTAGCGTCGATGCTGGTATTCCGCGCCGTCAGCCGTATTTGGGCCGACGCGCGAAGCGGCGCGCGACGGCGAAAAACGTTAAATATAGATTTTCGCGACCCGGTTCGCCGTAGGCGCTCTCCATCTGGAAGTGCATCGATCGATCGATGCACTCATCTCGGTTGCCAAAATGAACAGACTCGCTCGTATACATTGTAACTGGCAGCTTGTGGGCGCTGCCGCTGTTGGCCGACTCGTCGGGCAACACACGCTGGACGAAACGTGGGGAATTCCAAGCGCGCGGAACACGTTGGAGTTCTAATTTTAATCGGACGGGGTGGGTCGACGATTCTCTCGATTCCACCTCTGGCAGCGGCCGCGCTAAAAGTGTCTCGTCAAGTGCGCGCGTTGAGCGCGTATCCGCGCGCGCGAGCGAGCGGGCTCTCGCGAGCCGCATTTTTCGCACGCGCATCGCGCTTCGCGTCCTTTCCACTAGAAATTCGTGGCGTTCGAGTCGTTTCCCCGACAGCGCCACCGAACGACCAGTAAGGAAAGTCGCTGGGTACGAACGAACGCGCCGCGCCCGATGTAGTTTCCTCGGCGAACGGTGGTGCAGATCTCTGATGCATCGACCAACTTCCTCCCTTACGCGAGCACTTCTTCCCTGCGAGACGGTCCGACTTTTCGACGATACCATCCCTCGCTATCCTCGTACCCTTCGATTCGTACTGACGCACGGTCCTCCACACCGATCGACAGCCATGGACTGACCGAGTGAAGAGAAAAATGTATCTTCCTAACTGTAATTCACGCTTTTTCACTCGGTGGATTTTACGTACGCGGAGGGTCGTAAAGACAGTTCCACTCGGCATCGATTTATTTTCCGGCTTCATCGTAAGCTCCAGTTCCGCGAAACGATCGTTATCAAAGCAAACAACAAAGTGGAGCACGGGAGATGGATAAAAAGCCGTGTGTCCAGTGCAAGGCGCGCGCGCGCGCGCGTGCATGCAACGTCCGTTGATCGGACAGAAGTGGGGTATCATTTTCGCGAGGAAAATCGCCTGGCACAATCGGGTCCCTATAATTGGGAGCCGGTCGAGGTGCGAGCATTGGCCGGCAGTGATCAGCGAGGAATAGCTCTTATTTGATTTCACGTCGAGCCCCGGTCAGTCCCCATTGCGCCACGGACACAAATTACAGACATCTCCCGCCTTCCTACGCCGCCGTGGCCGCCCGTGACTTTTTTCCGCTCAGCTTACGATTGGCGCGTGCTCGGTCGCGATTCAATTAAATTTCCCTGCCGGAATGCAGTCGGGCATAGTTGACCGACCGTTTGCCACCGTATTATCAACGAAACCGCGTCGCATTGGCCACGACGATCGCCTGCCTCCCCCTCGTCACGTGTCGCTGGTCCCGTTACGAAAGGCAAATATACTCGCGAGACTCGCAATCCGCGCAGGAAACGAGAAGGAAACTTCCGTTTCTGAGGAGGAAACTGTAGCTGAGAGCGAGCCGCGCCACGTGGAAAACCGGCTGACACGTTTTCCAGGGATCTGCTCTCGACGGACGGCACGAGACTTTCGGGCTCCTTGACGCAGTTTCCCGACGCATATTGTAAAACGTATTGGCCAGTAGGAGGGTAACGTGTCGATAATTAGCGCCGCGCCGACTTTGGTCTCGCACCGGCGAACTGGGAATTCCACCGAAATCCAGGTCGAATATGCCCGTAGAAGAGGCAATTATCGGGATATTATAGGCGACCGGTGCCCAGTTGCGCAAAATTAATTCCGCGGGGCGGTTCGTAAACGTATTATACCGACGGCCGGAGTCCAGTTCTTACGTTATTATTTTCTAACCTGCGATCCTTTTTCTGTTTCAGGTAAGTCGGTCTTTCGTTACCGCAGCTGAGAGGAATGCGATCGAGAAGCCATTGTTTCGTCCGATTGAGACAATGCGCGTTGAGGTCATCGTTTGTTTGTCGGATGTACAGGTAAAGGCGGTTAATCGAATTTTGGGCGTGTTCGAAGAGAGCGGATACGTTGTTATCCGTGTCATCTGTCAATTTCGACGTTCACTCCTGTGACACGCGACGTTCAGACGGGGGGTCTCTCGTTACCTGAGGCTCAGTTCGCGAGTCTACTTACGGTTTGGCATCGATTAATTTTCATCATAGGCGGCGCCCTCGCCGATGGGATTAATTACCGGCGAGCTGACGTTTACACGGCTCCTCATTTTTCCTCACTCGGGATAATAAGCTCGACACGATACAGTTAGGCGCGATACGACCGCGACCGATCCGATACTTCATTCATTTTACCGGCCTGTCTCTCATCGGCCGAAGAATTCAGCCGTAACAGCACGGATCTATGACATGATTAATGATCTCCCGGCATCGGAGCGTAGAGGTGATAGGATTTTCGATACTTTGAATGGAATACGTTGTTTAACGGGCTATTCTTTCATTGCCAAGCGAATTTCGCTTGGCAGCGTTTCCGGTCGGTGGAAACGTAAGCAATGATCGCTCTCCAGAAATAGAGTTGGCCGATAGAACTCGTAAAACGATTGCGTCGCGGCAATTTCGCATGACCGTCACGTACCAACCTTTGAGTCTGCATATCGGGAATAATTTCCGGCATAACGGGTAACCTCGCGGACATGATATTTTTTCGCGGGAAATTATTCAGTTCCTTTCTTCGCTCGCCGTCGACGATTCTTTGTCTTATTCGCGTTTTAAGCGATTGCTTCCGTTAATCTTTTATCGTTGAACGAAATTTTCCGGTATACTTGAACGTGTAAGTCGTTCGTAGGACGTCGAAGTGTATTCTTCTCGCAAATTGCATTGTTGTGCCGAGCCGTATATTGGGATACACACACAAAAGAACTGTTATTATTCTGAGAAACGACATAGTTGAAAGTGACACGATGAATATCAACGTCATCATGTGCCGACGATCAAAGCCGAGCCGATGAATATATGCTAACGGCATGTCAGCTAATAATCATTATTTCATTGAGTTACGGGTGGCGAGGGTCAGAATGCGAAATGTCGTCGACCTTCCCAATCTGATTAGTCGAATCCTTTGATGCGGGAACTCGATTGTCGAGTACTAAGTATCGCCATAAAGACTTTCGACAAGATGCGGAACTCGTGCACATTCTTGCCGAGATTTCAATCAATAACTCACTTCCTCATAATTATAAGTGTGATCGTCGAAGGAAAAACGTTACTTTTTCTAGCCACCGGACGTACAAACAACTTGGACGAAGTACTCTCGATAATCGGGGTAATTGACTTTTTCAACCGATTAAAGCCGAAGTTTAGTTACTCCGCGGCAAATATGAATGTACTCGCCGCGCTTCGCGAGTTATTACCAATAACCGTAATCACCGGCCGATTAAACTTATTCTATCCTTTCAAACTTATTTATTGCGACAAAGCGGATTTGCCTTTCTACCCGGTGATTAAAGAGCACCAGCTGATTGGGACCGGTACCCTAAACAAAAAAAGAGTGTTGAAGTGAAAAGTTGTTTCGCCGCATGGCGCGCTGCCCAATGGCTAGAAATTCTTCCGGCAGACCAAATTCCATTCTATCAACGCGGAGCCGACGCGCGAAATTACAGACGCTTATCGCGCGCGCACCGGATAATCGCGATACCCGGTAGAGTAATGAAGTCTCGGCGACAGACAATTCGCGAGCCGTGCTTTTTTTTCTTCCAGTCCCGGAGAAAACTGTACGGCTAATCGTTCGAGGAAGCAAAAAGGAACACGTCGGCATGCCGGGCAGAAGTGACTCACCGGTACCGTTAAAATTGCGTGGACGTTTCTGGTTAATATGCCGCGCTTCGTTGTGCTCTCTCAATGCTCCTTCTTTACGGACAACTGCTCAATATTGTCTCGGCAATCTTAACGACCAGACAACGGGCGACCCGTAACATTTGTTTTCTCCTCGGGTCTTAACAAGCGCGAGAGAAGGATTGCGCGCGCGCGCGCGCACGCCACGGTTAATTTCATAAACCTGCATAAGAGCCTGTCCTCGTTTCCGCGTGCGTCCGATACATCCGTGGAGACATCGCGATATACCGGACGTCTGTGTACTGTCAGCACGTTGCCTTTATTTCGCACTGTGCTACGTAACGGTTATCAGAACTATTAATAGTCTTCCGCGGCATTAAAGTGTCGTCTCGTCGAGCCAATAAAACCGGGTCTCAAGCTCATTAGGCTTTTCCGGGGGAAAAAATCCGTCTACGTCTGTGAGAAAGACGTTTCCTTTATTTCTCCCTCGGAGCCTCTCTTTCCTCACCTCCAATTTATTCAGACGACGCATCCGGTCCACGATCCGAACTTTCTGTTCTGGCTTAAAGTCCGCATCGTGTTCCGCGTCGAATCCTGCCGCAGTGACATCCCTAGTCTTCCAGCCCGGTTTCCGGGACGCTAATGCAGTTGTCGTTCGATTGGCAGAAATTGTCAGCGATTGTCCTTTCGGCATGGCAGGGAGGGTAAAGAAAAAGCCGATTGGCTATTAAAACTGCGGTGGCGCACAGTCTCTGTTCGAATAATGATTCCGCAAGATGTCCCGCGCACGTCAGTCTGGGCTGTGTATCGATAATAGGAAAGGTAATCAAGCGGTCGGCAGTACTACCTACCCATCTACCTACATACCGACCTACCGACCTACCAGCCTACCAGCCTACCAGCCTGCCTGCCTGGCCAAGCTGGCGTCTAGATCGAATTTCTTCGACGACGCGCGCTTGAAGCGCAAACTTAAAGTTACGGAAGCTACCCGAGTGTCTAGTTCCATTCGTGGCGGGTGCACTGCAGCAACCGTTGACCTAGAAAGCGGTGACTGTTCGCCGACAGGAATGAGAAAATCTGGCGTATATGGAGCGCTCGCGTAACAGTCGATCGGCGAGCAGGAAAAAAGGGCGTTCGGGAGTAAGAAGCGAACGGCTGACTCTCAAAGAGAGAGCATTCGGAATCGACTGTCTTTTGCGCGGCCCGAATGAATATTGCATCCGAACAGACGACGACGACGACGACGACGACGACGAGGCAGTCATCTCGCCTCCGATGCAGAGTTGTAGATCCGAATCTCACTTTCGCACGTTTCCGTTCCGGCGCGAGTTTCCTTTTAGGATTTAATGCAAATTAGCGAGCGAGAGGCCGGGAGCGTACCGAACGAGCGCCAATGTCCAGAACGACCTCGCATGACCACCGCCTAGTTTCCGTCCCGATATGTCGTAGATTCTCACGCCTCGGGACGCAAGGGACTTTCGATTCTCACGATGGCGTCACGGGATTATTCATTCGCCGACTCTCATATTCCGCACGGAAAAGAATATCGCGGAACATACGCGCGGCAAGAATGACGGACGATCAAAGTCCTTGCTGGGTCGCAATCGTCCGATCTACACGGCAGAGATGTAACTGCCTCGGTCTCTACGGAATCGACACGGCCGTGCTCTTCCGCTCCGGAAGTCATCCGCGCCATACCCGTAAATCTTGTCCCGTCAAGTGCGTACCGACGATAATTACGAATCCGTGATCGATACTTAGCCGGGACCGGAGGCGACGCACGGATCCGCCCGACTGTCAGGAATTTATAGCGAACGACCGATGCCCGGATGCGAAGCTACTCACCCGTTAGAAAGTATCGCCCGGCACGGTGGCAATAAAGTATCTATTTTGGCGCGCCGTCCCGCTCGGAATCCGTTCGGTGGCTCCGGGTAAAATTTAAAGACGTCCCGTTTCCGAGCGCGTGGGTGTGCCACATAGAAGGTCGGTAGGTGTGACAGAGAACACCACCTCCCGTCCCTCGAGGGGTGGCACGGCCGCCGCGCAGTTTCTCTTCCCGTGTCCCACGTTTGCTGCAAATCGACGATCGTAAGTCACGCTCGCGATCGTAATCGATCGATCTGCTAGCGGTACGTTCGGTGGACAGTCAATCGGCGAAGGAATCGACCTACTTGCCGATTATGCCCCTCCTCCACCCCCTCCCTGCCCCCTCGACACCGTCATTACGCGTCACGGCTGAAAAGCCTGTCCTCCCTACCGGCGGAATGGGACTGTCGGAATATGAAATTTTACCGTCAGGATCAATCGTACGCCGGCCACTTCATTTGTCGCCGCCGTGTAATTTCGTGACTATGATCGTGATCGATCGAGGACCGGGTGCAGTCCATTGTTCGAATTAGCCTTTACCGTTTTGCAATTGATCGTGGGAGGAAGCTGCGCGGCTCGGTGAAATTATCGGGAAGTTGGAAAATTGGGAGGAACGAGAGCCGGGCGCGAATCGATTCAAGCGCACGTCGCCGAAGTTTTAATTTAATTTGAGAGGTCCGCAGCGATTCTTCGCCCAAGTTTTAATCCGGGGAAAAAATCGCGCGGAGGAGGAGTGAAAACTTGGACCGTCTCGTTACATCTTCCTGCGACCCCACGGACCCTATATAGCGGAGTCATTCAATTACAATCAGGTCGTTCCACATAGTCTCTCACTCTCTCCCTCTCCCTCTCTCTCTCTCTCTCTCTCCTTCTGTCTTCCTCGACCCTCCAACATCCAGAGTTCAGTGAGCGTATAGGACATGTTCGACGGATCACGTTTCCGGTGACCCGAAATCCATCCTAATAACGAGGACCAGTAGGTAAACCGTCATAATGAACCTTTCGCAGCTGCGTATATCGGGTGTCGCCGGAATCAGGTCAGGTTCCGAGCGGGCGAGTCAAAGGCAGCGGTAATAGCCGACCGGGAAAGAGGGAAGGCTCATCCAGGCATAAGCATCGAACGGGAAAGGAATCCGCGATGCATTTCGCCCAGAAGTCAACGTCACTTTAACCATTTATCACTCGCGCACCGTTACTCATTCCGAGCACTCTTTTACCTCTCGACAGCCGAACCGATCAACATTCAACGAATTTCTCAATCTCCCCCAAACAAAAAGCCGCGAAACGATTCGTACCGTTCTTTACTCGGCCAAGTACGTCGGTTGGGAATATCTACGTATTACTACTACGATTTACCGTGCGTTTAAACGTACGAAGAGAAAAGCGTGCGGGCCCGATCTCAGGAGATCGGCTCTCGGTCGGACTCCGGAACGATCGTCGACAATCGAAGGTGCGCCTTGAGGTTGTTTTAAGGTAGGTCACGGCTCGTACGCGTGCTTTACGATATTACGGCTCTCCTTTTGACACCTGGCGCGTGCGCATACCGCGTTACCGGCATGCCGCGTAGCAGACAAGCGTACTGAATCACGGTCAGGTTCCCCTTAGGCGCTGCCCACACCGAGGCGGCGTGTACACCTGTCCGAGAATTTCAACGAGCGACGGCAGCAACAGCGGCGGCGGCCGCGGCGGCGATGTCGAGAGAGTCGTGGGTGTTGTAAGAATGCGCCGAGGCGATCGCGGGAAATGGGGAACGAAGAAAGTTTAGATCGTGACTAATGCTCGCCGCGCGCGCCGCATTTCGTTCGGGTTGCAGGCGAGCAAAGTTGCGAGCCCGTGCCTCTAACGAGATAACGATCGCGCGCGATTCGAGCTAGTCGCGATACATCGGGTCCAATCCGTTTCAAATCCGACGCGGACAATGCACGTGCAAAAGCAGCCGGGGCAGACAGGCGGGCCACAGCATGCATGCATACGTACATGCCATACATGCATGCATGCTGGCTGGCGAGCGTGCAGAGAAACTGGAAGGATTTCGAGCTCTATCGGCCGTGAAAGCAGGGGAGGTCGTAAAAATTCTATCCGTCGTCGTCGTTGTCGTCGTTGGCTCTCAGTGCTCCTGATTACTTTATTACTTGTAACTAGAGTCGGTCGGGCACACTCGACGTTGCAGACTACGGCCAATAACGAACTTCTCTCCCGCTTGTACGCACGTCAAGTGCTTACGTATGTCGGTCGATCGATTCGACGGCGTGCCCATTTAGCTCGTTTAGACTCGCCTCTCTCCACCTCTCCTTTCCTCCTTCTCTCCTCCTTGTCTCCACCTTCTCCGTCCGTATCTCTTCTCCCTTCGCGCCGTCTGCTTCGCTCCTCAGCTACGTCTGTATCATTCTCGCGTCGCTCGCTCGCTCGCACGCGGCCGACTTGTTTTCCATTTCGCTCCGGCCCGTTCCATTGCCTTCGGAGCGTGCTACTAGTCGCACGTCGGGGCAAAAAATTCAGCGAACCAGACGCTTTTGCGACCATAAAACCCAATTAATTAATTCCGACCGAATGTCTGCTGTCGGATCGGTGTGCCGCCGTGCGTACCCCAGGGTACGCGAATCATTGTGACGGGGAAAAAAACATGGAGCACAGGCGCGTGTACGGTGTGCGTAACGAGAGGAGTGACTAATTGCAGGAGTCGCGACCAGGCGAGGGAAGGGGGTGGAGGGATTCGTTCAGTCTGCTCGCCGTTGTTCAATCTGTCAGCCGCTCTCGCGACGCGAGTCGCTTATCAATGCGCCACGTCCGACGGTCGTATGATTAGAGAGAGAGAGCATTAGGCGGAAGATGGATGAATTGACTCGTGCCGAGATTTCCAACGCGACTCGCGATTCTTATGGGGGGACGCGGATGGTGCGCGACCTGCGGTTCCATTGTCATTGTTTCGATTACGGGCCGAGCGCGCGGCAATAAACGTACGCGGTTCCCCGACGCGTCTGGGTTAAAGCGATACATACGTCAGCCGCTGCGGTAACTTTCGAAAGTGTCTAATTAGTTACACTTTCAGCGAGCTGGCGAGCCAGCCAAGCCAGCGAGCTTGCCGCGTAACTAGGGCGGGGCACCATGGTCAGTTGCTCCCGGGGCATAGATCGAGCGCGCAGTGGCTAGCGAGATGCGAGAAGAAGTTTCGCAGCGACCTGTGTTCGCCTATTTTTCACCGCGGAAGGAAGAAAACTCGCGCAGTAGCGCTGAATCAATAACCGATGTTGCCCTTTTGTCTATCGAATCGCGGAAGGCTAGTTACCCTCGCTCCAATTTCCAGGGCTTACGCGCGTAGCCGCGTACACACGCTTCTAATTGCCTAGGCGCGATGTATGTGGATAACGGTCGATGCCGCGAAATCGATGCCGCGAAATCGATGCGCCTCCACTTTACGGCCATTGTAATTCTCTTCCGTAACGCTTACGCATCCGTGTAAGCGGGCGGGTATTGATTCCCACTCTCCTTCGCGAACGATACGTCCAACCTAGTCCGGTTGCGGGCACGCGATCCTTCCAGCGAGACTCTTTGTTTGCGTATTCTTGCCGGAGAGCCATTGAATTCGTTATTATCGCGCGGGCGGATGGCTGTAAAGTAGGTTACATAGCCGAAATATTTTACCCTCGACCCCGGGAAACTGCGACTTGGAAAATCGTCTGACTCATGCGCGGTTGTCTCCACTTTGCCCCGTTCTACGATGCTCTGCGACACGTGGCTGCGTACTGACTGCAGTACGGTTTGACCCCCCGCGTTTTGCAACGTCGCTTCGAATGCAGCATCGGCCCGGGGTTAACGCACGGAAACAGACGCGGTGCGTGAAGGTAGTCTTCGATTTTTGGCCTTTTACCTCAACGGCCCCACGTACGTCGTCGTTAGGCGCGTCGTCCGACGCCTTCAGTTCCAAGGCGCAGGTTCAATTCGTTAAAGCGGTTCACGTTCTATAGCGAACTATTGGCCAAGGCGCAGTTCATCCCACTCCCGAGCCTTTCGGGCGTATAGCGTTCAATACCTTTTACGCGAAGATGAGGTCGTGACCGGAACACGTTTCGTCGCTCGTAATTGACCGGATAAACACGGGAGTCCGCCGAGAATCGCAATTTGTTCGACATTCATCCCTAATCATATCCTGCATACGGTTGCAGACGGTTGCATACGTATCGCACGTCAGAAAGAATGGAATCCGGCGGAGGCGGTGCAAATGTTTAACAGCTTCGCCGAGATTTCTGGCTGATTGAAAAATGCTCTGCAAAGTGGAGCCGAGCGGCAACTGCGAGGATGAATGAGAAGCGACAAACGGTGGCTGGACATAACACGTGCGTGGGTGGCTCTAGGGCGTAGCGAGCAATTTCTCTGATGATAGAGATAGGGTCGTGACCCCTGGCCGCCATTATGGCGGGGAGGGATAAGCCCGCGGATATTTCGCGTATAGAGTTTCGATCGTTCCCTCGTTCGGCACGAACGAGCACCGTTCACGCTCGTGACGTTTTTTTTTCTTCTCCCCCCTGCCCTGCCCTCCCACTCTCTGCTCCCGCCCGGCCAACCACCCAACTGAGCCACTCTCGCACTCTCCGGTGCCCCCTTTGATCCGAGCAATTTTCAGACGCGTAAATGGCGCCGCGAATTTCAGTCCGAGGATCGATCTGGCTCGAGGCTCTTTCGAGTTCGGCCGGGGTTTACGAGCCATATCGCGATCGTACCGATAACTTCCCGAGCCACCATGTTTCTCCGAAACGCCATTGTACTTTGTCGGACTTAACGATCGCGACGATGTCGATTTATCGCCGATACCAATTTATTCGATAAGATGCAGCCGCCGTCTCTATGCCCGTCAGATTTTCCCAGCGCTCGTCGATCCTCTTTTTTTTTTTTACCTGCCGATCCTCGGTGAAATTTGACGATCCGACGAGGCCCGACTTACGCACGTGTACGTGTATACACGTGCATGTCGTTTGAGAGAGGATCCGTAGTCGTCACGCAGGAGCGAGCTGCAGATACGGATCGGTGACGTCAGTAATAGCCGGCGACGATATCTTTATAGGTTCGGCGAAGTCAAAACAATGGCGCCAACGAGCGAGATTTTCCTTCCGCCGTTGAAAAGTGCGCCACTTGCGGGTTACTGGGACGCTACCTCGAGACGCCGTCCGCTCGTAAATCCTGGCCAGCCAACGTCGAGGCGCTCGCCGGCGAGCCGATAAATCGGGGCAAAAGTTTCGCCAATCACGATCGATCGATTTTGCGCGAAAAATTTTCACGACCGTGTCCCGTTATTAGTCGACAAGAAATCTGGCTTTGGCCGCAACGCGACTGACGCTCCCGAATTTGCGCCAGGACGCGGCCGGATAATCCGGGACACCTTTGATCACGCCCCGGGACGAATTTACTCTCGCACGCGTCGACCTCGCCTGCCAAACGTGATCCTATCTGCGCGGCGCCGTAATCCGGTGCAAACGAACATGAGAGTATCCTTGCGCGAATGTCGCCTATAGTAGAACGCAGAATTGTGGCTGAACTGATCTACCTGGAACGCATAAGGCGATCTGTGTACGTTCGATCCACTCAGCGTTCCACTTTCACGTGTAAAAGGGCTCATTTCGACAGTGACGTAAGGCACACTGTCAATGAAATCAGGTCAGCGATTAATTCCCTGATTCTATGCGAAAGACAGTTGTCAGTATACGCGATCGTCGGAGTTCAACAACCACACGACAAATCCTTAGCATAACATTTCTCAGATCCGATTCCTGGAACCTTCCAAGGACTTCCCGCGTTGAATGACACGTGACGGGCCGAATATGGGTTCCAATTCGCGGAACGATTATCGTGCCGTGTAACTTGAGCCTCAAACAAGAGCGGACGGCATCCATCGCAGTCGCTCCCGTTTGTCTTTTCGTCCTCGAGGCAGAGTCTACGACGTCCTCGTGGGCGTCCTCGTCGGCGTCGCGGTCGGCGTCGTCGTCGTCGTCGGCGTCGTATCGACCCCTCTCTGTCGGGCGCCGGCTGGCGTCACCCTGGCAACCCTCGCCCATTTCCTTTTGCATAGAGGAGAGCCGGAGAAGGACGGAGAAGGACGGGGCGAGAGGAAAAGCGGCACGCCGCGTAGACATGAAGCGTTCGTGTAGCGCGCTCGTCTCTACGACTGAACGAGCCACACTGGTAGGACCCTCCTTTCGACCCGACTCCACTTCATTAGCGTTCAGAAAACCATCGGCGAGCGGTGCCCTCATATAACTTTCGGCCTGCGTGTCGGCTCGCGTCGGTTCGCGTCTGCTCGCCTATGCAAAGTGGCAGCCTCTGTTCTCGCACGATGATGCGCCGAAAATAGCGGCAGCCGCGGTGTTCCACCAAGTTTCACGCTTTAATATCGTCCAATTTCCATATTCTGCATGACACGTCATCGGTCTGCGGTGTGACGACAGCCATGAGAAACGTCGCCTCAGTCTCGTTCGCAGCCAAACGACGAACGTTCTCAGGAACTGTTTATTTGTTCCTCACGATGATTCGTTATTCCGCGAGTTGCGGCTTTCTGGATGTCGGACTTGCGAGGGCTAGTTTTTGCGGCGTGTTATTTCGGGAGTATCCCTCATTTCGGGCCGCGAGCATAGTGAAGGAGAATAGTGGGCCAGTGGCCGAGCGAAAAGAGAGTGGAGAGCAAAGATATGAGGCAGAGCGGAGAGATAAGCCTTCTTAGCAAAGGGGTTCCTTCTTTGTAGTCGTGCGCTGCCCTGCAGTGGGTAGTTAGACGTTGCCCGTAACCCGGCACACGCTCGTTCTCATCAGTCTCAGAATGTAGGACCCTGAAAGGGGATGAAGATTAGCTTTGCGAAAAGTATCAATGGAGTGAAAAAGAAGCTTTTCCGCGCAAATGACTTTATCTCTTTGTCGTAGCAGGTTCTTGTAACAGAGCTTGGAATTTTTTCCCACGGCTCTCCGCCAGCTCTGACGCAACCTGCAACGATTATAAGCAATGGAAAGGGTGGCTACTCGCTAAGAGTAGTCTCTCTCTCTCTCACGGCAAGAAAAGCTTATTCTTTCTACTCTGACCGCGCGCAAATGTTTCTCTGTAACGCTGTTGTGCCCATTTCCTTCGGCCCGAGGCTGTGGATACAGCGGAAGGAGGATAGCGGCACGACCAAGAGGAACGTACCGGGGGGTAACGATGTGAGCAATTGTAAGGCAAGTGCCTTCCAGCGAAGACGTTTAGTAGCACGCGTCCCGTCGAAATGGTACCGTTCAGAGAATGACCGCCGTCTGCGCTCCAACTATGTCCGCCCGTTGCTAAGCAAGAGGAGGGAACAAAGATTGGCGCCTCGCCTCCCGAAAAATTGGCGAACGCCCGAGCCAACGCGCGTTCCTGCCTCGTTTCTCACAATTTTCTTCCTCCACCTCGCAACCGACGCACGTCGTTCTCCCCGAACTTTCCACCCGTCTCTCTTCGCGCTCTTCGGCAAATTGCCTTTCCGCGCGCGGCGTCAAATCAAGGTACGCGTCGGTAATGAAAAATGAAACCAATTACTCGGCACGCGGTTGTGCGTTGCAATTTCTCGCAACGTTTGTGTTCTGCACGTTCTCTCTCTCTCTCACTCTATCTCTCCATGTTTGCCTCTTTCTCTCGCTCTCTCCCACTTCGCTCGGCATGCCCTTTGTTCCACGCGCTTTTGTTTCGCCATCCTCGACGATGCGTACTCTAAATGTTTCCACAACGCGGCCTCGGTACGTGCTTTCGCCGTTAAACGCAAAGTCGTCCATCCCGACACGTCGACGTCTCCGTCGCCATTCTTTCCACTCGCGTCCCGGCGCCCAGGGCCACTACACGGTACGTTGCCCACTCGTCTTTCGTTCCCTCTCAAACGCCGCGGCCGCGTCGAGCTTTTCCGCCCGCTGACGGAGTTGAACCCTCTCCGACGTCCTCGACGTCTTGCGGCGAAAATGATGAATCCCGACGGAAATAACGAGGCGAGCCGCACGCTTACGATATTTGTCTGGCGTCGCGACGCGCCGCGTCCGTGGCTCCTCCTCCTCCTCCTCCTCCCCATCGCGACAATGGCGCTCGCCGTCAATTGGCGCACATTCGGCTCGCATTCCCGACAAAGCTCCGGCTACCCTTGACCCCGATTAACAGATAGCTCTCCTTGTTGACGCTCGGTCACGCAAACCGTCCGCTTAATCCGGATTTACGTAAAGATCCGTCGCGAGATTGTCCGCTCGGCAAATTGCATCGCGTCGAGCTGGCCGTGTGTTTTCTGGTCAGGGCTGGAATACGTTACGAGCACTGGCGCACGATTGTTTCGGTAGGAAAGTTCGCGGGCACCGACACGGCCGTAAGCCATTTTCACTCAGCGCGTGCTGTGCGGATTGCGCGTCGAACGCATCGCGCCACGGCAGGATTTTAGCGACGCACGTGTCCGGATGAAGACGTTTTGCGAGATTGAAGCGTGCAAGAGCAGAAGGGGGGAGGGATCGGGGTGCCAAATTGGATTATTGTTCCGTTCCACTAACCGTTCCGCGGCTCCGCGGAATAACAGGTCTTACGTTTCGTATCTGGCTCATCCTCCGCCAGCGCAATTATCAATACGAGCAGATAATTTCCGCGGAGGTCGAGGGCTCGCCGCGTGAGCAACGTGATCACGCGATCACTTACCTTCTAATATTTCGCGTAAGCGTTCCGCGATGAATTATCCGCCTCGCTTTAGTGGATCCGTACGGTCAGATCGGGCCACCATGAGAGAGAGGAGAGAGAGGAGAGGAGGCTGGGCGCATTTACTATGTATCTCGCCCCGGGAGAACGAGCGACTCACAGAGAGAGGCCCGTACGTGGGTAATCATTAGTACGAGGGGATAATTTTACGGAGGGTACACGCGGAGAGACAGAGGGAGAGAGAGAAAGAGAGAAGGAGAGAATTCACTTGCTCGCCGAGCGAGCGATTACCGGGCGAGCAGCGGCCAGATGATGAGTTATCGTTCGAATTAGTTCCGGCAGAGATGAACGACGCGGTGCGTGTTACCGATACCGCGGTTAGCTGCCTGCCTCCTAACTGTTCCTTTTAACCCGCTAATCGATTTCCCGCCAAAGACAATTTCACTGCGCCCGCTCGCTGAAGGATCGGCGACGAGCGGCCTAAGGTATAATGACGAATCGACGAGAGCGTTCATCGTAATTCTCGATACAGTTCTTCGGCCGACGCTTCGCTTTCCCAGCTGATTACACGATGCGTGAGCAGCTCCATTTTTTTTTGCTCCTCCGACGTCCAGCGTGTCCACCGGGATCGTTGAACGGCATCTGCGAACGGTAATTAAATCGGTAGTATGGTACTTGGCAGACCGTAATACGTCCGATGGCCGATTCTCGGACGGGTGTATTTATTGTCCGGGAGAATGCGCGGGTAAGAAGGGATCGATCGAGACTTCGGCATCCGGCAAACTCTTGAACCGTGTTCCTCGAGTCCGGGGAAGGCGCATATTATTCCCGATATTGTACTCGAGGTTGTTGCATCGAGTGTTACATGGAGAGTCGGTCGCGGAGGTAAGGGTTTGCTCGCAATAAATTCCGTGCCCCGTCGGAGCCACCCCAGAAACGTCGGATAAAATTTCAATACGTCCTTCGCGACTTTGCGACTCTGAAAAAAATAACTATTCATGACCGTTGACGTGCCACAACATTTTTGTCATGCAATCGCGTTCCACATCCCATCGGGGGCCACACGCGGATCGAACGAAAGTATCGAACGCCGATGGACGTAGGCGCGCGCACACGTACACACACATACTTTGCAGTCCCGTTGCACATTTCCGCACCCCGTCCGTCGTCAAACGAGCGGGAGAAAATAAAGAATTTAATTCGTTCGGCCGATTGACCTTCGAAAGGCGGCCATCGGCGCGATTCGTTCCCCGCCGTTTATCCACAATGCCGATGCGATTATTTATCTACGATTTGGCGGTCGGGTTTCGAGTTATTAGCTATCGGAATCCGTAATAGCGGCTCTAATTGGATCTCGATTGGCTCCGCGGTGAAGAGGACGGGCCCAACCCAAAGACGAGCGACGGGAATTAACCTATTACGTCGTTACGGACGCACAGGTGCAGCAGGAAGTCGGTAAGACCGGCCCCGGGAGTTGTACACCTTCCTTCTCCGCCCGGGCTTCACGGCGTGATATCAACTTGCACGCGTATTACTCATCCGTTAGCCGCTCTGTCCGTCTCCGCTCCTCTTCGTTCCTCTCCTCTCCTCTCCTCTCCTCTCCTCTCCTCTCCTCTCCGCTGCGCGGCTTCGGCCCGAGAGGAAGCCCGCCGGAGAACGACATGTTTTTCGACGACGAGAGCCATTCGTCGCGCGATCGTCATCCTTTCATCGCCTCGACGCAATAATTACTCTTCCGCGGACGGGAACGCACGTCGCTCAGATGAAAAGTGAGGAACTCGTAATCGGCCTGGCACCGTTCGCACGTCGCTGGCCCGAGAGAGGCGGAATGCGAGTCGGGAATTAATTACCGGCCCAGACGCTCCTTCTTCGTCCGCGGGACGTAACCGTTAGCCGATGGCTAACTGAGTCATCTTAATCGGCGCCGTATCATTACGATCCGACGCAATCAAGACGCAATCGAATGGTGTCACGCGCCTATGAGCGGGCGCCCGCGTGCGATGAGCGAAGCGACGTATTCATTATGAGTAATCGACGCCGATGGCGCGTACCGTCTCATAGCCTGCCGCGAACGGCGACTTTTTGCCCGACGCCTCGAACATTGTGATCTCGACCCGCTCGACGCACCTCCGACAGGGTGGTGAGACAGTAATAAGACGTTTCGCTCCATTCTTCCTTATTTTCCCTTCAGCGGCGCTAACGACGTCCGTAACAAAGTGCTAATCTTTTTAAGTAACCCACCCGGCATAAAAGTGGCCTCTCAAAAGAGGCTGCCTCTTTCGAGGGCGCCAAACGAGCATGCACGAAACATGAATCCCATGCATTTTCGCGCTGCAGCTCCGTTAGCCTCCGACCTGCCCGCGAGGGAAATTTATGGAAATCCAGCGTCAATAACGTCTGCGGTTTGCATCCGTCTCCCGTACGTTCCCCCCTATTGGATTTTTAACATTATCCCTCCGCGCCCACACCGCGCCGAAACTTTCCTTCTCAGGGCTCCCCGAAGTTTCATTCCCTATTGCGACGTCGGGATGTACATATCGTCGGGGATGGAATCCAATAGAACCTTTTTACGTCAGGGCGCGAAGTTTTTTGTGTGTCGAAGGTAGATGGAGCGAGAGAGAGAGAGCGCTTGCGAAATTTCTCTTCCAGCCTGACGAGCGTGGGCGTCTGGTTTGAAAGTATTTGTTGTCCGCGTCACGCGATACATTTGTCGACTCGACGTCGTTTCCTTCTTCCACGGCCTCATCCTCGCGTCGTGGACTGACGGGACCGGCTTCGAGCGTAGCGCGTCAGCTATTCCATTAGTCGGAAATCTGATCTTCGCCGAGTCGACCGGTCGGACTGATCGAACGTCGCTAAAACGTATTCTCGCCAATCGATCGCTGTCAGCGTCTGCAAACATTACCGCTTTTCATTTTAACTCTCCGCCCAGAAGCGCTCGATGTGATTAGGTTTAAAGACGTCTTTCATTGCTCGGAACAATGTACGCTGAGGCTGCTTTTTGAACGTTCACTGTTCTTTGACCCCGCGAAACGCTTAATGGGAAGCCTTCAACGTGTAAGACTTAAACCGGAATGCGGCCTGCAAGTACGGAGCAAGCCACCCGCGCGGCTTGCCAGCCATAATCGGAATAAGACCTCCTCCCTCCCTCCTCCCGCGCCCTGCGGCCTGCACGGCGTTAAGCAGCTTCCAGGATTATTCGCCGCATATTTCCACGTCGTTCATAAACTTCCGAGCATCCACTTCGCCGCGACATTCTCCTCCTCCAATGGGCAGTCGGGTGGCGTGCAAACTATTTTCATAAAAACTTCCCACCGAGGGCTTCAGTTTAGCGGCTCGAAGTTTCGGCTAATTTCTAGGTTTACCGGTTCCGTGGCAGCGGACGAATGAACGCTGGTACCTTGATGAATGACAGGTTGCGAAGGCGATCATTTTAGCAGCGTAGTGGATATCGTCGACAGGTAGTAAGCTAAGTGTTCGCTTTCCTCTCTTTTAACCCTCCCTCCCTCCCTCCTTCCTTCCTCCCGGCGTCTCGTTCTTTTAACGAAGGAAGGACGCCGAGAGAGTTCGTATGCACGATGCATGAAACGATACGGCGAGAAGGAGGCGACGCTAACAGACGCGGCCGCTAATTAACCGTCGTAAATGTCAGTGGACGCGAGGTCGGCCGTACATCCGATGCGAGAGGAAAGCCTGCGACCCGTGCCCGCCATGTGTACCTACCTGTATTATCGCGTGCCCACCGTCTTACACGCGAGTCCGTCCGAATCGCGGGCGTAAATCGAGAGTGCTCCCGCGGCGAGACGTCGCACGCGTCCAGGATCGAAGCCGCTCGTAACAGATATCCCTTCACGCAAAAGAATTCTTGCCCCAGAAAGTCCTTCAGACTTCTCGCCAAGATCGTCGCCGCCTTTTTATGGGCGCATTCCAGACGCTCGGGATTCTCATTTCGCGTACAATGAAACTCGGACCGCCTTCGATCTTTACGTTAATGCCTACCCTGCGTATATCTTTGAGAAATCGAAGTCGAAGGATGAATGCATAGGGAAATGAGGGAGGAAATGCTCGAAGGCGGAGAGAGACGTATATATCACGGTAGCAAACGACAATGCGCAGGAAGACTCGGAATCAGGGATTCGCAGATTCGTAGATATCGTTCATTGTTGAGTCTGAGGACGCGTCCTGGGGAAAAGTGTGTCGAGTGAGAGCTCAAGGATTCGCGGCCGTGAGTCAGGGTTCCAGCTTGGGTCTACCAGGCGTTGTGTGTCCCTTCGCAGTCCGGCCGTGTGGTGTTCTCCTTCTGCCAGGTCAGACGTCGATCCTTTGACGCCGGGGCATTTAGCTTGTCGCGTTTGAAACGCGACTCGGCGTGAAAGCGGACTCTGGCGAGAATCGCGTTTCAGAACGGAGCTTAAACGGCTCCGCAGCGATGCTCGCGTGTTAAAACGTTCAAAGACTACACGGGGCAGCCGAGAATCGGTAGCAGGGGAGACGAGAATTGCCTGTTGCTGCGTGCCTCGTCCGCGGCATTAATCCGACACGCCACGAACGTACACGCTTTTCATTGAGCGGAAAATAACGCCGCAAGTTGCGCCACGCGCCCATCGATAATCGTTCCTGGCCGTAAGAACAATTCTCAGTCACCGATTGCGACACGTAATCAATAATCTTTACACAGCTCTCACACTTTCATAATTCATCAGACGTCGCAGTGAATACTCACGACCTTTCGAAGAATCTACTCTTTTCACCTTTTTATAATTACCGCTCTTCGTAGTACGGATCAAAAATGTATTTGCATTTGCTCATCTTCATCAATGTCGAGTCTGCGGAGATTCCGGCGATAGTTCGCGATTTCTCGCCTCCCGAGATATTTATCAGCCTGCCGCCGGCATTAACACGATCCATTGACAAGCGCATCTGGGACGGGTTTAGTCAAAAGCATTAGCATGGAACACGTTGCCGCGGCGCCGATCGTTAAAAGGGACCGACAACGCGTAGTTTCGTGTTCATGCGCCTGTCTAACCTGCCGAGGTAAATCGGGAGAGTACTCTCCTCCATCGAGTACGTACGCTGGGTTAGGTATGTATCTACTTTCTCAGCGTGCCTCCTTCGACCGTGCGCTCGTTCGAGCGTGCGAATCATCGTCTCTCGACGGGAGGCGCATCGTTGCTATAAGCCGGAGGGTGAGTTTTTTCCTTCCACCCTTGTCGCGGCAAAAAGCCCTCGTTACGGATTAAGCACGGTAAAACGACCGCGATGAGGTTTCGCATCCAGAAGCGCGGCTCGAGTAAAAATCCGCTCGAAACGGAAAAGGCGCGCGAGGAAAGTTTGAGGACGGAGCAGTCGCGTGGCGGAGAACTCGGCTGGTCGCGTGCTTCTCGTGCAGGCTGGCAAACGTATCGAGCGCCAGCCGAGCCGTAGCAAAACTCTCCTTCTTCCATTAATAACGCGGGCGATCGGTACGTCGATCGACTGCGTCAATAATTTTTTGCGCCTGACGTACGCAAAGTTCTCCCGCTCGTTCATGCGAGCGGTTACGTGAAAGATTCACGTGCACTTTGGCGAATTTAATAGGGAGTAGGGTACGGCCATGGGATAGAGACGTTAGGAATTCAATGTTACGGGTGGGAAGGTGAAAGGGCATTGCAGAATAAGATGGGTAAATGTGCCTCTGAACCGATTGAAATTTAAAGGTACCCTTTGATAACCTTTAAAAAAAGAAGTGTTTCTGTCAGATGTTTTTACGACATGTTTGTCAACAGTTTAATGTGTAAGTATAATGTGCCATTGGGCGATCAATGGAGGGTACTTTGGCATAATTTGACCATACTAAAACAAGATAACCCTTTGAAATGACCAGAAAACGGTTTCTTTCGAATGCTACGTTGTTTTACGTAGGCTAACAAGACTTTTTGTTTGCGATATTTTACAAGAGCGACACCTTCGCAAGACGCTAGAGAGACTGTTGACACGATCAGAATTGCAACCGGTTTAGGGGTACTTTTGGCCATCTTATTCGGCTATGCCCCGTATTGACGTATGAATCATGTACTGTCGATGCGTTCCGCGTTTATTTTTGGATCGCACCGTGCATTATTTTCCTGGCAGCGATTCGTTCTGCACATGACGATCCGGATGATGCCGGCTGCGAGCGACGGCCCAGGCGTAGTGGCAGCCGAGTTAAATAATTCTCTTCCCAGGAACTGACTCGTCAGAGCGTGCTCGTTGGAGCGTATGATCCCATCCTCTCGACGGAAGTTACATCGATCCCCGGGCGCAGACCGAGAACAGGACGCAATGCGTCGGACGCACTCTTCTCGCGGGCTTCTGCACTTCCCTACCCGAACCTGCGTCCGTCGTCTCCGGCGAAGCTTCTCCGACGATGCTACCGTAGCTGCGGAAGCCCACAGTGCTTACCTTCGCGGCAGTCAGTTGCACGCCCGGCAGAAGGATATAGTCCGGCGACGATCGAGCGATCGATCGATCTCCCCATCTGGGTCAGATTCGCCGTGCGTGCGACGTATATTACCCTTTTATATTATCCTTTCGCTCTGCTTCGCCGGTTCCCGCCGACGTCAAAAGACCGTCGTCCCTCTTCCGAGGCAAAAGCGGCCTGATTAAATCCGCGGCCGCAGCGCGCTGTTCACTTCTCTTTACATCGAAATTTATGACGCGAAATGCGCGCTCGCCGGACGATGATCAAGCGCAGTTCACTCGTTCACTCGTTCGCTTGTTCGTCCGCTCGCTCGTTCTACGCGAAGTTTCTAGTCGCCGATTCGCGTTCAAGCCTTCGTCCTGGCTCCCAGACTCGGCGTCGTCCTGTTATTCCACGTAACGTTTTTCGCGTCCTGACCGACGATTTACGAGCCTTTCGCACGGCCGCGGGGCGCAGAATGTAATTATTAATAGAGCTCGACTGTTCGCCGTCGGACCGTTATCTTTTTATTAAGTTCTCGCTTTAGTTTCGGCCTTTTCGTCGAAGTCCCGTAGTCGGCCGAGCGTCGACGGACGCGATTTCTGAAAAGAGTCCGGTCAGCCTTTAATTAACGTTCAGCGCGCTTAACGTTCAAAGAGATCACCCCGGGCGACTTGCGGTATGCCTCCCGTCAAAGTTGAGGGCTGGCTGAGCGACGGCGGAGGGAAAAATGAGCCAGTTAATCTCGCACCTCGGTGAACGCCCCTGAGACGAAGGCAAAAGAGCACCGTTGACGCTCGATGCCACGCCTCTATCCTGCCCGGTAGAATATTTGCGGCCGAGCGACGTTTAGTCAATTACAGTCGGCACGCATCCCGATCCTGTCGACAGAGTCTTGTACTCGCGTCCTCCACCGATCTTCGCTCGATCATCGCTCGATCTTTGCGCGATTTTCACCTGATCTTTACTCGCTCCTGACTCAACCTTCCCGCGATTGCGCGATCTCGGCTCGATCTTTACGCAATCTTCAGCCGATCTTGACTTCAGATCGTCGCCCGATCTTCGCCGGATCGACGAGCACTAATTATCGAAGAAGGCGGCAATCTCGCGGGCCACGAACTCGGAATACAGATTCGCAGGCCGCAAAACGAGTCGGAGAGGCCCGACGACCGCAAGGAGTTGCTGGCAATTTACTCAAGAGGACGGAACTAATGAGACCGCAGCTCTAATCCGCGTTATCCTTTAACGCTGCCTGCGCCACTCTCATAACGCCTTTCCAGGATCGAGCGGATCGGCGATTAGGACCCAGAAATCGCCTGGCCCCGAAAGAAACCCGTAGCCGCGAAATTATTTCGCTTATCGCCGGCGCTGGACTAATCGCCGCGATATATCGCGAAAGAAATTTATTATATCAACTTTCTACCGACCGCGACTCGTTACGTAAACGCAATTAGAGTTAGAGCGGTATGTTTTCGTAGATTTATATAAACGTTCATCAAACGTGGAACAAGGAAGGAGTTGGAAGGGTTGGCGCGTACGAAAGAAGTAGTTTCGCACAAGTAGCTGTAAGTGCGCGCCTACTCGCGCCAGATAGTGTTTGTAATTAATTGCTCGTATTAATTAGCGCGGCCAGGATTTTTTCCCCCCCTGCCTCCGAGCAGAAGCAGTTCCTGATTGCCTGTCTGGCGAGCGATTCGAGTAATTACGCGCTCACTTCGTTGCCCGGCTCGATTCGGCGCATTCCGTTAAATCCTTAATCCAATCGCGGTAAAATGCCAGAGCTCGGCGTGTCGACTGGATGAGGGGGTATGGGGGAGGAAGGAAGAATGGAACGTTAGGATCGCGCCACGTTTGTAAGAAGCTCGCTGCTTGAACTTTTATCGTCTTGGACTCGACCACCTTCTGGCGATAAAGAGCGCGCGAACGTGATACGTCCGATTAATTTCGCTGAGATTAGAAGGACAATGAGAAGGAAAAGGATCGTTCGGCGAAGCCTATTATCGCGGCTCTCGATGAGGCCCTCGAGAAGGGTGGAAAGGCTCGGCAGTGGGGAGGGTAACCTTGGCTGGGTGGGCGTAAGACGCCTTTAATGAATTCCGTGGCACACGACGGTCGAGGCGGTGATTTTAAGTGCTCGCCGAGAAGAAACTGACGGCGCGTCTCGAGGAATAAAAATTTCACGCCGGCCGTGTTTGTGCGAGCCCGAAAAAGGGATGGTTTGATTAAAATGTTCCACGGATTTTTCGCGCTTGCCGCTCATTTGTCGCAATTTCTGACAGCACAGTCGGGAATGGCGTGCGCCAGCGATATTCGACTTTCATGTCGCCGGTCGAATCGATGGCTTTGTCATATTGGAGTGAACAATGCAGTTCGGTACCGGCGACCGTATATTGCATGCATGATAAATTATGTATTGTCCCTCCGGTACCGTTACTGCCTTTATCGAATGGACATCGTTCATGTTTTTTTTTTCTCTTCATGCAAGACGCATCGCATGCGTCACACGGTCGGAGACTCCGCTTTTCAATTTGTTAGGAGACAATTTTAGAGAAACGTCGATTTTTTTTTCATCCCTTTTCGTCAGATTCGCCCACTTTCGGGGACGAATCTTTTCAGCGGATTTCCTTCATCCGGCCCGTCTCGACTTCCTGCCTTCGCGAACTAACGTCGACTTGTATAAGACGCGCTCCGGTTGAATTCAATGAGCGAACAGAAGGTCCGCGGGAGAAAAGGAGCGAGCGAGCAGAGAATGGGGGAAACACGTCGATTCTGCTACATTTCAGCAGTCCCGCTCGCAACTTTCTTCCTCCAGATAATAAGAAAATGAAGGAAGAACGCTCTCGTGAGTGGAAATCAGAGAAATGCATTTCCTTATCATCGCTTCTTGCCTCCATTCCGGTCATAATTCTAAGGCAGAGACCGTTCTTATCGTCGTTCGAACAGTGTCGACTATTGCTTACGAACTTCTCTAACTACCCGTTCCACATTTCCCAACCGCATCGAACCTGCACTTCGCGCGAACCGTCTGTTTGCCGAGAAAAAATTCCCGTCGTATCTCGCACTTCGATTCCCGCAAGTAAAATGCTTTACGGCAGTCATTCCATCGACTTTTCGCGGGCGGGCGCGATCCCGATGCTTACCTCTCATTTCTTATTCCGCATTCGTCCGGCCCAATTCGCGCCGCAGTCTCTGCTTTGGAAAAAGAAACACGATCAATAAGAAGTAACCCCCGTTGGCCATTGCGGCGGCGTTGATAACGTACTACTCTCTTCATCCCCCGGCAATTCTTATGCACGAGTTTTTTGTCCCGCGCGTTGTTCTACATTTGCTCGACACGCTCATTTAATTCGCGACGCGAACTGTTTTGCCTCTCCGGGCAAATCCTTCCGATTATCACCGAGCATTTCATCGAAAGTGCATTTAATTTCCTCTGCCCTTTCCTCGAGTTCCGCGTAAAACCTATTGCTCTTATCCTTTCGAAACGATCTTTCGGCCTGATCCGACGGTCATTCAATTTTCAGCGACGTCCGTTTCTGCCACATTGCAGAAACTTCATCCGCCCGCACCGTCTATAATCCGCGAAAGAAACCGATCGCGGCCGGCAGCTTTCCGTGGAATCGCAAAGTGCAGCTCGCCCACGCGAAAGATGGCCGTACTCCTCGCCCAACCTATACATCCGCCGCCGTTTGATCCTGCCCGCTTGTCATTTTCAGCTCCGATCTTTCGACCCACGCTTACTTCTTGCACGGCTCGTTCGAGTGCTCGCTCGCGCCTCTCCCTCGACTCGCTCCTCGGATTTCTTTTGCCTCGCGCTGAAAGTGGCCTCTTTGTGAATTACAAAGTACATTTTCTTCCGTCCGCAGCTCGGAAGGCCTGCATTTGATCAGCGGCCACCTTCGTTCATACGCGCCCCGTCCTCTCTCGCACTGCCGACTTTCTTCGGTCGAGTCGTGTGTCGACACGTCTGTACCCGCCTTACTAGATCTTTCATTTATTTATTTATTCGATTAACGGCAAAACGCCTTTGATACATAGAATTTGGTTGATACAGACATACCAATGAAAAATGAAAAAAATAAAATAAAAGAAAGTATAACAGAAGATAGTTTCGGAATATATAATCTTGTATAATATATAATCTTGATACGATCTTCCCCACCTCCCCGCACCCTTGACCGTTTCTCCTCCGCGCGGATAAACTGCGACTCGCGCGCGTAAGTCTTAAATGTCAACGCTTCCTGGCGCGAGTTTACAAGACAGTCGCGGTCATACTTGTCAGCGACGTCGCACGCGCAATGAAGGAAGACTGCGTCGTTCTCGATTGTGAGCTAGCCCGACGCGTGTTCCTGCCCGCTCGAGACACCCGTTCCCTGGACTATCTCGCCATCTCGACACTCGTCGCTTCCCGTATATAGGAAGGAGCCGGAGCTGTTAGCGCATCTCCCTGTCGTGTAATATCTTTCGGGATCTTCATCCAGCTGCTCGCCCCTTGCGCAGCGTTGCAATTTTTTTACCCGTCTCTGTTCTCTAAACGGTCGTTCAATCACGTGGCGACGAGGAAGATCGTCGAAGGTCGTCGAAGTTGGGAGAAAAATGGAAGAGGAGGAGGAGGACCTTCCACTTCGAGCGGCGGCGTCGAAGACTCGGGCCCAGAAAATTTATGGTCGCGGAACTGAGTTATCGCCCTGTCGATCCTCGGCAGCGATTTGCGATAAAACGAGGTTATTTACGCTTTCCGGGACTGTCGAGCGTTAAACGAACTGCCTGATTAGCCGATGCCCGACTTGACCGCGATTCCGGCCCGATTTTGATCGAGTGCGCTATCAAGTTCCTTCGGCGTCTGCTTCGGAACATCCCGTCGCGATGTAATGACGCTCCCGAGGGTACGTTGGGATAGTCACGAGGTAGGGGAGTTCCTTTGGCACGCTGACTGCCGGCCGGACGTTACGCGGATGACGCCGTTGGTCTCTCGGGAAGTCTCGTTCTGGGACACGATAGTCCATTTTTATGACCAATAACCTGGCTTTATACATCCCAAATTATTGTATATTGAGAGACCGGGTCAGATAACTCAATATTTTGTTGAAAATATTTTTTTAGCTATATTGGAAATACATTTGATCATATATGAATTACTCTTTAAACTCGCGCTCAACCTTGGACAAGTCTAAAGAAAAGAGTCTTACCATCATGAAAAAGTCTCTTTGACTTCTTGCTGTTGTCTCACGTTTTCAATAATTCCTCGCTCGTTCCATCAACACTGTTCACCGGCTTAACTTTCGGATCTTCGGACTAATCGCGGCCGCTGCGCATGGAAAATGAGCTCTTTACCTCCCGAAGTGTCTTTCCGCCGGACCATCAGTCTTCTGTCGATCGATCGATTCTAATCGGATCACTGGGACGGGACAGAACTTAACTGAAATCCCTATAATCCACGATTATCCGCGTGAACACTCTCCGGATGCATCGGCCGTTAGCGAAGGCATCGAATCGTGCCAATTCGTTCCTCGATCCTCCTCGCTAATCTGGAGATAAAAAAGTACACCTCGTCGTAACGCAAAAAAGTAGGTCGTTGGACGCTCGAGTTTGTTCGATTCGTCGCTGTCCACTCGGCTCGCTCTTAGCCGGGGCCAATAAATTATACACCGGAATCGATCGGTTGTTTTGCCCGTGAACGACATAGGTATTCATTCGGTCGAAGATGCAGTTTTTAACAATTTCAGTTTTGTGTCCCGTCCCGTTCGTGCCCGCAGCGCGGGGCCAAGGGGTGGGGGGGGGGGGAGAAAAAAGATTGTCGGGCACCTACTTGACTGACGGACCCGACGTTTTCCACTTTGCCCCGTTAAGATAATCAAACGTTTCTGCGAAGAACCGGAGAACCTCTGGCCGGCGCGGCGCTTTCTCTGGGAAAACGAATCGCTGCTCCGATTTCTCACGCATGTCCAGTGCGTGATTTAAAACGATTTGCGCATCCCGCGCATCTCGCCGGGCTGATTTATTTGGACAGAGAAAATGAGCTCTCGGCTTTCGGCTCGTGCCGAGAGGAACTTCATCAGCGCCCAGTGGCGATCGCGAAAATTGCGAACGAAATTCCGAGCCGAAGCGGGCGGCGATCAATTTGTCTAATGACCGAGATGAGGGGGCTTTGAAAAAAATGCAATTAAAATCGTGGGCGAAGACGTTCGACTCGCGAGATATCCGAGTCACGAGAGACCGCCGAGCGTCTTCGAACGAATCGACGTTCCTTTAGCGACTGTAATTATCGAGTCCGACGTTGGCGTCGGTCGGCCGTACGCGAATGGAAGCGTTGGCCGGATCTCGACAATGAACGGCCGAGATCAGAAGGAATTATCGAGGCCGGGATAGACGCGCAAGCCGGCCCCGACGTACAGAGAATGGCGGATGGACGGTCCAATGACAGCGAGAGACGAAACGAACCGCGAACCGCACTCCCCGCGCTTTCGATTACCTTTGTGCGTCCGCAGGCCAAAACCTTTTTCGCCGGACAAGCGCGGCACGATGAAAAACAAGCGGCCGGAATTTACTTCCATCGTGAAAGAACCGACGTTTCGGACGGGTGGAAGGGTGAGAAAGGTGAAGGGGGAGGAAGAAAGGAGCGATGCACTCGCTCGAGCGAATTCTGTTTCTACGTTTCCATGCCGCCGCGGCTTTTTTTCTATCCTCATTAATTGGATTCGTTCGTTAGAGTCGAGCGAATTAGAGGCCGAAGTAATTGGGAGAGAAATTCTCCTAGCGCCGAAATGGCGATGATTGCGATCGCGGTACTTCTCTGCGGGCCGTATCTTGATCGAGCGAGCGTTACCGTCGAAAAACGGTGCTGCACGCGGTCGGGACGAGTGGACGGTTAAGAATTCTTCGCCGAAGCAAACGAGTCTGCAATTTTATCGGTTAGTCGCGATTCATTCGGACTTATTTATATGCGCTGACGACGCTCGTTTAATGCGCGAGGAATTTCATCTGCGGGGAATACAATTACGGCGCCGACCCGTAGGCACGCGCGCGTACTCGCTCGTTTCGGTGACGTATTTATTCGTGAGGAACCTCGGATGATTCGCAGACGCGGGCATTCCCGGTAATGGGCGTGGGCGAATAAACGGGAGCTTTCATACCTCGGGGACGGCGTCTGCCATCATTCCGGCTCTGTGTACCCAGAGCGAATAGTGAGCAAATTCGCGCGAGCCCTCCGCGGATCGCGGAATAAGCCCGCAAACTCTATCTGCGAGCTGTGTGCGCCAAAGATTGAATCGGATCTTTAGGCTTTTATCGTCCGGAATGTACTCGCTCGCAGATTCCTCGCTCGCGTTCGCTCTCGCGACTCTCCGCACTGAGATTTACGTAAGCGTAAGAACGTCGGGATATTGAGGAGTGTAATTTGTCGAAATATACGCGTTTCCTCATCCCCTTTTTTCTCGTTCCCCGTCCGTTTCTCGGCAACGATTTGAAAAACGTGTAATTTATGAAATTTCGCGGAAACAGGATGTGCTCGGCGGAGAAAGACGGCAACGACATATATGCTTCGAGCGCAGAAGAAACTGCTGCCGCGCGGAGTTCTCGCTGGTTAAGAGTAGGAGGATACGAATTAGAACGACGTTGCGACGCGCTGTCAGCACGTCAACGAAGCTTCGTCAGGGAAAGCATTCAGCGATGGCGTAATCCGCGTTTTCCTTTCCGTCTCATGGGGACGCAAGAGTGAATTGTTGCGAGCGAGCCTCCGAGTCACTCGAGTTTAAGCGCAAAATCGGATCCGAGGACTCGAGGCCGAGACGGCTTCTGCCGCGGGCTCTCTCCTTTTTAAGCTAATGATATCATTTGAAGTGATTCGGTCCCTCGAGGAAACGATTCGAGGCCTCCGAGAGCTCGTTGTCCTCTCAACCTTCTTCCCATATAATGACGTAATCCCAAATGGCTCAAATTACTTCCCTTGCGCCTGTTATTGATTTTCGACCGAGCGAAGCAACTGTCCGTATGATTTACGGAAACTGCGGAGCGGCGCTCTCTCTCTCTCTCTCTCTCTCTCTCTCTCTCTTTCTCTCTCTCTCTCTCTGTTTTCGGCCCCCGGCACACTCGATCAGGAATTAAAGTCACGTCCCGGCGTCCTTTTATTGAACACGAAAGCCTCGTGAATTACAATAGGCCCACTCCGTGTCACTGGCATCGCGATAACGGTTTTATTTCGGCCCCGACATCCTCTTTATCGCCATTCCTCCATCGACGAGCCGTGTACATACTAGGCTCTTATCGGCTTACATATCATTACCGCGTCCCCTGTACTCCTTCATCTCCTCGTTACTCTGCCCACAGCCTCTGCCTCGCCATCGGCGTCGTCCGGCAACCGCGCGGTGGCAGAAGAGACGATTCGCTCCTCGCCAACGCTCGCCGCGCACCGCCGAGCCATGGCGATTAATTATCTGAATACAAGATAGGGGTCCGCGTCAGTTTTTCGCCCCTACCCTCCCAGCGTGAACATATTGTATTAATATCCCATCGCTCGATACCCATTACGCAGGTCGTCGAGCACGTTTCGCAACATCGACGGCGTAACCGATACTTATGAGCCTCGATAACTCGCGCGGCGTGAGAGCACACTTTGGAAAGCAAGTGGAGCACCCCGAGGTACCGTAATCGCTGAATGACATTAAGAATCTACTTCGTCAATCACTCGCGCCTCTGCCCTTGCCCGGAGGATGACTGGCCGGAGGCCACCGAAGTCGTACGTTTGTTACTCTCCTTCGTCATCGTCGTTCCGCGATCGTCGTTCGCGATCGTTCGCGATCGTTCGCGCTTCTTCGCGCTTCTTCGCACTGGACTCCTACCTCCGGTTCTTGCTCGTTCGCGCACCACCGCCGTATCTCCCGGCGAGCGGAGAGTACGCCTGGGCTGCGGCGAGACTCGGCATATTAGTCGCCATAAAAGGGGCATCGATCGCCGAGTCGATGGCGACTTTATACGCGAGGCACGCACGCGGAAGATCGGCCGGCAAGAACCGCCCGAGTAACTTCGTCGAGTGTGTAATAGGGCACCGCCACCCAATGATGAAACTTCAGCTTCGCAAAATCTGCCGCGCGGATGGACGTGGGATGGTATTAACTTTCGAGGGCGTCACGTACCGTCTGCCCTTTCCCATCTTTCGTTCATTCTGTCCTCTCTCTCTCTCTTTCTCCCTCTCTCTCTCTCTCTCCCCTCCCTCTCGTTTCTCTTTTTCTTTTCATGCGATTCGCGCACTGCGCCGAAGTAACTCTTCAACGCGATTACGAAATATCCCCGGGCAACGACGATCATCGTCCGTCAGCTGCGCAATGCGACGCGTTTTATTGTCCGCAAATTGAGACGTAATTTCGGATCGCAAACGAGGCTTACATTGAGGTTTATTGAGAGAATGTACCGTAATTTGGTATCGGCTCCGCGGGCCCCGCTCATTGTCCCTAGAGTCGGCGATCGGAATGTGTTCTCGGTAAAAGAGCTGGCGCGCGCGCATAGATACGGCGGGGGCCGACCGAGGCGAGGATAAAAAGTGACCCAATAAAGCGGCGAGAACGTCAAATAACGGTTCACCTATTAAGCGTAACCACTATTTTCCGGCAACCGGTAAAGCGCGATCGCGAAGGGGAAGGACTAACTCCGGGGAATAGTTGGCGAGAACGGGCGTCGGGAATCGTTCTCGGAAAACTTTCAACCGGCCATCCAGCCCGACGTAGCCACCCAGCCGAGGCGCAGTTTCGGTGTACGGGCTCGTGAAATATTTTCTGGCTGTAAAAGCGAAGCCCCGGCGCAAATTGCCGACCGCAGCCCCGGCTGCCTGTTTCTTCCCGCCACTGTCTTCGCGGCTACTCTCTTTCTGCCATCCTACCTTCATCCTACCTTCATCCTACCTCCATCCTATCACCGTCCTACCGTCGTTCCTTCCATATTCCCACCTTTCTCCGTCCCTATCATCTTTTTATCATCTTTCCGACGCCGTGGCGAGACTTCACTCGCACGCCAGATCTCTCGGCCACTAGACCATTTCCCACCCACGAATCTTTCCGCCTCGCGGATCCGCACTTTTTCTACAATTTGCACATTTTTCTTCCCCGCGAATAGCAGTCGAGTGCACGCTCGCCGCTGCGTCGCTTCTCCCAAGCGGGAGTCTGGGTCCCGGGATGGCAGCGATGTACGGTTTTTGATATTCGAAGCGTGTCGAAGTCGGCACGTGAGATTGAAACATTCAGGTACGTAAAGCGAAACGTGCGCAGAGGGAACGTTCGACAGTCGCGATCTTTGATTCAAAAGAATTTTCGGTCGTCGCTCATCGCCGACGCGCACTGACGCGCGATAGGTTTGACGTTTCGCTCGACGTGCGCGACTCTCGTCCACTCCATTCCCTCTTCTAAAACTGTTCTTTTCCCGAAACAATACAGTTAACCCGCTACCCGGGGAGATCAAATTATAACTCGAGATCTCATTATCATCGTCACGAATGCGCCTCGCGTTGTCGCGCCAATTGTCAGACCGTCCCGAGGGAAATGCAAAAACAGCAGCGGACCGCTATCTCCGGGTCACGAATTTCCGACGCAGACGCGTAGACATCTTCGTCCCTGCTTTCCGCGTATCTCCCCGAATCTCGCTCCCTACGCCAAAATTCAGTCAGCGAAGGTTTGCGAAAAAAGGGTCCGACCCTCCTTACTCTCCTCGGCCTTTTCCCTCGGATTTCCGTAAAAGCGCGAAAATTGTCCGCCGTCGGTTCCCCGCGGCCGGCCGAGTCCCCTCCTTCGGCAGTTTCCGTCACCCTTCGGCGATACTCACGAGAGTCGCGAGCCACCGCATCACGGCCGGCCGCCAGTCAGTCGAACGCTGACCGCCACGTACAGAGGATCGTATTACGCTCGGTATCCGCACGTCGCCACGAGCATCGACTGTCAGCTCGCTGTCGCACTGACAGCTAAACTCGACCTCGCCCCTGCCTGCCGACAGGCCAGCGAGTCCCGGACTCGTTCCAGGCTGCTAGTTCCAGCCTGCTAGTTCCAGCCTGCTCGTCGTGCCGACTCGCGGATTCGTGTGCTGTGTGACTCGTGCGAGATCGTGAGATCATTAATTACCATCGAGACCTCGCCTCGCGTTCGTTACGTGCGAAAGAGCCGCGCTCGTTCTCGCTCGCCAGACCGAAACACTGTAGCTGATTTCGTCAAGCGGGTCTGCAAGTGTTTGTTAACCATCGGTGGATAGAGATAATCCTGATTTTCCGCGCGCCTTGGACTCTACCGTCGGATGCTGGGACGCGTTAGTCACTTTAATTATACATCGGGAAGGAATGTGAACGGCGTCAGCGAGGAGGGAATGATAATAATAACGATCGTATGTCTGAGCTAGAAGCTAGACAGAGAGCAGCAGTAACTGCAGCAGCAGCAGCTGACCACCGCGTAAATACAGCGCCGTTCCCGGAGTATCGACGCCGTCGCGGCTGATCTTGGCCAAACAATTACAGAAGTGACAATTACAGGAGCCCGACGCAGGGCGACAGGACGCGCGCGTGTGCCTCTGCGGTCGTGCACGTGCGACGGTGTGCGTGCCCGTTTAATCCCAGGCGCTCGTTCACGAAACACATTCGGACCGCCCGGGCAAAGTGACCGCACGCCCTCTCCTCGCCCGTCTCCCATGTGTGCCCCCGTGTGCGTGCATCGAGACACGCGCGTGTGCCGCGGACGTACGATCGCGTTACGTGTCGCGCCGAAAATGTGCTAGCCGGTCAAGCGCGCTGCCGCTGTCAGGAGACCGAGAAACCAGTCCTGCCTTCGAATTAGCATGAGCACAAGGCGCACCAACGGATCGGATCAAGTGCGCTAACTGGTATTGCAAATAAGCGTCGAGCACATCGCGCTGCCCGGCACTTTCTTCCCTTGCGGCCAGCGGAGCAGCAGTAGTAGTAGTAGTGGTAGTGGGTGGCGGCGAGTGTCGTCGAGGCGAGCACGCTGTCACACCGGGCGTGCAACTTGTCTAGACCTGACGCCTCTAGCCTCATACGCTGGCGGTAAACACGCCGCACCACGTAATCACCTTTTTGCCCCGAGGAACAGTGTTACGGGACAGACGTTATCACTCGGACTCCGTTCACTGTATCAAGTGGCCGCACCAGCTGCCGTTTTTTCCCCGTTTCACCTTTCTACGCGACCGCTATTTAACGACCGCTCCTGCATCCTCCGTCTTCATTGCACGGACGACGCTCGATCAGGACGCCGAGGATTCTCGGAGGAGAGTTCCGTTCGCGAGTGTCCGCCGTTGACAGAAGAAGCCGCGGTTCGAAGTCGCCCCTCCCCCCGCGCGCTTCGTCATCGCCGCTCTTTCGCTCGCGCGTCGAAAGTTGACTGACCGAGTGTGAGTCATAAGATTACGAGCTATTCTTCGAGTTGATCGGAGATATCGTCGACTCTCCCTCTCCTACGGTGCGCCTCCCGATCCCGAGCCTCGCTCTCTGCCTCTCCGCGCGTTATGCGCTCGCCTCTCATACTCCGAGCGTAGTAGCAGCGGCCGGTTGATTTATCGTGCCCGCCGTCGAGAGGGAAACTATTGAGACGTCGCCGGGAACAGGTTCAGCTCACCGACTCCGGCGAGTCTCGCTGCGCGAGGTTTAACGACGCCAGACGTGCTCTCGCTACCGTTTGCGCAACCCACAGCGCCGACAAAGAAGTGGTAGAGGAAGAAGAGTGCTCGGACACAAGGGGAGGAGGAGGAAAAGGAGGAGGAGGAGGAGGAGGACCTTCGAGGAAGGAGAATTAACGCTCGCCGAACCGGCCGACTCCGCCCGGCAATTAAAAACTACCGGGAGAGTAATTGGACTATAAACAATCGTGCATCGAGGGAGCGATGAGAAAGGGGAAGCTTCTATGAGCTTTTTTGCCCTCCGCGCGCAATTCAGGTCCCTTTGTACGTCGGGCCGTCAGGACTTGCCGGTCGGATTGACAGCGCCGCTACGTCGAGCGCGAGGGAAGAGTGTATTTGGCCCTGGGAGCGGATCGCCGCTGCAACGGAATATTCGGATTCTCGGTTGTTGAGTGTCGGCGGCGAGATTCGGAGTGGCCGGTCGAAGAGCTGTGACACGAGGCAAGGGTTATCAGTGATCAGCGTGTCGGGGATTAAGCCGGACAATGCTCCATCGCGTGCGAACGCGATCTTCGGCAATCGTAACGGTAGGATGTTGACGGCCCGTTCTGGGCCTCTTGGGCTCGGCGTACCACGAACCCTGGGGCCCGCCGAAGGGAGCGATCACCTTTTCCTGCTGCCGGAGAGGGCATTGATCATGGACAGCACTCACCTGCGACAGGACCTGGCCGGTCTCGACTTCAATCTGCACTTGAACCTGCTCCACACTGCGCCCCGTGGCAATGTCTGGCTATGTGAGTCATTTACTACTACCGGACCCTTTACCGCGCGCGCGCGCGCGCGCGCGGCACAACGTGTGCGTCCCTAGGCGCTGTTTAGGTAACGGGCGACGTGATTCAATGTTGTCCGACGATTAACGAAGGACGAAGTACGAACCGTACGCACCACCGTATATGGAGCGGTTTCTGTTAAGCAGGCGGATAAGTGATTTGCCGAGTGAAAGCGACGGATTCCTCGTATCGAAGGAGGGCGAACGGCGTTAAACACTTCGTACGATTCTCGGACGGCAGTTTTTATCCCATCTTTTTATTTCGCCTTGAGATACGGCCGGGCAGACCGTAACGCGCCGAACGGCCGCGCTCTCTTGGCACGGGAATGATTGTCATCCAGATACCGCAGTTCTGAGTTAGGAGCCGATCCGGCTGGCTCCGATTTTCCTTGAACTCGATTTCGGCCGCGCGGCGTTATGGTCGCATTGAGATCTGGTTGCCTGGAAGCTATGTGCCCAATCGAGATCGCCGGCGCTCAATTTTTCTGTTACAGTCGACGCCTTTAGTGGCCAAGCTCGCGCGTGCTTTCCTCCGAGTGCGAATAATCGCTCGACGTTTTATTGCGCATCGCGATCGCGACAGTTCGTTCCGCGCCCGATTTATTTATTAATTATTTCTCGCCAACGGTAAATCTTGGACCACCGAGCCGCGAGCTAACGGCGCGTCTACCTCCGCTCCTGGCTTACATGTATTTCACGGATATTAATCTAACGAACGCGCGAGACGCTTGAAAAATAGTTTGAAGAAACAAAAAAAAGCTCCTAATTGCGGAAGTGAAATCGACGTCTCGGTCACGTGAAATTGCGCCGTAAGAATGCGATAGTCGATTCCGGGAAAGCTGGCAATGAAGAAAATCTCATCGTGCGCGCCCGTAAAGATCCGGCGACTTCGAATATTCGGCTGGCAGCGGTTGGGGAAGAGAGTGGGGAGGCTGGGGGTATATAATATTTACGAGCGGACGGAATTCTTCATTAGACGCCTTCGATCCGGCTAGACCGAGGCCCGATATTCCTTTTCGACTATGACGACGCACTGTCTCGCGCGGCTAAGCATCTGCGAAACGTCCGATTATCGAGTGCGTTATTCATCGGGAATTTTCCCAACGACCCGTTCCGAAACGCGCCGACCAATTTGCGCCACTTATCTCGGAAGGCGCGCGTTGCCGTTAAAGCTCCTCGTTACAGGGGCCCCCGGAGTTCCATAAATGAAAATAACAGATAATGCATGGCCCGTAATGAATTTCGCGTACCGATTTGAATAACGGCCGAGCCGGTCGTTTCGAACACTTTCGAATCGCTGAGAGCAAAATTGCCGTCCGACGGCCACTGAAAGTTGAGGCGGGCTCGTATTCGAGAGATGACCGATGGAAATCTTAGTGCGTCCTTACGGCTGTCTATGCTGGGAGGTCTCGTAGGGTGTTCGTGGTATAGCTTGATTTCAATAGACGTTCGCGTTCCGCAATTCGACGCCGTATTTATCGGGACTTTATTGTCTCTCGACGTTAACGGGCGATATAATGCCAAAATCGAAAGGGCGTGTATTGCCGGGCGAAGAACGATACCCTCCGGCTCTTCCCTACGGATTCACCGCGAAATATGTGCCTCCGGCAATAATAGTCTGCGATCCCTCTCCCTGTCGAATCCTCCGCATTACTCTCCGCGAAAAGCATAGACCGTAATATCGCGTTAGCGCGGCTCATTTTTTTATGTTCGTCGACGGCAGTTAGGGAATTTTTTTTTCATAAACGCCACGTCATTATTGTCGGTGAAAACGAAGGTTGAGCCTTCGCGAATGCCTCATTATGGCCAGGCTCGATCTACGAATTCATCGCTCGCTGTCGACATCGATTATCGAATAATTATTTTCCCGACGCTAGATGTTTTAAAAGGCATAAAAATCTCTCTCTTTCCGTCTCTCTCTCTGTCTCCCTCTGTCTCCCTCTCTTTTCCTCCCTGCGCCTGGCGCACGGTAGCGGCTCTAAATCAATTTCACTTCGCACGTACGCTCCCCGCTCGTTAGTCACTCGGTGCATTTTCGTAACGACAATCGTCGGCTCCCGCACTCCGCGTGTCCGATTAATCTGAAATTGTAAATCGTCCCCGATGCCGTTAATGGCGCCTCCGCTACATTGTCGGATAGCCCCCGCGGAGGTTCTTCCCACCGCTGCAATTTCCGTAAAAGCCGACGCTATCGGCCGGAAGGAGAGTCATTCGAATCGCGGCACGAGAATCATCTTTGATTTTAGCCTGACTTCAGGACCGGGCGCGGAGGGGAGGGTAAGGAACTGGGAGGTACGTTATTGGGCCATAAATATCCGGGTCATAAACTGGGATGCAACGGGCTGTACGGTAGCCGGAAGGTCGTCTTTCACGATCCGTCCTCCTGGAAGGAGACTTAGCCCGCTTTTTTTACGATCCCTGTAAATCCGCGGACTGCGTCCTCCGGAGGATTCCGACGGCCTGCACTCCGAGGCAGATCGGCTTAATTCGTCGACTGCCGACGCTGCTGGTCGGACGAACAGATGGTCGTATCTCTCTCTCTACATCGTTTGCAAACAAGTGCGCTGGTATCGACGTTCTTGCAACGACGCGTGTTTGCGCGTTCGTATCAGGATATTGCGCAAGTACGCGAGGAATAAGAGCCGGCCAGCGCGCAGCAGTTTGGCACGGAGTCAGTTTTTGCCGCTGCACGCGGAGAGAGATGAGGGCCAGACAAGTTCGTCGAGAGGCCGTGGACTGAGGTGGACGGAGGTGGATGGTGGTAGATAGAAGGTGGATGGAGGTGGCCACGATTTCAGCTTGACCTCTCTCCCCGTCGGCTTTAATTACGTTCGCGAGCCGGTAGCCGCTGCTTCTGATTAGCCCGCCATTATCCCCGCGGAAGCCACTTTTATTGAGTGTTAAAAGTGCGTGACTTTTATCGCGTCCGCGAGATTTTCCAGCACTGGACGAGCGATGATTGAGCTTGGCAGGCCGCAAGAACCTGCTTTCTAGCGGTACGCGGCGCAACACGACGGGAAAAGTAAATAGGCTGCGATCGTCCTAATTGAAATTATTATACGCGCCGGAAATGGTCGTCAGTTTTTGCCCTAGGTGCGTTATAGGCTTGCCCATTAGCCCGAAGTTTGTCGGATCGTTCCGCCGTCGGGCTGACGTTCAATTTAAATGATATTAAGTCGATAGCCGGTGCATGGGACGATGAGAGTCGAGTAAGGTGCGGCAAAGAAAATGGGAGGGAAGGGAAGGGAAGAGGGGACGACGAGGAAGGAAGGGAGGCACGGTACTTCTAAATGGTTCATGTACGGTGTTATTAGGCTTTTTGCGCCCACGGATAATCCGTAATGTTATTACCCGTGTTTACTAAGCATCGTAATTGGCCGGCATACGGTTCCGTTGGTCGGCGCCGACAATGTTTCATCGCGTCTGTTATTTAATTATACGAGGCCGTTACGGCCGCTGACAATGCTCAAGATTTATGAGATCATCCCAATATCAATCTCCCCCCCCCCCCCCCCCTTCGCTCTCTCGCCCCGATACGTTTAGAAAGGTCGTCAGCGTCCCATATTTTATTGGCTCTATCGGCCCTCGTTACCCGGTCGTCATTTTTCATCCTCCGATACGTGACGTCGGATTATAATATCGGCGTAATTGGACGAAGGCCACTAGTCCCACTACGACCGTGTCAGCTCTCGCGAGCGTAGTAAGAAAATAGAAGCACGATCTTAATGCGCATTGCTGCTGCCTGGCCCACTTCACGTCCCAGTTTTTAATCCCCTCGCGAAGCTCGCCTCCGAAGATTATCATTCCATTACACGTCTCTCATTCGCCGACACGGAAATTTCTCTCCACCCGCTAGATCGGAAGCCCGTACTCGAGCTTGATCTTCCGGCCGAACTTCTTCTCCGTCCGCGCAGCGCGTCCGTACGGCATCGACGATTGTCGTCTATTTCTGCGCGGCTACCTATCGACGTGGCCAGCGACGTAGAAGGCAGTAGAGTAGGATCGTAAAAACGGAAATCCTCGGCCGTAGTCCATCGATCGTCGAGCGATGCGAAGACTCACGATCGTTCTTTGCCGTACTCTCAGGAAGAGAGCGACTCGGGACAAACAGAATTTTTAGCCTTGCCTCGGTACGTTCGCCCCGACGAACGCGACACCTTTCGAATGCTATTCCACGACTCTCGCGGTACGTACCTACGAAGCGTGGTCGGGAACGTGACGCGGAGATATCGCAGGATTGCCAGGCGCACGAATTAAAATCCCTGGCAGAGTTCGGTTACGAAACGAGTCGCGGCGGCGGGCGCGCAAGCGGTTACGTCTAATTCCTTTGCCCCGACGTCGTGTCTTCTACCTCCTCCGCCCCCTTCCACCTCCTCTACCTCCTCTACCTCCTCTACTTCGACCACCTCTCCGCGAGCCAGCCAGATTTCCTAGTCACGCTGAAACTCAGGACCGTAACTTCCTGTCGTAGTTGGACGCGAGAGACAGAAGTCTCCGAATGTCGTGCACGACTTATGAAAAATATTCATTGTCACAGTTTTCTTCGTACTCGACTTCACGTGTTATACTGGATCGAAGCGCTCGTCGAGAAATGTTCCATTGCCGTTCGCAATAGGAATTTCGCAATTATTGCGCGATAAGATTGTCGTCGGTGAGACTTTCTTGCCGGTGGATTCTCGTTGCGGAACGAGAGTCGGGTAAATGTCTTTTCCATCCACGACCGAGACGTGAGTCTCGCATCGGATCATGAGCCCCGACGCAGCGCGCACTAATGGCAGGCCAATAACGATCCTTTGTCAGATCCGTCATTGTTCGCGCGACCTCCTCGCGATACAAAGTGGGCGATCGCGTCCATCGGATCCGCTATTTGCGACGATATCGGCGGCATTGTGCTCGCCAGTCGCGCGAGAGCGCGTCTTCGACTCTCCCGAACGAAAGTGAGGGGCTCGCTCGCTCGTCGTGCGCACTTTAATGTCACGTGCCAATAATTGCGTCAGTTTCCTTCTCTCGGCGAGTATTTCGATGTCGGCCGGGGCGGAAGGTAATTAATGGCCTAGGGTTCCGGGCGGATTCTCGTTTTGCGTCTGATTCGTTTCCCCGCACGCCAGCCGTCTCCCGTTAATTCCAACGTTTCTGAGTCAGCGACAGACAGCTCTTTAACGAACCGACGATCAGGCGGATCGAGTCTCGCCAAGCCGCTGAGAATCTTTCGAAGATCCGTACGGATATATTATAGGTGGAAATTGGCCGTTACTCCTCTTTCCGATGGAAGGGGGCAAAAAGAGCTCGCCGCGTCGAACATTGTGGCCGGCGAGGGGAAAGTGCGATCTTTTGTCCTCGATGCATCGTCGATAGGCGGCCGCAAGAATCTCTTCCGTGCGCTCGAGTCCGACAAAAGTGTGAATTATGAGCCTGCGGGCGGACGGGCGTACGACTCATTACACGGGAAAGTTGCACTTTTGTCGTGGCCGAGCGTCGATGATCGCTGACAAAGAATCCGGTCTTCGCCTTTAACGGGGACCCGTGATAAAATCAACCTTCTCGCGTTGTTCTGCCTCGTTAATACCGGACTCTCGCGAGGCTGCTCGCCCTATTCAACTTGTTCCTACTTTTTTTCCCTCTCTCTCTCTCTCTCTCTGTTTCTCTCTTTCTCTATCTCTCTCTCCCTTGGTCGTCGACGATCGGGACGGCAAAGTTATTGCCGTTGGCCGCGGTAAAAAGCGGTTACGATCCGATGGAAGCAGAAGTGGTCGCCTCGGTTCTAAGAGTATCGTAACGCAGTTAGAAGGAACACTTTGCCGGCGGCGATTTCGCGCTAACGTCGTTCGTAGAGCGGCGAGTCAAAGTTTATGGCGATGCGACAGTCGATAGTCGTTCGAACAAAGGATCACTGTTTTCCCGCTTGATGCCCGGTCAATCGCGTCGCTGTTCGCAAATTGCATGCGACGGACTCGTTAATAACCCGTCCGCGCTCGACGGCCGAGAGAGAGACCCGAGCGTGCTTCGTAATGAGAATGCCAGAAGACGAAGACTGTCGATAGGCCGCGAAAGTGAATTTAGCTTGCGGGTGACGCCCGTCGCGGGAGTTATTGCAATCTGAAGCGGGATGTACGTCGACTACGTCAGCTGGCGCGCATAACGGGCCGATGATAATCTCGTCTCGAAGATGGAACGCTAACTTTTAATAGGGCGACAAGCGGCGAGGGGGGACGGCGAAAAATAGTTATTCAATTTTCGTACAGTGGCCACGGCGCTCATCTCGGCCGGAGAGGAAATTTGAAGTTGGACCGAACCGGGTTCGCCCGGAGGGCAAAGCTGATAATCATCGCCTCGGGCTGTTTCGCGTTTCAGATGTGCCGCGCGAAATTACTTTCTTGCGTACGCCGAGCTTCGCTAATGACCGACAATTGTCGCCAGCCGCCAGCGGCCTTATGTTGCCTGATTAAGTGCCTTTACGCCTGGCTACGCGGCGCGTCATTTAGACGACACCGTATTTGACACCGGGCGAAAGCGATGAAAATTTCGACTTCCGGCCAGGATACCCTGAGATTTCTCGTCGGACGTTCGCATTCGACGTAAGAGTGCGGAGAATTCTGCGATCGGCCAGACCTCGCGGATAATCTTTAATAAAGGTAGAGGTGTTTTTCCCACTGACGTTAGGATGATATTACGGGCACCAGGAAAGCTTGCTATTACTGGCTTCGACACGATTTACGAAGAGATATGATTTCTATCGCCCGTCGATTCGCGACGAAACTTTTAATTCTCCGATCGACGCCGTTTATCGCTACTCGCGATTTCTCGTATTTTTCCCCGCAGAATTCTCCCGATCCGTCGCCCCGGCGACACTGAAACTTTAATCTTCTGCCAGGGTATTTGACCCACATCGAAGCTGGAAAAATATTATCTAATCGAAGTACCTCCGCCGGCTGAAATTACGCGGAGTCGAAAGTCGGTCGGAAAGATTTGCGGGGAAAATCGTCTTAGCCACCCCGTCTCACGGCGAATAATAAACTTTCGCCAAAAGTTTACGACCTCGCCGACACCCGAGCGTGTAGGTATACCTTCGGAATAAGCCGTTCGCGTCACCCGACGAGAGCGACTCTCGGCCAAAAGGGAACGATTCGCGCGTCAAAAGGCCTCTCGTCGCCGGGGCGGTAATGAGTAAGTCCCGCGCACAATTACGCCACCGAGTATATTTCGGGCTGGCAAAATTGGGTTGGGGGGCCGTAAATTCGGTGTGTTTAACGATTAACGTCGAATCGGCCGTTGATTTCGCGTCGTCACCTTCGTCGCCGAGTGAAATTACTTTCACGCGTAGGAATCTCGTCGGTTCGGGACGCGCGCTGTTTGCGATCTCTCGACGATGAGGATGCCTCCGGCTGGTGGGGAGGAGGGGATATCTTAAATTTTTTAACGTGTCGAGTGGCTCGTAATTGGATTCCTTTGGCGTGGGCTCCTTGAACCTTGAGCCACTCACCGGAGTCATTAATGTAAAGGACCATCTACGTTTATACGGGCTCTCCTAAGTAGGCACGCTCGCGCGCGCGCGCGAATTCGCATGCTGGATGTGTGCTACGGACACTTTCTCAGGCCTCAGACTACGTTGGCACACGGCGGTTAATAGAGTCTCTTAAGCGACGCATCGTAACCGAACGTCATCGGGGCAAACTGCGAGATCGAGGTGCATGATTATTTATAAATAATCTCTTCCGTCCTGTCAGTCGATGCCCGAGAGTGCGTCGATTGCATTACATTCGTCGGCTGCAATTGATGTAATGTCCGTTTCAGTCCGGGCACTCTCGCGCCTCTCGCCGGAAGTGATCCTCCAAACGATCATCCCTCCTCGTTCATTATTTATGAGGAATTCCTTCCGCCTTAACGATTCCTTCGCACTTCGGCTGCGGTTCATTTGTTATGCGGCCATCGATTTCGTCGAAGGAGAGAAAAAATTGTTGCGCAAACTCGAGTCGTCGGCGTAACCGCGCTTCCGGCGACACAGTGACTGTCACCTGACGTTTCGAAACGCTTTCGTTAGAACCACTTTTCCGACAGTAATTGTTTTCTCTTATTGTTCTTAAACGACCGCTTTATGGCTTAACGTTAAGCCACCTACACAGAGCTTGAAGACACTTACGATTCGAATAAGAAAGATGATTTACTTTTTACATATGACCTAACATAAATTCAAAATGAAACCTATTTACTGTCCAGTCCTATCCTTCGAACACAGGATATCTGAAATTTGCACAACTACTCTCACAATGGCCGGGAACGCGGCAGGAGCGAACGAAAAATTCCGACGCCAACGCATTTCCCGAACCGCGCGAAACTATTTCCAACATTTATTTTTAGACGACGCGGCGCTTACGGTATAAAGAAAGAGCCGTCCACGTTGGCGCCGGTCCTCGTTAGGTCACGTAATCGCGTTGCCGCGGGCCGAATAATGACGCCGTTCTTTCCTCCTATTTCCCCGACGCCATTGTCATATACGTGCGGCGTTGTACCCCACACGCGCGCCGATCGATTCGTCCGCGCCTTTTTTCCCACCCCTCGTTCTGTTGATGCGAGGAGCACTCGCGCGCGCACGGCACAGTTCAATGAGGCATACTTTTCGATCAGCGCCACTCTCTTATCGGCGCCCCATCTATATAAAAGTTGACCTTAACTGGGACAGGCCTTGATTGCAGACGCCCCGACGGCGAACCTGAATGCATACGATTTCTCTCACTCGCAGGCCTACGTCTCCTTCCTCCTACTCTTTGTCATTTATCCCGGTCGATTAGTCATCGCTGCTCGAGAACTCCGGACTTGACCGCCGGTAATCCGATCCCGCCTCGTACTCTAATTATTATCCATGAGGAGAAAGGACTCGTACCGGGCGACAATGAACGACCCCACCGCCTTCCGCGTGACATTCCTACCTGCTCGTATTACTGTTCGAATTACTGTTCGAATCACTGTTCGAATCACTGTTCGAATCACTGTTCGAATCACTGCTCGAATCACTGCTCGAATCACCGCACGAGCCACTGTGCCAGATCCTCGCGAATCCGGCCAGGCTTCATACCTCGTTACGTACGCACCGAAGGCTCTCCTTTCGGTGCCGCGTTCTACACATTTCGCGCGAGCGAGAGAAAATTACTCCGATTACAACTAACCTTACGCCTTTTTTTTCTCTCTGTTCCAGGTGAGTACATTTCTTGGGCAAGATTAATAAGCTAGGCGAGCCTCGCGGCGCGCGATAAGGATCGAGCGCGCGTGCGCGCGCGGCAAACTGGTGTAAGTACATCAATGCTTTTATTTTTGCCGTGCGGAGAGCCGTACGTTTCGAGACTCCGATCAACCGCGGCATTTCAAGAGAGAAGTGGAACTCTGTACCGAGCGACTGACTGGGAATGGGTAGATTAATACGCTACCGGATAGCGATTCCTCTTTCGTCACCGCTGATGCCAATGAATGCCCTGAGCAGCGAAGAACTGCCGGAGACTGTCGCAATTCGGCCTAATATCGGAGCTAACGAAGTTAATCAGCCTGGCACAGCTCAAACACGCCCCATTGCGCGTCCACCCTAATTATGTTCGGGACCACTATCCGTGCACGAGCCACCGCATTCTGCCACTGCGAATTGAAGCGAGCTGTTTTTCGTTTTTGTTCTCGGAAATACGGGGTGAGAATGACGAGGGTGATCGATTCTATTCTCGTCCGTCGAACATTGTCTCGTTCATCGAGTTTGCGCGTTACTCGCGAATTCTTCGGATACGTCTCGTTACGCAACCGAATTGCGTATCGTCGGCCACCGCGCGGGTCTTTGTTCGAAAAACGACCCGACGGCCGTTCGGATTATCGTGCCGAGCCCGTTTCTAACCATTATTCCGCCGTGAGCGACCGACAGGTACCTTCACTTTTTATCGCTGAGCGTTTCGGTACACGCCTCTACCGGCTGTTTATATCAATAATTTCCTCCGCGCATTTTCTCTCCGACTGACGCCGCGCGGCGCTCGGCGCCATTCTTTACCTTCGATTTTCCAGCCGCCCCCCGACCGCATTGCGTGCCTTATGAATTCAGACCAGAGATCCCAATCTATCTCGGCGAACATCGCCGCTTATGAAATAGGTCGTCCCGAAAGTTCGCATTTTCTCGTTAGAGCGTCGCAAGTTGTCGGCGGCCGGCCTCCGTTGTCAGTGTACGGACTGGGAATGAAACTGATCCTGCCGATACGTTCGTCGAGTGGAATATCCGTCACGCAGAAGGCTAAGTCTGATGCGTGAAAGGACGTGACCACTTTCGTGACCTCTTCACATCTCTTTCCCTCTCTCTCACTCTGGCGCGCACTCTCCTTGTGTCCCTTTCTCTTCGCCCGTCAAATGCCTTCTTCACGTGACGTCAACAGGATCAGCGTCGCCGCGGCACAAGGACGATTAACCGTTCGACGATCTTCATCGTCAATGGCCTCGGTGACATTTTGAATCGAGCGTTAATCTTAAGAGCAAGCCCCGGGGCGCAATTGAGAATCGTTCGATACAAAGCCACTCGCCGTATTCACTCTAGTCTGTCGTCTATCGTCTATCGTCTATCGTCTCTATCTCTCTCTCTCTCTCTGTCTCTCTCTCCGCTCTCCGGGCGAGAGGGACGATTGCTCTTTGAGCGTCAATGTCTTTTGGCATTAACCTCGTTCGAACATCCATCCGCGTCCGAGAGATTACGCCTCTGGAGATGAATGTTTCGCGTAAAGCCGCTTCTTCTTCTTCGACCTTCTTTCTACCTTCTACCTACCGCCTTCCTACCGACTTCCCACCGTCTTCCTACCTCGCACGCCGGTCGGCCGTTAAATTTTCCCTCCCCCGATGAAACATCGATCGCCGTTTCGACGTCGACGACGGCAGTGCGGCTGACGGAAGTTGCGCAGGTGTTATTGCAGTGTCAGTAACGTCGCCGTGCAATAATTACGCCCGAGATTGCGGAGGGATCATGGCTTCTGCAGACGGCGCTGATTAATGCCAAGGAGACGGTAAAACATTTCGATTCTCATTCTGCGCCATACTCAATACTCTGCTCTGATTAACGCTCTTGCGAAACTTTACCTTACGATCGGAACTTCGAAGTGGGCTCGATAATTATCATTTTATTCGCATCGCATCGAGCCGGTCAGCGCAGGAGTCCATTTTTACGTACTGCCTTATGCAACGAGACCGCTGCATTTTCCTGTTGCCTTTCGTTGGTGGGAGAAAAAATGGTGGGAAATCAGTGCCGAAGAGAGAGCGGGCACATTCGAGATCCCTGTGAAACGTTTACGTCGCGGAAACTGTCGCGGCGCTTGATTAACTGCGGCTTCCTACCTTCCCGCGTTCATTTATCATCCGCGGTAAGGAGTAAGCTGAAGAACGCGGAATATTCATGATCCTGACGGTAATCAGGAAAACCGCCGCTACTGGCCCCTCTCAACGATCCTAACCTCCCCTGGGATTCGCTAGCCTGATTTCCACGATTCGTTCGCGTCCGCGTGTCGTTCACTTCTTTGGCCTAACGAGCGACTAGTTTCAGTTCCGAGTCGGCCAGTTCGACGAAAACAGGTGTGCGCTTAATCTCTTTCATTTATCAGAATTTTTGGGCGAGGCGGCTCGGGTAATGTGTAATCAATACACTTCCCCTCCTGGACTCGCCTTCGATGACAATCAACCTTCGAACCGCTAATTTGGGCGTGAAAGAAGGCGAGCGTACTAATGAACTTTTCATTACGGTCCCGGTTCAATATCCACGCGAGTTTGTTGTGTGCCGAACGTCAGTTCGAAATTACTTAGCAGTACGGGCCTTCCTTTCTCGAGAAACTTGTGCCTTTTCACGTGTGTCTCAAAGAAAGCTGTCCTCTCGCATAGACGACATGGGCACAAAAGGCGATTACGCAAACGGGCGACGACTGAGCTTCCATTATGAGAGACTCGGGTGAATTACACTGAAACTACTACGGCCGGGTGGAAAGAGCGAAAAGTAGCCGAGCCGAGGGTTAACCGTTATTCGCCGTCTCACGGGATTCTCGCGAAGGTCGTAGGTAGAACCGAGGCATTTCGCCGAAAGCACTGAAAATGTACCCGCGGACCAAGTTTTCGCGAGCGTTAAGTCGCAGTAGCAGGAAGTCGGTCAACGTCGCAGTTGAATCGTCTTGAAGTCGGTCGGACGAATTTGTCGGAAGTGGAAACGGTACGTTTCCAGGCAGACACATCCCGTTCGATCATACACCGCTGCCAATACAGAGGCCGTGAAACATTGGTCTTCGTTAAACTTCGACGGGTCCCGCACCGTCCGTTTTCAGAAGCAAATCATTGACGGAAGCCAGACGAGTCGTGCATTCTTTTTCGTAGACTTTCGTTCGTCATCTGCATCTCATTACTCGGGCCGACTTTCGAAACTTCATTACAGAGCGAATCCGAACATAATTAACACATCCGACCGATGTTTTACATTTCGCGTAGTCGGAATTCGAATGTGCGGTACGGCGAATTTCGAGGCTCTCTCGATATTTGATAATTTATTATCGCCATCTGTTTCCTGACTGTTATAATTTCTCTCCGTTCGCCGATATTATAATTTTATTACCTGACGAGGTCCATTAAGCGCGGGCAGGATGTAAAAATACGCGAACGTTAAAGCGTGCGGCAGGGCAGGGTTTAACGACCATAAACGAACGAACTTCAAAATGGCGATCCATTTCGATCACTGTTACCTACGGGGCTCGTAATCGGCGCACTTTGACGGTGAAACGAAGAGGATCTCGTCAGGTATATCCGGCTTTTGATATGCGACCGCGAAATGTCATTGGACGAGCGGGACTAGACGGCGTTCGTTGGTTCGACAACCAGTTTTCCCCGGTGGAAATTCAGTTCAATTATGCGCATTCTACCTCGCCTCGTCAACGGGGCGGCCTCTTGTTATCCGAATTGGTCACTTCCTTCTACAAATACGTGCCTCTCCGGGGTCGACCTTTTGCTCGACGAGCGGCCTGTCCGTTCTACGTTCTCTTTGTATACCTTGACAGTAGCATCCCTTCAGAACACATTCCTCCCAACACGGCGACTATCCCTTCGCAGTCGCAATTACAGTTACTCTAAACTGCTGTTCCCGGAACTTTCGACAGTGCAGTCATTGTAAGTTTGACGCCGGAACGGCTGAGCTGGCGACCGGGAGGCGAACACGAATTTTCCGTGAAACTATCGAGACGTCGACTACGATGCTTGTAACAATGACTGTGCGATAAGCTAATTAGCGTCAACGAAAAACGAGCACGTGCGCCAGATAAACGCGTTCTTAGGTTCAGCTCACTTCGCGCGAACATTCTTGAAAAGTCTCCGAATATCTGCCTCTGTATCTGGAGAAATTACGATATGAAAGAGGAGTGAGTACAAAGGTTTAACAATGATGTCACTTGTCGTGCGATTGTCGTTATCGTTCGAGGCTCGAACGTCTGGCGCAAGTATTTAAGCGCGACTATTGACCCGGCTTAGAATATTTCCGGAGCTCGGCTTTCTCTCGCGACTTTGATGTTTGCACAGGCCATTTTTATGGGCCAGCTAAATTCCTGACTCCGATACTTTTTGCTCTCCGCGCTGCTACGGACAGTCACCTGTTGAGCAGTTTGTAAATTTGCAAGAATCTGGAACGTATTCGAGAGTTATAGGTGCAGCGCGGTTCGGAAAGTTGGACGCGATTAAAAATTGCAACTAACGGCCGTCTCGGAGGAAGCGTAAGTCCGTGCTGGTTTGGCGAGTGAGTTGTTGTAATCGCATGTAACGGCGAGCGCAAGGCAAAAAAGGGAGCGACTGTACGCAAATTCTACCGCGTCATGCCACCTCGCCGGCCGTGTAGAAAGTTAGTAAGTTAGTTAGTACGGGCACGTAAAGTTCGCCTCAGTCTTCTCTTTTCATTTCGCCTCTGTTCCGCTCTTTGCATTTCGCCGCCTTCGCCCCTTCGTCATTTCTTTCAACTTCCGCCCGCTCCCTTCCCACATGCGAGGCAACGATCAATCAAACAACCCTTAGCGATCGCGATACGCCCTAACGTAATCCACCAGGTGTTCATAAAATGTTCATCGACATCATGAATTGCCCCGACGAAAAGTATTCCTTAATCGCCATCGGAGTGTTTTCCATGCCCGCCTCCGCCGAATTTCGACAGCTCGATACCGATCCTTTTCCGGCACTTCGAACATCCCCCGAGCAATGAAATTAGGTAATCCATTAGTCGTTCCCTTCGAGTCCTACCGTCCCTATTTTCACGAGCCACCGCAATAAAGGGATCCGATGGAAGGAAACTTTCCGAGTCACCCCCATTGGCCGCCATTGATTTCCAACGAAGTACAGACGGCAAGCCTCTTTGTCACGGGCAGAGCTCGCTATCGATTTTCGAACTAGCTAAATATCGACGACGCTCGCCCGACAGCGTCTGTCGTCTATCTCTTTATCGTCCTCGCTATCGGCCTGCATCGTGCCTCGCAATTTCAGATTATCGACGTTACTCGCGCACGGCCGCCGGCCGCCGACCGGCAAAGGAAATACCATCGTTGACTCTGATAATTCGCGTATCGCGAGGATCGTGTGCGTTCGCCATTAGAAAGTTTACGTCGATAAATCAGCGTGGCCGCCCCCCCCCTCCGCGTGCCGTACATGGAAATCGATATCACGCACGATCGCTTGCCCGGTCGCGTTTCTCCTATTTTGCGACCCTCCCGCGGGGAAAAAAATGGAACTGGCGCGTTACGCAGCGTCGTTTTAATTGGCAACCGCTTCCTGAGATAGTACAGCGGCTTCGTTTCTTTCTTTCTCCTCTTTCTTTCCTCTCGTCCGCCTTCCCACCCGTTTCTCCTCTTATCCGGCGCACCGCGGGCCGACTTTACGCGTCCATCGACAGGTAAAAGTTAATTGGACCACTTTCCGACTCATAATCGTTCGCCCGATAATGAAAATACCCGTTAACAGCGACATCCTGCTCTTACCCGCGGACGGCATCGTTAGTCGGTAGACGTCGGGGATACCCTTTAAAGGTACTGGCGTTCTCTTCTGTGCAGACGATCCTTTGGACCTTCCCCTCCCCCTCCCCACTCTTCGTCTAACGAGTCGCGCCGAGGGGAGCCTCATCTCGAGAACGTAAAATCTCGCAGTAAATTTAATAGCTGAGAGGTCGAGCATTAGCGAACGTCCTGCGGAGGGTGTGTCCTGTTCGCTCGACCCTTTGCTGCAACAAGCTTCTTCTCCCCAGAGCCGAACGGAAGGACGAACTCGGGATCTTAAGTACCTAAATACTCTTCAGTATTTCGAAGATAATTTCTGCCTCAAAACTGTCACGTCCGAACGAATATATAAAGCGAGCTCGTTAACTCATCATTTCTTCGTTGAATTTCTCTAGTTAGAGAAGGAAGAGTAGATTTTTTAAGGTCCTTGGAATTTCGATTGAAGATGACTTCGACTGAAGATTCGATTCTAGTTAGAGAAGGAAGAGTAGATTTTTGAAGGTCCTTGGAATTTCGATTGGGGGCGAACACGGTAGCAATTTTCCGATTGGGAAAAGTTTGAGGAAACGAGGCAGGTTAGGAGCGTCGACCCGATCCTCGGGACAGTCCTTCCTATTCTCTCGATGTTCGGCACACTTTGACTTATTGTCGAGGCGCAGTTTCGAGACTCGCTGACGCGTGACTAATGCCGATCCTGCTTCGGCGAGAATCCGCGCGCGGTCTCCGCGATCGGATCGATAAACGTTTCTCTCGGGGTGTCCCGCGGTTGTCGCTTCCGTCGTTTGTCCCCGTTGCGTTTCGTCTTGCACGCCTTTTCTTTCCTCCCTCTCTTTATCCTTTCTTTCTCTTTTTCTCTCCCTTGCGATTCTTCGAGATGGTCGCTTTCTCGAACCCGTGTTATCTCGCATTCGCGGAAAATCCTCGCTTTCCCGAGAACACTTCCTCGTCCGACCTATCCTTTACTCCTTCTAGTCCCTCCCCTCCTCTTCCCCCTTCTCCCTCCTCGCCATTATTCCGAGATCGACTTTTCACTCCACCCGTTTCACTGGTTTTCTCTCCGCAGTCCTCGATCGTCCTCGGTTCCTCCCGCATTCTTCCCCGACTCCGACGACGCTTCGCGATTCGTCGCGATTCTCTCGGCGAACGATCACGATCAGGATTCCAACGGCGACCGGTCTGCCTCCTTCAACGCGGAACGACGACCGGTCACGCGGAATTCGCGGTACACGCTCCAAACGACGCCCGACGTCCGACAGGCAGCGCGGAATTCGTCGTCGTCCGTGGAATTCGGGCGTCGTTTCGCGAGAATTACACGACGGGCGTCGAGAGTCCGCGGGACCGTGAACCAATTCGCCGTGAACTTTCTTGGTCGTGGCTCGCGTCGCGACACTAGCATCGTCTTGGCAGCCGATCGGGTTTCTTTGGCGCGACGCTATATTTTCCGTTTCGACTCGACGTTCGAAAAAGCACGCTCTCGCCCCGGCGTTGTCTCGCCACTCGTAAACGGCGAAAGGAGGTTACCCGGGAGGGAAAAAAAACGAAGTTCGTCGTTCCGCTCGACATACTTCGTCGCGTTTTATCGTCGTGGCTCTCCTCCTCCTCCTCCTCTCTGTTCTAGCCTAGGAAGGTAACAAATTTCGCGAGGGAAGATTCTTTACCGCGGCCAGGCCGGCTTCTGCTTTACGAGGCTCCATGTCGCGTAAACGAAAGTTACTCATGCGTCTGTCGTCAGCCGCGTCGGCAGGCGTCGTTTCGCGACTCCCACGTTCCAGAATGGGATCGCAGACGGGTGGCAGATCGTGCAAGATTAGGCAGAGCGTGCACGGTCGGTATCTCTCGGTTGGCTGCGAAGAAGGCGAGCATGCGCCCAGTTTCGTGTTTTCGCGATGAGTTCAGCTACGAGCCGAATGTCGCGTGCACGTAAATTACGTTACACGGCCGTCGACGGCTATCCCTTTTCCCACTCCGGCAAATTGGTCTAATTGGATAGGCCGACGTTTCTGACGACGCGCGCGTTATGTGTGTGCAGGCTTGCTCAATGACCGACTTGGGACGATATTAACCTCCGTAATGGAGTTTTAACGTGTACAACGTCCGCGTAATGCTCTTAGGCCTGTTTGAACTTTGCAATTGGAATCTTTATTGCCCCCGGGCCTCCGCCGCATCTCGAAAAACATTGCCGCACACAGGCCACTAACAGTATTTTCGTTCGAGCCTCCTCAAAGTTGCGCCTCCTCAACCTTACTTTACATATCCGATACCCTCCCTCTATACACTGCCTATGAACAGTGAAGATGGCGCGCGCGCGCGCGCTGAAGCGAGCCTGGCTATAGAATCCACACGAGCGAAGCCCGGCAGTCCGCGCATAGACCCCATACGCTCGTGTAATTGTATTCTTGCGCGGCTGCCTCGAATCAATAGCACTTTGTGCATCCCCTTCTATGAATGAAACATCGCGGCTTCGGGCTCGTCCGACGTTCGAAGCGGGAAGCGGGCGGCTCGCGTAAATCGATACGGCACCCGACTAAATTCGTGGCACTCGATTAATTAGATCCCGTTTGTTAATCGGAGCCGTTCCCCCCGTTGGCGCGAAATCCGATTTCACTGGCGACTCGCGTTTCGTTCGCGTTTCGTCCACGCTTCATTCCGCGGATTTCCTCGCTCGCCGAAGAGTGTCCTGTCGCGTGACCGTTCTGGCCACTCGTCGAAATAACCCTAATTGCCGCTAATGGAAAGTGTGCGTGCCCGCGGACCAGGCCAATGACTACCTCGCGAACGACTGCCTCTGCAGTCGCACGATAATGACGTAGAGAGGGTTAGAGTTCGAACCTCGCCGTTCATCGAAGCCGGGATTTTGTCGCTTGACATCGCTGCCCTCCTCGCATTCGTCAGCCCACGGCTCACTTTTTACACTCGCGTGTGGATAATCGAGCGGGAGGGGGGAATTATTGGATAATGAACAGGGGGCCCAGATATGGCGTGATCGTCGGCCGAGGCGGGTAAGGAAGGTTCGAAGAAGCGATTTGCCGCGTTCGGCGCATGAAAATCACGGCGCCGGCGTTCGCTTCCGGGTAGACGTCGGGAATTTCATGTTTTTCGGAGATTCGGCCAGTCTTCGGCGCCTCTCGCTTTACTGCTGGCAGTTCCAGACGAATTGCAGTGTACGCCGAGTTATTCGCGAATGCCTAGCGAACCGATCGTAAAGTCTCGCGCTTCGGCATTCGATGTTCCCCGAAGCTTGGCGCTGGTTTTAGTCGGCCGAGTCCCTCAGGAATCGACGATCGATTGCCTCGAACTCCGACGCCCTGATGAGCAAAGGGTCGCGGCAAGCGTCTAGCGTCGTACGCGTTCGAAAAATTACGAGGTTATTGTTCTTCGATTTGGCCCTTGACACGGATCTTCCTCCCACCCCTTCCAACCCACTCGCGCGCGCGCGCTTGTTTCAGGCTTTATCGGGGGCGCGGATTAGGGAGCGTGCGGGAATAGAACGTTGATTGTGTCAGCGATGTCGAATCATGTCATATTCATCGCCGCCCGCTCGAATATGTCGTGAAAGGTCAGCGCATTCTGTCCTGCCAGCGCCACCCCGCCCTCGAATAATGGCTCATTCCAGCCCCCCGCTACCCCTCTCGGCAACGTCGGATCAAAATCCGTGCTCAATGAGCTGCGCGCCTCGCCGTTAATTGGCCCGCGCGGCAATGAATATACTCCGCGAAGATGGCCGATACTTACGACATTGAGCCCCGATGCGTTCGGCCCGACAGCGATTCGTTTCGGCAGCCTGCCTCTATTCAATCGAGAGGCCTACCGCGAAGGTTACCCACCGACAATGAGACTACCCACCCTGGCCCTCACCCGCGAGTAATTCCGAATGCTCCGCTCGCGCGTAGCGCAAACTTTCTAATTATAACAGTGCTCCGGTTTCGATTGTTTGCCCCCCCCCCCCCCCCTTCCCTACCCCCCGCGACCGTCGGTTGCGCTGCAAATCGCGCGCAACCTGCCCATTACGACCGACGCGAATGCAGAATAATCTAGTTTTCGTTTACTTTTGCTTCATTGCCTCATTGCCTCATTGAATTCTACGAGCACCGACTGCTCGGATATTCCTGAAACGGGGAGGGAGGGAGAGAGAGAGAGAGAGAGAGCGCAATTAAGCGTTCATAATTGAACCGAACGCTCCATTGTGCCGCGCACGAGCCGCGTTTCACGATTGTATCTTGTTTCGTTTTTAGAAAGCGCAACCTAAATTTTCGTAAAAGTAGCCGCACAAGCGCGCGCGCGCGTCTCGTAAAAGTGGACGCCGCATTAGCTCGGAATTCCGTGGGTGATCGGTTGACGCGTGTGCCAAATTTCATTGAAATCGTCGGGACCCGGCTAGGTGTCCCGCTCTTGGAAGCCATTCAATTTCTCCCGAAAGGCTCTTCCTGATTTAACTGCGACAATGGTAGCGGAACCGATCGTTAACATCTTCGCCCCGACCGGTTGAGGATGGGCGATGGGCGAGGATGGGAATGAAACGAAGTTGGGGGGGGGGGGGGATAAGGAGAAAAAAGGGACGGAGAACGATCCCGTGGGCATTGATCGAGAACCGGTTCCCTCTCGCAGTGATCCCGACGCGAAAACAGACAGGACGGAGCGCAACACGCTCGTCTCTGATGCGAACGAAGTGGCTCCTCCCCAATTTATTTCGTCTCTCGCCGGAGATAGCACGCGCGAGGGGCGGACTCGAGGCCCCGAAGAAAGAGAGTCGAGCCAAGAGGAGCGGCAAAGGGGCAGTGCCGCGAACGAAACCTCCAACTTTGTAATACTATGCGCCTCATCCTCCGCCGAACGTCATATTTCGCGGTTCCGCCCGCGAAGAATTACGTCCCACCGGTCCTCGGAATAAATCCTACTACCGGGAAATACGTCATACGAATATCTGAGGGTTTCCTCTGTATTCTCTTCTGCGCGGGTGAATTGTTTAGATGCCGGTGATAAGGCTTTGCCAGCTGAGGCGCTGCTTGGAAATGTCAGGACAGTGGAATGACGTTCGGTAGTGGAATCCTTGACGCACGGCCCTTTTCTTTGTCCCGCGGGCGACAAGCTGGAATGGGGGGGAGGGTCGTATACGGGGACAGAGCGAATGATGCGGACAATCAATCCTAAACGCCGGGCAGCCTCGGGGCTCGGCTTTTGACGCGCGCCATCGTCTGGCGATTGTGGACTTAAGTCCTCACCGCTGGCGCGCAAGGTGAATAACATTGGCCGGATGATGAAGCGGAAGAGGTGGCGTAGGTGCGGGGGAATGATAAGCCGAGGATGAGGCGAGGATTGGGGAGGGACGAGAAGGGCCGGCCCTCTTTCGTCTCCTTCAGCGTCTTCAGAATCCTCCTTTTCCGCCTGGGTCCACCTTATTCTTCTTGTTCCTCTCGTTCCTCTTATTCTTCATACTCGGCCCTGTGCGCGCATGTTTGAGCTTGCGGGGGCGAGACATCCGCCCACGTAGTTACACGAACCGTACCCGGCCCTTCTATTCCGTATTTTTCGACGTTCCCTCCTCCGCTCGGCTCTGCCTCGCTGTCCTCACGCCGCATCCGATGGGATTAAATCGATAATTCGTTCCTGGGAAAGGGAATTACCCTCTCCCGTAACTCGAGAATTATCAAGTTGTGCCGCACGCGGTCGTCGGGTGGAAGGAAAACTCTGTTAGGGATCACGTATTTTTGGCCCTGCATCATTTATGCCGCGACGTTTCTGGTCCCAGCACTTTTTCCCCTTTCTGAATTCGTAATGCAATTTCTAGCGTGATTCATCGGCACTGTACGTGGAAATTCTGAGCGTGCGTTACGTGCCACTTTGAGTGTGCCGTTGTACAAATGTTTTAACAGCTTGTGGGTGGCGAGGCACGGGACCGGTCTTGTTACTGCTATTAATAAATAAGTAGTCAATGGAGCGATAAACGTTTGGCGTCTGTGGTTAGCAGAGTCCATATTTCGTGCAGTTTCTATTACAGGGTTCTGTAATGCCACTGTGCCGTTAAAACAGGTTTCTGTTCGCTCGCAGTTGGTCATGAAAGCCTCTGTTTTACCCGGTATGATACTGTTTTACCAACGATCGATGCTGAAACGATCGGTTGGTACAGGAACTCTGTTACTGCTTCGAGATAAACTCGAAACTCTTACCGACATTGAATATCCCTTACCTCTCGCCATGGTTATCGACTCACTGTAACTTGTTCTTGAAGACTCTCCATTGGAAACTTGTTAACAATAGGGTAAACTGTTTCAACCCTCTCTCACCCTTGTAGGAAGCATCCGCCAACTGTTACTACACGCTGATAACTTGTCGGTTAACATCGTACGATAATCAACTGCATAGACTTTCCAAAATAAACTCTCAATTTTCATAATATATTTCATTGAACTATCATTCAAAACAGTAAAATATATAAAGTCGAGCAGTTACCGTGGCTGTCCTTTCAGCGTCAAGGCCAAGTTGCTATTCTCTCTCTTCACAGTCATCGTCGCGCAGCAGTGTTAATTGGAAAAAAATGAACAAGAGACCGTCTATCGTACGGCGCACATTCGGAAGTCCCAATGACATTACGCCCGGTACCATTCCAATCTTGCCATTCAGTCTTGCCCGACAGACTGTGCCCAGGACATTTTCCCCTCTTTTGAAAATGTCCTCTCCGCATTCTGTGCGGCCGGGATCGTTAGCGCCGTCTCGACGGCGTTTCAGAAAAAATGAATACGCTACAGCTCTCCCCGGTTCGTTTCGTTACGGCAATCTCGTTAGTGTGTCGGGGTGGTAGACGTCAAGGGAATATTAATGGTATTAAAATTACGTACATGTAGGCCGTGCCTTGCCTCTGCGCCACGCATCCACATCGGCTCGCCGGCGCTGCAAAATAAGCGACGATACATTTCATTGCCGGTACCGCCATGCACGGCATTTACCGGAGTGCGCTGCAAATTTCGTACCTAAGTTCGCGTAATTATCAGCGTTTACACTCGATGTATCTTCAACGCCGCATTAATGCGTGCCCAGCGCTTTTCCCATGCATTTTCCTCGGCTCTTTTCGTACGAGACCTATGATCGTTCGCCGGTAGGACAATACAATTTTCATCAGAGTGACATTTTTTCATTCTATTTTGTTGGGCCGAAAGTTGATTGCGTGCAAGGGTACGAAGAGACGTTTGAGGAGAGTTTTTGCTCATCGCGAATTTTCGACAGGGACGTCCGATGCTTTTTGCAGGGTCAATGAACCGATGAACCTACGGTTCTTTGTACGTACCGAGCAACGTTTCGAGGAAGAGGATCGCTGTCCGGGCAAAATTCGCCTTGCGGACCGTGAATTTCGGGCGAACTTTTCCGCCGCGTCGACGCTGAAAATAATAACTGGCCGCCGGTCTTGGGGGGCAAACTAATCCGTCGGAATTATTGCGCGAAACAACTTCCGCCGGATGGAAACTGGACCGAAACGGTCTGGCAATTACCTTCGTCGCGAAACGGCCAAGTTTCACGATCGTGACAGATTTCCAAGCTGGTAAAAGGAAAATTCTTTCTCTTCCTCTACTTCTCCTCACCCCCGTCTTTCACTCCCGTCCCTCTCCTCGCCACCGAGTTAAGCGCGCTCGTCATTCGTAGTTCGCAGGGAATTAATTCTTGAGACTGCGTCCCAGATGTCAACGAAACTGGATCGAAACGTTATCGCTCGCGGCGAATTAACGGCTGAAACCGACCACTTTATCTGTGAAATGGAATTCTCTACTTTCGAGCCCAGCACGATCGTACGTAACGTTCGGGAGCATTATTAAAGCTCACACGCCCCAAAGAATATCGTCATTCGGACGAATGACGCGCGGGTGACATTTTTTCTTTCTCTCCCCTCTGTTATCCTCGAACACGAGCGTTTCCCTCGACACTTCAGGCGAACGCTCGCGTTCTGAAATCCGCCACGGCGGAATACGGTCTCATACGGTCGAGAAAGGCTACGGGCCGCGCGATCCTTAGGAAAGATTTTTCCGTCCGCCGCCGGGAGCGCGTTTAAAAGCGTGCAAACGCACGCACGTACATATACGCCTGACCCAGATTTTCGTCTAAAGCCTCGGCAGCCCTGAAGTGCCATCGCCTTGCTCGCTTTCTTCCTTGCCTGCCTTCCTGCCTGCTTCCCTGCTTCCCTGCCTGCTTCCATTCCTGCTTCCATTCCTGATTCCATGCCTGCTTCCATGCTTCTGTGTCACGTCTCGCGCGAGGCGAACTGTGTAGGCGTCTGTGTTTCGCGATCGAGGCTGCGAGGACGCCGCCGGGGGTGGCAGACGGGCTGTACCTGGAACGCGTAATGCAGTCTGTGTAGCTGCATGTAACGTCTGTTGCATAGGGCACGCTGTTCAAACGGGAGCCAGGCCTCCCGCATGAATGGCGCAATCCATGAGCGTGAAATGGAATTTAACCTCCATAATATTCCGTCCGTGGAAACGTCGTCCGATTCAAATTTGCCACGCGCGAAATCGGAACGACCTTTCCTCCCCTTCAGACAAGCTACTTCGTCATCGGAAGTAACGTATTTTAGACGTAAACATATTTAGATTATTATGTGTTTTAAGCAAGAAAAATTGTAAATTGCGGAGAGGGTCGTACGTTTATTATAAACTTGTTCCGGACATTCTGGCCTGTTCAGATCGCTAATAGATGCGGTGGCCCTTTCCATTGTACGTCGATATGCCGCAGTGCGAGTTAATCAAACCGCCTCCTCCCTTCTCCGCCGCCATCTCTGTCCTGCTGGGCGTTGAAGCAGGCTAATACAACAGAAAAAGTCTACCGAATGCACGTCGAGCGGGCTAGATGGATCGCCTTAAAAATATAGAACCCCCCGATGCTCGGCCCAAGAGTGAGAGAGGGGAGGTGGGAGGTGCAAGGCGCGATTCCGCGATTTGCCCGTTATTCCAGTCGGCGGAATGTAAAGAAACGTCGATCGATTATGCATACGGACGCGCGTAAGAAGATATTAGACTGGCTCGCGGACGGGAACAGAATCGGGGGTGGGCGAATCATTTTCCCCCCCTTTTCCCTTCAACTCTGCCCACTCTCGCTTCTTTCCGTTCCTTTCCGCTTCCTCTCGGCAGGTCAGCCGGAATCGCGGAGGTAAACGGCGATATTGCGCCGCAAGAAGCGACGCCGCTCCCTCCTCGCATCCAGGAGGAAATTGGACGCGGTAAGAATTTCGAGGAGGAATTTCTTGCGAGATCATCAGGCCGGGGCCAGGTTAAATGGTAGAGAAACGCAGCGGTCGTGGGAACTAATTTGAATTGTTCGCACTCGATCGCATTGTGTCTCGCATCGGTGTGGAAACGCGCGTATAATGGCGGAACGCGGTGGCGGGAGTTCGCGCGTTGTTTGTTAGGCGTCGTTATGATTTTACGATGGCACGCAGAATCGCACGGCGTAATACTCTGATTAATTAGCATCGCGACTGGGTATGAGAAAAAAGAAAATTCCTGGCTTCGGCTCTCTCGTTAGGTAATGGCCATTTCGTGCGCGGCCGAGCATTATGTCCCCCGGCTGATGATGAGAGGGCTTCTTTTATTTTGTCGAGTGGCACGTAGGATGCCTGACACAATTTCGGCAATGCATTGTGAAAGGGAGGGGGCGCGATCATCTCGAGCGATATTCCACTGCCGTAGAAGAGTCGCGGGGCGAACTTCGAGTGAGGACCGCCGACGGTGGAAAACTGGCCTGCATTGTGCGGTTTAAACGGCATGAGAACGTGCCACGTGGAACGATCGATCGTTTTGTGCGCTAATTAACGAGCCTGTCGCGTGATCTTTCCCCGACGTTTCGTGCGAGATTACCTTTCGCGTTAAATCCCTTTCCACCTGGATCGCCTGCATCGTTGCAACCTAAACTTCCCGACGGCCCGTATCTTTGACAATACCGGTTGTCAAGAAATTTGCTTTCCGCTTCGAACGAGACAAAAGTATATTGTTTCAAAGTTTCTCGTACGAAACGCGAGGAGCGTTTAGATGCAAGGCGGTAGAGCTGCACACTAGAACTACTGAAAATTTCTATTCATATTTTCATCTAACATGCCGGAATGATACGTCTACATAAGTGGTACAGAATATTTAAAAAATAAAATTTTATAAGAGAAAAGTTATTATTAAGATATGGTCAGACCAGTCATTATGACTTTGCAGTAGAATTGGTGTCAAAGTTGCGTGCAGGTCTTTTGCACTGTGGCCGATTCGGTGGAAAGAGTCAAACACGGCGTCTCGATGTCGACGAGTCAATATTGACAAGCGCGTATTGCGGACGGAGTTTCAAGTGGACAGAGCCAAGGACAGAGTGGTCATCGCGTCGGCAGCTGGACCTTTGACACCGAGCGTATACTTTGCAGGCGTACACCTTGAATGTATAATATCGTTCGCGCTGGCGACACGGTCGTTATCGGGAAAACCTTAAAACCGCCTCCACCCGTTCAGAAATAGCTTTCTTGGTCACGAGGCATAACGCAATTAGGAGGATCGTCGGCTTGGCCACAACTTGGCTTGCCGATTCTCTCCTCATGCCCGGCATACGCAGTAGGCGGAAACCAGAAGGCAGCTCGTGCCACTCCGAACCGGCAACTCGGCCGGAATTAATTATCGTGTCAGGCCGGCTTTTTCGTCATTCTTATCGCGAATTTCCATGAACCTACTTCCTTGATTTGCACGCCGATCAATCTGTCTTTAGCCGCGTGTCCGCCGAGCGCCGCCTCCTTCGCTCCTTCCTTTTGTGAAAAAGTTTCGCCCCGCTCCGAAAGTCCGATAAGGCAATTCATTCTCGATTAATCGCAGTTCCAATAGTGTGCCACCCGAAGCTTTTATAGAAAGCGATGGGAATTATCAGCGAGTTCGTTCGATACGCGTGAGAGTTTTGCCGAATTCGACTGCAGTTTTCGAACTGGAATGTGCAGGAGGATCTCGGACGAACAATGTGTCGTCGCATTTTTCATTTCAGCTCTCGGAAGGGTTCCTTTCCTATCCTGCGTTCGCGCCGATCGTAAATTAGGTCGCGTAAAAAAGTTATGTCTGCTTAAATTTCACGCCTGTTAAGTATAAGTTTCGAACGACTGCACAATCTGCGTTCGATCGGCCCGGTTCGTGTCCTGCAACCGCGTCTTTTTGCGCAGAAATGTATCTGACAGTCAGCAAAAAAAAAAAAAAAAAAAAAAAAATGAACGACGCATGAAAAGTCCCACTTCTACGCGATTTAGCGACTACAGCGATTTATTTCAACTGCCCTCCGCTACATTCGAAATAAACACAGTCACACGTTTCACCGAGGTATAAAGCACAGAGTATAAAGTTCGGTGGACCGATTGAGAACAGGTGTACGAGAACAGAGGGGCAAGCGGCGGGGAAAGACAGGCCGACAATGAAGCCGGAATAAAAACGAGGGGGCCGCGCGCGGATTTTCATCTTTGCATATTTCCACACTTTCGGGATGTCGGTCGATTCGTCGGCAGCGATTCGGAGCCGGCCTGATGAGAAGGTCCGGAAATTCGTATGCCTAGCCCCCCCTCCCCGGCTATTAAAGCCCACCCGGTCCCTCCCATTATACTCTTCCGCCGTGTGTCGTTCCTGCTCAAATTTCTGCCCGATAACCGACCGAGTCTCGTCGCATTCTTCTCGGTCGAATCCTTCCACCACTTACGAGCGTAGGGTCCAACTCACTTACCGTCGAGAAGCGACGGAAATGAGGGTAAAAAATGGGCGCACGAGCGGTATTAATCGTCCACGCTGCGCGCGCACTCCTGCGCAGGCCGCCCTTCCGGCATTCTCATCCGGTTCCATTAAAAAGCATTTTGTGCGGGTCTTCCGCCGCGAAGTAAACCGCGGCCGGGCTCTCGTTTCAACAGATTTTCGCTTCCTACCCTCCCTCGCTCACTTTCTGCCCTTCTATCCGTTCCTCTGTCTCCCTTCGGCCAACCGGCTCGCCGCGGAAGGTCAGGCGAATTTTATCGGTCGCTCGACCATTTGATACTCCGTCGAAATTGCCCCGGCAACACTCGTTATCGTCGTTTTTATAACTACCGCCGTTGATATTTTTCCGTTCCGAATGCCAGCGGTACAATGAGACTGTGCTTTGAACGCGAAACATTTTTCTAACGAGGGGAGGTCGAACGAGGGGGAGATACAAAACAATGCGCCGAATTGGCTGTGGTCAAGAGAGTTCGGTCGGATGATTCGAAGCGTCATTGATTCTAAGTGGGTTGATACGCGATCGGTCGGCATTGCGAAAGGACATGCGAGCGCAGGAATCGTAGAAAGGTCTGAAAATAGGCGGAAAGCGCGGATGTCGTAACCGGCGACACTTTCGGCGAGAAATTTCGTGCCTGCCGACCCGCGGAGAGGATGTACCGGGCCTGTGAACGACCGCATAAGGTTTAATTTAATTCGATGTAGTGCTCTGGGCGTGCACACGCGCCACTACGCCGTTCTCGCGAACGTGGCCGGGCCTTTTGAAATTTCAGTTTTCGCACGAGTATCCCTTAGATCCGGCGAAGTTCTAACGAGCTGCCAGGCGAGACCTGCTGCCAGAATGTGAATGTAACTTAATGAAGCGAAGTGCGTGGGTCGCGACCGCACCGCATTTCGCGATACCTTGCCAGGGTCAGAACCAGACGACAGCTTCCGAGCAACAAGCTGAACGTCTACTGTTTGACTCCTGATCGCCGAGATCCTCGAAGCGAACGTTTATTAAATTAGCGAATCTTGGCGAACGATGCGACTTGCCAAGACACGATCTTGTGCACGTTCGAAATCTCGCACGAGGTCTATTCTTTCTACTTTCTTTCGACTCAGCCGTACCGCGAACTCTTCACCAGGCATCGACGTTTAACGACCGGCCAACAAACGTCGTCGAGCAATTCTCACTGCCGCCCTCCCGTCCCTCCCTCATCCGAGCTGGCAAGCTCTCTCCCGCGGGCACAATGTCGGTTATTAACGGTTGCCGTATTAACGAGAGCCCCGAAAGCTCGCTCACCGTGTACTTTTAAATTACTTCCCTCGCCGGCTGCTCGTGCCACGCGCTTATATCGCCAGAGTCGGTCTTACGCCGGCGGCCTCTATATTTCGCGCCGCATGGCCGATATAAAACTGGAGAGGAACGGCCCCCGCGACGTGCGCGGGTGTGGTCGCCTGCGATATACATCCCGAGATATTACCGCGTATAAATAGGCGTAAATACCCGCGAATGCGGGGAAATAGCTTGCGCGCGCGCGCCTGCGGCTAACGAGAGTCTTTTGACGCGCGACGTTTGTGCGTCTTACGTCTTATGACGGAGAATTTTCCGTTTTCTACTTCTCGCGCGTTCTTTCTTCTTTTCGGCTCCCTTTCGCGGTCTTACGCTCACGATTTCTGGGCTCGGCACCTGTTCGAGGTAAACGGACCTTTTGGCGGACTCGATTCTTAACGAGACCCGTTTCGCAAATATTTCACCGATCGTGGAAGGGAATTAGTGCATTTTTCGGAATTGGACGAGGGTTAGGGAGTGTGCTGTAAACCACCCTCGCCTGTGTTCTTTAATACAGATTTTCAAATATTTAGTAACAATTGTACATTTATTGTTATTTCTTCCATTCATCTAATTTTATGCAAAATCCAAGATTATTGGATTAATCAATATTTCACCTTCTGTTTTTTTTACTTATTTTTCCTCTGAGAGAATCTTGTACAAAATTTGAAACAGGTCAATTGACCGGGCCTGGTACGGTTAGTGTTAAGCGATCTGACGAGATAATGGCACGATGAAACTGAGACACGACGTTCCGTTTAACGAAGCGCAATTATCCGACTTGGATTGCAGAACGTATTGCAAATTGCTTCCGCGGTGCCGCGCGCGCTCGCCGTAAGCGATGGATGCGACGAGTGTGTTGCACCAGTTGATTCGCAACCCTTTCGTGACTATGCCCTTAACGTATCGCGGGGAACGAGCCGGGTATACCCGCCGCCGTTTATCTCGTCGGATCGCAAAGCGGATTACGCTCAGAGCCGAAGTACCCGAGATGCATGTCAGCGAATTTCCTCCGACGAGCGGTACATTAACGCTCGCAATTAATGTCGGGAACACGTCTTTTTTTCCTATCCATGAAACGCAGCGACTCAGATCTGCCCGAACTGGAAGCGTGCGCGCGCGCATGCTTCGACGCTCGTTTAACGAGCAAAACCGAGTGCGCCGCGCCGGTGCGAATTTGCATAGTCACCCGGTTAGTTGGCTCCCTTCGACGACTCCGGGGAACTAAATATTCGCCATTAGCTTAATCCGATCCCGAGGATCCGATCCGCTTTCCCTACAACGGCCCGATGCGTTCGCTTCCACTGTTGCGCTGCATCGAAAGAGTGAGAGGCCAGCGTTCTCCGGCGAATCACAAACGGACAGGTTAAATCTCGCCAATTCTTTCTCCGTTCATTACGATTCCTCCTCCAAGCACGGTCTCTCGCCTTCTTTCGAGCTAGCCGTGATATCCGAGACACGACCCCGTTATGCGGAGCATATTAAGCTTCGCCGGGCGCACTTGCGAAACATGGCAATAAAGCCGTGGCTCCTTCGGCTTAATAAAAGTTTTTATATGCCGTGACGTCGCCCGTACCTCGGGGGTCCCGATTCGTGCCTCTAATTACGCAAGGAGGATGCGCGATGTTAAAGTCATGCTGCGGAACATCGCTGACAAGAATGGCGTGTTTCGAGTCTAGACCGGCCGGACCGGAATAACTTCCGTGACATTTAATATTCGCCGATTCCCGAGCCTTGTAACTGGCTACTACTGGGAGTGAGCCTCCGGAGTTAATTGAATAACGAAGAGGCAGCGAGGCTGACACAGGAGTACAGAGAGCGTAGCCGTGATTCTTGATAAGGTTGCTAGCCTTTTAAAAGGGATCGAGATGCGAGACCGCGAATGGACGTGATACCGGTTTAAACGCGAATAAGCGGCGCGTAGTTAAAACATTATGAGCCGAATTACAACGAACGAGATCGTAGTCTAAAAATATGTTATTCACTGCCTTCCGGTGATGAGAGTACTGTTAATCGTTTCCATATTTTAAGTCACTCTCGGCGACTGTGTATACATAAAGTACGTAAAGTACAGATCAAGTAAAATCTTATATTGATTCTTAGGTATCATTTTGATACTTTATTGCGAGTACTAAATTGTCAATACGGCATCGTGTATTTCACCGTTGAATCAATGGAGCGTTGACGGTCGAGAAGCGGAGAGCTCTCAGATGCCAAACAGGTTCGACGTCTCTGGCGTCGGATGGCTACTGTGAGATCAAAGTTTTGAGCTGGCCAGTCGAACTATGCGTTCCCGTGCAGAGACGCACGGCCGCGACGCCTGTCGCGGACGCGTGCGTGCGAGAGACGTCCTTGTCAGGCTGAAACGTACGAGCTCGCCTCGCCTCCCCGAGTACCGTATTGAGCTACGACGTCGTCAAGGTATAGTCGTGAGAACACGAGAAACCCGTTGGCACCTCTTACTTTCGAGCCACCCGAACCCGATATCCTTCGCGTACGCAATCCTCCCCTCACCTCCGGCCGGCTATTGACGGCGCACTTACATGCACTTACATGCACTTACTCTCCTCGTATCTTCGGAATCTGCTCCGGCTCTCGATACCGTTGTCAACTCGCCTCGCTCGCACGATAATCTGTCAGCGGACGACCGCAGGTGTACGCTCGCATTATCGTCGATTTGTTGAGTCCCGATCGATTTTTCACTCTTACCCCTGTAATCCTCGGCGTCGACCTCCGCCGAGAAGGACGACGAAAAGGGCACAGTCTAATATCATGGACAAAGGTGGTGTAAACTGATTGATTTTCTGAAGGAGCCATTCGGTTGTGTGTATATATAGAAGAAGCGTTTGTGTGAATTTTCAACTTTGAATTTCGAGCATAGGGGCTGGAAAAGTAGGGGGTGTACTGTCTGCTTCTTGCACCATTTTCTTGGAATCTGGTGGATAAAAAAAAATGAAATCTCTCAGATGCACAGAAAACAGTTTTGTTTAATTTCTACGTTATTTTGAATAGACTATCGAGACTTTTTGCATACTTTGATATTATTTCGCATTATGCTACACTATTTTAAATCACCTTAAATATTCCGGTAAAACATAGAAAAAATCACACAAATGCTGCTATTTTTATAGGCTATCGAATTACACCTTCAAAATTTCAATCTGTTTCGGGATTCTTTTGACCATCCTACTCGGCTATGCCCTTTTCTGCACTGTTAAGCTCGACGGCCGCCTCGTCCAAGCGTGCACTGACTCCACTCGACGCGCGATATAATAATCCTGAAAAATGGTAAGGCGACTCCGTCGGCTTCCCGTGCCCGAAGTTCATTTCATGCAAATTTTATAGCCCCGGCGAATCACTTTGTTTCCCCTCGAAATAGGATCTCAGGATTTCTCGCCGATCGCCCGTTTTCTCCCTAATTGCGAATCTCGGCGCCTAATTAAAACGTATCGCGCGTGAGTAAAAAAGGTTCGCTCTTCTTTATGTAGAGAACGTGCGGTCGTTCGTCTATGACGCCCCGGCGTCTCCGCGAAGCCCGAGCGGTCGTCCTCGTCTTCGACCGATCGCGAATGCGCAATCGCCTTTTCACTTCGCCGTAACACGTCGCGACGTCGTCGCCCTTTATTTGGTAAGACGCCTCAGCGTCGCCTTCGTTTTCCGCCGATTTTAAGAACTGGTTCCGCGACATTTACGGTCACTCGTCCCGACCTGCCTTGCCTGCCGAGAGCGATGGCTCAAATCGCTACGGGAATATCGCAGACCGAAATGGCGCGTCCTCAACCCCTGCTTGGAGTACAGTATGGTACACGATAGTGATCGTTAACGAGAGAGAGAGAGAGAGAGAGAGAGAAAATGCCTAGACCAGAAAAACCTGAAGGCAGACGTGCGTGCACTCCGGCCCGTCAACGAGTCCGCCACTGTATTCGACGTTGCCGGCGTTCACCTGTCCATCATATTTGCACTGTTCGCGTTCGAGAAATCATCTCGACTTGCTGCAGGATATAACTCGACACCGTCAGCTCCGGGTCACTGTACATATTTGCCTGTCGCTCGGCAAACGGGCGAGCACGTGTTGCGCGTCGGAGGAAAGCACGGCGTCGGCTGCAGGAAGCAGAAGGCAAGAAGCAGGAAAGACAGGGGGCCGCGTTCCGGAGGCGAAAGGTTTCGAGTGCCGGGCGAGAGGATACGGACAGGACGAGAGCGAATGAGAGCGAATGAGGGCGGAAGAGAGCGGAAGAGAGCGGTGGAGAACGGAAGAGAGAAAGGCGCCCGGACTTTTCCAGTTATGCAAAACGCCTCGCTCGGCTCGGCCGGCTAAGCACATTGTAATCCGGCATGCTCGCCGTTACAGATGTAGCGGCGCGTGCTACACGTTACACACCCGCGAACGCGCGCACGGCCTTATCGACTGCGAGTCGAGTTGCCTTAAGGGGTTAGGCCACTCTAGAGGCCTTAAAAATAGGCCTTTTTCGGGAATTTTTTTCAGACAAACTACAAAATGTATCAAAATTATAAAAAGAGTGTGGTATTATAAATACCATTGACTACATACACTATTTTTTTGGAAGTGATTGTATTCAAAATGGCGGCCGTGCAAGATTTTCGCGGCGGCGCCTTAATTTTACAAGGGTCCATGGCCGGACTCCTAACTCAGACAATTTTCAACAGGTTCACTTCCAACTTTGCACATATCTTTAAAAATACAGTGTCCATGGTAGTACGTAGGGCTTTTTCGATATATTGATTTTTGACGAAATGGCGCACTTCTAAATTGAAAAGTGCCTAATTTACCGAAAAATTCGCTAGAAAATTGTTGATAACAAACGAACTATTCAATTTAAAAAAAAACCCCTACGTACTACCATGGACACTGTATTTTTAAAGATATGTGCAAAGTTGGAAGTGAACCTGTTGAAAATTGTCTGAGTTAGGAGTCCGGCCAGCTAGAAAAATGTAGTTTCGAGATAAACGCGTTTAAAGTTTTGAGTAGTAGAAAATTATGAATTACTCTGGAATTTCTCTATTCCGAAATGCCTACCCCATACAATTGACCTTCTAGATTGTCATCCTGCAGTTGCAAATGTTTTCTTATTGACCTTGACGTGATCCTTGCCTCTTTTACCTCTTCAGAGAGCGATCTCTCCGCGAGCTTTATGGGCTGCTCGTCGACTTACAGGCACATTTCGTAACTGTTGGGCCCGATTTCTAAGTCCATTGCGTCCATTATGTGCAAAATGGAACCGTCATTATATACACTAACGGCAATTTTGATCGCTATATCCAACACTGTTTTCCCACTTGAAGTGGATTTTGGAACCGCGCTTGCCACTTTCAGTATATTTCACTTCCAATTGGCATACGTTACAAACGACAACATTCGAAATAGCCGAAAATACTGTAATAAAGTTTATGATACGATAACCAAGTGCTGGATTTATTTCCATATCATACAGATCTTCCGATTGCTTCAGTTTCTTTGCCGATATACTGGCATTCATGTTATCTGGTGTTTCCAACTCATAGCGACTCAGTGGCCTTCTTTGATATAGTTTTGGTCTCTTCCTGTTGTTGTTTGTTGTCTTTTTTCCTTTCCGCCCACTATACACCACTTTTCACACATTGTAAAAGCAAATCAATAAGTACACACACAAAAATAAATGAAAGTTCGCCAAAGTATCGAGAAGACGAGTGTTTGTCAACTAGCTTCTTTCTCAAATTCTAGCCTGTGTCTGTCTCAAGCAGATATTCGACTATTTGTGAGACAAAACTTAAGAAAATAGAAGGGTAGAATTATCCACACTAGTCACGCAATAAATAATTTCAATAACATTTACCGTATACCTGCCCCACAGCAACTTTTCCGCAGCGCTCATAAAAGGAGCGCGCTGCCGACAAGGCGGCCTTGTAATAAAAATCGAAAATCGAGTAGTTAGGGGTTTTTCCCGGCCATAATCTTTTGGCACATTATTTTTGAGATCCTAAGGGACCATTTAAAATAAAAATAAAAAAATCGATTTTTCGAAAGTCCTAGAGTGGCCTAACCCCTTAAATCGAATAATGGCGCAACCCTTCAACGAGCCCGATTATTGCATTTCTCTTCATCGTTTGCTATCGACTCCACTCTTTTTGCCGCGGATTCCAGCTTTGCGCAGGTCGATCGTTACTCGGTATTACTGGTTTTTAATCTAGTTTCGTTTTTCATTGCATTTCTCTCTCTTTCTCTCTGTTACGCGGAGCGTTCGTCGAGTGAGCCGTAAAGCGAGTTGCGGATCGAGCGATAAATTCCTGCCTCTTCCTTTCCGACGTGTAAGAGTCGGACGAATAGTATGGTCGGTGTTCGCGCGAGCGTGTACGCTCTATTATCCGGCAAGCGATCGCACTCCGCGAGTGGTCATGCGTCTTTCAGCATGACGATGGCCGACTGCGAACGTCGGCGGTTACTATCTTTTCGTAGGTGCGCGGTCGACATGCGTACTGCCCGCCTCATTTGCATTCGCACACGTGACCTCGACCACGCCGAGCGCGGCGCATATTTAGTGCACTTCACGCGTAATTTCAACGACTGCTCATTCGCAACGCGTAGCGCCGTACTTTATTTCTCGCCGCGTCCGCTCGCAGAGTTATTGTTTTTCGGGGGGAGATATTCAGAATTTTATCGCTCCGGCCGTTAATTATTCAGCGGGTGCGAACTGTGAGTCGAACGTGAGTCCTTCGGAACATGGGGTGCGGAAAATTGGAGGCCGGCGAAAGGATTCAAGGGATCGATATATATATATATATATAAAGTCAATGGGGTCTGTACATTATCGACTTTGACGCGTATAGGTACCTTTTTCCCCTAGATTCTTTCTCGCCCTTTCAGGGACGCGATAAAACACTTTCCACCGACACTTTCCCTCGATTGTTCCCGGGTCCATCCATCTCTCGAGAGTCAGAGTCTCTTCTCACTGATACCTGTTACGTAGCCACAATTCTCAACGTCCAATTCTTTCTCTCTCTCCGATTCTTTCTCTTCCTTGACTCATCGTCCAGAAGGAGTCGGACTCCGCTCGATCGCTTTGAATTCGCAGCGGAAAATGTCTCTCGAGTGGCATCCGGACGATAACGATCGATTCGATGCTAGCGACTCGCAACTTTTATCATTCCCCCTCCTTCTCTTCGTCTCTGGCAATCTGGATATACAGGTTACGCGATCCGCCTGTCCGGGAAAGACTGGCACGCACCGCGAGCAAAGCGTCGGAGAATCGTCGACCCGAACGAAATCTACAAAATCGTATAATTTAATCGAATAAGCAAATCGGGCACCGCGAATGCACAGCTCACCCTTTTACCGGGCGTTCTTCTAAATTGATCGCTGACCGTAAGCGTTCGCGGTCACATTTACATACCCCTCGCACACGCGCCCGATAAATCAGCGAGCAAATGGAATTCGCCCGCGTGGCCGCCTGTTATTGGCATCCGTAGTTTGCGCCGAGGGGATTAAAAATTGTCGGCCGCTAACGTACCCGGCCTAAAAGCAAACTCGCGGGACGCCTAAACAATTTCTGGTACGCTTCATGCAGGCGCGTATGCCATCGGGAGAAGCCTTGTAACGCGCTGTATCTCGCCTGGCAGTATCAATTTTTTGAGCTGTCAGTTCTTGCGTCAGCGCGTCAATCGATGAGTCGGTCGCTTCGATTGGCTAGCAATTTCCAGATGACGCCTCTGCTCGGTCACGTCCTCGTCAAGAATTTAGCCTTGCTGGGGACCAGAAGCGAAACGAACGGAGAAATGGCCTTTTCAAAAATACCGACCTGACTGTTGCTGTCCATTCAGCCATGATTCAAGTCCGAATGACTTTTCGCTAGCTGTCGTACGAATCTCGAGTCTGCGGAACCGTACGCGTCGCGCATTTTTATGCAGCGCGTCATTTTACGACTGTGTCTACGCTTTAAAGTGCTCTTACGTAATTCGCTACTCGCGCAGGTTCCCTAAAAAAAAAAACGGTGAGGAAGTGTAAACCCGGATCTATTACACAAACTCCACTCATCGTCCTTCGGTACGTGTTGTTATTCACCGATCGATGAAATTCGACTAGTAGAAATTACCGAGTCGCGAATCGCGCTGAACTCGATAAAGATAATCAATTTACGCCGTCAGCTTTCGTTCTCGTTCGCTCGTTGGATGACTCGTCCCGCGAACGTGATACAATGTCCAAGTATGAATCATTAAATAAACGTAGTCCGGTTAACCAAACGATTCTAGCTTCTTAATGTTCGCGATCTTGCCAGTCGACTCGATTGGAGCGCGTCGTTCATATCAATCGATACCTGCACGCCCCTTACACGTGCTCACCTGTACTCCGTACGTGCCTAAATTCGAAAGTGTCGGCCGACCATTCATAATGGCCCGGCGGGCCGATTTCGCATTCCTCGATTGGCGGACTCGGGAGCTATTAAAAAAAATCGGCACGGTATTTAGAAACATCGCGCGCCTTCTCGCTACGTGCGGTCTGCATACGAGTTGCCGTCTAATCCGGCCGCTTTTCCTTTCTTCGCCCGGCTCGCGAAACTTTCCATCCGACGATAGCGGCGAACCCGCCCCCATCCTAACTCTTTCACCCCTTCTTCCGGCCATTCGGCATTCTCTTTTCAACACTCCCCCCCGCGCTACCACCCCTCCGCTCGTTGCTCAACATTCGGCCGCTTTGTTTTCGTCCGACTCTCCTCCTGTGCCGGCCGCTTTACTATTGTCCAGGCACACCGACGGACGATACTTTTACGTGAGAGCCTCCGCGCGCGAAATCCCACCGATCTTTTATCAATTAAGCCGTTTCCATTCGTTCGAGCGGGCCCCGACTCGCACAGTCGCTGTTCCGATTCCCATTGTGCGAAGGGCGCTGGCCGGTCTTTTTGGAATTTCGAATTGTCAATTTTTCTTTTTCACCTGCCCAGGCGCTCTGTTCAGCGGATCAGAGCCGATCGGGGCGGATAGGCGAAGTTAAATGTTTATCGTCGGCGACTTCTGCGGGCTATCTTTTTAATTTATCTTCAATTCCCGGATATCATCCGTTCGACCGTTTTTCGTCCCTTTTCGTCCGTCGTCGGTCGCCTTTTTTCTCCCCTCGGCCGGTATTAATATTCCTCGTTAAGGGCCCAGCCGCGGTCTATTAATCTACCGCAAATATGCGCACGCTGCGACGGGGTCAAGTGGCAGCCCGAGCAATTTGGCCCGCAGCACTCTTCGTGCAGGTACCGCGAGAGGTCACGCGGAAAATGAACGCGTGATCGCCGCTTCAGAAGAAGCTCGATTAATTTCGGAAATTGGCGATCTATGGACCGTGCGCTTCCCCGTTGTCGTCTAAAGATATTGTCTAATGTGGTAGTCGGGCTTATTTTGCGCTGCTCGACACTTACCATTTGCATTTTTTCCGTCAGAGAGACGTTGGTTGGTCGAATGTTGCGTGCAAGAATGTTTTCTCCGCGAGGAAAGTTTCTAATCGTGTCTTCCTTCGTTCAACACGTTCTCTGCCGTGTCAGTCGCATGTGGATAATAATACAGGTGTTAGCATTACTATTACTTTACCGACCAGTCACAATGACTAATCTGACCCAATCTTAACAATGATTTTTTCCTCATGGAACATATTTATTTCCAATTTCAATTGTGTTTGCATTATTTGGACAGAATTTATTTTTTCAAATATTCTTTAGCACTCCGTTGAGATAGGTGAATGATTAATTGTTTTCCATTCTGTAAGAACAAACGCATTGACTTGTATTATTTCGGCGTGTCAAATGAAAACATGAATACTTATCCTGATGTCGAAACGCTTGGAAGGCTCTGCTCGCAATATTTTCGCCAGATATCTTCAATCGCAAAATTGCAAATTAGACTTATCCGCGTGATTGAAAAAAATCTAATCGACGTTTATCGCCTTTCTCCGCGATAGCGCGCGCACCATACCGTGCTCTCGATGCCGACAAAGGTGTCGCTCGTTCGCCAGTACTGTTTTGCAATTTGAATTTTAAATGGCAGCGTCGTATCGACGATCCGTGAAAACAGGGATTAAGATTCACCAGGGAAGTTTGCCACGAGTCGCGCGAAAACTTCCTAATGGCTCTTTCACAGACTTCGAGTAGTGCGCGAAAGGTGGGTTGGAGGGCAAGCGAGCGGGGCAGGGAAGGGGAAGGGGAGGTGGCGTTAGCGACGGCGTGTAGGTGCCGATAGATTTCACAAAGTTCCCACTTTGTCCCCGGAGTTCGGCTGTTTTTATTTTCCGCCCCGCAGTCTTTCACATCCCCCTCCATCCGGTAATTGCAAGAGAAATGATCGTCGCCGCGGCGTCTGGCGTCGTTCGAGAATAATCTACCCGTAGGGCCAGTTATTTATATGGCACAATAACGGCCATCCGTCTCGGTCCTCACCACGCCCGACGAGCCAGCTGCATGACGCGACATAAAAAAGACGCGCGCGCGCGCGCGCGGTGTGCAAGCGGAGGATTCAGTGAAACGAGCCTGAAATTCGGCTGACATTAACCGGCCGACCTTTCGGCGTCGCGGAAAAATTGCCTCTTGCGCCAGGTCGGGCTTCACACTCGTTACCCGCCACCGCAGTGGCGTCCCATAATTCTTAATGGAGAGCCTTAATTAATGTTGGATCGAGCTATCCTTAAATATCAAATTCCGTCGATCCGGTCGGGCGCAAAAATGATTTGCCTACTTCATCCGCTTCGCGTCTTCTGACGATAGTTGCGAATTCTCGTACCTTCGTTACGTAATGATCGCCATGTTTAGCGTTGGGATGAAAAGGTCTGGAGTCGGATGGCTCGATCGAGAATCGGGGTCTGAATCGATAGTTGGGTTCCTGAGCTCCGATGCAATCTCGCATCCTCATGCGAGAAACTGCTTCGGCCGGCGAAAGGTGGCCGACAGGTGTCGCGCGCGGCGTGTTTGCCAACTTCTAATGTCAGAGGGACGTCTCGCGTAGCCGGGGCACGGCATTGCAAGGTCGTCCGGCCGCAAGAAGCCGACACCGGAGAAAATACCTGCTCGGCGAGTCGGGTTTGCCCGCGTATAAATCGCACTGGCCGCCGCCGTCGTCGTCGTCGTCGACTTCCAGCGTACGGAATGATGTCAGGCCGAGACAAATCTCTTGCGCAATCGCGCGATATCTCTGACTGGCGATCTAAACGATGTAAATCACATCGGCGCTCAGAGGCACCAGATGAGATCGGCAGGGAAGGAGGAGAGGATCACGAGGCTTTTCCACTAAAGATAGCTCGTTACTTGCCGTGACTGAACTCCTTGGAAATAAAACCGATGAATTTCACTTTCTACATATCCATTGTTTCTTATTCTATTCTATTATTTATGCTCAGGCTGGCGGTAAGTGTATTTGAGATAAGTGTAGCGGCGGCTCTCTTTGTCATTCTATTTTTTATTCAGAGCGTTGAACACGTTGGCATCCAACGAGCACGATTGTCTGACTATGCGCGGATGTAACCACTGCAGTCGCTCAGGACTCGCAATTCCCGCTGTCAGTCATCTAACGCGCCCTACTTCGCGAAACGTGCATAACCTTCAGTCCTGCATACTCGCCATACTTCACATCATTTCTTTCACGCCGACACGGGCATCGGACTATCCGCGAGCCGTCATTGTTGAATCACGCTCCTTCACGATCGGTCGAGTACTTTCCAGTGCCTTCAACAATCCCGATAAACTCGCTCTCCACTCGAGAGATAAGAGATCCATTCGTAGGAATCCGAGGAATTAACGTTCCAAATCGAGAAAGTCCATTATTCTCCGCGAAAAACTTGACTGGGATTTCACGCAAACCAATCTTACCCTTTCCACGCCCTCCTCTCACTCCGTCCGCGCAATTCGCTAACACTCAGCCTTCGCATTACGGATTGCCTGCGAATGTTCCGCCGTTCGCGCGACATTCGACGTCATCCGCCGTTTATTTCATCCGCGTCATTTCGTTATCGGGCGCGCGTTACGCCTCCGTGAAAAGTTATCCCGCGCAATGATACAACATAACTTTGCCGTCTGGCAAATGCAGCCGCTTACCGTCGGGGCCATTACGATTCCTGCCTTCTGTTTTTGAACGTTCTACATCGCGGAACACGGGCACGACGCCGATTGTATACCATTGGCAGCTCTCTTCTGCTAGGTGGATCTCTCTTTCTCTCTCTCTCTCTCTCTCACTCTTTTTCTCTCTTTTTCTCTCTTTCTTTCTCTTTCTCCCGTCGTCCGTGTCTGCGAGTGGGCTGGCTGGATCAGGATCGTTATTTACGGACGACTCCACTTTACGGATGACTTACGACTGCCACGGTCGAGCGCTTCTCATTGTCGATGGATCTGCGCGAAAGAAACATCGTCGGCTACCATCTCCTCGCGGGCTCCGACTCCTGCCGATATCCGCGTCTCGCCGATTATCCGCCCTGGAAAAGGTCCATTCAGCGCTTAAAGCGAGTTTCAGCTGGATCTCGCTCGGAGTTGTTTCGCTCCGCGCGATCACGATAAACGTTTCCTCGGCATTAGTGCCGGCCAACGGAACTGTCGTTTTCGACGAATTCTCCTGTTATCCGTACCTAACGGTAATCCCCAATTAGTCATGCGACAAAGTGTTAGAAACGCGGCTCGATGCGTAGCAGATCCGCTTCAGTCGAAACGCTCGGCTGGCGAACAGTGCATTTTTCTAGAAATTAGCAATTTTTTTCTCCCACCGTCCACACTCTTTACACGTCTGACATTTGCATTATGACATTTTCCGTGCTTATCGCGCGACGTGTACAGGTGGAGAGTCACGCCAGCCACGTAGGACGCGAACGTTTGATGCTTGAAAAATCTCGAGCTTCCGCTCTCGTTGGCGAGGTCAGGCCGAGTGGCCGATGGGGGATAAATGAAAATCCTTAACTTACGGACACCGTTCACGCTTTATGGATGATTTACGGCGTTCACGGATGAGCGGCACTCCGCGCTCGCAGAAAGATTACAAAGCGATATCGACGCCAGGACACCATCCTGGCGACCGTCGAAAGGACGATCGTTTAACTCTGCGAAGGGAAGAGCCAAGTCGAAAGTCTCCACCCACCGACTTACCGACCGACGGATCAATATTTTCGTTCCAGTTATTGTTACCACCGCCTATACTACGTTCCCGCCCTCCGCATTCTGATTACCACATTTAAAATGGCTCGCAGCAGAGAGGAAAATGAGAGAAATTCTTGCCTAAACGGTCGATGCGATTCTCGATACCTGCTTAATTCATTATTCTGCCTCTCAGTTTCTCATTCATTCGATCCACCGCAATCCCTTCGTCCCCTTGACATTCGTGTCCCACTTAAGTCCCTTGAAAACAGCGGGACGAACAGTGCCGTCGCCGGATGCCGCGAATGAAATCGATTTCACGTGGAAAGAATTCGCGTCCGCGAAGGTGGAGGGATGGGAGGGTGTACGACCGTAGCGTGTAGCCAATAATTTGGCGCACGCCTCGCTTGCCGCGGAGATATGCGGCTCTAAGAGTCGCGGTCGCTTCGATTCGAGGCGAAATAGCGCGAGCCAGTTTAGAAAGTAGCATCGACACGTAAATACGAATTATCCACCGATGCGTCACGCAGCTCTTATTACCGCGATCCGCGGCGCGGGACGCACAGGTTGCCCGAACGGTTGCCTGAATGGTTGCTTAAATGGTTGCCTGAATGGTTGCCCGAACGGTTGCCCGAATGGTTGCCCGAACGGTTGCCCGAATGGTTGCCCGAACGGTTGTCCGAACAGTTGCCCGAACAGCGATCCGAACGGTGGCCCGATCGTTTATCGGCCGCTGTCGGGAGAAGCGGACACTCCCGGCGCGGGAGATCAGGTTAATGTCACCTTTTAAGGCTCTTTTCGTCATTCCACTGCCGACGAGAGCACGCCCACCTCCGATCGCCGTACGTTCGAACGATTCCTGCCTACCCGCGCCTCAATCCTCGACATCGCCATACTCGGACATCGGAGCGACCAGCTGACTTTGCCCGATCCGTTATCGATCCGGCATCGATCCGGCATTGAACGGGGGGGCCCAAGCCGGCTTTTCTACCGTTCCTCTTTTTCCATTTGCTCCCCCCCTCCTGTCGAGCGGCTCGCCACTGTGCGTTATCGTTATCTCGAACCGACGAACGGGTCGCTTTTTTCGCTGTCGGTCCTGATATCCGGGTCCGATGTGGGCGAGTTGGCGGTGATCAGTGATGGGTCGGGAGGATGATGTATGTAGGTTGGCAGAGATGAAAATGGGAAAATGTATCGTTTGGCGTGTGGGAAGAAAGTGGTACGTTGTGCGAGGAGCGCGAACCGAGCTGTGATTGATACTTTACTTTCGATTGGAGCTGGATGTGAAACGTGGGGGAGGGGAGAAGACTGTGGGGGAAGGGAGTCTCGAGTTCCTCGAGCGAAGGCCTGCGAAGTGAATCGTTCGCGAGTCATATTGCGATAAGGTTTATGTGTTTACGGATTCGTCGACCTTTGACAAGCCATTCTCCTTGTCCAATAAACTGCATCGCTTAATCCGCACGAAACTAAACCGTAGAGAGATAAGGATTCGTCTGGCTGCTAGATAAGCGACGAATTCGAGACTGATAAGCCTATCGTTGATTCACATAGGTATATGAGTATCGAGTACACTCGCTATTGAAACTAGAGTTCTCGGAAACGTACGGACGATGCGAATAAAAAGAATGTCCCACTTTTCCGCCTATTTGCATTTGACCGCAGAGTACGTAATATGTTGTGCATTCCGCTGCGGAGAGTCAACAGACGCGCGGTCGAAGATGACTCTGATCGCGAGATTTAACGTCGGTAAATAACACGGTTCGCGACGAAATGCAGGAAGTTACCAACATAATGAGTCCGCGGTAATAAGGTAGTCACCGGTAAGTGCTGTGTGCACAAGGGGCAGCACGTCATTTTGACCGAGGCGAAGTGTACCTCGAATACCAGTCCATCGTAATTAGTATGTTTCATCCTGGAACCACTATCCTTTACCGATCGTCCTCCTCCCGGAGAATTCGCCCGCGAGCACAGGACTCTTTGTTCCGCGCCAGGCCTGCCAGCAGTTCACTTCGCGCAACGCTCGCCGAGAAAGAAATCATTTTCGAATTGTCAATCTTCTCTCACCTTGGCAAAAGCGCTTCTTACGGGCTCGCCTTTGCCATTAACGACCGCGCGCCCGAGACACGAATTACCGACAGTCCATCGGTCGAAGGAGGAATTTTTGCAATTTCGCGCCGGACGATTTGCATTGCAAAGCGCGTACGGGCACTCGAAGTCGCTAAGTTATGCGATCCACCTGGCGTAAGTTAAGCGCGCGAGCGGAATTGAAGAGCAGTGGGGCAAGGACTAGTTCGAGCAAAGTTGCGCGGGGAGTGCGATTTGCCGAGCGGAAGCACGAAGTATCGGCCTGCCGAAGACATTGGAGCTGCCTCTGCTGGCCTCAGCTCCCAGTCGCCGACACTGGTAGACGTACGACAAGCCCGTAAGAGGATAGCGTGCCAGAGGCTGAGGCGAATGAGTGAAACCTTATCGAGGCCGAAAGTGGGAATAGCTGCGAGCGAGTTGAGTTGAGGAAGCTCGCGGAAAGAATGACCGAAGAGTAGCCAAAGAGTGACCGGAGTGGCAAGAGTGGCCAAAAAGGTACACTACAGTCTCTGTAAAGTAAAACATTCGGCCCATCGTCTGAAGAGAAGAGGAGATCACAGAAGAGGAGAGGAGAGGAGAGGGACGATTAAGCTGTTGAGCGCATTTTCTCGCAATCAGGTTCCGCTAGCCGGCAGAAAAATCGTCGCGACCGCGGAGCCATACTTTCTTGCGGCGCTATAATGGCCGCGCTGGCTTTTTGCGCGACGACCACCGCCCCAGTGCCTGGAGGCAGATCCGTCTAAGCTGGAACGCGATCGCAGGCCGCAAAACACTTCGCTCGCGGTGCGTGTCCACGATCGGGAGTCGGTAAGACGTGCAGCGGCGCGAGTACAAGTGTCTTACCCCACTCGAGCGACTATACCTCTCTCTCTCACACTCTACGTCTCCCTCGCGCTCGCTCTTTGTCACCACTTGACGAGCGACAAACGGGAGTGCGAAGAGCGAGGTTGTCGAAGGTGTGCAACTATCCGCGGAGCTGGCTGGAAGCGGTGTGAGAACCGCCAGGAAGGAGCGAGTGGAAGACTGCGGGAGTGCGAGTCGTCGAGCGAGACGGACGAAGCGTGAGAGAGAGAGAGAGCTAGAGCGAGAGACAGAGAGAGTGAGAGAGGGGTCCGTAGAGCGGAGAAGGGACTCGCGGTGTGCCTCCTCGAGTAAGTCAGTCACACACTCAGGCATGTTCCAACGAGACGTTCGCTCGTTACTACGAGGATCGCGGTGGCGCCTCAGGATCGGCGAACTGAGCGGGCGAGCATTCGCGCGAGTATCGGTCGTACGATTCGACTCATCGGCGAAGAGCGTGCGCGCGCGCGCGGCCTCCTAAGAGACGGAAACGCACGATCATCGCGCTCCACTTTGCGAAGCGATCGGTGGGCGATCGACGGATCGAGGGTCGCGATCGATCGAAAGTGACGGAATGCGAGCAGTGAAACGTCGCGGGTGAAATCATCGGATCGGTGGAATTCTGAGCTCACCTTCGGCGGCCGGCGTCGGTAAAGTGTCCGAGTGAAGGTGCCGCGTCGCGTGTGTCGTGCTCCGGACGCGTGTGCTGTGCGCGTCCGTGTGTTTTTCGCTCCTCCGCACTTGTGCCGTTCACGCTAGGGGATATCACGGTCGCCGCCGCGGCGGCGATTGCATACGTCGCGAGTGAGGAGTGCATTGTAGTAAAGCAATACCCGCGCGCCCGTAGGAATGCAACGGGCCAGTAACCGCCAAGGTGGATCGCGTGTGCCCAGTGCGGTGTTGTCTCGTTGGTGCTAAAGAGAAAGCCGCTGCCGCCGACTGTGTGTAATGAGTGCCGAGTTTTTAAGCGACCACGCGAGCGCGACCGATGCTTCTGTAGGTACGAAAGGGTACGCTCGCCGGCTTTTTCCACTCTTTCCTGTCAATTTCACCTGTCCTCGCACGATTTACGTTTCACCTCGCGTTGCACCTCCGTCTCTCTGTCTTTCATTCCCGAGCCATTTTCCTTTTCATCGGTCACCTCCATACGCGATCTTAATCCTTGCCGTTCCCGTTTCGTTCGCGATCAATTATCGTGGCGCGAGCTCGATAATTGCGCGACCTTTAAACGTTGGCGCGCCTCTCGGCAACTTATCTTCCACTAAACGATTAAATTTACACGCTGACGCAATCCGCGCCGATGTCGCGGCCGCTCGAATAAGGCAGTTTGTTTTGAGTCGCGTTCCGCCGCGTCGGCCGTCTCAACGCGCGCAGAACGCACGCGCGACTCCTATGCAAATGCGTAGGAGGGAAACAACAGACACGAAGTGCAGGGTGTGCGGAGGGGGGGAGGGACAGAGTCGGACTCGGCCACGCTCGACACGTGACACCCGCGAGGCTCGGGTCGCGATTGACACGAGGTACGCTTTCGATTCGCGCGCCACCGGACGAAATCGAGAATCGAAACCGTACACGGCGCGCACACTTTTTCCGCGAGACTGTTTGCATTCCCGACTCTGCGCCCCGGGAATTCGCTCGGCGAGAATTTCACACGCCGACGATCGTCCCTCCCTCTTTCCCTCTCGTCCAGATCGGCGCGTATCTCGCCTCCTCGCGTCCCTCTCCTCAAAAAGCGCAAGCTTACTCGTCTAGAATCGATCGGAATAGTCTACGATCGACTTATTGTTAGATCTGCGTATATCGCTCGTCGCTTGCGATCTCTCACGTAAACTCGCCAATCTTCTATCTTCGTCCCTCCTGTCTCTCTCTATCTTCTTCTCTCTCTTCTCTCTGTATCTCCACATTCGTCTTGTCTCACACTCTCCCTTCACTCACTCACTTACTCACTCACTTAATCGTTCCCTCTCCGCAGTCGAAGGTCAAGACACGAGATCGTGATCCGAAGCGATCGCGAGCTGGAGAACCGGATACTTCGCGTGGATCGAAGTACTCTTCGTATCTCCGAAAATCGAGAGGCCAGTCGGACGGTGCGTTGAGCATGCGGCTCGCATCGTCGTAGAGAAAGAGAGAGAGAGAGAGAGGTGGAGAGCGCGTGTGCGGCCGGTACGTGCTCCGATACGTGGTGGGCTGGTACGTGCGCCGGAGCCGGACGATGCGCGAATGTCCGTCGCATGACTGGCCGAGGAAGCGCATGACGCAACGAGATTATACGTGCTCGCCGAGTGCCAGGTGATATGGGAGCTGGCGACATGAATCGAGACATACCCAGCAGCACTCTCGCGACCTTGAGGGGCATCCTGGTGAGCTCCCTGTCCAGGGAGAACCTCGGACCCCATGATCTGCCCATTCAGGAACACATCAGGCACCGAACGCCTAGGAAAGTGCACTTTCACGAAGGTACATCTTGTCCGCAATATTATAATGGATGTACGTCGTCGCGAACCAGTGATTCGTTGAACCCTGCCAATTATATTCGATTTTTTGTCTTTTCATTCTACCTGCCCGCCGACCGATTCTACCGTGCCGACCCGAGTCGCATTTTTCCCCGCTCTTTTTATTACCCAGCTTTCTATGCGAATCCCCTTAAAGTGAATATCCGACGTTACTTTTACTTTTAAGCCGCCGTTTCCGTGAGACGACACTGTGCACGGCTCTCCTAGGCAACCTGGGGGAGATCGAAATAGATACGGTTAAGACCGTCTTTAGTTCGTAATTAGTCTCTATTAATTTCTTCGTCCCGTAATTGTCGGCTACGTACGGTCGGCGGGGAGCGGTTGTGTGAGTGGACGGAGTATGCTGGTGTGCCTCTAAACACACGCATCTCGACGTCCGATCACGATCGGATGATGATTTAAATATAAACGGAGGAAGCGGCGCGCCTGATGGCTGATGAGATTGATGATTGGCGTGTCGGAAGAGGCCCCCGACGTGCATTCTGCGAACGCGCACTCTCTCCGTCTCTGTCTCTCTCCCTCTTTTTTTCCACTCCTCACTTTCCCGTCGTCCTCATCTCCCTTTCTTCCCTTGCCTGTCCAAAGCCTTGCCTCCTGTGCCTCGCGCGTTTCTCCCACACTCTCCCATTTCTTCCCCCCCGACCCTCGCCGAGTAGAATCGACCCGTTAATAAACCGCCCAACCAATCCTTACCTCTCTGTAATCATTCGCGAATCAGAGTGGATAATCATAGTTTCGTTGCGGGCACTATCGATCGTCGCTGATCAGTTTCAATTTACTTTGACAGCGACTGGTCGCTTGGATAGCGATAGCTAAGCGAGAGGGAGAGAGGGGGGGGGGGGGCGGAGGAGGACTGTGTCTTCTCCATACACTTATGAGCACCGAAGATAGAGAAGAAGTCAGAGGCTAGTCGACCCGCAGACGTAAGAGTACGCCAGTGCAAATTGTACGACGTTTAGGAGAGCGCGTGCGCGCGCGCGCGCCCTGCTGCTGCTGCTGGCTCGTAATAGGCTTACTCAATGGGCGGATAAGACGAGGCGATTTCGTGTAATTCAACGGTCCGTTCGACGTTAACCGGATACTACATTAACGGGAGCACGTCTGATTCGGGAGAAGCCGGGGAGCTTCTGCTAATGTTGGTTTAATGCTTCAATAATTGAATAGCCTGTCGATTTCTGTCTTCCCCCCCCCCCCCTACCCCCCTCTCTGCCCGGCAGATTACATCGGTCCACCCAGGGAAGAGTGCATACGCGGACCGTCGTTCGCACGAGACCAGTTGAGCCAAGTTAAGCCAAGTTGGGAGAAGTTGTGCAAGTTTCGTCTTACGCGCATGCGCATACCTTCCTCGATCGAAGCTCGTTAGATGTACTCATCGTTCGACCTGTCGTTTCGACACGATCGATGATAATCGACCGTTGCAGCTAATGTTTTTCCTTACGCACAGAAAAGTCGGGATGCGAGTTTCCGCGTTTCTTGTCGCGTCTATTTCCTTCCACGCCTCGAAGGTTCCGAGGCTATGGATTAATTGCGCCACAGTGCTCTCTTGGCTGCTAATTTTTTTTCTGCGCATCGCCAGTCGCGTCGGCGGAGAGCAGAAAAAAATGCCTAGAATTGTTGGGCGATGTGTTGATCTTGCTAAGAATATACGTAGGCCTCGCGTGCGTCACCTGTTAGCGGCTCTTTCGTATTCATTACATCCTCATTTGCAACTCGACTCGCGTATGCGACCGCCGTCAACTGGAATTCTTGCCGTGGCGGTACAATTATAATCACAAAAACAGTATTCAGCGCCGAATGCCTTTACAATTTTCATCCGTCCCTTCGGATGAGGCGGCTCTCGATACGCGTCCGCTCACTTTTATTTTATCCCGTTGGCCAGCTGCGTAAAAGTAATGCCGAACGACGCGGCGTAATAAATGATTTCTCAACACCTGGGCGTAGCTGTCGTTAACCTGAGTGTTAAGCAATTAGGAGAATTGGCCGTCACCCGATAGAAGCGACCTAAATTTCTTCACCCGACCGCTGAAAGTAATTCACGTCGCTTTTTCCACTGCGTCGGAGCGCGGATATCGTGTAGCTCGCCAATGCCGGCGTAGAGCGAGAAGTTGAAGGAGCGAGAGCGAGAGAGAGGGGCAAAGAGCGAGAGAGAGAGAGAGAGAGAGAGAGCAAGAGCGATATAGGGAACGTTCCCTGCGCGAAAACGTTTTACGCGCCTAACGTAGTTAGGTCTTTCAACCGTACGACGCGTACATGCTTCACCGCTCTGGCATCCGTCCGACTCCGGAGCAACATTCATATCAATTTAGCGCGCGCCTCCGCTTCGTTTACCCCAACGACGCGCCCGGAATTTTAGGCCAATTCCGCGTCCGAACGTCGAACGGCGAAGCGCCGGTCTTCGCTGCAATGATTAACGACAGCCTCCGCCTTTCCGGTCGCTACTCCTTCGAGCTCCCGCCGATCGACGAGCGGATAAAATGACGGACACCCATTATTCGATGCGCGCGCGCTACCGTTTAATTCCAACTACCATTTTGCGTCCGTTCGTGGAAACGATCGTCGCCGTTCCCCTTTTCAAAGCTCGCGGCCGCCTCGACGACGCAATTACCGCGTATACGGTGCGTTAACTCGACAGTCGCCGAGTTCTATTCCGTGACTAATAGATCCGTTGATGTCACGCGCTGAAAAGTGGCTCTCTCTCTCTCACTCTCTCACTCAAATGCGTTTAACGTCTCGCGCTGCTCTCCCGCGCGAGCCTTGAGAAACTGGCATACGTTTTGCCAGCCAGCGAGGCTCAGGGACGTCTGGAAAGTTTTCGATCGGAATGTCAATACCTCGCTGATCGAACGCCGAAGTCTTGCCTCCTCGTCCGCCTCCTCCTCGTGAGATCGTAAACTGTGGCGCCAGTTTTCGTAATCGTCCGTGGCGCGTTTCAATTTTCAAACCGGAGCTCGTCGCAAACAGAACTGCCGAACCTCGTTGCATTCCGACACGTTCCGCGTTAGGTCGGTTACGATTCTCGCCAGGTTGAGCGAAAGAAAAATCCATCTTCCGCTCTCTCGTCATATCTATACTAGAAGAGCTCGCTGTAAAACGTAAACCGTAATCTTGAAATGGCCGGGCGTCACACGTATTTTTTTTCCATGAATCAGTAAGCGAGCCCTGGGAATAGCGCAGGGAAAAGGTGTGTCTGGGATTGACAGTCTAATCGAAAATTTCGTTCACGGCGCGCGATATCGTTCGATTAAAAATGCAACAGTTTTTTTCAGCCGGTCAAGCGGCCGATATAAATTCGGCGGCGGGGCTGCCTTTTGGGCCGCGTCTCGGCCTAAATAGCCATCGGGGGAGGTTGGGGGGGGGGGGTGAAGGTGATGGCCCTCGGGCAGTGTTCGCGCGAATTGGAAATCGGAAATGGAAAGTCTCGCCCTGGCGTGCCAGGGAGGCAGAGTCGAGGGATGCGGATCGCTGGAAGTGGCTCGTGTCGGAGGACGAGCATTCGAGGGCTGATTGGGGTTGGTCCGGGGGTTGGTTGCAGGGCTTGGCTACAGGGGTGGTCGGGGCGTGAGGCGAGCGAAGCCAGGTGACATCATCGTGTCGAACGCGGGCCAATCGTTGCGGGGGGGACCTTTCACGAAGATGGGACGACGGCGGAATCGCGCGTGAATGAGAACGATAGGATCATTAATTGGGGCGTGGATTGATTTATCCCGTAATTAACAATCACCGCCCCCGCCGGGTGCCGACGAGGAGACGCCGTAACAGGCTCGAATGCATGCGCTCGATCCTCCACCCCAGCTGGCTGGCTTCTCTTTCTCCGTATTTCCCATCAGCCATCGGCACTCTCCTCGAACGTCCTCACTCACGAGAATGACGCCCTCTATCCCACCGACGACTTCTCGAATGTATATTTCGGATGTTCTCTTTTTCGAGGAAAGGTCATTGCGATAATCGATTAATGTCAGACGCTCGCCTGCACCGGCCGAAGGCGTAATAATCGGCCCGACGAGGGAGAAATAATTTACTTTGTCCTGTTTCCCCCCTCGGGTACCTTTTGAAGCGTCCCTGCTCCTCGATAACCTTTGCGCGCTCGGCGTCGTTCATAGCGGAGCGTGCCAGTGGCCGCCTGGCTGCACGTTCCGATAAAATAAAAAGGCCATCGAAACGAATGGTGACGTCATTCGTCGATTGCAGCGAGTGATGTCATCCGTGCGAAGGGGCAAATCGCGATACGATAGGTTCGATGACGCAGAGGGGAAGCGTGAGGTCATCGTCACTGGTTCGATCACGAACGTGTTCCGACCTTCTCTATACCCACCGACGGTCCGTGTCATAAGAGTCCGGTTACGGAGAATGAACAGCGATCGTTCGCCTTTTTTTTCGGCGATCAGCGTCGCGGAGGCCTTTTCCTCATTTAAATTAGCATGTTGGCTCGGCATAGTTGAATACGAAATTTCGAGCCTCGCCGTCGATTCATTAACGCACGTCCGGTCCGTTTCGATCGGCCAGGCTCGTACGTCTTCATCTGCATTGCGCCAAAGCGTATGAAACTGGCTGCTTGGCTCTGGCGTACGTGTGTGCCATCGTCTGTGTCCGTGTCCGTCCGCGGCCGACTGGCGCACTCGTTACATAATCATCTCCGACATTCGCGGATCGACTAATAAACATAATTTTCTCTTCTCTGTTACAGGTGAGTACCCCACCATAAAGCGCCGTTACGCGCACCGACGGAGTAACCGCGGTACGTAGAACCTTACCGTCGTGCATGAGAAATTCGCGCCACGGCGAGAGGCCTTGATTGGCTCGGGGTGAGCAGATTAGAGCGACCGTCAAAGTTTCATTATTCCCGCGTTATCCTAAGCGATGCTTTACGCTCGATGCGAGCCACGCTTACCGTGCCATGAATCAGTCCAGTGACTTGTGCAAGAGTCGTAACGCAAGGAGAACGAAGCGTACGGAAGGATAATGGGACATTAACGTCTCTCCGCATGCCCGATACAGGGTTCGCGATCGTTTGTCGTGCGCGTTATCGGATTTGTCGGGCATTTATTTTAATCGGCGGCGCCTTATCGCCCGTCGCTTCACGGTAGAAGGAAGGAGGCGGAGAGAGAACGGACAATTGAGCGGAGGCCATTACGGTAGACGTTTTAATGCTATTAATGAGCAAGAAACGCCGCGCCTTCATGTTAATAATGTACGGAGAATTACACGGCCTGTAAGGAAATGAAGAGGAAGGCTGCGGGTAGAGGAGGGGCTGCCGAGCGAGAGTGAGACGGACTAGACTCTAATCGAGGATGCAAATAATCGAGAGTAAAGCACCGAGCACTCGAGGCCTCGTCGTTCCGCGTAGCCAACGATGCGCTTTAATTATTTCCACGGCGACGCCGTGTACCGCTCTTCGAAACAGTCGAGTTCGAAAGAAAGGGCACGCGTCCGCCCTTTTCATTAAGCGATGCACGCTTCGAGTACGATGCGGGACGAAAGTCAGCCTTCGCGACAGAAGGAAGGTGACGAAGGTGGGAATTGCGTTGGGATGAAAGAAGAGCCTCTTCGCCTGCTTGACACTCGCGAAGTGTCCTTCGGGAAGGGATGAGGGGGCTGTGCTAGTCGCGCAGGGTGAACAGGACGTGACGAGCAATTAATTTCGCGCTCGTCGAATTCTTGGACGTGTCTCCAGCTTACACGTATTCCGACTTTCCTGGATGGCTTCGAGCGTGGCCGTTAATGAGCAAGTCGACACTTCTTTCCTCGAATCCCGGACTGCTAAGTCGGCCAGCGTTTAGCGTCCGCGAATGTGTTAGCTGGTGCCTGTGATATCAGATCGCAGCTACGTGATCTTTCGGATACGGCCTCTACCACGTAAGCCATCTACGACAATGCGATCTTCCAGCCGGTCAGATAACCATCGAGTTTCGTAACTGTCCCACTTGCGGCGGAGTTCCGAAAAAGTGCTCGCTCGTTCGACGCGATTTTATCGCCGCTGTCGGGCCACTTGATAATGACCCGAGTGCAACAAAACTTGGAGGACTCCGCGCGGGAGAGAATGCTGGCAGCGTTTTGCCGAGCCACCTCAGGTTGAATTACTCCTCGATCGTGCCAATTCTGGGCCCCGTTCCCCATTCTTCGCGTAGAAGGTGATTTTTTCGTTCAACGGCAAAATTTGCAATTATGAACAATGGAATTCGCGAATTGGCGCGGGTCATGGAAAAACCTAATTTCGGGCCGCATTGTCGGGGCGGCATTATGCGATTGGGCTAAATTGATTTCGGGCAGAAACGAGAGATTCGGAATGCCTCGGTTCCGTTCGACGATGGCGCTGGAAAGAGGTTGAGGAGTCGGCGTTCCGAATGCATCTCGTATCGAGCTCTCTCTCTCTCTACAGCTTCCCAGGAAGAGCGCAACGTTTAATCGGGCCAATTCCATGACAAATGCCGCGGTACCGAGCCCGGCGGGCCTGTCGTAAAGCTAATGCGTGCGAAGCGAGCGCCGCCAAATTTATGATTCGACGTCGGCGAGAAGTCTTTGCACTGTAAATTTCGTCGTCGGACGACTCGTTAGGAAATTACGACGCGCCGAACGGCAAAGATTACGTACGCGTTCTTATCATTCTGCTTCGCAGTCCCTCACGGCCTCTCCGTCGGTCTCGCTTTAAATCTACCGTTATTACCCTATCTACTAACCTGTCGGGCAACTTTTTTCCTTACGCCTCGCAAACGCCGCACGGTTTAATTACCTCCTATTTTACGCACAATTTAACGGCGTGGGAACGTTTTGAAAGATTTTCCGTTTTGGTGAAAAAAAAAATGGAAAATACGTCGCGTGACGGTAATGGCCGTGCGAACGGTATAGGTATCGCTGACAGTGTCGAAGCTGTGTACATTTTTGCGACAGGTCAGTGTGTCGGGCTGACACTCTCGGCTCACGTGACGATTGAAATGGCGAGAATGCGCGCCGAGTTTCGCCGTGTTGGGTGGAACGAGGCGGGTGGATACTGAAGAATCGCGGAGTCGATTGACATAATGTCCGGGCAAAGTGCGTTTTGCACCGTTTCTCGGCTGACGGACGTGCCGGAGGTTGCGGTTGGCATGGTGATTGGCTTCCATCGCCGCGTATCGCTCAACACACGCAGCGGACACTCCATTCCTATGCGCCGGCCAGTCGAAATGCACATGTTATTAATTCGATAGATATGGATCAGAGCTGGGATTATATAATTCCGCTCTAACGTTTCGCGGTAAATACTGTTCGCCTCGCGCAGACGTACGATGCATATGCATGTTTCCATGAAAGCGGAGCCATGTTATTAACACGTTACCATCTGGAAATTTGATAATGCATCGTTAGAGACTGCAAAATAATATTTCCTACATTCTACTCGCCCGCTGTGATTTTCTGCGTGTTCGATCGTGTGTGTTTTCAAAATATCTAATCCTGCTCGAAGTAGGACTAGAGTACGATCTGCGTCCTGAAATACTGATACAGTGCCAAAACGATGACTAAGGTTCAAATTACACCATAAACTTCCATTAACGACGCGAAACGAAAGTAAGACGCGTCGCTCGTCCGAAGAAGCTTACTGCTCCCATTCCACAACGAGCTCCTAAAGTGCCAGCATCCAAATGACTCATGCGATTTTTGCTTGACGTTCACGATCCACGAACATTTCCCCCCGTGTATCCTTCGCGTCTCTCTCGTTCGAAATAGCACACATCCAGCATCTGCCATTGTTACGCATTGTCTCCCGACGACCGCCGGTCTGTCCACAATCGCTGTCGCCATTACAATTTTTATTACGCCGCATCTTCGGGCGCACGCCTCGCGTCGCAAGGGCGGATCCTTTTACGGGCGATTTGACTGTAGAAAGTAATTTCTCTGCCGGAAATTTATCCCTGATCTCTCCTACGCCGCTCGGCGCATCCCGATGAATAATTCATCGGTTGCCTCGACTGCATCTATGAATTCGCAAGACCCCCCCCCCCCCCCCCTCCCCCCTCTTGGCCGAACTCAGACTCGGGGACATGATATCGACGCGAGATTATCGCGGATCGCAGTTATTTCCTCGAGTTAATCGACGCCGACCTTCGTCCCAACGCGTAATAACTTCTAGCCCCGAACTGGTGCGAACGAGTCCGCGTCGACGAGTGCGATAGCCGATCGCGATAGCCGATCGCAGCGAAGGAAGGAAATCGCCCTCGATATTAACGACATCCTGATCGACGAGGCAATTTTTAATCACCCTCCACCTTCGTCTCGTATTTCACGCTGCTTCGTTAGTCGACTATGCCTTTGACGCTATCTCCCTGCTTGGCTTCTCGAGGCATTCGGAGAGTCGTTGGTGCAAATGCGCATCGGGAAGTGTCAAGAGTCTCGCGTTCGAAGGGCTTCCTCTCTAATTTGGTAGGCGACGGGACAGGCTGAGGATATTAATTCTGACAACGAGCATTCTCTCGCAATCGGCTGAAGAGGAGTACGTACGATATACGGAGCAAGTCGGAGTAACGGGTGAGAGAAAGAATGAGCCAGCGAGAAACTGAGAGAAAGAGAGAGAGAGAGAGAGAGAGAGAGAGAGGAAGAGACGTGCGGTGTATGGAGAAGGGGAGATTATCCTGGGTCTCTATTCAGGTCCCACGGAAACGATGATATTCGCAGTGGCGCACGATGGCCAACGGTGTAAGTTCACCTCGTGAGAATGGAAACGGGACGGGCCGATGCTTCGTTTATGCATCTTAATCCCCGCCATTGTTGGCGCCCTCGGGATTCGTGAATCGCGAACGAGGACACGGTATCTCATGAGCGCCGGTAGAGAAGAGACCTTTCCACCTTGAATCGAGATCCCGTAAACGGATCATACCGGATTATCCCAGGATAGTGTACGCGATCGGACAAATCGCTGATTTTTCATCCGGCCCGTTATCAAACGGGACCTCCTTCGGCGCGTTATACCTTCTCTGCCCGCCTCCTCGCCATCTCCCGAACGAGCGTACACAGCAGCGGAATGCACTGTGTAAGTGACACGGACACTTCTGGTCCCGAAGAAACGTACGTGGGAACAGTGATTAAGGCCGAACTCTTCTGCGGGTTGCCCGGCCTCGAGCCGGTGGGTAAATAATTAATTGCCCGCTCGCCTTGATGGATAAAAGGTATCTGATCGTAAAGGAGAAACTACCGACGTTACGGTTCGTTCTGCTTTTATACATTTCGCCCGTTTGTCTCGTTAGGGTTGTAATTAAGTTAATTGAACAGCGCTCCGAGATGCCGTGGACGAAGATGGTTGGCGAGGTGTTGAAAATCGGATTTGCTTCTCGTTAGATATCTCCATGGGACTGGGTTGCTCGTTAAGGTTACGGATGTGTGGGGATAATGCGTAACGATCGTTTGTTAAAGATGTAGGACTGAGTTGGGAAGGATAACGAAGGACGGTGCGATCGGAAACGGTGTCACGTTGAGTCAGGTTGATTCGCTGCCAGATCGCAAAATCTTCATCGCGGTCAGAGCGAAGAGGGGAACATTGTCGATGCTTTCCGACTGACGGATAAGTCCGCACGCCCCTCGCTCTCTTTCCCTATCCCTACATGTATGTACGTACATCCGACGAAACGTCCGCACTGGTCGGCGCCAGTTCATTTCCGGAGTCCAATGTGTGATGGAAACTTCGCTGTCTGAGGAACAAAGAGGGTGGCCATACATAAGGAGAGTAATCAAGGCTCGGTGCGCGCCTGATGCCCAGACATTTTTCGCCCTGAATCTCTTCTCTCTCTCTCTCTCTCTTCCTCTCGCTCTCTACCATTTTTCCATTCTCTCTGCACGGCCGGCTGGAATTTTTCCGCTCGCCGATGCGTTCCTGATTTCCCAAATGACTCCCTTCCCCGAATGATTAAAGGGAATCGAAAGGTGCGGCCGCGCTAATTACGGGAAGACGGATGATCGTTTCATTTTCCGATCCGTCCGCGATTATTTTCCAGCGGCCCAGTTCCATCGCTCGGCCATGGCCGAGCACGAAAGTTTCGTTGTTGAAAACGTTAATTGACACGCGGGAGGGGAAACTTTTTGAGCTGACGTAGGCGAGGCTCAGGTCGTAGGGGAATAGGTCGGCCGATATGTAACGTCGGTGTCGCGGGACCGAGCGCAGTTTCGAACGAGGATAGGAAGCGAAGGACGGAGGGAAGGAAGGTAGGAAGGTAGGAAGGAAGGTCCTGGTCTCGCCGCGAGAAGGAAAGAAATCGTAATTAATGATGGCCCCACCCGCGACGGAGACTTAATTCCCAATGGCCGACTCGCACGGATTGCTCGCGAGAAATTGCTTTTTGCAACTCCGCGCCAGCCGGGTCCTCGTTAGTATCATTTCCCAGACTCCTTCACTTAAGCTCCTCCAAATTAAATACCGAGAATTGACGCGTTCGCCTCTCTCGTTCCCCATATCGAAACTTCATCCTCCGCGTCTTCCATATTTACAGTCTCTGTCATCCGGCGCGTGTTTTTTCCCACTCGGAGAACAGAAAGGGTTACGACCCTTTTCCGAGCGCATAATCGCGCCAAATTATTCCAGAACGCGCCCAGCCATGCCAGTCTCTGCTCTGAGGGAGCGAGCTCTCGTCTTTTCCACAATGTTGCCCAACGAGGGAAGAATGCACTTTGTGGCACGCGCGCGCGCGCACGACAACGTAGCTTCTGGCAGCCGGTGGCCGAAAAGAATGGGCGAGAAATTTCGAACTTTCCTCCCCGTCGCTCGCCGAAGGGCGGCCACTTCCTTACGTGTTCCCGCAAGGTGTCGGCCGCGTGTTCCGGCTTCGAATCCAATTTGCCGAGAGCGCGCGCGCGCTTGTTTGGCAAAAGAGGCGGCATCTCGACGTGGAAGAATTTCCAGGCCTACGAGCTGTCGACGAACGATTTTGCGAAAGAGAGCCTCCGCGTCCTTTCGCATCCTTTCGCCTCGAGTCCTCGCCGAGTCCTTTTTTAGCCGCGAACTCGTAACTGCGGGACCTCGTTGGTCGGCTTCCAAGTGCGGTGGAAAAAGACGTCGGGACGACTCGGCCAGATTTAGTGGCGCTTCGTCGACGTATCCTCTCCTTTTTCTGCGAATTCCCCCCTTCTACGTTATCGCCGGCATGCATTTTCGGCTCACCCTCGGGACAGGGGGGACCTCCCGGAGCGAGTGCCGGCACTTATTAATGTGCCGAAAGCCCAAATTAATCTGCTCCAACTCCCAGAGTCCTCGGCCAGACGCCGACGTCGGAACGAGAAGCCGCACATTGTGCTTCCCGTTTTTCCACGGACTTCCCGCGGTAAACAGGAAAGTGTGTCGGGGATCGTCGCGTAAAATTGAGGAAAACAGATGTTTTATCGAGTTCTTGCGAACAGCGCGTCCGTACTTTAATGTCGCTCGATGCATCGCTCTGCTTCTTCATTTTAGCACGAGTCACTCTTTTTATTCAACCGTGACACTCAATGGCCTCAGTTTGAGTCCTAACTAACGTAATGAACAATGTCATTTTTTCTAAACATGGCTTATATAATCGTCAACGTAAGTGGCTCCAGTTGCATCGGTCGCGTTAGTTTCATTAACTTGAGAGAAGCTGACCTTACACTTGACCCATTCGCGTCTGCACATTGAAGGTGGCACGAGGTCAACCATCAACCCTCGGTCAGCGATCCGTCGAGGACGCGTATCAGAGAGGAAAAAGGGTTGACGTCGCCAGCACGGGCTTCTGCTGGCGTAACGCCCTGCGATAGGAAGCAAGCAAGTAGGCAAGCAAGCCAGCAAGCAGGCAAGCAAGCAAGCAAGCAAGTAGACACCTACCTGCCCTCGATAGCTTTCCGATTCCGCGGCATTCGTCGGAACCGTCACACGAAGACAGGAACAAAAGAAGCTGCGGCGTCGACATTATCTCGATCGAATAAAAATGCCGCAGTCCTCCCCCCACCCACCCATGCCCGACGACGCTCTTGACATAAATCTCAGCCATGATAAAGGGGAGTCTGACGGAAACGCGCGATACACGCCGGATCGTTAATACGCGACTTAGCCGGATGTACGGGCTGGATCCGATGGAGAACGAGGAGGAATGGAGGGTCGGAGAGTGGGAGGGGGGGATGAAGAGGAGGTGGCAGTCGGATTCGAAGAAAGTCCGGGGAACCGAGAAGCGAAACCGATCGTTTCCTCGTGCCGAAGGCAGCCTCGGTTAATCGGGCGCGCCCGAAAGTTTCGGAGATTAATTCCTCGGCAAGCGCCTCGACGTCTTTATTCGTCCTGCCCGCCGATTCGGAACTGATGTATGGCCCCGCATTAGCCAGTGGGGTGACCGCTTCCCGTTCGCGTAACTTTCTCAAGAGTAAACAGGCGCAAAAGCAAGTATTCCCGTAACGGCGGGTCACAAACGACAGGCGGTGCGTTCAACTTTTATGCGCTGGGCAAAAGATTTCGTGGCAGAGTGGGCCGGGCAAGGGCAATTTCTCCCTTCGGGAGGTCGATCGTTAGAGCCTCTAATACGGTGGAAAATCTGGAGAGAGCCAAAGCTCCGATCGCGATTCAGTTCCGCTCGGAGGCTGAGCTTTCCTCTTCCTCTCTCTCTCTCTCTCTCTCTCTCTCTCTCTCTCTCTCTCTCTCTCTCTCTCTCTCTCTCTCTCTCTCTCTATCCTCCGCGGCCCACGATCGCATCGAAGATCCTGCTTTGATATTTCTCTCCGTCCTTTCCGCGAACGTCGATTGGAACCTCCGCTCCCATGAAAGTTCAGGCGGAGATCAAAGGATCAAGGCGAGAATTCACCGCACCGCCGTTTAATCTGCGATGGAAGCCGCGCGTGAATCTTGACCACGCTTGTCAGCGATTAGGATGACGCGAGCGGCACTCTCATTTCACCTGACGCAATAATAATAGTAATAATAATTATCATTTGGTCTTTGGGGTTCACAGTTCGCAGGTCAAACGCGCTCTAGGTAATCCGGCCCTTTTGCCTTGGCTTTCCCATCTCCAGACATTGCTGGCATTCGGGACGTTTTCTAATCGCTATTAAAACAGACCGCTGAAAAGGGTTGGACCCTGGACGATGCCAATTTCGCACGGCTCAAAATCCCACCCTATTCAAGGTCGCGTTACGCCGCGTCGCAAAACTAACCCGCGCGCGGTCTATGGTCGAAAATTTACATTTTCGCGTAGGGTGTGCGTAATGCGGCCGGCATTACAATGGGGTTAACGTGCGCGTAGAAGCTTTGCGATGTCGTAACGCCTTTACAATGCTTCCGGGCTTTAACGTTGCACGTACAGTGTGTCTCGGAGATTAGCATTCTGCGACGTGGCTGCACAATCCATTTTTGCCGCGCGGCTGCCAGCCTCGCGAGTAGTATACTTTCGACGAGACGGCGTGGGTGGAAGAGAGGAGGAGACAAAGAGTGTGAGAGAGAGAGGGAGAGAGAGAATGGGGAGGCAGACGAGAGAAAAGAAGCAGATAGAGGACGCAGAGCTGCATTCCTGCCGACTTCCACGCCAGACAGGATCTAATATCGAACGGTGCCCGTGCTTTTACCGCGAATTCGTTTACCGACTCCCGGCATGATCCATCTCTCCTCCCCTCGTCCTCGCCCACCCCTCCCTCCTCCCTCAGGTCCTCCCTGTATAGACAGAATGCGGGGCCCCCCCGTCAATTTCATCAGCGCTCCGATAGCGGGCACTGCCGCGATTCCTGCTGCGTCCGCGAATATTTCGGTGCCGAAGCGTGCGTCGGATCAGTCTCGATGGATCTCGACGGATAGATCTCAACTGGATTTCGAATGCTAGCGAGCTTAAGGTCGTGTGAATTGTTTCGTTCTAGACGCGTTCTCGGAACAGTCGACTCTGCGTCGGATTCAATTCTTCGGTGTTACGCGCAGCGTAAGGTACCTGAAATTTGTCTAGGAATGGGAAAGTTTGCATTGTTAGCGTTGTTAGATATACTATTGAGGGAATCTTTATTCGGAACATTGAGTAATCAGTTTACTTTCCCTCTTTACGTTTCCCATCGCTCGTTGAAAGTGGGGAAACTGACAGGTATGGCGAAAGATTTCGTTCATTGCGTTTAGGGTTGGGAGTGGGGAGAAGGGCGAGAGAGGGGGACCATCTCATCGTCAAAATATTATTCTGGCCCTTTTCCAAGGGCCATGCGCCTTTCGGAATATATTTCTCATTCGTAATCAGAGATGTACGTCCGCGGGGAAACGATAAATCAGGCCGAACAGCGGGTAATAGACCTCGGTCGCCGACTCGCTCTCGGAAATAAATGAAACGGCAAGTCGTGCGAGCGGAAACTGACAGAGGCATCGATCCCGGAGGAGGTCGCGTTATTTGTGGTCAAAAGATACTAACTGTATCGCCGGAACGGACAAATTTACACTTTACACGGTCATTACCTCTTGCCGTTCTCAAATCTAATACTTCGATATCTCGGTTAAATACGCTGAAATTGACAATCATTTTTGAAACATCGTTCAAAGATGCCAACTTTGACATAAAAAGTGGATCAAAAAATAGATCGTGCAGATTAACTTAAAGTCGCCTGGTGCCAGCGTTACTAAATCTTGCCAGATAAAGCAGATATTTTATATATTCAGAAGGAATCGCTAGTGAAAAATCATGATCAGAGAGTAACAAGCTGTAATATAAGAAGCGAGGTAGGCAGAATAAAAAGTGCAGTGGTAGGATTTGGCCCATTCGGCAAGCGCAAGCGTCAGTACGTGCGTGTCAAATATTCGAATGTGCGATTGGCTCGCCGACAGCATTCACGCTGCCGCAAAAATTCCGCAATCCCGAAAAAAAAGAAGCGCGACAGACACGAACAGCCGCCACTGTCGTGAAACACGGTATCGATACGTGCGGGAGAATTATCGGGATAGAAGAGGGAAAGAGTCCGTGGAAAATGAGACGACCGCGAGTCGCGATAGTTGTGAGAAAAGTTCGCCACGCTTCCGACTTCCACGTTAGGCGAGCGCGCTCGGAGAATATGAAACTAATTAGAGGATCAGGCTAATGGGGTACCGGTAGGTAGACAGTAACGGTTACAGCGACGGTAAAAAACGTCAGTGGCCATATTCGCGCAGGAAACTTCTTTCCTCCCTATTTTTTTTAATAAGCGAAACGTAATCCGTCGGATTACAGTGGCACGGTTGCCAATATGGACGTTTGATCAATGCAAATGGCGAATCGATATCGTCGGACGGCGATATTAGCCAAACGAGATCTGGATTAGCGAGAGCGAAATTGTCCCTGTAACCTGATTGCCCTTATTACGGCCGGAAACGGTGGCGAAAAATTGCGTGCCGCAGATTGACGCACGGAATGCGCAAAGTACGCGGATCGAGTGCACCCAAATGAATTTGCATGGCCGTCAAGTATGATTTTACGATAATCGGACCCCGACGATGTCGTTCAGCTTTTATCGGTCGTCAGGCGCGGAGTCGTGATCGTCTTTAAGCTGTTTCTAAACTGAGGTGACACTTTTATCGTTTTGAATGCATGGCCCTCTCAATGTCTCACTTACCTACAGCTTGCGATCCTTTTTTCGTTATAAAGCCGAAATTTATCCATAATAATTAACCCTCGCTGCTTGCCCACTCCAGCCTCACTCGTCCGCCACTCAACATTTATGGACCTTCAATAAATCACGGACCGTACGACGTATCGTATCAAATTTCACCCTCGTTCGATTGAGATTTTCCGCCTTTTTAAAAAGTCATCCGGATCTTCCGGCCTCACAAACGTCTATTTTTCTCCCCCTCGCCCAACATCAGCTGTTTATAAGTCGTTGAAGCTCATCGACACGGCGAATCTTAAACATCTTTTATGGTGGCAATTTACGCCCGCAGGCCTCCATTCGGCGTTTGACGGGCGAAATTACTGGAAAGTGCGTGGTCGAGTGTCTTAGCGCCGGTCGATCCTCAGTCTGCGCATCCCGAAGATGGCCAAGGTTTTCTCGAAAACGGCCGCGGGGGGGTATCTTGATAAGCGCGCCTGGAACGCGGCTAGACACGCACATGAATACCAAGTCACGTCACTCACGAGAGCTATGTAGATTAGAGGAGAGCGCGTGAGAGATGCAAAGGAGATGAGACAGAGACGAGGATTGCCGAGGACGATGCGGGGGAGAGTAGACGATGAGACAGACCTGACCGAGGCCAGGAGGGAGGTGTCGGGGGGTGGGGGGGGGGGGAGGTACAAGAGATCCGAGGATCTATAGACGGGACGCAAATTCAGGCATTCGATGTCCACCCGATGGCACTACTGGGTTATGAGAGGTAGATCGTGCCGGGGTTACAAGCCGCGCGAATATATTTCGCGTTATGTAAATGAAGACCGGAGGGGGTGAAAGAGGAGGTTTGAGAGAGAGAGTCTGGGATGAGAGGATAGACGTTTGAAAGTCTCGCACGTATGTCGACAGAAGAAATGTCAAGCACGTACTCGACGTTTAATCGCATCTTACGCCCGCGACCCCATCAGCCTCGCTCGATTGCTTGTTTGACGAATGCGGATATACAGTCGAGACAGGTCTGTTTGTCGTGAGAACGCGATCGCTCGAGGGCTCGCTCGAAAATTCAGCGCATCAAGCCGGAGGGCGTCGAACGCGGAGGACTGTTACGTTCGGACCGGTTATCTCACCGATTCTCTCGCTTCCTCGTTCCATCCGTGCGAGAGACTTCTTTTGCGAAACGTCTCATTTGCATGAAAGGATCCGCCGCGAGCGCGGGAGAGAGTCCGGAATTTTTACGGCCACGCGCCCCGCAGTCGTTAGGCACTCGCGCCGGCTTCGCAGAGTGGATCCAGAGCGAGTCAGGGTCTCTGCATGCGTGATGACTATCGATTATCCCCGAGACTGTAAAAGCGAGAAAAGCGAAAGCGCGCGCGGAGGTGGGTCGAGTCAGTTCGAAACCCGATCCTTCGATTAGCCGCGGCTCCTCCGGCAGCGGATAGAATTTTCCAATTTTCGACGCTCTACTTCGCAATTCCTCAATACCCCGGCAGGTCTCCACTTTCTAGCTCGCGTGCGGAAAACTGAGTGTTCCGTGACCTATGGACAGTGTCCATCGGCCATTGTCATACGGCACGGTAATTGCGCCTCTGTCGTTCCGCTCGCGCATCGTTCATTGCACACTTTCCTGCCAATTTCTTTTCTTTTTCTCGAAACCGGGCAATACCCGTAACGAGGCTGTTTTCAGTCTGCCAACGATTCCTCGCGATATTCTCGACAGCCTCGTAAATCCGGGCCACCTACCGATATTCGTCATGATCCGGCCGAGGGTTGAGGAAGGGAGAAGAAGCGGGCGTGAAATATCTCAAGCAAAATTCTACGACGTCCTCAAGGTTATCGATCCTGGGCAAGTTCGGCGACGGGCAGAGGCCGAGGATTTAGAGGGACGAAGGTTTTGCCCACACGTGAAACGGGAAGAAGAGCCTCCCCACCCCTGCTTCCCTCTGCACGCACACATCTGCGTTCCGTACATTCACCGACAGGGCAGCCCTCCCGTCTTTTCAGCCGCGAGCCACTCTCCAACTCTGCAGGCACCTGCTCTCCTCGATCTTGATTGACGTTCGGTCGAGGCTCAAGGTCACCACCCGCGGCACGTGTTTTCCCCGCGAAAAATTCTCTAAACTACGCTGAGCCAGCTACGCTTCGCTTCGGCGAAAGTACCGCGGCGTGGGAGTGAATAATTGAACGGGTCAAATGGACTACGGGGAGCCGAGCGGCGAATGGGAATGAAGCTCATCGGGCTGGCGGAAGTACCGGCTATCAGGAGCAGTTTCTTCAATCGACACCTCTCTCGCCCTACCCCGGACTAAGAAGGTCTCCGGTGTGCGCCCTGTCTTCGAACGCGACGACCGAAATGTTAATCCGGCTCCAAAGTGAATTAGTCGAAGTGGAGACGGAAGGAACGTCGGAGCGAGAGAAAGAGAGAGGGAGAGAGAGAGAGAGAGAGAATCACTGACTAAAATTCCCGTCTGCCAGGCAAACGCGATTGTGTCACGAGTCGACTTCACCTGGCCCGACTCTGACGGACTTCAGCGACGGGAGTGAGCGAGGGCCTTTCATTAGCGCGGCTTAGCGCGAGACTCGGTCTCTCTTTTGACTCGGGTGGTTTTCGGGTAACTTCTTCCGTACCCTGAAACCGTTCGACCGGTCTTATCGTTCCTCTCCGATTCCGATCTCTGCGCCCGCGGAAGCGAATCGGTCGCATCGTGTGAAGATTACACTCCCCCGCGATCCACCCTTGTACCTCCGGGATTCTCGTTTGATCATCCCTAATTCCGCGATCCGCCGCTAATGCGCGGAAACATCGTGTAACGTATCCGGATTGGCGCGTACGGCTCTAACTCGTCGAAGGCGGCGAAGGGCGGCCGTGGGCGTAAGTATCGGGGCAAAGGTTCGTATGGGTCCGGTTGGGAAGGGGCGGAGAGGAGGGAGGAGGGTGTATTAGATGAGAAATAGCGGCGGTAGGCGACAGTGTAAGGAAGAAGGGTAAGCGGGCGGAGGAGGAGGAGGTGGGGAGGAAGATCAACGGTGGAATTAGACGGTGCGGCTAAGTGGAGGTGGCGGAATACACGGAGGTGCACGGAGGGTTGACCATTTCGGGAGGGTCGGCCAGGAGGTGGAGGAAGAGGAGAATGAGAGAGGGAGGAGATGGTGTTGGCGCACGGCTGATCGATGCAACAGCAGCGCCACCGAGGGAGAGTCGAAGGAGGCTGCGAGCGCCGAGGAGGAGGAGGGGGAGGAGGAAAGAGGTGGAGGAGGGTGGCAGAAGCGGCGGGAGGGTGCGCTGAGGTGGGAGATTCGAGGTAAAGGGCAGAGGGGGCTGAAGCGAACCCCTCTTCCTTCTACCATCCCTCCGTTCTCTCCCTCATCGGCTGTCCTCCCCTCCGCTCGACCTCCACCCCGCCAACCCCTCTCCGAGAGCCCTCACTCCGATACTACGCACGTACTAACCAAGCGGCGCACGTTGGACCCCACCGAGCCAACCCTCCACTGCGAATTTTCAGTCGGGGGGTTGCTTCGTTTCTCCCTCTCAGTTTCTCTCTCTTTCGCCTCTCTACCGTCCTCTCTATCTCTCTCTCTCTCTCTTCCTCGTGCGCGCACTCTCACCCCTTCGTTCCTCCCACACACACATACACACTCTCACTCTCTCCTCGTCGGACTCTCACTCGCGCGGTGTTTCTCTTTTTAACTCACCCGCTTCCACCCTCTATCTTTCTCTCCGGCAAGCTCAGTTCTCGCCTGGAGACCGTCCGGTGCACACAGGTGATCCGGGAAGTGCCGCGTACGTGCTGTCTTCGGGCCCCGGGTGTACCGTATGTGCCCGCTAGCCGGGATGACGTGCCGTACGTCGTGCTCCACGAGGGGAAGAAGCTATGCGACGAGCGGCTTCGTCGACGAGGTGCCATCGTCTGTCCGCATCATCCTACGCCGGAAACTTTCCTGGCCTCACACTTTATTTCCCTACCCTCGTCACTCTCCGTTTCCCTCTCCCTCTCCCTCACTCTCTATCACATTCTCTTCTCGCCTTCGCGACAGTCTCCCCTCGTGGGAGAGAGTTCTCTCCAGTGTCCTTTCTATTTGTGCATAATGGGAGAGCTTCTCAGCTCTCTTCCGGCCGATCGACGTTTGCCGCGTTATGCAGGCTCGTTTCAAAGGGATGGCGTGACGAAGTGTTTTGCGACGGAGGCTCGCGGGGGGACGAGGGAGAATTTTAATAGAGAGGAACGCCTGTCGCTCGCCGCTGGCCCCCGGTCGCAGCGCGTGACATTGAAAGTGGAAAAGGTATTCTCGGGCCGGAGGTGGGGGTGCAGGCGACGTTCCGAGGGTCGGAGGATGTAATGACATCCGTATGTAATTCGGTGGGATTTTCGGAATCTGAGGTTAAACGTGTCCGGAATGGTGGATGTGGATTATGTACGGTGGGGAGGCTTTTGATCCTGATGTTACGTCACGGATGAATTTTTTGGGAGCGTTGCTCAGTGTTGTACGTCCTTGCCGAGGCTGATATGGCTCGTTCGACACGTAGTTGCGGTATAATTCGCAATATTATCGCATTATGTAATGAAAAGTGCTCGCCGAAGCAGGGGAAAAGTGTGTTTACAGCAGTGCACTCCCTTCGACTCGTTCAGTGTACCTACCGACAGACCAAAAAATCACTGGTCACGTGGTCGCCCTCCAACACAAACGGTCAGCAGTTCTCCACCCCCTCTTCCCCTCCAAATTACGTGCCGACGACAAAAATACCCCGCTCCACTTTCGTAAGCGTAAATGCAGTTTGCGATCCGGCGAAAATTACGTCGCACCGCGACGCTGCACGAAATGGTTCACGTGACCGCAAGGTAACACGGAACGTTCCGTAATATTTCATCGGGACATAATTTTTACCGTCCATCCGAAGCACGCGTTGTCTGACGCAATCGGGCGACTCATATTCGTTGCCTTCAACGCTTAATCACGGAAAGCGACGCCTCGTCGCATTGCGATCGGAAGTTTATTTTTACTCTGACCCTCCTCCAAAATCCTTCCAATTCACGCTTCTCGCAAGTTCGTACGTAACATCGGTTCCTAAATGAAACAACAGGCATTCTCGTGTCAGACTTCGCTCACAGAATACACTGACGCGCTTCGTCGGTTTTCTCTCGCGTTGCTCGCGAAGTAACAAGGCAAATTAGTCGACTTTGCGGGAAATTGAACGCCTGCGGCGCGTCTAGGCGTCTCTATGCGTTTCTATGCACGCATATGCACGTCCGTGCGTGTCCGTGCACGCGACTCGATCCTTGTACTCGTTCTCTTCCGCGTCCGCGTCTTCTGCTTCTCCACGTGCTCTCCTCTCATCCTCGATCGGCGTGCAAACGTTCTCGCGAACGTTTCTCAGCGCGGCGCGAGTGCGTTCCCTTCTGAACCCGAAAGAGACTCTCCAATTAACCGGCGACCCTAAAAGTCTGCAGCCACTCGTTTCACATCTAGGCACGGAACGCCGTACCTCCGGCGAGCGAGAATGCGAGAGACAGCGAGCGGTCAACGAAGCGGACGACGGGAAGACATCAGAAAAGGGAGCACGGACGCGGAATATTAATGAAGTTAACGTACTTCATCGCTGCCGGGCGGAAATTAGCGCGCGGCGTGCGTTCGGATAGGCGAACAACAGTTTCGGACCGATGACGGGAGGTAATTTTAGTCGGTCCCGCCGAGGCATAACGAACCTCGGGTGGGCCGTTGCTCGCAATTTAGAAAAGTTGCCCCGGGTAAATATTTTCAACGCTCCCGTACTTCCGCGAATTTATCCCTCCCATTATTGCGAGGGCTGAATTCAATGCGAGATGGCTATACGAGATTGTCGGAGCGTACAGTTTACCGCGTAGGCTCCCGCCGTGTCAATTTGTACGAAACATCCAGCCGGCGTTATCGGCATGATTCTTCGGTTGGGGAAATTCGATGGGGAGGAATATTTCGAAGGTGGGTCGAGGTAGCTCTGGAAGGTGGAAATATCTCGTTAACGGTTTGAGCGGGGCAAAAATAAATCGGACGAGGTACGCGCGGCAGACTCCTGCACCCTTGTGTCCACGCCCGAGAGAGTCGTCGGGATCCTATTCGCGTCTCGAACGTCAGAAGCACCGCGTCGCCGGACCCATTGTCTTTCATTTCTAAGCCTGACAGAAGCTCGATGATTCATTTGCTCCTCCGGCTCAAGGCCGACGTGTCACGTTCTTCGTTTTCTCACTCGCGAACGCGGCTCTAGCGACGATTTTTCTCTCCTTTTTTTGTTTTTGAGTAGAAGAGTGGCACGGTCGCGCACGTTCTACCTACCTACCTACCTACCTACCTACCTACCTAGCTACCTACTTACCTTTTAACGGATATTGCGCGACTGACTCGACTGACGCGAGCCCAACAGCCGTACAGCCGTCGGACGCGCATTGTGTGCATGCTCAATCAGATTAGCGAAATTGCTTCGAGTCCCTTTCGACCGGCGCGCTTTGCGGGCTCGCGTGATTAGTGGGCTTGATTCTTCGTCGCGATCCTGCCGGAGAACAAACTCTCTAATGGCAAGGTTAAAATGTGGCGGCGGATGCGTGCTTCCAACTTCCTTCCTCCCGGCGACCGGTCGCTCGCTTTCAAGATTTATTCCCTGTCTCTCCGGTCAACCGCATACTTATTTCATTACGAGTCTCTGTAAACCTCGCTGAACTTTCTGCGAATGGTATAGGTGACGCGAGCGAACCTCGGCGGCGCTCGAACATTTTCTCCTGCCCGCGAGAAGCGGTAGGAAATTGGAACTAGGTATCCGTGACACTCGGCCAGGTTTATTTCCGATGTTCCACGGATTTGGCAACCGTAACCAATGTCATCGACGCGAACGGCGCGCGCCGCGCAGGCAAACTGCAGAATTCAAGGATCTTTGTCGCGCTGCAAAGGTCAGTCATTCACCGTGTGCGTCCCCTGTCCATTGCCGGACGCACACTGGCCCATCATGTGTTCAAGCTCTCGTAGCGATTCGGGAAGGACTCGCATCGTTATCCTCGTTAGCTTTGTACTCACCGTGAAACGCGATAAGTCGCCAGTTTCTCACCCGTGCCTCTCTCTCTCTCTCTCTCTCTCTCTCTCTCTCTCGCCTGGAGCTCAATTCGGCCAGGTTAAACTGATTGGCTCGAATCACGAAGAGATCAAAGCACACTGTTCCGTATCAAGTATTTTCATTTAACCCACCCGCGCGATTCAATATACCGAGAAATCGTTTCTCGAATCTCGCATCGAACGAAATGTTCGGCTTCAACACCCGCCAATCTGCATCAAATTCCCATCAGGCCGCGCTGAAACACGCGATTGTTTATAATAACGATGCATTAGCCCGGAGGATCCCAGCGGCGTATGCAGACGTTGGAACTTTCGTGATGTTTCGGATTCTGTCGAGTTCACGTGACGAGTCTACTACGATATACCGGAGACGGCGAACTATTATTTCATCGTCGTTACACTCTCGGTTGATGCGACGAGTCACGATTGTTTGTCGCCGAGAGGCATCCCGCGGATAAGACTGAGTCGTGATTACCGCGATTCGTCCCGGGCACCGTTCCGCAACCGAAATTATACCCGGTTGTATAATACTCTCTCTCTCTCTCCCACCCCCTCCCATCGACTGGCTCTGCCATTTCGTGCCATGATCGGAATACTCGCCGCGTGTGCAATTTTCGTCGTTGTACCCGCGGAGGTTTGCCGGTTGCCCGCGTTCATAATTAAATCTCATCGGCGCCGAATTTATTACGCGCTGCGACTCTGCAAAATTTAATAGCCGGCGCCGGCCGAAAAAGAGGACGGCTTACGCGAAATCGTTCGTCGATTCGCCGAACGATCCGGGCGTCCCGATAAAATAATCCCTGCATCCGCCGTCAGTCTCTGCCGCGCTGTTTTTCCGATCCTTTCGCCGAACTCGGGACAAAGTCAGGCTAAAAAATTGCTTCATTGTAACCTTTGTAGTCGCATTTTTTGCCGCCCGTTCCGAGCCCTTTCTTCGCCGTCGGCGATTTTTGCCCAACGTTCGCCGGTTAGCGTCATAGCCGTGAAAACTTTTTGGACGCTCTCGAACCTTCGGCGAAACTTTTGCCGAAGCCCCTTTTAATTAACCGTTCCGCGCGACAATATCGTTTGAGCCAGACTCCGCTATTAGGTCGCTTGAATTTTGACTGACTGCATTCATGCGCCAGTCTTTGCCTGAATCGCGGAATTTGTCTTTTCACGGGGCAGTCCCTCATTAGCGCATTCGCATTGAAATGAGATACGGCCGACAATTGTCTCTCGCGCATGAAGGGCTCCTCCGCGGAAAGGATCATCTCTAATCAGACGCATCGCTGATCACAGAGCGCGGTCGAGGATTTGCCCTCGTCCTGAAACGACTGCGCGCGGGAAGGAAGCCCGGGCCGTTGTTTGGCGAAGCCGAGTCGAGCGGAGCGATGACGAGCGTCGAATGCGTTCGACGCGCGAAAACAGTTTTGCGACGAAATTATGCGGAAATCGTAGCGTCTCGTTCCGCCCGGCGACAAATCGCATTAATTTGCGCCGAGTTCCGTGCCTCGGATGGAAAAATCACATTTAATCCCGGTTATTCAATTATCATCCGCCGTCCCGCGCGCAGGCTCGCGACGAGCCTCGGATTCGAGCGGACTCGTCGTTATCCTCGTTAGCGAGAGTCCGCGTCGAAAAGCGATAACGCAATACGCACCCTCTACCCCCGCACACATTGTTTTCTCTTCGAATGCCTCTACCCTTTTTCATAATCCTTCATTTTCCCCCTCTATTATATGCGTCTCCCGTATCGCGTTCCCCGCTGGGCCAATCGTTCCCACGAATATTATTTCGAATCTTCCCCAGCGTCACATGTCTCATTTGTCGCGGCCAATTGATGCAGCGACGAATATTCCGCCAGCTCCCGATCCCATTCAGCCACTTCGCGCCGAGGCATAATCCCCGACGATGATCGAGCGCTCGCAGAGTCGTTTATCGCCGCTGAAATTGAATCGAACGCACGCTTCCTGCTTTCATGCTCGGGCGGCTAGAAGAGAACTTTTCGAAAAAGCCCGCGTACAATCCTCCGCTCTTGCGTCGACTACTACCACCACTATAACTGCTACTATAACGACGACGACGACGGTAATCAATCGCTCAGCGAGCGTTTATTGGCAGTAATTGAAACAAGCGACCGTCTCAAAATCCATCTCGTCGCCCTCGTTAGCGCGGCGCGCATTCAAACGCTATAATGCCGTGGCGATCATTGTTTCCACTTTCATTATCCAGCCTCGCCTCGGCGCATCGTCCTTCCCCCCCTTCTCTTCCTCTCCTCCCTTGAGGCTCGGATTCTCGACGAGAGCGGTGCATAATTCGGCGCGGCCTCCCGCACGCCGGAAGGCGTCCATAGAACCCTCCGCTTCAGATCCGGAAGAGGGCTGCGAACGAAAGAGAACGAAGAAGCGGCCAAAGAGAAAGAACCTCTTCTGGCGAGAATGGTCGAAACGACGTTTCGACTCGATTCTCGGCCCGGCGAGAGGATGATGCTCGAAGGATTTGTATCGCTATGCCAAGGGTCAGCCCATTGATCGTCGTTCGCTCGCACCGATTCCAACGGATCCAACCCCCTCCTGCCACCCTCCTAGCCTACAGCCTCCAGCCCGTCGTTATCCTCATTAGCCCGTCCACTCCGAAACGCGATAAGCCCCGCAATCGTCTCTCGCATGACGGGATCTATAGTCGAACGCGTACGTCGGTCAGGAGACGTCTCCGGGCGTCGGACGCCGCTGCCATTTCCACCCCCTTCCGCGGCGCGGCCCGCGCATTCTGATAACATCGCGCGTCGTCGGATGACGTCTCAATTAGGGCGTGCAGAGGGCGGGCTTGCATTCCTGCGCAGTGCCGCCCACCGTAATTAATTCTGCCCGCCGTTGATTCTTCCTATCAGCTGACGCGCGAGAATCGAATCTGCGGCCCGGCCCTTTTCGCCTCCGTCGGCCTCCTCCCCCCCGATTGGCCCCTTGTCGTCCCAACACACGACGAATATCCACATAGACTTCGTACCTCGTAAAATCCATTCCGTGTCTGCCGCATCGAAGAGGTCCGTTTCTTCTCATATTCCTGTCGCCATGAATATTTCAGCCGCCGTTCGTGCGTTGTAATGGGCAACAGTAATTGTACGTCGTTGTCACGTCTGTCGTACGTCGCGGCGAGGGAGTTAAGAAACAAGTCCCAGTAGTCTGTGCTCGGAGTCGAGCGTGCATACGCCGAGATCGGTCTCCTTTCAGTCCGGCTTCCGGCATGCGATGCGATCTTAAACGAATATAAGCGCCGTCCCCGGGGGCACCTGGAAACATTGGCGAGCGTAATAGATCGTAAACGTCGTTTTCTGCGGCAGGACGGACCTCGCGCGTTCGCTCAGGCTAGACCGGCTCGTCGTCCTGTTATACGTCGACGATAGATGGAGGCGTTTGGCTAAAATGTTTCGTAAGTGCACCCTCCGCAAGATATTAGTTTCCGGCTGTCGCTTGATAAAGGCTCGCCGTGCGGCACGCGTCATCGCATGCGCCAACGCGCGCGCGCGCGCGCGCGCACACAGCACACAGGTCGGTTTCTCCGGGCAAGAATGTGGCGGCATTAATGCCTCTTCGCCGCACGTCGTAATGCAACTGCTCATAATTCAATTTACGAGCTCCTGCCCCGCGCCAGTAATCTATGTCGTCGCAACTCATTACCGGGGGCTGTATCTAAATTCGCGGTGAAAACGGGAACGTCTTGCGCAATCCCGCTTCTTGCGCAGTAAGGGTCGGGATGCTCTCGACTCCGTACGTACAAATCCATTCGTAATGATCTCGTCCTTCCCCATGAGCGGAGTTCGGCGGAACAACGCGGACGATCATTAATTCGAAGGACCTTCCCCATTAATAGATCGATGTAATTTTCGAACGATCCGCAGCTCGGCGCTAATCGGCTAATCTGCCTGCCGTCTGCCAGTTCGTTATCTATGCCCTCCACCGGGCTGCCGCGTATGACCGGAAACGATTCCGGGCCGTATAATGCACGGCGCCTGTTTACCGTTTATACGGCCAGGCCATTATCCCGGGGACGAGCTTTATGCCGGACGACACGAGAATGCGCGTCGATGTCAGCCCCCCCGGAGTATCTGGCGATAGCTGGAGAGGCCCAGCCCTCTCCTGGCCCGAATGGGCCGGACGGAGGAAGCTGCCGGCTGTGTACCGCTGCCCAGGCCGGGGCTGTAAATTTCCGAACGGCTGGCAACCGGCCAGACATTTTTATTACGGCCTATGTCCCGCGTAACGTTTCCCAGGCTATGGCTCGCGCCTGCTAACTAACACCGATTCCTCTGCCTCGTCCATCGCTTGCCTCACGGTTAGTCAACGTCGACGTCGGCCTCCTCTCGAACGGCCACTCTCCGTTCCGTTCGTTCCTGGCAGAAGGATCGGCCCTGGCGTGGGCAGCTTCTCTCTCCAGGCTGGTTTATGGAGCCCACTGCAAACTTTCCGCTTGATTCGGTCTCGCGCAAACGGGGCTACGTCGTAACAACTCGTTGCCTGCGGAACTTTCGAAGACGAAGTACGTAGGTGGGGGGATGGAGGGACGTATTCTTCAGCGGGATACTCGATACTCCGGACACGCGCTGTGCCCGTCACGTCGGGTCTGCGTCTGGTGGCGAACTTTGACGCGCATCAGGCCGCGCGGCCGTTTCGTTCGTTCTCACTCCCCGCGAACTTCGCCGCAGAGTTCGACGTACCGGCGAATTGATGATACCCCTACAATTACGAACGAGCCTGCATTTCGTAAATCGTACCGAACGCCGATCGGCAACTTTCACCCTGTCCTACTCCACATTCCAACCGGGAACTATTTGCAACAGAGACTCGCGTAAGCACCGTTCGTCGCTGGAGACCTACACAGCCTAAACCCTTCAAGCTCGGAACATGCTCGTCCCTCAAAGATCCTTCACCCCGCACAAGAAACAGAGGAACCCTCTCAGCCTGGCATAGAACATGCCATCCGTCGACCGTTCGTGATCGCCGACCGCTCATACGATGATCGACGAAGTCTCGTGATCGTCGCGCTCGAAGCGGAAAGAAGGAACATTGAGGAAGCGCAAGAGGGTGGGCGGGCGAGGTGAGGGGGAGGGAAGAAGAGTGTGGATAAGGTCCGGCGGGCCCCGGCCATGGGGGAGGCAGGATGTTCTCCGAGCTGTGCAGGGAGACTCTGCGGAAGGCAGCCGTGTGCTACAGTTCTGGTCGCGCAGGAAGTCCCTCATCATCGCCACCAACTTCTCCGCCTCCTTCACCCGCCAAGGAGGCAAAGGCTGCTGCCAACGCTGACCTGGCAAATGTCCGTGAGCCCTGCCACGAGGCGCGAGGAGCGTCGGCAGGCGGTTCTCAGGCGTGCGAGCCTGGAACGTGCCAGTCCGCCGCCGGCAGAAGATCGCCGTCACCGACGACAGTCGCAACGGCGACCGGAGGGACGACGACGCAGGAGTTCCGCGAGCTCCCTGGAGGCAGGCGATCGCCGTCTCCAGGGCCGACCGACCTCCGGGAGTACGTTTGCCGCCCAGGCACCCCAGCTTTTTACGGAGTCGCGCGTGGGCGAGGCTCGGAAACGAGTTTTCGGAGCTTGAGAGCCGAGTAGCTTTGTTAGGTAGAAGCACGTGGGCGGCAGAGTAAATATCGTTGGGGTGCACGAGATTCTCCGCGCTATTTTTGAGGACGGTTTTTCCTGCCGGGGATCGATCGAGGGGCAGATGCGAAGAAGTTGTAGGTTGGAAGATTTTTAAGTTCGGTATAGAGCGTATTCGCCAGAGCATTGAAAGTTCGGTGTTGAAAGAGAGGTACAGTATCGGATTATGGGATAGTCGGAAGTTGTTTTTAGAGAATCTTTGGGACGTTGTTTTAATTGGAGTGATTCGTTTTAAGTTTCGAAACAGGTCGACGCGATCGAGTCGGTCGTGCGGCGATTGTCGGGAAAATGACGGGATCAATTGCAACCATCCCCCCCTGTAGCGTCGATTGGAGATGCGGTTTGCCGGGGCGCAGTTCGTCATGCGCGATACGCGAGATTAGTCGAAACCCATCGATTCGGACGAAATAAACAGCCTGACCGGCACGTTCCTCGAAATTCGCGGCGAGCGAGCGCGCACGCCGCCGGGTCGAAATCAAAATGGAATACAATGAAATTATCCTCGCACGCGCCACTTAATTACGGATTAACCCGTCGTTAGCCCCCGCGCGGGCAGACTCTCACGGACGCTAAATCGATCATAAAATCCTATATGCATTTCGATTTATATTCTCCGACGCGCAATTTGTACAACGCATTTATTAGCTCTCCGGCAGTCGTACTTCGAAAACGGCGTCGGACGTCGCTAATTATCCAGCCTCGTTGCGCACCGCCGTTCCCGAGCTAAGTCCGACGACGAGCGGAGGCAATTAAATGGCGCTACGTCGCGCGAAAATCGAGACAAATTCACGCCAAATTGAATAACGCGAACGTCAAATCGAATCGAATGAACGAGCGCGCCCAGCCGATATGCATCGCGCAATGTCGAATTGATGAGCGATGAGAACCCGATCAGTTAATATTTCCGGATAACATTTGTCACTTTTCGCCGTTTACGTCGACGAAAGATAATCGCGTCGGCCGGACAGATCGTTTCCCATCCTCGCCCCGATCGTCCAGCGGAGAGCTTCCTAGAAAACGGTTGGCAAACGTACTCTCCTTCCATAAAGGCAATCCGCAATTCTCAGAAAGCGACCAGCTATGCCCACGGACTTCAGCAAAAGATTGCCCGGCCTCGAGGCCAGAGAGGGCAAACGTTCGTCCTGCGGTACCTCCTGCGAGTCTCGGGACGCTCGATCGGTCTCCCCCGAGAAAGGACGTTACCAGTCCGAGGACAACAGAGCGGGAGCCGGAGGCGGAGGATTCGAGTGTTACAGGCCGGACTCCAGACTCGGTAGACAGTCCCCAGGGTCGTCGCCCGAGCCCGAGGACAACTCCTCAACTTCTGGCGACGAAGGTACGAAAACCGACCGTGATTATTCGGACCGAACTCGAATCACGTCCGAAAGCTCCGCTTTTGCGTTTTCCGCCTGCTCTCATTCTCTCTTTCATCCCAATATTCTTCGCCAGTTCGACGGTGATCAACATCGGCGAACGTTTCTAGCCACTTCGCTCGGTTCGACGCTTTGACCCAGTGGCCGAGGGATTCAAATGGCGGCTGCTTAAAGTAAATTTACGCTCGCCACCCGAAGTTGGGCTCGATGCATTAAGAAAGAAATACCGGTGGCTTAACCTCGATTTTCGAGCCGGCTCTGCCCGGTAATGGCCCCCGGGGTCGAAAAAGGAACGGCGGCCGGTGTGCTTTCTTCGAAACGGCGCCCAGATCCGCCGAGTTGCCCGCTCTGGAAAGCGTTCCCAATCGTAAATCTCGATTTTTGACGCCTCCGGCGCTGCTTCTCGGCTATCGCAGTCCGTCGCATGATTTATATCCGCGCTTTTTTCCGCTCGCTCATTCTTATTTCGAAGAAAAGCCCCCCCATCACGCGAGATATATCTCTCGCTTCTTCGTTGACGAACCACGGCGAATGGGGAGGGATGGGGCTAACGACCGATGTGAGAGAACAAAGGGGAGAATTTCTCATCGAGAGCGAGGCACTGCCCGGCATTTTTCATATGTTCCAATTAATTTCTCATCGACGTGCCGGACGGACGGATACGGCGAAGAATAAGACGCGGCCGACAGTCTTGCTCTTATTGCATCGGTCGGCTAGATTGAAGAAGTATTGGATTGCCCCCCCCCCCCCCGCGAAAGCTGAGACGGGTCAAGGTCGAGTTTACGCTTTAACGCGGGGTAACTTTGTCAGGATCCGCCTGTTGCTGTAACGCCGCGCCGCCGTTCATCCCTGCCATTTGCCGCCCGTGAGCTTTCTCGCGTACACCTTGTTACAGACGACAAATATTAGGTGACGGGCGTCGTACAGGTGCACTCACTCTCGGAACACATGGCTGTGCTAACGGCACGATCACAGGGACGAAACGATCGCTGTACACCGACGCCCTCACCCTTCCCGTCGATACGCACTTTCAATCACGTCCCGAAAACGTCACTCGAAAACCCACCCCTTCGACTGCGCGAACGACAGCTACACGCTCGCTCAGTCAAGTGCGGAAGTCTGTTCGTGGGTAGCACCGCCTACGAACGTAACTTTCTCCCCTCTCGGCCAAGATGGATAGGGAGAAAATTCGCAGAAGCTGAGTTTCTCCTTCTCTCTTCTTACGCGGGGTTCAAAAGGCGACATTTGTCAAGGGACTCCAGTCCGGTAAAAATCGACGAAAGAATCTGCCTGTTGCTCAACGTTCGCTGTCTGTCATCGCTTTGTCTCTATCTTTTCCGCGAGCAAGGCGACCAACGCTCATCACCACCTACGCATCTGTGGCCCGTAAACATTGCCGGATCCGCGAACATTAAGCTCCGTCGCACTAACGCCACTTTCGCCCACGGCGAAGTGGAGAGGAGTAAAACGAAAGAAAAAGCAGTGCGCCGCCTCTCGTTCGCCGTTTGCGGCGCGGAAATGTTCGGCACGCTCCCGCGGACACTGTAGTGGGAAAGTGACGGAAGTCGAAGGTAGGCAGGCCCAGGGCAGGCTGTGGCGCACTTCGGCTTCGACTCGAGTGGCTGCGCCATGCCAGTCCCGCAGTTTCCCGGGCTTTTCAGCGTACTTCACTTCAGCGGAGGCCGAGTCGGATATCCAGCAGGCTTTTACGCCATTAGCCGAGTTCACTAGGCTAATGAGTAGCGAAACTCTGCCGATGGGGACAAAACCTCATTCGCCGGCGCTGACCTTTCCGCATTTTCTCCTTTTCCATAACCCTCTGCCTACGCGCCACGCTCCTACCCCTACCGGGCTCTTCTTTTTCTTCTGTCCACCCTTACGGCTCGTCTCCCCTCCCCTGCCCTCGCGTCCGCCTCTTTTAGCGGCGGTTAATTGCTTCTAGATGCTCTTACAAAGCGATGACGCTGCGTTTCCGTCGTCCGGTCGACGTTTTTTGCCCATCGCTCGCTCCTGCGGCGGAGCCCTTTCTTTTTTGTCACGCAGGGCACTTATTTACGAGCGGAGGACGGCTCCCGTGGACGCGTAATCCTGTTTACCGTTATGACGGCAGGGGGGGGGGGGGGGGTAAGCTCGCGGACTCGGCCGAGTCGAGCGCAGTCCGCCGTGCGGCCGGCCCTTATTCCCAGCGAAATCGATAATTTCCCGCGCACGCCTCCCTTCGCATTAACCGTTATCCACATCAGATTTCGCCCGCCGATCGGATTATCGATAAATTGACGCGCGAGCGCGATCGCCCCTCTGGCTGCCCCCGAGATCCGCAAATCTCGCACGGCTGAGGCCACGATAATGTGTCCCTTCCGGCCGCGGAGGAAGAACACGTACGCGTTCGGCAGTCGTGCGGAAATGTACCGGCTGCCCGAAGAGGGAAAACGTTTATCTCGGCTAGCCGCGCGCGCGCGGGAGCTTGTTCGCGATTAAATTTTCCGAGCACGCCGAGCATCGACGGCGAGACGTCGGAGGCCGGAAACTTTCCCTTCGAACATCACCCGCCCCTCGCGACGGCTGGCTTCGAACGTCTCGAACGCTCTCGAACGGGGCGAACTTTTCAGTTCGGCCGTAAGTCGACCGCCGGAAACTCTCGCGCCGAGAAAACCGCCCGCAGGATATATTCCTTTCTTTCGCCCCCCCTCCTACACACACTCCGCTCATCCCTCTTTCATGCAACGGCCCATTCTCTCCGTCTCGCTTCTGCCTGCCAGGCTTCTCTGGCAGCCCATCGTCCTCCGCGCTTTTCAAGAGTTTTCGCAGCGAAACTCGCCGACGAGACGGGCTCGTTTGTCGAGTCAAAGGTGGAAAAACGAACAAACTACGGGCGAAGCGTTTTGTTCGACGAGAGGCTTGAGAACTCTGGCCGACCGAGTGCTCTTAAGCGGCAGGCAGTCTCATTGGGTCTATTATCGGCTGGGCCTTGTTCCCGACTGGAAATCGGTTAACTGCCGGAGACACACGTATACGTTCGACGCTCAGCTGAGAGAAACGGAAGGTGGAGCCGTTCCTGTTGCGGAGATTGCGGAGGCCGCGTTCCTCCAGCCGATAGGAACAACTTCCTGGACTGCCCCCGCTACCCAGACTCTGCCTACTTCCGGCAATAGGCCATTCGTCGGATGCGCCGCGCGAAATCTTTGACGTCTCAATAGGCTCGATACGTCACCTAAGATCGTTTCTCTCTCTTGTTCGACGGTCGCGATTGTTTCAGCGAAAGTTCGACCGCTCTCCGTTCGAATCGGCCTGCGAAGTTGGAGTGAGCGCGATAGGTGTCTTCTCCGTGTGTGATGTCTCGTAATCGGATTATTGATCGGAGCGCGGGGCCGCGCAGTCTGTACGGTCGACTCGAACGGCATGCAATTTTCAGAAGTTCGCGACGAACGTCGGGGAATATATTAATGCCGCGGATGCTGCGGGAGTTTACATGGCCCGCCGTGGGCCAGAGTTACATTCCAAATCGCGTAGCCCCCCTCCCCCGGTACGAATGCGATTCGCGGTTCTGGCCGCGTTCCATCGGAACAAGCCATTTCGCGGCGGATGCGCCTGTTAATATATTAAACGCGGCGGACATTCGTTCTCGGTATAATGCGCGATACGTCGTTCATCGGGATATTGCTGGCTTCGCGGATGATCGATCAGCTGATTATCGTTACGCATTATCGCGATAACGTTCGTACCCCCTCCTCGCTCAACTATCGCCGCAGTCGCCTGTCATGTGCACACCGTGTATTTCTGTGGAAATTAGACCGCGATATTGCGGAAGTAGAATGGAAAATGCCTTCGATCGTATCACGCGTACAGATTGTAACGCTTTAACGTCGTTTTAATTAATATCCAGCTAGACGTAAAAATTAACATCAACGTCCGCGTAAGAACTGCCCGCTGCAGAAGACCTTCTACGTACACTCTATTACTTTAGTATAAGACCGCTTTGGCCATCATCCACCCGTAAATCGCAACATCTTTCTTACCCATCCCGTCCAGCAAAGCTCGCGCACAGCGAGTAAGACAGGAGCCGCAAAGATTACGTTTCAAGATACACGACACTCGGTCGCACGTCCGAGGTCGTTCCCACGGCGAGTTCTTTAACGTGGAGCAATATCCTTTCGGAGGATCTCTGGGTGTAATCCCGACAAAGATTATGCTCTGTGGATCCCGAGTCGGAATCGAAGGAAACAGATCGGCGCGAAGACAAGCTCGCTCTCGCGACAAAGCCGCTTTCTCGTACTGTTGATCAGCGTCACTCCGTCAACGAAAGAGAAACAGACACAGAAACACATACACACACACACATAAACGGAGAGGTGTGGAGAGCAGGGATGCGAAGTACGAAGGGCAAGTGGCGAGATGTGAGTGGGTGGACGGCCGACTCGAAGCATTGTGTTCGTTCCGCACACACATACATGCACGCGGAGAGGAAATATCGTGTACGTAGCGCGAAGTTATGGAAGGCCGTGAATTATGGACGTTACTGGCGTCGTTTGGCACGGTAATGCGGTCTCGCAATGCGGCACACTCAGCACTTCCGACGATTCCGCTCGTTTAACGAAACCCCAGCCCGTGTTGAACATCGATTTTTGGATTTCAGTCGGCCGTTCGCCGTACCTACAGCGCGTCGTGTTTCTTCGGGGCTCCGGCTGTATTATTCGGGTTCATCGAAATGCTGCCTTAAGTTTGATTACTGAATGGACGAAGGGTCGTATCCGATTTTCGGCAGTCGGTCGGCATGCGATGTCTATTCGGCATTTCCGTTTGCCCGCGGTATTCATTGCTCATCAGCGGTCTGCATTTTCGGGGCTCGCTTTGTTGCCATTCACGGCGAACGGTTGCCCTTTCAGGGGAATCGACTGCGAAATGAATTCCACGCGGCTAACCGGCGGTCCCTAAGTTTCTGCCGACCGACTCCCACTGACCGGGAACGATTTCGATGAAATCGGCCGGCGAACGCTGCCCGTTCCGTAAATCGGACAATTGCGAGTTTTTTTCACGGGGAGATTACCGGAACGCAATAATATTTGCCCGTTTGATCGCGGCGAAACGTTTCGAATTTCTTTCGCCGACCGAGCTGAAGGGCTCTCCATCCGCTTTGGCGCGTATGCGAGCGGTGCCGAGCGTTTGACGTGTCGGGGGAGTAAACAATTTCTCGCCATAGCGCCCGAAATTGCTGACAGAATTTTCGTCAGGAGTATGACGTATCGGACGAATCCGGCGCTTCCGCATCGGTACCCCGCGGAAATGTATCGGCGACTTCTCTATTTTCACCAAAATTTCATCGATTTCATCGAGGTCCACTTTGTTCGGAAAGAAACTCTGTTAATATCGACATACGTGGAAATTAACATTTTCTCAAACTTTTCTTTTTTCTGACGTCAGTCGAAAGTATTGTGACAACCACTTGTTCAGGGTGACAGAAGCGTGCCGAGTCCCGGGATCGTCCTCGGAGTCTCGAAACTTCGAAGACGATCAAACTTTTGCACCGGATGTTTTGCGATCGCAAATCTCTCCCGAGTCCTGCAACTCGATCTTCTCCCGACGGAGCGCATCCGGCAAAGGTCGGGTCATCCTGTAACCTTTCCGCGAATACATAATGCGGCCAACTTTGCCTACCTGATTTTTCTGAAACTTTAATCGAATCCGCCAGCCACCCCCCCAGCCCCCCTCTCGAACGACCATTGTAATTAGCCGGCTCCGCGCGCCTTGACCTTCTTCGGTTAACGAACCAATTTCCGCCCCTCGGAGGCTGCGAACTTTGAGAACTAAGAGACTTCCACGTCCGTCGTCTAGTCACTCCTACCGTACTTGTCATCCTGGTCGAAGTCAAAGTATCGAGCGTCTTCGATGGGGAACTATCGCAATAAGCGAGTTAGCGCGCTGGCAAGAAAAACTTTCATTTTCCTTCCTGACATGAGGCTAATGGAACATCTTCGACGATCTTATCGGGCGCCCCCGCTCTTGAAAGCAATCTCTCACTCCCCGATTTCAGCCCGGGATCCGAAGGTCGACGTTTTTAATCATTCGCCCGTCGGCACGTTTGCTCGATACTGACTTTAATTGCTCGCAATCTCGGTATAGTTATATAACGGACGATAACCGACTGAGGATGTTGCACGCACGGTCTGCGTTTAACGATAGAAGCGAAGCGAGAAATAAATTTATTTTTGCGTATCTTACGTATCAGACACGCGGTCCGCATATCTCTGAAAATCCTTCGGACGTTGTTTGCAGCTGCGTCAGTCCCCCGTAATCAGACGTATTTATGGGGCACGTGAGGCACATCAGTTTCTACGTGGTCGTTCATCTCGACCCGTAATGGAATAAGAAACTGTAGCTGCGCGCCGGCGCGCATGAGCCAAGAGCATCTTTATCTTATCCCTCGGAGGACGTTTCTCAAGCCGTATCGCGCTCATTTTATGCCTCCTAAGCGCATTCAGTGTCTTTACCCCTCTCGTATATCTCGACATACTGGGCCCACTTCGCTCTCGGCGAGCCAATGGTCCGAAATTGTTGAGCGTCGAAATGAATGCACGATCACTCGGGACTAGCAGGAGCCTTTTTTGTTAGCCAGGCAAGTTGAAAGTACGTAATGTAACGTAATGCTCGCTCTGTCATTATCGACGGGGCGTAATAGACCCTTCGCTCGCGCTCATTTCGAACGCTGGAAGTAATTATCAGATATCTGCCATTCGAGAGCAGATTTGGACACCGGTGTCTTAATGGATATCGGATACGGCGAGGACCACGCGTGTATTACCGATCAGATTACTTTGACAATGCACCGAACGTCACTCTCGCGACGGATAATGGCCTTCCTCGGACGGCCGCTGTGATTCGTCAATAGTCCGGTAAAAAAGAATTGGAACGACGCATCGGTCTAATTAATGCCGCGTCAGCTGTCAGGAACGTCCCGACCGAGGCAATCGGAGTCGAACGCTCCAGGACGATATCTCCAGAAGGCTCGATATTAAACCAAATTCCAGCCTAACCAAGCGGAGAACCCACGACTAAGTTCCTAACGCGTGAAAAGCTTCGGAAAACAGTCAGCTCAGATAAAAGCAGCGGAATACCGGACTGAGTGTCTCGGATGCTGAAAATGACTGTCGTTCCTCGGCAGGCAACGACGAATATCTGCCGTGGGACAGATGTAATGTCTCTCGAGTCGAGTGGGGTCTCCATCCAGCTTTCGAGGTCCCCCAGACGTCGATGGAAAGCAATACGTTCGGTATCGATGTGCGAGTAGACAGCGGCCAGGAGTGGGGCGAGGATCGTGGGAGGGAGGGGAAGGGTCGAAGGAATGGAGACGGAGGGAAGAAAGGTGGTAAGAGAGAAGGTGTTTCTCAGCTGGCTTCGATACGAATCGCTGACTTCGGTCTGCGCCTTCTCCCCGAGCAAGTTTTCCCCGCGAACGGGAAAAGAGCCCTCTCCTGGCCGACGTCTCTCTTTCCGCCTCAATCCTCCGGCACACTCGACACGCAAAAGTGCCGAAGCTACCTCGAGGCTTGCCAAGTCGAGAAACACTCGACTACGAGCCACTCGACTCGGCTTTACTTTCCTACGGTAACGCCGGTCGACGACTGCGTTCGTGGATCGTCATCGGTGTGCAGACGAAGTTGCACGTGGTTGGCTGGCAGTCGATTTTTCCGCACCGCTGTTCGCAGACGTTTGTCGAACTTCCGGTTGGCCATAGCTTCGGGCGAAGGGCACGTGCCGGCGACGTTACCCTTCCTGGGCCCGGAGCGAATTGATAGGGCAGATGGCTCTCCGTGACAGTACCGAAAGTATGTCGCGAGTAGCGATTTTTGAGATAGTGCAACGGTGGCTGTTACGGAAGTGGGACGTTTCCCGAACTTTTTACGTCGAGGACGTAAAATGTGATATACTCCTGGATTTATATCGCGGCAGGGATGCGTCTGTGTCCGGGAATGACGTGTACGGTATTGATTCGGCGTGAGTGTGCGGTATTTGGGCGGAGCGTAAGCTTTCTTTCTACGTTTGTGTGGCTGCGATGATCTCGTTCTGATTGTTTCCTTTGTATGCTTTCAGGTGAGTATCCGGTAATGCGACAAAGAGAATACCCCACTTTCCCGTATCAAGGTATTTATGTGAGATACGTTTGTTAGTGATAATGTTTGTAGAACGGCTCTCGAAGTAATTAAAGAAGCGGAAGGTATTCTTTATCGTCGGAGTGGTATTTCCGAGCTGCAGAAAGCGCAGAGTACATTGAGCGCGAAAATCAGCTTTACACCGTCTCGCTTTACTCTATGAAATTTCATTTACTTCGAGGAGTGGGCCCTTTGTCCGCGCAATCCGCGTGTTGTTCGCCATCTCCGCGGACAAATCTGATCATTCTCTTAACTGGAGCAGCAAACTTCGAGGAGTTCCAATTAAATTCTCATTGCGCATTATCGTTATCGCTGCGAGTCGATATCATGGCCACTCGATGGAAAATTAAACGGTTAAACAGATTTCGCATGTGCATTTCAGAATTTCCACTGCAATTAAGCCGAACTTTTAAACACTTTGACGATCAGGTATCACGAATGCCTGTTCCGCTTTTGCGTCAAGCTACATCAACAAATTGTTTTACACGAATGCCGGCCATAGCCATGTGAGACTAATCTGTATGAAACGTCCCTGACGTCAGATAAATTCTGCCACTTTTTCCGAATATCCATCACGCCCCAATTGAGGCAATTAAGATCTGCTCCCTGTGTCCACGACGTCGTCCGTTACAGATAGCCCCTTAATGCCCTCCCTGGAGATGTCACGTGCCGTTTTTGCCCAATACTCAATTCCGAACCGCCCACCCTACCCAACTTCGCACCTTCAACTCGTTACCTCCACCCGCTATCCGCCCCGGCTCGCTTCTGCCCGCCACCCATCACCGCGCGCCATCCACACTCAGGTGCGATAAAAAGAAACGCATTCACTTCAACCTTAAATGCGAAAAATCAAAAAGGTAACATTTTACAGTCCGTTATGGAAGGTCGAAATGAGAGAAGGGACGGTAGGCGAGCGTCTCGCTTTAAAGCGACGCGCCGCGCGGAGTGAGCGGCCAATTTCAGTAGTACGAGCAAAGCACAGATCGGACGGCAGATACGCCGGTCGCCTACGCGGTCCGTTCAAAGGCCGCTTCGCAGTGAATAATTGCCCTCGTAATCGCGGTGCCCGTTTTTCACCCTACCATCGCACGGCCCGCGACCGCCGTGAATATCAGTCACGCCCGGCAAACAGCCGCGACACGATTGAGAAGAGACTCTCGACATAATCCGAGGCTCCGCGACGAATGGAGACGCCCTTTGAGGGCAAATAATGGCGAAGTGAGGGCGACGCTCTCGTCGCTGCGTTAATTTCCTTCGAGCACGCGCCGAGCACGGGCCGTACTCTCTGTTGCGAAATGTGACTTCTGTCACGTTGGAAAATTGTGCCCACCGCGCCAGTCGTCGAGATACTCGGCGAGAGAGGTTCAGCTGGGATTAAGCCAGCGGCAGAGCAGCGGCACGGGAGGATATTGCGGTCGAATCTCGTCAGGGATGATGCCTCGTTTTGCTTCCTACCTCCCCCCGGTACGCATCGAATGCCAGACGAAATTCAGCGGAAGCTACCGAAGTTCGTCTGACGCCAAAGTGTAATCATGTCTTTACGGATTATGCATGTACCTTTTTGCGATTCGCCTTGCGGCGAAATGACTGAATTCCGACCGATGCCGGAAGATGTTCCGCGGAAGTTGCTCGACGAGCGGCGAAGTGTAATCTTATCTTTCATACTTTCCCTATCTTCGCGCAAGGATATTCGTCTTCCCTCGAAGGAATCTTTTTAATACTTTCAGTATTCGCTGATGTTCCGTAGCTGCCCCCGCTGTAATTGTGTTCTGACCGTTCGCAGGGGAACAAATATCAGCTAATTGCTTTATTCTCTTTGCCGCGAAGAGCGCTCAGCTCAAAATTGTTGCAACGTGACGGCGCAAAAATTGCGCAGAAAAAAAGTGCACTCTCCCTCCGACACGGCTGCGTTCGTGTCCTCTTTTTTTGTTTCGTCGGCGGTAGAAGCGACCGACGCCGCTTTCCTTGATCAACGGCAAAAAATGGGCCAGCGATGAAAAGAGGAGGGCCGAAAAACATTTTTGCACCGGCGCGCCTATCGCCGATTGCGGAATTAAGTATTTCGCTGGCAAACGTGACGCGGACGATCGTGCGAATGAACGGTCGACGGTGCGGGGGAGGGTGTTAAATAAATATGACACGTTTATCCGGCACGAGCGGTTGCCCGCCGTCTGGAATATTCCCTCTCTCCTCTCTCTCTCCCCCTCCCTCTCGCCCGCTTCGGAACTTATTGGCAGAAAATCAATATTCGCGACACGCGCGCATATTACAAACCTGTCTATTTACGCGCTAACTCGGTGGCCTTACAGCGTCGATATTTATTTGCTTGCGCGAACGATCGTGTTCACTACATTTTAACCGGGATTGACACGCCCCACTCCCAACATCTTCACCGATCTCACATCGGTCTTCCTCCTCGAAACATACAGCACAGGACATAACGTATACACTGCAATAAGTACACTTCCCGAACTGTTCATACAATCTCTTGCGTCTCCGCATCGTTTATATCGCCAAGACCATTTAAAGTTACTCAATCTTAATTATCGTAAAGCTCGACACTACAGTCTAATGTAAAGCTGATAGTGTAGCGAAGAATCTTCACTCGGGTCCCATGTGCTCTCGCTCGACTCTATTTCCGGCCGAGAGTCTGTCCACGTCAATCTTCCCGCGTCGCGATCAGTAAAGTCGCTTCCTTCGAAGCGATATATTTCTCTCGCTCCGCTTCCGAGGCTTAAGATGGATTCGGCCGTACGCCTAACTGGCAGGATGTCCCGGTGCATGAGGCCTTCGCCTCCGGCAGGATTCCCCTGGCTCCGCATCATCGATCCTTCGACAGCGGGACACGGATATCGGGAATACGGTCGGAGGATGCATTTCGCTAATAGTTTCCTTCCGCGGCGGCGGCCTTAGCAATTCGCGCGCCATTCAAGACGCGGAAATCCGTCCAGCTGGGAGCCACCCAACTTTCGGAGAACAATGCCTGTCTGCCAGCGCGCGGAAGATCCTCTTGACCTTTCGGATCGACGGTCGTCAAATCTTTCTCATCCTATTCCTTTCCTCGCATATTTCTTACTTTGCGAAATTGCCTCGCAATCTCTGCCAGGCAAGATTATGTCAAATGTTCGGCATATGGCACTTGGACGCGCTTTAAATTGCAACCCGACGCTCGGAGTGTGAGATTGATACTCTGACTCTTGTAAGAAGGATGCTGAATCGTATGCAGAGGCGAAGTCGAGCTTGACAAGGTAGCGGTTTCGCTGAAGTTGCAGCCGGCCATTCGATGTCATTTAAGGTGATTAGATTCCGGAAAGGTTAGCGCTACGAGATGACGAAGCTCGCGGTTGACAGTTTGTGATTACGCCGCTAACGAGATTCTTCCGTCGGCGTCTTCGGGCAGAAATAGTTAGCAGCGTCTTTGGCGGGAAACTTTTTCCGTAAGCCCTGCCACTTCACCCCGTGGCAACCCAGACGCGGAATACGAATGCGAGTCGGGCCGAGTCTGCCCGAGTCTTCGAGTAAAGTGGGGACGCGGCGCGGTTTTGGGTCGACGATTCATGAAAATTCAATTTGGCCGCGAAAATCTTTCGAGGACCCGAGAGAATCGGCCCGCCTAGACGCGTGCGTCGAGATGACTATGCCCATTTCGGGAAATTGCCGCCGCTACTTTTCTCTCATTTCCATTTGGCAACCGGCCTCCTTGACTTTCACTCGCGGGACGTTAAGCGGGGCCGAAGGATTTCTTTCGGAAAGATCTCGCGCCTCGCCGAGCGCAACCCGTGACTCCTCGCGTCTGCGAACCTCGTCCGGCCGTCATTAACTTTCCTATTTAAACTTTCGAATCCGGCCCCGCGACTGCCTTTCCCTACCAGGGGGGAGCCGAAAATTAAGATCGAGATCTCGGGCGCAGTTAATTTTCGACGCAGATCAATCGCACGTTCCGACCGTCGCGCGAGTCGGCATTGTAGAATAAGCTTACCTTTTTTTTCGTCCACTTTCGTACGGAGCGGATAAAAGCGTTCGGATTCGGTCGGCGCGGCGGGCGAATTTTTTCCATGACCGACCGTATAAGATTTCCAGGAAAAGCGTGTATAAATTGAGAGGGAAATGGGCATCCTCTCGGCGTGGAAACGCATTCATCGCGGCGGCCAGTGAAATCTAGCCTTCTTTCCTTTCTTGAGACCTTTTCCGCCGCGTCGTCGGGCACGCTTTTACTTTGTCGTCCGAATCTAATTCCGCGCACGGATCCGCGCTCTTTTCCATAGAGAGTCCAGAGGCCTACCTCGCACGTTTGTTCTTTATTTGTTCTCTCTCTCTCTCTCTCTCTCTCGCTTCACTTTTTCTTCTCTCTTCTCTCTCTCTTTCTATCGATGTTGGCCGTGTGCCGCAACCTCAATCACAGCTTCCATCCAGGACCGAGCGCTGAAATTTTCTCCTCGCCACTTCATCCGAATTCTATCCCAATACCTCGAGTTTCGACTCGATCGAGCATGGCTACCAATCGGCGGACAACGAGAGTTAAATCGAATTACAGGCAAATTTCCTCGTGACGCGTCAGCAATGTTGGTTTAACGCGATAATGCGCTAGGAAAATATTGTACTGTGTTCTTTACTTTCCTTTAAATTCGATGTACAACACAGAGATGCACGACTGTTTCTATTTTAATTCTAAAGACTACATGATTTGCATGGTATCTGATTAATTCTCTTTTTGCTTTTATTGGCTGTAATATCAGACGCATAGGGGGACGAATGACACTTTTACGAGAAAGTGTAGGTAATGTAAAGTAATTGTTTTCCTTATCGGAACAGCTCGTTTCGACAGGCCTGCAATGAAACGAAGAATTACAACGATTAAATACCGTCCGCGATTCTGTGCAAAAACGCGGCTACCATAGGGTGACGCTGAAGTCCGTCGACCCTCGGCAGGGAGCTTTAAAAAAAATAGGACAAATGGGGTAGAACGAACCGGGAGAGCGTGCGGAAATTAAAGCAGAATCTCCCGTCAGCTAGTTGCATTCCGATTATTCGCGCCTGAGATATAAAAACATTTTCCGACGCGCGCAGACCCAACCGCTTCTGTCTTAATTGCATTCTATTCCCGTCCCGTTTCTCATTGCTAGAAAATTGCCCGTCATACTCTCCAAACAAAGTGTTCGCGCCATTTATGTCGTTTTCTCGCACCTTCTGACAATTAGTTGTCCGCCGTGTAATTCAACTTCTCGTTGACAATGCGCGCGGGACAGACGAGTCTCAGTGAGTTCGCGAATGCACTCGTCGCAAGAGACGAATAATAATTGTTTTCTTATTGCAGATAAAGAGTCGGCGTAAGTTTCTTTATTAATTACGATTCCGGAATTGTTCGCATTCTATCGGACCGTGCGGCCGTTCAAGAAATTATACGCACCGACGCAGAGAAGGAAAATGCATCCTCGTCATTGTTTTAATTAAATTCAAGCTCGGCATCGAAGAATCTCGCCCCAGCCCTCTGCGTGCTTATGAACAAAGTTTGCGCATCGCTGACATCTACACGCCCCTACATATCCATTCCTCCACCGTCAACTGAAGTGAGAGACTTTCCGAGAGAAGCGAAAAACATTTTATCAACGCAAGCTTACCTATATCAACATTATACTTATATAATAGATTTTCGACTCGCCTTAGTAATGATTTTTCAATCATCAAACATTTGAAACTTTGTTCAATAAAATAAATGATTCATTAAATATTTTTTATTTCGCATGTTTGAGCATACTAACTTACGCGATAGTGATAAACTGTTCGTAGCTTTGATACGATAAAAATATCTTTGCAAATCGGTTTTTCCGCACGAAGGATGACTACAGTCCACCTTCTTGGCCACATTTCGTCGAAAGGCAAGCTGCCTCCCGCCGTTGTTCATCGAGTTAAGCCACCGTTGACCGTCGAGCGTGAAGCGTTTAACCGATAACTCGGCGGGCAGCCTCGGTTTTCGCGGTTACCTTATCGCGGCGAAAATTCCATCGTCCCGAATTTACGTCGAACTGACGGCCCCGCACGTTCAATCGGTCGGTAGGTCGGTGGGTAGGTAGGTAGGTAGGTAGGTAGGTAGGTGCGAGACACAGAATGCAGAGTTGCGCGCGTACCTGCGCGGCATTAACGAGTCATTAAAATGCATAGAACGGCGGGATAAAGCGATGGAAAATAACGCGGCTAACCGTTAATGCATGACCTTTGCGCTCGGGCTTTATGATTTCATTAACGTGCCACAAAAGCGTGTCTGGACGTCTAAATGGGCGAATTGTTGCCCGATCTACGCCCAAGCGGGAAACGTTTGGCTTCGAACGCCGATTCTCGCCGCCCACCGGCACTCCTTTGCGTCCGCCTATGCTAATTGCACCTGAATACTTGCAATTTATCAGCGAGCGGCGCACGGCTTCGGAAGGTAGCGAAAATAATTATTCCATTATGCGCAATTTTTCCCAACCCCGTCGAAGGCCGTGCCTGTTCGGCGAAAATTCGTAATTTCATGAGAATTTCTCCGCGACTTCTTTTGAATCGTTGGAGAGCTGATGAAAACTGTGCCACCGGCGAACTCGGTTAGTCAACGACTCCACTCCCGACGGAGTGCTCCAATGACAAAAGTCAATTGAGTCGACACCTTCGGCGGAGGGTTAATAAGCGGCCGGCTCGAATATCGAATCGGATATTCTGCGATGGAGGAGGAGAATTTACAAGCGTGCCTACCGCGTCACGTTTGTGATAAAAAGTCGAGCCTCGCTAAGAAAGTGGAAACGATTTGTCCGGAATATTGAAATCGGGCCATTCGTCGACACGGGAAGTCAATTAGGGTCGAACGCCGATGCATTTTCGCTGACTTTTATTACGCTCAGCGTAAAAATTGTAAGAATCGTCGACACATTAGAAAATCTCAGCGATTATTCGGTAGCCACTTCAACAGTTACTGATCAAAGCAGTCCCTTCGTTCTTTCTCCCCTCGACGATCGAAGCATTTAGATAATCGTCGTTAACGAATCGTTACGCTCCCCGCAGTGTCTCGACGATTCTCCTTTCGCCCTCGACTCACCCCAAATAAATCGTCCAATTTAGCGCGACAGGACGCGAACTTGAACCCACCGTAAATTCGCAATTTATCCTCTCACGCCTTCGATGGCACACGCGACCGATCCTCGTTCGGCGTTGGGCTAAAAGTGAGCTGAAAGGGAAAGATAGGGGAGCTAAAATTACATGCAGGACTGCTTTAGAATTTGACGTCGGGCGGTCTGCCGTCGTTAACATAAATCGATGTGTCGCTGACGTGGAGCCAGGACTCTCCTATCTTCCTTCGACTCTATCTTTTGCAACGTCGTCCTTCCTTCCTTGGGGTTGCCTCACGTTGAATGTTTTCTTTATCAGCCGCTGGCTACGTGCGTGAGAGAACGTCGGGATGAAGCTCGCCTCTTATCTGCCGTGCCGACCGCAATTACGCGTCAAAAGGATGCTGGGAAGCAGCAGTCGGTTGGCAAAGGATCGAAGGCGCTATCTTCAAAAACGGCACGCTGCTTCTTTTTCGCTACTTCTTGTCCGCTACTTCGCGGTGTCGACCTGTGTGCCACGAATCGAATTCAAGGATTGCCGGGTTATCGAGAAAAAGTACGCGGTGCGGAATGGGGCGTTGTGGTTATTTAGGGCGGTGTCGGAGACCGGAGGTTTTACGGTAACGTGAGAAAGCGATTTCCCAGATCGAAAAGAATGCCGCGCGTTGTGTGGTTCAAATTGATGGCTCTGTACTCGTATACATTTCGATTTGCTTCGAATGGGTCATGTACAGTGACAACGTTCGAAGATGAAAACAGCGTCGGGATTGATGAGATTTTTCGGACAATTTTCCTCCCGCGGAATTCGAGAAGTTCGCGAAGAGTTTATCACATTTACATTCTGTTTTCCTCCTCGATGTTTTGCGGTTATGACACTCCGATACTCGCTTGCTTGGACGCCTGACGTTTCGGTCGAAACTTCCGTTTCGACGACGCCATTTTTGGCCGTTAATCGTAATTCCCGACAAACAATGGAGAATTCTCGGAAAAAGCTGTCAATCCTATAAAATGTTCTACTCAATAGACGGAAAATAGTACCTGCGCAACTCTCAAAAGCGAACCTACATACGCGTCGGCGGTGATTTATCGATTTCTTATATTTCCATCTGACACGGATTCTGCATGTATGAATGTGCGAGTTCGGCAAGTTCGGGATTAGGTCTTTTTTTTCCCCCGATACAAATCGTGACGGGACGCGTTCGCTTATTACTCCACCACCGACATCAAAGACGGTATATTGTTTGAACGATCACACGTCGTCTAATCATTATCCCGCGCCCGATTCCGGGTTAGTAAGTAAGGCTGAAGTAAGTAATGAAGAGGCAGCCTGCCCTATTTAGAGCTTTCTCTACCTGGAACTCGGTGCCAACTGATATTGCTCTCGGAGGCAGCCGTGGCTTACGTGGAACTTGTAATGAAATTCTATTGCGTCGTAACTCAGCCAGCAGCTTCGGCATCCTCTCCCGTCTCTCTGCCACCTCTCACTTCCACACTCTCCCTCTCTCTCACTCTCCCTTCCCCCCTCTCAACCCCTCTCATTCACTTCCATTCTCTCTCGCGCTCGACGCTCGCACACGTTCGACGATTTATGTGGAATATTTTAACCTTCGTCTAATGAAGGCGAGACTGACACATCCGACGCCGCAACGTTGATGCATCTCGACACTTACCCTGTCACGTGACTCGAAAAAATAAGGAAAGAAGACTCTCGCCACTTACGTCCTGACGCACGGATCAAATCTGACGTTATACCTTCTGACCCCGAGGTTGGCTTATTCCTCGCACACGAATCCCGTACGCACGATCAAAGTTCGATCAAAGTTCGATCAAAAGTAGCGATGGGCACTTCCGGCACGTCCATAAATCATTTCGTCGGTTCCCTGTTGGCTCGGGATCGCACGTGCGAGCGGGAATCCGCCGCGGAATGACGATCGAGGCTCGTTCAGGCGATATTATTAGCAGCGTCGCTTCTTCCCTCGTAAGCGATCGGCAGCTCCGATCGCGGCTTGCCATTGTGCTCCCGGGATATTGCGATCCAATCACACGTGAAATCGACGAGCTGGGTGCCTCGTCCGATACTTTTCCATCTGAACGGATACCCACTCCGCCGCGGTGACCGCCGGAGTCCCCTACCCGCTATAACGTCGATGCCAACTGATATCAGCGGCTGATACGGCCACTGATACGGCCGACGGTACGGCCACCGATGTCGAGAATCTCATTGTCGAAGTTTCGGCCAATTTCAGCTCGTCCGAGATGGCTCGCAGGGACGAAGGAGGCGGACATGTTTTGCGGGCGGATAATAAACTTGTCGCTCGACGACGAGAGTCCCGGGGTAGAAATGAATTAAAAGTTCTCGCCGTTCGTTACCCCGGCCGCCCGATGGCTTCTTAGTCGTTGGACGGAATCGCAACGACCGGAGAACTAACTTTTTTGTTGAACGGTGCTGGCCAAGTCGAGGCTGGCTCGTGTTCTACGCCGGCAGCGCTGACCGAATCCGTACGAAGGAACAGGGACGCTTTACAATCGAGCCTTGCCGACGGCTTTCGCTTTATTTCTCCGCCTCGATAACTCGGTTTACCCTGTCGACTCCGGAATCGAACGCAGACTCCGGCCACGCTCGTACATCGAGCCCCGTCTAGTATCGAACCGGACGGTGTAAATCCGGGCAGGTTGGATAGGTTCGGAATGGAGTTAAAAAAATTCGCTGGATCGCGCGCGATTCGAGCGTATGACTAATCGTATCCGAACGATCGAGGCTCGAACTGGCGGGAGAGCGGGCGATATCATTAATCAGACGCTGCGGACAGCAGGTGGAATGGCAGATGGAATGGTCGGAGTTGGCTGGCGAACCAGACCTCCGGACGCCCATGCTAATGACCCGACAAATTTTCCGATTGTTCGCCAGCGACGAGGGTGGCGAGCTCGTCCGGGGGACGGAAGTGATGGACGACCTTGATCACAATGGTCCGCGGTGGGGGGTGGGCCGCCTGTTTGCGGGAGAGAAAAAGTCGAGGACGCGAGAGTCGCGCGGCCTCGTCACTTCGCTCCGCTCGAATTGCCCCGATGGAGGACCGCTGGAAATTGAAAGATCGCATCACTCCGCATCGGTGGGAAACTAACCGCGAATGCGGACTTTTTCCTATTCCTTTAATCCCCTGATATGTCCCTATCCGCTGGCCGCGTTGAAAATCGCTGGGGATCGCGAGTGGCATTACGCCGAAGCTCGTACATGGAAGCCAACTGTCGCTACAACTGAGCCGCTGGCCGCGGAAGTAATAATACGAGGATGCAATTGAAGCCCGAACAGTAAACTAGACGAGAGAAGGAGAGAGGGCCAAACGAACAGGTCGCTGATATTAAATTTATTTGACTCTCACTTCGCGGGTTTCCGTTCGGCGAACTCGCGTTTCGCGATCCCGACTCTCAAGACGAGCGTAAGAAGCTGCGCTTTATATGTAATGAGAGCTTGCGAAGCACTTGCGGTTGGCGATGGATCGCGCGCAGCATCTTGGCGCGGGTTTCTTCAGTCACTCGCTCGCCCGAGTTATGATTTACATCTAGGCCATCCGAGTGGCCGCCTTCGGCTAGAGACTCGAGTCTCTCCGGGGCCGAAACAATTGGCTCCCACAATTACGGCGCACAAAGGGGCGCCCTTACGCGACGAAATTGGAATGTGCATACGGACAATGCGTTCCGCGCCGAGTTACATCGCGCGCGTTCAAACGACGCCTTCATCGTCCTGAAAAACAGCTCGTTACGCACTGGCGCCGCAACGAGACGAAGGCATAATTATTCAGCGCTGATATTTGAGCCACTGACGAAGAATGTCGATCTATCGCTGTGAAGAGCTCCGCGAGGGACGTTCAATGTTCTTCAATCCACACAATGCCTTCGTCCGTCGGCGAGCCAAGCCAGTTCTTGGCCGGCGCAATCCAAGTGACAAATCCTCGAAGCATTCGCGCGAAACTGCCCCAAGGAAATCGATCGAAGGTCGTTTCATCACTTTTTCAATCGACTGACCCAATTTCCGGTTCCACGGGCCGAGCCTTTTTTTCCCTCCTCCTTTATCTCCGAGGATGCGACCGCAAGACGCTCGGCGAGAGCAGGAGGGTCCCTTGCCAATTGAGATTCGTAACAAAAGGAGATGGAACAAGAGAAAGAGTGGCGGTAGGTGGAGTAACAAGAAAGGAGAAATGGAGAAAGGGGTCGCCTTTGTGGACTCCTCTCGCCTACGGTCCCCTTTTTGTTAGCCAAAGATAGAAAATTACGCTATCGGTAGCCTCGCGCTTCGAGGCTTTCGAATCGAACGGCTTCGACTAACTGTAACGGCCGAGTAACACTGTCCGGCGAACAGACGCGATGTATCAATTTGCCGAGACACCCTCGGTCGTCTCTCCGACTCGAATCAGCCCCAATTACGTCATTCCGCCCGCCGCACCCTACCGTTCCTCCCGTTTCTGCAGTTCCGCGCCGCGCAGTATATTAGCGTAAAAATAAGGTCGACGCCGGATACGCTTTTGCCGGCCGCGAAACAGTTAGCAGCTGCGACTCTTTTTCCTCCGGCCGCACTTTTTTACTCCTTCCGGCCTTCGCGGGGGGAGGATGGGAGAGGCTCGGCTTTCAGCTCGTTTAGAGTAAATCCACAAATATTGCCGTCCGCCAAGCCGGAGAATTATCTTCTCGCCTGGAGGTGGAACAAAAAAGAAGAAAAAAAAAAGAGAGCGCGGGTGTCGCCGGAGTCTCGATGCGTTTTTCGCGACCCATTCACGATCGCAGCGCTCGGCGCAAGAACGACCGGTGCGGACACACGGAAGAGGGTGTGCGTGCGTTTGATGACGCTCGAGCGTAAATAGCGTGACGCGCGGAGTCGCGCGCCGGAACGCGCGCGTGAATCGCCCTGGGATATGAAATAGAAGGATTCAGTGTGATACGGTGAGAGATTCGGATCCGTCGGAACGGCCCGGATAAGCTCTCTTTTGTTTCGAGATATGTGGATACCATACGCACGTATTTCCACCTTTTTCTCCCCCTTTTTACCGCTTTTTCCTCCCTCTTTTTCATGCCTCTTCTCCCTCCCTTTACCGGAGGCCCCTCCTACCTGTTTTTCACCCTTTCTTTCGCGCCGCTTGTCGACCCTTCGGCACCGACCGCAAGCTTTGTTTCTCGCGACGTGTCACTGACGAAAAACTTTTGTGAGATAGTCAGAGGTTTGTATTGTTTGATGGGAGAGTAATAATGTCGCGATTACAACCATTTTGAAATTTGAACATTTAAGCGGGTGTCGTTGGTAGTTGCGCTTAATGAGAGGTGACTTTGAGTTTTCGGTCACTCGCGATAATGTCGCCGTGTCTCTCCCGAGAGTGAGAGTGAGAGAGGGAAGGAGAGAGAGAAAGAGAGATAGAGAGAGAATCATCATTAACTGGGACGGCTAAAACCAGCCTCTGTACGCTCTCCACTCTGGCCCGATTCGTAACTGACCGAGCTCATATTTGCCGTTCGACGAGGGACCCCTAATGCCTACTTAAACATCGAAAATATCGACTATTACCCGCTCCACCCCTCCTGCCCTCGAGCGATCTCGATTTCGCCCCGGCGAGCGTATCGTGAAGAGGAGGCTGATATCTGGGGAAAAAAAGTCTCAGCGATTTCAGCCGCCGTTTTCATTCGCTCCGAGCGGCAGCCAGCGACGCTGGGGCAGATGGGAAATTATTTTCTGTTCTCGAATCGAGGGATGGCGGCGAGGGTGGTCTCTTGGGCAGCCGACAGACCCTGCAGAGGCATTCGCAATGGTAGGCTCGATCGGCGGAGTACCATTTTTCTGCGCGGCGAGCTATTTCGCGGGGGATGAGCGACAGAGTGTGTGAGAGAGAGAGAATATAAGAGAGTAACAGAGACCAGCAAAGAGCAGAGCCGAATCTCGGAGAGAGACGAAGCTCGCGAGAGAGCTCTTATCACATGAGAACCCTGGCGCACGCAGGATATTTTTCTTTATTTTCCCAGCCCCAGCGTTCTGCCTATCTACCCCCTACCTACCCCCTGCTGATCGTCGTTCTTTCTCGTTCGTTTCGCGTCTGTCCTTCGTACGCACCATCCTCGACGGAGTATACTTTATTATGCAAAGTAACTCGCTGTGATCATATTCCCCGCCCGCGCGTGCCAGAAAACTACGATGTGATTGAATCGTGTACCTACTTCTTTCATTCCGGCGTTCCTCGTCCTGTTAGTCGAAGGACGATTTTACGTCTCTATCCTTGAATCTGCGGAATGTCATCGAGGCTCTCGCAAAGTTTAACCATCGGGCTACCTAAGATTATCGTGCCAGCTGAGCTGAGGTGCGAGTTTCGCTGAACGAATATGTCGTTTGGCTGCGGACGCGTAGGTTAAAGGTTGAGGGATCGCTGATGCGGTACAGCGATGGACTTTATCGGATGGCAATGCGACGTACGGTCAATCCGACTGGCCAGCGTCGATAGGCTCGACGGAAGTTCGAGCGCGCAATATCGTACATCATCGGACTCGCATCGGTGAACTCGTTGCGAAGACAAGGACGAAAGCCGCCAGAGGCATGCATTACCGCTGTGAAATATAGTGCCCGACGACATGCCTGACCATATGGTCCATTCATCACGGCGACCGTTTGTCTCTGACGGGACCCTGACGTCTCTGTGACATGTATAAACGTCGCGACGCGCGGCTGACAGGCGGCGATCGCGGCCTTCTTCCGCTTTTTAACCGCAGCGTCTCAGAGTTTTCCTTCAGTAATAGAGGGCATAGTTGAATACGATCGTCAAATCTATCCCTAAATCGATCGAATTTCTCAACTTTTTATCTCTGCCGTGGGGCGTTGAGATAGAAAAATGTACAGTTTTCTTTTCTCACTATTTTCTCGGAATTCAGTAGGTAAAAATATTTGGAAAAAATCAGTGTTAATTATACCTGCCTTGTATATAATTGTAATCACACTGCTTTAGTCCAGCCTAATGGACCACCACCAAGATACAGTTTAAATTAAATTAAATACATTTAACCAATGGCCACATAATGGATAGGGGGCGAAATGATAATCGTCGAAAAAAAAAACAGAGCGAGCGAATTGCGAGCTGGCATTTGGCGAAATAAGAAACTTGTCTCTGACACGCATCATAGATTGCGTCCGCTGCACCCTACATAATGCAACTGCTGCCCGCCCGAGACGAATGACGTAGGCGCAAAACTGGCGACGGTTAGCGCGGAATTCCCAGACAAAAGAGGCGACCCGTCCGCGGGCGTGTTAAAATTTAACGACCGCGACGCGCAAGGAATGGCGTCTCGTCATAACCCGTGTTTCTCGTCTTTACGATCGAATGCATAAAAAAGGAAAAAAACAGAGTGGACGCGTACGCGTGTATCTTTCTTTCTTCTATCTCTTTTTCTCTCTCGATCGGTGCAGATTCTCTATCCTTATCACTCCTTACTCTTTCGAAGGGAGCTGGCGATAGAATATGCCCATGCTACGTCCACCGAACGATCGGGTTATCGTTCATGATTCGTTTTACTGCCCCACCGTGAAACAATAGCCGAACGAGAGTTTCGGAACAATGCGAGCGCGTCTGTCGAACGCGAGAGACAAATGAGCAATGTTTATTTCTGCTCTCCGCGCATCCGGGATCGCCTGTCGTTTTTGGGGCCGGCGAACTGCCGCCGAACGAGAGTCGTAACGTTCTGCACGCGGGAGAGACGAGGACAGCATGAAAGAGTGAGCGAGATGGAAACTTTGAAGGTTTATCGCTGGCTCACCCTTCGTCGGAGAAAGGAAGATTCCGCGAACGGCTGTAAATTCAATTCGATGGACCGTGCTTTTCCGAAAGCTCACGTCGGTCTGCCAGCAAAAATTTCGCCGCAAACTCCGCTTTTGCCCATTGCATTTCCGTCCTGGATCAAATATATTCCAAGCGTGATTGCGGCACAGTGTACGTTGACCGAAACGTTTATTCTTCGGACGGAGCTCGGACGTGAGAGAGAGAGAGAGAGAGAGAGAGAGAGAGAGAGAGACAATATTTGTGAAAATGTTCGGAAAAGGAAACAGCAGGCTTCGGTACGTGCAATTCATAGGATGCGCTGCCCGTAATGCGCTACGTCCGTCAAGACAGAGAGGCTCTCATTCTTTTGGCCGAGACGAGAACAGGCGGAACGACAAGCCGCGTCAGGCGAAAGTGAAATTTACGCTTCCGACGTTGCGCCATCGAATTCCACCGCAATTGTTTCGCGAGAAGTGTCAATCTCCATATTCGGGTCGTAATAACTGGCAGGACGCGGAATGACATTAAGCCGAATTAAAAGCGTCACTCCGTTCCGATAGCAGCGGATCGAGGCAGCGCGCTGCAGTAAACGGTACAGCGCGGCCCAAAACATTTATGATGCCTGCCTCTGGTCCCCGTGGGAGAACGTTCGCACTTCTCGGGGCAGTAAATCTGAAAATCGCCTCTCAGCCGGCCGCGGATCGCATTTCCCAAAAGTGCACCGACTTCAAATGTAATTTAATGCCGCGCGACATCGTAAAATACTCGACGGCGTACGTACGCGCACCTGGAACAGTTAAACGCGCGCTTGTAGCGACCTGTACACCGACGAAGCTTCACTTTCCGCAGGGGCCGTTTACGTAGTTTTTTCTGGAAAATTGCTTTCGCCGCGTTCGTTTACCGCGAGCGTGATTTTTAGTTTATCGCTTCCGAAAGGCAGGATCGCTCACGGGGGAAAATTCGAAGAAGCTGCGGTTGCTGTAGCGACGAACCCTGCCAGAATCGATAGTGTCTGTGGTCCGAGAGAGACGCAATGTGTCTATGGTGGACACCGTTGACCCCTCGGTAATAATGGAATTCAACATAGCGATTAATTGCTTTCCTTCCTATTCGTATACATGGCAATTCGATCCAAGCGACTGTTCAAACATTAACGCTATCGGAAATACTCATTGACGAGGTCCATTAATTTGAATTTGTCGATGCAGCGCTGTTGACCAAAAATCTTCGATAAAGCCGCGTGAATGTCCCCCGTGGTCAATCGTGAAAATGTAACGAAACGCGACAACGTTGACCGGCAGATGCAGACTAAATATTTGAAGCGTTCGCGGTGGAAGTCACTTTATTCGGATAGCGAAGGGCGTGAGAGCGGAAGCAGCTGCGACCGGGAGACAACGTTTCTCATTAAGGTGAATGTTTTTCGGGTGCTAAGTTGCGTCCGATAAGACATCCCGTTTTCCGAGAGCCGGAGGCAAGCGGACCGTTAAATTAATACAAGGCCCGACGGAGAATTGCCGCTAGAAACGTCAGTCCGTATCCTCGTTCGGCTCGAAAAATGCTGAATGTCTCGGGCAGCCTCCTCGGCCGGGCGCGCGGCAGGCATTATTGTTCTCACCCGCTATAGGGGTCCCAATCCCGTGGGCAAGATGCCAGGATCCGGAATCGTCATTGCGATAACTCCCCCGCTCCTCGACACGATGTTCATCATCCTAATCTGGCCACTGTCAGTCTGCGCCGTAATTAATTGATCGTATCACGTGCGACGACAGAGTCGAGGAATCAGCCTACACGAGAATCTATTCCCTCGGTCAAGTGTATCGATGTTAATGGACACCGTTCGTCGTCCCGCTACGCGTTCGGTGTTTGCGCTCTTTACAGCGAGAGCGTTCGAGCTCGATAGGCGTACGCGATTAGGATTATTCGGCGAGGTATTAGTCACTTATCGCTGAAGAGAAAAGAATAACTGAGGAAACCCTACCGGATTATCTGCGGAAGCCTAAGCTGACCTTTGTGCGTGCGATAAAGCGATACGAAGGTTTTATGTCCCCCGAATATTATCGAAAGATGCGTGGGGATGAAGGAGGTTTCTTCCTAAGGAATGTTGACCAGCAGACCATTCTAATTTTCGCAGTTCAAGTATCGGTGTCGCGCAAATTCTACATCGTACATCATGATGCCGATCAGTAATAATCCGTCAAGTTTCCGTCTTTTCGTCTTAAATAAGCTTCGTTGCCGGCGAAAAACTGACGACGGAAGTGCGAGGAAGATTAATCAGAAGCTTCCCGTCCTTCCCAATTGCGGAAGTTTCGTCCATATCGATTGGTTTCGAGCAGGTAATTCTTAATTTTTCGTCTATTAGCGAACGTCGAGGATCCGAGCGGCTGACGTTTTTCCGAAAGGAGCCCAGGTTGGAAGACGTCGATCCATCGAGTCGCTTCAAAGTTTCAATCTCCTCTCTCGGCTAGGAGCGACTCAGGAATCAGGACTGTGCAATTAGATTCTTGATCGATTTCAGTTCGTGCTCGCATTCTCCGGCGTTTCTACCGGTACGCCTCGATCCAATCGAGGATACGCAGCTGGCCCGTCCTCTTAAGCGCACTGTGCCCGCAATTTAAGCGCCTTTCCAGCCAACGGGTGAGTCACTTGTGTCACCGATAATTAACCGGGACACCGGACGCTTAAGAGGGCGGGCCTGCAATTTCTTCGGCGCCGTGGAGCAATTAACTCCCTCACGTTCGATAAACCGGCCAGTACAAACTTCGTCAGTGTCGATACAACTAACTCCGCATTCGAGAAGCACTCTTTAAACACACCCCGGGAATAGCGCCGTTATCCGAATAATGCCTCGAGGATATTTTTAGGTTCCCCGCTTCTAGCTTTTAAAGAGAGCTTCGAAGAGATTTTTGTCGGAGCAAGCTGTTGACGTACGGTCGGCCGAACAGTCTCCGCTTCCCTCGCCGCTGGTCACGGATGATAACAAACAGGCAACACCGTAAATGTATATCCCGTCCGTCGCCCACGCGTCGGTTTATTGCGAAATCGATACAATATAGATTTTACCAGCCGCAGAGTATACGCCGTACAGTTAATTAGCGCGGCCCGATGAGCGCGCTGGGTCGCGAATAAAATTTCATCGGCCGAATTAAATGCGACCGCCGTTCGTTCGACGTCTCTCTCTCTCATTTCGTGCCGGCTGACCGAACGAAAACAATTCGGCATAACGATCGGGATCCGTTTTGCATATCGCGACCGATTTGGCCATATTTTGCGGTGCCGATTGATCAAAAAATTCTGTTCGACGCCATTCCCATCGTTCGAGCAGTGAGTTATCCAGCGGGAGTGTCTATTCGTTTCATCGGAATATGTATCCGCATTTGTTGTAACGCAATGAACGTCAGCGGCGGAATAGGACGTATTGGATGCCAATATCATGGGTGAAATCTAATTGTTATACCTAACCGGGCCGATACGCGTCAGGCTTTAACACGACTTGGCGCGGGCGGCGAATTAGACATTCAAATCCGTGCGGCAGGCTGATCGTCGATCGGAGACGTCCGGTTGGGAACTTGGCTGCGCGCGATATTCCCATCCCGCATATTTCAAATGAGCGCGACACGTACAAAGCAGTTACACGCGACGAACGGGCAGGCCAAACTAACGGGCTGCTAAACGCGTTAGAGCGTATTTGCAAACTAGTTAAACGGCTGATATTTGCTCCCGGGACCTTGAAACGTATTCGAGCGTACGTCACAGGCAGGTCAGAATAATCACGGGACTCCGTAACAGCGTGCAAATGAACTCTCCACCTACCGGTCCCTCGCCTCCCCCGCGTCGATTTATGCTAGTTTTAGTACTGACGCTTGGAACGGTGCACCGAGGCATCGACAATCTCGTACCATATATAGAGACTCGGCCCTTTATCGATAATTTCACGTTAAAATATATTCCAAGTTCGGAGACGTCGAAATCTTTGGCTTGATTCACTGGTTTTGGGATAGTTGGAAGGACAGACGCGCGAAGGCGATGTATTATGTAATGGGAGATTGAATAGATTTCAAGGATCAATAGTCTTCTTACGTAACCGAAATGGAGCAAAACTGATTGACAGCTCAATTGGCGTCACATCTATTCTCCATTTTCTCTGCGCTACTTGTCAATTACGTTCCTGTCGAGAGCAGAGCACCATCCACGCGACGATAAAAATATCACTGTTTACCCTTCGTGTTCCCACGTTTAATAACAATCGTACAAGCTCTTAAATGTTCCTTTCCTTGCGAGAGGGCGTCGAAATTGCGGAAATGAGATTTGACGTTTTACCGGGCTCGTAAATTCGCAGGCGCGTGTCCGCCGTAAATTTTCACTCTGCGAAATTTCGAGATATCCAGGATCCAGGACTCCGGCCGTCCCGGGAACCTCCGCCGCGCTTTGGATCCTTTGTTCGCGACAGAAATTTATGGGACCCGCCGGTATCAAGCGTTGTGCAAGAAAACGCAGCCTTTTACGAGTCGGCCGGGTCAGATGGAAAATCTTGCGCTAGCCGAATGCATAATGGACGACCGAGTTTACTTCGAATTGCACGTAAGATCCGAAGGAGACCCGCTCCACTTTGAAGCCCCCCCCCCGCATCTTCGACCAGTTCTTTTCCTTCGCCTCCTCCCTCTGTCACCCACTTCCCCCCTCATTGCCCAGCCGAGAGGACCGAAGTTTGAAACAGTGCATTCCTGTCTATTGTCTCGGGACAGTTCTGCAAACGTTCGAGGAGATTCGGGAAAAACTTTTCTCTCTACACACACTTTGCTCGCCTACTTTTCTGCGAACTTCCCCCCTTTTTTAGCAGGTAGAGATGCAGTGTATCGGATGTGTAGGAATTCGCTAGAATCGAACGAAAGTCAGCGAAACGCTTATTACGAGATTTCAGTAGTATAGGTCAACGCATGAAACGCGCGCCTCTGTCGAAATATCTTGGTGCCGGAAAAGGAAGTACGCGTACCACGTGGACGCAAAATGACTTTCGGCTCATCGACGTACCGTTATTCCATAAAATAAGTGCATAAAAGCTCGTGCAACTTTTCTCCTCGCAGTGTCTGTCGACATTCGATTTCATCGTCTTCCATCGCCGGGACTCTTATGACTCTGCCTTCGACGAACATGGGAACTCCCCGCATCCGCTAAGTACACACAATCCGATCGGCAAACCTCAAGCCAGCGGCGAGCTTTCATCGATCAGCGAAGCTCACCGCTTGTCCCGTCGTCCCGTCCATTAGCGAATCACGGGAACGCAGTTGCTCGCGCACGAACAAAGTCAAATCTCGCCGAAGCTCGCCGAACCTCGCCGAATCTCTACCAAATCTCACCGGATCTCACCGCATCTCACCGAATCTCGCTGAATCACGCCGAATTTCACGCGCGACAGCGGCGACAAACTTGCTCTTGTAATTTTCTTAACTGCTCGCATCGCGCGGAACACACCTGCTCGCTCACGCCCGATGCCTTCCTTGTCTTCCTTTGTGCGGATGACTGCGTATGTGCAGCTGTGCACGGAACGGAATACGACGCGGAATAAGACCCGGGGATACGGCAGAGAATACGGCGAGCAGCCGTGAAAACGAGTCGCAGCAGACGCGGCGCGGGCCACGCCGGCACTTCAAAGGGTATTATTTGCACTTCTTTAGCTCGCCTTCGGCCATGCCCGCCTTCGCACGACGACATTATTATTTCAATGTCCGCATCGTGCCCGGCGCACCTCTTCTTCCCACTTGCGACGCGCGACAAAAGCGTAACATTCCCTACCCTACTTCTTATCCGCTCGTTGCCGAAAATTCGACTGGAAGAGTGTGCGTCCGCAAACAGTTTTCGTGCCGCACGCGATTAATTCGTCGGACGTCGCGCGTATGATACGTTTTCGCATTTAATTTTGTCATTCGCCCAGCGGACATTCGTGCCATTTCTGCTCGTCGAGCCGGGTAATTCGATGGAATTTGCTTCGTTTTTACGTCAGCTATGTTTCAGCGTGCAGAGGGTGGAAAATAACGGTGTCTGCGTACTTTGCGTGTACTAAATGTTTAGGTATGCCGAGGATTAGGGATGGTTGGTCCGTAGGATTGTTCGAGAATACCGACTGATTAGCGGCGCGCAACCGGAAGCAATCTAACGGTTGCACGAGTTACAACATGTCACGGGCAATTTCCGAAAATATCGGTACGATAAACTTCCAGAAAGTCACTTCAAAGCTCCCAATACACGCGCGCAGTACAGCGGTGTATTAATTTCTATCCTACCAATCGTGTATTGCTCTCAGTTGACCGTAAAAGCCCAACAGCATTGACACACAAAGTACCGTGCGATTCGGAGTTGAACGTACCTGACTACTTCGATGTAAATACGGCGGTTCGTTAAATCCCTTTACAAATACGCGCACCCACTCACGGGTCAGCTACGATGTAACAACATTATTGTCATTAATATCCCGCAATGCTTTAGTCGCGCGCTCGAGTTGGGTGGAGGACCATTAGCAAGCGGTCAGCTACAATTTTTATCATTTTCCCCTTCCACATCCTCCAATGTTGGACATCTGAAGCGCCCATTGCCCGCACTTTTCCGCGGACGTTAATGAATGCACGTCCGTCGTCGCTTAAAACTTGCGACTCACGATTCATCATCGTCATGCCGTTGAGAGGTGAGCGGCTCTCTTCAGCTCTCTTCAGCTCTCTTTAGCTCTCTTCGGATCTCTTCGGCTCTCTCCGCTCTCATTATCGCGGGATGACGAGCCAGCGTCCGTGACGTCTTAATAGCTCGGATTTTCCGCCGTGAAAGAAGGTGGGTCCCGACAATTTCTGTCGTCGGACTAGACGGCCTACGAACATGACGAACTGACAGGAATTGAAGGAATGGGACGAGGCAGTCTCTTCAGGGTTGTCTCGCATTATTGTCGTTAGTCGCCTCATCGGCGACGGATTATCACGTCGTTATCCGGCCACGGAAGACAACGTTAAACTTCCCCGATATCGTCTAGTCCACTTTCCGCCGGCGAAACTTTGTCGCTGCGAATTTGCTTAAAGACATCGGCGTGCAGTTTAAGAGAGGCTCTGAATCGATCGCTAAACGTCGTCCGTGATCGATCGCCTCGGAATTTTTGCTCGTCAGCGAGCCTGGATGATCGAAGGAAGAGGCTCGTTTAGCTTACGAGATCGTCGAACAAACAGGAAGCAGACGAAGGCTCGCGAAAATGTTGTCTTCACTTTGACAGTTTTTACAGTTCCTATGTTTTTATTGAATATCTTCGTAACATTGCTGAAGGCTCCTCAGTGTAACTCGCGTATAAAAGCATGTGAAAGCCTCCTAGACGCTGCTGCGCTTGTCAGCTTGATTACAGCCAATTTCCAGATGCCGAGATTAATACCATCGCGCTCAATTAGATCGACTTCCGCCAATGCATCTCTCAATTAATCTGAATGCATCGTCGGATGAGGAGAGAATGCGGGCCAATATAAAATCCCGTCTGCGCGAGCAATTGCGGCGCCCTTCGCGCGAGGGACTGAAACGTATCATCCCTCTTCAGAATCTTGGTCGCGAATGAGCCCCGGCCAATGAAGTTGAGCTATGTCTCCTGAGGGGCTGGCGCTCTCGAAATGTCGAAGTTGAACCACCCGCTGCTACATGAAGGATGCTCGGCTGTGTCGGGATACTGCCTCTGCAATCTACCCTTATGTGTCCGCGTACGTGTCGGCAGCGTCTGAGAGTGTGTGCGTGTGTGAGAGCGCTCACGACCGTGAGGTGGCTTGATTGCCTCAAGTAATACTGTCCTCTGCGCTCCTCGCGACCGGTATCTCTACTCAAATTTTTATACGTCGAGGCCCGACACGTAATCCACGACCGCGGGGTCTCCTGTAATTCGCTTACCGCTGCCTAAGAAAGGTCAAAGGACGAGCGGAATCGCCGACTGCGCGGACGACGTTTTGCGCGCATGATAAATGTCCCGACTCGACGTGTCGTGTGTCGCTAGGGATCGTGTTCAGCCTTTTTTTTGCCCGCCGACACGTCCGCGCTGCGCTAACGGCGTCGGATGGAACGATCGGATCGCTTTTCGCGGCCGAACGATCGAGAATGCGCGATGGATATAAATCAGGATCGACGATAGGGACGCGCCTCGCAAAATGACCGTCGAAGGCAGTAAGCGACGAGCGAAAATGCATTATGTGCATCGAGTGCCGCGATAGTCTCGTAACCGGAAATTACAGTTGGCTGGACGAAGCGCGAGAGGCGGGGTGGGGTTGAGGTGCGAAAAATAGAGCGATAGTAGCGAATGATTATCGGCGAAGCGGCCCATTACAATATATAGGCGCCTATAAGTGGGTATATTGGATCCGGGGCCGAGCGAAAAGCTATTACGAGGGTTGTAACGAATGCCATTACGAGATCGTGACGCCGAAGATTGGGATCCGCGGAGTTTTCTCCCTCGCCCTGAAGAGGGGGGCGGGCGCTAAAAGTTCGTCAGCGAGTCTGACGGTCTGACGAAGATGCGGCTAATAAAGCTTTTGTTGCCTGGCGCGGACCCAATGACGCAAGCGGCGCCATAATTCATCCCTGATGAGGTCAGTGTCTTGCGAGCCTGTGTGCTCTTGTGTGCGCGCGTGTAACCGGCCGCGATGTAAAGGAGATCGTTCTTCCTCCCTTCTATTAGCCTCTCACCCGTTCAACCCCTCTCGCGCTCTCAGTGTCCGTCTCCAGTCTCCCGGGCCACCCTCTTTGTCGCTCGCGCCCTGTTGTCTCCCTGGGCAACTTTGATGAATAGTTAGTCACAGGAGAGCCGACACGAGCGTGATGTACACTTTGAGGCATTTAGGTGGCCACGGTCAGTGGCCGGGGGACGACAGGGAAACGACAGGGAAACGAGCGGGCAGACGGCCGAGAATGAATGAAGTATTTAATGTTTTTCAACCTCTTACGCAGTCGGACTGCGCGAATAACCGGACGTGCGCGTGCAATTTTAATGCGGTAAAAGCATAAATATATAACCGGCACGCTCGTCTGGCTACATCACACTGAGTGCCGTGATACAATTAAAAGCGTCGAGCATTTTTTCTCCTGCCCAAGGACATTTCTCTGGCGGAGATTTATTTTTGTTAATTAACGGCGTTTATAGCTTCGACGAAAGTGAGGATCGTTTCTGATGCAGGCCGTTTGCTTTTCTTATTCCAGCTGGAGCCGCTCCTGAGGAAACTAACCAAAGCTCCAGTTCTGCACACGATCGCCACTCTCTCGCGAAAGGTAAGTACCACCCTTGTGCGAGACCAACCCCGGCTTTTGAAGAAACGTTCTAGATGCCTGACGCACCTTGCGTAGCCGCGCGAGACCTCGTCGTCACGTAGCCAGTTCATCCATGCTTCTGCGTTTCACGTAATTAGTTGCCCCGGTCATTCGAGCCGTTCATCCCCCTCATACCTCGCGAGCCTTCTTCGTCGGAATTCATAATTGGGCGAGTTTACACATTCGGCGTCTCGTGGCTCAGTCGCTCTCATCGTTGAGCCGCCGCTGCATGCTCAGAGGGAAAATCGCACAATTTTCATCACGGCACCCCCCCGGAACACACTCTATTCTCACTCCACCCTCCGCACATTCGCGGCATGCCGGGGAACCCTGATACTCTACATACCTGGTGGTGGTTCCCGGATAGAGACCGCGCGCAAAGTTCAAACGCTTTCTAGTGATGCGCGCATAACTACGCAGTGCGCGAGATGCATAGCTTAACATTTTCCTCGGGGACTGATTCGACACGCAATATATAGTTGCAATATAGTTGCGCACGCAATATAGTCGCACTCTGAAACGGCACTCCTCGTTTGTCGTCCACCCTTGCACCGCCGAGCCAATTCCGTCGTCCTGGAAATATTATTCGCCATTAAGCCTGCCGAGCCATTATTTGCCATCTCTCGGCTCGAGCAAGATCGTATTACCAGCTCGGGCTTCGAAAACAAAGCGCTCATTGATAAAGGACGTATAGGAATTTATTCCCGAAAGCCCTCCGTAACGGATCGATCGAACGTCAACGAAAATTCATCCTCGCCCGCTCTCGCGCAGGATACAAAAAACGAACGGCAATTAATTGCAGTCGCCGGAGCGGCGCATCGAAGCTTCGCGAAGTGCGAAATTTCGAGGGAATGCGCGCTGCGCGAAATAATATTGATCCTTGTACGCGGCAGTTGCGCTCACCGATAGCAGACCCTCCCAATTTCTGGGGGTGGGAAAAAAACGTCGAATCCTCTCGGCCGCCTATCTTGATCATCGGGGTCGCATCTGACCCCCCCGCCCGCGGATTTCTGGGTCGAGGCAGATAACGAATGCAATTGCCGCTCGCTCGGTGTAAAGCGACAAGTGGATTTAATAAACGTTCTAATTCCGGCGTCGGTCGGGCCTCGACTCTCACGGCCGAATCCTTTGTGAGAGCGCCCGAGGCGTGCGATGCCGCGTTTCATCGACCGACCAATGGCGCGCGGCAGGGCTCGCGGAATTATTAGTATCTCGCGCACTTGACCGGAAGAGCGATGAAAAATCGACGCCCGACGCCGCAGAGCCTATATTTCGACGCCTTTCGGTAAACCGCGCGCGAATCGACGATCGAGCGTTCGTCGATTCCGATTGGCTGACCTGAAGCTTTAATCCGAACCTCGCGCGCTTTGAGCCCTGCAAAGTCGATCTCTCAAGGTTCAGGCACGCAACGAGGTCGCACTTACTTTGTGCCGCCGGAGAGAAAATGTGAGGGGAAATATGGCGGAGCGAAATTCTCGGCGCGCGAATGCGCACTTTTTCGGGAGAGAGAGAGATGGGAGAGACAGAGAGAGAGAAGATGATTCTGCTGGAGGACTATCTGAGCGAATGTCTCCGTTCCGCATGGCAGGACCTTGGCAACGGTGTCGTTCTAAACTCGATTGGGAGCTGTGTGCGCGCGCGAGCGCGACGCTGACGTTAGCCCGTTAATTAAGTTTTATCACTTTGGCAAACAAACCGGTGCGATGACGAGTAGGCGGGCATTGTTAAGTCTGTCAGGTTGGATTAATTAACGGGTCGTTAGGCAACGTGTGCTAAGTTCGGAGTTATTAGCCGTTATAGCCGTTTAGCGGCACCTACGCGATCGTACGTTCTCTCTCGATAACGTAATTTACTTCCCGATTCTTTTTCGTATTGTTCGACGTTCGCCGTGGGCGGTCATTGTCTGCGAAACAATATTTTGTTGCTCGGTTTGCCTGGCCTGCCACGCGGTGCGCATTCGAAATAGCCCGGGAAAGAAAAGGCTTTCGGGACACTGTCGGCGCGATCGATAAAAGTTAGTGGACGATAAACTTTTGTTCCGCGATTTCGATTAATCCGCTTGAACCCTTTTACGACACATACCGCCGACGAACGATCGCGCAAAGCCTCTTGAAATCGTATTACGCGAGATAAGTAATCCTTAACAATACCAGAAAAGATTTACGATACCCCGCACACGTGCTGCAGGATACTTTCACCGCAATTTTACATCGTCGTCGAAAGAACCCGTTTTCCAGAAATCAGATCGGTGTCGTTTCGAAGGAAAATCTTTAGTACAACGGTCGACTAGACTAGCCTTGGAAATCGATGCTTGACAAAGATTTGAATATTTGAAGAAGGGCTACTCGGACACGGCGACAATCCACAATCGAGACTCTAACAAATCTCGATCCAACCACCCGCGCCAGACGTTTCACGCCATTAAAATGTAACGTCGCTTGTCAAGTCGCAAAGACTTCACGTGGCTCCTCGTCGCGACGAATCTGCAAGCGGCGGGGTGAGTTTCGTAACGGAAAGCTGAAAGTCTTCCACCCCTACGATCCCAACCCTCCCCAGCAAGCCTGGGAGTCACTCAATGTTATGTATTATTCGAACGGGACGGCAGAGATTTTACGACGAGCGCAAACAGGGAGAAGAATGACTGAAGGGCTGAAGTTTCGAGTGACTTCGACGAAAACGTAGAGGCTGGGAGGAGATTCGATGGCGGAAGTGCCGTGTGAATTTGTAACTGTCGACGAGAGGGAAAGTGTGAGACACACCGAGGGCCGGTGCATTTTGCCAAGGAGGTAGAGGAAATAAAACGAGAAATGGAACAGAGAGGAAAAGTACGAAGCGTGCGCGTACGCTAAAGTTACGCGTAAACGAAACTAAAAGCTGGCGCACTCGGTAAAAGCTGAGCGAAGCTGCGTTTCTAACCACTCATAAATCTGTACGCGCTCGTGGCGATTTGATATCCAGCGGAGCGAAGTCACGTTATTCTCGAGTATTATATACTCGTATGACAACGGTCGTGCCGGGACAAGAGGGACACGAAGTAAAGGACAGATGTGGGAAGACTGTTGAGAAGCGGAGGCCGTGAAGTGCCGTGGAGATGGAAGACCGAGGCGGGAAGCGGAGTCGTCAGTAAATCGGAGCAGAGCGCGAGAGGCGCGCATATGCGAGGCCAGGAGACGGAAGAAAGGCCCAGATTCCTATTGTTTTCCAACCCACTTCGAAACGACGAGCGCAAGATTAACGGGGCGTGGCGTTGTGTGTATCCGCCGAGAATCTTCCACCGTTTGAGTCGCCAGCATGAAGAGAGAGAGAAAGAGAGAGGGGGGGGAGGGTCCGAGAAGGCAGCAAGAAAAAAGAATGGAAAAAGTGGTAAATGAGAGTGAACGGCATGAGATTGAGAATGCCAACTAACACAAATTTTGTCTACAGCTCCCACGAGGGCGAGAAGATTAAGTAAAAAGACCCTAAGATGTTGCATGTAAGTAATAGTCTGGAATCTAGAAAAAGAAAGTATTCGAGAGGCTAGATCTTATTATGGGGAAAATAGCATTTTTCGACTGCTACTTCCGAGTCAGTTTGCGCTAGAGTCGAATTAGGAATTAGTTCGTCCCACCCCGATATTGGCCCTGTTCGCGAGTTACGGACTCGACATTTTCCGAGCACTTAAGGCCAAGGGGAGAGATTGATGGCAGGCGACGTTGTGCGTATTCAAAGAACTTTCCGCCGTTTGAGCGTTCGATGAGGGAAAAGCGTGCCGGGCCGGAATGCAAAGAGGCGGTGTCGGATCGATAAGCCGGTTGTCGATAGCTGACAAATCGAACTCCCGCGAAAAGACGGCGTCATCTCTTTAGCGTCCTAAGTACCCCTCAGCCTTCGCCCGTAATTAGGGATTAGTGTTGTCGAGGAGGAAAAGCAGGAAGCTTCCTGCAAAGTGGAAAATTCGTCGATAACTTACAAACGGTACTCTCGCAGTACTTAATACGAATATTGCGCCTGAATTCGCGCCCTCGACTCGAAAATAATAGCTGTACAGGTGCTCCTTCTCGCCTCGTCTACGAGATTCTTATCAGATCCTGATTTAGATATTGCCGAGGGGCGGTACGTCCGCAAAGAATCGACTTTCGCAAAAGATGCGCTTAATCGGATGAAAACATTATAGCGCCGACTCTCCACCTCACCTTGCAGCGTACCGCTAGGGATTAAGAGCGGAATATTTCCGGCACAAGCGTCGGCCGTCGATGCATATTCACCTTGCACGCAAAGTACCTTCTAATCTCTGTAAGTAGACTCCGAGCGTCAACGAAAGGTTTCTTACCGTCGGATACTTGTCGGTCGCGCGTGTTGTACCAGGAGCCCACTCTTCGTTTCGAAAGACAGGCGAGCGTGGCAGGACATGACGGTCGGACAGTTAGCATAGCAGATCCCTATCTTCCTATCTATCCATCTGTTTCGACGTCGGACGCTTCCCGGATCGTCGAACTGGCCGGCAAACGGGAACAATGGCCGAATCCGGGCAAAGGCATCTGCCGTCGAGAACGTTCCGTGGACCCATTCGAGGACCGGATACCGTTAACTTCATCCCTTTGTCCCCTCGAGGCCATTTGCGTCTCGCAATTAGAGATTAACACCGCCCCCACCCTCCCCCTTCCCCGGCCTCGCCAAGCGGGACGGGGGATAACTTACTTCTGAAAAATGAGTTACCTTCCTCCCCGTCGCCGGAAGATCGTTATCCGGTTGATCGCCAGTTTGTTTTTCGACCCAGTTCCAAGCCGGGAAGCGGACGATATCGTCGCGTCGCTTAGCCAGCCGCGCAACTTCCTCAGCTTCCGGTATCTCCGCCGCATCTGGAGTAAATTTTCATCCTTCCTTTCTTCCAACCCGCCTCGACCTCCGCGCGAGCCTTTCACGACGCTCACGGCGACGAAGACAGGAGAGACGGAGAGCGTAAAAGAGAGACTGAAACTCGTAGCTCGAAGTCTCCGGAGAACGGAAGTTATCGGGTTCCAAATTGTCATCTGGCAATTGAGTTGCCGCCCGCCCCTAAAAATTCAGACTCCGCGGTCCGTTTGCGGACGTGGATGAAAAGGCTGAATTCTCCATTGTTTTCCGACCCACTTCCAAGCCAGTGGAGGATTAACAGAAACGGACGAGTGTCGTGTGCGAGCACTTACGTACGTGTATGTGCTTCGGCGGGAGGATCCGAGTGTGAGTCCGACGTTCTCGCGCGAAGGAAGAATCGAGGCTATCATGACTCGCGCCCTGTCCTAACTCGAGCCTCATTTCGTCTCTCCTTCGCTTCTTTCCCGCGTCTTTCTCGTTACGCGCCTCTCACTGTTTCGCCCCGACGCGTCGTTGCGTTTTTGAGCCGACGGAGTGGGTGACAAAAAGCAGCCGGGCCTCATTCAAGCCCAGGCGACAAAGAGCGCCAGGCGACACATGTTGGCGAGACATTTTTAACCCCCCACCCTACCCCCACCCTCTCCCCGTCACAGGATCCTGTCGCAAAAACAACCCTGCTTCCGAAGCATCGCTCCTGAAATCGCAGGAGTCAGGATAGACAAAATAAATCTGCCGAACGATCAATTTAAGGACCAAACGCCTGTCGCAGGCGGCGACCATCAGTTTCATTCATCCTGCGAACTAATAACAGACACAAAGCGGGCAGCTGTGAAGTTCGCGGGGCGAAGGATTTGCCGTTCAACTTTCCTCGCCTCGGCGCCGTCATTCGTTCGTTATCGTCTTCGGAAAGATTTGTCAGTCGAACAATTAGGAGGGTCAGTATCGGGGAGTTAACTTTCTTCATCCGTCTCGTCGCTATCCCGCCTTCCGATCCCGCCGGTTTGTGACCGCTCCGCCTCCTTTACGAGTCCAATTTAACTTTCTCAATTAAACCATCTATATTAGTTTGTCGGCCCCTAATATATTTCCCATTGTAGTCCGGCGGCGGTGCCGCTGAATTTTATTAGCCCGAAGGACGATCGGGAGAGTCCACGCCGCTCTGTGGATTTCTCGGATTTCTGTCGCGATTTCCCTTATTTCTTTCACCCCCCGGCGCCGGAGAACGTGTCTCCACAATCCCACTCGCAAATCAATCCGACTTCCGCCGAGTGCTCCAATTTTGTGCATCGAGGCGTCGGCCGTGGGCGTCCTGTCGACCGGCGTACCCGACGCGCACTTTCTTTTTCCCTTTTTCCCGCGTCACCGCTGCAATTTCTTTTTGCCGCCGACCCTCTGACGAGCGCCCAGCCGACTACCCCTCTCCTGAAATCGTTCAACACAGCTTCATACTCCTACCTCGCAGCCGTTTTATTTCCTCCTGCTCCTCGCATCCTTTTACATATCCTCTTTTACATTGCTCGCGTTTTCTGTCACTCCTTTCCCTTTCTCTCTCTCTCTCTCTCTCTCTCTCTCTCTCTCTCTTCCTCTTTTTCCGATAGTTTTTCCCTCACCTTTTTCCTTTTGACTTCTCGCCCTTTCCAGCTCTCTCACCTTCTCTCTTCTGCAAATCCAACTTGATGCACCCCCTCCTTCCATCCCTCTATCTCCTCCGATCTCTCGCTCTCGCGCTCAGTCCCTCCTCCTCACTCCCGTCATTCCTTCCTTCTGCCCTGTCGTTCGATTCCGCATCCGCATTGCTAATGAGACGTCCAATTACCATCAACGGTTAGCGCCGCTCCGGTCCACGAGCGTGTCAGGGCCTCAGTCTCCCTCTTCTGCTCCCGCGCTTCTCACCCTCGTCCTCGCCCTCCCCCTCTGGGCCCGACCAGCCCACCCTCCCCCGACATTTGCAATCAGCGGCCGGAAACAACATCGGCAGGCTGTCGTTGGCAACCGCGCGTCCCGTTCGACGAGTCTCCGGCAGCGAGAGTAGGAGAGGATTGCAGCGACGAGTGAGGAGTGGGTGGGAGGGGCGGTGGGGAAGCGTCACAGGGCCAAAGCGTGTCGGCCAAAAACGAACGAAGCGAGGAGCGTGTTTCGCGACAATTTCCATTAACCCCCGGCGGGTCGCGGCGCGAAAATAAGCCGGGCATGTTGCAATTAACGCAGCGCGCGTGACTGAAGGTAGGAGAGGGGGGAGAGGATGTATGGGACGGGGGAAAAAAGCGTGCCTCGAATCCGCTTTCGAACACCGTCGAGCGAGGGACGTCGGGACGTCGGCGCCCGTCGCCGCGTACTACGATCCTGCGCGAATTTGAATTTCAACGATTCGGTCTGCGCGACGAATTATTGACTGAGATTCTCAAGCGAGATCCGAATCCGTCCCTTCGGTTCAACGTATGAGACGCTCTAATTCAGACGTGTGCCCCCCTGGAGAGGGAAGAGGGGGGGTATTCATGCGTTCGGCCGGCTATTTAAATTACGGGTTTTCATCTCGGCAGCCAGTCGGGAGGGGTGAGGAGGAGGGGGGGGGGGGGGTATCCGGTGAAGGAGCAGTTTTGATACGCCGCGAATTACTTTCACTCGGCACCGTGCACGTGAATGGATGCGGCCGGTGATTATTTCGAAACGCTCTTTCGACACGTAACGCGAAGCCGATCGCATTTCGTATCAATTACGGGTCCGCGAGAGGTATCGGGATCGCGGCACATCGGACAGATCGTTCGGGAATGGCGTGAGTTCGCGTCGCGGCGAGGTTTGACATTGAAGCGCGGAGGGACCATAGATGACGGTTCCCTAGCTCGGCTTCGAATTATTTTCAAATTATTTGTCGACATTTCTATCCCTAGCAGAGCAAACGATGCATTGGTTCGCCCAGATCGGAGGTGATAGCGCGCCGCTCAATTTGTCAGGTAATAATTGTGGCCGGCTGGAAGTGCCAGGCGCTTCGAGAGAGTGTTTGCTGTGCCGGACGAGGAGTTTCGCTGTTCGCACGAGAATTTACCAAGCTCGTCTATGTGGAACATTAATAGTGATCGTCTCGAAATTGGAAATAACCGCCAGTACATTGACACGTCGCTACCGTACACATTACATCGCGCGTTCTACAGCGCCTACGCGAAAATTCGTACATAAATGCGCCGTGTAACGCACGTTTGCCAGGCGTATTCATGTATGAGTACACATTGACGTACACAATACGCATATTGAGTACCTGTCCATCCCGTGTCGGCGTACGTACGTGATGACGCGTGTGCGAATGTTTAAACAGTCTACAGGCCTGTGTGTCTCTCTACGCTTGTGCATGTGCTCTCGCGGTCTGTATTCCGCAACAGCACAATGCTTCTAACCGTGTGTTTAACAAACTGCAGCATGTGTTTGACAAACTAAAGCTAAACGTTTTCATTGATCTTCCCCCCCTCTGTCGCTCCATCGGCGACGATTATAATGAAAGACAAATAAACTTTGATTGAAACTGTCGCGAAGTGCCGTTCTCTCTCTGTTTCGCTTTCTATCAAACTGGCTCTCTCTTTCCCTCTTCGCATCTTCGATTCCGACTTCGCGTCAAAGCGTCGAACGCCATTGTACGCTGCCAACCAGATTCGCCGGTAGGAATTAGCTGTCGCTCCACATATTGTCGGAACCTCGTCGGCCGACTCTTTTTTTTCTCCCCTTCGACCGTTCGCCGCCTCTCTTTGTCGCGAGGGGCCAATGAGAGTACGCCGAAAACCGGGCCTTCGCATTGTTGCGCGAACTTTTAACCGTAACGCCGCCAGGATCGATTCGCGGGACGAGAGAGAGAGGGGGGGACACGCGAAATTAAATGTACCGCGAAATTCTTCGCTCCCATTACGTCGCGGATAACGGAAGCGAGAATGCTACTTCGTGCCTCTCCTCGGTAAGTAGCCCAGGGCCCATCGAGCCTCCCTTTTTCCAACGGAGATCCCTCTTTTGTCCCGTAATAGGCGTATAATTCAGCGCTGCCGTTAAAAAATTGTTCGCGACGCAAAGTGGCCGACCGAGGGCCGCCGATAAAAATTCCTCGTCCGCTCCGGAATAGAATAGATCGCGTCCTCCGCGTTCAATTATTCAGCAGCGCCCGAAGTGAGGGGGAGGGATATTCGAGTGGCCGAGCAAAGTTTTTCGGCGAACGTCGAGGCGCCTCTTCCTTCTCCTTCGGCGAGACAGAGCGTAATGTTCGTTTACGGACTTGGGGAGGATGACGAAATGCGAATTATAGCGTCGGAGTGGTTGAAATTGCCGGATCGCTGACCTCGTTCGCCAAACCGGCATCGCTCTCCTAATGGCCCCCTTTCCTCGACGGGGCAACTTCGTATCTAATATTCGTGCCAGTCGCGCTGCCGGGAAAGGGAGGACGGGTGGGAGGCAGGAGGAAAAAGTGAAATTCTCGTTTGCCCGGCTAGCGATAAACGACCGAGTGAAGTCGGGCAGACAGAAAGATTTTGTTCACGCCTTGGTTCGCGCGGTCTGATTATCCCTTATAGCGGCCGCGAAGGAGGCGACGAGATGAGCCAGAGATGGAAAATGGTCGGAGAGAGAGACGGGGGGGAGGGAGTGGGAAGGCGAGGAAGAGCTCGCAATCCCGACCGCTCTAATCTGCCTCGGCGAAGGAAAAAAAGTCCAACGGCGGTATTAGCAATTTTGTCGGACAGCGGCCTTAAGTACTGAATCTAGCGATGAGAAAGTGCTCTCGCGGCCGAAGGCGCCTTTAACGCCGTAGCCAATTAATTTCAAGAAAGAGACATAGGAGGGGGAGGGAGGGCAAATTGGTTATTCCAATGAAATAGAAAATGGTAGCTGACTGGTTAACGTTGGATGCACTGCGCCGGTGGGCGCGAATTTTCACGTGCGAAATTAATTAACCCACCCGAATTTGAGCAGTCACCGGTCCTGCCTTCGATCGCGACCATTTAGCGTGGCTGTGCGATGTTTTAAATGGGACGTTACGCAATTTGCGTTACGCCAAAACGGACAAACACGACGCTCGCGAGCCAATTAGCTGCCCGGAACGAATGCCGGGTTTGGAGGAATCTGGGGCAATAATTAATTCCGTGTGGGGTCTTTGAAAAATATTCGCAGCTGTTTACCGGCCGGCCGTGCATCGCGATGCGATGCGTGCACGTGCGCATGTGAACTCACCTCCCCGCTGTTGGAAAACGTTAGCTTTGCATCGACCTGCCCGCCGTCTCGTCCCGTGACGCAATGACAGCTGCAACTGCAACTGCATGACGCATGCGATTCCGCCGACTGGCTTGCGCTGAAAGGGAGAGGAGAAAAAGGAGCTCGCGGCAGCAGCGGCGCTTACGATCCGCACGATTTTCAGCTTGAATAGTGTCAGTCCTATTACCGGAAGCCGACCCCTCTCGCTCGAACGTTATCCGCCCCCGGCCGGATTCTCCTTCGAGCTTGCTCTCCTTCCGTTCGTAGCGCAAACGAAAATTTTGCAAGATAAACTTTTCCGCGGTAACTTTCCGCTGAATAGGTTGCTGAATTTGTAATTATAACGCTGGTACGTCGTTACGCACTTGTGTGCATGTATATATGACGCGGGTTCCATTCGGATCTGAGCACGTCTAATTTCGTGCGTTCGAAATTGAAATGAGGAGTAATCCGACGCTTACAACTTATATTGCGCGCTGCGTGAAAAATGATGAGAGGAAGCAAGCTACGAGGAGAATCCCAACTCCCTCCCGCACAAAGTTTGTTTCAAGGAGATTGCCATCAAAGGCCATAGCCAAATAAAATGGTTAAAAGTGTTCCTAAACCGATTGAAATTCTGAATCTGTCATTCGGTAGACTAAAGAAAAGAAGCATTTGTCCGAATGTTTGACTTCATATCTCAATCATGGGGGGTGGCAAAGGGTAAAATATACTGTCTACTTCTCCCACCAATTTCTCGGAATGTAGTAGATAAGAGAATTAGAAAATAAATTAGAGTTACACGTTTTTTAGGTACAAATCCTTTTAGATTTTGTTTTTTGCCATCATTTTTTTCATGTTTTAACAAAATGTTTATGGTAATAGCCATCATATGCTACAGGGCGGCCGAACATCGATTTTTTCATTATTTTTTCACTATTTTCTCACCTTTTCTTGAACGTATCTCCGGAACTATTGCACTTAGAAGGTTCGGCTTGCGATTTTTTTAAAGTATCTTGACTGCTTTATCATATTATAGTGGAACAATTGTGATAGAAACTGTCATATGCTTGTTCTTTTGTAGAAAATTGCTTCTTTAGAATTTCAATCAGTGTAAGGTCATTTTTGACCATCTTATTTGGCTATGCCCTTTGAATACCCCCCTCGTCCCCCCCCCCCCCCCCCCCCGTTCAAAAACCGCGTGTGTGCATGCCTAGTTTGTGTAAGCGTAAAAGAAGTGCGCGTTTCCCAAACATTTATTATTTTTTCAAACTCGAATCTCACGTGCCCACGCACATGTCTCACTTTGTTCTCGGCAGATGTGAAGCGCCGGCGAAGTCTCTACGACGAGGACTCCCTCGACGGCGATCGTCCTAACGAGAATGAAGGTATTCACTATTTGAAGGGCCACAGCAGAAATATATAATTCCCGCAACGCTTCGTTCTCCGTTCACCATCCTCCTCACACCCTCCCACTTTCTGTCTGTTACCGATCATTTGTACAAATTCTCAGCATGACATCATCGATGTTCCACCTGCTACCGATCGCTAATGCTTATGGATCATACTCATAACTATTGGCTGCGGTGTACATCAACGATCTGTCATCGGGTTCTCGCGTCAATCGTTCGCAGAGTCAGTATATCGAAATCTCACGAAAGTGCGTCAGTACTTTACTCGCGTAGCATCATTTATTATTATTATTAAATACTTTTCAATGTCGGCATAAAATATGAACGTATCATTATTAAATTATATTATTGAAAAGTTTGCCCATATCTTTAGACACCTTTCCTCATCCGGACAATCCTATCATCCTACACCTTAACGGACGAGACAAGCGAACGTTTGCGCTGCGCTTTGTCAGTTTACTCCCGAACCGTTAGTCTTACTAATTGTTGTGAGATACGTGATCGATCGTGCCGATTGTTCGCAGGACGGGAGTGGACGGTAACCGCGAAAGAGATGGACAGGGTGAAGCTCGTTCGGGAAAGGCAGAACGAGGAACGTCTGCGAAAATTGGCGGAGCTTCGGCAGCAGGCGCTCGCCGCTCATCGTTTCCGCGAGCAGCGGGAATTGGAGCGACGAAAGCGCATTGACGAGCACAAATCGCGCGATAACGACAGGTAAGACCATCATCCACTACGTCATCTCGCCGCGTACAATTGAAACGAACAATTGACCGCAGATAATTCAATTTGAACAGAGAGATCTGCCCTACTCGGCTATCATCAATATATATTTTTGTAAATTCCACTTTGGAGTAGATCTCTTTTACATTTCCGTTTTGTTAACGTACCTTTTCTCAAGTGCCAATAATGTAGCTAGCCTGTAAAGGTCAAACGTGTCTATATGGAAGCCGCAGTAATGTCCGGTGTACATGGTTATATAGCCGAAAGATTTAAGTACGATGCATGAGTCGCATGGCGTCGCACCCTTTGTCGGCAATTTGCCCCCCGCCCCTCCCCTCACCGGGTTATTGATTTACGTGACATCTGACCGTGATCGATACCGCATGACGCGCGTTTCGACCATGCGGAATCCCGTTCGCGAACTATGGCGCGCCGAGGTGGTCGACAGCCTGCAGTGTGAGTGAGGGAGCGTGAGAGGGTGAATGCACGTTCACGTATGAGAGAGAGCGAGAGAGAGAGAGAGAGAGAGAGGCAGACGGGCCAGCGTCCGTGGTTACGGCTCGATTTAAACGTGCGTTATGAGATTACGAGCTTTACGCGGTTATAAGTTTGACCTCGTTAACGCGACGCCCGGCATAAACTATTTTGCCGCCGTAGGGAAGCCCCGGGAAAATCAACGTCTGGTATATGGCATTACTCTGTTATCCGTACGACCCGTTAGTGTCATCTTGCAGAAGTGGCTTTGCGGTCGCGTTACCGCGGAAATTGTTGCGTCGAGCCGATGCGCGTCCCACGCAATCAGCCGGAGTACCGATTTTACTTATACCTGCGCCGCATACCGCACGCTCACCTTCGATCCTCCTCCCACCCCCGCCAACCCCTCTACCTGAGCGTCAAGCAGACAATTTGTCGAACGCCTACCGCGAACTCGCACTCGAGCGAATCGATCCGCACCCTGGCGCAATTAAACGCGCTCGATAGTCATCCTTTCGTGCCTTGTCCAGACGCATCCAAGTCGAGGAGAGGAAGCGGCTAATATGCGAGGCGGAGCGGGAGAGAAGGGAGGCGATCCTGCGGAAGAATCAGGAGAGGGACGCGCGCATCGAGGCGAAGAAGAGGAACGAGAGGTCGCACATCGTATTCGCCTTCGGCAGCTCAACGCCCCGGATGCTGGAGCCGGCCGACACCGGCGGCTCCAGTTTCTGGGGTACGCGCAGGGCGACCTCGACGACGAACGTGATGATGTTCTCCGCCGCCCAGCCGCTGACGAGGAGATCCTCCGAGCGGGAGCTCGACGGTAGCAAGAAGAGGGCCACTTCCGCTGGCGGGCTCGACCGAAAGCCCGGCGAAGGTTAGTGAACCTCTTCGAGGTGTCCCCCGCCACCACCCCCCCGCCCCCGATACTCTGTGATCTTTATGCCACTACGTTAGACAGAGTTACGTCGCAACGTTGGTCGTATTAAAATGGCCGTGACGAACGTCGATTCGAGTTCGCTTCTACAATGACAATAGGTACGTCAAACGCCTCGCGCACGTAGACGTAGAGGAAAGTACGGATCGGAAGCGGGCAAGGAGCGGATTTTGGACTCATCGGATCAGTGTGTAGAATGAGGAACGGGTGGAGGCGTCGGTCAACGTCTCCGTCGCCGTTACGGTTATCGTCCGACAAATCAAGCGGAAAATTGGTCTGTAAATCGATCGGTTGTACTGGTATCCGGTGTTTACGCTCGATTATTTTCACCGATCTTGATCGTGGGGGAGGGTACCGTTTCAAGGCGCTACGTTGTAAATCGGTGTCCGATCGCTGTTTGCCGAACGTATGTGCGCGACGCAGGAGTCCTGGGAGGGGGGAGAAAGATTGTTGCCAGTCGTTACGGTCGCGAGAACGATGTGTGTAATTAAAGGCGGATCGGCCGGATTACGGGATACGGCGGGAAGTTCGACTCGGCCGAGAGCGACGTTACCGGCGACCGACAGAGTTCGGATTAAAACGCGTCCGATTCGAAGCTTACAGAAGTATCCTCCCAACGGACAAATAAATATGTATATGAAATCCGGATCAACTCGGGAAAGACATACATACGGTGGAGCGGGGCGCGTACGTGTATGTGTGCGCGTGCCGATCGCAATGAGTTGCCCGCTTCTTATCCAGTGGCTGTTGTGTGTTTACACGTTCGTCCGTGAATAGAGGCCAGTATTATTAGAGTTTGCCGAGAGTCGGCCGAGTTTTCAACGGGCCTACCGATCGTCTTGCGAATATCGAGAAGGCAGGTGTTGTGCGAGCCCCGCGAGTAGAGGAAGAGTTTGTTTAGTGCCATGTGTCGTTGATGCAAGTATGTTATGTCGCTCCACGCTACTCGCATACACCGGTCATTACCACCACACATCGTGACGGCCAGCGAACGAGATCGACTCGAGCCGAACGAAAATCGCTTCGTCGTTCGTCGTCGTTTATGCGACAGACGCTTGCCGTAGCACTTCGCAGAACCGAGTCTCGCAGTTTTATACACAACCGACACGACCGTTACACGCCGGCCGCTGAAAGGGCGTAGTGAGCATGGATTTTCATCGCAGCAGGAAGCGCAGTCTAAGTAAAAAATATCTTTTCTATCTTGATACCCAACCCGCCAGCGACGACGTATCGAGAGTCGTCCGGGATCATTGGGAATTTTCGTTGAGAGAAATTCCGGTTCGCCGGACGAGTGGGTTACATTGTGTACAGATAGAAATGAACAGAGTTGCGAACTGTTGACGAAGTGCCATACGCGAGTATATATATATATATGTAATTTTTGTTTGAGAGACGAATGTTTGCTACAAGGAAATATTGTCTTTGTTTTCTTTCGTTTTTTTTTATGGGAATGCGTATGGATATGTATTTAGTATAGTGAACTGTTCGCAATTCTAGCGTGAACAATCCACACGAGACGCACTCCGCTTTCCTACACGATAAATGTTTATATATATAGTCGATATTATTTGTCACAGAGCATGAGAGAACGGTTGTTGCGACTTTTAGATCTTTGCAGCGTGGCCACGCCCTTAGTTTCTTTTCTGATTTAGTCCTCCCCTAGCCCCCCCCCCCCCCCCTTTCACTTTCAGATTTTAAGTTTGTCTGTACATAATCATTAAATATCATCCCCGACAGCGTACGGACTCATGAAGCGTTCGTTGCGTCATATTATTTACTCACATAGTCAATGTCAATCAGACGTGACGTGGGTATCAGGAAATAGTTAAGGCTACCGTCACAAACAAATTACAAATTCACGTACACATCACAAAAGCACCACATTGTCATTCACCGACAAATTTTTCTTTCTTATTCCGTAGTTATAACTTTTCCAAACGAGTGTAATCCAGCATCTACCAGAGAGCAGTCCGACTAGAAGAATTTTTTTAGAAGAAACGATAGACCCCCTAGAACGTTCGAAGACTAGCATCGCTTTCGTAATCTCCTCCCGACAGCACTAGCTAAAGACCTCTTTACTTCTTGTTGGTGGTGGCTCTGAACACGCAGCGTACAAAAAAAAAATCTTACTGTGCTCTTTAACAATATCCGCCAGCCCCCCCCTTTTAAAACACCGTCCGCACTGTATCTAATTCACGCTAATATCTGTTCCTCACCTCCACCCGCCAATGAGCTCCCCCTCTCACGCCCCCACGTTTATCCTCCGACAAAAGTCTGAACAGTGCCTAATGTTGCAGCGTTGAATGGTTTGTTTGCAGATATGAGAATGTCCTCGTCCATGTACGAGGTGTTCAATTGGAATTCTAGCCCCGATCCTCCCTTAACCCCTGCCAAACATAAGAGAGCCAGCCTCTCTCTGCCTCCTACAACTGACATCTTTAGCATCGATGATAAGTCTGATAGCGACACTAGGCGTCCAATGATTCATCGGGCTGCCAGTGGTGAGTCGAGATGATGCCAAGAGGCCTGCAACTGGGGAAAAAAACGTTCTGTTGTCTCAAGAATGAGTTGTCTCGATCCTTGTCTTTACTTTTCTATCTTTCTACTTTTTCTTTTCTGTCTATCTCTACTCTGTCTCACTACTATCTGTCTGTTACTCTCATTAAGTTAGCACCACGCTCATCAACGATACCTGCAGCGTAATTTTTTTACCAGTATACGAGAGAAACCAGCATGTCACGGTTCATACCCACATACTTATATACATGCGTAACGTATATCGCCATCGTAAATCATCGACACCCCTCTCATTGTCTGCCTGTCTCTTGATTTGACAACTTCTATCCTCTTTCATTTTTCTCCGGTGGGATATTGGTTTCAATGCGACCTCGCGAACGCGTGCGCCCAGTCGAATTACCATGCTTAGGATCCGCATTGCCAAGAACACAGGCACGAGCAGTGCGGCAAACACAATTACGCGTTGAAATTAATTTCGAGCGAATGCATACATGCCGCTGCTTCGTTCGCTCGTTTACCGCGTCCGTCGGACGAGGCGGACGTAATTTGGATATGACATATTCACAAAGCCGCCAAACTCGGCAGCCATGCGAAACATTCGGCCGAATGGGAAAAGGTCAAATTTATTTCGCGAACGGAACCAATATCGCACTGAATGGATCGTCATTAGCCCGTATTGTGCATCCGCCTCTGTTGGGAACGTGTAGATTGATAGTGCACCCATTATCATTCTGGCGACAAAAGAAGTTCGTTCACTAACTTTCCCTCTACTCCTTTGTCGTGAATCACACGATCGTAGACTAACGTTGACACTAACTGCAATTATGTTAATGGACGCTTGTACATGTATGACACCATGGATCGGTTTGATTATGTTTATGAACATAATGTTTGCCAGTTTGGGATGCAAGTCCGTGCCTACTCAAGACGCTTTCGATTATCATGTCGCGGGCACGAGAGTAAATACAGCCGCATATACACGAGTATGTTAGAAGTAATTCAGTGTAGCGCCATCCTTTTTCATTTATCCATATATTCATATATACTACACAGTTACACGATGATTACATATAGGTTTTTCATTCGTTATATTATATTAACACATTGACTGGTATCTGATAATTGACGATGGTACTTCTGAACAGAATTAGGTCTAGCAGGTGCAGTTCAGATGACTTTTGTAATACATTACTGGGATGTTTCAGAAATATGGCGAAAAATAAGTGTCCAGTCAATGTATTATTCTTCAATGAATAGTCAAGCAGAGTTTAGACTGAAACCATTTGTCCTATTGGGAAATTAGAAGAGAGACGTTCTAAGTTCACTACTTTCTTAAAATAGCTCAGTTAATCTCAATTAAAAGTTGACTCATTAAATCCACTAGACTTTCCGTTAGAATTGTCGTCACATAAGGTAGCCATTCAAATTCACGATTAGACCACCATCAACCCTCTAGCTCGTCCCTGGTATCCTATCACCGTTGAAGTTGATTTAGTTCTCTGATTATTTACTTGGCGTTTGATTGCTCTTTTTTTTTGACGTTGTGCATGCGAGACTAGTTATTAAGTTTGTGTCGTCGAGTATCCGGTTATTCGCTTTAGGTGTGCAAATGTCCCGTCGGATCGCGTACCGTCGACGATTTTGCGTCCCGGTGCCGTTTTCCGCATTACGAATCGTCAAACACTATTCGGCTCCATACACCATGCATGCTAATCTAATTAGGTCAACAGGTCAATTGCGCTTCTCATTGTAACTTGTTCGAATTTGCAAAAGCGACGTATCCGCGCGGTTTCGCTTCCTCGTTTCCTGGCAAATGTAGACACAAAGAATTAGCTCGACGTGTGCCCGTCAACGATCGACGATGTAGAGAAAGAGAGAGTGAGTGCACGGGAGCGCAGTTCTTCAAAATGGGAGCCCAGCCTCTCGGATCTTTGGATCTTTCGCGTAGCGAAAGGTAAACGCTCCCAAGTTCAAACGAACTCGCTATCCACGAAGTTCACATGTCCCTACGGCTCGTCTAGCGCGTATCGGCTCCACTTCTATACTAAAAAGGAGAGGCTCCACTTTTTAACAAGGGATCTACGCTCCCAGGCACGTCCGAGATCGTTGAATCCAGCTCGCCGCGAAAGACGCTCCGAAGAGAGTGGCACATGCACGTCTGACACTGAACTGACGTCACACACGCAATGTACACACGAGACGCATATAATGAGACATACGTAAAGACCGACTCGCAGAGGGATACTCTGAGAGAGAAGGAGCGAGAAAGAGAGAGAGCGAGAGACACTCAATACGCGTGTGCACACTCACTCGGTCTCACGGCTTCCCGACTATCGCCGCCGCCGTCGTGGCCGTCGTCTTCGTCGTCGTCGTCGTCGTCGTCGTCGTCGTCCTCGTCTCAATAACCATGGTGTCGTCGTCAGCGAAACACGAAATACGTATTTAACAAAAAAGTAGTAAAGGGACAAAAAAAGCGCGCGCATACACGTTATATGTAAAACACACGTCGTCGTTACGAGCGTCGTGCGGCTTGAAAAGGGGAGGGAGGAGAGGCAGCCCTACAAGGAAGAAACTCTTTGCAGGTGAAGAGAGCGACGGAACGCCGGGAACACCTAGCTCGGTATACCTGCGGGTGAACAGAAGGCGTACTGACCTAATGCCAACGATACCGTCCCCACGCGATGGCCCACCAACCTCGGGGCGCAGCTCGAGCGCGAAGACCTTCACACGTTCGCCAGGTAGGACTTACTCGATGTCGAGGCTGGACCAGCTAGCGCAGCCTAGAAGGCGTCCGACCGAGCTCACCACGCTCACGGAGGCCGAGCAAACTCATCGGCAGCAGCAGCAGCAGCACCAGCAGCATCAGCAGCATCAGCAGCAGCAGCCGCTGAGCGCTTCTAGCATGAGTCGCAGCATGTCGCACTTGGCCGCCGCCGGCGGCAAGTGCCTCAAACGATCGGATAACTCGCGTAGCATGGGTACGTTACCAGGAGCGGTCCCGATCCCGAGACCCACGCGGGCCGAACGATTGCGCCGCAAGGCCCGCGAGCATCAGAACAATCATCAGCAGCAAGGTAAGCACCTTACATGTGCACTCAACTCAAACCAGCCCCCGCCGAACGATTCGGACGGACCACCCGCGTCGCTCAGTCCGTTAGCCCTCGTTTCTATCCAATAGAGAGTTGAGCCCCTAGCGGCCCATGTCCTTTTCACTTTAACTTAGAGGCTGTACATATTGAGCTTCGACGCCGCGGTACCCAGTCATTCTACATTCTTATTTCTCGTTTCATTTTTCTTATTTTTATTTCTCTATTATTCTTTCACTCCGTTTCTTTACCCTCCCCGGTTTCAATCTTACCTCTCTGTATTTATCTATATTTCATCTAGGAAGTCGTTCGAAAGTCTCGCTTAACCCATTGACGCCGGACCCTCGGAGGAGGGCGGTGGACGTTGCTACGCGCGGGGTTCTCTTTTTCTGTGCGAAGTCGCGGAGTTTTCGATGGGCAGAAGTCTTCTCGTGGGACCGTTCGCTCGTCGGCGGTTATTGGGTTAACGGAGATAATCGTAGTCCTAGATTCCGAGGCTAAGCTGTATAAGACGTATCTCTTTCGGGCAAATATATATATATGTGTATATTCGCCTGTACGACTAATGGCCCATCGGTGGTATCGAACTAATAAAATGGAAAAGCGCACATTACTTGAGTTGGGTGCACACACATGCGCACGAGTGGGCGAACGAAGGAGGTGGCCATTGTGAATCGATGAAGAATTCAGCGCTCCACTCGCAGAAGGATCACTTTCGGGTTGTGCTTTTAACGTTGCCCGGTGTGTGTGGGACTTAAGTTGAGTGCTTGGCAAAGAACGCTCTCGAACGAAACTAATTGTAATGTGACGCTTGCCAGAGTTATTGCTCGAAGCTTATCGACGCGCGACAATGCGGAATTGTCGCGCGCGTCCAGGCGCACCAGGTATATAACACGATTTGCATGACCACATAGATAACCACAGTAGTAGCGTTGCTTGCACGATTCTTTCGGATTCGATTAACAAATGCTCTCCGAGTTCTCGCATTCTCTCGCTCTATCACTGTCTCTCGCTCGCTCTCTCTCTCGCTCTCTCTCTCTCTCTCTGACACTATGGGTCCGTTAGCGATGGTGATGGTACGCTCTAACTACTACCCATAACCGGTAAGCTGAACAATTTTTTTCTTACTATATACCACCTACGTACACGTAGTCTACTCCGTAAGATATATGAAACTATATATTTGTATTTAGTGTGCAATACGTATTTATCAAGTTGGTTTCTTTTATGATTCAATCGAATCGTTAGTCGCGAATTTTTCTTTACCCACCCGCGGAATCGGATAAACATATAATTTCTCTATACGCACCCTCATTTGATCCTAACAATACTTATTTTTTTTCGTCTCATTTTTGTTTGAATACTATCTGTACATATTCTCTACTCTCACTTGGCCAGACATTCTAAAACAAAGCTGGTGACGGTGCTTGATCTTACGTTCGACATCATTCCACTCCGTTCCGCGCTTCCACCGCTGTTATCATGTTTCACTGATCGGGTAAAAAAAAAAACCGAAGCTTGATAAAGCGATATTGTTGACTCCCCGTCTCGCTCCGCGGGAAGAGGATATCGTGCACGACAGCGTCGAGCGGTGCACGGAGAAGGAAAGAGGCTCGCGCGATAAGAAAAAGGACGCAGTTTCAAAAAAAAGAAAAAGAGAAAGAAAATTGACCTGATGAAAGTTGACGCGTCTCGAGTGAACGTGGACGCCGTGGGTCTCACGCCCCGTCGATGTTCGATGATCGCGCGAGACGCTTGCGAGCACCTCTTTCGATGGCGCGAATGTGCGCGCGCGTGCCAGCGTGCAAATGAAAAGAGATGTTCACCTTGGGTGGGTGCGCGTAGGTATCCGCAGCGGGGAGGTGACACCGAACAGCCCATCACGACCGCACAGCTCCATGAGCCAGCAAAGCGCCAGCAGTGTGGGCAGCAGTAACGTCAATCTGCGTCCTCGTACAGCCGCTCCGCGTCGACCGCGACCTGCTTCTATTGCCGGTACCGGTGTTACAGTCACAGAGAAACACAGTGAGCATGGCTTTTTACCTCTCTCCTTATTAAGAAATATTTACCGGCGGCATTGCGCAAGACAATGTTGCCTCCTCCTCGCGCATATACGATATACCTTCTCTCTCTCTCGTTAGCTGTCTGTCTCCTTTATGCCCATCAGCCTTTATTCTTGACGTTCACGACTCTTTGCGAGTGTCCGTCCGTTACCGATTGCCGCACAACCGCATCGACCAAAGCCTCGTACGAGTCTCGCTGGTCTTGGCTTACACGTAGCTGTTCCGAGTAGCGCCCCAAAAGTTGTACATACATGCCCATTGTCCCCTTATTTAGAGCATATCGGCGAGCGCGGTCAATGCGGGGACTCCTTACGATTCCTGCTCGAATCTTTATTTTCGCCGAAGTTATGTTTCGTTCGCTTGCGACTGATGCTCCCGTTCAGTATGTATATGTTCTATGAATCTTTGTTGTCGACCGCATAGTTATTCTCAGTTCTTACAGTTTCCTTTGCCTCGGTCGGATTACTCGTTCACCGAGAGCTTCCCTTTTACGTTCCGATATTTCTGTTCGCTCGGTAGCAGTTTGAAGATTGCACATATAAATACTAAGTATATGAGGGGAGGCGAGTTTTGTGGCTGATGATGATATCGGCTTGATTACACCGGCCGTTCTTGTGTACCCTGTTGTCGCAGATCTGTTCGGTGACGCGAAATTAACAAAGGATTCAAAGCCACCACTGCCAAAGGTCCATAGCACTCCAAAGAAACCCACTACGCCTAAGGTATCGGAGATAAAGAAGCCGGCGGAGAAGTTAATAAAGAATGCGAAAGCATCGCCGCGAATAACGCCGAAGGCAACGCCTTTGCAGAGTCCGGGCAGTGAGCATGCCCCGCTCATTCGCGAGGGCACGGTAGAGATAATCAAGCAAAACGACGGAAGAGATATGAAGGACGCGATACTGGAGGAGAAGCAAGAGGAGAAGAAGGATCAGGGCACCGAGAAGATACAGGTAAGTCGAGCGCGATATTCTCGTGTGTCACCGTTGGCACCCCGGCCGATACGTATTTCGTTACACTTTCCAGCAGGAAGAGACGTGCATCGCCGAGGTCGAGACTGTGGAGATGAAGAGAGAAAAATCACAGATCATCGAGGAGCCTGAACCCGTTCCTGTCGCGGCGACGAAGCAAGTCAAGGACGAGACGAACCTTATTCAAGAGAATCTGAATAACGCGGCCGTCCAGGAAGCGCCTAAAGTCGCGAAGAAGGAGGAACCCAAGCCGGAGAAGAAGCCGGAGCCGGAGACGAAACCTGCCGAAGGAGATTATGACGAACAAAGCGACATGTCCGGTAGGTTCATCAACAGACACGATAATGGCGCATCGAAGCCGATTCGATCTGTAGACGTTCGGTCTCTCGAACTGATTTACCTTTCGCCCTTTCCAATTATTAGCCTCCATGATCGCCAAGATCAAGATAATGACGGAAGAGGAGGCGAAGGCTGCCTTGGCTGAACGTAGGAGACTCGCTCGGGAACAAGCCGAGAGGGAAGCCGAATTAGAACGTCTAAGATTGGTACGTATCTTCTTTTATACCTGAACACGTGCACGTGATGCCGGGATATTAAGTAGCCTGTCGTGACTTGCGTGAAATGTACGGACTCCGAATCGTTTATGCAGGAGGAGGAGGCACGTTTGGAAGCCGAAAGATTGCGTGCCGAGGAGGAGGAGCAGCGACGACTGGAAGAGGAAACTATCCGTCTAGCTAACGAAGCGAGGGAAGCCGAGGAGCAGCGATTGAGATTGGCCATCGAAGAGGCGAAACGTCGTGAGGAGGAGGACAGAAAAAGGAGAGAAGAGGAGGCCCGACAGAAGCAGGAGAAGGAGGAGGCCGAGCGAAAAGCGAGAGAAGAAGCGGAAAGGTTTGTGGCGTGCGAGGTTCGAGGGGGAGATACGAGGTGGGAATGTGTTATCATTTCCCTGATTGTTTACAGACAACGAATTGAAATGGCCGAGCGTCTTAAAAAGGAGGAAGAAGAGCGGATTGCACGGCGAAAACGCGTCGAAACCATTATGCGCCGTACCAGAGGAAAAACTCAATCTAATACACCGGTAAAGGTAACACTAATGTTAAAGAGGCGCGGGAAAAATTGTCAGGCAACCGAGAGACGGCCTAGTTTATATAAACGAGTCTTTTGCATGGCGCTTGCAGGAAGGCGGCGACGGCGACAAATTGAAAGAAGACAGTCCTAACGATGAGAACAAACCGGCGCCGGGTAGCAAAGGCGACGATGTTATGACAACGAGTCTGATATCAGAGGCAACCCAACAATTTATTAGTGGAGAGCAGCGAGCTCACATTACGGAAAATAATACGACACCCGATGTCGTCCATAACGGCACGCATAGTAACGGCATTAACGAAAGTAAAAATGTATTGGATAATAATCAGGGTAATGTTGAAGGAGAGCTGAACGGTCATCATATGAATCACGGGAATGGTATCAACAGTCAATCAATTACACTGGATAATGCCACTGTGTAAGTATACCAGCTAATGAATCAAAGGTTTTCGATGCAATATACTCGGCAAAAGTTTAAAACACGTTAACATCCACCAAGCGACATCGCAGCATACTCACTATATGGGCGTGTTTCTTATCGGCATATAAATTAATGTTACATCGAAGAGCATCTCAAAGAATTATGCGTTTCTTTTCTTTCCTTCTATCTGTTTTTTCTCCTTGATTATATCAATCGACAATAATGTATCATTAACGCAGAATGTGTCAATGTCAATAATTTCATATTACTCATTGCATGAAGTATGGAGTATCAAGTTGACAGACTTCTTAATCCGACTCTACGATAACAACACATGTACGTGTAATATCTCGTTCCTTCTTTTTAATGGAAACATAATTTATCGTCTTCTGATTTAAAAGGGAATCTTTTCGTGCGTTATTTCAGTCTTCTTGTTTCTTTCTCATGTACACTATTATTGACTCGCGAATGAAAGCACTTTTCTTAACCAAGATGTTCGCTACAAACTGCGGACAAAGGAAAACATATTTTCAGCTAAACATTGTGCCATGATCCGTTGATTACGATACTGATCATCCGTGTGATTGCACAATATGCTTGCCGTATGAAGAAATAGATATACAAAGGAAAAATGCGTTAAACAGATAGAAGCGTCAACTGTGTCACCACGTATTAGCAGATATATAAATAGTGGAGGACACAGATGCATAGCTTAGAATTTAACGTACTCGTTGATATAGAGAAAGTGTGACTGTATGGGAAAGTTATGATTGTATATTATTTAATTTTAATGCTACTCGTTTAGATAGAACGTTAACGGAAGCGACAGCTTCAAAGAATAAAACGTTTCAATACTTACATAAAAGATTCCCATTTTTATATCTAGGATAACACTCTAGTCACTGTTTTCTTGCTTTCCTTGTCACGACAATATTCATACAATTTAAATACGCACATCATGCCACGGCAAAAAAGATTCATTTGACTCTATCCGTCATACTTTTCACATGATTTGACATACAAACATTAAAATTTTGTGAGATCCTTTGATATATATCATCAAAATGCGCAGAATCTTATACGTTCATCTTTATGCGCCTGAGATATATTTCTTCAGGATGTAAATATAACGACTGTAAGATTTGAAACGTTTAAGTAATCAAAATTGGTTTTGATAAAGACTTTCGGTTTTTGCGAAGAATAATAACGCCACTGCTACTCGAAAGTATAGGACGTTTAACAATTGCAAAGTGCTCATTGTATTATTAATCGTATTTTACATTGATGTGAAGCATAACAAATATATGAAACGTTACTTTGTTGTACGCTCAATTGCTCGACATAATGTGTTATTAAATCATTGATTATAGAATTGTCTCCGTTCAATGTAATTTAAGAAAAAAAGTACAGTGAGCATTGTTGTCCTTGCCGAAGCAAAACACGCGTTACAGGATGTGCCACATTAAACGTATACTAAGTTTGCTATGCGCTTCTATGCCGAAACATCGATATAACGATAGAATAACAATGTAAGTCGATCATATATGACATTCGTCTATAAACGTGTACTCTGTACCTTAGAGTCATTTGAATCGCGACATACATCTTCGAGATGTACCAATACAATCATTTTCGTCATAAAAACACATGGCACGCTTAAAATTGATTTCTGAGGGCCCTGTACATATTTAATTTAGTTGTTTGAGATGTTTTTTGAAAAGTTCATATAATTATAAAAATTAAGACTACAAATCCGCATTCACAAAAATATATATATATATATATCTACATATGCGTATACATGCATATATTTGTGCGTATATACATACACACATGATATACAGACATACACATATACATAGTTACCTATTAAAGATGTTTATTGTGCTTTCCCAAAAAAGGAACTGCCTACTAATATTAATTTAGCTCAATTATAGCTGCTTTATACAAATATCCAATACGAATAATCCACATAGAATGTACATTGCAAAAGTAGCCAGATAAAAGGTTGACAAGCATTAATAATATAATGACGGAAATTAGGTCGCCAATAATACTTTGATTAGGTACACGGCACGATATCAGTTGCTGGCGATGCGAAATGCAACGCTGCGATTGTGAAAAAAGGAAATAAGAATGGAATTGTATATTACATTATCTATTATAATTACATATATTTTATAATTTATATTTAATGTGTATTAGCAGAAGTATATTAATTTAGGTAGGAGTATAAAAAAATATTGGAAAATTAATCGTGCGTGTATACCGATTCCGTTTAGCACTATGTCAATAACATACCATATTATATAACATTAAGCAGAGCATGAAAATGTTAAACCACTATCAATAATACACTTATAGTAATAACAACAGAGTTAAGTGTACATAATGTAAAGAAAGATGGAAAGCATAAATCTAATGAGTCATCTACAATTTTTGTCCATAATTTCACAAATAGGAGCTCAGTAGGGATGACCAAAATTAGATTTACGCGAAGAAATATACACGTCTAATGATTTTTCGTTTTATACGTCGCAAAGTGCTCTTTATCTAAGAAGAACTTTCAAGTGAATTACTCGTCGGCATCGTACTGAAGAATACACGCAATACAATACTACATAATCATGCAACTATTCCGCATTACGTTTTATTAATAATTCATCTCGAGCCCAATCATAGTTTTATACGTTCAGTAAGTAAAATAATTGCATCTTTGCTGGGCTCTTTTTTAATCTTTCCTTCGATTACTGTCAAAGCCTTCTATGTACGTCTTTAATTGCATTGTTCTGATTTTCGAGGTTTATTATTATTATTATCTTCATTATTATTAATGCATGTCTTTGTTGATAAGTTCAATATGGTGGTGCTTACTTTTTCGTTGCACTGTTTTTGCATATGTCCCTTCTGTTGTGTTGTAAATCATTCAAATGTATATGTCAACTTACTGCCTACTTTTGCCATGTACCGTTCACCTTTGTGTATTTCGATAGTCCACTCGTCTTGTGAGAAGATGTTTCAGAGAATTTGTTCTATAACTGTGTCCCTCCCCCTATGTGAAGAAGGCGCATCAACCAGCGTAACGTTTGATATAACAGATATGGATGTAATTAGTTTTGTTAATATACCGCTCCGCTAAAATCAAACAGCAAATCGCTAATAGTATACCATAATAGATAATTATTATATAAATAATTTAACTTGGCGGTAAAGAAACATATTTAGTGTAAACTTTATCATTTTCTTTTTTTCCTGAATTCTTTTTAGTCATATAATTATGTCCCTTTCCATTGTTATTGCATTATTTTATTGCTCTTACGCAAACGTAATGCTTGGTATATATCAAAGAAGTCATAAAATTAATAAGGTGTACTGCAATTTGTAGGAGAGAAAATTTGTTATGATATATGTGACAATTATTATTTATTATCGTGTCATCTAGATTATACGATGCAATAATAAACGGTCGCCCAATTTATAACATGTCCAATTGGTACGATGTTCTCCGGGTAATTTGCAGTATACTTCTATTAAGAGCGCCCTCATTGCTCATCCTACATTCTACTAATTTGTTCGCGCAACGAATTAAGACATAGTACGCATTTATAAGCTGATCCTTAAATAAATTGCGTTAGTCAATCTGCAATTGGCTTAGCCAATTTAGCAGCTGCAATTACGCGCAAGTAGTGCCTAGTAATCTCCTGTTATTTAGTATTTGTATGTTTCCTTTTTGGCTGGTTTTATAGCAAACAAAACAACGTGACCAACAACCTGTTAGACCTGTCGGAATTTGACACACTGAGTAATAGCAGTAGTGGCCCAATACTCGAATTGCGATCTAATTTGGCAAATGAAGATACTCTGAACTCGAACTTAAATCCAGCAGCTATACCGTTCACGCCCATGGGCAACACATTCGTATCAACGGCTACCAACGCTAACGTCAATCCGTACCAAGATGCTTTCATCAACAACAAACCACAGGACAACAGCCAGGTACCAGGTACGTTACTGGAAAGATGATTAAGATAGCCCGTAATGCAGAGCATTTAATACATCTTTTTTACTGTGTTTGCAGAAATATATTAATTCACGTGCTTTTTGGTCTGCAGATCTTTTGTCATAAAGTGCGTGTAACATGTTCTGATGATGGAAAAGAAGAACAGTTTGGATTGAAATACCGTATATTGCTCACAGCATGTGGGACATGGGTACTCGAAATGACGTCGTTTACGATAATGTAAATAAAGCGCTATTGATGTATGTGTAGAAACGGGAGATCCAAGTAGAACGATAAAATTCGGACGGTAGTTCAGTGAAAAACTATCATGTCCCTCGATCGTTGAACTTCTGAACGTTATCACGAAGAATGTAAAATAATATATAATGTTAATTAATAATATTATACAACAGGAAATATAGACAACACTGTCTGTCATAGTACGCTATTAGACGTAAATCTAACTTTTTAGAGGACCTTCAAAGGGAAATAAGGCCTGTTTATAACATATTATTTCAGATACACGCATGTATTTTCTTGTATTAAATTTTCATTGGATTAGTTTCACATACTTTCGCCCTTACCGTTAACGCTTTCTACGTTCAAAAAGAAAAGAACATTATTTGGAAAAATCATTTGAACTAATGCCATGCAAAATTGTGCAAAACGTGCCGGAAATGGGAAATGGAATTGTGACTTGTGTAACTGAACGAGTGTGTAAAACGGCTTGACAAATATAGCACAAGACGAAAATCGGATCAAACATATTGATGAGAATGTATCTGCCAAAATGACGTAGGAGATAAGCTCCAATGATTTAAAATCCCCCTTATGTAAGAGATAGTTTAATGTAACCTTATAGAATTTGATTATGAAAAATGGAACCTAAGAATAACTGTATCCAACGACATACTCTGAGGATATGATGAAAGAAAGAGAGAACTTTTCTTCCATACTACATTTCGGGGCGTGCGCTGACTAGTCAAGCAATTTTACTGTCTTATCATATTTCTTTAGAACCACTCATTTAACATTGGTACCCTAGGTATCTGATAGATTTCATTACTGTTACGTTTTCGTGAATCTAACATAAATTTTCTAGCTGTGATGATGATGAGGATGAGGATAATGATGATCATGATGATGAATACAATGATGATGTTAGAGATGATGACGTTGATGACGATGATGATTATGATGATGAGAATGATGACAATGATGAAGGTGATGATAACAATGATATCGACAATTACGATAATGACAAGCAAATAATGATAGATTATAATGATAACGACGATGTTGTTAATGATGATAATGGCGAGAACAACGGTGACGATAATGATGATTGCTTTGTCAAATAGCCACTGCATAAGTTATCAAACAGGAAATAAACGCTTAGCGATAGTAATCACATTGTCATGTGCAAATTATGTCTTGTCATATTAATTTCTGTTGCAAGTATTATCCTGAAGGTCGTAATACAATTTGTAACCGATAACAGAAAAAGAATGTTTCTGCGTTTTATAATAATTATTGTTACTGTATCACTTATTACATGATTTTTATCGCATTGCATGGAACATTTCATCCCGGACTATTCAGAGGCAGATTAAAGAGGCGAAAAAGAGTTCAGCTGGGCATATTGTGTTATTCAGTGGCTATTTATAGTGGTATCATACTACTGTAAACATAACAAAAAACATGAAAAAGCAAAAAAAAAAAAAGATAACTTTCGAGGCTGGCGTTATTAAGCAAACATAGTAATTCGTGTCTACAATGTGAATTATTTATCATTGTGGTGACATAACATTTTCAAGCTGATATCAGTAGCATGCTTTATTGTTTGGTACTTGGCCCACTGCAGGTGCACAATACTGTGGGTTGCAAGGGTATTTATAAGAGGGGGGTTGAAAAGAAAAATAATCTTCTCTGTTATCTTGGTTTTTAAATAGCATGAAATAAATGAAACTATTGATACATACGGACACAGTGTAATTAGTGTAAAAGCTTTATGTACCGTTCATTATTTAATCCCAAGGGCGTATATGTTTCGTATACGCGATTAACATTGTGAGATTCCTTCGTATTTTCTTTTGTACGCATATTCATGGCAATCATCCTGCTAGGAATACTGGGCTAAATGACGATTAAGATTCAATTCTGCCGACGTTGTCGGTGAGTTTTATTCTTACAAGTTTGAATACCGCTACAATACGTATATTCGATTTCTTTCGTTAATCATGCTCTCCTCGGCATTCGGCATATTTTACGCAAATTGTAACCTATTTCCGAAACGGAACAAATATTGTACTGGAATGAGCCTCCGTATACGAAATATCTATTAAAATGATCGATCAAATTTTATTCTATGAAAAGAAAACTAAGTAGAAACCGTGCTTTTTATGCCTAATACCATTTTAGCATAAAATCCTATAAAGACTATTTATTTTCGTAGGTATCTGAAAGAGACCCTCTTATCGTCATATGTACATCTAATATGATTTTAAGATTTTGTTACACGATAGCTTCTGTGTAAGAAATATAATCTCAATAACGTATGAGAGAATGTTTTTAAGTATAAAATTAAGAGAATGCTAAATATCATCAGTCATGTCTAAAAATACTTCATATTGTAAAAACGCTTGTATGTAATAAATACTTAATATTAAAAGGCGTCCATGTTGAATGCATGAGTCCTCATATGAACAGAGGTGAAATTATACTTGTATACTTGGAACGCAATTAAAGAATCGTATTTTAACTTACCCAATGAAATCAGCATTGCTGTTGTGACCCGCAGTTTGGACGTTTTTAATTTATTACACAAACTATCAATTTAGCACTAACACTCGCGGGACGCGGTATTCGGAATTATCCGCGTTGATTTTCAATAAATAGCGCGATCGGTCCAGATGTCGCCAAACGCCAAGTTTAAATAATTACAGATCGGTTTACGCATGCGCAGTACTTTCCTTGTCCGATTCAAGATGGCGTGTCAGTAAACACCAGTAAACACTCATGTGGGTCGAGTGGATCTGCACTATTCAACGTGACCGTATGGATTTCGCAATTTATTCTTAAATTTGTGCAGCAAGTTTAAAAGAATATCCCGATATGATTGAATCCTGTTCGAAAAAACGAATGTTATTAGGTATTACACTACTAGGAGGGTTAGTTTGTGAATTTTTCTATGGGCACAATTGCTCGCTTTTAAACATACCTCTCTGTTATTTATAGTCAATATTTCAAAATCATTGCCACTAACGCTATTGCACGTTTTCGGAATACTGATATCATTTCATTCGGGGTTTATACAAGTCGATATTAATGCACACCTGACCGTATAGGTTAACTGTCTTGGTTTTGATCGTTGAAAGCCACTGGACAGATAGCCGTAGCAAGCTATATTTGGATAATTACGAAAACAACACAATTTGCGCCTCTGGAGAAGACTACGAAATTACTTCAGAATGCCACCCATGTACTGCTTTTGAAATTGCCAGTGAAAGTATTGGAATATGTATTCACCACAGGTATAAGGAAGTTGTAAAATGCAAAAGTGGTGAGACAATAACAAGAAGGTAAATATCGCAATCTACTATTTGAATGTTTGCAAACACAAATATCAAGCATATGGTAAACTCATTGTATTTGTTGATATACTTTAGCTGTGACAGAGTGGCTTGGTTAGAAGAGAGATCATTTTGGAAGTTTGAAGCTCTCATGCTTGCTTTAGCATTGACATCATGTCTGAGTGTATACTGGAGGGAAAATATTTTAAGGCAGAGGATAATTAGAAAGGTAGCAAGACAACTGAGGGGCACTGTATAACAGGTGATAATAAACTAACACAGTGTACAGATTTTTGTAATCATCTATTTTTGATATCGTCAATTAATCTGAACACTATTTACGTAAAATGGATGAAGTATATTTGGAGATATATTCTCTCACAGAGTTATGCTTTGCGCCAATCGAAACAATAGTTACTCTTTTTACTATAAAATACTGCGATTCTAAAATTAGAATTAGACTGATAAAGAGGAAGCAAAATCCCTCTGAACAAGCATATAGCATAGACGTTTCAAATTTTACATATGAAATCATAGATACAGATGAAATTCCTTACTATGCAACTTCTTGCGAGCTACCTGCCATTACTCTTAATAAATCGAGTTGTGTAGCAGGACTCTGTGCAATATTAAGACAAATAGTAAAAGATAGGGTTACTGAATATCCTGATTGCAAACCTCTATTAGGATTTAAGGGATCTTGTTTACTAGCCTGCTCTGAATCAAGTATTTGGACGAAATTTTGTGAAGTCGACTTAATTCTCACACTCAAATCGTTACACGAAGAATGCTTAAAAGGTACCGTGTTACCTAATAGTATCGCGCGATTCGAATGCCATATGTCTCAACCAGTCAGACTACACAATCTATATAAGTACACGATGTCGAAAAAATTCACCGCCAACGGTGTAGTCACTCAGGACCGAAGCTCTATACCTGAACATAGATACGCCGAAGGTTCGTATATAACATTAGCTGACATCATTATATTCGTCTGCATCCACATCGTTTTATCGATTATTTCGATCGAAGTCATAACGAAGTTATTACCATTAACGATAAAATGGTACGACAGAATGATGGAGAATCAAACCATAATCGATTGCTTGACATGCATACCGCTGCAAAGCGTTGAAAGTCTGACTAAAACAGAGTACACTTTACCATTGATCGCTAACCAGAGCCTCTACAAAAGTGATCCCAAGAGATATAAGCCAAGAAGTCGCATTTACACTCGGCAGGACGACGTTGAATCTTCATTGGAAGATATCGGAAATATAGATGTCGAAATCAAGTTGGATGCACTCCCCTTTGGCGCAGAAGTGCCTATTGACTGGAGTGGGATACCGTTTGACGCAACGCCTGAAGGAGGCGCATTGCCACCAACGCGTCTAAAAAGGAAACATGAGCAACTGGAGAACCTATGTAAGCCAGTGATCAAGTTGGCCAAGCCAGGAAACGTCATTGTAGATTTCTGCTCAGGAAGCGGTCACCTAGGAATATTAATCGCATACCTCTTGCCCAGTTGCGTTGTTATATTGTTAGAAAATAAAGAGGAATCACTGAACAGAGCCAAAGAGAGAGTCGAAAGGCTGAAGTTGACAAATGTGAAATTCTATCAATGCAATCTAGATTACTTTAAAGGAGATTTCGATATCGGTACGTCGTTGCACGCGTGCGGCGTAGCATCTGATCTGGTTATTCAACAATGCATTAGAAGGAATGCGGTGTTTGTTACTTGTCCCTGTTGTTACGGCTCCCTGCACGATTGCCATCACTTGACATACCCGAGAAGTAATGTTTTTAAACGCCAAATAGATAGCAAGAAATATACTGTTATCAGTCACGCTGCTGATCAGACGCACGATGCGGAAAACGTGAAAACTGAGCAAGGTTATAGGTGCATGGCTATTATCGATACCGATCGCAAATTGCAGGCTGAGCAGTTTGGATATGACGTACACCTATCCAAACTTATACCAGAGACGTGTACGCCGAAGAATCATATATTAGTCGGTATTCCAACGAGAAACATAACAAAGAACGGGTATGACAGTTAATTGTTTATTTAGAAATATTTTTATAATTAATCTAATTTATACCGTATCTTACGGGCACACGTAAGCGCCGTACCTTACCTGTAAGTAAATTAATTTTGTATAACTAAACAGTAATTGTATTTATTGTAATAAAGAAAAACGAGTACAATTTGATATGTTGGTATAATTAGCAATCGCCTAAAACCGATATGAAACCGTAGCGAATCTGGTCGTAAAAGCATGTTTTTCTGCCCCCGCGCAATAGTTGCTGTTAAGTTTGTAGTGGAACAAGAGTTAGTAGTAATCAGTATCGATTTAATAAGAATTATACAATGTACTTACCATTCTAAGACAACTTATAAAATCCTCGTCAAAGATTATTTACAGGCGGTCGCTTTGCTATGAATGAATTACAGTTTCTCACACTCATCCTTTATACATTACCGCGAGTAGGTGTGACCGATCTGTGTGGATTGCGAATACATAAACAGATCGTGGTTGTAAATAAATCTACGTCGTGCGATTATCTCGTTCAGGCACTTCCTTTTCTACGTGCGTTGAATACTCGATAATGTTTTGCGACATGTTAAAGCTATGTAACAGTCCTCGAACGTTAATAGACTTCCTGTTTTTCTTAGGCTTTGATTACTATAAGATTCTCTGATTACTACCGAGAAATGAAAAACAAATGTACTTAGGAAAAGTTCAGGCAAAATATGACATTTTAAATGACTTTACGTGACAGCATGATAACAAAACTAGTTGAATACTAATAATAGCAGACAATGTGCAGGCACAGATTTTTCGGTAACGACGTCCTAAGATAAGTATGCACGTCATCCATTTTTAGATGACGTGGCCTTCCGAAGAAAAGTAAGCATCATCCAATTCTGGGTGACGTGGCGCCTTCAACCGGTAACTACTTATAAAGCTACCCAGTACTAATCACACACTCATACACACATACTACTCGTGCTCACTGAAAATTATGAACAAACGCATTGCAGTATTGTAGCGCTAGTTTTATTAATAATTATACGAAGAGATGTTCTTTTTGTTTTATTCGTATGTACAAAAAAAGGAGAAAAAAATTGTCAAGTATACAAATCATTAGTGTTACGCCAGTGTCTTACACAGATATCTATTATTAAGTAGCTAGAGGGGAAAACATGAAATGAATTACAATATCGTTGAAGGAACTAGGGAATATTGACTTTCGCTAAACTACTACAAGCACTGAGTATACGTTCAGACAATAGTTGAAATTTAAATATTCTCTCGCTTTTATTTTACCGTTTAACACTTTCAACACTTAATTTTGGTCTTTCAATAAAAGTGGCTAAATCGGGAACGAAGTAGAAGTACCATTTACACATTCCATGTCTTTAAGATTGTGTTTTTTTTTTCAATGTTACTATTTACAATTTCAGTCACACGAGCACAAGTACACTACCACAAGAGTATGTTAGCCATATCCGGTATTCCGTTCACGTAAGTGGTAAGCTTAGAATTAACCAAATTTCTCATTACCTGCGAAGCATTTTTTTGTATGTTATTATTTTGTTTGTCCCCCTTGTGAAAGATAATACTTAACATCAAGAGATCTTAATAAAAATTACAAGCTAAACTAACTTTGTGGGATGTAGCGCAATGCACGTAGAAGAGATAGTCTCAGACATACATCGGTACGGTTTGCGAAAAAAATGTTTCGCCGACGTTACTTTCGAAACTCTGATCTTATCTGCAGCAAAAACAGTTTTCCCTATCCCTAAGAGAAAAGCAAATAAGCCACGGAAGACCTGTTGTAGTAGTAGAGGTTACCGCAAGGGCCGTTTTGCAACGTCAGTTTAATTCTCGCTCGCGATAAATAGACATCCGGGCAAAGGCGCGGAATTTCTTTGTTCGTTACATATAAACATTACGCAAATCTAAGGTTTCGGCGACACGAATGTTAATCCGTCAGGTATATCTCGGCGAGGTACCGACAAAAAATGAAAGATGCGAAACGAAACGGAAAGCTTTCCCAGCCGCGATGAGCGTCCAATTTAAATTGCAATTGGCAAGTGGAGCAGAGACGCGGGCGCTTATTTTCATTTTCTTCTTTCTACGCAAAGACGAGCAACGGGTCTTTCTTGGCAGTTTGCTATATCAACCGTCGTCATTGTTGAACGTCGAGTCTCTTTTTTTCAATCCTTCAACGCTTGACTTCACAGCATAAATAATCACACAGAACAGAGCAATTTTCGTATTTATTCAAAATCAATTTCTCATAGCAGAATTTTTTTTTAGTTTTTTTTTTCTTTTTTACCGCGACTGTATAGGATCAATTGATGTAGCCGCGCGGCAAACCTCGAACCGGTAATTAAACGTAAACGGATAAAGCGAGCCCGTGAGGCGAACCCGACTCATTGTACTGCGCGCGTGATAAATTTTTATCGAACAATCTCTCGATCGCCAGCGCGGCAAACCAATTCCTCCTTTTCCACCCGGGGTATGTTGAATGATCGACGTGCCAGCCACAACACAACAAGCACAGTGCTCCTATCGAAGTACTTATATTTATACCGTATATTGCTTAAGTTAAGGAGCTTATAAACGCGGCATTCTCAGCGAAAATTTCGTGAAACACTCTATTTGCCTCGGGGCCGCGCAATTTTTTTTTTTTGCGCGGGTCATCTCTCGCATGTAAACATCGTTCGAATACGTCTTCCGATCAATGTTGAATCTCGCGAAACGAATTGGCTAACCGCTTCAAGTAACCCCGTGAAGAGCTTTTATTACACAGACGCGAGACGGTTCCGCGAATTTACTTATTCGAAATTCGACGCTCGACGAGCAGAATCGTACGCGTTCGCCTGGCCGCGCGGAATCGACCGGAAGGGGGGGACACGATACTTTACTTTACAGGGCTCATCGCACTCGTCTCCGAACCGAACGCGACGGCCAGGGTGCGGACGTAACGACGGTGCATGAACGGCGGGTGTCCCCGCGACCAAGCGATCACACGTTCTAAATCTCGGAACGGAATCGAACCCAGCGAGAAGAGAGAAGTTTCCCGCGACGAAAAGCGTCGCGTACAACACGCGTTTAATTGACGTTCCGCGAAGACTTTTACATGCGCTAATTTCGTACGACCGAAAAGGCGGAAGATAAGGGAAAACAAAAGAGAGAGAGAGAGAGAGCGGTTCAGCGAACAAGAGGGACAATGCGAGGCTACTTGATAGCTTTGACACCTTCTTCCGTACTATATACCGCGGACATGATGTTGTGATGACTGAGAGGGGAGAGCGTCCGGTTTAGAAGCTCGTTAATTTATTATTCTATACAGAACTGATAATAATTAGCGTTTTTTTTCGCGTGTGTTGCTGTTTTTAGGTAATAACTTTAGGAAATGGATCACGACTCCCCGTTGCCGCTGTCGTCGCCGTCCTCGAAGTCGCTCGCGCTCAGCTGGTCGTCCTCGTCGTCGTCGAGCTCGTACTCGTCGTCGTAGAAGTCCGTCATGTCGAGCTGCTGCTCGGCCGGCCTCGCTCGTGTCTTTATGCAATAGTCCTCCAGAGTGACCGGCACGACGATACCCTCCTTCTCGGCTTCCATCTTGGCGGCTTGCGCTTGTTTCCTGACGAGGCAAAGATCGTGCAATTTTTTTCGCCCCCTTTTTACCTTTCCTCTTCCTATCCCCGGCGAGCGCGAAATTTCGCTCTTTCGAGCACTTTCGCGCGAGCGTCGTCTTTTCCGTCGTTTTTCATTTCCGAGCGATGCAAATAAGGTGACGTAGGTGGGGAAGGTAGGAAAGGAGGACGAACGTCTCTACGATGGGCGCACGGTACGCTACCGTCGCTCACGTGTGTGCCTTGCGCAAAATGTGGAGGAGAGAGCGGGAAATGGGCAAAGGTGCAATTTCATTACTTGTGCAAGAACCGTCCGCGCGCGCGCTCGGAGAAAACGGCTCGGAAGACGTTCGTCATGAACGAGTTAGTGTCATATTAATCATGGCCACGGTCGTGCCCCGACGACGAAAGGGAAGGAAGGACAATTGTCTCTTGACTGCGATCTATCAAGCTACTTGATTTATCGTTATTGCGCCGCGTTGCACTCTCGCTTTTCTTCCACATCGAAAATGTAGCGCAGTACGATGCGATACTGACGCATCGTCTCCGTTCGTCACCTTGTGAGGATTCGAACGGGGGATAAATCGTAGGAGGGTAAGAGGAGGGGCTTTGGGAAGCGGGCAGTGACACGGAAATAGGCGGCTGTCGTATACGTACGAGAAAAGTCGCGGGCGTCCTTACCTTATGATATTTTCATACTCTTTGTCCCGTCCCTTGGAGTCACGCCAGCGTCTGTACATCACGGAGGCGTCAACGTTGGCGGGGCTGTATGTGTTTGGCTCGTTCAGGAGGGAGATCACTGACAAAAGGATAGTCCTGTGCGAAACGCAGAAAAAAGAATAGAAATTGCGATTGAGAGTCTCGCCCGATTTCTGCGAGGAGCCGCCGACAGCCGGATAAACAGCCTCGTCAGCCGCGGCGGCTCATCGCATTATCTCCCATCTCTCTTCCGGGGGCAATCGGAATTTATTGCCCCTCAGATCGCTCATCAACGCCCACGCCAGCCGTGTTTCTATGAGAAATCGCTCACCTGACGTTTTGCGTCGGATTCCACCTCTCGCACGGCAGTTCGCCACTCTGTGGATCGTCTACCGGTGGGTGCAGAATCGATATGCACAGGTCGCCATTCTGTCAACAGAACATCAAAGTCACCACGTTAGAGAGGCTCAATCTAATGGAAATCTAACGGGAGGGAGGGAGACAGAGAGAGCGCGCGCGCGCGCTCGAGCACACGCCGTGCGAACTCCTGTTGGAAATTGGCATTTTCAACGAGGCTATCGTCGCCATCGGCCAGAGGGAAATTTCAAAAACGAGCATCAGGCCCTCGGCTCATACCGAATTCGACGTTACGCTCACGCCGATGGCGTCGGCGTCGGCGGCGACAGTAATCTCCGACTCTCGCAGTATCGATAACCGAGAGAGTACGGACATTACAATGTCACGAGATAGCCTTGGCGCCAAACGGAACAGCTACAACCAGTTTCGAAGCCGGACTCTCATGGTCCGCCGGTAAAGGAAAGAGAATACGGCGGCGTATGGAGGCGCGAAACGGCGAGGAGGAGGATAAACCTACGTTTTTCCTTCGCGGAGTAGGCGTAAATTGTCGCGTTAAAGAGAGAAAAATGGGAAGGCCAAGAAAATGAGACAGGAAAAACGGGCGGGAAGCGCGGAAACGGTAAGCCTTAATCGAAAAGTACACAGGGAAGTTCGACATCGACCTCGGATCGGCTCGCGGTCGCGTAAACGAGCGTGAGTCGCTCACAAAGGCCAGGACCTCGAAGTGTCTCCTACGAAGTTAAAAGTTCGCTGGGCGCGCGGGGAATTGCATTTGCTCGCGCCGTATTCGGCGATGGAAGGTAGAAGCTTCTCCGTTGGAAGCTCTGTCCTGAGCACGCGGCACCGACCTGCGGACCTTCGACGGGAAGAAGGACGGAGAGAGAAAGAGAGAGAGAGAGAAGGAGAGCAAGAGAACGAGCGACATATACACACCGGGCTCTCGTGTTCCTTCTTACTTCTTTTCTCAGCGTACACCTTGCGACGCGAGTGTGCGGCAGGCGAGCAAGTAGGACAAGACGGCTCGAGGTCTCCTCGCTCGACTCAAATCTCATAATAAGCCGCCCCGAAGGCGAGCTCCTCGAGTAAATGCCGGGTACTTGACACGGGGCACTTCACCGATACCAGCCCGATGCGCGAGTGTGCGACCGCGGGACGAGAACTTCGTCGGTGTCGCTCGGCATAAAGTTTTCCTCATCGCAGGAGTGACCGCATCACGGGAAACCGCGCTGGTCTCGATCGAATTTCATGCGTTCTGCTGTATGCATAAGCCTTCGCCGCTGCATCGTTTACTTCAATTTCGACGCTCGCTGATAACTTCGACCGTACGCTCGCACGTTTCTTACTGTTTTATTAGGTGACGTTGGAAAAAGATGTTGACAGCGACGGGTTAGAATGATGTCGTCGGCGACGACAATGAGTCACGACGTGACAAAAATAGTTTGAAATATAGGTTTTTTCTCGCAGGAGACCTGTGTACGAAGAGGCGTGATTTACTCTAGAAATATACTATGATTTATTTGGCGAGTGAGATAGTTTAGGCACATCAACGTCATCGGTCTCCTCCGGCGGTCGACCGAGGCGAGTTTTACCAAAAAAAATTGAAAGTTGCCTGACTGGCTTATCCTTTTACCATGCCACTGAGATCGGAGTACCGTACGACAGTATTCTAAGTGAAACGGTGCCTAAATGGCCCGCGGATAACGACGCATTCAGCGTGTTAGCGTGCACATCCCACCGGCACTGAACGACCGTTACGGGTCGTTCGAGCGCAAAAGCGCGATCGCCGGCGAGCGAAAAATACAGGTTATTAGACGCTTTTGCATGCAATCCGAATAATCGCGACTTCTTGCCCTCGGCATCGAAGTATATCGCGTAATTAAGTTTGTCACCGCGTACCGAGTTGCCTCTCTGCCGTCTCGCCCCGCGCGTACGATCACGCGGCGATACAATTTGCATTTACACGTTCGACTGATTAGATTACCTCGTACCGAATATCGCGGAACGACAGTCGGAGCGCGATCGTTCCTCCGCTCTCGGCTCTGTGTCGAAAGCGTCGCAGTCGGTCGATTCAAGTTTCACGCTCCTTTATGACGAATGCGCGCTGCACGCTGACACGTCCGCACCTGCGAATAAAAGAGACGACGACGACGACAACGACGACCACGCACAGAAGGCGCGCACGGGCTGAAAACAATCGCGGGGTGCGAGCGAGAGGGACAGAGCGGGAAAAGAAGAAAAGATAGCGACACCCAAGTAGGCCGAGCGCAGTTGATATCAAATAAATATCGAACAGTTGGTTAGTATGCAGCGTCGTGGACATTTTGCGCAACTGCCAGGCCAGCCAGGCCAGCCAGCCAGCCGAGTCGCACACAGGCACGCACGTACGGACGTACGCACGCACGTGTTCCTCCGTAAAAGTGCGAGATACGAAACGCCAAGGCGAAACCTCGCCTGGATTCCGAGCGTCCCCATCTTGCAAAATTGACTCACAAATTCGTGCGGCCGCCACGAGGAGAAATTGATCTCAGAAAAACTAGAATTCGGTGGCAGTGTTCATCGATGTTCGGCGCTTAAAATTTATTCATTTCTTACTCGCTGCTTTTTATCGCGATAAAAGAACGGCGCTTATCAGCGCAGATATTAATTCGTTTTTCGATGGCGCGTCATCGATGCATCGACATGACGGCTGAAAATGTTGAGCGCGACGGTACGTCTGAATGCATCTCTGTATACCGGGATATTGGGACACTCGGTAGCTACGATGCGCGCCAACTGCTGACGTTCAATGGTTATTTGGCGTGGGAATCGCATTAAGTCGCGGTGGGGCGTCTCTCTCCCTCTCATTCTCTCCCGCGTTCTCTCGCCCTCTTTCTCCCGCAGCAGATTCGCACAAGTTCAAAGCCGCTTTCGTCCTCGATCGCGAATTCCGCGTCGACAGGTTCGTCGTCGCTCCTTCGCACTTTCCCTCGCCGCCCGCACTCGCTTTCCGAGACGGAGTCGATAAATAAAAGAGCGTGCTCGAGCGCGAGCGCGCGCGCGGCCATCGACGCAGAGAGGCTCCGACAAAATTTTTATGTCTCGGATATCCGGCCGAGGCCGCCGACACGTCGCCGATAGAACCGATTCAAATTTAACTCGGACGTGGGAAGACCCTTCGATACTCGAGGTTTGGAATCGGGTCACTGGAGGCTCCTTCGAGATATCGAGCTCTCGACGAAAAATTGCCTTTCCGGTAATCTCGGCCAGCGTCACCCTTCCAATATCTGTCCCCCTCCCCGTCGAGGCACGTGATAAAGACCATTCGATCGCTGGAGTCCGAATCGTCGACTCACGAGTAGAATTTAATTTCCATCCGTCGCGTGCCGCTTTTCGTGGAGCTTGCTAGAGGATCAATTATAACTCGATTCTCGGATATTCCCGAGAATTCTGCGTCCGATCGCCTCCGATCGCGTCCGATCGCTTCGCGGGAGGCAGAGGCGCTTTCGCGGGAAAATTGCCTTACCGACGAATCTCTCGTGAAAGTACCTTTACGTGCCCCGTTTCAGACGTCGGATGAGAACGTACGATCTCAGCGTGAGCTTCAGCGGTGAAATTGTGGGGCGGTCTCTTTGCGCGAACAGATGCGTAAATATAGATATCCGCGTAAGACGCGTACGGCTATCTTCCTCGAAATTGATGCGGGCCGCGAGATCAATTAGACTCTGATTCCCGACTTTGGTCGCGGAGAGTGGCGCACTTCCGTCTACTTGGATGTTCTCCAGCCGCGAAGTGGGTCAACCATTTTCCTTGGTGTATTCAGTGGGCCGCACGCTGCTAACATTTTGCTTCTGGTTAGCCGACAGGCAGCGACCCGCTCTCGGCTCGCCGTCGGTGCCTATAACGGATCCAGATATATCGACCGAGATGTTTCCCAACGATAGCCGAGCAGGATACCCTTCGCTTCCTTCGACATTGCCTCCCGACGAGCGTCCGCGTATGCAGGATTGTGCCACGATCCTTGTCTGCCCCTTTTTTAAATTGCGTGACGCGACGCGGTTACACGCTCTCGGCCGCGCGACCTTAACATTCGATCGCGCTAATCTCTATCGCGCCTCGCTGCCAGAATATGAGCCATGTGGAAACGGCGAGTGAAACCGTTCGTGCCGATGCGAGCGAACGGCTAATTTGCAATTTTCCACTTTGCGGCTTTTTCGATTCGCGCGCTTTCCATTGCACAATCTCCTATGACCGCGTGGGCCCGCCGGTTTCTAGTTTTCCGTTTTCACTGTCCGTTTCAAAACTTCGTCGCCTCTGACCGGGCAACTTTCGACTTTGAGTTTCGACAGTCGGCCGCGGCGCCTCTCTCGAACGCGTCTCACGCCTGCCGCGTCGCATTTTATATGGCGATGTTTGTTACATGCACGCCGTTCGGCCAACCGACCGAGCAGCCGTCGCAAATTGAGCTTAGACAAAGGACATCCCGAGGATACTCTCGAACTGGGTCAGTCGCATCGTTCGGCATCCGACGAAGCCGACGGATCCTACGGCCAGTTTACGGCGAGTTTGCTTGCTCGGGATCGGACATCAAACCGCGATCGACCGACACGCCGCAGGCCGCGTCGGCCAGTTTGCCTTCTGTTCCTCCAGCGTCATCCCTGTCGAGCTCCATAAACGCGTTTCCCATCGTCGAGCGACGCAATAAAACGCCCGGCAACGCACGAACCTCGACTCCCACCCAACCGCTACCTTCGCGCGCAGAATGATTCTCCGATCAGCCGAACGCTACGCCCCACGCCATTACGCTCGACTCTCACAAATTTTCCCAAACGCACGAATATCGCCTCCCATTCAAATCCAATGCAAAGGCCCTCCACCCCGAGATGAAAAGAATCGAACATCCCTCGAGAGGCAGGCGAGGCGGGGAAAAAAAAGGAAGAGGATGAAAAAGAAACCAGGTCGCCACTCGTACTCCGATATTCGCCGAGGCGCGAGAAATCTTGCCTCGCAGTTTACCGCCGTCTGCCAAATCGAGATATCGAAGGCAGGGTCGGGAGGAGAGCCGGGAGGAGAGCCGGGAGGAGAGCCGAGAGCAGAGTCGGCGTCGGGAGATCAGCGGAAGGACACGATTTTCCCTTTCTCCGCCGCAGAACGTATCCCAGTTTCACTCGCCTCCTGCACAGCTTTCCCTCATCCCGATTGGTTCAAACGAGCTTCTATCCTCTTTGGCCACCTTTCTCCCTCTCGCTCGATCCTTCCCAGGCACCAGACCGCCGTCCCTCGAGGAAGGACGCGCGCAGGGACGGACGAGTGCCCGTGGCCGTGCTGGATATGCTCTTTGTCGACAAAAGGGACGGCATGCCGCAGTGGCAGCCTCGACCGACCGTTGGCCAACGGCCAGAAAAGCACGGCCAGGAAAGCACGGCCGGGAAGGCCACCCTGGACTTCGGCCCGGCACGATTCCGGCCTCCGCGTGGGACGCGTCGAGACCCGGGAGAAAGTGAGGGAGAGAAAACGTACTCGCTCTCGACCTGGAGCGACATTAGCCGGGACAGGATAGCGAGTAGTTTTCCTCGCCAGGAGAGCGATCTGATGAGAGCCGAACGTGACTTCGGTCGAAATTTGCCGGACAAGCCGAGACACGGCCCGCTGAAAGTTGAACGCGTTCAAGTCGGGCGAGGGGAAAAAAAGTTGAACGCGTCTGAGCCGGATATTTTTGGATGACGAGAGCGCGCCGAACGTCGGGATAATTGTCCGAGGCCTGTAAGACGTTACTCAACGAGCGGGTCGTTACGCGCGGCTCCAGTCAATGGCGTGTCGGCTGATTAATTACGGTTACGTGTGCGGGGAAGACGCGCCGGAGAAATCGATGGATCGAGGGGGCACACGGTCTGAGACTGAGTCTGGCCATGCGAGGAAGACCGTTACTTTCCATAAAGGCGCGTAATTTTAATCGCGTCGACGGCATTCGACGGCAGTCGGCGACTATTCGCTGCCGCCGGGAGTCGTCGTATTCGAGTAATCGAATGAAGACGAAATCGAATTAGCCGAGGAAGCGGCACTCGGCCGATGTGTAAATAACAATCGTGTTACACGCCGCGGTTACATATCCAGCCGATTACGTCGTAATCAAGGACATAGCCCAATATCGATTCCCCGGCGACGTATGCGGACGCGTTGACGACCGTCGAGCGCGGCCGCTATGACATTTCGTGCCCAGGCTCGCATTTGCACCTACCCGACGAGGCGCCCGTACCCGGCGTACCATTTCGGAATATTTGATTTTGCAGAAGAATTACATTAAGCTCGATCCAATTATGGAATAGCTCGATCGGCCCACGCTGATTAATATTCCTACGCGCGCGTGCTCCGGTCTAGCCCTCTTTCTCTCGCGCACGATATTAACCCGACCAATAAAAGCGAGGATGCCGGCAGGGGTAGGGGTATTTCATCGTCATTTCGAGGAATGCACGTATCTGTTGGCACGGCGGTTCATAATGTTACACGCGTGTCAACCGGCGGAAAATAATTCGCTCTCTCGCGTTCGACGCGCGCGCACTCGATGGAGCTGGGGATTAATTAGTGTCGATTATCGGACAGAAGTGCTCGCCGGGAAACGGGCGACATTGAGAGACGGACAAAACAGGGCTCGCGGAGAGATAACGTTCTTCGTTTATCCGCCGAACGACGAAGGTTGCTCGGCCGTCGCGCCGTACGAGGAAATCGAGTAAGCCGCCTGATTGCTGCGAGGCATTAGATATTTACACGCGCTCGGCTCGTATCATTTTTCTCCTACCCGCCCAGGATTTGCGCAATTTGCGCGGCTGCCGACGTTGCGCACCGCCAATGAAATCCGATGAGATTCCGCGGCTGAGAGTCGAATTCTCTATCTTTCTCTCTCTCTCTCTCTTTTCCCCCTTGGGCAATAAATAAATTACAGGCGGAGTGCATAAGGCGAGGCGCGATTAAACGACGTGCCGGCGAAAATGCCGGAAGACTGTGCATGAAATCCGTGCTGCACACGCTCTTTCGTTCATACACACACACGCACGTGTGTGCGCCCGCGCAAGCATGCTTGGCAAGTTTCGCGTTTGTTGCGCTTCCGCCGGCGTGGAAATTGTGCTTCCCATACGGAAGGCGAGAGCGACGAGAATATGAAAAAGAAAGCCGCGGAAGTATAGATGCGCGCGGATGGATCGTTTTATTCAATGCGACGGTACGGCCGGTGGGGAGGAGAGGCTGGCCGGAGGAAAGGGTGGTGAAAAAACGAATGGGAAGTACACAGAGACGGGAATGGTACATATAAAGATTAAATTACGGTCGCATTGACTCGTATCGATTCCCACGAACGATTTCACCGGAGGGAGGTTTACACAGAAAGGAGGAGAAAAGGAAGAGGGGAAAAAAGCTGGACGAAAAGAACGATTTTTAAAATTAGTAAGCAGCGACCGTTCGGACGGCGATCTAGTCTGGGAACAGATGTGTACGCTGTCCGTATGGGACGAGGAGAAAGAGAAAAGCGGGGAGGCGGGAGAGAACGAGGGAGAGACGACTCAGGCTAGAATACATGAGCCGAACGCATACATAGCCGCCGACGTAGTAAAGAGCACCTATTCGAGAAGGGAACCTTGCCGAGGCGGAGGTCAGTCTCAAAAATAGACCGTCCCTCGATCGGAATCATCGTGAGAACTATAAACAGGCTTTCGGTGGCTCAACTACGCGATCTCTCTCTCTCCCTCTTTCATACACGCTTTCGCGAATTCGCCCCTTACGACGAAACTGGAACGCCGGAGTCCGCTTCCGGTTTTGTCAGCGTTTCGCGACGATGCCCGCTCTCGCCAACTATTATTTCGCCCCGCCCGCGTAATGCACTAATGCGCGATGATTGATACCGGGCGCGATTCATCACTGTCGCGATCGGGACACGACAAGCGCGGGCAATCGCTGTCAGAAGCCGAGTTCCAGCCAGCGAAGCCAATGAGGGAAAGCGGCGGCGGTGCAGGAGTCCGCGAGCGGCGGCCTCGAGGTTCGCGGCCATGTAAATGATTGCGGGCGCCATTGCGATGTGGCCGCGGTCGCGCGCGGCAATAACGGCGGCAATAACGGCGGCAATAACGGCGGCCCGAGAATTTTCGCATGCACCATTGAAACGGCCATACTTTCCGGCGAAAACAAGGGACGTGCGCCGCGTACATTCGCCCTTGCCCTGCGCGCAGCCATTCTACGCCGCCTGCACGTGCTTCGTCCGCCCGGCTCTCGGGCGCACACACGATTCGAATTCGAAGCGAGCACGCGTGCATATTTCATGCGGCGCATATGCGCGCGTCGCGATAGAGTGAGGGAAGTCTCTGGAAAGGGGCATGCAGAGGAGCAACATCGTTTGGGACCGTGACGTCGCCCGCTTGCATGACGACCGGATGGAAAAATGCCTGCACGAGCCAAGAGCATTAAGCATCAAGCACCAGGCATCAGGCACCAGGCACCAGACACCAGACACCAGCCCCATCGAGACCACCGTCGACATCGTCGCCGGGGCGAGCTTCGTTTTTACGACTTTGATGGACATTACCGGGCGAATCGTTAAATGTCGCGGCAAATACCGCAAACAGGCGGAATAATCGCCGGGACGTTGTTCGCGGACAGAATGACGTGACAATATTAATCTCCGAACCCGACTCGGCCGATATTATGCTACCGAAAACGTGAGCCCGACAGAGGGAATGCACACATGCGCTAGTCCAGACTTCTCGTCGACGCACACACGCTGCTTCGCCAACGGAACCATATTTCTCCGGCGCGCCAATATTTCGCGATAATCTATTCGACTCATTAAATCACGCCGTCGCACCGCACTATGTCCATTACTGCGAGCGCCGAACGTCCCGGTGCACGCCCAGTGCCGCTGCCAGAGATTTCGAGAAGGGACTAGTAGTTTCTGTACCCGCGCGACGAATATTTCCGCCACTCAGCGTCCGCCTCGCTGCCGGGAAGACGCGAGTCATAAGAATTCCGCGCGTCATCTAACTTTAGCGTATTTTCGCGTTACTTGGCTCGGCGCACGACTATTAAAACAACAGTGCGTTTCCTTTCCTTTTTTTGCGCCTCGTCGACGACGCAAATGCCTGACATGCCGCGCATGACTGGCCGCTACGTACGGTATAAATACCGTATACATTTCGTGTACACTCCCTCCATCTTCTTCTTCTCTCTCTTCCTCCCACCCTCTTTCTCCCTCTCTCTCTCTCTCTCTCTCTCTCTCTATCTGATTCGCAGAGCACGAGCTCGACGGCAGCACGCGGTCGACTAAAATGTCTCCGCCGTCTATAGACCTCGAGGAAGCGTCTACGCTGGCGGGGTACCTGAGGACACTTTTCCCCACCGCACTTCAAGTGAAGCGGTTTCGAAAGTTCAATGCTCCGTTTGATTGTCAGATTGTATCTGACTGGAGGTGACTGAACCACTTGCGCGCCTCGGATGACAGTGAATCACACTTCCAGCGTCTCTTTCGTCGGACGGAATTCCGCGCAGCGGCTCCGTTCCAAACAGCCGTCGGGACGCCTCTCGCCGACGATCGATGTCCCCAACGATGTTTTCCTCGCGGAACAGCCGGTCGAGATACGCGTCGTCGGCCCGTTGCGTCGGAGTTTGCCACGACGACGACGCCTGTTTTTCACGCCGACGCGCCGGCCAGCTGCCGAGAGCGCGGAGCGGAGTACCGACGCTCTGGAATATTCGCCAGCGCCGTAGGAGATATCGAGGCGGTTTACCGTGATAATTATTATTGATCCGACCGCGTACCGGACACCGGGCAGGAAGCGTACATCGCGGTAATGAATTTTCATGCGCGCCGCGTAGGAAGCGCCGCCGAGCTTCGAGTGATATTCGTCCGCCGAAATCGAGTGCCACGCTCGAGAGGGGGCAATTGTTGAAAAGGCCCCTTCAGCGGAGAGACTCTTCGCAGACAATTTTACGCCGGTCAGTCTGGCGTAAACGAGGCAGTACGCTCGGTAAGCTCGATTATAACGAAAGTTGGGCGGCCGATGCCTCGCACTGGTTGCTCAACGCCGCCGCTGCCTTCCGGCACGTTTCTTTAAATATCTTCTAATTAGAGAAGTGGGGAAACAACCGTTGCGGCGGATCGACGCCAGTGTTTCATATTCCAGGAGCGAGATACGGTTGGGAACAGAGACGTCTTCTTCCATCGTCCGCGGTAAGATATCCTCTCCGCGCGAGTCGGCAGGCTCGTATTTATGATTCAAGAACATGGAAATGCGCGCTGGTGGAGATCCACCTCCTATTCGGCTCGCGTCTCGTTCACGGCCTCATCCTTTTGCCTCCTGCTCGTCCTCCTCTTCGCCCTCATCCTTCTCGCTGTTCGTCGCGTGCAAAATCTCATTCCGCGACCGTTATTCCCTGTACCCAGTTGCCCGCTTCCGACTTCCTCTCGCTTATGCAACCGCGCGCCATTTCCCTCGGCCGCGCGCGAAACTCGGATCGTTGAGAAACGCTCGAAGGTGTCAATGTCTGTTTCCGCGGTGCAGAGTCCGCCGAATCAGCATTGACAACGTTTGGCCACCCGTGCCGTCGTCATCTCCCCGCACGGTAGCGGCTCGACTTCAAACCGTTGCCGGGATATATCAATCGTTTAGCCCTGGGACGACGCCGACGACGACGCTGCATATTGAACGCTATAATTAGTACCGAACCGTCATGAATATTCTAAGCATTTCTCTCGCAGGCCCCGCCTCGATTCTTCCCGGCGACGTTTTTGACACGCGTCGCGATGTTCGGACGTGCGGTTAAGAGTTTCTCTCCGCGTGTCCCGCGTCCCATCCCTCTCTTTCCGGTTTCCCTGTCGTCGGCGTGCGCGCGCGCGCACCGCCGATATCGAGAACGCCGAGCGAAACGTACATACGTTCTCCTCGCGGTATTCCGTGGCAGTACGTGCCTCGCTTTTTTTTTTGCCTCCCGTTCGACGCAGCTATTATCACGCGCCAACGTTAACGTTGTAAAAGGTACTGTAAGGCCCGTTCTTTATGGTCCGCGGGGTTCTGTACCAACGACGTCGACGGCGTCCGCATTCGCGCGAACCGTCATCCCACAATCTCGACCTCAAACATCGGTAAATCATGCGCCAACCGGCGTGCGCACCTTACTCTCGCTGCGGCCCGCGGAGAGTACGACGGAACGAGTAAGTTTCTATAAATCTCGCGGGCGGCGAGATAGCGCGGGACGAAGCTATTTGGCAGAGGGACTGCCTTTTTTATAAATATCCCGAGTGGCGAGCGGATGGACGGTCGGTTGGCGATGAGCGCTCTGCCTTGAACTCGAGTTAAGAGATCCTTTGCTCCCGCGGATAATACGCTCTTAGTTCTCACAGAGCCGAGAGAAGACTCGAAAGATTCTGTCTCCTTAATGGGCGTCCGGAGGTCCCGAGCGCGACCTTAGCCAAGAGCGTTTCCACCTTATGGTATACTCTCTCTCTCTCTCTCTCTCTCACTTGCTCTCTCCATCTATCTCTTCTGTCCTCGCTCCCTCTCCCGTAAATGCAGCCGATGTAAACGCGCCAGCAGACACCCACACGCAAACAGTGCCCACACGCAGAAGCACATGCACACAGGTGTTAACTCATGTATACGTTCGTGTACTCCACGCTTCGCCGGACCTCGAGGCGACGACCTCCTCTCTCTCCTTCTCGCTCGATCCCTTCGTTTCTCTCCTACTCTCCCTCTTTCTCTCTCCGTCTCTCGCGCACGCTCTCTCTCTCTCTCTCTCTCTCTCTCTCTCCCCCCATCTCTTTCTGTCTCTCTCGACGAGGGCAGAGGAGATCCCAGAGTCCGCAATAACGATCCCGCCCGGTATATGCCAGGCAGAAGCACGCCTTTAGCGAAGCCCCTGCGCAACGCCGCGCCGAAGAGAGCTGCTTACCATCGAATTCAGCGAATAAATACATCCGAGAGCGGGAGTTTAAGTTACGCACGGTTATCTTCAGCGTTTGCGAGCGATTCACCTTGAGGGTGCCTTGAGACGAGAGAAAGAGGGAGGATTCGCGGAGAGCGCCTGCCGCGGCTGGCGAGAATACCGCGAAGACGTATCTTCGCGATTCGTTCATCGAGAAATACGATTTACAGGGTTAGGAGGTGAGTCGCGATGCTATTATAAAGCGTCGCGGAAGGCTCGCGGTGAGTATTAGGACTTTTAACGCGCTTCTCGGTACATCGAAACGTACGCGCGCCATTTAAGTCTCTGAAACGCCCTTTACGAGGCCGTAAATTTCCGTGCCAGGTTATCGATATTAAAGTATCACTGTCGGGCGTACCGTACTTTTCTCCCGCGTCGCACTAAAAATGGATATCTACCCAACGGGGTTGTCGCCAATTGGCAATGGCAGTTGCGATCCGTGCACGCGCGAGTTACATAAAGCCTCGTACTGCGCGCGAGCGTGTAATTGATCAGGTGAGATTACACGTCGAACGTTACACTGTTGTCCGCTGGCGTCCGCTGCGGGACGGGAAATAGCAACGGCTACCATTTGCGTCTCAAAGCAGGATTGCTCGGAGACAGTGATTTTTTTTCCCCGGCATTCCGAGCGGATCGAGGCGTCCCAAGCCTCGTTTCAGCGAGCGCTCGGCACGCCGGTGTAACGAACCTCCCTGGGGAACGATAATGTCCCGGGGTTCGTAGCTCGCTGGAAAAGACGAAAGGTCCTTGCGGGGGACGAGGGAAACTGTTATCGCACGCGTCTCCTTACTCCGAACGTACACGCCGTAAAAGAGAGCCACGTTTTACCTTCCCTCTCGGCGAGCAAGGAGCGTGCGCGCGCGCGCGCGCGCTGCTGCTGCTGCAAGAAATCTCTCGCGAAACCGAGTCACGTGGCAGACAGGCCACGGACAAAGGAGTGTTCGTAGAAAGTCATTTTCATCGTCATTGGCAAACGTGGGACGAGCGCGCGTGCTAAATTCGAAGCCAGGCGAGAGATATCGCGATAGAATTTTGCGTTGCCTCCGTTTCCCACGCCCGGCATCTCCTCCTTCGCCGCAGGACGACGACGACACAGATAGGTAGATGATAGATAGACGGATGGACGAGTAGGTGGGATGGATAGATGGATAGATAGATAGATAGTCAGAGACGGACGCGGAGGTGTGCATCCTCGGCCAATTAGGGAAACGACGGGAATTGGACGGGCGACATGAAACAGACGCACGTCGCGTCCGGCCAATTTCCGTTAGCCGCGAATAATCCCTAGTAGCACAAAAATATTGGTTTAATATTTTTTTCGAATATTAAAAAAATATTTTTTTGGCGACACTTTTTAATATTCAGAAAATATTAGATCTTGATATTCGGAGAATATAGAACAGATATTCAACACATATAAAACAGATATTCAGAACATATAAAATAGATATTCAAATAATATTGATTAGATATTTAAAAAATATGTATTTAATATTCAAATAACATTGAATATTATTTGAATTTTAAAAAAATAAGAAAATTTGAAAGCAGGGAATTATTCACTATTTGCGAACATTATGTTGTTAATTGATTCAGCCGTTGTACATGACCTGGCCATGTTACACAACTGAAAATTTTTTTACACTTGACGGGATTTGAACTCGGGATCCCGCTGTTGGTGCGTACTGCGTTTTCCTGCTGCGCTAAAGGGACCTATTGTTAGAGGGGTCACTTAAACCTTAATATTAATTGGTCAGATAATTACAATCACAATCCGAACAGCTGGTAGATTAAAGTAACTGAATCATACGTTTATAATTCTATGAAGACAGTATTAGTAGATAAAATGTTGACGTTGTAAAAGAGAGAGCCTTTAATAGATTCAATATTGCCTCTTTCTCGTACGTTCCTGGGCTATCACACGATATCCGGCGACCCCTCACCAAATTTAACATTTATGTTCTGCAAAAAATCCCGAGTTTTCCCGAAAATCAAAGATTTGCTTCCAATTGCACAACAATCACACGTCATTTATCGGTTTCCCCGCTTGTACTGCGCTTCTTTGCCACACGAATTAAGCTATTTGCCAGCTTAAGACTAGGATTGCTGAACATAAAAAAAACATTTATTCTCTTGTCATAGATGAAGATCATATAATAGGTTTCACTTTTGAAATTCTTTTAAAGTGGATATCACGGGACGACAAAGTACATGATTTTCTTAGAGCGTTTGAAGAAGCAATGGAACAAAATGGGGGGGGGGGGGCACCTTGCTACATACAGGGTGAGCCAGAATTTGAGAGAGAAAATTTAGGGGTGGTAGAACACTTGAATACAAGCACTTTTTGTCCAATAATATATGAGGCGCAACTCAACGGATAAAAATTTACAGGGTATTTTTGCACCGTCACATTTAACGCGCTGACTGCCGAGCGCGTCGTCGATGCCTGACCTGGCGGCGAACGTGTTAAAAAATTACCACAAGAATGAAAGCAGATATTTCACAAAGTTACTTATATAGATATATCAATCATAGATATATCACAAGATATTTCACAAGTTTCTTATTTCAGTAATGAAGTAGTTTCTTCATTACTCATAAACAGCACAGATGCATATAATCAAGAGCAAAATGTTCTATTACATTTAATTGACTTATATTTAATATTGGAGTTCTATGCTCATTTTTATGATGATTTATATCAATAAAATTCTCAAAATCACAATGTGTTCGTGCACCAGCATTAATTATGGTTTTCATGTATAATTCGGTGACTATACAATGTACCTTGTTCTGTGCATCTTTTGCAACCGTGTAAACTTGTGTGTCGTTTAATATTTTTTACAAAAGCTCTCGCGGGTACATCGCATGTGAAGCAAATTATAAGGACTTTGAATGTAATATATATTATTGCAGAAAATTCTATTTTTCAAAACATCGTACAATTCGCGCGTACATTCATCCAAGTAATCAGGCAACGAATCCGGTTTTGCATCGGCGTAAAAAATTGCGATCGAAAAGGGAGATACAATATAATTATTTAAAACTAATTTGCATAAAATAGGCCAAAATTGTTTGTTCGAATTCTTTGAAATTGAGATACCGTCAATATTAAGAATTAATTTTATTGTAAAACTTTCTTTCAGTTCTAGAAATACATCTTCTGCTTGTAATAAAGTTATTATGTGCTTCTTTATGCCAAAATATTTAAGTTGTGCTGCCGTTTTATTTTTACTTAAACACGATACAATACGAGATGATCGCTCAGTTTTTAATAAAGTACGAGAATCACCTGGAATTTTATATTCGGGAAAAATGTCCTTTAAACCTTTTAATTAATAATTTAGTTGGGTATGATATTTGTAAAAAATATTTCTTTTTAGATCTCAAATACTTAAATGTTTAGTAAACATTTGTAAAAAAATGTTTCGTTTTAAATCTAAAATGTATATTAAATAAATATTTGTAAAAAAATATTTCTTTTCGAATCTAAGATAAATATTGAATAAATATTTGTAAAAAATATTTCTTTTCGAATCTAAGATAAATATTAAATAATCTTTTGTAAAAAATATTTCTTTTTAGATCTCAAATACTTAAATGTTTAGTAAACTATCGTAAAAAAATATTTCGTTTTAAATCTAAAATAAATATTAAATAAACATTTGTAAAAAAATGTTTCGTTTTGAATCTAAAATGTATATTAAATAAATATTTGTAAAAAAATATTTCTTTTTACATCTAAAATAAATATTTAGTAAACATGTGTAAAAAAATGTTTCGTTTTAAATTTAAAATGAATATTAAATAAACATTTGTAAAAAAATATTTCTTTTTACATCTAAAATAAATATTTAGTAAACATTTGTAAAAAAATATTTCGTTTTGAATCTAAAATGTATATTAAATAAATATTTGTAAAAAAATATTTCTTTTTACATCTAAAATAAATATTTAGTAAACATTTGTAAAAAAATATTTCGTTTTAAATCTGAAATGAATATTGAATAAACATTTGTAACAAAATATTTCTTTTTAGATCTCAAATAAATGTTCAGTAAACATTTGTAAAAAAATATTTCGTTTTAAATCTGAAATGAATATTGAATAAACATTTGTAAAAAAATATTTGTTTTTAAATATAAAATAAATATTTGTTACATATTTAAATATTAAAAAGACATTGAATATCTTTTTAATATCAGATACATATCTATTTAATATTTTGTGCTACTAGGGATCTTCCCCCCAAAATGATCGCGATGCGTTCCGACTGTCCTCGCGGTTTGTCTCCCCCTCTCAGATGGGAGGTAGGTTTGTGCGAAAATACGCGAGCGAGCTTTCGAGACGGAGAGAAAGTTGTCCCGTAGCCCGATAGTCGGCCGTATATCATGGCCAAGCCGACAACGACGAACGGCGAGGAACTGGCGAGGAACGTGCATAGGGCCCCGAGAGCGTTCCGTCGAGCTAGTTTTGTTCTCCGCATTACGAAACCTCTCCTTCTCGACGGGCGCATATACACGCCACTATGTAGGCAGCTGCTGCCCGTTTGCCTGCGATTCCTCCGCTCCTTTCCGTCTGGGCCGCGGCGAGCGACGAAGCGAGCGGGGAATTAACTTCTCGGCGAGATCGTCCGCCGATGAGAAAAAGAGGCCCGGACGGAGGAGGATGTTAGATAATAATCGTTGCGCGGGTATATTATTGTGCCGTTTCGTGTAACGTCGGGGGGCGAGGCCAGAAATAGCGTGCTGCCTCGCGCGGCCGACGTACGTATAGGCCGTAATACCGAATCGTCGATGAGAGTGTAACGCACTTTGACTGGCCGGTGATAACCGTGCCATAGGTCGGCGTCAGTTCACTGAGGCGACAGGAAATCCGGATAATGCGCAAATTGTATCCCCCGTCGTAGATGCGAGTCTCCGTCGCGAAAGTCGGGCTCGAATTCAGTCCGCCTGCTCCGAGAGCAAGTGCGTTCGTCCGGACGACCCTTTTAGGATGAGTGCAGGTGGAAAGGTAGGGTGGAGAACGAGAGAGAGATAGAGGGAGAGAAAGAGAGAGAAAGAGGGGGGAAGAATGAAAGAAAAAGAGAAAGGAAGTTAACGACGGGAATGAGTCGTAAAAAAGTGCATCGGCCTCAAATAACCTTCCGATGATAAAAAAGTATTCATCGGGCATAAAAGTCGCTGACATATGGAGGCACAGACAGGCGAGGCGCAGCAGACTTACAAAGCGAGACATGCGGATAGACGCCCCCGAGTGTTTCTATTTTCGTCGTTACAACTCTCCGGGCACGCTGAGTCTCTCCCCCCCCCCCCTTCTCTCTCCATTCTCTCGTATCAGGAAGGGCTCCGTTGGGTCTCACGTAATAACAGTGTTTACGTAAGATCGTAAGTGCGAATTGCCTCGTCGATTGATTATTACCCAGGAGGTCAGCTATTCTCATGCGCGCGGGTTAGACGGCAAACAGGGAGGGGGGCGAGGCAAGGGGGTAAAAATCGTTCGGTCGAAAGAGACTCGACCCATTTCATCCGTACGTACAGCGCACCGGAGCACACGCCTCTTACTTTGTGCTCAGCGATAAAACAAACAGTCGATGAAATATGTCGGACGCCGGCCGCTCGAAAATAGAATCTCCACCGCGCGCGCACACGTCGGCCCGTCGTTTGACGAATCGATCGCAATTGATTCCGACGAAAACGTTTATTTATTTTTTTCCCCCCACTACTTTCCAGCCGACGTCGACCGAGGACGATCCTCGATTCATTTATCGAGATCTCGGCGCCGCGCGATCGTGTGAGAGGAAGTGGCTGGCGGGGATGACAGGAGGATGAGAGGAGGTTGAGAGAGGGGGAGCCCGAGCGAGGAGCGGAATAAATAGGGAAATAAAAGGAAGGCGAAATATTGATGTAATTCCCGTTACTCATAGTGCCCGGGCCGCCGATTGTTCGCCCGCCCCCCCCGTCCGCTCGAGTGGACACGGATGTCCAACGAGCTTTCGACGGTCATTGACTTCTGCTCGGTGGCGGGCGAAGGGTCAGGTCCGCGAACGGGATGCGACGCGGGTTCAACGAGCTTTTGTAACGTAACACTTCTCGGCGCGAGCCTGTGGATGCTCGGGCCCGATTTCCTGGCCGGCATCAGGAATCCCGACGCTGACGGTGCCACCAGAGAACCTGGCGAGGACTCGGTTAATATTTTCGCGATAAAGCGACTCCGAACGCACTGCGTAGGTCGCAGGTTGTTTCGATGAATTGCGGCGGTTTGGATCGCCAGCGACGTCGGCGGTGAGTGAGAAATAAAAACTGGAACCCGCGCCGCATGCGAAACCGTTCGTTCCTCTCACAAATGGACGCGCGCGAGCGAGCGAGCAGGACAACTGGCCGAACGAAATCCATGACGACGGCGGATCCATTCTCGGTACGGTTATTCTCGATTCTCCTTGAGGACCCCCCCACGTGCCCGCAACACATCCTGCCATATCGATTCGCCGCGCCGTTTGAAGCCTATTTCCGCGAGCGGTTACGTTGATGTGCAGCGATGCCGGCCGGAAAACTCGACCCGTTACGTGAGACTGTCCTGTTCGGGAAAATTCGATTCCTTTGGTCGACGGGATACGAGTCTGACCTCTCTCTCTAACTCACACGCACCGTGAGCGTACGAACGGATCAAACAAGTGGGCATGAAAATTGAATTCCGAATCGATAAATAAATACCCAACTCCCGATGCTATTATAAAACATTTCGACCTCGTTTTACGAAGCGCGCGCGCGCGCGCACCGACTCGTCTCTAACGTCTGCGCGTGCCGATTTTTCGTTTCATTCTTGTCCTCGTCCCTCTTTTTCGCAGCGGATGGTGCGGCTCGTTAAATTGTTTGTATGATCGTTTCGAAACTGCTAGATTGCGAGGCCGGTGGGAGAGACTGGTTGTCAGGGCAGACGCTGGAGGTGATGACGTAAAAGCTGATGGTTGTAAAAGCTATGGCGGAGGGTGAAAGACAAAGAGAAGATAGAAGGGGAGAGGTGAAGGGGGGGCAGAGAGAGTGAGAGCGAGTGAGAGCGAGAGAGGGTGAGGGAGAGAGAGGTAGAGGGGGCGAGAGAGAGAGAGAGAGAGAGAGAGAAGGGAGAATCGAGGGGGTAGAGAAGGGCAACGCAGGAAGGGACGGACGAAACGAGGAGCACGCGGGAGATCGATAATTCCCGTGTTCACTCACCTCATATACATTCGGGTGCCAAACTTTCGTCATGAACCGAATGCTCGGCGGGCTGTACGGATAATCCGGCGGGAACTTCATGTGTGCCTGTAACAGAGTAGAAGACGGAGAGCGGTAAATGATCGTGTCCCTGAAGTCTCGCTAACAAGCCGACAATTATCCACGCTTAAGTACGCAAACGAAACTGACGAAGTCGCGTACCTCCGCTCAGATGATTCTCGGCAAGGAGTAAAGGCAATTAATGATGCCGCGGAAACTTTGTCGCCTCGCATGCTTCGGCTCCGAGGCAATTACCTTCCGGCATCCATGATTCCTGTTAGTTCGTACGAACGCATACGCAGAGATCTTTAACGTACCTCGCGCTATACGAACGTATCTTCTTTCGCGGAATTGAACGAGTTTCTTGCAACTTCGATCTATATAATCTCTCCCCTCAACCCTCCTTTATCGTCTTTTTTTGCCCTGCCCGTTCGCCGACGCAGGCGAGCGCAGAGGGGAGAAACGGCATGTAGATTGCATTAAATTCATGCGCCTTTGCAATGGTTCGCGAGCGTACAACGGTAGTCTGACTCCGAGCGAGCATAACGTTAATTCGCATCAGCTCGCTTGACGTCATAGAAAATTGCAAGATTAATCGTCTCGAGCAACTATTGTCCTAGGCGTGTAATGAAGTCTTCCCCGGTTAACAGACTGATGAGACCCTTTGTCGCAGACGCTGCAATGAGCGTCAAAGGTTTACTCTGTCGGCTAAGAGGAGGAGAGACGATTCGTCGAACGTAGAATATGACCCGTTCTGAGAGAGAAGAAGGGGCAGCGTACAAATAACTCGATTTTCCGAGAGCCCGCTTCTTTACCGATAACTGACTGCTGTCAGCGATGTCGAACAATAGCGTGAAATCGAAACGTTTACGGAAGATCCGAACCAGACAGCACCCAGGGAGTAAAGACGCAGAAACGAATGAAAATAACACGAGGGAAGAAACGCGAGTAGAAACGGGAGAAAAAATGGCGATACGCGATAGAATAAAGACGACCCAGATATCGTGGAACGCGACGACGTCGATGACAGCCAGGTACGAGGAGACTTGGGGCGAGATTCTCGGGCGGGATGTCATCGAGTTCGATTCGAAAAGTCGAAGGGCGTCGAGTCGACGTCGTCGCCGGTGGAAGTGGAGGTTGTCTCGGCGTACGGGTGCAGACTTTTGTCGATGCTTCGGCGTCGGGACGCGCTATATTGATCGCGACCTGGTCATGGCCCAAATATCCACCTCGTCCTCCGGGATAGCACGTCCTAGAATTAACCTACTTTCCCCCCGTCGGCACACGCCGCCGCCGTCGTCGCATACACGCGCCGCCGTCAGTCTGGACTCGTTCGACTGTTTTGCCCGGTGTCGACGCTCGCGATTTAATTAATTAACGTCCTGCCATTGTACGCGTCTGTCCAGCGTCGGCGAATATCGGCCGGCGCCGGGGAAATAAAAACAGTTGGCTCGGCAGGCCAGAATTTTTATGAATGCGCTCCCGTGAATGGGACGCGAGTCGCTGCTTCGACGCGGTGCGCAGCGGGTCGATGTATTTATGGGACACTGTTACGGCGAGCACGCCTAATCAGTGCTGGCGGTTACGCGAAACTTCGCCGACGTCATCGCGGTGGAAACTTTGCCGGTTATAGTGCCGACGAACGTTAGACTCGTTATACCGCACGGGAACGAGAGTTGAGAGGCTGAGAAAAAGGAGTCGAGTTCGCGCTCTACGCGCTTGCGGCCGAGCTCGAAATAATTGATGAAAAAAGGAAGAGAATAACGGGTGTGTAGAATTTCCTCGGTACGTTACCGGAACCGTTTAACGATGCGTCGATACGATTACAGTAGCTGATAAGGGGAGTCGCTCGAATGACTCGGTCGCTGACGCACATTTTTACATCGACTCGTGCGCGCGCGTGCGACTTGAAGAGATAGGTCGCTTTTTCTCGCCGAGGACATCAAATAAGGCGGAAGAAGTGCATGTAGGTTAATGCAATCGTGCCCACTAAGTCTCCTCGCGACGACTTTCGACCGGGGGCACAAAAGACGGTGAAATTTGTTGCAGTTTGCCCTCTATATCTGCAGCGAGCGCCGCAGAGCACGGGCTCTTATTTATTTCCTTACATCGCCAGTCCTTGTCCTGTTCCATTTCTCCAACCTCGCCTGCGTCCCATTTCCCACTCCCTCCCCTCCCATCGTCGCCCGTTTACCTGCTTCTATTCCGAGTCTCATCGCCGTTGTAAGCGAGCGTCAATATAAGCCGTATCTGGCGTGCAATGAAATAATTTACATTCCGCCGACAGGGACAAGATTCCCGACACTCGTCCCGAAGTATCTAGCGTAAGTCACGTTTCGGCCCGATCCTTCGCGCGATCTGACCGAAACCGAGCCGAGTCCCGCTTTCTAATGTCACACGGCCAGCATCGATCGCGCTTGTCAGCGAGCGATCTTGCGTGACATTCGGCGCGCCGTATTCCGAGAATCGTCGATAAAATCGTACGATCACCGGCGATGAGGCGTCATTACGTACACGTTTCCTTCTCTCATCCGCGCATGAGCGAGCGGGCAGAACCGCGCCAAACAGTCAAGTTTACCCGACGCGTCCCCGGCGCGAGCGCGGCAATCGCGATTCGTCTAATCAAAGCCGAACATCCTTGGACGTGAACGCGGACGCGCGTCATATCGCTCTTTACGAAGTTCCTGATAATTGCAATTACGCCGGTTATTTGCGAGCGCGGCGAGAATCGATCCCCGGGACGATATAGATTGCTCGACGCTCGGCTGTCTGTGTGGGTCGAATGTGCACATCGAAGACACTCCGAGGCACGACAAATGTGGGTGTCATGTGTGACGCCTCAATAATGCATAGCGTTAGGCACATGACGCGTAAACGTTATCGACTCCCCGACTCGACCTCTCCGTCTGTCCGTCCCTCTCTTTCTCCCTCCCCCTCCCCGACCCCTTCTCCCTCGATCGGTTCCCCTGTCGTGGGAGGCGGAACAGTAGGCAGCGAGGAAAGAGCGAAACGAGTGAAAAGACACACTCGGAAGCGAGAAAGTGAGCGTCTTCCTTCCTCACCTCCCACCCGATATCAATAAATCGCGACCTGCCCCACAGTCTTCGAAGCGAAGACTCGAGTAAGTCCGTGCTCGCCTCCTATACCACTTTACAGTTTTTCTCTAGAACATGCCAAGGCAAACTTTCTGCGTAACTGCGCCGGCGAAGGAGATAAATATGTTTGAACGTCCGATACGGGAGGATAATAGTACGTCTCCCCGGCGAGTACCGTGAAATATCGATTATCTTATTTATATTAATCGACTCGGATGCGAAGGGAAAAAAAGTTAGCTGTGCGTGCGCACCGAGCGTGTGGATTTTAGATACTGCCGGTAATGTAAGTACGACATACTCGCGCAGCGTGGCTGAAGGTCCTACGTGCGTTAATTCTCGAACGTGACTTAGGCGGGGAATTGAGAAAAAGGATGTCGCCAATGTTTAAAACGGATCTCATTGGCGCCACTTTATCGAGCGAGACAATTTATCTATTTCGATAAATGGCCCGTATTCGAATTAATGGCCTTCGACGGCCGCTGAGATTTCATCGTTGACGAACGATTACGTATGATATAACCACCCGTCGTCTCGGCCGTTCTATGAGTTTTCGCGACCTACTTCGGCAATAAGTACTCGCGGTCACCGCTTCGTAAGAGGACACCGAGCGATGCCAGTGGAACGGGCGATCATCGCTATGCACGCACTAATCGACGACGTTAAGCGAGGTGTGCAATTAACGTCCTCTCTCAAAGGGACATAAAAACAGTAATCTCGTGTTACGCCCACCTAGCTGCCTGACAATGTCTGAAGGGGGAACGGTATCGGGGCCAGATTTTCCTCGTCGGCGAAATTCCGAACGAGACCCCCCCCCCCCCCCTCCTCGCTCTACCCGCTCCGAAAAGCTTTTGTTCAACGCGCTTTGTCACTTCAGCGTGCTTAATGCCGCGTGATTTACAAATTTTCCCGACCCACTTTCCGCAGAAACAAGTCCCGCCGCCCGTAAAACCTCCCGGAACGCGACATCGCAATAACAGCATAGGCGCCCGGGGGCGATTGAAAAAATCGGGAAAAAATCACGGCCTGCACGGGGAAATTTTTTTGCCGGAAAGTAGTAGAGACCATTTGATTGACCAGGTACTTTTTTCCGGGGGAAAAAAGACAGTGTAAACGCGGTACAAGAATTGAAGGTGTAGTATTGCATTCTTCTTCTGCCAGGATGACATTAAATAATTCCGAAAATAACTATTCCGCTGAATTATCATCAAACCATAACTACTCTTATGTTTCTGGACATAGACGTTGAATAATGATTGCCGGATCAATGGCTAATTTCGTGAAGAGAAACACAGAAGAAACTTGCAGCCGAGCCCGAGTTAACAAGGTGTCGTAAAGTCGAGACAAGTAATACTGTCCTGGCACGTCATCAGTTTCTCGATAATTTCGAGGAAAGTTCCTGCACGTCGCGCACTTCAATCTCGCCGCCCTACTACGAGCGCACACACCTATGAGAACGACGAATTTTCTCGACCCACTTTTACGGCATTCGTTTGTGGTCAAACGCGTAATGTGCATCGACACATTGCACTAACGCGGATAAGATCGGTAAGTTTGAAAACTCCGGCCTAATCTGAAGCAGCTGACGTCGCCGTCAGCGTCGAAACGACTTATTGACGCGCGACATTTTAGAAACGCTCCTTTCGAGTCACGTCGCTCGGCAAAATTGAATCAAAGGGCAGAGAGTGACGTTCTACTGCATTCGAGGCACCTTTACTACCGACAGCTGGGACTTTGAATTACCCCGCTATCAGCGTGCCGCGCTCGGTTTCAAGGATGCGAGACAGTCGAAAACAATTTGCGCGTATCTCGGAAACGGCGAACGGCCGTGGCCGTTGCTCTCGGCCAATAAAAACGTATGGGAGTGAAAGGTGAGCGAGCGGGAAAGCTCTCCTGCCTTTCCTTCGTTATCGCGCGAAAATTGTTTCACCGCAGAGCCCGCCAACCGGTCGCATACGAACACGGGGTTCGGACAACACTGGTGGAAACGACGAAAATGGAAACGCGCGCACATCGAAATCCCCAGATGATTGCAGATCTAACTGGCTTGGCGAAGTAAAAGGGAGAAAAAGCGGGGACAAAAAAATGAAAGGTCGGAATAGAAATCTCGTCCTCTACTTTTCCGAATCTAACCGAGCGCCGCGAGATTCAGCCTTTTTTTCGGCGACCGTGGGAAACCGCGAGCAGAGCTTCAACTGTAACGGAATTGACACACTTAATCGTCCGCGAAGCTGTGCGGAAGCGGGAGACGCGCTTTCTTGCCGCGATTTTTCTCCTATTCGTCCCGCACGAGAGTCGTGATCTTTCGTTGCATGGCAGTAGGAATTTGGCACGTTGGCCAGCGTGGCAGGCAGCTGCATTGAAAGAGGACCGAGCGCGTCACGATCGATGATGCGACGTTCTTAAATTGCGAAACGTCGCTCTGCTCCACGCGACAACGTAACGGGACAAAAACCCTAAACGTCGGGGACGAAAATCTCGGTTAATTCGTCGCACGCGTGCATCGGACTCTTCGCGAGAACTAATCGAACCTCGATCGGCCTCATCCGTCTCTTCGTGGCGCCGCACGAAGAAACCGTACACTTCGGGGCGAGCACGTGCTCGGCCGCGAACTCTCTCGCGATTCACGTCCTCCGACGTGCCGAGGTGAAAGGCTAAAGACGAGCTCGGGATCAGGGAAAGTTCCGTCGGCGGAAAACGAAATGGCAGCCAGATGCACCTGGTGCTGTCGCATTGTGTCGACGGGTGAATCGTGCATAGGTAGTCTCCTCCTTTCGGCGCGGGGCCGACCGCGGATCGAATGACTTTTCGCCTCTCCGGAGAAAAGGCTCCCGCGGTTCGCCTTAACGAAATGGGATTGGGTGAAAGTCGTTTTACCCTGGCTTGAGCCGAGGAGACGCGGCGATAGCTCTTCACCCGGTTAGAAAATAAATTCGCACCGACTCCTCTTCTCTCGCGTTGTTTTATATAACTTGGCGGCGGGCAGTGCGGCAGTTTACGAAGTTGCCTGTAAATTCTAGCCAACAGGTAACGATTAACGGGTAACTCGCACGTACGGAAGGAAAGAGAGAGCGTGCGCGCGCGCACGCGCGGGCGCAGCGCTCGGAGAGGATGAAAACGTGCGCTCTCCTTCCCGGCGCGATCGAGCAGTAGAACTTTCGTAATGTTTCGTGCATCGAATGGGAATTTTGCCATTCGCGCTCGCCACCGTTGCCGAGTACGTATGTACGTACGAACGTACTTACGTGCGAGTTACGTTTGGCACACGGCGTACGTGTGCGCACGCGATAACGAAACGTAGAGAGGGCGAGGGAGACCTAGTTTCAAAAGTGATCGATCAAAAGTCGGTATCATCGGGGCCCGCGCGAGCCGCGAAAATACGGCGAAACGATCATTATTTATTAACGACCGCGTGCGAATGATCGTCTACATCCCACGATTGACCTTTCGCGCGCGCGCGCGGGCCAACGAGTTGAGCAGGCATCGTCGGGAGGTCATGCCATTGACCGATTTACGACAATCGTCCGACGTGTCGGGGAAAACTGAAAGAAGTCTGTGAAACGCCTTCGCGAACGACAATTAACGCGTCGTCCGGCTGAAGGGGGAGTGGGAGGGAAAGAGAGAGACGGAGGGAGGAAGACAAGTTTTGCATTAAAACGTAAACAGCGACGCATGGCGCAGAACTTGAATCGGAGCGCGCGAACAAAGGCCAGTAAACGTCTGCAATACACAACCATATAATGCATATATATACATATATATACATATATATACATGTACCCACTCGAATGTAATACAATCAGGCGCGTGAACGTATGGCTCAATGCGGCTATTACTACCAGTTCGTATTGCACGTCGTAAAATTGGCACAGGCCGCATCTGCGGCAAAAGTAACACCAAGCTCGGCAGTGTGTCCACGGATTTATATGCGCATGATTTGTTCGGTTCGCGAGCCTCGCGCGTGCTCCGTCCCACCGACGTAAGATTTACAAGTGTAACCAGCGCGTTAGGTCGTTCGACGTTTGTTACATGCGCCGGTTACGCTGTGGGAAGATGCATTGCGTTACGCGGCGGGATAGGCGTTCACTCGTTCGCGAACGACGCGGAGAGTGGTTTAGAAAGCGGCGGGAGCGTGCAAAAAGTTTATGGACGGCGCGCGGCAATGACAGAATTCGTTTTCCACCGGCGACGAAACGTGGGACAGGGGGGCCACAACAGAACGCTTCGGAGCGCTGACGCTCGTCATCGTTTCGCTCGAGATCTTTTTCACGGATAACGAATTTATGGAAGCCGACCGAGAATGAGTGGTACTTCGCCGCCTTACGGGAATAAACGTACGCGGTGTGCGTTGGACTCTGCATCGCGTTAACGGTACGCTTTACGCCCTCGCCAGAATAATCGTGCCTACGTCACGGGCAACGCGTGACTCATCTCGCGGCTCTCTTTCCGTGAAACGAGAATATGCAGGATGCAGGTCAGGTGAACCACCCGCGTTGGGCAATTGACGACTGCGGCCCGTTGATGGGACTTAGCTGAGAATCGAGCAGCCGTTCGATGAAACGGAGTCTCGTCAGAGAGATAAGGGACGGGAGAAGTGACAGAACCTGAATGAACACAGGCGATATAGATATGAATGCTCCGTTCTTTATCCCTTCGTTCAGAGTGAAGGAAGCCGAAACAGGTGACGATGTCGAAGCGAGGAGAAAAAAAGCACCGCTTGCATCGATAAGAGAATATTCATTTCTGAACTTCAAGGCGTTCGTTTGGAGAGATTCCTGATGTACGCAGGATGCCGCGCTGCCGTTCGGCCACGCAGCGGGGCAGTTTTCATTGACCAAGGTAAAGGAAGATCGATATGGAAGTTAGTCACTTCACCGATTACGAACGTTTCTTGTGCATAGTAGACGGTTCGCGTGTAAAATCTACCACCCGGTTTCCAGTATAAGGAAACGCCAGTTACCATTTTAAAGTTTCTAAAAGAGATATACGGAGACTGGTCAAGGTTAAGGAACGAACTGTCAGCAAGCAGGCAGACGTCCCTGACGGTATACAAAGCGAACCTTCATACAAGGCACGATCCGTGGCTTTGTTGTTGACAAAAGGTTAACTCGGCGTCCTGACGCTCATTTTCCTGCATTATTTGTACCTGACCCCCCCCCGCTTCCCTTCTTCGTCGTTCCCACCCGCCTTTTATCTCGCGCTCCTTTCGAAATAAGTTAATCGGCATGGCTAACGCTTCGTGGAAATGGAACTCTTTGTCGTATGGTACGGCGAGCGTTGCAATAACGGAAATTACAATTAAAGCAACGTGTACTCATGAAATGTATGTTAAGGTATCTGCCACTCTGACGTAGGAGGAAGTATGTGGGTCAATCGTCTAATTGCAGTTTGGTACGAGTACCTCTGTAATGTTCTGCAGTGACATGGATACCTGCAATTTGGACCACACGTGACTCACGCACGTAGCTCCCCGTAATGCCAGCCGAGATACATGTTTCAGATTCGAAACTTTTGCCACCCCCGTACCAGAGAGTGCCATCGAAGCTCTTGCCGAGACAGAGAGAGAATCCTCGGCCGAAAGGGTTTCGAGGCAGATATTCAATATAAATTATTCATGAAATGTGTTCGAACGTGATCGGTATACCGTATATAAAGGCATCGGTGGATAGCGTCGTTGCACGTGAATCGCCACCTTTGAAAGGGGCGACACAGAAAACTTCCCGCTGACGCTGCGCGTGACATAAGCCGCAATCACGACCGATCCTGGACTCGGGATACCCATGCGTATATTTTCGCGTAATTGCGTTGGCCCAGGAATAACAGAGATCGCGCGGAGAGGTACACAAGCGATACGGGCGGCAGATAAAACGCAGCGTCGCTAAGAAAGCGCGAACAAAGAGGGAACACAATTACGTTAACCTCACCCGCGCGGCGTACGAGTCAACGTTCAGGCCAGGTGCAAATGAAAAAAAAAACGACGTATCGATGCATAACATAACCAAAGCGCCCGAGTATCGGGCGGCAAAAAGGCGCAGCGGTGAAAAAAATGTCTCCCAATATCGAAAAATCCCGGTGTGCGGAGTTCGAGCACGCCTTCCCCCTTGCGCGTCGAGGGAAAACAGAGAGGCTCGGCGGTTCGCATGCAAACAATTACCTTGAAATAACCTCCTTGATAGAGGGTGTCCGGCGGCCCGAAGATTGCGACTTCCCACTCGAACATGTTGTCCTCGTTAACGAGCTTCACGCGGAAGCCCTCGACGGGTTCCTCTTGTAGGCTCTTGTATTCGAGGGCAAGTGCCCGCAGCGCGCTGCTCGTCGGCTGTGCCATCATCTCGCTGTTTCCGGAATCACGAGAACTCTTCCCTCAGTCCGTTCCAGCTAGGCGAACGTCTGAAATATATCTCCCCGTTCGAAATGCGATTGCACAGAAAAAACACCACGGCCGGACGGACGCCTTTGTGAACACTAACACCCGCTCGCCGAGAATCAATTTCCGACGCTTATTTCCCAACCGATATGCGCCTCGGCCCTCTCGGATTCGCACAGTTTTCCCTTTCGACTCGTGTTCGCCGTCTCGCGATTGACTTTCTCGCTTAGCGGCGCGCGTCTGGACGTTTATGCTGCGACGATCGGACGCTTTTCCGCACCAAATAAACAAAGGAATACGAGCGCGAGTCCCCACAAACGGCGAAGTGCTCCTGCAGTCAACAATACACCATTCCCGACACACGCACCTCTGCTCTAACAAAACAGCTGACGTACCTTCTGCGTCAGCGTTGCCCCTCGCGCATGCGCACTGCGGGCGACCGTTTGGTTCTGTCGGTACATTGCGAAGGTAGTTTGTGATATTTATCATTTTTCTGGCGGAACATTGATGTAGCTCGATGTTTAACGTTATAGATTTCATGAATCTTTCGTCAGATATTATTAAAAGTATTGTCGTTTCATCGGTAGTTTGTCCAATAAAGCCGGAGATCTGTGCATCGTTTTCTGATTGGCGGATGAAATTGTCGGCCATCTTTCAACCAGTCAAATTCAAACCTACAGTTACCTTTAAGGCGCGTCGAGAAATCAAATGTTTCTTCTTACACCGGGTTGCTCCATAGTGTCAGCATTGCGACACTTTTTATGTTAGAAAACCGGTTGCAAGCAGTTGCAAGTAATATTAATTGCAAATGAAGGGGTTCCTAATGACATATAGTAATTTCGATGAAACCTATTATACATTAATTTCAAGCATTGTTTTCAGATCGAATATTTCAGGAAGATTAATTGATATTTCTGACTCCATCATAGGGACAGCTACTACTTATATGCATCGCCGAAAAAAATGCAATAAAAGTTTAAAGGCATGGACTAAACCGATGTGTGGATTATTTTCCTTATCTCAAACCTGTCGACTCATGCTGATATTCATTTTCATCCACGCACTTCCCCTTCTTGGTGTCAACCGTTCTCCCTGCAGAACGTTTAATATCTGAAGTATAGATGTACCGAGACTATATATAGCTGTGGTGTCGTGGCCTTGTATCTTATACGCAAGTTTGATACTCAACATCCAGTTCGTGTAGCGTACCACTCCCGGTAAAATTTAGTATTAAAGTAAGTGCTGCTGTGGAAAGAAATCAACGTATCCTACGTTAATTTACATACTGCCAAGATGATGGAGGTACAGGGTGAACTTATGAAGATATTCGGATTTTGGGGCAGCATCTTAGTATTAAAGATGTTAGCAATGGTGCCATTAACTGCGCGGCATCGATTCTCGAAAAAGGTACATTATTATTATCAATAAATTACTGCATTTCACGTCCTTGGAATATTAATACATTCCATTTGCATAACAACAGAACAATGAGTTTTTATATTACTATGAAATGAAAAATGATAAATATGTTGTATGCAAAGCGTAATATTATATCTTTCATTGTAGATATTTGCCAATCCTGAGGATACCAACTTTATTGGCAAGAAAGCGAAGGTTGTGTACGATGATCCAGATGTTGAACGTGTACGCCGTTCGCACTTGAATGATTTGGAGAACATTCTGCCGTGGTTTATTATCACATACATCTGGTTGGGAACAGGACCATCCCCAGTGCTGGCTAGCATTCTAATCAGAACATTTGTATTGTGTAGAATTATTCATACCATGGTGTATGCTGTCTACCCACAGCAACCAATGAGAGTCATTTCATTCATGGTCGCTTTTGGAATTATTGGTTTTGAAGCTGTGTCAACTTTAATGCATTATATGTAAAATCAACATAATTCAGTCTTTCTAATATTCCAAGTTTAATAATTCCAAAGGTTCTCAGGTGTTAATCGATCAGGTTTTATAATTGCACTTTTTCTCTGCACCCAAATATCTTTTGAGCAATCTCTGCCTACATCTTTAGTTGTATGAACATGTGCTGATATAAGGTGCCTTTTGTACACTTAATATTAAGGTTTCTTAACAAATATTATCCATATTACTATTGTGGATACTTTCTACAAATTGTATACTGTCATTTTTATAGAAAAGTTTTTTATATTAATGCCTAAATATTAGGCCATAGGACTGGATATTCATGAACTATACAGATATTAACTGCAAATATGCACAAATACCATATCTTCTGCATCAAAGAATCATGCTGTAAAAAGGTGCTTCATTAAGAATAACATTCCTTCATTAAATGTAAGGGGTCACATCTGTTACTTGTTTACATAATATTTTATTTTTGGATATTAATCGTTGTTTTGAATAAAATAATCACATGCATACAAAATAATGTAACTTTACTCTTTTCAGACTACATTTTACAGTTAAGCACTCTATTTATATTTCAGTCATTGTTAAATGATGCAAATATTTTTACCGTCCGTTCCCTATGCGTGTATTTTATCTCTGGGATAAGATGTTATTTTTTAAATTGACTTGTAATACGTTGGTTTGTAATTTCGAACTTCTGTTATCAGTCATGCTTTGTTTGCGTATACCCAACGATAAACGCGACTTGTTATCATCACCTTACAACAGACTAACGAGGGCAGAAGTAATTTAACTACAACGGTATTCCCTTACAAAAAAAAAATGAGCTTAACTCCCAGTCTACATCGTAACTTAGAATCGCTAAAGCTCGCTGCGTCCACTGTAGAAGAACCGGAGTGCTGTGTTCCATAACAGAAATCCACCTTTTCACATTTAATAATGTAAATTCGAAAATTGTTACCAAAATATTTATCGACTGAATGGACATGGATACAACGTTTTTTCTGATAATTATTATCATTTCATTGTTGCTGCTTTACGACCGATTGCAACACAATTTCTGGTCAACGAGAGGAGTGTCCGGTCCAAAGCCCGCGTTCTACGTCGGTAACGTAGCCGATACGTACTTTAAAAACGTGCCGCGTGGCGATAAAATGAAGCAATTCTACGATTCGACAGATGCACCTTACGTGGGACTTTATCGAATTTGGGAGCCAATTTTGCTAATACGCGATCTTCAGCTTATAAAATACGTTCTCGCGGAGAAATTTCACTCGTTCGCAAATCGTGGTGTCGTCATCAATGAAAAGTTCGATCCGCTCGGTCCAAATCTGTATAATTTAGAGTTTGAAAGATGGACGTACGTGAGATCAAAGATGACTTCGATTTTTAATACCGACGCGATCAAGTCGATGTTTCTGCGCATAGAGGAATGCGGCAACCGTATGCAGAATGAAATACGCTCAATCGTGGAAACGAGTGATGTAACCGAGTGTCGTGATTTGATCCAGAAGTATACGTTCAACGTGATAGCATCCTGTCTACTCGGCGTTGGCGTGAATACAATGGAAGACGGAAAGGCGATAGTCCGGGAAATCGTAAATAAAATATCTGCGAACAGCAAAAAAATTTACTGGTTTCGACGAATATGTACTTTGTTTCCTGTGCTGCGCAGGTTTTTTAAAATGCATCGTTTGGATAAAAGCGTCAGTGACGGTTATTTACCGATGTTGCAGTACGTACTTGAATTTAGAAAATATTCAAAAATACAACACAACGATTTAATTAATTTGCTGATGGTATGCAAAGAGAATGACAAAAACATAGGTAATAAAATGGATTGTTCGTGCGGACGACCTCAGGAAACTGGTTTCGGATTACGCATTCTATTCACTTAATTTTTTTTTATAGACTGGACGTTTAATTTAATAGCGGCGCAATGTTTTATGCTCATGTCTGCCGGCATGCGAACCTCCGGAAGCATAATATGTTTTGCACTCGAGGAGCTCGCTAAAGTACCGACTGTTCAGGAAAAATTACGAAACGAGGTTGTTGAAACCATAAAAAAATGTGATGGTAAAGTTACCTTCGACTCGTTGTTAAATATGAAATACCTGCATAGGATCGTGCAAGGTACATGAGTTTTTTTGCGACCGCGCATACCCTGAATGTTTATTTCCGCTTCGAAAATATCGGCCAACGCACGGCATTCACAGAAACACTACGGAAACATTCGCCAGTGTCCGAACTGAAAAGAGAATCGACTGAGTACTGTTCGCTACCCGACGGATTGCTGTTGCCGCCTGGCACGAAGATCACTATCCCCATCCACGGCATACACTTCGATCCCAAGTATTACAAGAATCCTGAAGCGTTTGATCCAGACAGATTTACCGAAGATGCTTGCCGTGAGAGACCAGATATGTCCTTCATACCATTCGGGTATGGACCGCGAAATTGCATGGGTGAGAAAAAGATCCTCATCAGATTTACATTTTCTACATTGCACAAATTGTATGAAGCTAATTCCGATACTGTTACCATATCGGCAAATGCGTGAAATTAATTTTTTATTTTAGGTTCAAGATTTGCCTGTCTTCAAGCAAAGATGTGTCTGTTGAAGATATTCGAGAAGTATCGAATTTCTGTTAAAGAGAATTCCGATGAAGAAGGTAGTATCGATGCAGAAGCAGTACTGCTCGGATCCGCTAACGGAATCTCACTGAAAATCTCGCCTTGGGAGACATAAACTACCGCCTCGTATCTCCCGCGAATTCACGACTAGCCTCCTGAGCATGCGCAAACGCCATTACCGACCATCATTCCACTGGCAAGGATTCCAGCTTGCATGATCCGAGCGACGTCATGAGGCGCGATAACATAAATTGAATTTAATGGCGCGGAAAAGTTTCGCCTCGCATTGCGTGCATCGATACCACGCATGCGCCTTCCAACATTGCGTTAAACTAACAGAGCTATGCAGATAAGAAACTGGCGCGACAGGTAGGCTAAGTATCCCTCTTTCCTCAGTACCGCAGAATAATAACATCACTTACAATGAAAGCCAAATCTTCCTAAAATATTCCGCCTTCGTATGTCTTACTCTAAGAACGTCTCTTTCGGTCTCCCAGCTTGGTCGAGATTTCATTTTCGAACGATTCGAACTGCCCGACGGTTAATCAGAGCTGTATCGTTTCTCGGTATTCTGTCCGACAGCCCTGGCCGTGGCATCTTCTTAGTATCGGAAATTGGCGACGCGCGGCACTGCTCGATACCGATGCGGAACGCAGGCGCGGCGTGTGTTGTTCGCGGTTGCCATGGGTACGTCATTTCGACGCCGACGGACGCGGGAAGGATCAGACGTCGCGATGTACCTGTGACGTGCGAACCGCCGTCGGTGGAACGGCGTCAAGCCGTTGCCGAATGTTCGCCAGGGGCGGAAAGTTTCTCGTCGCGCAACTTTTGCCTCAAATACTCCGGCCGCACGCGTCGTCCTCCTGGATCTGTCCAGTGCGATCGTCGCGATTTTCCGAAACTACCCCTTTGCCCACCCTGACTGGTCACCACTTGCCACTCGCGATCGCTATCTCGCGCCAGGGAAAAGTCGCGGGTTGAACGGCACGTAAACTCTGCGCCGCTCGATTCTGCTCTACCTCTTCTGCCCGCCGTTGTCGAAGAGTTTACACAGACATTGTGCTGGTCCAGAGTGAAGCTTTATCTACCTGTAATGAGACCAGCGACCGCATGTATCTTTCACGCGATAATCAATTCCGATTGTCCACCTGTGCTTCGTCGCTGAACGTAACGAGTCTGCGGAATTGTCTTCGAGTAAGTCAGTCCGTTAAATCGTGAAAGCGCGAACGCTTCGGAGTACTTGAAGAGGCATTATCGTTCAGGGGTGCCGACGAGGTCGTGGGAGTAATCGAAGATCGTCGTTTCCTTCGCTAAAAGTTTCGAGGGAACGATTCATTGTCGAGACTAGCCGATGTCAACGGAGTGATATGCACTGTTGCGCGAGGTAGGGAGCCGGCTTGGAGAACTTCGTGGGGCGCATCGTCGATCGGAGAAGGTCAGTATTCTCATTTAACATTCATAGGTTCAAATTAGTTCCTTTTATCTCGTGGGCGGCACTGAATCGAGGGGAGTGCATTGTTTCCTTACGAACGAACTTGGATGTAGGGTGGTGAAATTCTACTTTAATGCGTTACCCCGATGGTTTTTATTAAATTTATAAATGAAATTATCGTCGCTATTTTACACGAACTCGGTTGACTCTAGACGTGGATGACCTTATGCGAACGCGCACGGGTGTCCGTTAAATAATAAGCGTTATACGTAATGTCTACCTATAGCGTACCGTGCGAGAAGCTCCGAGCTTGGAGCACGTAAGACAACCTTAATCTGAAAATCATCTTAAAAATGAGCTTAGGGTGGTAGCAAAAAATTAAGCCGCCATCGATGTAACGTAATTATCGGAAGTCTAAGACTGCAGTAGGTCGCGGACTGCTATATCGGGTCTCCGCTGTTGAACATGTTGAAACTTTGTTAACTTATGTCCTCCGCTTAATTTTGATTCCTACCGAAAGTTTATAATAGGTTATAACTTTGTTCACAACATTTCTCATGCTCGCCGCGTTTAATATTCAGGAAGGCAGATTCTGCGAAACTACGATCCTCGGTGCATTGTCAGACGTTGCGGTTTTAATAATGTATGTGGAAAAAAGGAAAGCCCGACGTTATCTTGAGCGCTTCACCGAAATATTCAGGGGAGCGACCTTTGTTATATCTTGATAGGGAGTTCGTGGGGTATCGTGAGAAAAAAGCAATGCGCTTAGCGGACGACATGGGAAACTTCTTCTCTTAGCCAGTTGTCACAGCAACAAACACGGATTTTCCGTTTAACCGTTCCGCCGACTGATGGAATCAAGTACGAGCAAGCTCTTCCTTCGTTCGCCTTCGAGGAAATGTGATTTCAACGGGGATAAATTCTTTTTTCTTTCGGTCTACATGTGAAAGCCGATGGAACAGAACTTCCTCACGCGCAAGGGTTGCCATGATAGGGCGAGAATCTTATAGGAAACTGAGATATGTCCTAAGCCGCTTTCTGTTAACACTGTATATCGGAAAAAATCAGCGTCAAATATTTTGCCTCAGCATCGTGCGCGCAACGAAATTAGCTTCGTTACCCGGAAACTGTATCAATTTTAATTGCAATTTAATATTATAATTACAGCCGGCCGAATACTTCGGCGCGCAACGAGCATTATGCGAAATTAGATTTTAATCAGGAGTTATACTCGCCAGGCGAAGTTGGCCGGCCGAGAGAACAGCATTTTTCCCCCGAAAATCCCATTGTTCGCGCAAGATATTGAAGCGTCGTCGATTAGAGTAACTTGTTATCGAATAGGGGCTCAACGGACGGGTACATGAGATTTTTCGCAGCGCCAATAATGGAGCAACGTGTCTGGCGCGCTGTAGCAATGTTTGCCCTCCTTCAGGGGGCTTTGGATATAATGAAATTTTCTCATGATACGCGCACTCAGACTCCGTCTTCTTCCGGCGGTTCTTCGTAAATGCATTTTCGCTCACTGGTCCCGATCGATCCTCGGCCACGGACAATTGTCGACCCTTACGGCAAATTACGTACGGCTCTTTATTATCGTCATCGTATTCCTATGCGGCGGGGGCGGACGTCAAGCGCCGTTCGTCGATGCGACGATCATCGGCGTTGGCTGCGGCCAAGAGACGCCGAGGCAATATGCAAGGAGACGAAAGTATGTTTTGTACCGCATGCGAGAGAGGAGTTTCCACTGACGATATAGCACAAATCGATTTCCATAGCGGTCCGTCCTACCACTCGGCTCGTTGCGGGCCGCATGCGGATCGCGATGCGCCTTGTTCTTTCCGAACAATGTTCGTGCACGGACTCAGATGCCACCGTTGTTTCATCAATACTAGCGCTGGTAACCGCTTCTGCAGTGCGAGCGGAGAGAGAGCAGTGTCCGTACGCGCCTACACTCCCCGAGATATCTTCCGCACGTAAGCCGCGTACCTATCAATGGCCCGCGCGCACGCTCTCCGTAATTACGTGCAGTCGAAAATCTCGAGCGAGCGAAAAGCCATCGGGGGCCGCGCGCCGAAAGGATCGATCGAGACTGCGAGCAACAATAGGCACTTGTCGAGAGGCCGGTCGCGCGTTCAGTTACGCGGAATTAGATCGGAGAAAGAGAGACACAGAGAGAGATAGAGATAGAGAGAGAGAGGTAGAAATTGCATTGCATCGAAAACAGACTCCGTTCTTCAGAGCTAACGTTTTGCCCTGTTCGGCCCGTGTGCGTATTAACTAATCTTCGCAGACCGGAAACGAGCATTGAGGGACCCTGCGTGCGCGGCACGAGACCCTTCGACCCGAACTCGTGTCTTTGATCGTGTCGCGGTCACAAACGGCCCTGTCGGCCGGCCAGGTATGCCCAGCACCCCGCAACTGTGATCCGCCGATGCTACGGGGTGTAAAAGGTATACACCGCAAGGGGGGTGGCGCGGGGCGGGGGTAGGTTAGGGCCGCATAAATGCCTCGGGTTATGCATGCCTGCGACCGAGCGGACACCGCGTACGCTCGCACGCGCTCATGCACACACGTTCCGCGCGGTTATCGATAATCTTGTCAATTTTACCGAGTCACGGGAGCCCGTCTTATGCCCGAGTGCCGCCCAAATTGCATTTCTCTGTATCGATTGTCATGCGCCGACGTCCCCTTCCCCCCTCTGCCCTCCGTCGTCCCCCACGGCCTTGCCAACGGGAGATTCAATTTATGTCATCATTAGAATGAAGATACTAATCGAGTTCCGACCGATCGTCTATGCCGTGACAGACGCGGCCCTGTTCACTTCACAATTCGCAGTGCTCCGCACCGTTTCCTATCCTTCCTCTGCCTTCGACAGCCTCCACCCATCACGGCTCATCCTCCCGTGCTCTCATTACAACGGACGAGGAGTCTTCCCTCCCCTTCCCATCCCCGCCAGAAATCGCGCCGTCGTCCTTCGTGCGCGCTCTCTTCTTTTTCCTCTTCTTTCTCCGCCTCGTTCTCCATCTTCGGCGAGCCACGTCGCGGTGACGCTTTCTTAAAATAGATTAATAAGCGGAGATGGGTCTTTATCTTTATTACCTCTCATTAGGCCGAATTCGAAAGTCGCCCGAATCTCGTTGAACGTTTTACGCGATGACCGGGCGCAGTTCCCGTTAATTTACACTTCATTACGGGACTGTCGCGCGCGGGACAGTGTGATTTTTTTGGTAGCGTACGTAAATAATGTGCTTCACGGAGATCGAGTGCTATCGTTCGTTCCGAACGAATTAGGCGCGAGCATTCTCATGGCGCGGAAAATGAAGATAATGTCCGGGGCTAATCCAGCCCTTTGAAATAATTAATACCGCGCGCGCGCGGGATCGATAGACGTAAATTACAGCGTGTGCCGATGGGGGATGGAGATGAGGACTGATAGCCACTGACACGCGTCCGCGTTTAGTGTCACGGCCGTGCGAGACGGTGGGATGAGATCTCGTTGCACGTAGCAGCACGCTTCGAGGGTCACACGCCTCGGTGAAATCGCGCGCCGACCTTACTCGCGAGGCTCGTCTCGGATATTTATCGCCGTACGTGGAGCCAACAGTGGGCTTCCTGTGAAAAAGAGTGCTCGGCCCCGAAACGGCCCGTGATGTCACGGGCTGCATATGCATTAAAAACTCTCCCTACCCAATTCTGCCTTCCTTTCGTCCCTCTCGTCGATTATCTCTGTCGCGGTAAATTTGGGCATAGCCGAATAACATGGTGAAGAGTGATCGCAAAACCGATTGAAATTCTGAATGAGCCATTCGATAGTTTGTAATAAAAGAAGCGTTGGTGTGGATTTTTAACTTTGTATGTCGACCGTGAGAGGTGGGAAAGGGTAAACTGTGCTGTCTGATTCTTACAGTAATTTTTTTGGAATCCAGTGGATAAAAAAATTAGAAAATATATCAGAAGTACATCTGGTTATGGTGCGCACATTTCAGACATTTTTTTTCATTTTTAACTAAATATTTAAGGTAACAGGAAACGTACGCTACAGAGCGGGAAAAATATCGACATTTTACCATTTTTTTTTTTACTGTTTTCTTACCTTTTTGACCGTATCACGGAAACTATTGTACTTACAAGGCTCGGGTTGGGATTTTCTTAAAGTATTTTCACTATTCTATCATATCATAGTGAAATAATTGTGACAGAAGCTGTCATATGACGAAGAGCCGGTGAAATGTTGATTTTTCATCATTTTTACGCACATTTTTAGTTGTCACTTCGAAACCATTGCACTTAGAAAGCTCCGCTTGCGATTTTTGTGATCCTCTTTTGATCCTCTATCAACATGCAAAGTCACAAGCCAATCTGAAGACTTTCAATTTTTGGCTAATTTTTCGACATCCATTTTTTGGCGTTCTTTGGCCATTTTGAAGGATCTATCACGTTTGGATAGGTGCAAATGATCCCAAAGTACTCTCCATTGGTCGCCCAATGTCATAGTATAAGCATAAGCCACTCAAGCGTGTTTCAAAATGGAGCTATCATGGTCCTTTTGAGAAGAAAATCCCCTAAAAGCCATTGGGATTGTTCTACTGTCTTGAACTAGGTATAATTTAGGCCAAGGTGGCCTCTATTGGTCGCCCAATGTCGCATTATATAGATAAGCCAGTCAAGCATGTTCTACATGGGGATTAAAATGCTCTTTTGTGCACCAAAACCACGAAAATATCGCAAATAATCCATAACAATGAGGTGTGATAACGTAAGGTAATGTAAAATAGTGTAATATAAGTCAAAGTACGCAAAAAGTCTCGAAAGTCCACGAAAAACAACGTAAGAATCGAAAGAAATCATTTTCCTGGCATTTGAAAGACGCTACTGCGTTTTAGTAGGGTCTAATTATGCCAAAGTATCTTTCATTGGCCCCTATACATGGTTTGCAATCACAAAATGGCACATTATACTTTAGTGCCAGATTTGTGATTATCACATCCAGCTCTGTTTGTTTTCAATTTTGTTTGTTTTGCCCTTTTCTACCCCACATTGGAAATACAAAGTTCAAACTTTATGCAAATGCTTTTTCTGAATGTCAATCGGCGTAGGAGGATTTTTGACCATCTTACTCATTGTCAGCTACGCCCTTAGATTGCCCACTTATGGTGCGCGCATGTATCAGGGCACGAAGCGCGTCCACTTCGGTGGCGCTTGCGGTTTGAAGTTTCGAGCAATTCCATTCTTACTCATGCCCGGGATCGAATTTCGTCCCATCCGGTCACGGTTCATCGCGAATCGCGCTTTAAGCCTCTTTGCGGTTTCGCCACCGGATTTTATTAATGAACGCGCACCGCCTCCAACGCTGGGAACTTGTTGAATCATGCAGTAGGAACTGATTGGAAATCGAATTACGTATTTACTCCGCTGTCCGCCACACCGGCGCGGCTTGCGCTGAACAACGAGTTTTTCGTCCGTTTCAAAGGATTTTTCGATCTAACCCCAGAACTGCACTTAAGAAGGTTCACTTAGAATTATACGGGACTTCGCCTTTTCAGTCATTAAAACAGCCATTCGATGAGAAATGTATAATATAATATATATACAGAATAACGTTGGTTTATTGCAATTGTGTATTTTAACATTCATTTGGCCGTGTTGCGGTAATTATACCGCCTAAAACTTGAATGAATTGAATAGACATTCCCTGTCGTCCGATAAAAGTGTAACACGGCGCGGCTCCGTAATAAATCGTAACCGCACGTCGGAACACTTTATCTAGACTGCTCGCGTGTGCGTGCGCCCGATACGTGAATAACCGTATACGGCCTTAGATCTGGTGACTTCATAGCACCGATATAACCTGTACCATTCGTCCGTGGCCATGCGTGGCCGTTCGTCCCGCTTTGTAGAGCGCCGCCGGTGCGGTGGTGGCAGGTTCAAAGGCGCGCTGCAAGAATACTACCGCCAGTTGCTTCTAATCGCCCCGAACCACCTCCGTTCCTACGTACGGTCAGAAAACGTAACACTTATTACGTCCGCGTCCGCCTCAAAGGGCAATTGATTCCTCTGCGAACTTCGCAAGCGGCCGCTCGACACAGCCGACACATGTGTCCTTAATTATTTCTGCCAATGAACTTCCCGCAACGACAGCCGCTATTCGCGAGAAATCAACGTTCATTACCGACAACACGTGTTTTTCGCACAAACATTCGTGCCGCGGTCGGCCGTGATACGTGTACGTCGCCTTAGCCCACGGCCACTTATGGTCTTAATCGATGAAGCAACGTATAACTTCCGTTCGGGTCTATCTGTGCTCGGGCGACCGTTCGAAACCTCCGTCGGGGCTGTTTAAACAGTCGAGCCGGCTGAGTTAGACGAGTTACCTCGGAGGAACAAACTGTCTTCGGCTTGTTTTATCCCTCCCGTCCACTTTGTCGGACCCATTTTAATTACTCGGCTGGCACGGCACACCCTCCTCTTCGGTAGGACCTCGATATTTCAGGGTCTTCTTAGCGTCGATGTAACGCCGTGTCACTGAAGAGGTCAGGGTGCATCACTTCGTCTCAGAAGCGCAATTACAAAAGTTTCCCTTTTAACGTTAATTAATAAGAGAGCGCGCGCCGTAGCGTACTTCATTATGGCGCGATCCATTACGAAGGTAGTCTGGGCTCCACTCAAGTTGGGCAAGCTTTCGATTCCCAAGAGAGCGAAAGAGCGAGCGAGACGAGCTATGAAGGAGAGAGTCGGTGAGAGAGAGAGAGAGAGAGAGAGAGAGGGCGAGAGAGAGAGAGGAGAGAGAGAGGATGAACTCCGAGAACAGGGGGGGTTGGGAAAACAGACAGGGAGGCAGGCTGATTTACGAGGAGTAAGTGACTTTTTCTTCACATACACTTAACCCCGTTCGCCATAAAGATTGGTGAACACACGTCGTTTTGCGGACTCCTCCGATTTCGATCGCTCGGCACGTAATGTTTCGTAAAACTTGACATCTCTGGAGAGGCTGATTAAGGTGGCCGCGAGTCGCAATCGATCCTTGGAATTCGATCGAGTCCTCTTCCATTTGGAGATAAGCGCCGATTTTGGACCATCTGGAAAAGACCGTGTCGATATCGATCGGAATTCAAGGTTCTTACGTGCCGATCGACTCGTTGGAGAAGGACAATCGTATCAATTCGCAAGAATGATGCTGAGACACTTCAGTAATCCTTGGACCGAATTGGATAGGTATGCATGCGCGGGACGTACGCATTTTCAAGCGCATTCCGATTTCATTGATAAATTTCCCACGGGGGAGACAGATTAAGAACAACCCTTAAAGTATAGCCTGATCATTAGTCATTAAGCACAAGCCTCATAAAGAGCCTAAATTGCCCAATACATTTTTTTTCATATGATCGGGAACGAAGTATTTATAAAAAAAATGGAATATATTCCCTTATACCCCCAATTTCGCAGCCAAGTTTACCGAAGCGTAAGCTACGGCTACTATAAGGTAAGACCTTGCATATGCCTGCGATATTTTTGGCTCTGACGCAAGTAGCCCTTCATCCGACCAAGAGACGACGGTTCAGCCGTGATGACCATAAGCGATCATTTCGTCTGGGCCGATAATCAATAATATGCACAATTCGGCTTTGATCGTGTTACCGTTTCCCATTGACCCGGTCAGCTCGCTTCTCACAGCGGCGAGGCGTTCCAGAACAGCTTGCTCCCGTTTAAGTGACGCTGGCAGACGCGAGTCAGAGGACTAATTAGAAAACTAATTGGTAGAAGCGGAGCAAGTGGTAGCAGAACGAAGTTAAATCTCGCGGCACCGACGCAAGGCGTCGACGTGCGCCCGCCAACTGCCTAAGAAACCTAACGCGAGAGACCCTTCCAGAGAATCAGCCGCAAATTTTCCTCCCACAGAAACGGACGAATAAGACGAACGCGACGAATTCAACCGCATCTTCCTACCATTACCTTTCCGTACTCCCAATTTCTCGTGAATCACAATTTGTGTCGTGGTCTGAATCATCGTCGGCCCGTCTCCGAAAGGAAGGAAGGAAACGAAGAAGGCCGGGGTGACAAACGATTTCGACCGAAGAGTCGTCTCGGCATTGAGTCGAGAAGATTTGAACGATGACTGTACCGCGAGCACTCTTACCTACGTTTCCCTTCCCTCCCCCCCACGGACGCCGATGACGACGCTCAACGCGACGCCGATCGACCGGTTACCGGTTCGCCTACAGATTTCGACGCATTCGCCAAATACGGAGCATCGGGAGTCGTACGAGGCAAAAGTTGCTGCTCGCCGGCCATTCTGCCCACGCCGTGACCCGAGCGGCGAAGCTTTTTACGGTACTTACGGCCAGACGGGCGTGGTACTTTCGCTCCTTAAAGCGAGATCGCGCTTGGCCGTGGACGAAAAATCGGTCGGGCCATCCGACGCGAGCGTCCTCAGATCGCTCTCAGCCGGCGAAACGAATGGAAAAGCGAGTGGCGGTAACGAATGCTGTGTTTAATGAGAATCGTTTCGGTGCCGCGATACATCTCTGCAGCGGGGAAGGATGAGAGATCGTCTTGGATCGAGATGGGGGAAGGGGAGGGTGGGACACGTACACTTAAGGCGAGCGTATTTAATCTCGGCTCGCCCCAAGAGTCCCTGCGCGAAGATTATATCATCCGGGGGGCCGATGATGCACCGCATAATGAGATTACGCCCGGCGCGAGATATGTCACGGCTCCAGGCAGCCGAAGGTACAGTACGTGCAGGCCGAATCCTGGTAGCTTCGCCCCATAAGGGGCCGCGCAAAAATCTGGGACACGATTCGAGATCGTGGGCGAGCGCATCGGTTCGCGTAAACGAGCGCTTCGAGCCGATGCGCCACGCTATTCGGAGAAAACGAATTTTTGTGGGATTAACGCCTTCTCGGCCTCGCAAATGTCATGCCTGGAGAACATTGCGACTTCGATCTCCGGAGACGCTCGTACGTGCCTGTAACAATAGAGGATTTCCACCGACAAAGAGTCGAAGCGCTTCGTTTCACGCGTCTATTTTCGCTCGAAGCGCCAGCGCCAGGCCTCGGTGCGCCCGGAATGTCCACTTTGAACTCTCGAGTTGACCCACCGGCGTCTAATGGTTACATTATTGCAGCCTGAAGTGGCCGCGTACTCTTTCCGCGAGAGTACCTTGAAGAGGTTTAGTCTCGGCCGCTCCGAAGACGCGCGCCGCGAATGCCACCGATACGAAGTATGTGAAGTTGCTCTTTGATCGCCATTTCCAGGAATCTTGGCCGGCAACGGTCGGAATTTCTTTTCTCTCGGCGACCAGTGGGGCTAACGTAATATAAGCCGCCTATAGCGTCACCGTCGGAACAGGAGCCGAGGGAGCGCGCGCGTATTCAAAGTGATCGAATACGTCCGTTGACCTCCAGCATCTTGAGACAGTATCGCTTCTCAATTACACTACTCGGCTCGCAGCCGGCAATGGCGAGTCGTTAATGACGTGTCTCTCTCTCTCTCGGCGAGACTCGAGGAGACTGTGACGTCGGCGTTATCTGCACGTTTACCTTCCACGCACGTCCGTCACACGCCGGGTCCGACCTTATGTACATACGCGCGAGGCGTGCGAGACGCCCACGCCGAGATACGCGCGTCGGCCAAAGTGAATGCGTTAATGCCTGCGGATCAAATGGGAGAGGATCGTGGCTCGGTCTCTCATCGAAGGACTCGATCGCACCCGCGCCCGACGTTCCACAGGAAGCGGGCTATTGTGCAAGGTGCTCCGTCGCATTCCATCCAGCGGGCATATCGCACTTCCTGTTATATCATCGGGATGTATTTTTCGCTCATAGTCACACGCCATCCTTCCACCGTATACGTACGAGCGGACTCTCCCGGCTTTTGTGTATATATAAAATTCATCGTCGCGCGCTTCTCAGCCGAGCTTATAAGGCATTGTTTGAGCGCGCCGGCTCGTTTTATGAAAGCAAATTGTTGGAAGTGAGCTCGCCCGCGCCTATGAGCTGGATAAGCGGAGTGTATTGAGCCGTTCGCGGAGGAAGGAAGCGTTAAACGCGAGTCAGGCCGTCGACGTTGGGGACGGTCGGTCGTTTTCCTCGAATCGGCCTGCGATCGAGCGAGACCATTCCTTTCCAGAAGGCGGGAACTATGATCGGGCCCATTAAATCATCGACGCTGTCGTTGCGTGACTCGCAAACGTGCGCCTCGAGCTTATCGGATTCGCGGCACTCGAGAACGGTTTTCGACGGAGATGAGAGCGTCTTCAAATCGATTCGATGCAACGCGAGTTCCGAGTCTCGAAATCAGTTTCGAAGATCTAAGATAGATTCCTTGCGCTCGCTGCGAGCCTGTGCACGCCTCTTCTCCCTCTCGGTGAAACTCGAGTGTGCGGAATGGCGTGCGTTATGCCCCGTTTCCCGCCGATAGCATCTCTTTTGTATTTTCACACCGCACCTCGGGACCGGTGCCGATGTAAAGACCTTGACTCTCGCCGAACTCTCGCCGCTGCAAGTAGATTCATTCAGTTACGTTGTCGCGACGTCGGCCGTAAATGTACTGTTACGACATCGGACTCCCAGCGCTTGCCGGTCGCTCTTGCCGCCGCGATTATTCATCTGTACGCCAGAAGTTATTCGACGAGTACTTTCCGATCCAAAATCCCCCCGACAGACGCCGTTCCAGATTCGAGTGTTTGAACGTCTGTTTATACGCGGCCCGGCTGCTTTCCGATGCGCGAGTCCTCAGTGCCGTAGGAATCGCGTAAGCGTTCCGCCGCACTGCCACCCACAACAGGGTCCCTGCCGAAAGCGACTGATCCCGTACGAGAGGGTCACTAAACCCTCTTTGAAACAGTGCGTCTGTCCGGGACAAGTCTGCCCGCCGTCTCAAGTTGCAGGCGACCGGCGTCGGCGACCGGCGTCGGCGACACAATCGGCTCCCTATTATATTCCGCCGTCGAAAACAAATCCGGCCGCACTTCTCGGACAGCGCAGATCCCGATTGCAAACCGTAATAATCTTCATTTTCATCCTTCGATCGTTCCCGCTCAATGTCCGCCAATCGATATCAGTCATTCGACGTCGCCGTCGCCCGTTCCGAGAACTTTCGCTTCGCGCTAATTATCATCATCGGTCACGTTCATTGAACCGAAGGATTCGTCGCGCGCCGAAAATAACAATTACGGCGATATCGAGCGATCCAGAATCGCGATGAGGTGCCGCGATCGCGCGCCTCGAGGTTTCGCACGCGGGACTACGACGTCATCGCTCGCTTTACACCGCGACATCACGAGGGACCGGTTCCCTGAAGGTGCCCCCCTTCGTGTTCGCGCATACGCCGACGACGCTAGCGAGAAGCTTCGAGCGTGCTGCCAGCCTTCGGCTTTCTTCGTCGGCGAACGTGAGAGGGAACGGGACAGACAGAACTTCCTAGACAATCGTGTGTCACCGTGTACGTACGATCTACCACTGACGCACCTTAGACTCCAACACAATGCCGAACGCATTGTGCGCATCATCGTACGTACATGTCTCGCACCTGTATCTTCCGCGTCGGTACAAAATCGGCAATGAAAAGACTGTTATCTATATACCTATCGGCCGAGAAGAGCTGTACGGCGATATGCAAATCGTACGTAACTATTCACACGGATAGTGTACGAGTACGTCTCCGCTCTCTCGGCAGACGTTCACGCCGTCGAAGTAGGCAGAGCTAGGCTCAGGTACACAAGCCTCTAGCTCGAGTACACACTGCGATCGTGCGAGCGCACGTAGCACGCACACACTCTCGCCGGCCGGCAAACAGTCGTACCTACGAACGCCGAGGCTCGAGTGTGAGAGAGGCGAGCGCACGAATGCGTGGAAACATCCCACGCCGGGCCAGGTTCCGTACGTGCATATGCAGAGAAAGAGAGAGAGAGAATGAGAGAGTGGGAGAGTGAGAGGCAAGAAGAGCGGAAAGGAGAGTGAGAGAGACGGAGACGAGAGCGCGGCGGAGGCCGAGGATGGCGAAAAGTAGGGAGGCCTGGATCGGCGTTCTCCAGGCAAAAGAGAGCCTCGCACGGCACATACGCGTACGCTTGCCGTTGGTGCGACGAGGAAGGCACTAAGCAGGAGTGTGGTCACTAGGGCCCGCGAGCCACTGCCGATGCCACATCGACTCGCGATACCGAACGGAGAACATCGGTAGACACCGACGCGCAACACTCTCTCACTCTCCCCGTCAAACGAACACGCACGACCTTACGCACAGCCAACGACTACCGTCAACGAACGCTTCGGGAGACGCGGGGCGGCCGGATTGTCAGAACGAAGAGACGTACACACGCGCGCGCACGACGAAGTCGCGATAAACTTTCCGGCTAGAAGAAACGAGTTTGTAAACGGGCCCGGTCACCGGCGAGCGATTCAGTCTTGCGACGTATCAGGCGAAGATCGCGCGCGCGCGCATACCTGGATTGTGGGACGCGGAACTTGGGAGAGATAAGGCGAGATTGCGATCGCTCGGGTCTGATTGCGTCTTGGTATCGAGTATACGGAGAGGTGCCGGGACGCGAGGCTGGCGAGGGAGGCGCGAAGTGTGAAAATTGTCAGCTGACTGTGCGAGGATGACCATACACAAGAAAGGAGGCCCCGTGGCGACGAAGGGCAAGGGTGTGAAAAGAGAACTGGCCACCACATCGTCATCGGCGGCTTCTACGTCGGACGTGGTGGCCGTTGAAACGACGGAGGTGGTGTCGTCGACAAGCGTGATGGAGGAAGCCAGGCAAACGATGGAGAGCGTCTCGCAGAGCAGCGTCGTCGAAGTCACCTCCGCGAGTCGGGAGGTGATCATGGATTCGAAGGGCAACGTGATTAAAGTGATCGAGAGCAGCCCGCAAAAGATTGGACACAGCACGTCGAGTCACAGGACGGGGAAGAGTTCGCAGGACTTCATTGCCGGCGAACAGGTGCAGTCGATCAAGCAAGGAAAGCGGATGGTGCACGATCAGCCGCAGGATGGAAAGCACGTGGTCACATCCGGAAGTACGCAGTTGGTACAGGGCGAGACGATCGATCAGAGCAGTCAATCCGTCCAGAAGCACAGCGAGTCTCGTACGGAGAGCGTTCAGAAATCGATGTCCTCCAGCTCGGTCGTCGAGACGTCCTCGACACAGGAGCATCACGGTCAATCCAGGATCGTTATGTCTTCGGAGGTTGTCGGGGACGGACAGCCAAAGGTTCACACGTCATCGAGGTCCGTAGAAAGCTCGGAAGCCAGTAGAGTGACGAGCGAGGACGTAACGAAGGATGGACAAACGACCTCGAGCACGTCGAGAATTCACGAATCCGGGAAAACGGTCGATGAGAACGGAAGAGTGGTGTCCTCCAAAAGTCGCAGTGTCGATAGCGAAACGACCCTCACGCCTGCGGATACGCATCGAGTCAAATTTACAGATGACGTCAGGACAGGGGACAAGATTGTCCTAGACTCCTCGTCAGTTACGCAACATTCTACCACCTCCACGGACCGCGACGCTAATCAATCGGTTTATGAAAAAAGTGCTACCGTGGATGACAGTTTGAAGAGCGCGTCGAGATCGGAAAAACACGACAAATCCCTGCACGACACATCGTTACGCGTTAAGCCCGGACAATCTACCTGGGACGGAACGTTTGTTTACGAACGGCCGATATCGCCGAGAGGAAGAACGACGCCGGACAATGTCAGAACGCGAGACGGTCAGGATACGATCGGCAAAAGTTCGACGTCGAAAATACACACCAGCAAATCGGACAGTGGCACGAGCATTGAAATCACCCAACAATCCTCCGTCGTCAATGAACAAGTCTCATCCAGTTCCACCGTAATCCATGACTCATCCTCGATCGAGGAGAGCCGAATATCATCCACGTCCATTCAGGATCAAAGCGTGGATCGCGGACTGACCGTTCACGACACCACGGACAAATCGTACACCGACACGGGTTTCGCGAGCGAGCACGAGCGCACAGTGATCGACAAGCACGCCAAAGTACCGACTCGTCCCACGAAACCCGGCGAATCCGCCTGGGACGGCAGCTTCGTCCCTGAAAAGTCCAGCACGCCCAGAAAGAGGAACGTGTCAGACTCCAGTGTCTTCCGTCATCCGGGCACCGACAACGTAATAGAATCAACGCAGAGATCCGACTTCCGGGAGACCAGCCTGGACGGATCTTATGAAAAAGAATCCTCCAACCTCGTGCACGTCGTGAAGGGCGGCACGGATTCTTCAAGGTTCATCAGTGAAGAACGTAGAGACGTCAGCAGAGAGAGTTCGGTGTTCGTGGACGGTCGTCCGGCGGATTCGCGAGAGTCACCCCGTCGGCCGGGGTCACCGACACGGAGGTCCGGGTCACCGAGTCGGAGAGCGAGTTCGCCGACCCGGCGAGTCGTCAGACCGGGTGACTCCGCCTGGAACGGTGAATTCGTTTACGAGAAGCCGCAGGACGCCAGGAAGCGGCCCACCGACGGCACCGTGGTGAGAACGAGCGAGAAGAGGCACGATTCCGTGGACGTTCAGGACGTCACGGAGGAGCAGAACGTCTCGAACGTCACGGAATCCGTGTCGACCTCGTACATCATCGAGTACGGCACCGCGAGCGACTCGAAGGCCACGGAGAAAGTGACCTCCGTGTCGGAGACGATCGTCGAGGAGGATTCGGCCAGCGAGAGCGGCCATCCTCGACGTCCCGGAAGTCCCGATAAGAGGAGGGACGTACCTAGGAATTACAAGCCGGGACAGTCCACGTGGGATGGACGCTTCGTGTACGAGAAGCCCTATACGGATCGACGAAAGACGGACACGAGGAAGACGGGCACCGTTGAAATTCGTGACGTCACAGATAGCAGTTCCTTGAACGAAGCCGACATCAGCACCACGTCGTACGTTGTCGAGCACTCGTCGAGTCAGCAGAGTTTCACGGATATTCATGACAGCAGCATATCGTCCGTAACTCAGGAGTCGGTGAGATTGGACGGTCGCCCGGTGCACAGCGTCAAAATTGTGGAGGAGGATACCGCGAGAGGGAAGACGGTGATCGATAGGAAAGAAGTATCCGGTCGGCCAGGAAGTCCGGACAAGACGCCGAAGGAGAGGGACGTCAGGACGACCAAGCCAGGGTCTTCGACGTGGGACGGAACTTTCGTCAGGGAACAGCCACAGGAGCCGAAGAAACCTGCGACGAGGAAGCACGTGAGTGACACCACCTTGGATCTGAGGGACAACGTGCAGGAGGTTACGAGCTCGTCGGAGGTCTTCAGCAACTCCGTTGTGGTGGAACAATCCACTACGCATGAGAGTTATACGGACTCGTCGAGTCTCGACTTCTCGACCACGTCCGTGGAAACTGTAATAATTCGCGATGGAATACCGACGTCGAGTACGCAGAAGACGATTACGATCGAGGAACAGCCGCGTGGGCCTGAAAAGGGCAGACCTTCGGAGGTGACTACAGTCCTGAAGGACAGTATCCATGTCACGGATTCGAAGGACAAGAGAATTGTTACGGAGAAAGATCATGGACCGCAAAGAAAAGACCATCCTGATGACCGAACTTATCGGCCCAACAAGCCTGGTTCCTCGACCTGGGACGGCTCGTTCACGTACGAAAAACCTGAAGAACCTAGCAAACCCGGTGACAAAAGAGCCCCGAAGGACTTGACTGAACGTCCTGATGATAAACGACCGAAACCGACTGATGCTAAAAAGACTCCTGAACAATACAGAACTTCCGTGACTTTCCTGGATTCCAAGGATGTCAGCAGCTCCACTGATTTTACTACAAGTTCCACGACGGTTGAACAAACTTCCGTCCATGATTCGCAGATAATTGATTCGTCCGTCCTATCGGAAACGCATGTTCGTGAAACAGTTGACGATCGGAAACATGTTGAATTCCAGACACCTGACAAACGAGGTCCTCACGACAGACCGTCTCCGTCTAAACGACCTGAAGATCGAAGGTCACCTGAACGACGTCCTAAGAGTCCTGAAAAGAGTCCGAGCGATCGATCTGCTCGACCGACGAAACCGGGATCATCCACGTGGGACGGATCGTTCGTATATGAGAAACCGCAGGACACGAAGATGAAACCGACTGATCAGGAAAAGAAACCAAGCGATTCATCCGCGCGCGAAAAGCCGGTTGTCCTTAAAGTCACTCCCGATCGTCGTGAACCGATGCCAATCAAAGATCATAAAACAGTGATCTCCCTCGACGCCATGGACGTCACAACAGCTGACTACTCAACAAGTTCGACAACAGTGGAACAAAAATCTTTCCTAGACTCGAAAACATATGACTCATCCAATGTTTCCGAGACGATCGTTCACAAAATTACCGATGATAGCAGACGACCGGCGGACCATCGTAAACCAGAAGATCGACGTCCGAGTGAAAGGCCACATCCTCAGAAAAAACAGCCTGACGATATTAAAAAATCGCCAGAAGGACGCCCTAAGAGTCCGGAGAAAAGTCCACTTGACAGAACCGACCGACCGACGAAGCCAGGATCATCTACCTGGGACGGCTCGTTCGTATACGAGAAACCTCAAGACACGAAGAAGAAACCAACGGATCGCGAACCGAAACCAGGTGAAAGTCCGAGTCGTGAGAAGCCAACAGCCCCCGGAAGATCTCCAGATCGTAAAGAGCCGACAACGATCAAAGACCGTACAACCTCGACAACCACGCTAGATATTAAAAAGGACGTCACCGATTTCGCAACCAGCTCGATCACGGTGGAACACACTTCTGCCACAGACTCGAAGACCTTCGACTCCAAGAATATCACCGAGACCTTCGTTCACGAAGTAACCGACGACCGAAAACGACCGATCGACCACCGGGAACAGCCGGACAAACGAGGACCCGGTGAAGAGCCTCAACCTTCTCGTAAACGTCCGGACGACAGTAAAAAGTCTCCGGAACGAAGGCCGAAGAGCCCCGAAAAGAGTCCGACCGACAGATCCGCCCGACCGACCAAGCCAGGCTCCTCCACTTGGGACGGTTCGTTCGTCTATGAAAAGCCTCAGGACGCCAAGAAGAAGCCCACCGACCGAGAGAGGAAGCCAGTAGCGCCGATTCCGGACAAACCCGACGAAAAGGAAAAGTCAGTCGTGCCGAAGGATTCGCCGAACGTAATTTCGACGGTCAAGCACGACGTCAAGGACGTTCGCGAGCTGGACGTCACGTTCGATGTCACGGATGTCAGGCATACGTCCTCGTACGTTGTCGATCAATCCTCCAGCTTCACGTCTGTGCAAGATGTCCGCGACATTGTCGAAGAGCGCGTCATCAGCGAGTTTACGACGGACACGCGCAAGGACACGGTGAGTAACGACGATTCATTATCCACTTTGTTTATTTCCTGCTACGGGCTCCGGCGTCTAATGGCAAGTGACGTCGAACGGCGTCGTGTTGTGAAATTGTTGCGCGCTCGGCGAAGCCTCTTCTTCCATTGAGAGCACTACCGAGTGCCACGAGCCGTTCGTTCACGATACGCCCAACTATTTTCGGGCAGCACGGCGTGCTTTATTGTTCAGCGATATGCGAGTGCACGTATTTGGCCGTGTACTGCCATTTTGTGAGTGGGGGAAGTACCGATATCGTGGAACTTCACTGACGTACATACGTCGGTAACCATTTTTGATCTATGAAATCGCAACGAAGGCAGCTGTAATTAGACTTTTTTGGTCGATGGAGAAAGATGGTTAGATTCTCGGAGAGTAGAAACTGTGGTCGAACGACTTCGAGCGACTTTCATCGCTACGTTTATGGATGCTCGAAGATTTATCGCCGCATCGGATTCCTCGCAACCCGCCCTGACCGTATAAACGGACATTATCATCGTCACGGCGAACGTTCGGTCATGAAAACGTCATTAATCAAGGAATACAGACGCACACCGCCATTACACATGTACATCCCTAATGAACGTGCAGCCGTTTCGCGTTTACGTGACGGCCGCGCAGACTCGACAATGACCCGCTTAACAAGCTGTCGGTTCTTTCAATAAAAATCGGGCAAAGAGCGTGCGCGCGCGCGCGCCACGATACCTGACGGAAGAGAGCCGCGCTGTACTTTCACTACCAAACGGAGCGAAGGTCGTGAGTTCTCTCCGCGGCGCGGCGTTCTGTTAAAAATAAATCCGACGTAACTGACGATTCATCGAAGGAGACAGCTGGAGAGAATGAGCGCTGAACACTTTGTGAAAATAGTACGCTTTTTTCTGAGCCATCGGTTAACACTTAGAACGGTTGGCAAACACTATAGGATTATTGGGTTTTTAAATTATTTATTTTGATATTGCCAAGTATTTTAGAGTTCTCGAAAAATGCAAGGGATTCAAAGTTTTGGTCCGACTGATCGTCGATAATATCGACAAACGTGGAATATCTTATTTCCGCGGATGCAATACAGCATCCTATCCCGAACTTCCTCTCCACCGGAGCCGTGTCGCTCATATCGACTCATAGCCCGTCTCATCAGCAGATATTCGGTCACCGTACATCGTGCTGGTCCGGGGCTAAATTTCTGCGCCGTCGAATCATGTTCCGAAATACTGCAGTGCCTAGGGCGAAAATCGATGTTTGACGTTCGAACGGCGTCGTGCCCTCATTCGTTTCCTCCTGTCCTCAAGTTGGTCCTCCCCGGCGCCGTCAATTTCGCGGCAGCCTGGCTACGAAAATTGTTAGCATTAACCTCGGGCAAAACCGCTTCTGTCCCGAAACGCTCGCTACCTCCCAGAAGTAGCAAACGTCGAAAACGAATCCTCCAAACGTTAAATCCCACCGACTCGTCGAGAAGCAATTAACCGTAACACCGCGAAAATTCCTGTTCGGCCGAACTTTTCGCCCGCACGGATATTTCTGTCTTCGCGCCGCACGAAAACTGCCGAAGGGCAAAAGTTGCGCAACGAAACTTGCATCTCGCTCAAATCGCGTCGGCGTAAATGCGGCGAGCGCAACGACTCTTTTTTATTCCTGCCTTCGTATCCGCCAACGTCGGCCGTGCGCGAGCCAATAGACGCTTGCCGCCAGGCTGGCAAGCCTGTCATAGGGGAACGTTGCGTCGTTGGTAGCCGAGCGACGGCGGTCGACGCTTACATTTATTGCTTCGAATGCGTCCCGTTGACAGCGGCAGGCTAAATTACGGCGCCGGATTGATCGAACAAACGCGAAGTCGACCTCTCGCAATTTCCTTACGCCGCGCGCCCGCCGCCGCCGCCGCCGACTCGTTCGACACTCTGCGGAATTCAGCGAACGGCAATAAACGACGGCATCCGAGAGGGCCTCGCGTCATCTCCCGGTACACCTTTGACAGCGATATTTGCACGGCTTTTTCATCCGGCCGTGCCCCGGGGCGAGCAGTCGCAGTCCTCCGGGCAATTTCCTATCCGGGCGACGCGATTTTAGGTCCCGAGCGGAGTAAATAGTTATTAAATTCCTCGGCGCTCGGCGGGCGCGCCCAAAGCTGCGGCGTCGCAGAGCATGACAGATATGCTAATTACAGACGGGTAAAGTGGCGGCTGCAGGAGGGGGAGGGGAGTGGACGCGTCGGCTGTCCGATCGAAAAGAGGAATTTAATGAGAGGAGTTGCAATAACCCCCAGGCTCTCGCCACGCGCACCAACGTCTATAATCATCCGTAAATCGACGTACACGCGTCGATGGGGAGTGATTACGCGATTAAGAGCTTGTTACCGTCGACGTTCATTTTCTAATGGGGTCTTTTTTGCGACTTGCTCGATCTTTCTTCATCGGTCCCTAAGATAGTCTGCTTCGGATTCGTTTCCGACCGGATCCGCGATCGGACGCTACTCAGGCGTCCAGGCTAGAAGAGGGAGGCCATTAGTGCGCCGAAAGCCATAAACGCTGATGAATGCCGTCAGGGACGATTCTTCGCGGTCGGATACAGGTGATTTGATTGTGATTGCGCGGAATGAGACTAAGTTCGCGAGTGATGTCATCGTCGCCACCTCAACCGATTTCACGTGCGTGCCTCGTAGTAATCGTTCCGACCTTGCCGGTATTTATTGTGCCGCCGGCCTGTATCGCGCCGCGATGTCACCTGTCGACGGATAAACGCGGAATTTACGATCGTGAAAAAGTGTATTGATATTCATGTAGGGTCATCGGGAGGAGGGCGGTCCCTCCGCACGCCCCGAGTCCAAACATCCGGACTGGCAGCTTCGTGCCAGCTTACCGCGGCCGACTCGCTCCTATGGATGCAAAGTTATGCGCCGCCCGTTTACGGAGTGATAATAATTCTACTTGATGCCGGTAATGGTCTATGAATAGCGACGACGGAGAACTCTCTCGTCTGAGCGCTCTGTTTGTTCTATTTACGGCCGCTGCGCACGATAATACGTATAATCGTTCGGCAAATTGTCGTCTCGCCTCGGATCGAATTCAATGTATCGAATCCATTACCTCAGTGTCGGTACTCGTCGGCATGATTTATCTGTTCGGAATGACCGCTCGACGAACGGAAAAAGCTGGCACGGCGCTTCGTTCGGCGCTACGTGATACTATGATACATTTCGTCGGCGTTCGCGTTCCAGCGATCGGTACGCCTCGTACGTGTGCGCCTGTGTCGGTGTATCGCGCGCTATCGGGTTTACTACCTATTAGCCGTGACGCAATGACATTTTTGCTCTTTTGCCGCGACGCACATCGGCCGGCACGCGACAATAATTGCCGACTAATCTAAAGTACACGCCCGCGCAACGATCTCCCGCCAATTGCAATCTCAGCTCCAGTATCGTTTCAGATCGTTCCAGATCGTACTTCCAGGCTTGCGGAATTGATTTTACGACCCGGTCCCGAGAGCGGCGTTTAATTGAGGATTCATCGCTCCTTAACTCTCGCTCTCGGAGGCCGCATGAATTTGCCAGGGCGAACGGCAGAGGGACTTTCGGGGGGGTGGGGGTGGGGGGGTGAATCTATGAATAATGGAGGGATCGTGGGGAGTAAATCAGCGACGTGCAACCCTCCGGTCTGGCATGCGCGATAGCGGGCCGATTGCGCGCCGCTGATTACGTGATACGATAATCGTTCGAAACAGCGCGCGAGAGCGCCCGCGGCCAACTTCGACGGCCGATGTCACTTCGCTCACGTCCGCCGCTGATGTACGTCGAATTGATTGTCGGAGCGTGCCGATGATAGAGTTCGCGTAACCTTGCCCGAAGTCGATAATGCCCGCCCGGCTTTCGACGTCGAGCGACGTCCCGCCGAACATCGAATGCAGCATACATTAAATGGGACGTACCGACCGACCGAAAGTGGGAACTTCATTCTTACATACGTAATATCTTGTTTGTTTTCGTAATCGGGTAGAGCGGCTCGTTCTCGAACGATAGCGAGCCATAACACGTGCGTCGAGATACGTCTATCAGCAGACTGCCCGGAAGCTAGGCGAGTCGAATTCGTTTTCTCGGACGTTATCGATTCTGGCCGCCGACGCCATACTTCGAGATCGAAGTGACGCCAAATATGCTCGGCGCAATCTTAAGAACGTCGCCACTCGGCCCCTTCCGGGGGGACGACATGTATCCGCGGCCACTCGACCGGCTACCTTTCGACAATTCGCGGAATGTGTGCATACTCGGCATTTTTGCGCTGCAGCGAATATTATGACGTTAACGGATTTCGTTCGCGACAGTCGCCGTGCGCCGGGAGAATGTCAGGATTGGTATTTTCTCGATAGGTGTCGACGTCGTAAATCAGTGCCGTATTGGTAAAGATCGTGCGCGGTAGGATGGACGTATATGCTGGGCTAGCGTCCGTAATAGTCGGGAGGATTTTCTGTAGATTATTATTTTCCGCGCTCCGACGGGTTAATAGTGCATGAATAACGAGATGTTTACATGGCGATAGGCGGCTTGTTATGATACCTGGCCGTCCTCTTTTGTCTAGGGAGGACACGCTGGGGCGCGATGTTGCGATAATTCTTTGCCTTTAACGGATGCGACGCTTATGGCGCAAACTGCGCTGTTCGCCGGGAATTTGCGTCAAGCTTCCGATATCGGCGAGGAAGTATTATCGTCGGGCAGTGAGTTTGCGCATCGCGCGAGAGAATTAACGGATTCTCGAATAAATCGCATTCATTCCTGTACTTTGCGCTCGAAACTTCATTCCGCCAGCTGTCATCGGTGTAAAGCGTTACATACGTCGATGCGATTAGATCGATTTACTGTTTGGATAGAGTGTTAGCGCCTCGTATATTTGGCAACGTACTGTTTCCTGCACGGTTCTGATAACTGTTCGCCGACTGCACGGTCGAGGAAACATTCTACATCCTGTTATGTCATTCGCAGAACACGCTCTACGCGAATATCAATGACTCCCTTTCCGGGGAAAAATGCGATTCCAACGAGTAGACGTGTTGGCAAAGTGAAAGGACACACCACTCTCTCAAGATATTGAGCGTCGCGTCAGCGGAAAACGGGTGACACCTACTTTCCCTCAGATAATTCTTCACGGACTCGCGAAAGAAAATGAAAGATCGACTAGCAGCTTGACACCTTCATAAATTATGGTGACGACAGATTTCTGTCGCGCGAAAGATCGATAGAGAGAAAATACAAATGTGCACTCGACATCCGCGATCGTACCAGACGCAAAAAGCAAATGCGATAGCAGCCTCTGTTTTAAAGCGTGTCGAGTCATATATCATGATCGTCCGAAAGATACGAGATGCACTTTCGGATGCACTTTCGGATGCGGAGAACGGCAAACGATCCACTTAAATTCGCAGATGCCGCAACTGACAGCGTACAGGTCTGTTCAGTAATTCTTCGATATCTTCGACCGCACGAAGGAACATTTAATCGAGAAGCAGGGGGATGCGGTATTTGCTGCACCGCCAGCGAGACGGAAGGTTTATCTGACCGCAGATCGGCTCCGGTAGCGAAGGTATTAATATTGCTGCGCGGATCGGTTTTTCTCCGCATCCGAGCGGTAAACCGAACAAGCTCGATCATCCGGAATACCGCAGTTCGCGAATCGATCGTGGGAGTTCCCGACCTGAACGGCAATCGATGCTGATAACGTTTCCTGATCGATAGATCATTCGACACTTCCTGACATCGACTTTAAAGCAGAAAACGCAGTTCGCGACTTCGTTCCGTTTGTCCTTGAAGACCTTCATCGAAAACGCTGTTTAATCGTCACGGTTCGATCCTGACCCCTTTTCCGTTGATTCCTCACTCGTCCTTTGCTCACCGCTGCGATTTAGGACATTACACGTCGGTCGGGTTACGTAAACGGGAGCATCGCCGGTTTGCCGAGCGTGCAGATGCTTCCACGGCTACTTTACTGTTTTCGATTGTTAAACACGCAAACACGTATCGGGGCCGCGCGTGGCACGCCCGCGCGACTGTGTGCGAACGTGGGGGAAGTGACGTGTGCGCATATACGCGTAGCCGTGTTACCCCGTCTACGGATCCTAAGCTTGGCTGGCACCTCCGGACTGTCTCCTCCCGGCTTCCTCTATTCGATAGCTCTGTACGAAGCAGCTTCGCACTGAGAATCCGCCGCTTGCCACTGCGTTATCTGATATCTCGTTACACGTGGCACGTTTCGGGCGGCGCGGACGAAACGAGCGACGTCCGAAGCGGAACAAAGCCTCCTTTCCAGCAGGAAGTCCTCCGGAAGGGGAGGATATTCGGCGCATCCTCGAAGCGCACGTAACTTTGCACGCGATTCGTGAAGACACTCGTCCGACTTGTCAGCCGTCCTGTCATCCCGGCTGTCGACGCTGTCGAAGTGTAGGCAAAATTGATCGAAAGTAACGTTTAAGTCGGTTGTTTATTCAGGCTTTCGCGGAACGTTGAACTGTCCGCATTTCGGACCAGCGCGACGGCTCGGAGAAATAATAAGGTTTAGAGATCGCAGGCGAGGACTTAGGGTGGGCAAAATCGGACGGGTAGAAGCTTCACCCAGCCTTCTCTTGTTCGCGGTAGTCGGATATGCCGTGTCGTCCGTTTCGTCGCCGACTTCGTCGAAAAATCCGTCTGATCCTATTGTGGGGGCGGTCCCTCGGGCCGGTTGCGAATTACGCTGCCTTAAATCGCGAAAGCGCGATTCATTGTCGGCACAATGGGTAGTTGCGACATTAACAAGCCGCGACTTCGGAGTTTAAGCCGCTTAAGGAGTCAATTAAATGCCAGCCAGACTGAAGTTGCGGCAGGTTACAGAGCTTCGCGCGGCGCATCCGCAAGAATGTTGATACGAAACGTAAGAGTGAGTGTACGCGTATCGGCACGTCGGGCATGGTTTTGGGAAGAATAGACGCTTTCACAGACAGCAAAGTGTTCTCCCATTTAGTACGTATCTTTCTCTTTCACTCAACCTCGGAATAATCTCCCACAGTAAGAAGATTGCGTGTACGCGAAGATGTGAATCGAGACTATGGGGAAGGCTGTGGAATGCAGCTGATAGAATCAGCAAACATTATTTGCTTCGTTATCGAGTTACAGCGCTTCGCGAGCGTTCGCGGATCGTGAGACTAATGACAGTGTCTAACCAGGCGCGAGGGGGAGGGGGAGGGATGATTTTAAAGTACCGTCGCGGCATTACGTCATCGACAACTGTCTCGTCGCACTCAATTAGATAAGAAAATTGTACTTCCGATTGCGTCGATCGGCGAGACACTTCGAAATATATATTTCGAGCCTACGGACTTCGCACTTTCAGCGATAAAGAGTCTTTGATATTAAACCGCTTAGCGACGCGCAATTAGCGGCAATTAATTCGACACCGAAATCTCTCCATTTCGTGCTTTGCAGTGTCCGGTCTCTTTATTCTCGTCCCTTTCATCGCTTCCCTCGCTCATACCATTTTCCGTCAGAAAGCGCCATATTTTTTTTTGTCCTTTTCCCTCCTCTTTTTTTTTCATGCGAGGCGTCCACGGTGATGAAATTCAGCATGCGAGTGCGACGCCATAACGATTACCCCCCCTACCACCCTTTTTCACCCTCACGCCACCCTTCACTCTCGTTCATTGTTTCTTTTCGTCCCGCGAGCGCATTATCTCACGCCGCCGAATGTATTATTCTCAAGAATCGTCGCCAGACTCTAATTGATTATTTAGCGCCTAATTGCACTCGACGTTCTCGTCTTACGATTTTCATGTTATAAAAAGACTGGATGCAATATGAAATGGGATTGGTAGAAACTGCAGCTGGCATTGCAAGTTGTGCGTGCGTGCGTGCGTGCGGTTGTTGCGGTTTCGTCGCGGTCGCATGCGTGTGCGTGTCTCGTCGAAACTTTCGAGATCTTTTAAGATATTGCCCGTTAGTTGTAATTGGAGAGCAGAAGCGTTACATGGAGACGGCAACGAGTCAATTGGAGTTCTGCGATAGTCCAGGGTTATTGGTAATAATTATCAAAATTTGCTCATTTAGACACTGGCTCATTCCCCACTCTTATCATTCGAACATTCTTTCCTTACTATTCCGAAAAAAGAGTCCTGTGAAGAACGATATAAATAACAATTTAATTTGAGAACTTCTAGATTGTGCAATACCAGCATGTGACGTATTAAAACAAACACTGAAAAAGCGTCAAAGTGTGACAGTGGCAAAGAAGTCAAATAAGATATCTCAGAGTGTTAATAAGTGGAATGAAAAAGCCATTGACAGACAGCTCACTTTCGCATTTTCATTCGAAACGTTAACCTGAATATTCCAACCGACAATTGTACACTTTGTTGAACGACACAGATTTCTCGCGAGTTACCAACACGGTTGCAGAGGATGTAACATTGACGATCATCTTTTTTTCCACACCCGTCGATCTCTCCTCTCGATCTCGATCCCGATTCCACGAATATTTATGACTTCTGGCAGACTAACGATCGCGTCATTGACGTCGCTGCAGGCGATGCAGCAATTAAAATGTCCGCCGTATTAAACGAAAATTACAGAGATAGGAATGGTGGAGAAACGGTAGAGGGGGTAGGAGGGGGGGGGGGGGCAAGTGGAAAAAGATACCGCGGAAGGGACGGGAGGGAAGGGACGCTGACGTCGCGACGCCCTTTGAGTCGCTCGCCCTTCCCACCGACCTAGGAATTCAATTACTGAAACGATGAAAGTACGCAAAGGAACTTTCTTCGTCCGTTCGACGCAACTACCGTTTTTTTTCCGCGCGACATCGTCAACGTTCACCTCCTATCAGAAGTGTTTCGCTGCTTTATGACTTCGTCCAGTTCGATGTTACTGAGTCTACGGTCGCGAAATCGTCTGCGGATATAAATCGATGGTATCTTCTATTTTCGAACGGGACGCCGTAAGAGAGCGAAGACCTTTCTGGCCTCGTAGGCCAAGGATATGTAATTATTGCTGTGGTCGGAGTCACTGAACACATTGAACACGTTGAATGCCGTATCAGGTGTATGTGGTAGAGACTATTAGGGGTCTGGGGAGTTATGGTAGTCGTACGATTAATCCAACGTGACACATTATAAGGCTTACATTAGATTATCGCTGCTTCGAATCTGTTTTCGTTTCTGCCCCGAGAATAATCGATTATCCGACAGTTTCGTTGCGGTTTAAGTTTAAATATCTTTCGTATCATACATGGAAAATATTATTACAGAGCTTTCCGTACAATACGCCCATTCTTCACGACTCCACCTACATCTGAGAACCTGAACTGTTGAACTTGCGCCTCGGAGCATATACGCACATCATTCCTTAAACCCATAAAGCGAACTCCCACTAATCCACGTTGCACGTAAAGCGTCTTCTGCTTAACGTTGCAGGGCAAAAAGGGAAGGAAAAAATATTTCATTTTTATATCATTAGCCCAGGAAGCCCATCCAACCGTTCCATATCCGCTCGCCTTCCTTTCAACTGACTTTGACCATATTTACATCCATCGCGTGCTTTCCATCAGCATCTCATATTTACATGAGACACGATCGTATCATCCGCTCGTTCGCCGCTCATCTTTTTCGCCAAAGCCGCGTCTACCTTTAAGCAAGCGGGCGGAATTGAACGTGCGAAACTGCGAGCACACCCACGGTGTGGCCTCAGTTCCGAGTCATGCGATACGAAGGCGCGCACAAACGCCATCTCCGTCGATCTCGCGTTACCTGCATTCCGTCGAGCTAAGCATCTACCCGCGTTTCTAATCTCGGCGACCCGCAGAGCAGCAGCAGCCGCCGCCGCCGCCGCCGCCGCCGCCGCCGCCGCGGCATTCATTATGCGCCGCGTTTGATGTTGATAATCAGCGGCGAGGGAAACGGGAGGAAAAACGAGCCGGTTCTTTCCGTCGTTATTACGTATCGGACGACGTTGCCAACCTGCCATCAGGCCGTTTAGCCCCGGAACCACCGTCATTAACGTCTTGCCTCGATGCTCTCCGTCGCGCGTTTGTTTATCCTCATCTGCAATTCAAACGCGCCAACGCTAATTTGTACCTAATACAGATTACAAATCTACGCCCGATACACCCTAATGACATATATTGCGATTGGCAGATTATAACGTCCTGCTCGACTGACTGAATTATTGCGATTCCATTCTTGTCAGGGGGCACGAGAAAGATTTTTGTCAGAAAGGAAATAACGACGCGGTGAACAAGACGCTCCGCGTCGCGTGTCAATAGAAATTGCGATTCGTTCGATCGTTTAATCGCGCCACCCGGCCTAGATCGGCTTAAACGGAAGTCAAACAAAAGCTTACCGTGACGCAGGATTTACCCCCGATCCCACGGAGAACGAGGAAGGGAAAGAAAGAATAAACAGGGTGCGAGCCAGTCTTTGTTTCAGTCAACTCGCCTCCCCCTTGAGAGATTCGTTTTTAACTCCGAATAACCGTGTCTGGAATCTCAGTGAACATTATCAGGAGTATCGAGCTTCAAACACGGCTGCCATCGGCATTGAAATATTTCTCCACCTTCGACGGCTGGCCGCTAAAAGTTTTTTTCCGCACAGTACGCGCTCTCTTGTCGAACGCGTGCTTAAACCTCGGACAATTACAGTACGAATGTAATCCGTGCCCCTGCCAGGTGACGTTGACTTCCCTTCCCTCGTTTTTTTTTACGAGGCCAGTTCACTTAGCCTCAGGCGCGGAAGGGCACATAATGCCGCGGACAGTCCCGCCGAAGCGACGTAAAAACAATTACGTTAAAAGGTAATGCCTTGAGAGAAGTAAGTGCTTTAATTATCCCGCAGGTATAGCCTTCTAACTTTAGACACGGGTCTTCAATGAGCGTAATAACGCGGCACGCACGTTACGGCCTATTTCGGGATTAACGTTGCGCCTCGAATCGCGCCGTGAAAGGGGGCCGTTATTAGCGGGGTGATAATGACTTTGATTAGGAAAATTCATCGTAATTACGAGCGCGCGAGCCGACGCACGGATGCTGGATATACCTGGAACGTTCGGTCAGGTTCATTCATGCAGCCAAGGAATATTGTCGAGCGACGTTAACTCCGTAATCTTACGAAGATTATCTTAAGAAACATTCAAGGAAGAATTCGATAGCGATCGTACGATATGACTTGAGAAAATAATAGTTACTTTCCCTTGTACGTTCTGCATCAATTAATGTGATGGACGGCTGTTTGTTCGTTTCAGAGAGATGTCACTAAGTCAACGAAAGAGTTTATCGACAAAGAGCAGGTGACTAGTATGGTAGCAAGAGATGTCGTCGATGACAACCGCTTCGAAAAGATCACGTCGGGACCTAGATCGCCGTCTGACTCGCCGAGAAAAACGTCGCCCGATCGTCCGGGATATCCTCGTGGAATCCCGGGACTCAGGGAGGACGATCGACCTAAACCGATTCCTGCAGCTGGAAAACCGAGCCGACCTTCGCAGCCGGACGATGCTCAGTCTCGACCCGGAGAGCCAAGAAGGTGAGAAACAATTGTTAATAACATTCAGTTATGCAAATCAAAACGGTAGCTACGAAGACAAACACTCGGACAGACAAGTATAATCAGTGAACTTGCTCTTACAATACCAATTTTGAACCTATCATAAAACGTCGAGATGACTCTTCCTGCTGAGAGTTCGTTCCCTTTAAAGTAAGTGTAAGTGTGGCTCGACTACATTCGCCACAGCTCATTCCGCGGCAGAAATAAAGTGGAAGTATGACTAAACGCTTAACGATGAACTGTTATTCACGGCTAAGCTGACATCATTCCTACCTTCCAGGCGTTACCCACTCGATTACGTCTCACGCCTGTTACATCATAATCGGCAGCCTAATTTACAACCTGTTATGAAACACCGTACCTGACAAAAACTCCAAATTACACATTACACATTCGCCATTCATATGAGGCAAACGTTCACCCTAACGTAACACGCCTAGCCCATGACAAGGTGTTCACGGATAGTACGATTTTCCGACTTTTCAGACCGACCGAAAAGAGACCGAAGTCGCCTGAGAAGTCTCGCGACTATACCTCGCCGACGAGGAAGTCCTTGCCAGCGGCAGGTAAGCCTAGTCGACCGGAGGAGAAGCCTGGTAAGCCGAGACGGGTCGAGGACAGACCGGGCAGTCCTGGAAAGCCGACTCCTGCGGAGGAGAGGCCGGCTGCGGGCAAACCCAGCCGTCCCGAGGAGAAGCCTGGAAAGCCGAGGAGGCATGACGAGAAGCCCAGAAGAGGCGACCAGAGTCCTGACTCTCTCGACGAGGACGACCAGCGTCCCGTCAAGCCGGCACCCACCGACATCCTGTCCAAGATTCCTCTGAAGGAGCAATGCATCTGCGAACTATGCACGTGCGGGTGAGTCCGATACGAAAGATCACTCTAAACATCACAATAGACACTATAATACGGATCCGTTAAGTCAAGGACTCTTGCGTTGTACTCCTTTTTCGCTTGCGCTCGATGTGGTTTTATGATAAGAAGCGATTTGTAATTCGTACAACGGATTACCTTCTCAGGACTACTTTCGTACCGACCCGATCTTGCGCAAGGTCCGTCTCGGTGGTCTTTGGCCCGAGAGAATGTGTAAATGTTCGGGGTGCGGTAGGTAGGATTCCAAGCTTTCTTTGATCGCCCGTAAGTTTCCTTCGACTACCGAAGTGGAGTGCACCTTAAATAGGTCGGACGAGCGATCGGCCGCCGCGACGCCGGGATTATCGTTTGGCGCGTTCAGGAAGCGGGCTTCTCTTCTATTTTCCTCCGTCGTCGTTTGCCGAGAGCGTCCGTAAGAGCCGCGACGATCGACCTTGCAACTTACGCGAGATTTGATTTATCCGTCTTACACTCCGCCCCGCCCCGTCTATGTACCCGCGTTGACGTGACCCACTTGCGAGTCGGGAGAGTTAACGAGGACGGAGAGCAAAACCGGCGACGGCAGAAGTTGTAAATTGACGTAAAAGGTCGGGACTCAACGTCGGAATCCTCTCTCTGTCCTCCCGTCTCTTTTCTCCCCCCGGACTCTTTCACCAACCGCGAGCGGCGGATTCGTCCAAAAGTGGAAGTGCCCTCGTCGGCAGTCAGACGTCGAGCCATTAATCCCGACGCGATTCAAGGATCGATACGCGAGGCTCGAAGTTACCCGCGGCTAATTAACCGCGACGACTCTCCAACATTTTTTTTTTTTTTCCCCCACCAACGTCGGCCGCCATCCATTGCGCGTAGCGGCCAACCTCGCGCTGTCATTGAATTCGAGCTCCGTACGATTGGCCTGGAAATTAATTATTACGATCGACCGAATCTGCCCGATGCGAGTTGCGCGGCTTGGCGCGCATTAGCGACGATAATGGAGATTACGTAGTAATTACGGTCCATCGTTCGTGTATTCGTCGCTTTACGTTCGCGACCTTCGTTTGTTCTCGCTCAACTTTGTCATTCGGCCGGTGCGCCCGCTGAACGCATCCTAACACCGTAACGTAAAATACTTATATCAACACGATAAATGATGCCTCTGCCGAAGGATGCTTTCCGACGCAGAAGTGGCCTTCTTCGCCAATTTTTTTTCGCCAGACACCCGAATGCGGATCGCGTGGGACTCGAAGCAGACTCTCGATTAATTCACGCCGATGACTCACGACACTCTCTCTCTCTCCGGCTTCTCAGGCCGTGCACTTCTCGCTACAACTTTCGACGATCTCCGTCGTTATGATGCATGCGTCACCTTTTTCCTCCTTCGCATCCTCCTGATCCCATAACTAACATTGCGACCGGTGCCGGCCGGGGTACAGACGTAGCGACCGAAGAGAGATATATGCAGATACACGTATGTACACGGGTACGCATGCACGTGGACAGACAAGTAGGACACGGGACAATACCTTTTACGGCAGGTTGTTTCAGCCAATCGGGAGGCTCGCTTTCGTTCGCGTACCTTATTCGACCGTTTCGACGTCGCGACCTACGCGCTCGGCAAGGTGACGTACCTATCATTTAAATTTCAGGCAACCTCCTCCCCCTTCCCCTCTCACTCCCCCACCCCATCTCTCGCCCTTCCGCGACAAGGTAATGACGGACACGTAAGCGGCCGAACGAAGGTTCCCGACAATCGTTCGCGGCCGCCAAAGGACAGGGATGAATTTTGCGGGACAAGGCTGACCCGCGGATCGATCGATTCGGCTCCCTTCGGATTCCGTCGATTTATCGTCGAAAAGCGTCACGGGATTGCGCAACCGACCGCCAGCTCTCGCGGCTTAATCCTTTAAAGTCGCCGCACGTTCGGACCTACGCACTGCCTCGAATTAGTCTGAGGCGAGACCCGTTAATCTCGTTTCGCGTCGACGAGTTCCGCTTCTACGTGACAACTCCATCTCCGAGTATCAGAGTCCTCGAAAATTCAGAGCCGCAGCCTGAAAAGTCCGTCCGATATTAATCTTCGGCCTAACGTAAAAGTGGGCGAAAATCGAAGGCGAGAATTCTACGTCATCCTGTCGGACTTAATCGCCGCGTCGGCAGGGTTTCGCTGCGGCGGCTGGTTCCGACTTCCGGGTCCTGTTCGCGGAACCCTTGTTCGGATAGTAACACGCGATACGTGTAGCGCGCGCAGTCGGCCGAGCGGAATATCTGGCCAATTCGCGAGAAGGCAGGATGCGGATATTCGCCTAACGCCCCGGGCCCCTCAACCCGCCGTAGACGCCAGCGAGCGCGTCGCCCACGGCGTTACAACATCATCGCACCGGTGTAACCCTGTTACTGACATCTCCTGAAAGTTTCATTTAATTCCATTAGTCAGTTCGGGAACTACATAACAGCATAACGGGCGGGCGACGCTCATGCAAAATCCCAACCGCCGAGAGTGCATTTTCTATTAACGGCCCGGCTAGATATCCGTACAGTTGCTGACCGACGAACGTGGCTTGCGAAATGCTACGCAGATGCAGTCTTCAACTATGCTAGATACTATCCTAGAGACTATCCTATCCACGGCAGAGAGTACAGTCTCTCCACTTAGCATTTGCCACGCCGTCGAAACTTTCCGAATCTCGGTAATCTCATCTGCCCTTTCGAAAGAGCGATGTAACGGGTGTCCTGCGCCGTAAGGCGGCTCGAAAGTTCTCCTTTACAATCTGAATTATGTAGTTGTAAAGTTCTTCGCTTTTTTCGGTCGTTTTTGCGATGCCGAGTTTGCCGGCATAGTTACGCAACGGTCTGTCGAGCGTCGCGGAAGGACGTTTGATGAAATTTTTAAGACCGTCATCGATCTTTGGCACTGTCTTCTCGAGCGGCGGAAGTTCTCGCTCACTTGCCATCTTCCTTTCTGCCGTCGGTTCGCTCCGCCGCACGGCGCCGCCTACCGCTCGAAGTTCGCGCGAGTTTTAATGCCTGAACTCGCGATGCTCGTAAACAGGGTCGGTCTCTGGCTGTGGCAAATAGTACTGATAAATATAATCCCGCTTCTTGGTAGATTGAAACTCTTGACCCAGATCGGAAACTCGCGCCCCGACAGGGGATGGATTCGAAACGGAGAAGGCGATGGGACGCTCGCGATCGCAGAAAATTGTTCGGCGTCCGCGACGCGTCTCCGCTGGTAATTGCGCCTCCTTCACCTCGGCAGCTGATTAGTAGTCGCTGATCATTTCTTTCGAGCCATCGATTCCCTCCCCGGCCGAACAACTTACCATCGCCGAGCCGAGACGCTTTCGAACAGTCTGCGCTGGGAACGTCGTTAGCGAATAAATTCTTGCCCACCGAACTTTCCCCGCTTCCTACGAATTTTCAGCGTCTCCTCAAAAACCTCTCGAAATACAGGAGTTCTTAGTTTTCACTGTGGGACCGGCAGACTCTGCGGGAATCGGCAGAATTCGCGCAAATCGTTTGTCCGTCGACGCATAAACGTTCGACTCTCTGTCAGCCACAATCGTAATTATGAGCTTATTCTGGTTCTATGAAGCACGTTCGGAAATCCGTCGTGCGCTTTGTGCGACAAACGGAACACGACGGCAACTCATGAGACGCGGGCAAACCGATAATCGTCCGACTTTAACAGCGACGCGAGTGGAAATTTGTGCAAATCGAACGTATAGGGATATGCTATGGCATGTAGCTGCAGATCGCTGTCCAGACGGGAATAGCCATTAACGGTCGTTATATCTCTTCTCATCATACCGATTGACATTTCCCTAATCCCGCCGCACGTCCTACGCGCATATTGATTAGATCGACGCAAATCTTGACGCAGTGCACAAAGTTAATTCCAGGCCACATGCGGCATACTGGAGATAATCTGCTTTGCCATTCGCCACGAAACGATTCTGTATAACGAACCGAATCACATTCTAACCACATTGCTAATATTCGACAAAAATATGAGTGTTCTCTCTTGTATTTCTGTTCTTGGAAACATAATTTGTCTTACCGTTTGCCGCTTAATCGAAAGAGACAAAATTGATAAATAAAACGGCCAACAGATAAAATTGAGCGAACAACAGGGTCACGTTCCGCCACATGAAATCCGCGATTCCCGCAGGAATATTCATCCCCACGTCTCCCGCACTATTGCGGTCCGGAAAGTTCACACGTACCCGCCGAGCATTTTTGACATTCCGCGTAATGGAGTGACACGCGCGCACCCGCTCGCGACATTTAAATCGATGCCGAGCCCGACGTCGGCCCGCTCGCCGTCGGATTCGCTCAGCCAAACTCGGAGCTTCGCGTTTCGCAACTCGTCGACGATCGGAGGGGAGGGAAAAAAGAGACTGCAATTCGATAGCGACCTCCGAGGTGCCTGCTCCAAATAAGTCACCGATTCTGCATCGAAAGTTGGCAAGACGCGATCACGTATTCTTCATCATCCCGTTCCACCTTCTTTCCGCCATTTACGGCCACCTGAAAGGTCGCGACTTTCGGTTTCCGAAAGCTCGATGGAGCTTCGCGGACGCAGCCAAACGAGGGCGTGCGAAAGCGATTATTCAATTGTTCGGCTCGAAGTCTGAGGATAGTCTGATGGGAACGCGTCTCGCTTAGGTCATCAAGCGCGGACGCATATCGCGCGTCCGATATGCTAATTTCTGACAGACTCGCCGCGGCGAGGAACTGGATCATCGGCTCGCAGGCGATACCTACATACAGACGTCGACTTCTAACGTAATTGGAGCGCAGAGGATAGATAGCGAGACATTGTTTCGCGAAGGAGGGTATCGTATGACGCCCTGGCTCGAAGTCGAGTCGCGTGATTCGTCGGGTAATTGAGACGGGCCGAACTTGGGGCCGCGTGACTTTCGGACATCAGCTTGGCTCATCGTTCAAGAATGCCAGTGGCATTGACCCGATATTAAGTGTCACGATCTATTTGCCGGGATCGGTACAAAGCTCCTTCGGTTCGGCACTCGTCATCGCTAAATTTGCCTGGCACGGGACGTCACACTTGTCGCGGTTATCGATTATTCTTTGTACTCGACGAGGCTGATAGTTAATACATCCACCATTCCGCAGATCATCGATTCGTACTTCCGCGAAGCCACCCGCCGGATTCCGTACGAATAATACCCCCACCCGTACAGAATTCCGCGGAGCAGTTCGATTCGACGTTTGCTCAGATCGCGGCCGGAAACGAAACTTTCCCGGAAGCTCGGAGCGTAATAATCGCCGAAGGTCGTCGAACGACACGCTGACACGGTGGCTCCGGCGCGAAAAGCTTATCGTGACCAATCGAAGTCGTTCGAGCGTGCGTGAAGCGAGCCGCGACACGTGCTTCGCGTGTCACGGTAGAATTTCGCGACTTTGCGAGGCCGGCTCGCATAATGCTCGTCGTTCTCGGGCGATCGAAGCCGAATCGGATCGAAACTGGGCCTACCCCTACCACTAACTCGTCTGAGAGAGCAACGAACTGGTAGACGTGAGCGTTTTCCGTGACCTAACTTAATCATGCCACCCTCAGCCCTTTCCCTCTCAATGCCGACCGTTTTCGGAAACGGCCGCCAGCCTGACCGAGTTCGCCGGAATCGATAGCAGGATACTCGTCGACAGTTTTTCGTTCCGTATCGGACAACGAGAGGAGGGGGAGTTGGCGGCGACGGGATTTTAGTCAATTGACGTTGCGCGCGTTAATTGCGTTTCACGCGCATTCCGATCCCTCGCTCTCGCTGCCGGACGCTCGCGACGCCCGCGGGACGAGGCGTCGGACGCGCGGAAGGGTGAAAAACCGACGCCGCATGACGGACAATGCGTCCTCTCATTACGCGTACGCGACTCGTCCCGAAAAATCACCGACAACGATCCGCTTCCTAGTACACGTAATTGTGTAAGAATTGTTCTAGTTGACTTTTGACATTTTTTAGATGTTTCATTTAGTTCCTTCTTCTTGAGCTGTTTCGTGGAAATTGGCGGCGTTCTACACCGTGTGCGCACAGTCCTGATGAGCCTAATGGCGACTGCCTGACGTTTGCGGGAAGAATTATTTATTGGCGAAGATCGCGGGTTCGCGTGTCGCGCGATCTGATAGTGGAAACATCGAGCTTCGGCCGATTTCGCTCGCCTCCCAGTATATGAAACACATTACGAACGAACTGAAATAATCTTTAAGCGATGCATCCTGACCCGATGTCAAACTTACACCCTCGTCCGATCGAGTAATGGAACCTTCGCCACTCGCGGCGGACGGGAAAATTTGAACGAACCTCGCGCGTAGTCTCTTCGCGCTTAATTATCGTTTGTTGCCAACTTTCCGGATATATCCTCTGTTTATCTTTCGCCTCCACGTCTCATCAAACTTCGCCCGTCGTCGCGCTATCTTACAATTTTTCTTTCCACCCTCCTCGGCGACGACGTGGCAATGTGAAATTTATGAAGAGATGGGTGGGGGAAAGGGGGGAGGGAGTTATAGCCGCGGCAAAGGAGAGTATCGTGAGAAGGCTGGTCTGATGAGAAAAGATGACGAAACGTGAGCGTCAGACACGCGGGCGACAGGAAACTTTTCGGCCCGCGGCGTAACGACGATAATTTGCATCATTGACGCGCGAATTGCCCGAGCATTCTCCTCGAGGATCCATTTTGCTCGTTCGAATGCTCTCTCGGGGATCGGGCGACAGGGAGTAGAGCAAACTTGGCGAAGGCAGAATGAAAGATGAGCGCCGTCGCGCGGCATGTGGAATAACAAATTAATTCACGTCGCCTGCCGAGATTAGGATCCAGACGCGAAGCGGACTAGAGAGGATCTTAGCGCGGCTTCCGCATGCATTCGATTCTTTAAGAAGATCGTATCCCGTCTGAGAGCCGCGGCAAAGTGTCTCGAATGAATGCAAAGTTTCGATGTAGACGCTCGCCCGCTGTTTGTCGAGCAGACTTTTTTTTCGTAAGTAAGAACGAGGCCAAGGGAAAGGGAGTTGCACGGAAGATTGACGGCAGTTGAATGACGCAACCTTTGTTTGTCCCTCCTCCCCCCTGTTTGCATTTACAGTAAACATGTACGTGTATCAAAAATAAAAATTGTGTCAGCGCGACATGCTAGCGTTTCTGCCCGAGTACAGTGGGGCAGGTCAGATTATCCGTTGGGTAGAATGGATTTTTCGCTCGAGCAAGTTCTCACTTTCATTTGACGGGGAAGGTATGAAGCGTGCACTCTAAGTATCCTGACCCATCTCGACACGCACGGTTCGAAAGTAAATGCCTGGCGGGGTGTCGGTAAGCGCGGCAAAATCGATATAGACCGACGGCTCGCGAAGCGAACAAGATATACCGATGCGAGCCTTCGACGCGAGCTTCCGAAGCTTTCATTGCAAGCCGACCGTGCCAACCGGCGGACAATGCGGTGTCGTTAAAGCTAGAGAGATTGTTAATCTTCGATGCAAACGATAGCCGCCTCTCCTCTGCGTCCAGCGCGACACGCGTTTATGTATATGAGCCCACGCCCCCGCTTAACGTCCGCACACAATCGTAGGCGCGACACACCTACGGCGGGAAGGGTGCGACGAGACAGATCCATTGCGTGTGTCCGACAACAATTACGCGCCTGACGGCAATTACGCGCGTCGAATGCAGTTCTTTTCCCCCCCTGGGCCCCTGAATGAGGCAACAATGGCTTCCGCGCTGTCGATCGGCAGGAGAGGTTGTTCCCAGCGCGAGAATGTTAGGCATTAGCGGGGGGTAACGAGACATTTCAGATCGCGGGCACGTCGTCGGGAGGATTTCGAGTCCTCGTTACCAGCGGATCGATCCCCATCCGTTCCTTCATCCTGCCGTCTGTCTATGTCGCAGGTTCGCGTCCTCGTCTTCGTCTCTGTCCCCCGCCCCTTCCGCGTCCTTCGCCCAGCCGCATAAAATTTCATCCTTCCGCGTCGCGTTCTAAGTCCGACGTTCGTTAGGCAACGCTTTCGTCCCGAGCTGGCGGGATGACAATGAACAAAAAGAATTCTATAATCGGCTTTCGCCCGCGCCCGTTTCCGGTGAAAATTCACTCTTGACGGGGGATGTACAGTGAGCGAGGAGCGCCGAAACGATTTCAATTATGCGACCGGGTTATGGTTGAGGAAGAGTTGGGGGAGGAGGTGGCGGGTAGGTACGTACCTGTTGTGTGCATCGAACGGGCTGTTTTCGTACCAATGTCTGACTAATGATACTCCCACGCACGGTGAAGTCCTTGCGAAACGATACTTGATGCTTCAGACTCAACCCCAAGCTGATTGTAGGTTGATAATGCAGTGCGACGGTTGAAGGAATGAAAGTGGGATAGCTTCATTAGAATTAGAATATTGGTAATGGGAAGTAAATGTGTTTAAAAACATGACAGTTTGACATTTTTGTTCGATGACCGACGATGGCGTAAATCAGTTTGGAATTCGATTTTTGTTTTGTTCGCTGTCACTTGAGCAGGCGATAAGACTGTCGGGCGTGTCGTCACGTCCAGAAAAAAAGCATCATCGACGAACACTGCCTCTTTTCATTCTGAGAAGAATCGCTGGCGGAAGCGTACGTGCGCCGGCTGGGCTGTTTTGCGCGTCGAAAAAATCGAGTTAGCACGTTCGTCAGGAAGGCGAGCGCGCGTGATGTCAGAAATGAGTAATCGCCTCCGATTACCATACACACTTCCCGCGTTCGAGCGATCTCTTTCGTTTTATAATTCACCTCCAGGCCACCTACTGAAACTTTCCAGGGTCGCGAAGAATTCAATTTAGCACTTTCAGTCGGCATTTTCTCCCCTTTCAGTACTATTACATATTGATCCATCCATTAATAACTTATTTAAAATATTCCACACATGCCTCAATCATCTAAAATTCTCTGTTGCTTCAAAGATCCTAAACACGAAGGTCAAATACAATTCAGATTGATCTTATCAATTACCACATCGATAATATGCTTACAATTCACGTGCTGTCATCAATCAAACAAACCCTCTCCACGTACCTTGTTTCACCCTAACCGTATCTTTTCAGACGACATCGGTGTCCGCACAACCTACCGCAAGACCACCTCGACCTACCCCGGGACGAGCCCCTCCACGCCGTAAGTTCTTACCGCGAAGAGTTCGACCAGAAGTACGCCGAGCGTCAGACAACTTACCATCATGAGGATCACCTGCACTTGGAGGGTGAGTTCATCGGGCGGCCAAGGGAGGAGGCGCCGACGAGGGGTGAAAGGGCCCCTGTCCGAAAGCCGCAGGACAACCTTCGGCCGGAGGGTGAGTTCATCGGTCGGCCAAGGGAGGAAGCTCCTGGCAAGGGCGAGAGGGCGCCAATTAGGAAGCCTCAGGACAATCTCAGGCCAGAAGGCGAGTTCATGGGCAGACCGAAAGAAGAGGCGCCGACGAGAGGCGAAAGGGCGCCGATCAGGAAGCCGCAGGACAATCTTAGGCCCGAGGGAGAGTTTGTTGGCAGGCCGAGGGAAGAGGCTCCGACGAGGGGAGAAAGGGCACCTACGAAGAGGCCTCAGGACAATCTCAGACCGGAGGGAGAGTTCATGGGCAGGCCCAAGGAAGAGGCGCCCACCAGAGGTGACAGGGCACCCATCAGAAAACCACAGGACAACCTCAGACCCGAAGGCGACATGCATAGTGAGTTGTTTTTTTATACTTAACGTACCTCTTTTTGAGACTGCCGTTTCCGTTTTTAGCTTTCTTTCCCGCTGAAAGGGATTTTTGATGATAGATTTAAATCTACACCATAGTTACTTGGCAAAGACTTAGAATTAAATGTTGAATCTAACCGCGTATTTTGTACTGACACACTTTCCGTAGTAAATCAGTAAACTTTGAGTACTGCTTTTGATATGTACATGCCAAAAATGCTCGCGACACATTTTGAGTGCCAAGCGAGTACTTACCGTCTTCCGCAGCTTGTCGATTACTCATCCCTACCTGTAACTAGTCGCCAAACGCGTTCAACAACCGCCGACTCGGAAACAACGAGTCTCGCGGATGCGGCGCCGCTGATTGAATATTGTTGACGATAACGACGTTTCCAATTTAGGCGTAACAACCACAGAGCTGGTCTTCACCGGGGTACCCGGCGAACGTCCGAGCCCCGTACGTCGCAACACCTACACGAAGGTCGAGGGCGAATTCATCGACGAGACTACGACTCGCTCGGAGTACATCGATCACCGCAGCGTTCAGCGGGCGGAGATCATTAAACGCACGGATAATCTCACCGTCGGAGAGGGTGAATTCACGGTTAGTACCCGTAGCGAGCAATGAAATACATGGCAGCGCGTCGCTGAGAACCGGGCTCTAGCCTATTTATCTGTGATTGGATTGAACTTTGAGTTCGGGCGGTCTGCGGTCGCCGAGGCTGAATTGGCTTTAATTAGATACGGGTAACAATGTTAAATTCGGAGATCGATCGCCGGCAAACGGATGCTGCCGATATCTACCGATATCTACCGATACGCCGGCTGAATGGGAGTTTATTAAACGTTCGTTCGTCGCGGCGCATTGTTACCAATTTCAGCTTCACCGCGGCTGCACGTTCGATCGCGAGTATCGTGCGATGTACTGCAGCTTGTTTTCACGGTGTATCGAGTTCGTCGGAATTTTCGGCGCCGGTTTTTTCGCGTTCGTTGGAGAGGTGGGATTGTTAGGGATGTTTACGGTAATTTGAGATGTGGGTTCTGAATTGCAGGGTACCTCTCACATCAAGGAGGATTTCCAGACTTACGATGTCGTCGAACGTGAACCTCGCCGTCGTCCGACGTATGTGGAGAAGGACGATCGGTTCTTCAGCAAGACTGACGTTGTCGAGAGCACAACGACCACTCATGAGGAATATCGTAGCTTTGATCAGACGGATTATAGGAGCACTGTTTTGAGAAGAGATGATAACTTGCGGTTGGAGGGACCTTTCGAAGGGAAGCCTTATCCTAAGGACGATTATGTTGTGCCGGCATTGACCAGCAGGCCGGAGCCACACAGGCCGAAGGACAATTTGAAACCGGAAGGACCTTTCGAAGGCAGGCCGAAGGACGATTACAAGCCGGCGAGAGGAGAGAGAGCTGACGTCAAGAGACCAACTGATAATCTGAGGCCGGAGGGTCCGTTCGAAGGAAGACCTAAGGATGATTACAAGCCGACTAGAGGTGAGAGGGCTGATGTTAAGAGACCAACTGATAACCTGAAACCAGAAGGACCGTTTGAAGGAAGACCCAAGGATGACTTTAGTCCTAAGCGTGCCGAGCGTCCTGAAGTCAAACGACCTGAAGACAATTTGAGACCCGAGGGTCCCTTCGAGGGAAGACCGAAGGACGATTACAAACCAACTAGAGGTGAAAGGGCCGATGTTAAGAGACCGACTGATAACTTGAAGCCTGAAGGTCCGTTTGAAGGAAGACCTAAGGATGATTATAAACCTACGAGAGGAGAGAGAGCTGATGTCAAGAGGCCAACTGATAATCTGAAACCGGAAGGTCCGTTCGAAGGAAGACCTAAGGACGACTATACTCCAAAACGTGCAGAGCGTCCTGAAGTGAAGCGTCCGGAGGACAATTTAAGACCCGAGGGTCCGTTCGAAGGAAGGCCAAAGGATGATTACAAGCCAACTAGAGGTGAGAGAGCCGATGTCAAAAGACCTCAGGACAACCTTCGCCCTGAAGGACCGTTCGAAGGACGACCAAAGGACACTTACACTCCCGGTGAAAAAAGGACTCCCATCAAGCATCGTGACAACTTGTATCCTGAAGGAGAATTTGACAGACCAGAACCGCAACCTTATGGACCTGGAGACCGAGCTCCGATCGTTCGCCATCCTGATAATTTGTTCCCGAAAGGAGACTTTCCTGACCGTGACCGTCAGCCATTCCAACCAGCTGAGAGACGAACTCCAATCAAGCCCGACGATAATTTGCGTCCTGAAGGTGACTTCGACGGACGTCCGAAGAACGATTTTCTGCCCAAACGGGCTGAACGTCCGGAAGTCAAACGGCCTGAAGACAATCTGAGGCCAGAAGGACCGTTCGAAGGTAGGCCCAAGGACGATTACAGGCCAACAAGAGGCGAAAGAGCTGACGTCAAGAAGCCTCAGGATAATTTGCGTCCGGAAGGTACGTTTGAAGGAAAGCCGAAGGATGATTATACACCGAAGCGAGGCGAGCGTCCTGAAGTCAAACGTCCAGAGGATAATTTGAGACCCGAGGGTCCTTTCGAAGGAAGACCCAAGGATGACTATACTCCAAAAACGGCGGAACGTCCTGACGTGCGGAAGCCTAAGGATAATCTGCGACCCGAGGGTGTGTTCCAGGATAGACCCAAGGAAGAGTACACGCCTGGTGAAAAGCGAAAACCGATCAGGCATCCTGATAATCTGTTTCCCGAAGGCGATTTTGAAAGACCTGAGCAGCGTCCTTATGGTCCTGGCGAAAGAGCGCCTATCGTTCGGCATCCTGACAACTTGTTCCCAGAAGGAGACTTCCCTGACAGAGAACGCAAGCCATTCGAACCTGCTGAGAGGAGGACTCCTATCAAGCATGGTGACAATCTTCGTCCTGAAGGACCTTTCGAAGGTAGGCCTAAGGATGACTTTACACCCAAACGCGCAGAACGTCCCGAAGTCAAACGACCTGAGGACAATCTGAGACCTGAAGGTCCGTTCGAAGGAAGACCAAAGGATGATTATAAACCAACCAGAGGAGAGAGGGCTGATGTGAAGAGACCTGAGGATAATCTCAGACCTGAAGGACCATTCGAAGGAAGGCCTAAGGATGACTATACTCCGAAACGAGCTGAACGGCCTGAAGTGAAGCGCCCTCAGGACAACCTAAGACCCGAAGGTCCCTTCGAAGGACGACCTAAGGATGATTACAAGCCTACCAGAGGCGAAAGAGCTGATGTCAAGAGGCCTGAAGACAATTTGAAACCGGAAGGTCCGTTCGAAGGAAGACCGAAAGACGATTATTCTCCGAAAAGAGCTGATCGTCCGGAAGTCAAGAAGCCTCGCGACAATCTACACCCTGAAGGAGATTTTGAACGACCAGAAAAGGCTCCGTATGGTCCAGCTGAGAGAAGAACGCCGATCAAGCATGCTGACAATCTCAAACCCGAAGGTGACTTCACACGTCCTCATCATGAGGAATACAGGCCGGCGGAGAGGCTGGAAGTTAAGAAACCAACGGACAATCTCAGACCGGAAGGAGACTTTGAAAGGCCCCAACCGAAGAAAATTGGTCCTGCCGAAAGAAGGACACCCATCAAGCATCCGGATAACCTTAAGCCAGAGGGTGATTTCGTTGGAAAGCCTAAGGATGACTTTACGCCGACGAAAGGTGAACGAGCCGACGTTAAGAGACCTGAAGACAACCTCAGACCCGAAGGACCGTTCGAAGGAAGGCCCAAGGACGACTTCCTTCCAGTTCGTGGCGAACGAGCGGACATTATCAAACGTACGGATAATCTTCGTATGGAAGGAGATATCGAAACTTACAGATCGCGGGATGAGTATACTGATTTCCTAGTTCGGGAAAGGACGGAAGTAACCAGGTATCAGGACAACTTGCGGATGGAGGGCGAATTTATTGATCATAGGGCGAGGGATGATTACAAGGTTGTCAAGGGCGAGCGAATGGAGATTGTGAAACATCTTGATAACCTGAGGCCGGAAGGTCCCTTTGAAGGTCGTCCGAAAGATGATTATTCGCCAAAGAGAGCAGAGAGGCCCGAGATTAGAAAGCCTGAAGACAATCTGAGACCTGAGGGAGACTTTGAACGTCCAGTTAAGAAACCATACGGCCCAGCTGAACGTCGTACGCCAATCAAGCACGATGATAATCTTAAGCCTGAAGGAGAGTTTGAGAGACGTGTTCCGGAAGAATTCAAACCGGCTGAGAGACCAGTTGTCAAGAAGCCGCGTGACAACTTGAAGCCCGAAGGTGAGTTTGTGACAAGACCTAAGGAAGAGGTACCGAAGAAAGGTGAAAGAGCAGACATTAAGAGACCGAGAGACAATCTGCGTCCTGAGGGTGAGTTCGAAAGACCTGAGAAGCAACCGATCGGTCCTGGTGAAAGAAGATCTCCTATTAAGCATCCTGATAATTTGAAACCGGAAGGTGAATTTGAAAGGCCTGAAACTGAGAAATTCAGACCGGCTGAAAGGCCAGTTGTCAAGAAGCCACGTGATAATTTGAAACCGGAGGGTGAATTTGCAACAAGACCAAAAGAAGAGGCTCCAAGAAAAGGTGAGAGGGCAGACATTAAGAAGCCCAAAGATAATTTGCATCCTGAAGGCGAGTTTGAAAGACCAGAGAAGCAGCCGATCGGTCCTGGTGAAAGAAGATCTCCGATTAAGCATCCTGATAATTTGAAACCGGAAGGTGAATTTGAAAGACCCGAAACTGAGAAATTCAGACCAGCTGAAAGGCCAGTTGTCAAGAAGCCACGTGATAATTTGAAACCAGAGGGTGAGTTTGCGACAAGACCAAAAGAGGAAGCACCAAGAAAAGGTGAGAGGGCAGACATTAAGAAGCCGAAAGATAATTTGCATCCTGAAGGCGAGTTTGAAAGACCAGAGAAGCAGCCGATTGGTCCTGGTGAAAGAAGATCTCCTATTAAACATCCTGATAATTTGAAGCCGGAAGGTGAATTCGAGAGACCTGAAACTGAGAAATTCAGACCAGCTGAAAGGCCAGTTGTAAAGAAGCCACGTGACAATTTGAAACCCGAGGGTGAGTTCGCGACAAGGCCGAGGGAAGAAGCACCAAGAAAGGGTGAGAGGGCAGACATTAAGAAGCCCAAAGATAATTTGCATCCTGAGGGCGAGTTTGAAAGACCAGAGAAGCAGCCGATTGGTCCTGGTGAAAGAAGATCTCCTATTAAGCATCCTGATAATTTGAAGCCGGAAGGTGAATTTGAAAGACCTGAAACGGAGAAATTCAGACCGGCTGAAAGGCCAGTTGTCAAGAAGCCACGTGATAATTTGAAACCTGAGGGTGAGTTTGCGACAAGACCAAAAGAGGAGGCTCCAAGAAAAGGTGAGAGGGCAGACATTAAGAAGCCCAAAGATAATTTGCATCCTGAGGGCGAGTTCGAAAGACCAGAGAAGCAGCCGATTGGTCCTGGTGAAAGAAGATCTCCTATTAAGCATCCTGATAATTTGAAACCGGAAGGTGAATTTGAAAGACCCGAAACTGAGAAATTCAGACCGGCTGAAAGGCCAGTTGTTAAGAAGCCACGCGATAATTTGAAACCGGAGGGTGAATTTGCAACAAGACCAAAAGAAGAGGCTCCGAGAAAAGGTGAAAGGGCAGATATTAAGAGACCTAAAGACAATTTGCATCCCGAGGGTGAGTTTGAAAGACCAGACAAGCAGCCGGTTGGTCCTGGCGAAAGAAGATCTCCTATTAAGCATCCTGATAACTTGAAACCGGAAGGTGAATTCGAAAGACCTGAAACTGAGAAATTCAGACCGGCTGAAAGACCAGTCGTCAAGAAGCCACGTGACAATTTGAAACCCGAGGGTGAGTTCGCGACAAGGCCGAGGGAAGAAGCACCAAGAAAGGGTGAGAGAGCAGACATCAAGAAGCCCACAGACAATTTGAAGCCTGAGGGTGAATTTGAAAGACCAGAAAAGTCGCATGTAGGACCTGCTGAAAGACGAACGCCTATCAAACATCCAGACAATTTGAAACCCGAAGGCGACTTCGAACGTCCTCATCACGAGCAGTTCAAACCAGCTGAGAGACCGCAAGTGAAGAAACCTACGGATAACTTGAAGCCAGAAGGAGACTTCGAACGTCCAGAACCAAAGAAAATTGGTCCTGCCGAAAAGCGAACACCGATCAAGCATCCTGACAATCTTAAGTCAGAAGGACCATTCGAAGGAAGACCAAAGGATGATTTCGTGCCAGTAAGAGGAGAAAGAATGGACATTGTCAAGCGAACTGATAATCTTCGCATGGAAGGAGACATCGAGACGTACAGGTCGAGAGACGAGTACACTGACTTCCTAATCCGCGAACGTACCGAGATCACAAAGTATCAGGACAACTTGCGTATGGAGGGTGAGTTTATTGACCACAGAAGCAGGGATGATTACAAGGTCGTGAAGGGTGAGCGAGTGGAGATCGTCAAGCATGTGGACAACCTCAAGACGGAAGGTCCGTTTGAAGGACGTCCAAAGGACGACTACTCTCCGAAGAGAGCTGAAAGGCCAGAGATCAAGAAGCCTGAGGATAACTTGAAACCTGAAGGTGACTTTGAACGTCCAGAGAGGAAGTCTTACGGTCCTGCCGAACGTCGTACACCTATTAAGCACGACGACAATCTGAAACCGGAAGGTGAGTTTGTCGGAAGGCCGAAGGAACAGGCGCCCAAGAAGGGTGAGAGGGCTGATGTGAAGAGACCGAAGGATAACCTGAAGCCTGAGGGCGACTTTGAGAGGCCTGAGAAGGCACCGGTTGGTCCGGGTGAAAGACGCTCTCCGATTAAACATCCGGATAATCTGAAACCGGAGGGAGACTTCGTTGGTCGTCCAAGGGAAGAGACCCCGAAGAGAGGTGAGAGAGCAGACGTGAAGAGACCGACAGACAATCTCAAACCGGAAGGAGAATTTGAGCGGCCGGAGAAAGCTCCAATCGGACCAGCAGAAAGACGGACACCGATCAAGCATCCGGACAACTTGAAGCCAGAAGGCGAGTTCATCGGACGTCCGAAGGAAGAAACTCCGAAGAGGGGAGAAAGGGCCGACGTGAAGAGACCTACAGATAATCTGAGACCTGAAGGGGAATTCGAAAGGCCCGAGAAGTCGCCGATTGGTCCCGCTGAAAGGCGGACACCGATCAGGCATGAAGACAATCTGCATCCGGAAGGAGAATTCGTCGGACGGCCGAAAGACGATTACACGCCTAAACGTGGTGAACGTCCGGTTCAAAAGAGACCCAAGGACAATCTCAAACCTGAAGGTGACTTTGTCGGAAAGCCTAAGGACGATTATAAGCCAACGAAGGGCGAACGAACAGAGATCGTCATTCACAGAGACAACTTGAGAATGGAAGGTGACATGGAAGTGAGAAGGTCAAGAGACGATTACACGACGGTGAAGAAGATTGAACGAGTCGACGTTGTCCGACGCGAAGATAATCTGAAGATGGAAGGAGAGTTCGTCGATATTCGTAGACGAGACGACTACAGAGTCACTCGGGGCGAACGTACCGAAATTGTACGTCACGAAGACAACCTTCGACCTGAAGGTGAGTTTGAGAGGCCTGTTAAGTCTCCGGTTGGCCCAGCTGAGAGACGTTCTCCGATCAAGCACCCGGATAATCTCAAACCCGAAGGTGAGTTCGCTCATCGTCCGAGAGAACAGGCTCCGAAGAAGGGTGAGAGAGCTGACGTCAAGAAACCTAGAGACAACCTGAGGCCAGAGGGTGATTTCGAAAGACCGGAGAAGAAACCTGTCGGTCCCGGAGAAAGACGTACGCCGATCAAGCATCCTGACAATCTGAAGCCCGAAGGAGACTTCGTCGGAAGACCCAGGGAAGAGACTCCCAAGAAAGGAGAACGCGCTGACGTCAGAAGACCTACTGATAATCTCAGGCCGGAAGGTGACTTTGAAAGACCTGAAAAATCACCTGTCGGCCCTGCGGAAAGACGAACGCCGATCAGACACCCTGACAATCTCAAACCTGAGGGTGACTTCGTTGGTAGACCAAAGGAAAAGACGCCAACGAGAGGAGAACGTGCCGAGGTCAAGAAGCCCAAGGACAATCTTCGTCCAGAAGGTGACTTCGCCAAGCGTACACCCAAGAAAGTCGAGCCTGCTGAAAAGCGTACGCCGATTCGTCACGAGGACAATCTTCACCCAGAAGGAGAATTCTACGGCTCGCCGAAAGACGACTTCACCCCGAAGAGAGGAGACCGAGCTCCGGTTAGAAGACCGCAAGACAATTTGCGTCCGGAAGGAGAAATGGAAGTCAGTCCCACGTCCAAGGACGATTACAAGCGTATTGTCAACGGAGAACGAGTGGAAGTTCGGAGACACGAAGATCATTTGCGAATGGAGGGTGAAATCGATATTCATCGTTCTCGTGACGACTATAAGAAGATAACGAAGGTCGAGAGAGTGGACGTTCGAAGACGCGAGGATAACCTAAGAATGGAGGGCGAGTTCATCGATATTCGTCGTAAGGATGATTACACTCACGTCGTCGGCGAACGTGTTCCTATCAAGAGACACCCGGACAATCTTGCTCCTGAAGGAGACTTCGAACGTCCTGTCAAGAGTCCGGTTGGACCAGGTGAGAGAAGGTCGCCGATAAAACATCCTGATAACCTCAGACCTGAAGGCGACTTCGAGAGAAGAAGTCCTGAACGTGTTGGTCCTGGCGAGAGAAGGTCTCCCATAAAGCACGCTGACAATTTGAAGCCGGAAGGTGACTTCATTGGACGAGCTCGTGATGATTTCACACACAAGCGAGCGGAGAGAACGGAAGTGGTCAGACGGGAGGATAATTTGAAGATGACGGGCGAATTCGATGGAACAACCATGCAAAAATCCACGTACACGGTTATTCGCGGTGAACGTGCGGATGTGAAGAGGCACGAGGACAATTTGAAGGTCAGCACTGGTACCATGGAGACGAAGACGACGATGAAGGACACCTTCACGCCAACGAAGAAGGATGTGTTACCTGCCGGTAAAACGATCAACCGCTCTCGTCACATGGAGTCATCCATCACGTTAGGAGATGATACCAGCACGATGATGACAACAAATCAGAGGAACTATAATACCTATACCAGGCGTTCCGGGAAGGAAGTCGCTGCTAAGATCAGCAACGTAGAGTCTGATACGAAGAGAAGCGTAACAAGTGAGTCGAAGACCTTGACAGACGGCACTGTTGTTACGACGGTGAAGAAGACAACGAGTTCGGCACAGTCTGAACAACGGATGTCTTCAGCTCAGTCTCATCAGCAACATCTGCACGAACAGTACACAGACCGACGAATCCATCAAGGAGACGTTGTTCCAGTAGGCGGTCCAGGTCAAACCACCGATCGCAGAAGTATCAATCAGCAATACTTGACCGAGAATCAGCAGAGAATCCACTCGAGCGAGCAACATATCAGACAACAGAACCTATCACAGACTCGCAGGATAGTGGACGACAGGTCCCTGACCGACGTTCAGAATCGGCAGGACCACATGGACGGAAGGCACGTAGTCGATTCCACGCACAGACAGCAGGACGTCAGCAGACGGGACTACGTCAATCAGCAGCACATCGAAAATCGACAATCCACCAGCAGACAATCGACGAAGCATCTTCAGCAGCACGAGCAGCACACGATCTCCAGCCAAGCACGCTACAACACCACCCAAGCGAACAGCGCCGAGTTCCGCCAAGCCATCAGCGGCCAATCGGAACACGTTCATCAGGACAGGACCACCAAGACCAGTCATCATCGAAAGAACGTCATCTCCTCTTCATCGACGGACGTCAACAACTCCGTCTTACATCGACGAGGTGTAACAACATCCACCGAGGCTCTTCACACCATCTCATCAACCGCTGCCGACCAGAAGAAGAGCCTCTCGAACCTTGCCGAGACCGGTCAGTACATCAGCAACTCGACTCAGAGCAGCGACCGGAAGAGCCTGACGTCCCTTCATCGAAGCACCAAGGACGGCAATCCCTGGGCTTCATCCACCTACGAACGTCCGCAGCGCATCGTTCGCCAGGACAACCTCACCGTCGGCGGCAAGTTCTACTCGCAGAGCGAGGCTAAGAACTACGGGAACTTCGCCACCAATCAGCGGGTCGAGAAGGTGGAGAGGGTTCACAGGCAAGCCAACGTGTCGCATATCAAATTAGGCGACGGCGCGACAGTTGGATCCAGCATGTACAAGAAGGAGTACGTGCCCAGGCACAAGGGACCTTGTCCGGCCGCGCTGCTGGAGGCCAAGCAGGCGCCCTTCAAGCACACCAGGGACACGCAGAAGCATAAGTTCTACATGCCCGTCGTTTCCAATTAGAAGCCCGGACGTGGCGGAAGGAATCTCTCGAGCGACGTTGCACCTTCCGACGATCGGCAGGGTTCTTCAAAATGGGACTCGCGGTTTGGGTCCTTGTTGACGAATGATACGTTTTGTTTGTATTTCGGCGTTAGATGTTTATTTGGCTTTCTACACGTGCACCTGAAAGGAGTCTTGTATACATATCTGTGTAATTATCGATGCACGTGTGAACCGTGATCCTGTTCTGAAGAACCTTTCAATGTTGTCCCTTTTCCCAATTTTTGATTATATCGAATGTTTCTTGTTAAATATCTTTATAGGAGGTAGCGCTAGTATACCCACGTTGATTGCTTAGTCATCCTACCCTGTCTTGCCCCAAAAGTGGAGTTGTTGAGAGGAGGAGTGGGCGTCATGTTCGCGATCGTCGGAAAAAAAGGTGAACTTCGCTCAAACTGATCCATGACCTCGTATTCGAGAAATAAGTCCTATTAAATTGCGGACTGTGATAAACTTCGCGCTTTCGAAAGGTATATTTATTGTATTGATGAACGTCGAGAGAATATTGCAAATTATACGATATGAAACAGAGGCCATTATTCCGTTGATGTGATTTGATGTTACGTGTCAGCGCGGTAGATTGGATTAATGATAATGTAACCGTTGTTTCGAATGTATACAAGTAGTTGTACGGCGTTATAATTTTATCCTCGGGCAGGATATCGGGAGACGATTGCGGATATGAGTATTATCCGGTACCGATCAGCGTTGCTTCGTGAGCGTTTGTCACCGAGCGGATCGTGTTTATCAGTTGATTTTCACATTAAGCCACGTGTATTACAAAGCAATAACTAGAGCTTAAATCCGTGATACGGTCGAAGTCTAAAGTGACGTTAGTTTCGTCCGATTCTTAGAATAGTCTACGCTTTCTATACTCCAAACTTTATTCTGAACGACACTTACGTCCGATCCTGTACGTAATTCGTTTACACGTTTTATGAGTACATTATGCCGCAAGATATATAACGATTACGTAACCCAGGCCGATTTATTAACCTTTCTAATACATTTATATATTTAAATATATAAATATATATATATACGTACATAGTATATATGTATGATCGTTGCATTAATTTTGCAGTTATAAACAATACGATAACGAGGCTTAACGATGGTACGAGAAAACGTTATATTTATTTGTGCGATCGTCCGATCTGTATTACGGACGATTGCGGAATCATTTTCCGTTGGGCTACTTGCTACGATATATTTTCAGTTGAATAAAGACGTTTTATAATAATTTCCTGACTCATTATGTTTTTCTTTTCTCCCTAAACAGCGATGTTGGAAATATATGATTAGAAAGCGAGGAGATGTACGATATCGACACTGTAATAGATTTACTACGTTGTACTTACCTGTTGTACGAGTGTTGTAACGTCGCCGATATTTTATTATACATTATGCATATCCGAATATTTACGAGGTCGGTATATCCGAAGGCTATTAAATATTTTGTAGAAAGTGGTACAATCACTACTCTTACACGGTGTTAAGCAAATGGTAGTAATAGTTCGATTGAAGCAATCTTGTAACATGCTTAACCCGAATGCACGATGTGTACTTTCGCGCACCATATTTTTGTCATTGAGAAGTGGAAAAAAAATGTATCCGCGAATCATTAATACAGTCGGACACAATACAATATCCATTATACATATGTCACGCCAGTTACGGCAAGAACAATTATTTATTTCCGATGCATTAAGGTCATAGGCTGTTCACGCGAAGCGTGAATTATGAAAGCCTTATAGACCATTCCCATTGATCCATATATCGCGTATAGAGACAATAACCGCTCGTGTATGTATGCCAGATTTACATACGATCGAGTGAGATATCGTCGTTCCGGCCATCGATGACTGTCGCGGTGAAAATAATTTTCTTTCACGCACCATGTACACCGATACGTACACTGTACAATACCACACCGATTACGCAGACCGGTCGACTTGCTCATGGAACACGAACTGTAATTAATGACGCTGTAAATATGTGTTAAAACGAATTGTCATATGTAAATGCAAGGCTCATTGTCACAGCACGACGTCAAATATTTTACGTTGCGCATCTGTCCGCCGATACTGTACGCCATCATACCGAGTCATGTGTCGGGAAACGGGAGAAGCGGAAGATTCAACAGATACAAGCTCATAATCACTAAATCGTTAACCTTTGATGCCGCCGGTATCCAGTAATTTCGCTGTTGCAACAATAATAGCCGGGCGACGATAATGGCTCGGGCGTGATGAGAAAAATGAATATTGCATTGTAACGCGCTGTTGGATCTTCGGTAGCTTCGTACGCGATAACACGAATACGTATGTATGTATAAAGCTCTTATGTGTCCTATACATATACATATATAATAACCGGATTGAGTGGTCCTGTATAAAATCTCAAGACAACAATGGCAATAAAGAAACTATTTTGTGTATCGTACAGGGTGGATAATTTGGCTTCCACTCCGCCTGATTTCCATTAGCTTAGCAATGCTCCTCTCGATTGATTCTCGATTCGGTCGCACCTTCGACAACTTTCGAACGATAAAAATCTGACGAGCTACGCTCGCGATACGTGACAGATTCACGCGGCGATCGCATCTTGTTCCACGTAAATCGAGAAACCCGGAACCACGAAAAATATGAGAGTATTTTTTTATCTCGGCTCAATGGACCTGATAGGATTTCGCGGCCGCGGCTAATTGGAACGAATGCCATTGCCGTGATGTCGCCGTTCTGACACAATGAGAGCAATCATCTGCTGTCGAATTCTCATCCTGTCAGTGCTCCTCTTCCATCCGCCGCTCTGCCACGGAAAACCTGTCAACAATGACACGTCCAGGTACGCTGAAATGCGACGTAGGTATCGGAATTGTCGCGCTGACCGCGAATGAGATTAATCCTTTTTAACGACGCCGATAGCCGATAATTGAAATTAAATTCCGACAGCTGGGAGTACGTTGCTTTAATCGATAGTGAGGGGAATGACGAATTAACAATTTTTCCCGGGCTTTCTCAGGATCGACGACGGTTTTCCCAACGATCGAGAATACGGTGCACTCCAGCTTCCAATCACGTCAGATAAGAAATCGGTTTGCATGGTCGATCGGCGCCGTCTGCTGAACGAATTGGACTATGTGGACGGAATCGAAGGTCGACAGTTCAACGTAGAGATAGAAGATTCTTCCGCGTTTGGTCAGTCTTCCGACAGTGTCAATTCGGCTCAATCTTCGTCGTACAAAGAGAACAGTGAACAGTCGGTAATGTCGAGCGAAGGTGTTTCTAACTTGAATGAATCGTCGTCATTGTCCTCGGAGAACAGTTTACAAGGACAAAGGGATGATGCTAATGAGAAGCTCAACACGCTTATGTCGATCGACGAGGCGTCGTTGACTCAGCTTGAGGAAAATAACGTTCACGCCCGAGTGAAGAGGAAGAGTTCGTCTCATAAGTCAAAAAAAAGTTCATCGAAGAAACGTTCCTCGAAATCTTCATCGAAAGCGAGTGCAAAGTCAAACGCTTCGGAAGATGATTCTGAGAGCGACGAACTGAGCGACGCTGCTGATGACGCGGAGAAAGATTATATTGCTGAGGAGGAATTAAGAGCGATCGATGAAAAGGATGAAAGCGAAAGGCAGAGTAATGTTCAAGATATGGACAGTTTCGTTGAACAGGACGAGAGATCGAATTTGTACGATGATTTTGAAGCGAAGGACGTTGCGAAGAGAGGCGTGGAGAACGCTGGGGATTACGAAGAACTTCAGGATGACTTACCTGCCCCGCTGAATGACGCGGAGTTCGATGAAGAGGCGGAGAGACACGAAGAGATACGCGTGAAGAGACAGAACGCGAAGAGATTGGAAAATGAAGCGAGAGAAACCGCGTCCAAGGAAAAGCGTCAATCACAGATGGACAGTTCCGAAGATGCGAAATTGGATGAAGAAAAATTAGTTTCTTTGTCTCAACGAAATGATGCAAAGAATGATCAGCTTCAGGAAACCAACAGTAATTTGCAAACTGTCAAGGTTAGCGAGGATGAAGTAAGGTCTGACCTCGATTCTAACGCTAAGGACTCTGCCAAGTCTAACGATGCCAAAGAAATGGAACCACCCATAGAATACGAAAAAAGATCTGCTACGAACGAGTCTGAACAAAAACCTGCCCCAGTGTCCTCTTTACAGGCACTCGCTCAAGCGGAACCGGAAACAAAGAGCCAAGAAACAGAGAATCACAACGGAATGAGATCGGAAAGAGACATAAATGATCAGAAAACGGTTACGTCAGATACCAACCTGTCTTCGAACGAAACAAGCAGCCCATTATCAGCGATTTCGACAGATCAACTATCAGGAAACACCGATAAAGCCACAGACATGAAACTTACCGATGAACGATCGGCTCAAAATTCCAACCTCGTCGATTCCGCAAAATCGGAGTTAGCATCAGTGTCAGGGGACGAGTCCGACGCCGAGTATCAGAAAAGAGTCGAGGAGCAAATTCAGCGGAAGATCGACTCGATCAAGGAAGAGATCAAGCGGGACCTCGAGGAGAATCAGCGAATCCGGGAGATCGAGGCGAATAACGCGAGATTCGACGAGTTGCAGACTCACGAGGAGGAGGAAGACGGACAGCGTGTCTCTTCAGGGCGAGATATCGCGGACAATCGAAGCGTTTCGAAACGATCGGCCGTCCAGACGAGAAGGTCGGGAAGGAAACGAGAGGTCGGACGAAAACGACGTCTCAGCCAAAACGAAATCCGACGTCGACTGAGCGAGGTCGAAAATGCCGAACGATCGGACTCGATCGTCGATCAGAAGTCGAGACTGAGGCACGAGGGCGTACGGAAGAGATCAGCGATCAAGGACGAGGATGCGGAGCAGACGGATGGCACGAGAAGGTCGAGGAAGAAGAAGAGGGAGTACGCGCGTCAGGTATTTCTGGTGAAGGATGCCAAGGGGAAGCGGAGGAAGAGGCGAAAGTCACGGAACGCCATTCTGATACCGGAGCAGGCCCATGTCAAGGTCGAGGACGAGTTGCCGGCCGATTTTGTACTAAGCGCTCAATTGCGTGATCCTGTCGCCAATGTCAAGGTGAATCCTTCCACGTGTATAGAACGTAATCTTACACTAATTGTACCTTGGCTAGGCTGTATATGTCAAGCTTCATCGCGATGCTCTATAATTTTACTTTGTACCGGAGATTGATTAGACGAAACTCAATGTTGTCAACATGTATCGAATTAGCAGTGATTAGGGTCATTAACTCAATGTTCGAACTACAGAATGGCTTCTCGTCGTCGACGAATGCCGAAGGTGGACTTCCGGATGCGGAGCAGAGTTTAGCGGCAGACGGGAAAGCTGACACTCTGGCCTCGCTGACCGGAAGTTCCCAGGAACTTAGTCCGCGCTTGGCAACGGAGTACAAAGAGGCATTCGGTGGTCTCCAGGACAAGCCCGACGGTGCTCTGGCCAGGTTCAAGAGGATCAAGCGCGTCCTGGGTAGGTCGCCCTCAAAATCCTGAAACCTCGAACCCCCTCACGTCCTCATCCACTTCCTTCCTCAACTGTGAAACGTTATATAGGGAAGCAGGCAGCACAGTGTAAGTATCATTAAGAGAGGTAAATGGATAAAAACTTAATGCGTCTAATGATTACGTAAGACACGTAAATTAATAATACCCTACCTTGGAATAATATACTTACCCGATGTACATGTAAAGCGTACAATAGGCGAGTATCATTTAAATAAAGCAACAACTGGAAATAAATATGATTTATCATTTTCACCATCTGGGATTCTTTATTGTTAATAAAAGACGTTGCGGGAAAGGCGAGTTCGGCTGAAAATTGTGACACAACACGGAGATTGAACGTTGATTTAATGCAGCCTAGATCAATGATATATAAATTCTTGACAAAAGTGAATTACCTAAGTTCCTAATTTTTCTTTCGCTACTTTCCCTCTAGAACTGTTTTTTTGTTCTTTTTTATCTCTCTGTTATCTTATACGTTGGCCGTATATCGTCGAGAAGGATATAAAACGTGTCCCGCGCTATTCGCTCTCCCATTTCTCCCCTTTGTTTCCTTCACTTTCGGTACGAGTCTCCTCGCGCATGGCCCGTGCATCTCTCCATTCATAATTATTTCGTATTCTCCATTCTTCCTGTCACTCTCACTCCTCTTTGTTTCGAGGAAACGCGCGCGCATTCATCTTTCTCTCTCTCTCTCTCTCTCTCTCTCGCAGATCCAGTCTCACTTACTTTTCTCCACTCCATTTTGACTCTCGCCCGGATTTTCTACGTCCTATTCAACGGTCGCACAAAATCCTATACACGCATACACTCTCTGATACATATGTACACACTGTGAATACAGGGGCACGCGCGCGCGTTCAAACGAATGCGCACAGACGAACGCGTACGCGACGTGCGACTCCGTTTATTATTCATTTCTGTTGCTCCATTTCCTCTCATTAATCGGACTTATTTCTGCCATCGGTGATTTATACCGTTATCGATATTTAGTCTCTCCCGCTTCTGCCGCGTAGCGTTTCTCGGAAGTTAGGTCGTGTGCAGGATCTCTATGCTTGCTTCGTCATTGACTGGATATCGATGGATATGCCGCGTTTACATAGTTGCGGATGTGACGTCGCGTACGTTCTGCGCGCATATTTATGCCATTTAGTTTAGTCGATTGATTAGCATGACAATTAGTCGGGCGTACCGGCTATCTGGGAGCGTTGGTTTTCCGTGAATTCGAACGCTCCGCGACGCAACTGCTTACAAGAACGCTAGTTTTACAAAGATTTCTGTCGAGTCGTCTGCGTGATCAACGTTTCTCGCGCCGTTTAACACATTGATTGCCGTCGGCGTTCGATACTTATGCATCCTTTGAATTGGCCTCTATTTAGAAGAAACACGTCCGCAACTTGACAGACGGTGAACTCTAGCCAAAATATGAAAATTGCCTCGCTCGTTCTTTTAAACTATGTTAGACAATGGAAAATTACTTGGAGAGTTGTTTCTCGTTCCTCAAAATTTCAAAGAACATTCCCAGTAAGACACGATCGATACAATGGCAAAAATAATCGAAAACGTGACGTCGACACCTAATTTCTAATCGTATTTACAAGAAACCGCTTTCAATGTGCTAAACGCTCTCTCGTCAATCGTATGCGACAGGCTGAACCATCCGAGTTGGCTCTTTTCCAACTCCAGATATCGAACCTGAAGAGCACCATGTTTATAACAGAAAAATCAGCCTCTAACACGTTGGGCATCGATAAAGGAAAGACAGTAGCGGAACACGGCCTCAACGTTTCGAATCGTTGTGTTTAACTCCGTCAATATTCACGTTGACAAACGCTACGTCACGGTGCTCTTCGAGTTCTCATCATTCGTGCCTGATCGAGTCGCCGGTGGGCACCGTTTCCTAGGCAGCGCCTATTTTCCAAGTGCGCAGACGGTTTTCGTAGACGTTGAATATTTATTAATGAAAGGTACGATTAAAATACGAAGAAGACACATAGATCATTAACCGTTGTGCGCTTACATCAAGATGCGGGGGAGGAGGAGGCGCGGGATCGAGAAGGAGAAAAAATTCGATCGGGAACCAATCGCCTCGCTACTTTACAACAATATCAAACGATTTTATGTACAAAGGGCAACCGTATCCGGCATCTCGGTCTCACGAGTGGCCACGAAAATCGGTAAGTGTTCCAAGGAATCCTGGATGCGCGGTGTACGCCTATGCTATATTCTGCATTTTGTCGAGAGTAAAGATTATTAGACGAAACGAGACTCTCTCCGGAGCCGTACGCACTCTTAACTCCGACGGTCACACCTCTTCCAACGATTATTCCTTCGGACTAATGTACATGGGTGCTTGCATACATGCCGTACACACGGACTATACAATATACTCTTATATACAGGGCGCTCATCGTCGACGAGCGTTCGAGAGTCAAAGCAACCGAGAATCGAGCTTCACATACGCCTTTGCTTCGTTGAATGTATCGCCGAATCTCAATGATTCGCCTCTAGTCGCCATAATCGTTTCTCATTTGCCGTCCCTGCCTCATTCCGTATTCCTCGTTAATTCCTCCGCACGACGACGTGACGTAATCTACATCGGGCCGGATCGAGGGTCATTTCATTGGAAATCGGCGCAAACGACTGAATTCTTCCGTCTTTCTCACGCAGAATCGCTCGTGACTCGAGCGAACATCGGCGACGCACCTGTTCGTCTACGCAAATGCGTGCGACCTGCCCGCGCGGCGATAAATAATCATTAGTTAGCTAGATTAGGACGTTACTTCAGTCTAACAATGGCTCGTTAGGAGAACTTTGAGGCACCGATTGATTACAGACTCCCGTGCAGGCCGCCGCGCCGTTGTCCGACTTCGTGTTAAACTGACCGCGACCGCGCTAAACAATGTCGTTAGCCTAATGCCCCTTCGCACCCCGTCCCGCTGATACAATCGATAGACTGCCTATCCCGCTGGTAGCGTTGGCAAGCCTCGCATGACTCAGCGCGTTTCTTCGACCCGCACAGCCTATCCCGCTACCAAATTCCTCGACCGTCACCGCACTCGAATCAAACTGTTACACTTTCGCGCGATCAGCGTCGATGATCGAGCGAAGGTGCTGACGACTGTCCGTCAGGCCGAGCTCACCTACGATGATCCTTCTCTGGTCGGGATCGACGCTCAGGCAGAGACCGTGCTCGCTCTATCGCTCGAAATTACACTGGCTCCGTTACGGTCAGCCGCGAGAATTACTCTGACGTTTCGAGCGACGAAGGTCATGCGGAGTATAGCGAAACATGAAGACAGACAGACGGCGAGCAGGGTGCAGATGCGTACGATTAATCGCGAAGAAACGCGAGACGTGTCGAGGGGAGAGGCGAACACTTAAAATGAAATATAAAACATAGACCAAGAGAGGGAGAGAGAAATAGAGAGAGAGAGAGAGAGAGAGAGAGAGAGAGAGAGAGAGAGAGAGAGAGAAAGAATGGAAACGTTCAGAGTCAAGGTCGTGAAAATCAACGGATTGAAGTCGTCTGATTATTCGACGGATCGTGTGCGACACCCGCTTGGCTTAACATTTAGTGTGTATATATGTATGTGTCGAAAGAGACTTTCTTTTATTTAAAAAAATCGATGTCTGAGAAATGGTGTTCACAATAATATAGTACAACAACTCAACGGTATTACAGAATTAAAAGTATATACACGTCTTTATACATATACACATATATGCACATATGCGTATATGTACATGTATATATATAACATATGTATCATATTATTTATAATAATATTACGAATAATAGTACACGAATAATATTATCAATAATAATAATAATAATAATAATAATATTAATAATAATTATTATTATTATAATAGCAATAGATAGCATCATTACCACAATAACATGGCTATATACAAATATTACAAGTTTCCTGCCCTCGTTCGGCATCCTTCCCGCGAATCGAACGATTCGTCCCACTCGCCTGCTCTTCCTCCTTCTCACTCGCCGTCATTTTTCGAGCAAAAAAAAAACAGCGCGTCGTCCTACTGCAGACGGCGTGGGTGGATAAATGCTATCGCACAGAAGAGTCGAGACCGACAAACCTTATCTTAAGCTTGCCTCTCCTTCTCTCGACGCTGATGTCGGATGGATCAAGATGGAGATACAGAGATATTAATGGAAACGAATAACGCATAACTGGATGAAATGAAAGGATAATAGGATAAAAGGACGAAGGAATTGGTCGCTTGCTAGTCGTGTAAATGTACGAGAGTTCACGCGTCTGAGGCGGATAACGGCCTGATGACGAGAACTGGGTCAAGGTCAACTGTGTGTAGTAACCAGGAATGAGAAGTTCGGACGTTGTGGTAGAGTAAGGGGATGAGGTCAAGAAATCAAGATAGGATGGAAGGATAAGGCAAATTTGTTCGTCACGTCCTACGTGCATTTTGTCGGTTCTTCACTTAATGCGAAGTGGGTGGTATGCTTTTTGTTGTACACGCCGGTTAACTAACGTCTATTGACCTCGAATGACTCGATTGGCTCGTTTAATTGAGGGACCACATAGGCGCGACTGATGAAGAAGTTTAGGCGACTTCCGGGGAACGATATTAAACGTGACGATTGCTTGTCGTTCGTATAAAGAGAGAAGAATGCTTATGTTAAGCCATAGGTGTGTTGTTCCGCGTTAGTCACCGCGTAAAGCGTGCTCTAGTAGCTTCACATTCATTTATTCGTACATCTTTCGCTACAAGAACACAGTAGCCTCGTCTACTACAGATATTGCAAGGAGAATATTGCCTTTTTAGGGTTCCTCAATTAATTAGCCATATTCGACAACTCTTTGGATGTTAGAAATGATCGTCATAACACGTTAACGTACAATCGTCAGAGAAGCAGGTCTCCCTTGGATTGGTCGTCAGTTTCGATTCTTCTCTGTAGATACATAGTCGTAGGATTCAGTTGGTTTCACATTGAATGTCAAACCAGATTTTGTGTCTCGTCGCTTGTTAACGTGTTAGTCACGATGTACAAAAATTTCCGTTACTACGTCGACTAGACTCTGTCGAAGATTCGAACGGTGCAGATTCTCGCAAAGTAATTTTGTGAAGCAATCTTCGAGAACTGCTACGCAATCATCATTCACCTTCAATTTTACTTTTCAGTCGAACGTTCTCGCGGAACGCACACGTTTGTCACGGAAAAATTCGGGGTAATGCTTAGAAAATCCGATAGACTCCATCTCGTATAAATTCCATGATTCTTCGTCGTTGAACAGATAACAATTTCTCCTTCAATTTCCCGCACGTGCGACTTTTAGCACGACCGCGATTCCAGCGTCTCGCCGATAATTATTCCAGCGCTCACTCATACGGAAAATGAAGCGAGATTCGTTCACACCGTCGAAGAGTCTCTTGTCGTTTCCAGTGAGAGGCGAAACGGAGAAAGGGTGACGAGACAGACAAAGAGAGGAGAGGGAGAGAGAAGGGAAGAGAGAGAGAGACGAGGAGATAAAGTCGAACACAGAATTCCATTCTCCGTCGAACCTATCCGTGTTTCGCAGCGGCGCGATTAATCGTAAAATTGACACGTGTCACCAGCTCGATTAACTACGACACGACGATGGCTTATCATGTAATCTACACACTAAGGTAGCGCGATCTCGCCGACCGCGCCGTTATACATATACACGTTTAGGTTTCATCCTTTGCCCCCAAAATGTAATCTTCATTATTCCTGCGTGTAACATATTGCACGAGAGTCCCACACGAATCGACAGTACGGGTCCTTAATGTCTAAAACGCGCTTTGGCACCCTTTTGTTTTCCGTTACCGCGCAAACACAACGAGACGAGAGACTTCGCGAGAGGAAAGAGGCAGGAGAAGGGATGGACGCCCGTCGTTTCTGCTTTCTTCGCAGGACTTCTCCCCCCCTTTTGCCAATGACGATCCTTGCCGGTGGGGGACGAGGGTTGAAGAGAGAGGGACATTTCTTCGATCGTGATGTGTACAGTCGCGCTCTTACGTATTGTAAAACACCGTTCCTTAACGATTACCGTAAACATTTTTCATATTCATTTGACCACGAATTATTTACTGCTTGACTCTCCCGCTTGCGGATCGGAGATAAAGTGGCGATCGCTAGGCTGCGACGAGGATTTCTTACAAGACTACGCTATGTCACGCACTCGCCCCGATTCCGTTTCCCGGGAGGATGGGCAGAATTTCTTACGCGCGAGAGGAATTTCCATCGTTCCCGCCTTCTTTCATATCAGCGTCGTTAGCGTATCGCCAGCGTCTTGCCAGCGTCTTACGAGCGTCGCGTTCGCCAGATTCTCCCCGAGTCCGCCGAGTCGACGAACGTATCTTAGATGTTCGCGCGTCCCTAAGCATGCATACAATTAACACGAACGGTACAGAAATCGTAGCTGGCTTTTTTCACATCTATCTATAGAGGCTTGACAATATAACAATGAAGAGTGGAGAAAAAGTGTACTCTAGAGAGACAGAGAGTGTGTGTCCTGCGGTGTTCGTGTTCTGTGTGTGGGTTATGTGACTGTACGTTTATGTCCTGTATGCGGAAACGTTCAGGTTCTGATTACAGGCGCAAGCACTTCTTCTCTTTGACAACGGCGACGACGACACTAATTATGACGCTTCTTGACGATGTGGTCGATGAACGACGACGTCGGGACGCTGCTGATGAATTTCTTCGCAGCTTCGGGCAAATTCCCTCGACGCTTCGTTCGACATCGGTCTTGACGTCCCCGTCCTCGGTTCCAAATCAATTTATCTAAGGAACGCGCGATCCGCCGCGTTCTCCCTTTAAAATATCTCTGAGAAATGTCAGCGGACAATCATGGAAATCGACTAATCGAACGTGGTCAGATATACCTCATGTTGACTCGACTACTCGCTTCATTCTATTTGTCGCATATCGACGATCCGCCATGTCTCATACCGACGTTCTCTCGAAAGTGCCGATCGACGTGCCCTCACCCGAATCATCCTCGCCAAAGTTAATTAGACGATAACTGCTTACGTCGCCCGACTAATTCGCACGCGGTCGCACCGACACTTTCGACAGAATCCAATTCTCGTTCTTAGGCACAACAAGGCAGTACACTCGGTATACCGATTCGCTATAGCATTTTATATCGTTGATTGTACACGACGTCGATCCGATCAAAATTAATTTAAGTTATAAAATTTGTCAAAACTTCAACAGGCCACGCCGGTCCGTCGTTACTCGGCGAATCGATTATAAACATAGCTCTGACTAACGGGTCTTACGCTTAATGTAAATAATACATTCTCAGTGTATAACTTATATTCCGCACCCATAGCGCTATCGCCTATTTCCATTCGACTACAGATTGCACGTGAAACTCCTATTGTCTAGTCGCCAAGCAATGACAGACGCAGGTCGCGATTAACGGATACTACATATATCAAAGTTACACCTCTTAACACGGAAAACACACGTTAACGCTGCAATAATAGCAATACTCTTCCTTTCCTCAACGTAACGATAAAAGATTCTCCTCGCGAGGCGTAAAATAAACATCTGCGCCGATACACATTTGTCAACCTATTCGATACTCCTGCGAGATTCCTGTCCTGCGCAATCCAAAAATCGCCTCGGGCCTGGTTCTCTGCACGTGAAACGAATCCCCGATGTCCATCGTTCCCCTCGTTCACGTGAGTGTCCGCATTAAGTATTTAGAGTACTTCAACGGGTATCGCAAAAGGACGTATCACGCTCTATGTACACTGTGTACAGGTATAAGCGTCGTCTTCCTCACCTTTATATATTATACTTTATCGTATTAGCCTAATTCCACGCTCAATTAAATAGTCTGTGTATTACAAAGTGTAGCGTATTACTTTCAAAAAACAATTGACAATCGCCGAGGGTACTCGCGCGCGCTACTACGCGTGTCTTTCCATTTTCAGCTCTCTGCTCTGTTCTTTCCGTTTCCGCTATTCTTGCCCCGCTGCTAATTTGTAAGGTATGCCGTGAAACGGGCGAGTCGCGGGAAACAATAAACGAGGAAAAGACTGCCGCCGAAGGACGTTAGATTGCGGAGTTAGGGAGCGAAGCAGAGATTAATCAAGATGGCCGATAATCCGCCAAGCGCGTAGAACCTCCGACGTCGATGAAACGTTTGCAAAACTAGTCGGAGCCGGTATGGCAGACGGCGCGCGGCCGAGATCATCCCACGATTGACAATCGTCGATGAGAAAGGCGTCCGGGCGGTCGCGTGTCGACGAAAAAAAGAAAAGTACAAATGACGAGAAGCCCGTCGATTTGGGGCGAAGAAAACGAGCGCGCCGAAGGAAAGGCGGCCGTGGCGTTATCGTGGCTTTCCGTCACGGCCGCTGCCGGGTCAACGATAAACGCTTCGAAACTTCGATTGAAACTGTCGGGTTCGCGCCCTCTCCTTAAACTGCGTCGAATTCGCGCCGTTCGTGAATTTCGCATACAGACCGATAAGACGCGGGGACGCCTTGTAATAAGCGATCGACGACGCATTTCATTGTCCTTCCCTCGCGCGAGTTCTCGTTCGAAGATGAGGAAGAAGGAGGTAGAAGAAGAAAATGGTACGAGCACGATCGTCGAACAGTGGAGACCGCGGCCACTTTTGTTGCCGGATGTCTTTTTAGCGCGCGAATTCGTCGAACGTCGTCGGACGTTCTCGCCTGCCTTGCGCGATCGATAGCGACGAATGCCGAGAAGGTGAGACGGATAAAGCGAAGAGAAACGTACGTGGTGCGTGGTGCTAAACGTGACCTTCCCAGAGTGCTGGGCCTCTCGAACGGCATCCGCGGCGACACAGATGCGAACGGCGTCAGAAGAGTGCGTCCGTTCGAAGGGTCGGCACGCCAAGAAACGGAAACGCGAACGATCGCGAGAAACTAACTGAACGAACGATAAGAAACACATATCGAAGAAGTCCTGGTCGCTTCTCCCCCCTCTCTCATGTCTTTATGTCTTTATGCGTTTTTATTTTTTTACGTTTTTTTTCCATTTATTCTCTTAAGTATCTCCTCGCCGAGGAGCGTATGATCGACCCACGTCTCTAAAATTTAATCTTTTTTTTTCATTATCCTCACCTAAACGGTAGTATTATATACCTTACTAGGACCGCATATGACAAAAGCATGTATAAATCAGTAAACGTTTCTTTTGTGCTTCTTGGAGATCATACATGATACAATGTACAAAGTAGTATAAAATAAAAAAAGGGTTAATAAAGATTTGTATTACTTAATCTTCAATTAACGGTTTTTTATCACGAACGGGCCACGCTTGGAACACGCCGACGTATTTCCAGTGAAGGTAGCACACACACCCTCCCCCCCAAAAAAAAGGGCAGCCCTGTCCTTCGCTCGCCTCGTCCCCTTCAATCGACTTCCGGACTGTCCGCCGATTGACGTCTCGCGCCTCGAACTGTCGCGAGCGCTTTCATTTCGCAGGGAAGGTAGCGCGCTTTACCTTCGTTTCCCATTCTTTTACGCGCTCGACGATGTTCGAGGCGCGCGACACGAACTTTGACCCCTCTCCCTCCCCCCCATTGCCGCCCAACTGCGGGAATTCGCTCGAACTCCCGGCAAAATTTGTCCCCAATGAGAATCCGACGCCCGCGACTCACTGGAAGTACGCCAGGGCCCAAGATATTTTCGTCCCACCATTTTGTCGAAGTGTCTTAAGAATAAATCGCGACACCAGGACAGAATTGTATTTTATCCTACGATAATAGTCAGCGCGGTGGTCGCAAAATGAGTAAAATATCTCTCTCGCCTTAGAGTCGATCTAACCTAAAGTGGGCTTCGGCGCTGGGATCAGATATGACCATCGTTGGGTCGGTGAGCATTTGTAGACCATCCACGTCGATGGGGTCGAGGTCCTGCCTGAGGGCGTCGTCCGATGGAAAGAGTTCCGGATCGAAGTCGCCCATCATCGCCGTGCCGAGGTCTTTCACGAATTCCGGATTCGTCAGATCGTCCGCACCGGAGAAATCTGCCGGCGTCGAAAGTTTGTGCGAATTAGAGAGGTGTCGCGGATTCGAAGGGCAGCCGTAGAAGGATTGAAGAGGCCTGTGGTTGGCCGACGGCAAGGACATGGTGAGGGAGAACGAACTGTGGGGGGTGAGACAGGATATAAGAGGTGGTAACGACGCTCCAAACTACTGACAACGAAAGGAAGGTAGTAAGGAAGAATGGAAGAAGGGAAGAACGGAAGGAGGGAAGGAGGGCTCTCGTTAGCGATCGGGTATCGATGAACTCGCATCAGCGCACACAGATTACGCGAGCGCAATCGAGAGCGGAGACAATTATTTTCCTATCGCTGTCCTGAAAATATCTCAACTATTTCTAGATATCCCTGTTCCTGGAAATAGCCGGTCTTCCGCAAACGAGGAAGAAAATGGGAGGGTCGGGGGTGGGGCAGGGGAAGACGGCGATTAAACTGAAATTGATTCGGCGACAAGGTGAATCGATGGAAGGCATTATCTTAAAGGCAATCCGTTAGTCGAGAGTAGGGTGGGTGGAGCGGGGGGCATAGGGAAGAGGGGTAGTACGGGGTTGTAGTCCAGAACCCACCGGTGAGTATGATCGTCGGAGTGTTTGGCGTTTGCGGCGTAAGCTGTTGGGTCGCCGTCGTGGTCGTATTAGCCGGTTGATACGCCATTTGTGGACTTGTGCTGAAGTATCCGGCGTCCCCACTCCCCAATTCGCCGCCAACGTTTATCACGTCGCTCTGGAGGAGACAAACGAGAACGTATGAGACGATCGCAGCCGAGCAAATATCGAGCTCCTAAATTCAATCCTTTGACGAGCGATCGAGCAAGGAACCGTGTACCGTCGGTACCTTGCTCTCCGCGCCCACCCCCTCCCCTCACTCTGCCCAGATGGTTATAGTCATACGCGCTCAACGTCCGCGCACAATAGAGAGCGTAATGGGACACTCGACAATTTAGCTATGACGACATTCGAGCGAAAGGCGCGCTGGTCGGCAACGCTTTTCGCGTTAAACCGGCCGAGCGGGCTGAAACGTTCGGAAATGTCGAACGATTGAGGATCGTAGCGTATATGGACGAGAGTGTTGGCAGAGTATTGGCAGAGCGTTGGGCAGAGTGTTGGGCAGAGCGTTGGGCAGAGAGTAGGCGAGAGCGCGGACGACTCAATTTCGAGTCCGGCCATTAAAGTCCCAGCCGAATGACCGCGTCGTTGACGGGCCATGTCGGGTTCGGTCGACTTCGACACCTCGTTCGAACGTAAATTACTCACCTGCGTGTAGTTCGTCGAGTGATTAGGAGAGCCGATGTAAGATCCAATCGTGTTCGCCGGCACCGGCGGATCCATCTAGAGCAAACAGGAGAACGAGACGGATGAATGAACGGCGAGCGAGGACTGGCCAGTTGCGCGAGTACTAAAGTATAAAAGGAAGTGGGGGGCATGTACAATCTCGTGCGCGTCTCGCGTCGATCCCCGTGTCTCGAATTCATCGGCAATCGGCCTCTCGCGCGCTTCGTTATACACGGTGGCGGATTCTTCACTCCTATCGCTCGCCGCGAAGTCGAGGGAAAGACGGCGATCGCGCGGCGAAAAAAAGATGCCCTGTCGATCATTGGAAACCTTAACGGGAGGTACCTTCTTGCGCGAGGCAAGCCATACGGCGAAGGTACGCGCCAATGGGTGGACACGCAGATCGACAACAGGTCAATTAACCCTTTTCCGTCGAACGGCAAGACTTTCGTGCATTCCGAGTTCTTACCGAGACGTTTCTTGCGCCGATCTCGGTGAGAATGATTTATGAATCGGTGTCGGTGTCTGCGTCGTCTCGTTGCAAGATGGACGCCGAGCCAAGCCACTTGGACGAATGCAATTAGCGAACCGTCGTTCGAAATAAATCGACGCGACAATTTATGCCACGCGACAATGTAAATTGACAAAATCGAGGCTGATCGTGACAAAGAGCCTAACGCGAGAGAAGGTAGGAGGTCGGACGCGGTCGGCGCGAATTGGCTCGATTTAAAAGTGCATCGAGCAAGCCCGGGACGCGCCCGATTCGCATCGTAAAATTTGGGAAAAATGTTCGGCCCGCGCGATCGTTCGACGCGGAAAGGGTTAATCTGATGCGACGCACGTACGGGCAGATATTCGAGGTTCATCGGGACGGCCCGTTTTTTCGCTCGGTTCGCAACGAAAAGGAAGGCAGAGAGGATCAAAAAGTATGCGCGCGACGCAATCGTCGAGCCGTGAGAGCGGCCGGCTCGTTTTTGCCCGCTCGACTCTCTTTGCACGGCCGCCCTTAAACGGGCGAGGACGACGTCGTTGACTCGTCGCATTCGGAGCGACGGCGGAAGGTCGTCCTTACGATTTACGAGAAGGCCGCAACGACAAGAAGCGAGAAGGGTCTTCACGAACGGAGGGCGTCACTTTCGTTCAGATCCGGGCATGCGAGCTTCGACTCGTTCCCGTCCGCATTGCGTCTGACAATGGAACCGATATCCGCCGATATCCACCGAAATCCTGCTACGTTAATTAATCTGACCGTCCTCCATCGTACGTTCCTTCCGGACCGTTCGATCGAATTCTGAGCGGTGGATTCGCCGTCCGTTGTTTCGGCCCAGCAGAAAATAGTCGAAAGCGGAGAATAGCGAAGCGTACTAAAAACGAGGAAACGGTTAAAGAGGTTAAAAAGAAAAGGGAAACCCCACCGTCCCCGGTCCATCGTAAAGCCACGACGAAGGCAGTTAAGAATTTAACGGTCTCTTATATAATAAAATAAATATCGCGTCTCGCATTCCGTCCGTTAATGCCTCTGGCGCTCTTTTTTACTCACACCCCATCTCTCTCTCTCTCTCACTCTGTCTCTCTTTCTTTCTCTCTTCAACTGAGACACGCACACATCCTCTCGTCGTCTTTCACGCACACAGACACGCTCTCATTCAGTCTCTGTCTCTCTCTCTCTCTTTCTCTCTCACACTCTCCTCATTTCTCCCGAGCTCCGCATCGCAGGCTGCCCTCCAGTTCCTGCAATATCAAATGCTGGCAGTAACGGCCACTTGTGCATGTAACGAACAGGGAATAAAAGGGGGGATGTATCGTTAAATCCCCGCGATAAAACTATCGCCCCGTAAAGCGGTGCATACGCACGACGCAACGATCGTTCCGTGGCCGCGCGCGTCGGCTATGCACGGCCGCGCGCGTCCATAGTGAAGACGACGTCGGGGCGCTCTCCGATCCATGCACAGGAGGGTGAGGGGGGCGAGCTAGCGAAATACAGATTTCCACCGGAGACTGGCGCCGTCGCCATTCCGGGATCGGATAGGGTGGGGAGAAAAATGCGAAGGAAAAGAAAATTAACGTCCACCGCGGAACGAGCATTCGGCGTCGCAAGTTGCGTCGAGAATCCTCGCGGTTACGATCGCGGTAATTGTCATAGATCATTTCGGACGACGACGACGACGACGACGACGATGCAGTGGAGGGTGCTTAAGGGGGCGGAGAGAGGGGTAGGGAGAAAAAGCGCAGAGGACAAAAAAGAGCAGGCAGGCGAAGAAGATAAAAGAGAATTCATCTGCGGGCGAGGAATGATAACAGACGGCAAACGTGCACGGCGATAATCGAGATTGCCGAGGTTAAAGAGGGGCTTCTCGCTTTAAATTGTGGCATTTTATATAAGGGGGGGAAGAAGGTGGGCAGGGGGAGGTCTCGGTGGGAGGTGGAGGGGAGAGCGGGTTAGGCCGTCGATGTCGGGGAAGGGCGGATGGGGTGTGAGAGGAAGGTCTCATCACCTCAATTTGCTTGGTCCAGGTGCAGCCGAGTTCCATCAGTTGCTGCGCGAATTTCGGCCAATCCTGAACGAGTGTGCGGGCAAACAGACAAACAACACCAAGAGACTTTTTAAATGTTACCCAGAGGACGCCGACGGTGCCGATGGTCGGCGACCGACGTGTAGCGTTTACATCTATAATGTGAAAAGCTCGGACCGCCGTCGGCCACTGTCCTTCCGAGCTTCGTCAGCGCAGCTTAGACAGTCGGCCAACACGCCGATATGCAACTTTGAATGGCATCCGGTCGGGGAATAACAGTGTGCCGTCGTTTCCTTCGTTTCTCAGACTTCGATTGTAGCGCGCGCGAACGCGATGCCTGCTCCGTAAAATCGTAGGCGTCAGAGTGTAGCAAGAAAAAAATTGACGTCCCCGCGGTAATCACGGGACACTCTGGCTCGTACAAAGGTGCGTCCCGCGGGAAATTTAGCCTGGCTACATGTCATTGCCTATCAAGCTTATCGCCTATACCTCTGCCCTTTGCGAACGGGAGTCTGAAGGTACCGGTAGGCGCGCGCGGACGCTAGAGTGAGGACGGCCTGGCAAGCTTCGGTGAAGGCTTCGGTGAAAGCTTGGCACTACGAGGAGCCACGAAGGAAGCTACGAAGGAAGGTCCCGACGTTGTTGGCGAGACACCGTTACTCGCCGACGACGGGGTCGGAGATCGTCGCGGAAGATGTCGACGGCAAGTGCGCGCGTGGCCGCTTCTCGCGCCGACAATGGCCGACGACGAGCGCAGGGGAGCGGATGGTAAGCGGATGCGCGCCGTTCGCGGCGCAAACCGGGGTTAATGAATGTGTATGCGATCGAGCTTCGGGGCGGTCTTTTCAAAAAGGCAAGGCCTCACTCTCTCTCTCTCTCTCTCTCTCTCCCTCTCGCTCTCACAGGCGCGGCGGAGCGGAATGTCAAATGAATCCCCCGGAATAATTCATGGGAAATCATTCGCTTAGAATAATTGATCGCGTCGGCCTCGAAGGTCGCGCCGAGAGAGTCTTCGGTCGCCGCGGCAAAGAATTTATGCGAGCGCGAGCGAGCGGGCGAGCGTGGGCGCCGCTTAAGCGCGCCGTATGTTAATACAATTAAGCGTCTCGGTTACCGTCAATTTGCTCGGCCGCGCTGCCCGGGCCCCGGTAACGAGTCGAGTCCTGCACTTCGCAACGCGCATCCGCGCCTGCGCCGCAGAGGCGACCGTTCTCAATATATCTCTCTACGTATTTCTCCACGTATTTGTCTCTACGTGTACGTCTACGTATACGTCTGCGTATACGTCTACGTCGGTGTCTGCGTATACCACCACGTATCAGACTGCGTATGTGACTACGTATATGACTACGTATACGGCGTAGAGGCCGCGGGGCGAGCTGTCGAGAATCTTTCGGCAGCGATGTTGCGCATCGCGAGCGAGCGAGCGACAGCGACGACGAGAGAGCATGGTAACGTGTACGAGCTCATTACCCTCCTCGCTACCTACACAGGACGTCTATGTCATAGATCCTATTTCTATTGCGCCGGCCGGGAAGCCGCTCGATGCGCCGGGCACTCTCTCCTTTCTTCCCTCACTTTTTTTTCCATCTCCTCGCGAGTCGCGTTTCTTTAAAACTTATGCCGCGCAGGTCGATACCGTACACCCGCGCTCGGGAATTAAGTCGGCCGGCCGGTCGGCGATTAATCGTGCGGTTATCTAATCCCGCAAACGCGCGAAGGCGTGAATGCATGAATCGGTAACCGGTCCTGAATTATTGCGCGGACCGATCGGAGAAGCTGGCTTCGGCCGAATATTACGGAGAGTACGCGGCCGACGCCGAGTTTCTCAGAGAAGGTAAATATCCGACGAGCGAGCGCGAGCGTGTTCGGCAATCGGAAACGATCGGGGACGATTACGATCGAGTCGGTCCACCGATCGCCTTCGATGACAACCAGTTTGGAGACTGCACACGGCGCTCGAGCGATTCTCGGAAGGCGGGAAGCGTAAAGAGACGAATCATGCGCCGATCGCACCGGTCTCGATTGAACGCGGCGAGTCGAGATGCCGGTCGATCGGAAGCCGCTACTTTGCCGAGGATATCGATCGTTACCGACTAATTGTGTACTTACCACGCCCTTTGATATGCACAAACAGAAAATTCCGATGCCATTAGAATCTAGTTTGCCTTGAGCCGGGTCCGTCTTTGAGACCGAGACCACCGAAATTGGTGCGCGCGAGCATCGACGGTCGATCTCAAGGCGGCAAATTCGATGTCTCAGCTGCTGTTACATTTCTCCTTCATTTTACCTCTCTCACTCTCTCCCTCTCTCTCTCTTTCTCACTCTTCATCGCAATCACACGCCTATCTCCCTCTTTCCATCTCTACCTATTTGTCTTACTTTTTCAATTTCCCTCCTACTCTCCCAGCGTCCCTTACACTCTCTTCCTTAATTTTCTCCACACTCTCGCAGCTCCGCTTCTTCCACGTTCCTCACACTGGCACCGAGCACGCTTGCATCGCACAGGCAGACGCACACGCACGCAGTACACCCTCATGCGACTTCGCTCATTCATTCCCCCTTGTCCCTCCCCCTCCTTGAAAATATTGCTCCGTACGACGTTCCGGTGATGATGTCGGCGCGCGTGTAGTACATGTGCAGCGGCATGCATAATGCACTCTCTGCGGAAGCCCGAATGCAATTAAGTGCCTCGGCACAGGGAGCGTGCTGCTGAGGAGAGGTTGTGTGTGTGTGTGCAGGCGCGCGCGCGCGCGCCACAGGCCTGCCGATTTTACGTCCCGACCGCAAACGCGGCCAGCTTCTCTTCAAACTCTTCGGAGCCTTACGAACTTCTCGCGCTTTACGCGCACAAATCGACTTAAAAATCAATTCCCGCCACAAGGCGCCGACCGAACGCGGCGGAACATAATTCTTTCAAAAAGCCAACCTCGGATGTAACGCGCGTTCGTTCCGCAAAATTTTTCGTCCCATTCTCTCCGCCGGCTTCGAGTCGACAGTCAAAAATACAGGTAACTCTCGGTGGAGCGTGAGTGAACTTTTCGGATATTCCTGCGCGTGGCATCGTAACGGCCGCCAATTATTCAATAGTTTGCCAAACGCGGCCGTACACGGAAAAAGGTCGAAAATGCGTGGGAAATCGGCTTCCGGCGCGTAAGCGTGCAAAACGCGAGCCAAATGGCGGGCGCGAGTAAAAATCGACCGCTCGCCGATGTCGGTCGACGATTTTCAGGTGGTCGCCCGCTCGTTTGTCAATGCGGAGGATAAGAGCCCGAGTTCTCGGGAATAGCATCGATTACGTGGCCGTATTCCGGGAAGAACGATGCCGATGGAGGGGGTTCGAAGCGAACGAGCGCCATTCGAAATTTCGTCGATGAATGAACCCGGCGCGCGCTTCCTTACGTCGAGTACAAAGTGAGCGCGGAACGAGCCATTATGTCGCGCATACAATCCGTACAAAGAGCCGTCGATTGTGAAACCTGTCGCAACCCTCTCCGTCGTCTGAGTGGGAACGACGACAAGTTCCTGTTCCGCGAAAATCATCGCCGAATTATCCTACCTGGTCCGTGCGGGACGAACCCCTTCCAATCGATATCTGTGTCAAACTTATTTATACGACCGAACGTTCGGAATGAATCCGTTCGCGGCTTTCCATCTCGAAGTTCCGCCGATGCCCACGCGGTGCAGATTTAATAATCGCCGGGGCGGTTATCGAACGGTATTTGTCACCTGGCCGTCGTACACGAATCGAGCCGAGAATTTCCGTGCACCTTTCACCCCCCCCCCCCTTGCACAACCCCTCCTAACACACGTCGCCGTGATCAGATTTGCGCGGACAAACGCGAACGTTCTGGCGTCGGAGTTTCGAGATTCTGGTCTGACAAAGAGGGAGAGAGAGAGAGAGAGAGAGAGAGAAAGAGACGGGGTGGAATCGAACGGCGAGCGTCGCAGAGACGAAGTAAACGGCCGCGGAATCCGGGATTCGGTACTCGCTCGAGCGAAAGAAGCGGAACGATTCAGCCAATTGTATTCGCGAATCCTTTTCCATTCAGGTACATTTAAGCAGAGCGCCGGGTCTCCGCAATCGTAGAAACCGAACACGCTGCTGGAGCATTGCCAGGGAACAGGATACGGGGACAAGTCTCTCTCTCTCTCTCTCTCTCTCTCTCTCTACTGCTCTCTGTCTTACTCTTACTCTGGCTCTCTCACACTCAGTGCTCTCTCTGTGCTCATTCTCTCCCTCTCTCGCTCCCCCTCTCCTCGTCCAAGCTCGCCCGCAATGCCGGAAACGGAAGTTTTACTAACCATCGTGAACTGCTCGAAGTCTTGCTGAAGCGCGGCCGCCTGCGCCTGGCTAATGAAGTAACTGTTCTGATCGATGTCGGACGTTAGATTCGGCGGGCCCGGATGACCTGTGGGACTAGGCGGCGCCGATGGATTATTGCTGTAACTTAAAGGACTTCCCTGCAACAAGAACATCCCGGTTTGTGAAGCCTCTCGTATATGATGGCTCTCATCATGTTCCTTACATTCGACGCACTATAAAACACAATTGGGGGAAAAAAACGCTTTTTACATATAATCACGTCACCGTAATCCGTGCGATCGTCGAAGGTACATTCCCAACCGTCAAGTTCCGGCCAATCTATATCGTCGGAAGAAATTCTTTCGATCAACGTCCGCAGAGGGCGGATATCGTTCCAGGGAACGCACGCGCGCGCGCGCGCGCGCGTTTAGCAAATCCTTTGCTCGAGCACAGGCGCGAAAAGTCTGACCGGCAGGCGAATCTCGGTCGACGGAGCCGTAAGATTTGCACGGGAAACCGCAGGCGAGCATGTCGCCCGATTACGTAAGTATCATTCTCACTCTGTCCCTCTCGCGAGGGGGAATATCTTACTTGTACTGTTAGACTAGGCGAGGACTGCGGCGAAGGCCTGTTCACCGTTTGCGAGGATCTGTACGAGCCGAGCGAATTGAGCTGTTGCTGCTGCTGCTGTTGTTGCTGCTGCTGATGCGGCTGGTGCTGTTGGTGCTGTTGATGCTGCTGCTGCTGTTGCTGCTGCGACTGTGACGTTTTCTGGGAACGAGAGAGAAGATGACGCGACGTGGCGCTGGTTAAGTCGTGCGGGGAGACAGAATGAACAGATTTCGAAAATGGTGTCCCGAACATAGACTTTCATGCACGACAGGCAAGCGTTTACTCTACCCAGAAGTTCACACGATCTACGCGCGCTACACCGACCAGCGAAAGCGATACGAGTCTAATGTCGCCGGCAATACGATCACACATTTTACATCCAACGACTCATTAATACATCCCGTAGCTTGCACGGCAAAAAAAAAGAAAAAAATATAGGACAAGCGAAATTGCAAAAGAAGACGTTAAAAATTTGAACTCTGCGTGTTCACTCTTCACAGACAATTTTCGACGGTATCACGTTGAACCGTCGTGGCGACTTACTAAAATCCGTCCATGTACCGGACGAAGTCCGACGTCATTAAGACGGGCCGAGCGAACTTTTTGTGAGAAAAAAGACTGTTCGCGAGGAAGTAACAAGAAGTTTGGTGGTAGAAGGAGACGAGTCCGAGTCCGAGTCCGAGTCCGAGTCGAGGCAAGGCAAGGGAGGGCAGAACGAGTTAAAGTGCATCGGTGCCCTCCCCCCTAGCCTCGAATCTTCCCCTACTCGCGTCTCGCATTGCGGGGGCTTACGGTCTAAGATAGTGTCGTTTCGTATACTAACTGGACTTTGCGGCGGCACTGGACTGTGCGGTTGCTGATAAATGTAGTGGGCCGCGGGACTGTGGGACGTCGCCGTCGGCGGTGGCGGTGGCGCCGTTTGTTGCGGATAGGTCTGAAGATCCTGTTGCGAAGTATTTGTGCTGTTTTCCAGCGCCACACCCTGCTTTCATACCCATCGCTATTAACGATCGATCGAGGGGGGGGGGGGGGGGCATCTATCCGTCTATCTAGCCATCTATCTACTTTTCGCACACAGCCCGCGTACGGCGCGCGTGTACGCTCGCTAACGTTCGTGTGTTATACAAAATACGTGTACCTAGAGTCTTGTATATCTGTATACCGATATATACGCGTAGGTATATAAATGTATACAGATATGTATATGCAAACACGTATAACTATGTCTATATCTATCTCTATTACTATATTTATGCAACGTGTCTGGCCGTGAGTGGGGACGGTGTACACGTACGTGGCACACGCTACCAACCTGAACGCGTGCGTATGAATATGTACGTTTTAATCTAGCTATCTATCTATCTCCCGCCTCTCTTTCTTCGTTCGGGCAGCGCTCGCTACCAGTCAGTAGCCGAGTAACGAGCTCGCGCGCAATCGATAGCTACACACGTTGATTTAACATTCAGACCGGCCGGAAGTGTGTGGTTCACCACGTGCGACGGCGTGACACTCGGTCCCTTCCACTCCTCGGTGGGTACGGGACCGCGATTCTTTCTTCCTTCCTTCCTTGGGAGCGACGCGCACGCGAATTTTGCCTCTCACCGCGTTTGCCACGCGCGACGATCAGATTTCGTCTACTCGATGCGACGGGTCTCGAATCCGACCACCGTTCCATTCACCCAGAGTACAATATCCATTGCCCTTCCGAGTCGTAGGATGGCACTTCCCATTTGTACACAGCGCGCGCGATAAGCAGAAAAGATTGTTCGGCAAAAGTTCCTCCGCGACGATTCCATTGGGCCGATGACAACGGCTGCGCGCGCGAGTTTTGCGTAAACACTGCCCTCGATTGCCGCGAGACAAAAGTTTTCGATTTTCACCCCCTACCTCCGCCCGTCCCAGCGACTTCGCTCGCGACCGTATTAATCTTCGTTAATTCGAGGATTCGAAGTGCGCGCGCGCCGCTTTTGAATCGTCACGATCGTTACGAGAGTCTCGCCTTGGGCGATGAACGAGATCGGGGTTGCGGTCCGGGCTCCATAATGTCGGAACGAGTGGGCCACCCACCCCCAGTGTGCGTGGGGGGCCACCTTCACACGGAGGTTCGTCCGTCCGTAAGTATGTGCTAAGAGCCTCCGGAACCCGAGGCTCGCGAGCGACGTCAGGATGAACGACCGAAGCGCCGATTAATCAAATCCTCGTAAAGCAACCTCATGAAAATATCATCAGCTCCCGCTCGATACACCGCCCCCCTACCCCGAGCGCCCACAAAGAGACAGCGAAACGCGGAACTTTCCGGACACACGAAGTCGGACGCTAAATGGCCGCGCAGCGGAGAAATCGTTAATCATCGATGAAGCCGATGACAAGCTAGCGAGCGGTGCTCGAGCGTGTTTGCGAGCGTAATTGGCGAACGACCGGGCTCAGGACTCAGGATTCGCGCGGTAACGATAATCGTTTTAAACTGTGTCCGTCCCGTTTAGAGAGGCACCGAAATATCCTCGACTGACCCTGAGGGCGGCCCGACGTAAGACCGGCCACAGAGAGAGCGAGAGAGAGAACAAGAGAGAGAGTCTAGGCCCCGCTTAACCGAGAGCCAAGCCGTGCGCCGATATCGATCGAGAGGATGGCTCTCGCTCTAATCCCGCCCCCGATCCCCCCGTAATTTGCCGAAATGTATTAACAATTATCGACTTCTCCTTCGCGCGGCGCCCGAATGCAATCCGACGAGCGTCACGACGCGGTGAACCATTCGCTTCCCTAGCCGGAGCCTCGATATGGATTAATTAATACCGCAAGCACGACGGGGTAGGTGGACTGCGCTGTAATAAGCGTGATAACCGGGTTCCTGGGGACAAAAGATAATAGACGGGGGTGGAGGGGGGGGGGGGGGGTGATGTGCGAGAAGGGCGCGGAATGATGAAGGCTCCGCTCATTTTCTTGGCGAACAACGGAATAATCAGCCGCGAGGGTCGTCGGCTCTCCGCTGCGAGCGGAGAGCTTGCCGGCGCGTGCGCGGCGTGAAAGACGGATAGAGAGAGAACGACAGAAGGGGGAAGAGATGAAGAATGGAAGGAAGAAAGACGTCGGCCGCGGTTATCAAGTCGTTTCGCCGAGAAAAGAGAACTTCTTGGTGACTACTGACCTTACACGTGTGAAGAAACCTAGAGTTAACAGGCACTGATAAATGGTTCTGCAAAATAACAAACACAAAACAAAACACTACAACAAAAGGCGAAATAAAAATAAAAATCGGTGGGAGGGTGGGCAAAAAAAAGAGAGGATGGGATGCAAGATGGGCCGTGGGGGGTGGTTGGGATGCGATATGAAAAAGCGCAAGTCGCGGAGGGGAGGCAGTGGCGTGCGCGCTTTGGCTCGCTTTCGGAAGCTCAAAAATTGCACAAATTCGCTCGGCAGCTCGTCGCGCGCATTCTCCGGGGAACGCTTGCCAACCTTCCCATCGTTCGCTTACCTACCCTACGCTACGGCGATGCTTTCGATTCTCTCGCGCTCGCGCTTTCGGAGAATGACTGCCGCACAGAAGGAAACCGCCTAAATTCACTCGACGAACCGTTCGTTCCAACTTCGTCGACACCTCTTACTTTCGGCGACGGATTCCCTGATCGTCCGACGATGGGACGATTGATCCGACACTTCGACAGGCGATCAGTGGAATTGAAACCTTAGCTGGTCGCTGCGAACGGTCCCCAATCGGCGGGTGTCGACGAGAAATTGGCCGCAATATATAATTGCCAGCGAAGGTAGCGTCAGGTTCCTCGCCGCTGTGCATTAACGTTTTACGAGGAGAGAGCGCGGCCCGCGAGAGATCGATATTCAGCTACAGTACAACTAATCCAAGCTAGGAAACTAGAGACTAACAAGCCATGCCAGAGATTCTTCTCTCCCGAACGAAAACAAACGTTACGTCCAATTCCACTAAAATACTGCCGACACGTTCGCCGTTCTACGGAACGACGACGAGCCACACTGCCGGGGGGAGAAAACATGCCGCGGCACCGTTATACACCTATTTATTACGTCGTGGGCGTTAAAGTTGTACGGCCTGACGAACGAGCCCTCCCTCAAATTATACCCCCCTCCCCTCTCCTCGTCGCGCACTTGCGCCAGAGCGAAAACGCTGAAAGGAGATCAAGAGGAAGTTGCTGCCGCTGCCGAAGCGGAGGAGTCTTACGTCCGACGTTCAATTGACTTAACTACTTGAGAATGCTCGAAGTTCGAGGAGGCCGAAACTGAAAATAATTCTGCGGCGGAAGCCGCGTCGTGCTTCTGCGAAAACGATAAGTAACCGATTCCGGCGGTGGCTGTGACTAACAATTACGAGCACGGGGGGGAAAGAAGCGACAGTTAAGGGATGATAGCAGACACACCGGCCGAAATGGGCGCAAAAAGTGTTTCGCGACACATGGCCACGAGAAAGCCGGAATCGCCCTTTTATCGACGGCATTCTTCTTCACGGTACGGCGATCGCGATAATTGGTCCCTCGCGATAATGAACTTCGGGCAAAGAGCGTCGTCGGCCGGGTGACGTCGGTCGCGTCGGCCAGCTCGGGCTTAATTATACTTTCAATTAATAGTTTCGCATATTTTTTTTCTCCCCTCCATTAGGCTCGTCGCTATCTAATGCCCCGTCAACGTAATCGTTAGCATTGCCCCCTCCCCCCTCCCCCAATTTCCTTCCTCGTCGCTCCTCGCACTCCGCACACTAGTCCCTAAACTTCACCGACTCGCAAGCTCGCACCGTCGTCCTTCGCGAGAGGGAAACAAAAGACGAGAAAAAAAAAGAGAGGAAAGAAACGAAGGAAAACACAGCAGCGATTCTGAAGCATAGAGATAAGCGCGGAGAAGCGTACAGCCTCGGTATTTTTTCAAATACACCTTCCTTCCCCAGCTTTAACCCCCCTCCCCTCCTCCTCATTCTACATCGCTATGTCGCCCTTGTTCGCATGCATCACTACTACGGGGTCGCAGAGCTCTCTACGCCTCGCTCAGTAATACACGGCCCAGGTTAATTTCACGGAAACGAGGAGACGGTGTAACGATGCTCCAATTACAGTCCTCTCCCCCAACTTTTTCCGTCGCTCCCCTCTCTCGGCCCTTTTGCCGAGAGTTTCCTTTTTCGCCTGCGTCGCGCCAGTGGCGCACACCGAGCTCTCTTTTTTTTACTCCCGTTCACCGGACACTCGCCGATCAGTTTCGACGAGAGTCGGAAGCGATCGGCTTGTTCGTGGAGCGGATTCCGTCTACTCGCATGCGTGATATATATTCTCTAATCCGACGCGAAGCATCCGAGACGGCGTCTCGCGGGCATTGAGCGTGCCCGAGAAGATGACGGGCAGGGAAGGGCAGGTGGCGGTCGCTGCGTGTCGATGAATCAAAGTAATCGAGACCCTTCTCTCCGGAGAGCGTCGGAAATAACGCGAACACCGTCGAACGGGACGGCGGTGAAGCGGCGGCGGCGGCGGCGGCGGCGTCTTCCACAATTCGTTCGCGCCCGACGGCGTCGTCTGCCTTCTCGGCTCCATCGCTCATCCGCGGATTACCGTTCCGAGGTTAATTTGCCCGAACTCGAGGAAATTACGCGCCCGAGCGAAGGTCGTTACTCACCGGGCAAATTGAATGTGCTCTCTTTCGCGCGCCGAAACGAACGGCCGCGCGCGTCGGTCTCGCCCTTCGACTCGACGTCGGTCCGACTTGAGGAGAGAGGGACGAAGACGATGTTCGGCATCTGAATTCAGCCTCACGCACGATTGTCAGCGTGTTTCGCTCGTCGCTAATTAGAACAATTTTTGATAGGCTGATTTTCGTCGCGGGAATAAGGTCGCACGCGTGTTAACGGCCGTTACTGCACGTCAGTTTTGGCTTCGCGACAAAGGACAAGCCGAATGACATACTTAAAATTGCGTCTAAATTGATTGAAACTCTAAATGAACTATTTGATTGCTTGAAAGAGAAGAAGCATTCGTGTGAATTTTCAAGTTTGTATATCAACCGTGAGGGGTGGAAACGGATAAAATGTACTCTCTGCTTTTTCCACCATTTTCTCGGAAACCAGTGGATAAAAAAATTAGAAAAATATTAGAACTATATTTGGCATTGTTCTATCACGTTTAGATAGGTTCAAATGATCCCAAAGTACCCTCCATTGGTCGCCCAATGTCATATTATAAGCATAAGCCAGTCAAACGTGCTTCAAAATGGAGTCAACATGGGCCTCTGTCGAGTAAAAACCCATAAAAGTCATTGGGATGGTTCTACTGTTTTTAATTAGGTGTAATTGACACCAAGGTACGCTTTATTGATCGCCCAATATCGTATTATAAAGATTAGTCAGTCAAACATGTATTAAATGGAGGCTAAAATACTCCCGTGGTCCTCTAAACCCCGAAAATAACACACATAATCCATAATAATGAGACATAATAACGTAAAGTGATGTACAATAATGTAACAGAATGCGAAATAATGTCAAAGTATGCAAAAAGTCTCGATAGTCCACGTAAAACAACGTAGGAGTTGGAAGAAACTGTTTTGTGGGTACTTGAAATACGTTATCGTGGTTTGGTACGGTCAAACGATGTTTACTGTCTGATGTGTTCACAATATTTTTGTCAAGATGTAATATGTAACACACGTGCACGCCTCTTGTATATAATGTATACATAATTGAAATGTGCGTACAATTACCAGATGTAGCTCTGATTCATTTCAAATTTTTTCATTCAACAGTTTCCGAGAAAATGGTGAAAAAAAGCACCAATTTATCCATTCCCACCCCCACCATTCAGATACAAATTTAAAAGTCTACACAAATGCTTCTCTTTTAATAAGCTACCGAATGACGCTTCAGAGCTTCAATCGATTTAGGGGCACTTTTGACCATCATGTTGGGGTATGTCTTTTATATTGGCAATTTGACCGTTTTGTCGGCGGAAAGGGGAGTTATTGCGAGAAGGATGTATCGCGACTGGTCACGAGCGTATTAACATTTTTACGGTCATTTCTGCGGAGATAAGCGCCGTAGGAATCCCTCGACTACGCGGATGGGCGGTAAGAAATTCCGAGAACGAGAGGATTCTTTTCTCGCTCCGTCCTCCGTGCATTTTCCTTTTTAGAAGTCGCGTACCGTGTTTTCCTGCCCTTCCGTTGACTCGCGAAACAAGGAACGGCCGCAATGCCGGCCTCGGATGCTCGCGGCGCGCCGTTTCGCCATCGCAGCATTCGATAACGGATGCATATCAAACGATGCTATATAAAATACTATTACGGGAGAGCGCGAGGATATTTACTTGGGCACTTGGCGGATTGTGATCCTGTGAAAAGGATAGCCTACCAGCTTGGGCCAAGCTGGTCGGCGACAGGTTTGTGGGACTGCTCGTTTGAGGACTCTGGAATAAACACGATCGGTAGAGCAATCTGAAAAAGGTTGCCTCTTCCGCCTCGAACATCCAACCTAGCTCTCGTCCGCTCAGCGCAACGTTAACGATCGCATTGTAACGCGCCAGCGTAAGGGAACGAGACAGTGAACGCAGCGAACGGAGGTGTTTGGAGGCGGAGAAAGGAAGGAACGAGGACGAGAGAAAGAAGAGAAGGAGGAAAGTAAGAACCGACGTTATTGATCTCGGTCTTTGTCGGTCCACCGTCCGGAGAGCCCGATGGTCGCGCGCGCCTCTTCATCGTCCGCTAATTGCGCGCTCGATCCACGTAAGACGCTAATAACGTATTCCAACTGGCGCGTAATTTGTCATCGCCGCGTTCGGCGCGCGTACCGAATAATCTCGACGACGATTAATCCCGGCCCCGCGTTAAAATTGCACTTCGCGACCGGGCGTGCACGCGCCTGGATGCGAGCGCAGAATTCTCAACGTGCCGGATATACTTATAGCATCGACCGTCCGCCGTATTAAGGCAGAACCGAACGAACACGATGATCGTTCATCGGACGATCGGACGATGATGGTCGATCGCGGGGAGAAAATTCTGTCGCTTCTGTTCCTCACTTTCTTCCGCGACGACACGCAGCTGCGTGGAAGCGGGAGGCAGTCGAGGGGGTGTTTCGTTTGCACGCCTCTGTTTTCCTCCCCATCCCGGAACACCATCCGCCCGTTCTCTAATTATGTGTCTCCCGTGCGGGAAGGCTTTGTCGCACGAAGACGGCGCAAATTGCTGCCGATAGGAGGAAACTCGTTCCTCCGAGACGACGAACCGTGTTGGATCGACAGAATTTTCCCCTCGCGCCAGACGAAGACGAGGGAAATTGAGACGCGAGAAAATCGGCGAACACGGCGGAAAGATGACGTCGAAAAACAGAAGAGTCGAGAGCGTTTAAGACGAAAAGAGTCGCGGTGGACGTTGGACCTCGCGAAAAAGAGAGAAGAGAAGACAAAAGGAAAAGATACGCAAAGACACGCGTGGACGGTGGAGAAGAAGAAGTTGAGAAGATGAGGATTCAGGAGAAGGTGGCAATGGTGTTGGCGGTGTGACGGAGAGAAGATGAGAATAAGAGAGAAGAGAAGAAGTGGTGAGACGAGACGATGCGCGATACTGCCTAATTGGACTTACGTTGCTGAACGGCGTACTACTCGAGTGGTCCTCCTGGTCCAGAGGGGTATGAAGAGGCGACGGAAAGTGGACGTTGCTCAGGTCGGGCAGCGAGCCCGTGTTGTTGCCTATGGGGATTTGCTGCCCTGGCGGTTGCGAGCTCGGGTATATGCTGTGGAACAGTGTGTCAAACGTTAACGCGCCCTGCATGACGAGCGCGACGAGTCGGGCACGCCTGGCCGCGAGCGTTTCCGGATTCTTACTTAAGCGGCCGCTGTCGCGTCGCATTTAATTCAACTCCTTCCAACCCGTTGACAAAGCTATTTTTAATTCCGCGACCGTCGCGATCCGATCGGAAATAAGTCAGACAACCGATCATACTAAAATATACATAAACTCTCGCCCGAAAAGGTATCACGACGAAAATTCTTCTTATCAGCCCGGCTTATTGGCACTTCTTATCTGGCGTAGCGCGGAGTTACGCGGTGAGCGTTCCTGTCGATTATATAATATTTTGAAAGCTGCTCGCGGCCGCACGTCAGTTCGAGCGGTAGATAAATTCGGTGAAATCGACAGTCTCGACGGTCCTCGTATACGTTTATTGGCTCACGACGGGCCGGAAAAATAGCCGATGATCGATTCGACGGCTTTGCAGGATTCTTTTTCTTGCCTGGAATCAATGCAATTGCTTCGCTGCCAACATGAAAAGCGCGCTGTGTTCCGGCAGGGCACGATCGGAGCCGTAACTCCGAACGCGAATTCACCATGGCGAACGCACCCGCTTAAACTAGTGTAAACCCCCTATGAACGAGTACATTAGTATGTACGAGCTAATGCACACGGAATACAATGCGCCTTCGCACAATGCCGACATTGCATAAATCATGGTAGCGGCGGCGCAACAATAGCATAACCAGGGGTCGATTCGCGGAACGTGCCTCGGCGCAACGGCCGACATTCAATTCCTTAAATCACGCCTTACGGCGCAATCAGAATGCCGAATATGTTCGACGCGAGCCGGCCGAGACAAATTCCCCTTTCGACGGCAAACCTGATTTTCCCGTACGTTCGTTTGCCCGCGCCACGCTAACTCCATTGTGTTCGGAACGTCGAAGCTGCTACCGTATATCATCTTCCGCCGCGAACAACCCTAACTCTCCGCTGATAAAGTCAACTTCGGTCCACTCGCGTTGTTGCATCTCGATAACTGCGAGGTATGCATCGACTCTGCGATCTCGTAATGCCACGCGCGCGTTGTTTCGTCGTTTGTTCGTAATTTGAAGCGAAAACTCTACATCGATTTGGACTTGAAACCCGGTAGGGCCGATTTGTCGAACTTTCGTTCGGATCGGACGCGGATCTTGGAACATCGACCCTCGAGAAGCAATCGACGACTCTGCGGAGCTGCGATATCCGCTCGCGAGCGCGACAAACACGCGCTCAAATACGAGCTCAAATGCGAGCTCAAATGCGAGCTCAAATACGGGGGGAAATACGCGGCAGCGATGCCGTTGGGTAAGATAAAATAAATGCCACGGCGAATACGTACTTGATCCCAGGCACTCTAGGCATTTCGCACGAAGATCTCGGTCGCTCGATGAAACCATGATGCGACTCCCTGTTGTCGTTCCCAGCTCCGCTCATGGTGTGCTGATCTGCACAGTGGCCGAGAAAAACAGAGCGTGTTAAGAAGGCCGCTGCTCGGCGCGTACACTCGGAATTATCATATAATCTTTACGCGCGCATCTAAGGGTGTGTGGCGTCAATGCGCGCTTGCGACAAAGCTCTCGTTCGAGGTCAGGAAGGAAGGACGGAAGGAAGGAAGGAAGGAAGGAAGGACGGAGGGAAAGGAAAAGGGGAGTGAGCAGAGGCGAGTGCGAGTGAATGCGAGCGAGTGACAGAAGCTGGTGAATTTCTATTAGTCAGCGAGCCAGCGTTGGAGCGAGAGGCGTGCTGGTAAGCAGCGGGCGCGGGTATTAAAAATTCAATATTGCCTTGAAGCGAGCCGTATGCGCTCGCGTACGGCGAGAGAAACTAACGGCACACTTTTCTCCCGGGGTCCGCGGAACGCCGTTTAACGCCAGTCCGGTCAGAATTCCGGCCCGCGAAACTCGACTGCTAACGATCCGCGAAATAACAGGAGAGGCGCGCGCGCGCGCGCGAGCTCTCTCGTCGGAGCCGAATGTGGACACACAGGCTAATCCAATTCCTTTCACCCAGCGCGGAGGCGAATATCGGAAGCAGTCTATTAAATAGTGGCCCGTGTACCGCCGGCAGTGCCTGCTTGCCTGCCTACCGCCGGTGCTAAAGCTGCCATCGCGGCACCGCCGTAGAATTACACTATGGGACCGGAGGCATTAGGGACTCAATAAACTCTAGACACGGACTGCGAGGCCCCGGCACGGATTCGCAGTGCGCGGACTAAGTGGTCATGTACCCATGATGAATTGGATTGCGCGCACGTCGCTCCCGTCGGGCTGATCGAACTCGGCCGAGTCGTCTAATTAAAATTCGTCGACGAGAGACACGTAGGCAGCGAGTCGTGCGAGACGGCGTGGCTAGGTTGCCCGTTCGCATAGAAGGTTCGCGACTGGCAAGGCGCGTCTGACTATCAGCGAACTTTTCTACTGCGTCCTTAACGCCGCTACGTCTTACGACCTTCGAAAGCTGAAACCGTCAACGCACGGATATAAACGGAGGGTGTACAGGATAGCTACGTTATGGAATGAAGGCGAAAAACAATGTGTACGTTAGAATATATATTAAAATCATAGTCCGCGAGTATTGGCAAGGACGAACGTAGGCCTATAGATTCGAGGAGAGATCGGTGACGAGCAGAGTGGCGGAGAGGCCGCTGGAATTTCGCGATGTCGGACAAAGGACAGCTACGATCAAGCCCGAGAGAGCGTGTGTCACAATGACTTCTAAAGGGCAGTCTCTGATTTCCCGGACAATGTAACCTGCCCGCCTACTAACGTTACCCGCCCGTCCGACGTTTCACGTTTCCGTCGAGAGCGAGAGTGTGTCGCGTGTTTGCCGGGAGCGTCTTTAAAAGGTCTTTAAGGCGTCTTTAGATCGCACTGAGAGCAGCTACGTGGAAGTACAGTGCATTGCGGGTACCGTACGCTATAGTACACAGCGCGGGTTACGGAGAGAAGCGGCCGAGCGGGGTGACAAGGTCCCGAGGCTTCTCGTCTTGGCAAAATTCAGTGGGCAGCCGCCGGTTCCGAGTGTCGCGACAATAAACGAGGCAACGAGGTAATATGATAATGAGGGAATTTCCGAGATGAGCGCTCCACGTAAAATCCTCGTGCAGCCAGCGAGAAGCTAAAAGGCTAGCGCGGTCAGTACCGGTCTCTCTCGTCGGCGTATGGGAAGGATACGCGGTCGTCGACGAAATAATTACCGCGCTGGAAGGCGGGGCGGAGCGTTTCGTTCGATCAGCGAATTTACTCCCTGTCCCCCGTGTGCTTCCAGGTAACGATAATTGGCTCGTTCCATTCGCAATGAGCCACAGCGATGAGCTGGATAACACGCCTGGGACCGAGTCGTTTGTCTGATACCGCTGTCCAATGAATTTTTGCCTCTTTTATTTCTTCCTCCGCAACACGCGTCGGGAGAGTTCTTACAGATTCTGCATGCCGCCAGAAACGAACCTAACACTGATTTCGATCCGATGCTTACCGTTCGCAGGAGATGGAATTGAAATACTTTTATGTGCAAAATTCGAGTATTAAATATGAATATGAGGAACTTTTCCTACACAAATATTTACGGTAAAAAAAATTCGTGTCGTACGTTCGGAGCACGCTCGCATCGCGTCGGAAATGCATGAAAATTACTTAACCGACGTTTGAAGAAGAATCACAGGCGCTGGACGGTATAATCGATACTAAAGGAGAGACATTATCCCGGTATGCAATTATTGTAACGATTATCGAGCGGCTCCTCCTGCTTCCCGCACACATCGGCGCACAAAAATGCTATAAATATCCTGCCCGCTCGTATAAACTCCCGGCGCAAACTACCTGTATTTCCTTCTCGTGCGGCTGTTCAGTTTTACTCGCGGCTACGTGTTTTTTCCCCTCGCTTTTTCACCCCCCCCCCCCTTTGTACACGGCCGAGGCGAGAAAAGAAATTTCGCATTCGCGTCACGCTTTCTACCTGGCCACGCATTCTCGCAGAGAAGGCGCGCACCCTTAGCATCGGGCAAAAACCTATTTGGCGCGCGCTGCCAACGAAACGTGGGCACAGTTTAGCGAGTAAATGCCCACCGTCAGAAAATAAATAATAAAGATCGCCCCCTACCCGTTCCGACTCCCCCCGTTCTTACCGGCCGGGCTAACATTTTAACGCACCGGCTGCCCGACTCGCGCCGATTCGAGCTGTCGAGGCGGGAATTATTAATAAGAATCTCGACAATGGACGCCGTGCCATCCGACATTTATGCCTGTAAAAAAACACGATCTCCCGGGAATAAATATTAAATCGTCGGCTGACCGGCGGACACGCGAGCGGGACTGGGTAAGGAAGAAAAGGAGTAAAAGGGGGGTGGAAAAAAGTAGGCTCGGGATTCGTTCGCGAGGAAGGACGGCTTCATAACATGCAAAATGAGAATCCCGCGAGCGCGACGCCATGTTAATCGCCTAGGTAAAAATGATACCGGGAACGGCGCCTTAATCTCGATGCAGCTCAGCGCCGTCAGGCGGAAAATGAAGGAGGGTAAGGAATGAAAAACGACGACGTCGAGCGGACGACAACGACGACGGCGACGACGTCGAAGACATCGAAGACGACGAGCGCCGGGACGCGAGCTGCGAGTACAACTATGCTCGTACACCGCCCGTTGCCCGTGCAAATTAAATTTCTTTCCGCCCGGCTGATTGCAGGTAACTGCGGCGCTGGCACGGGAGTGGAAGATCGCGGGTGCGGAAAAGTGGGTATCGGGCCGGTGAGAATTTCGAACGGATGCCGACGCGTACTCTCGTTGCGCGAGAGTGGCGCATATCTGTCGATAATGCACCGGGAGAAATATGCGGCGGACGCGAGGCGTTTATTAGTCGGAAGACGTTCGAGAGACAACACAAGAGGCCGTCTGATTGGCGGAACTTCGTTACTGCGAGAATGGCAGGAAGTTCCAGTTGGCGAGGATCAGATCTCGGCGAACGGCGTCGACAACGTCGGAGAAGCGGTGGGCACTGTTTCGAGGAGTCAGACCCTCCGAAGTGGGTGTTTGCAGATTTTTGAATCGACAACGCTGAGGGTTGATATAACGCGTGTAATTCCGCTGAAGCCGACGTTTCGCGGTCCGTTCCGTGGAAACGTTTCAAAGGCCGCCCCAGTAAAAATGTTCGGCGTAGGCACGTCGATTACGTGCCCGTATTGGGAAAAAGTTTGATAATAAAATGCGGCCGGCGAAAAAAGTTCGACAGCCGCTGACTTACGGGGTCAAGCGGAGGAATGTTATTTCGCGACGGCGTCGATGGCGAGGAACGGAGCGTTTCATCATCGGGGCCCATTTGGAAGGGGGCAATGGCGGTTAGGTGTCTCGGACATTTTCTGGAAGGAGCGTTAATTGCGGGTACGCGCCGGACGAGAAAGCGAGTGTTCGCCTCGATCGCTTTATTTGCAGCTCTTGATAAGTCGTGTCTCGTGTCACTCCGAGACTCGTTTTAGGTTCGCTGGAAGCAGGTAGGCGCGGTTCCGATTTTTCAGCTGAAAATACTCGCTACCCCGTGTCGACCCTTCGCGGAAGTCTACTGGCGCATGTGTAACGTCTGCAGAAGCGAAAAAAAGATGCTCAGATTCCGCGAACGATGCTGATAACGAACCGGAACGTTTAGCAGGATGGGAATGTAATATCGTGCACCGGCTTAATAAATCCCACGGCGCAATGGAATCGCATAAAGGCGCCTTCCGAGAAAGCGGGAGACAATTGTCGGAAAGCTGCTGGCGAACGGTCATAATAAACTGGCGTCTGCAGAATGAATTTTTTTCCCCTTTTCAAAGATAAGCTCATTACGATCTGTCGTCCTAACGCGCAAAACGCTCCGGCAGAGATCTACTTTCCCGCAAAAGCGGGACACAATAGTCCACGTTACTCCACTTATTACCGTCGATTCAGCGACATAATGGGCCCGCAGGGTACAAAATTCAATTAAGATATTCCGCGGCACGGGAGAAATCCGCACGATCGGGAAGCTAACGATCGCGTTAAACGTCGTACGTCAAGAAAGTAAACGGGTGACCAGTATGAGATAATGCTAAGCGTCGTCGAAGCGCATTACGTCGGCGTAAACAAACCCGCATGCCACCTCCTCGTTCCGGCTAGTAAGAACAGTGACCGTTGCTGCATAATTTCGCAACTCTCCGTACGTCCGCGCCGCGACGTACGACACGCAACGTTCGACGGATATCGCATCGTCAACAAAGCACAGCCGCTCAACTTGGCTCACTCCACACAACACTCACGCATTCACACCAAAGAAAAACGCATAATTTAAAAAAAAAATAAATAAAAAAGGCAAATTGTTCCATCCGCAAAATTCTCGCACACCACAAATAGTCGACAGGGTCAATGATGCTGGCCGAGTCCGCGAAAATGACAGTGTGCGCATGTTCGGCTGCGTGCATCTATGTATTCTATTTCGTTAGCCAGGGATCGGCGCGTATTATTAAAGAAGAAGAAGAAGAGGAAAACCGACATGCGTCGCTACCTCGTCGGTGAGGCATGGTCGAGGTCGATTGGCAGGCCTCGTTGGCGCTCTGGTGAAGTGCCGAGTCCGAATTCGTCCTTCGCCACGTGTCCGGCGGCGGTGGCGAGAGATAAGGTACCCCGCTGTACGGCGACGTGTCGTGCCTCTTCTCCATGGGTCGCGACCTCATGGGGCCGACCCCCATGCCCCTGCTCCTCTCGTTGGTGCGGTACACCATCGAGTTGTGTTGCATCTCGCCGAGATTGCTGAGCGTCGTCTGTGAACAAGAAGAAGAGAAACGGGACGGTCAGGCTGGCGGATCGATGTTTTTTGTCAGGGAAGAAGCGATGAGAAATTACGCTCGGCACACCCGCGACGAGCGGAGTGACGGGAGAGAGAGCTATATAATGTTTCATTTATTTGCGTTTCGCTTTGATGTATTTTTATTGTGGCTCCGGGGCATTGTACGTGTACTTTGTCACGGTAGACAATGGGGCCGCTCTTGCAGCAATAAATGATAAAAGTGAAAACATGATTACTCTTACTCTACGTCCCACCCTTGTTCCCTCTTTCTATCCACCTCTCTCTCTCTCTCTCTTTCTCTCTCTGTCTCTGGCTCGTTCGCTGGATACGCCGTTTACGCCCAGTTGTCAAACGACGCGCGAGTGGAATTGAGAAAAAGAGTCGCCATTGAAAGGGTTAAATTGCGGCGGAGGCGTCCGCATGAATTTTATGGCGAGGGAATGTTGTCGGCCGCACCGGATTCGTCGTCGGTGCGCAATTATTCCGGCACGATGTAATTGTGACTCCGAGATAGTTGTCCGGCGGTAATTTGTCTTAACTCGGAGTGCCACCAGTCGAATCGTGCCGTATACGTTCGAAGGGTTAAGAACGATAATTGCCGCACTTCGCGGCTCCGGCTATCTTCTTCTCCGCGGCCTTCACCTCGGAACTTGTCTCTCCCAGTATACACAGACGCTGTAAATATAGTTTGCATAACACGGCCGGTCCGCGGCATTACGGAATCTATACAATGTAAACGGTATACGTCATTATCCGTGCGCAGAGATATAGATAGCGCTACGTCTATAAAATATGTAGTGCATGCCATATTTGCATTGTCCGTGTGCGCGGGTTTAAGATAAATCCGGGGAAGGTCGCAGAAATGGAGATCGCCGGCAGACTAATATTATCACAGCCAGACGCTGCACCGCTCTCCGTCTTCCGTCAAGGCTTTCTTTTCTCTTTGCCGAAATTATCGAGCCCTTCGCCTCCCACTCCCCTCCTTCCCAGCCCGTCTAATATGACCAGTGCGTAATTCAATTTTTGCGTCTCGTTCGCTTTGAGCTGTCACATTGCAACGCTTACTGTGCAGTCGACAGCCACGCGTGTGCCATTTGCTGATCGAGCTCAAGAGCCCTAGCGACTTGCTGAGATTACGATCGTAATGCACGACGATAAGAAATTGCTGCGAGAAGATCGGTCGTCATTATCTAACCGCTCGAGAGATCGATGACACTAGCTGTCGTTGATGAATTTATTATCGGATAATGTCAACTCGCCGGTTAAGAAGCCGAGTTTGGCCCTAAACGTAGCGGACGAGATATCTTGCGTGCGATATACGTATGTATGCACGTGCGGCATAATTGTGCGATAAAATTGCGTGCTCGACGGTATACTGCGCGAGAACGGCCGGAGGAGGAACGATTGTCGGGATAAAATATAAAAATCCACCTATTTAAGAATGAAAACTTTGCCAGGCGAATAGACGGTCATGTATCTGAGGATATAAGCGGAGGACGTATTGGGGGTAATGAGATCCGTTCGTTTCGGATTCGTCAACCGACACCTCGGACTGTCGGCCGTACGTTAATAAGGATATGACGAGGCGGGAATAGGGTCGGTAATTCAATTTCTATCCGGCGTAATCAATCGCCGAAAGTGTCGCCATGAGATCGCCGACGATGGCTAAGAGGCTCCTGCTAAAGACCTTAAACACGTGCCATCGAGATGACACATGAACGGATGTCAAATTAACATAAGTATAAGCGCTTCTTCATTGAACCGATACGAAGGCCTGTCAGCTTCTTAACCGTCGTGTCAGCCGTATTCGCATTACGTTCCCCATACCTTCTCGGGCGAACCGAATAGCCAGCCGTCATCGATGACGTCCGACTTGCGGCGAAAATCATCGAGGCTGAGAATGAAAAATGCGGAAATTACCGCCAGCCGCTTCCGACTACTTCATTCCGCCGAGATGTCAATATTCAGCCCGTCGAGCCGGCATCTCAGAGTGCGTCCTCCAATCGGAATGCCGAGGATGCGGTATAAGCGCATCCAATCTCCGGCCACCCCTGTATCCGGTGCGTGTCTTTCTGTGTGCCGTCACACAGAGGCGAGACGCATCGACAGTGCTTTCGGCCGATAATTAACGAATCGTTCGACGCGAACTAATCGCGTGCCGGGGAAATGAGCCTCGGACGAGTTCCAATCTGCCAAGGAACGACGCCCTCGAGATGGAGGCGCCCAAAGGAAGGGGCATATGAGAGAGTCGAGGGGAAGGGAAGAGAAACTACCCCTTTGTAGAGACGAATACGCGCTCTCCTTATTCGGTGGAAACAGGTTAGGTCGAAGGGAAATAATTCACTTCTATCTTCGTACTCGCGTCTCAGACCACCCTCTCATCCCTCACGACCCCCTCCCCCCGCCCGCTCCATTCGGCCACCCCTTGCACACATACAAGCCCCGCCCGCCGTGGAATTTTCTCGTTTCATGAATCATGCCCCATAAAACGTCTCATCTGCTTTACGAGCACACTGTCCTTCGCCGTCGCGGTCTCTCTCTCTCTCTCTCTCTCTCCCTCTGGGGCCTTAGCAAGCTGCCGGTATACGCAAAGGTGTCATAAAGGAATTTAACGCAGGCATTCGATCAGACAGCGTTGATAGAAATCCTTCTCTGCCAACCGTATCGTGACCGTCGTCGAGTCTCGATAAACGTTGCTTGCACGCCTCGACGCAGCTCGTTAGATGCACTCTCCTCCTGCAATCTGTCTATCTTCCTTCGGTTCCCTCTCACGCGACAGGGTGTTAGACACGTCGAGAGGCGGGGCGAGAAAAGAAATGGGGGAGGGTAAAATTGTCGTCGTGTTTCGACCTCTCCTCCATTTCGCGAGCGACTACGTCGGTAGAAACGATTTGCAGAGAGTCAAGCACGCGGAAGCGTTCTCTCCTTCTCGAATCCCTTCTCGTTCTTCCAGCCTCCTCCTTCATCCCTCTTCCCTACCTTCCCCTCGCTCGCGGGACTCCTGATGTCATATTCATGACTGATAACACGCGCGCGCCGGCCGAATAATGCGCGCGCTCTCATTGTCGGCGGCGTTAATTTCGAAATTCCGGGGCTCCTTCTATTTCGCCATTTTTCTTACATCCTACCCGTGGCCCGGCGACAAATTGTCTTTTTCCCGGCATTACGCCGTGGCCCGGTCGTTTCGCAGGGTCATTTTTTTGAGGGCAGGGCAATCCAAAGTTCTCACGGACGAGGATGGGAAACACGGCGAGAGCGCTTAACTCTTTCGTCGCGGATTTATAACCGTCTCGACGAAAAGTTTGCATGCGAGTGCCGACGAGTTACAGAATGCGGAAGGAGGGGGGAGGGGGGAGGTGAAACTGAAGCTTTTACCCGACCTCGCCCGTGTTCGCCGTAATTAAAGCTCGTCGACGGCAATTCTCGAATATTCGGCGCTGAACGTCGAACGATCGTTCGAAAAAATGGTCAATCCCGTGGATCAAGTGCGATCGGATGGATTCAGGTAACCGAAGGACGGCCGCAAACGCAGCTGAATCGTCAGAGGTTCATTCAATACGGGAGGCCGAATATTAATGTCGGGTCCGATCGAATTACCGATCGGCGAAATCCGAACGTTCCGCGTTATTTTACGAACGAGCGCGCGCGCAGTCGACAGTGTTCTCGTATGCAAAAGGATTTATGTTACGGAATCGGTCGAACACCTGGCAGCGATAAAAAAGCGATACGGTCAGACGCGAAGGAACGAATAATATATGAAGTGTTCGTGGTATTCTGTTCTTGCCATTATGAGTTCGGGCCAGACCGGGGAGGATACGTTGACCGACAGTCGGCGCGTATTTATGCGCGCCCGACCACGGGCGCCAATGCTAATGCAGAATGAAAATCGCTGTAGCCACGGAACGTTCTCGTAATCAGCCGGAGACAAAGGGGACAAAGCGTTGACGCCGGACAGCGGACGGAATGAAAGAACGTGTCAAATTGTCGTGACTCTTTGAACGACCGCAGCGTTCACATCGCTCTCGAATATGACCCCCGCCCGTGTAAAATAAAAATCGCCCAATAACCGCACGGCGTTACACAATCGTGCGAGAGCGTGTCCGAAAAACTGGAGGCCAAAAGAGAAGAGCAGAAAAAAATGAAAATATGAGAAGCAATTGAATTTTTACAGCTGCGCAAAAGGTCAAGATACATATAACGTCGAGCCCTGTTCAAATATGATCCCTCTGACGCGGGATAAAAATCCGTCCCGCGCTCGCGACATATGTCCACGATTAGACGTGAGTGACAGAAGGGAAAAAGCCGGCGAGCAGACTGGGTGCCCAGGCATGGAGTTCAATCCATATAACATTGACTCCGGCGCGCTGCCCGACGACAAAACGCCCTACGAAAAGCGAAACGTATGGCCGAAACGTGACTTCTTCCCAGCGCGAAATGAAAATCGTCCGGAAATTCGATATCAACATAGCGCTCTACTCTCCTTCTCCCTCTCCTCCTCTTTCACTCTCTTCAAACTTTCTCGCTTGCCAATCGCCGCTTTTTCTCTTTTGAACGTTCAACGACAGAAGGCGCGGACACTCTCGCTGGCGTTCGCCGTTGATGGCCGTGAGTGGATCCTGTCAACCGATCAATAACATCGGGCTCTGTTCTTACACGACCGCTTACAGTCGCTTCTGCCGGAGCGTGTGCTCGCGCGAGCGAATTGCCGAGCGCACGACAAACTCAAACCTGTCGGAATAATAGTCGTTGAAGGAGGCGGACAAGCAGCAAGCATGCAGCAAGCATGCAGCAAAACGCGCATGTCAGGACAAGTCAGTTAGTAGTCGGTATATAATATACCGTTGGGAGCTTAAGTTTTTCGCTCGTTAACGCCTGCGCTCAATGAGCGGATGAATGAATAATTACGATAAAGTATGCACAGCAGTGTCGACTCGTGCTATCGAACAGTTCGCGCTCAGCACGCGTCGACCATTTGCCCGAACGTTCATTATTCAGTTTTCGACAAACTGTCGTACGGAACCAACGATTAGAATTATTGCCCTAATTGAACGCCCCACCGCCAAATGATTAACTGAAAAAAATTCGCGATTAATATCTTCGATATATTCGTCGACCGACACGGTCGAAGTCTTCGAAAAGTAGACGAAAATCGAGGGTTCAACGGAATCTTCCCAACAGTCGGACCGTTAAAGTGTTACGTCAGAGGTGTTGAGACATTGCCATTCGGTCGAACGCATCTTTTTTTACCTCGGCGAAGCGGTGCGTTCGACGAGGCGGTTGTCAACGATCGTCGGTTCGTTAACGCCCGAGCGGCGCGAGGAACTATTAATTATAACGCACGGCGCGATTCGCGAAGCGGAGTATAGCGCGGCGCAAGGTTCAAGGAAAACCTCATTCCCCGGCGAAGCTCGATGCGTAGCTGCGTGTTTGTAAACGGCCGGCGCGAGGCGCGAGGCGCGCGACCCAAAGCCACTTTACGGTTACGCGTATCGGGCCGAGTTCAGGGAAGGATTACCGTTCTTGAAGGGGTCACGGATCATTTTCGTGTCGTACTTTCCACGCTTCCGAAAGCCGGTCGGAAGCCGTGCTCCGGATATGTTTTTCCACCCGCAGTCCATCGACCCGTCAAACGGACTTCGCCGAACTTTCTACTCTGATACCCGACTGCGATGCGCGACGGAAGAAGAATGATGTTTGCTGCGCGGACTGTACTTTTGTCACGATTTCTCGAATCGCGACGCGTTTGATCCGCGCCGGGAAGTAGAATTTAATGATAGGAAGGCCTCTCAAAATGGGAGCTAAATTGATGACGATGATCCCTTCATCGTGTCCCGTCTTTGTTAGCGGATACCGAATAGGAGGAGAGGAGGATCTCCTCTTTCAAGCGGGAACTTCAGCGAAGAGTAGTGAACGAACGAGCGTAAGAGCGTGGCGCTTCAATACCGACGGCGAACACTGTTGCACGAGTGGCGTGTTCACTCTTTTCGCCCTCCTTATCCCACCCTGGTCCTACGCTGCCTTTGAAACGACGCTGCCAGGCAGATGTAGAAACGCGGAGGCAGATTCATCATCTCGAGCGCGCGGCGCGAACGTTATAATGCGGACTCCAGCCGCGGCGACTCCTCCCACTTTGGTCACCTCAATAAATCTTCCCTCTTAATCGTCGACAATTAAGTCGTCGAGCATTACGGCAACGTATTGATATTCTCAATTGCGACGAGAATCGCTGAATTAGTATCAAGTGACGCCCGACGCGCCGGGTTCTTCGGATATGAACGGAGGGCACGAATTTCGTGCCTGCCTATCGTTCGGCCTGAAATGTTTATGCGCATTGCTTTCTACGAACGGGCAACGAAAGTAAACTGAACGTCCTCTCGCGGCGTATCCTCTCATCGCGCCAATTTCCTCGTATCAATATGATGTACCGACGATAGGAGGACGCGAAAAAAGTCATCCTGTCCTGATTAGGAAAAACAAAGTCTCATCGCTCGTCGGGCCGACGCGTATACACGACGAGCGAGGCTTGACACGGAGGCCAGTGTCTCGTGAGACCTCGAACTTCCTGTTCGACAGTGTCCCCGAAGAAGATCCCGCGGCCATGTTCTTCGCCATGTGCTCGCCCGAGCGCCGGTTCGCACGGCCATTACCTAATATCTGTTGAATTATGCGATAAACACGGACTATTTGTCCCACGGTGGAGTCCGCGGCGTCGCTTTCAGCGAACGTTTCTCTCCGTTAACTGCGCCGTTCTATGCGTCCCTCTGTGCGTCGCTCTACGCGTAATGCCGTGCGTCGCTTCTGCGCGTCGTTCGATCGTCGAAAGAGCATCGGAGGCGAGCGATCCCGTGAATTATGTTCCGTAGCGTGAATTTTGATTTATCCGTCGACGACACGCAGACGCACACTGCATTCTTCTCCCACCTCTCTCCTCCATCTAAACGTGTATCTCGCTTTCTCCCCGCTTCTCCCCACTCCCCCTCTCACACCCCTCCTCGACCCACTATATAAACATGTATAGCTGCATCCGCGTAACGAGCCATGAAATTCGCGTAACGACCGCTGGACGTGATTTAAGCGTCGATGATCGCGCCGCTGCCCTATTCCCGGGGGATTCTTTTATCCCGGGATACGCTCGTCATTCGATTTTACGCACGACCTACCCCCGCTAATTGTGTATGTGACCGATAGATAATATGAAACCGCTGCGCCTGCGGCCCCGCATCGTCCCCGTTGGCGATCATTCAGAAACATACATGTAAGGTAGCCGAACGTTTTTCAATTTTCCGTCCGAGTCTACGAGTCGATAATTCGCTGAAACAGAGCAGGCTCCTTAGATCGGCAATTCCGCCTTCTAAGATTTCATTCCCGATACCGGTAGGTTCGAAGGCGAGCGGCTAGACGAGATATTCGATGAGTCATGAGCGATCGGCGAAGTGAAAGTAACGGAGCCCTCCGAAAGCCAACGGCGGACGCATTAAAGAGGCAAGGCGCATGAGAATAGTCGCGTATCCAGTGTCGGACTCCGTAATGACCAGTAACCGAAGACTCGCGCGTGGCGTAACCTGCGAGGGTCCATTCATCAGGCGTCTCCATTATCCGTTATCGCGTGGCATTCAATCCAATCATACATGCCCCCTTGGGCGTGTGCGTAAATCGAGGATGCGCGAGAATGAGCGAGAGCGGGCAGGGACACGCACGCATACAACGCTTCGCGGACAGAGTCGCGGACGGAGAGTGGCGGAACGCGGAAAGGGCGCAGAAACGTGGATTCCGGGGGGGAAAGAAGAAGAAGGAGAGAGAAAGTTTTCCGGCGCCGCTATTAAAACTCGCTCGACTATCTCTACCGGCCTGATCTACAACGAATTTTCGACCCGTTTCGCTGCGCGGACGCAAATATTATTCCCCTCGGCTTTCACAGCTGCGAGATTCTCGGTGAATGGCGGCGTCGGCGTCGGCGTCGGCGTCAGGCGGGGAGGTCAGGACTGCAGCGCTTCTCGTAAGCGAAGTAAGGCCGAGGGAAAGGGAGAAAGAGAGAGAGAGAGAGAGAGAGAGAGAGTCCCTGGCCGAGCGATAATTACGTCGGGGGCAAATGTCATGACACCGTGGCCAAAAGGGAGAAGCCGGGCGCGTGTCGCGTGCCTCCGGACGCCTTCGCACTCGCCAGCGTACTCCACTTTTCACCTCCGGGGCAATAACGCCGGACATTCTCGCCGCGCGCGATATACGCCCGAATTCCATTTGGCGAATTACGCTTTAACGTCCCCTATTCCTCGATTGACGGCTAACGTCGCCGAGTCTTTGGCCAGGATCATGTTCGCGGGACGTCGAGAGGGTGCCGTTCAGCTCGCCGACTGCGTTCGATCTATCAGAAGTTCGAAATGTAGGTCCGAGGACGATGCGTATATATAAATATATATAGTGTATGTATATACACGAATATATATATATATATGTGTGCGGAGCGTAATAAATTGTCGAGCCAAAAGGGGTGGCGCGGTCCGGTTATAAATCAGTGCGAGGGTTAGACTCTTCGGGAGCTGAAGTTTACTATGGCCAAGGATCATGCCTGACGGTCGGAGATTTTTCATTGAGCCGAAACGTAGCCTAAACCGACAGGCAGTACGGACGGTACGGTTGAGAGGGAAAAAGGTTAAAAACAGAATGAGAAAGAAAGGGAGCCTCCTACGGTCTGCGGCCGTACGCCAGCTAATGCGCATTCCCACGCGTCAGGCTAATTGTGGCTCTTTTTACGCGCCTATCGTTGAGAGAAAACTGTCCTTCGGCCGACAAATATTGTGCTCGCGGCTTTGACAAGTGCGCAGGATAAGGCTGACTCGGCGCACATCGGACAGGGATGAGGTAGGTCGAACGCTATGTGAGCCTGTTTGCCGAATTTCTATCCGAGCGTGATCCCAGCGGCAGGCTAACATCCTCGTTACTCGCTGATCCAGCTGTTACGGAACTCGGCGCAAGCGGAAGCGCACTGTCATTATCGCGGCAATGAGCCGCCGGTACGGTTCGGCGTCGTTCAAGACAGCAGCTCGCCCCGGAAAGTTCGCATTAAATTATCCGAGAGAGGCGCGAGTCAAATTTCGCGCACGTGCCGTACTTTACCGCACTGTCCTAACGTCGGCTCATAGACCGTAATCATGTCGAAGCTCGCGGAGCGTACGAAATAACTGATGGCGGCGCCCGACGGATAATTAGCATAGCGAACGACGCGAAGTGTATTTTTCATTGTACAGTAATTTTCGGCCGCTTTCGAGTATTTTAATCATTCGCCCAAGTACGTCGGCCTCCAATTAAACGGATCGAGTTTATTCGAGCGAACGTTCGCCTTCTTTTTACCTTCCTTTTTAACCGGATCGCACCCTCAGCGCTCGTTGAACGGCGACAATCGGTACGCAACGTTCGCGCGGAGCAGGGAGAGAAATTGTCTCGCCTCGCGAGCGAATATTTTCGTTATTCCGGTACGGAGCGCGGACGATTACGATTTCAGGACAATTCGACGGTTTCCGCGGGCCGGCTTGATTGGCGGGGTAGCTTTTGTCGCCGAGCTTGTCACGGCGTCGAATCTCGTTGCGCGACTCCGCGAACTGTCCTGCTCGCTGAAACAACAAAAATATTCTCGCCCGACGGCTTTCACAGCTGCGAATCGCGAAAACTCCCGCGCTCGGATCGCGACTGACTGCCACAAATAGTGCCACCCTCTCTCTCTCTCGCTCTCGGTCTTTCTCTCTCTCTCTCTCTGTCTCTCTCGTTCGCGAGCGAAAAACGGGGCGAAAAGGAGAACAATTTTTGTCACTCAAAGCGAATGACACGACGGAAATTATGCGCGTCGATTGAGACGACACTCTTTCCCTCTGTCTCGCAGACGAGCGCGATCTGCGTCTCCGCAATCTTGCGCGCATCCACTCGCGATGCCTTTGAAGCGTTGACGAATTAAATGCTTGACAAAACGCGACCGAAGCAACCTTTCTGTAGCCCGATGAGCATCTTCGGTCACAGCTAGCTCGGGAGAGTACAAATATTTCAGCCGCATTAAAGCATTGTCGTCTGTTATACCCTATTATACATCGTCGTCCGCGAAAAGTTGTCAGTAAATACTAGTCTGTTATTCTTTAACGAAGTAGGATTAAGAAGTCTCGAAGGAGACAAAGTTGAATTTTTTATGAACAATCGAGCGAACGTCGCGATCAACGGCGACTGAATTTCTATTGAATGTCACGTCCTGTTCTTCATTCCGCGATACAAGACAATACCCAGCGGCGAACCCTTTGTACGTTCGCACACATTTGAAAACGGGCAACTTTATTTCCAGCCACATCGGAAGGCTCGGTTACTCCCCACGTGTACCCGCGGGATAATTCATGGAACAGCTGTTCTTTTCCACGCATTTAGCTAATTACGGCTTTCTTGCTTCACGTAAATGGCCTTCGCAACGAGACGCGATCCGTCCATACTTTTCCCCGAATGCGGAAGGGTTGTCCTGACCGAAACTCAGTCGATACTTGACCCCGTCTTAGGGGAGCGCGATTTCCGCCGACGGAGGAACGATTGAAATTTTATCGCGGCTCCGAGAACGGATCGATGTCGGGGCGCATCGAGGCGGAAAATTACTAGCGAGCCTGACAGTAATTGCAATTCGACATTTTTAATCCGAGCCGAGGCGCCCTGTCGGCGGTTCGCGCGTAGCAATTCATTATACGCCCTGTATATTTCCATGCATTTAATTAATTACACGGGTATAATTCCATTGCCGTCGAACAACCGGCGGGACCCGGCGTAAAATACCTAATTGTCCGACGGAAAAAAACAACTGCTCCTACTTGCAGTATCATCGCGAAGCGAGGTCTTTGTTGCTCGTCATTAGCGTCGGCGTAAAATAATTTGGCTGGACAATTTCGTGCCATGTGATTAGTTCGAGCGTAGTCGACCGAAAGTCGAAAAATATTCCGAGAAACGCGCTCGCGCGACACACTTCCGTCCCTTCCGTCCCACCCCTCGCACAGCAGAAGAGGATCTGCAATTTTTTTCCTCCACCCTGCCCGAACGCTAAACTTTCCCCGTCGGGGCAGAACGCACGCGCGAACGTGATATAATTAACCGCACCCTCTCTAGGCGTGATACGCGCCATATACCGCCGTTGCTCCCGTCCCGTGCAATATTTACCTCCAGGATTCTTCGTCAGCCGTGAAAACGGCGAATATTCTCGCCAACGAAAGAAATCCCTAATATCGAGACCGAGATGTCGGTAGCGGGCCGCCTTTAGGTCCTTCATCCCTCTTACGTAACGACACCCACCCTCCGACGCAGCGCTCACTACCGTAATTAACCATCGATCCCTGGAACACTATTCTCATCCCTCCCAGCCCCCGTGTTACATTACGATTCTCAAATAAACCACGCCGCCCTTCCGCGCGACCGGCGACGATGATTCAGCATCGTCGACCACCTCGGGCGCGGCTCATCAATGAAATCGTCAGAGTTCGCGTGAATTTCCATTGAAAGCTCACGTGCGACGTCAACACGCACCCACGTCGCGCCGTGATGCGAATTCTCGGCCGACGCTTGCTTCGCGCCGTGCCGCGAAGGTTTCGATCGCAACTGAACCTCGCCACGCGTTCTGTTGCCAGTCTCGTTGACACACCAGCGGAACTCAAAGGATTTTTCCACTGCCCTGCCTTCTTGGACAGTTATGTAGGATCGAGATCGAATAATCGGGAAAAATAATCGCTACCTGTGCGGGAATCGAACCCGCAACCTTTGGATCCGCAGACCGGCACCAGACACACTAGGCCACCGGTGCTTTTAACGTTCGTAACTTCTGGCTAAGGGCCTCTTGCACCTTAACGCCATCTTTCGTCTGTCTGTCCTCGGATCCCTTCCGTAGTTCTTTCTATAGGAGATTCCAAACCCCAAACTTATTGCTCGAAAGTAGGAAAAGATTTGCGGTGTGCAACCCGAATGGACAACGGATGTCTCGCTTCAAAGTACGATCACTTATAATAAATGCTCGCGACACAGCCACGGCCACGCGTATGCGCGTCCTTACACATCCAGAGACGTGCTTTACACCTACGGCCAGGACTCGGAAGAGCAGAGGCGCGTACGCGGGCGAACGTTGCGTAAATAGCTACCACTTCGGCGGCGAAGGGCGGAAATTTAAACGTAATTGAAGCCTTAACTCGGTTACCCTCTCGAAGCTGGCCCTGGCCAGTGGGCCGCGACGTCATGTTCGAGGGATGATGGGGGCTGGAGGATGGACGAAGGAAGGTAAACAGAGCCGAGGTCTCCCGCGGGAAACCGGGTCGAATCTGTCGGAGACGAGGACGTCCAGAAAGAGCGTCTAACTCAGTTTCGAAGAGGGCGTCGCTCGAAGAATAACAGCGCGCTCGCTCTTGAGAGCGAGGACGAGCGAAAGGAAATTTTGCTCGCTTCGCGGCGATGGTGGAAGGAGGAGGTTACGGAGAGAGGAATGGAAGAGAAGGGGGGGGGGTCGATTATTCGAAGGCGATGAACCGAAGGAAGTTGAAGCGGGGTATCTCACGTGTGCGACGCGTGAAACTTTCATGCGCCGCGGAGAGAGAAGGTGCGCGCGCGCGCGCTCTGCTATCCGCGTGTGTTCTCCGCTTTGCGATTCGGGCCGACCCTCCTCGGCCGCGTTCTAGAAAGTACCGGGGGAATGATTTACGGCGAATATCGACTCGCCCTGGGCAGCCAGCGACGGTTCTGCCGATTGGGCCCGATATCGGTTGCCGTAGGCCGTAGGATGTAAAAGTGCGTTTTATCGATGGCGGGAGACTGGCTCGGGCTTCGAACGCGTTCTATGTATATCGGAAAGGAACGGACGACGATGGTAGTCGGTCCCGTTAACGGACGGGCGCGCATGTGTTTACGTTACACGTACGGTGCCACGGTCGCGTAAGTGTGCGCGCGCGGGGTGGCACAGGTTGTTCCCGAGGCTCGTTTAAAATATCGCCGTCGAGGTAATTATATAATCGGTCGGCACGAGCCGCTGGAAATACGAGGGGGAGGGAGGGAGGGAGGGAGGTTCGGCGGACGGTATCTGTCGATACGCGTTCGGCATTTATTTTCAGGGAACGCACGTGCGGAACCGTGCAGAAGTGCGCGGAGAATGTGGCTTCTTTTCCCTCCCCCCTCCTCCTCCTCCTCCTCCTCCTCCGCGAACGGCTGTCGTCTCTTCCTATCCGTTCATCCATCCTTCCTTTCTCCGTTTCCTCTGTTCCTCTGCGCACCATCTGTACCCGGAGCTCCGCCAGACGGATCGCTATAATGGTACGCTCAACGCTATTTGCATACTGTAATATGCAAAATGTATCAGTACCTCGCATAGTGACGATGCAAGAATAGCCTGACTGGCGCCTTTTTTACATCGCGTATAAGCGCGTACGCACGTGCACACACACGCAGCGGGCGTGCATGGGCGGCGTGCGAAGGAGGGAAGGTTCGTGTGTGTACGGGTATCGGCGGAACGTTCACTGACGCATACACATGTCCGCTACGAGTGTTAACCGACTTGCGGCCACATGTGGGTGATAGCGTAGTCGGGACGATCTTTCGCGTAACGTGATGAGCGCGACCGAAACCTGTGAACGCCGGAATTTATGTGAGACCGCGCGCGGGCCACGGCGGACGGCAAAATAAATATGTCTTCGCGGAGCCGGCGCTCGCCGAGTTCCATTGCTGCGAAAACGCTTTATGGGAGTGGATGTTGATTTTAATAAAGTACGGTAATTATCATGAGTTGAAGAAAGTTAGATGGAAAATTGGAAACTTGCTCTGCATTAGGTTGTGTCGCTTAATGGAGAATGGTTGCGTTAGAAATAGAATGCTGGAGTTATATACTTTTAGATAAATTTATGTAGTTCGTTTAATAACACATTTGTAGTCTACCAAAGTCATCTGAATCCAAAAAATGAAAGTTGCCCGACTGGCTTACGCCTCTAGAATGCCAGTGAGAAGTCGAAGTCAAGTTGTACGTTACATCTGGGACCTCAAAAAATACAGCAAAATCAAAGATGTAGTCAAAAAATCACACAAAGTTATGCACCTCATTTTTTGTTATTCAGCATCGGAGAGCAAAAATTAAAAAGTGGAAAGTAGTGAAAACTGCTGCGAACTGCGAAATCAAATGTCACTCATCTGCATACAATAGATGAAGTGATCTAAAAAAAACCACTGGCTTATAGCAGCAAAGAAAAATTAATATTTTTATAACCTCGCATTAGGTAATCCACGATAAGCATAAAGTTGAACTGCCGCTTCCATGACACACATCCTAAAACTAATATTTCATACGCTGCGGCAATAAATTGGCCAACGTTATAAAACCGCCGCAAAATGAACGGAATACTTTCGCAATCGACACGCCTAACAAGCTCTGCCGAGCGGTGCAGTGTTTTTCGCCGTTTAACAAATTGTAACAGCGGCGGGAAACAATAACAGCGTTCAATGAACGGCTGCTCCTTCCGTCCGGGGTTCTCTATTTTCGTAACGGTCCGCGATAATGTCCGATGGAAGTGAGTTCGAGTGCGCCTTGAATAAACTACGCTCGGAATTTCCGTCGTTTAAGGATCGCGCCGAGCGGCCGGAATACGACTTTCATTCAGCAGCAGCTTCGCGAACGCTACGGCTCGTAGATGCACCTCGACGCCTCAACAAATTCGCAGTCTGCCGTCGTACGGCTCTATCTTCAATTAGCGCCGAGGCTAATTAGGGACGCCGATACCGCGTGACGCCGCCTAGCGCGGCATCGGAGACGTTTTCATTGCCGGAGAGTCGGCTAATTACATCTAAATCAAGTTTGAGTAAACGGTGCGAGAGCCATTGCGAACGAAGGAACACGCGTCAGTCGTACGGGGAGTCATCCGAGATAATTCCGAAATATTTGTCACGCAACTAATTCCGAAACATTGCCCTCAATTATGACACACTCCCACCCGCGATCTAAATATACCCCAATAACCTCAAAATATCAAGTGCCACAGAGACGCAGGCGTAAAAATCTGCGGATAGAAAGAACTACGTTCGCCGACATTAGTACCTCATACATATATTCTAATTAAATATGTAACATTGTAACGCTCATTGATTATGTGTTTCGGAGAGAAGCACGTGAGAGCAGACTGTGCAAAGAAGCGAAGATTAGCCAGAGGCCGTTTCCCGCGAAACTGCGTCGCAGACGCAAGGTTAATTTTAACGCAAGATTTTTCTCACCACTCGCGCCTCATAGAAACAGGTCCTGGGCTCCGAAGAAAACTCGAGTCGAGTCGGCGCACACTTTCACCGCGTCCGGCGCCGAATGTGGATCGTCACCAGCGATCGACACGGCGACTAATTCGACGTCGCGCGCGCGCGCGCGCGCGGAAGTAACGGGATTTCAACGGTTCGCCGCAAAAAGGAGGAAAAGGAATCGTCGGCGAGGGAAAAAAGAGGATCAACGTTGCCGTTTTCACTTCGTACCCGCTGTTCGAATTTCGCCGAGTGCGACTGCCACGATGACGAAGTGGAAATCGGATACGACCAGTTTCGGGAGGGGACCGGTCGGATTCGCGCACGGCAGCCGCCGATATCTCCAAACCGATCTCGCCGCCGTCCGACTGTCAACGGCGTATAAATAAGTGTCCGTGTCGAGAAAACGGAAGGAGGTTCCGTTCCGGGGGACCGGAAGTACGCACTCATCGATTGTATTCAAAATGCCAGCACGCGCCGCGGAATGTTTAAACCGGGCTCGCCTCGGGCCCACTCGAGTCACGTGCCGGCAATAATTCGGATGCAGTCGAGTGCCGCGACTCTCTCCCTCTCTCTCTCTCTCTCTCTCCTCTCCCTCTGTGTCTCACCGATTGACTCTGCCTCTCTCTTTTCCTCTTTCTCCTCGCCGGGCGCGTACGTATTCTCCCCGTATCGAGCCCGTCGTTCGACGCTGAAAGCTTTTCCGGTAACGACACCAGGCCAATATTCGTCTCAAGGGGGCCGAGACACATTTCACGGCAATGCCGGGGGTAATATGGCGGTATAAAGCCGCAATCGATGTCCTCTCTCCACGAGGCCAGGATGTAATTACTCCATTACCCGTATTCAGGAGCGGGATTGGGAAAAGCCGGAGCGCTGCCGGAGTAACCCGCAAATAGACGAGAGGCATTTACCTTCGAGCCTGCCGAGTGCATTAGGGATCCTTTTCCGTTGTGTGTCACCGACTCCGCGGCGAAGCTCTCGCCATGGCAGTCTGAAGCCTCCCAAATGCGAGGCTGATCGACTCGGGCCGGCGTGGAAGAAAGTGATTAAAAAGTTAAACGCTCGGAGCGGCCCGGCTTAGGGAAGAGTGATCGGGGCAATCTGAGGGACGCGGAGGATGATCGATTCGGCCTCCGAATCGTTGGCGAAGAAAAGAAAGATGGGAAAACAAACCGTTTAGGCTTGGCGTTCACGGACGGCGGCTTGGAACTCACACATAGCCGTTTCTCGCCGCGACGATGAAATATCATCGCGATTGGGCGTGGTTGTCTCTCCGGCTTAACAATGCTCGTTGCGAGCCTCTTTGCCAAATATCGGGAGCAAGGTTAGCGTGACTTACGCTAGCGGAGTAACCCGCAAATAGATGAGGCATCTATCTTCGGAACTGTCGTGTGCCTTAGGGCCCTCGCCGTCTCTTTGTGTCATACACGTGCTTTTCGCCTTTTGGCTCGAGCGGCCAGAATTTCGCCTCCGCGCGCGAACTCAAATATTTTGCCTTCGAGGCAGCGGAGTCGGATTAAATACGCTCGCGACGGCCCTTCTCGAAGATGGCGTCGATCGAATCGGACGCCGAGTTCCGCTCCCGTCAGAGTGGACGGCAAACAGGAGGAAGATTTATCCTCGCCTCGGTCGAGTCTTCGCAAGATAGCGCGTACTGCCTCGACCTTCGTCGAACGTCGCCTTCCCAACCATATGTTTGACATTTTAAACTATCCCTGGGTAGCGGGACCGCGCCCGATGGCGGCCACGGAAGAATTCAAGGTTGACCTCCAATCAGAGTCGAAGATTTTCGAGCAGTGCCCGATACCTTGTAACATGATAGTCGATCCGGTCTCGGACGGTCGTCGGGACGCTCTACTCGCTCGCGCAGTTGCCAGCGATCTGTCGTTTCGCGAGAACCACAAAAATAGTTACATATCACGAGCCTTGCATAATGCCGTGCCGCGCGACGGATCAGCTCGCGTGAATACGTAGCCCCGGCGATCTTTACGAGCAGGTACCAATCAAACGCTCGTTCCCTGTTTAACTACTTCCTATTAGACTTTACGACTGCACGCCGTTTCCCGCGACCTTCCTCAAGAGAATTTCCCCATTCCGCTCGCGGGAGCGCGTATAAAGGACCCTTGCGGGTACGGAAATTCATCCGTGGCACGCGCGCACGGCGATGGGTAGAGTCTCTCTTCTACGAACAAGATAGCAACCCAGGTTAACGGATTGTTCGGCGACAGTCAGCATCGTCAGACTCCAACGAACGGCAAACATTTGCATTTCGCCGCTGGAAGAAGCGAGCGTAGGCTGAAGAGTAACGCCGCGCGAGCTTGCACGGTCCTCGAGCATGAACGAGAGAGGCTGAGCACGGCCATCTGGGAGATTGCCTCGCTCGACTGGGGGAAAAAAGCCAGGCCCGAAGGTCGTGCATGCGCATGCATCGGTACGCATAGTTCACGCCCGCGGAAAAAAAAGGGAAGCGCGGCGGGAAAGGGCGTGTGGGATCGAGCCGAATCATCGATCCGGCCGGCGACGACGCTCGGCGACGACGCTCGGAGCCGACCGACGATCACCATGCTCGAGGAAAGGAAGAGACGGGGAAAGCCGGAGGCGTCGCCAAAGGCGGCGATGCATCTCAGTCGAGCGACTTAATGACCGATTAATTCGCGTCGATAATAAATACCGTCAAGCTTTCTCAGGCAAAGGTCTTAGCGCGAGCCAATACATAGTTATCGGACTGGGTAACCTGAATTTTTCAGTATCGATCGCCAATGGGAGGAGTGCAAATGTCGATCGCGGGGGATCTGCTCTTGTCTCCGCTTTTTTTCTCCCCCACGAAGAGCGTTAGACGCGTCTCTCCCCTGTCTCTATCTTTCTCTCTCTCTCTCCCTCCCTCTTTCGGGCCGGACGGGCAAATGATGTCGGCTAATGAGCGAAACGAAAGTTCGCTCGACCTGCGTCCTTCGATTGTCGGCACAGACGATGTTCAAGGACATCGCGGCCGATCGAACTCATCGATGACACTTTCCACCCTATAATTTCATCCCCTTATGACCCCTTATATGTGCTGCCGGCCGGAGCCGATGGATGGCCACGGGGTGCAGTGAAATGAGACATTGCAGGATCCGGCCACTCGCGGTCTCTCCTACGTCGTCGTGAGAGACCTTTCGTGGTGAGGGGGAAAAAAGGGGCGGCTTACCGCGACCACTGCCAATCCGAGGAATACGAAGGAATAACTCGTCTTCCTTCCCGTGAGAGGAAGACGAGTTTTGCAAAAGATGAAAGGCTATCGGAATATGAGATTTTATCTTGCCCCGACGAAACAGTTCGACTCGCCGCGCTCTTTAATCCCAAATCAAATTTCTTTGACTGCGCCACCCCCCCCCCCCCCAATAAAATCCATAACACAGCGTATTACATTCAATGACGTCAAAAGGCAAAACTCGACTTTCCACGAAACGGCTCGCGCATAATTCCGAACAGAAATCTATATACAGAGCGGAATTCTGCTGAAACTTATCCGACGCACGACGTCCAGAATCGATTCACTTACCCCCCAAGATTCTGTTAATAAACCCCCCGGCCGCCGCCATAAGGCTTACCTCCCACGCTCGCGGGGAAAGTTAGCGAAACAAGGAGAAAAGTTTTCGGGGAGCAACAAACGAAAAAAGAGGAAAGTAGTCGAGAGCTCAGAGCCACCCCCCCCCTCGACCCTTCCGGCGATCTGTCGGAATGATCTCACGTGCCGATACGAGGTAACGTGAGTCGGCGAAGGGAAGTGGAACGAAGCCGTGCCGGAGCCCAGTGTGAATGGCGAGAAACGGTGCAAGTTGGAGAGGTCGGGAACCGATCGACGAGTGGGAAGCTCCCTTTCCACGATTCATCCCTCTCGCTCCCTTCGTTCTCCCCCCGCCACCAGCCTCGGCCTCTCCTCCCCTCGTCGCCCGGAGCCACCCTCTCCTCCGTTCCGGGCGAAGACTTCGCTCCACCCACGCAACGCCGTCGCGACGCCCGCCGCCGTCTGCCGACGCTCGACGCCGATGGCCTACTTCAAAGAAGATGCCCGCGCGAGCCACCGATTCAAGGCTGAACGATAAGACGCAGGACGAGCGCGAGACTACGCTTCTCTATGTTCAGCCTGAGAATCGCGCGCGAGCGTCTGGCGAATTTTACGGAGGGTTAGGTCAGACCTTTCGGCTCCGTGTCACTTTCGACGACCGCCGGACGAGTTTCGGCCAACTTTCGCGACCTACGCCCGTAAGAGGTAGGAGGGTACGTGATCGTTACACGAAAGACGCCAGTTAGGTGTGACTTCCTGTCGAAGGTACGTGGAACTGTACCCGTTGGAAGCCCTTGTAGCGGAGAGTTTAAGTGCGAGAGGCACAGTTTGGCCATCAGCCGCATCGCGGCCGATTACGCGGCGCGTTTAGCTAGTTAGACGATGATCGCGGCCTTGGCATTTGTCGTCCGGCTGAAAGCAGGAATTTACGCGGAGTTACGCCTGATTTATATCGAGCCTTCGCGCGTAAACGGAATGTTGACACTGAACGCGACAGATTTTGCGAACCTTCGCGAGTTGGACTCCGCAAGGGGTCGTAACGGTAATTTACCCCGAGCGGGGACCTTGATAGGCTTTTTTTATAGATCTCTTTGACGGCCGCGGAATTATCTGCGGACGAAGTGCGCGGGTTACGATATGCAGGCGGCGCGATTTGCCGGGAGCGATTGCGTGCGAGGAAGGGTGCCGAGACCGCTGGCAACCTTGATGCAACGTTGAGAACCGCGCCGGTCAGGTAAATCGGTACAATTGATTGCCGGCCTTTCACGAAGGCACTTGCCGACGTCGTTGAACTCCGTGACCCACTGACGATTCGAAGAACCCTTCGCCGGGCTGACGGGACAAGTTCGGCAGACGCGAAAATTGATGAGCTTCGAAGTATGCGATCTATTTATAGGCAAAGGCGTAGAAATACACCGTTCACGGGGAACGAGGCGAATATTTCTTGCTTACGCCTGGACTGAATTAGTTTTTGATGGCGATATAGCTTATCTAGCATTCGCTACAGTGTGTTCTTGCCGCGTAGTAAGTACTGCGATGGACACATTTACCTCCAGCGCGAGGCACGAATAGCCGCAAATAATTGAATGGCGAAGCGCTCGATGGAACTTCGGCCCCGCACGGATTTGACGAAAGTATGGCGCGCCGAAAATTCGTTGCATATCGACGCGTTCATATTTCAGTGCAAGCCTCGCGAACGGACATTTGTTGAGAGACTAAGCCCCGTAAATAATGTCGCGATACTGACGTTGTACCGATCGGCACGGAGGTGTATCCGCTGAGCGCGCAAGGTCAGGAAATCCTTGCGGGTCGTGCGAGAATATCGCGGCGAGGATCTATTCCGAACTATTCTCGTGCTCGAAGGATGCATTAACAATGAATTAAAGAAGCGAGCGCAAATGGAATTGGGTCGCTAAGGGTGCTGCGGTGGGGAAGGCAGAGAGAGAAAGAGAGAGAGAGAGAGAGAGAGAGAGAGAGAGAACGACCAAAAGAGAGAAAAGTTGAAGTATACAACATTCTCAAGAACGGAGGTCCGATGAAATATACTTGCACCGCAGAATGGTGGCCGAGTAGTTGGCCGACTGTCGCGGTAAGCTAGACAGTACCCCCCGAGAAGTTCGCCTATCGCCGCAGATGCACGACAAGCCACCATTTTCTTCTCGCCGGCAGAAGGGCGAAACTCCCTGTCCCGCTTTTGTCTCCTGTGCGACGGGCATCGATCGGAAAGTTTTTGCGGAAATTTTTTCATCGGACCTCCGCCGAGCGGCGCACAATCGAGCTGCACCGAAGCTAGTCAAGCTAGTTGCAACGGAACGACTGCGGAACTTATCCGTGCAATTGCGGTCGCGTGGAGAAAAGCCGGGCAATAGGGAAGAAACTCGCGACGATGCGCATTCGATTCCCGGGAAGAATACCAGCGGAATTCGACGCTCGTCTTCAGCCACGGTGACCGTTTTATTCCTCATCGAACTCCGAAAACGATCTCCGCGACGAAAATCGCTTCGCCGCGGTAACGCGAACGTTAATCGAACTACGATGCAATCTCGAGGCAGCGGGAACTCGCGCGCAGACAATCGCGAATGAATTCGGAACGTCCGATCGGCAGTCCGTAAGTTCTCGCCGCCGGATACGCGAACGGCATTGAACCGACGCTTACCCGACTAACCGCGCCGAGAAGACGCACAATTATTGAGAAATCTCTGGCAGGAAACCGCGGGCGGAATGTTTCTGAGGCGAGGCAGTAATGGAAGCCGAAGCCGGCAGTCATCCGGCGCGCGATAATGAGAATCTTGAAACGGTTTCGAATCTAAACGTCCGATTGTTCGTCTGAGCGATGGGCACGCGAGTGGTGGAAAAAAAGGGGGAGAAAAAAGTGTTTGGATGCGAGAAGGAATCGCATCAGCCTTGAACTTGCATCTCGTCGGCAGCGGATCGCGCCGATGGGAAGGAGCCGATTGCCGGAAGATAGCGTGTTTACCTTCCGTTGGCACACGCCGCAGCCGAAATATTGCCCTAACATTCTTACGGGCCGTGACAAGCTGGCGCGAACGGCGAGCGAGGAGAGAGTGGGACGAGTGTCACGGCACGGGTACACGGATCGAAACGAACGTTCACGGCCACCTGTAGAATAAATAAACGAGCAGTCAATTTCATCTGCCGTGCCGCCGCTAGCGCGCTCCTTCACTCTCGCCTTCTCTCTCTCCTTCGGAAATAAACCGGCCGACTGCAGCGGCGGCCGAAGGGAAGCCTGATGGGCGTCCATACGTCAAACGCGCCATATGGAAAACACCCCGAGTTACCTGCGCGACTGCTCCCCCCCCCCCCCCCCCCCGTCGAACCGCCAACCCCATTCCCGCGACGCTCGACGCACGCTCGCCTATCGTTTCGCGGAAAACGAAGTCAGATATTTCGACTGGAATTTCGGCTGTTTTTATTGGTCGACGCGCGTAGCGAGTCAAAAGTGCCAATTCGGCATTCGACGAATCTCGAGCATCGATAACAATGACGCTATTCAATTCTGCGCTCGTTTTTCCGGGAGTTAATTGAATTTTGCGTAATTTACCGCTGGCAGTGTTACGGACGTCGCACTCATCGGCCACCCACGTCGATTATTCGTCAACTACGGTATTAATCGTTGAGCGACAAAGCTGAGAGGAGGATGGGTGAACGGATCGAGGGTAAGGAAAATTCATGAAAGTGTCGGCAGAACGATCGTCGCCTAATTCATTGTCTTTGACACGTACGTCGATCACGATTATCGAACCGGGTCGTCTATTTGACGAGAAGCAGCTCGATCTCTCACAGACATCCGGGATGCAGCATGAAGCCTGCCGAGAGAGTCAGTGTTAGTAGCTCTACGAACGAAACGAAAATGATCACTTTTTTCATATCGTCGCCCGGACATCCTAGTTGTACCCAAGCCCAATTTTATTAATCCCAAACGATATTGGCCGGAACGGTACCGAGGCCGATCTCACGCGCGACCTGCTCAATCCAATTTTGATAAACAACACGAAAACATCGAAAAATTCCCAAGCTCCCCAGAAAGCTATCGTTCTCGCCCGGCAATACCTACGGAGCGTTCAATCGCGTACAGATTCGTCGATAAAGCTGGACGGAGCCGATATGCGGGTCAATTTCATTTTTACATGTTCGCCCGGACGATTTCGAGGAATCGATGGGCTCGACTAATAAATCGACGCTTCGCGAGCTAAATCGCGACGGGGCAGATAGAGTGAGAGTGAGTGTGAGAGAGTGAGAGAGAGAGAGAGAGAGAGAGAGAGAGAAACTTTCTCCGCCATCCGCATACGTATGCAGATGCGCGTGCCTGTATGGGGAAACGGCAACTCGAGCGGGCCGTGGCTCAATTCCATTAGTGTCGAACTATATCGAGCGACAGTGCCGTGGAGAGGACGACCCCGATGAACCGAGTCACGAAAGTCCCGTTCCAGGTGAGGCGTCCCCGGGACACCGCGGTATTCCTCGAGTTTCCGAAATTTTCAATCATCGCTCGGGGCGCGCAGGCGGGCAACCCACTTTGCCGGCTAAATGCGTTCGAATGCAACGACCGACCTCACCTGACCTCCAGAGACTGGTCTCGCAAGAGAACTGCCCTCCCCACCTTCTCGCTTTCGACGCAGGCGCAAGTGACGAAATTTTCCCGAATTCTTCGAAACTTCCGCGGCCGAAAGGGACTCTCGGTGAAAATCGGGAAAGTGGCGTGCGGGCGCGAACGCGAATTCTAATGGTATCGGTCGACCGCGGCGAGCCGGTGTGTACGTGGCGCCGATATGTGAAGCACCTGCGCGGATCGGAGAGCATGCAAGGAAATCCTTTAACGGAAGCCCGATTCCATTAGTCTCGAACGATACCGGATCCATCGAGTTCGGGCCACGGAGCAGCGGAAATCCCGCTGCGATGGGCTCCGGCACGGAAGCGAGCCGGGGCTAAATTTCCCAACTTTCGAAAATGCCCGATCAGCCTCGTAAGAGCGAGTCGAGACCGCCGTCGCTCGAACTTTCTCGCCTGATGTATTCGACGTGTTACGCCATCGATGCCGCTCGCGCGCGCGCGCGCGCGCGCGGACGCTTCTAGCGTCAGGCCCAAAGACTCTGCCGACCGTGTACCTTCCAGCGGGACGATAGATTAATCGAGGACATATTTCACCTGACGCGACAGCCCTTGCCCTTCGCCGAGAGTGGTTCCGCAGCTTCGGAGGACGCAATTAAAATCGTGGCTCGCAGCTTCGAGGCTATAGACGAGGACACGTGATACGAAAAACGACGTCGAAATCGTTCTCGGTCGAAATTTACCCTCTCCGACGGTGGCTCGGCGAATGTTTGACTCGCGTGACATAGGAAAGTAAAAGCGAAGGCGAACGAGGGCGTCGTAAGTACATGATACACGAGGCGCGTGCGATCGGTGCCGTGAGAGAATTCTCCCCTCCCGGCGAGGAAAATTGCCGCGAAGGAGACGCCGGGGAAATGTTCGGCAAGGAACGGATCAGTCGAATCTCGCGGCGGTAGTAGCCGCAGCCGTCGACGGCAGGAAACTGCCGTGCAAGAGACTCAACGTCGTCGCCAATCCCAATTCCATTAGTCGCGAACAATATCGGCTTGATCGATCTCAGGCTGAACGCCCCCTCGCTCAGGCCGGAGAGGGGTGGGGGAAGAGAATAGGGGATGAATGAAAAAAGAGACGCTTAAGGAGGGAAGGAGAGGGAAAGAGAGAGAGAGAGAGAGAGAGAAAGAAAGAGAGAGGGGTCGAGAAAGAAGGAGGAGAGAAGCATAAATCCCTTTCCTCACGAGAAACGTCGAAACATGGCAGAGTCTCATCATCCTCTGACACAAGAGGATTGCTTACCCGCCGCTGGCTACTGAGCACGAATCACAACCGGATACTTCGGCGCCAGCGGTTCGTGGAACAGCCAAGCTGCATCTGCAATTGCAGCTGGCGCAGTGGCACTGTCGGAACATGGAACGGAACGGAACGGAACGGAATGGAATGGAATGGAACGGAACGGAACGGAACGGAACGGAACAGAGCAGAGGCAGCAGCAGTAGCAACGGTAGCGCCAGTATCTATCGACGTGTGCTCGGTACGTCGGAGCGAGCAAACGAGTACCTGCAGAACGCGATCAATACTCCGTATGCAAGGTACACACAAGCCGGAGCACGTGTTCCCGTTTGTTGTTTTGTTCTTTGCCCCTGGAGCTTGCACCGCGGGAAAGAGAGCGAGCGAGAGGGAGAAAGAGAGGGAAGAAGGGGTAGGGGAGCTGGAGGAAGAGAAGGAGGATAAAAAAAAAGAGAGTGCTGACTGCCGAGAGCTTGCACGTTAGGCCGACGTCGCTCCAGGAAAATACTCTTCCATTATTTTTCACATTTCCGTGTCGCGCAGCCGGACAGAGAAAGCGATAAATGTTTTTTCAACAATGCCGGAGGACGGCCGGCAAAATCGCGTTCGCTGAATTTGCCGTGTGCCACCGACTCGATGCCATCGGCTTATACGGTCCGCTTCCGGGAAATGTTTTAATTTCAGTTTCGGGAGTAACGAAAATTTGACAAAAACATTCGCCGAAAAGTGTGGGACGGTTTGTTTGATCTGACGAAATTGGGCCAGCGGTAGCTTTATCGAGAAGGGTCTGCCTGGCTCCGTGCGTTATACGTGCTTCTAAATTAGTTCGCACACCGAAGCGTCGAGCGGTGCGACGCACAATGCGCAGGATTCGCCGATATCAAACTGATACCGACAAATTATCACCCGCAATCGCGCTACCTCGGCCATTGTGACCGGCGGATGAAAGGAATACGTTTTACTCGCTGCATCCCTTAGGCGGGACGAGCAGCTGGATCGATCGCCGTAACGAAATCGAGCCGCGGAGAAGCGAAATGCAATTTGCGAGCAAGCCGACCGACGCGATGTGAAAGATGGTCGAGCTTTCAGATCCATCCGGCGTCCTATCCGTGGCACTCGCTTTTCAGAGTGCAGTCAGAACTTTCGACACTGATGACCCATAATTACGCTGCGCGCTAATCTACCTATACACCGGCGAACGTAAACATCGACTGTGTATATTTAATTAGGGCAAATGAAAATGATCCCGAATAGTGTAATAACGTGATGCAACGTTAATACCCTCCGTGCATCAGAGCCCCTGATTACCGATATTAATAGACATTACTCAACGTCCTCTCCTCCCAAAGTCGAAAGCTGGCGGGCTATTTCTCGGTGGCCAAGTTCGCGTCGATTTTTGTTCACTTTGACAGTTCGTTAGCTGATGCGAGGTATTCGGATCGATGTTGGGAATAAATCGTTGCACCCAGCCCCTGGATCCCGACGCTGAATACACCGATATCCGGCGAGCTTTTCGCATCGAGTCTACCTTCAGCTGAGGTCCGAATCTCGGTGGAAAAACCTCGCGGCAGGAAGGATTAATTCGCATAAACAGATGCAGGCGACCTCGCGCGAAATGCCGACTCCTCGGGAGTTATAAACAATCCCCCCGGCGCACTATTCTAAATAAAAGTCAGCGGCTATGCAGCGTATTAAAGCTGCGGCCTTTTTCCTACGCCGCGATTCGTCATGTATTACCATATGCAAGTAGTCTCCATTGTTCTTGCCGGCCGTCTTGGTCGGCGTGCACGCGTGTTGGTCGGTAGCCCACCGTGCCCCGTACGCGAGTCAGTGTTTTCTGCGCGGTTAGAAAATAGAATTTCGCCTTAATCGCGTCCGCAGATAATTATAACGTATGCTCCCCGTCTCTCGATATACATCACTAAACTTCGCGCGGCAATATTCATGGGCAGATTAGAGGCAATTTTCATATTATCTCGCCCCAATATTATCCGGACTGTGATAAATCAAGAGTCGGACTGTTTTCGCCGATAAAAACGATGTCAATGTATTCTGTTGCGGGAGATGCGAATGAGGCGAATGAAAGTGCGTAGGAAGCAGAAAGAGTCGGCAACGAACGCAATTTGAATTTCGCGTGCGGCGCGCGCTGAATTACGCTCGGAATCGAAGTGGACGTCGAGCGCAGGGCGCAAAGCTTATCCGGCGCCTAATATTTCCTGTCAAAACTACGCCCGATTGTTCGCGCGTCGTAATTCATCAAAGTTCGCCGCGGCCCCGGCTCATTTGAATTAAGTTTCAGCCGGGCCGCGCCTCTCGACGGCGGCAGGATAATTCCTGCCGATAACTTTTCATCCTCCCGAGGGAGGGCTCGAAATCCTCGACAGCCTGGCTGCACAGGATATTAGACTGACCTCGCGCGGCTCGCTTCCGGCAGGCCATAATACTCGAGCGGCTGCGAAAAACGAAAGGACGCTTCGCTCGTCCGCTGCCAGTTCGGTCGGCAATTCCGTTCGGGAATAAAATCAGTGACGCGACACGAAAAGGTTGGCCAAATATCGGCAGGGGGGAGCTAAAAGGATAACGGGAGAAGGCAGGGACGAGCAGGCGATAAACATCACGCGCCTCTCTGTCCCTCTCTCGCGCGAGCCGTTAATCATGGCGCATAAATTAACGGAGGAAAATTACCTATTTAGCACGGGACCGTCCGTCTAGTTAGTTGACTGAGTAATAGACACGAAGCATTGCGCCGTGCATTAACCTGATCATAATGCGCCGCGTTTGTGGTAACCGGAGTATCGTCCGCACGCGTCATATCGTATTGATGCGCCGGCCGAGCGATCCAGTTTTAACGGTATTCACCCCTCGACTCGGCCGATCTTGGGCTCGACAATTTTTTGACGAATCGCTTTCATCGTCGTGACACTCTTTCGTCTATCGATTCGGAACAAGTTATTGACGTAAATTCGGAAGGTTAATGACGTCACCCGCGTAAACATCGACATAATTGCAATATTTTAACATAATTAGTGTAGCACCCAGGATCATACATGGCTAAACCGGCCCGACAGGCCTAAACACGGCGAAAGGATTAGGTATATACAACATATGCGATATATGGAACATATACGAGCGCGGTCTGATGCAATTAATTTTTTCGAGGCCGATAATTATCATATCTTGCGAAGACACGTCGGCTTATAACGAAATACTAGACTGACGAGCCTTCAGCCGCGATCGTTGCACTTTGTTAATGTCGGGGCTCCGAGGTAGCCCGAAAGATTGAGAAGCAGGCGGGCACGTCCGCCGATGACGCAATTTCACCTTTCCGCGACGATCAATTATAATAACTCCGGCACCGATCGACGATGGAATCTCGTATGCGCATAATAAGCCGCCGATCGGCAAGGACGCGAATTTCCCAACGAGCACCTCTCTCTCTCTCTCTCTCTCTCTTTCTCTCTCCCTCTCTCTCTCTCTCTTTCGCTCTCTCTGCCCCTCTCTCCTCGACATTTCCGAGAGGTTCGGCACCGGGAGAAAAATGATAACTCAGCCGCCCGCGGCGTTCTTGCTTCCATGCCCAGCCTCTTTGGTCGGCGTGAAAATCGGTGAGAGACGATAGTGAACGGAATCGTACGGAATCGCGGGCAAAATTGATCGCCACCCGCTTCCACTGACTCATCGTACGTCGCGCGATAAGCTTCGTTGATAAAGCGACTTACGGCCGATCAACGGGATACGGGTCAATACGGCCGATTGAGGCCTGGAAACCTGTATCGTCGCGGCCACCTGAACGTTCAATGGGGATCGAACGAGTTTACGTTGTCGTGGGTAAACGTTATATAGAGTCCTGCGCGAAGGACTGCCGCTAATACGAATGCCACTCTCGCCTAAGGTCGAGGATGCACGACATCCGATGTCGTTCGTCAAACGGCGTCCGGCACTCAAATCAGCGTCGAGCATCGACGGTCGAGGCCGACAAAGAAAGCCTGACCGAATCTGTCACTTCTGCGCGTCCAAATCCATTTCCCAGTAACGCGGATGAAAATCGAAGAATCGTCTAATTCGGCATTCCGTCGGGGTGATAATGTCTTTCGGCCACGGTAGACATACATTTTGTAAGAGCCATCGAGCATGACTGTCGAATGAAGCGGGCTGACGCGAAATTGAAATGTGGACGGGTCATAAATTTTCAACGGGAGGGCAGAGGGGAGTCGAGGGCAAAAATCGCGGATGTATCTGGCGCGCGCGCTCATCGACATTCGACGTTCAAAATTCAGTCATATCGAGCGGCTAAGCGAGGGAAATAAAGGAGCATCGAACGACGCCGCGAAGGAAGAGTAGGCCACGGCGACCGGGGGTGAAGGAAGGAAGGAGGAGGAAAAAATGGTGAAACTGAGACCCGCCGTCGTGGCTCATCCGTTATTTCGATTTCCTACAAAGTCCCGACTCGGGTGAAAGGTTAAGCCGAGTTTCCACGACGAAGGTAAATGCCAAGCAGGTGCACGGCACTCCGCACGTGCGCACCAGGACCCGACAAATCCGGTGAAATTCGATCGATTCCCTCGAGCGAGAGAAGAACTTCGACATATACGTGGCGATGCAATCGAGCCAAGAGAAAGGGCGTTCATAGGAGGGAAGGAAGGAGAGGGACGGCGTGGTGTAATAAGAGAGGAGAGGAGGGGAACAAAATGTGAGAATGAAACGACCGGAGTCGGCAAAGGATAGACGACTGGTTCGAAGAGAAAGAGGAGCCTGCGAGAGAGAGAGAGAGAGAGAGAAGAGGGAACAAAAGGGGAGAGACAAGAAAAGAGACGGGGGGCAAGAGAGAAGGGAAGAGGGTGTACCTTACGAAGCACCGAATCGAAGGGAGGGAAAAAAGCGAGTGGTCTCTTGACCCCGATCCTCCGCGTGCATTTCTTCGCTCGGTCGAAACTCGACCTTGGCACCGGAGGCGATCCATCCCGGCACCCACAGGCTGTCCCGTTAACCCTTTGAGTGCGGCGCGCACTCGGACGAATCCATCCATATGGACGGCGCGTTTTTCGCTTGTCAGTCGCTGCGAGTAGTCTTGTATATGGTGTGCCATTGTTGGGTTTGGGCCGCAATAGTGTAATACGAAGACAATTGATTGAACGATATTGAAACAGTTGCCGATATTTAGTTGCAATGTTACATTAGACAACAAATTTCATGTTGAATCAGTTGGCAAAACAGTAATAAAAGAGTTACAGTTAAAAAATAGAGAGGGCGTATATATACGCCTTTCGTATATATTGATGGATTCGTGAGGGCGTATATATACGCCTTTCGTATATATTGATGGATTTGAGAGGGCGTATATATACGCCTTTAGCAGTCAAAGGGTTAATAGCATCGCGGCGACACGGTCCTTCCATATAAATTAACGCGTCTCGGCACGTGCTCCGCTTCTCTTCGCTCCTCTCACGCACTCACCCTCCTCCACCCCTCCCACCTCTCTCACTCTCTCTCTCTCATTCTGCCTCGCCGACTGCCGGCGCTAACCTAGGAGAGTGCGCGATTCGCTGGAGAACAGAAGATGGATTTAATCGTCAAACGAGGCGGCTGCTCGTCTGTAACACGGCCAGCACGACACTCCAAATGACCGAGCGTATTAACCCGATCTAAAGGCAGCGCTAACCGGGAGTGCTTCGTTACGCGTACGGAGGATCAATAAAGATACGTTTAATTATAACGTTTGGCGGAGTATTTACGGCGAACGGCCGCGCCGGGAAAGTTTACGAGGCTCGCGGCCCGACGTGTAGAGACTCGCGCGATTATGACAGAATAAACAGAGTTCGGCGCTGTCCAGAGGCGTCGGGCGTGAATCATTTCTCCTGCACGCGCGCGCGCGCGCGCGCCGACGACGTAAGCCTGACGATGGGCTGTCAGCTGTCGGTAGTTTTCGTTTCCGTCGATTCGATGATGCTCTAAGGCGCGCGCTCGATTACAGGCGTCGGTTGATTAGCGGCTGAGTGATCGATGCGGGAGACAACGTGGCTCGAAGGAAGTCGCAACAATATATTGTAACACCATCATCGATCATGAAACATTCGCGGCGGCATAGAGGAGTTTAGCTCTATTACTTATTCAGAGGAGTTACAAGGTCCGTGCGCCGAACGAATATAACTCGGCGTGTACGCCGCTGAAGCTTTCGCACCGAAGCGGCGGCAGCCAAAACTGTGCGTACTATCGCGTAGGTATTGGCGAAACGATTTTACGGACGGCTAAATAATGAAGCTCGACGCGGCAGTAGAATCTCTACACTATCATGAGCGAGTGTCTATGATTGTTTCTGCCTTCTTTGCGCCATTATGCGGCGAACGGAATGCGAGCTAAAGTTGGGGTAAACGTGAAAATTTCAGTAGTACTTATCAAGTTTGTTTGCCTATGATTAATTCAGGGAAATTCGCTAATTGGGGGAGAGAATCATTTTCCAAATGATAGATCAAACGTTGGTGAACCACTAATGCCGGTTGTGCAGCGGTGCATACGCACGCATTGCCGACTATTGTCGAAATAAAGATTGAAAACTTTCCGACAAGAAAGCCAGTTAATTGAGCTGAACTGAGAGCCTTGGTTTCACGTTAGCAACAATGGGACTGTCAACGATTCGTTCCGGGCCCGTGCGACGACGTTACGTCACAGTTGGGACCCCGAAGTTGATAAAGATTTACGCGTGAACAGCGTGCCCGACTGCCGCAAAAGTCTGAGATATGTATAATTCAGTTACGTAATTGATTCGTTATTCCGATCGGGACAATAAGGAATCGAGGGAGAATCGATTTTGATTACGGTCTACCGTCGAAACAATGAAACTGATTCCGCCGAAATAAGTACGTTATTTTAGACACTATTCACCTTTGTGCCATGAACCATCAAGCGAACGGTATAATTCGCATGTTGCTCGGTTTACATCCTATAAATGTCAGTTATTTCAAATATAATTTAAAGCCCCGCTTATAAGTGTCGCTGCGGGCTCTCTCGTTAAATCGCTCCGTATAATGCAACCCAATACGTTTCTCAGCTTTACAGCGTCATCAATGTAGTCGAAAAACCAACTGATTATCCGGCTCAATTATTTCGTTTTTGCGTTACAGCCGGTAATGTGGAACTAATGAACGAGCGCAACCGTGAATTTAATTCGCCGGTTTGTCGTCCGTTCGAGAGTATATTTTGTGGCGTTCCCGGTGCGACGTGATGTGTCACCAACACACGTACACGGGTGCCCAACGCTTACGTACCGCACAATATCATTTATCATCCTTCCCTTCATTATCAGCGAACCGATCGTTTCGACGCAACTCTAACGACGTTATATCACGAGGCATAAGTATCACTTTAGCTCTAGATACTGCACACGTCGGTAGACGCGAACGTTTCGACTCTCTTTCTCGCTGAAGGAGGATGAACGGCGAAAGCGATTGTGTCCGTCGGGCGAGAAAAGAGTGATCGTCGAGTCGTGCCTCTTTCGAGCCACGAACGCGGATATAAAATACTGCCCAACAATCGATGATTTGCTCTCTTTCGCCGAGCACTTTCCAGCGGATTACATACTCGGTCGTACTCTGCCACTTCCAATTTAGCTACTCGCGCCGTGCAATCTGTTCACCGATACTTGTTCGGGTTCGTCGTTTCGGTCGGCGGCGGCCGCCTCGATTTTGAAAGTTCGCCGGCAGAATTCCGAAATCAATCGGGAAGCGCTCGTAGCTGGCCAGAGCCGAGGACGGGTTAGGTATTGCGACGTCATTGGGACGGGAGCGAACGACCGAGGGTCAATTCCCTCGACCGTCGAACTCGAAGAGTCGCCTAATCGCACTTTATCGCCGGTGCGTCGATCAATTAAATTCAACTACGTCGGCCGGAACTCACCGGCAATTTACGGTAACAACGACGCCAGTCCGGCAGGTGAGATTGTCCGCCGCGTCCTGATACATAATTGGCAGCCGGGTATTTTCCCGCGGCAGAGAACGTAAAAAATGGCTTGACAATGCCGGAGCGGCGGGGCAAGACGAGGAAGGAGGAACGACGAGCCCGAGGTGGGAGAAAATTGACGGACGCTGATGAGAGAAGACGTATGTACGTACGATGAATGAGCGCGCATCCGGCATGGGAGACCTGGTCGTCGTCGTAAAAATTGAATCGCTGGGACGCGGCTTAACTTTACACGAGCATTAACCGTCCACCGGGTTTAACGAATTTGCGATCGGCGCTCCGCGTTGGTATGCGCGCGAGGGCGTTTTTGTACGATTCGCGGGGGTAGAACCGAGAATTACGGATTCGGCCAATAATACCAGTTGCCCGGAGAAAACCCCATCCGTCTGCGTATTTGTACGCACCCGTATGTGGGCAGATGCGTTCACGGATTGAACACATCGATAGCGCGAGGTCGGGGGAGGGAAAATAGAAGAGAAAAGGGAGAGAGTATAAGCGAACGGTGGGAATCGACAAACACCGAAATGTAAATGAAAAAGCGCGCCCATTGGAACGGCAAACTTGGTTAGAGATCCGCCCGACGATTTTACAACTTCGTCCCAATAAAAGCGTATTTCCGCTGCGTAGCGCGCCGTCCGATTCCGCGGTCTAATAAAGGCGGAGAGGTTAATACCTTTATTGACATAGTGGCACGTACACGCGGCCATCACTTCTGATCTAGGAACGTTGCCGAATCGCTTTTGATTCTTCTCAATTTTCTCGCCTTTCCACGCTCGTTCCGCGAACAAAGGCTCGCGCTCGTTCGGTATCCGCTCGGTATAACTTCGACATTAATCGTTGAAACGTATCGTCAGTTTAATGAAAAGCTGTCATCCGTTCTATCCTCCGTTCTATAACTAAAAGTCAAGATGGAACCCCCAATTCCGTTCGCTCCCGCTCCGAGCGGCCGACATTAAATTCTGATGAGTCGATACCACTTGCGACGAAATTTCGTGAGCGCTGTAGCTCGTGCTTCGATTAAAATTCAAGCGGCAAATTACTGTTTAATCGCTTATGTCGTACCGGAGTCGATACAAGTCCGTGGACATAAGGGAGTCAACTTTGTAAACGACTTCGTTGACGATCGAACAGGTATAAGGTTATAAACGTTCGGTCCTCGCGGGAAAGTCAAGGAAAATCAGTGGAAGCTACAGACGATCGACGTGCGACTTTATCGCTGCAACTGCCAGATTAGTGTCGAGTAATCAAGTTTTCATCAGCGCACTCGATTAGGATAACACATTGACGTTCTAGTTGAACCGCGGAGTACGGATTTCCAAATATAATTTAGATCGATTCGGTCGATGGCAATGAGCGGAAAACATCACGTAAGAAACGGCACACTGCCGTGTATCGGGAATAAACGATCTGTCTTCATTAGACTTCGCTTGGTTGCGTAAAAGTCTGCCGGTATCTTGGGGCGTAACATTTTCTATCGTAAAGAAGAATGGCCCACAATCTACCTGGTACTCAGCTATTACGTATGTGAACAACTATCTTTCAATTCCGACGTACTAACGTGTTGCCTAACGTCAAGCTCACGAAGACGTTCAATGTTAGATGTATCGCCAATGTTCAAATTTAATGCCAGTTGTGACTTTGTCGACGTTGCCAGGTACAAGCCTCACGTACAATTTTTATTCACGTCGGGATCTGCAGCCGACAATCGCTCGTACGTTTCGGACGGTGGAGGAAGTCAACGAAATGGACAGTAATATGACACGATATGTCAACGCCTCGAAAGACAGATTGCGTCATGAGGGTAGGATGAGCTGTTCATGACAGCTGCAGAGGACTAAAGCTACCCTCCCATCATTGTTTCCGAAATTTCGCCACCTGTTCCGGAACACGACCCTGAGGTTCACACTCGTTGTCCAGATTCAGACAATTAGTTCCATTGAAAATCCGTAAACGTAACAATGCAATATGGTAAAAAAAAGACTCGCGATGATCCTCGCGCTCGGGAACTATGAAAGACAGGGGCCGATAGTTGCCACTTCCAGGACAAAGTTCTTCGTCCGTCCCGCAAACACGTCCGCGGAACCGTAAAATTGATAAAAGAGGTGCAACAAGGTCGTGACGGGATCACTATCCTGGCCCCTGGCGCACGTAAGTGATTAAAACTGTAATTAAGCGACCGGCGAGTGCCGTAATTGATGCCAATGGAAATAGGATAACGAGTTCACGGGGCCGGCGAGGGGGTGAGGCCGAATTTTCTCTCTAAGCCTTCGATGGATCCTTGAAAAGCCTGCCCGGAAAGGAGCCCCACGAAAAGATGTGCATGCACCTTCGAAGGTTTAATTTTCAAATCTGGAGCGCGGATATTGTACCAAAAACTTTATGCAAAAATAGTTCGACACTCACCACCCCTTTCAATCTTCCGAATTTCGAGCAATTGACCGAATTCTAAAGTAAAGACAATTAAAAAAAAAAATATAGTGTCAAGACACAGTACACCAGAGAATTGTTCGCTTCTAAGCGGAAGCTGTTGTTCCGAACGCCGGTTAGAGTCAAGAATGAATAAATCCGACTGCAAAATTACACCGAGACCGAGCGGAAGAAGGAACGGAAGCTGACCAGCCACCGTTCGCTCCTTCGCGGAAACGATCGCAGGGACAATGAGCGAAAAGAGCACCGACAGAGGCGTAGCGGTAACGAAAATCTGAACGGATTACATAAAGAACAGATTACGCCGTACCCTGCCACTGTATTTTCCAATCCACTTAATCCCGGTCTACTCCCCCCTCAATCCACCTCCGACGTCCTAATCGCCGGCGAACTCGTCCTCCTCGAATCCGCAATTGCGCTCCGATAAAGTGAGAAGTTCGCGAAAGGTACAACATTTACGCTATCTGTCCGCCCCGTCTCGACTGCGTAAATCAGCCGATCCTCCCCCATCTGGGAGTCTCGAAAGAGAGGCGCGCGAGAAAAAGAAAGAGAGACACCGCGAGAGGGGAGCAGAGGAGAGGGGGAGGAAAATCGTTCCTCCGGAATTGAACTGTCGTCGCCTGTCGCGCTTCGCGCCGGGGAAACGTCGCGGGGGGAAACAAAAGGATGCGAAGTGGAGGAAGGTCGTCGTAGTCGCGCTCTTCGGAACCCGCGGCGCACAGGATATGCCCAAGGTCACGGACGCGTAATACCGCGGTGCGCGCTTTCGTTATTCAGCTGAAAAATTAACCATGGATTAGCCGACGACTCAGGGGCGGGCGCACTTCAATCAGGTGACAGAGGATATGACATTAGTCCTGGGCCGCTGCACGCCCACATCCCGTGCAGGAGGACGTATAAATACGGCGGTCCGGACGGCGGCGGTACGTCATATCGTAGACGAAAGAAAGAGGAGTGAGGTACGAGCCACGGCAATGATGCGCGCTAACTACGTCGCGACGATCCTCGTCGTCGCAGCTCTCCTGCAGGCGGTCCTGGTCTCCGCCGGGGTAAGTCGGACATCTTCATTTCGTCGAACATTAAGGATCGCGCGCGAGATGAGGCGGGAAGGAGAGCGAACGAAAAATCGTCTTCGTCCGCGACGTTATCGGCTAATGTGACGGTTCTAACGAATTTTGCCTCGTACTAAACAGTGTTGTAACGGAGAGTCCTGTAACGGCAGTTCGGCGATATGCGAGTGTACGTTTGAAGAACCTTGATTCTTTGACAGACTGTGAAAATTTAACTTATTGAGTGGCGAACGAGGGGAAAGAGGGGACTGATGTAAATTTTTTTGCAGCCACCGGATTGGATACCGCCAGAAATGTTGGACATGATCGCGGATGACAAAGCCCGATGCATGGGGGAGCATGGCACTACGGAAGGTGGGTAGACATAAATGCTACAGAGTCTTCCGATGAGGATCGACGATGAATCACGAACTGAGAACTTGTAGTGCCAATTTAACTATTGTTTTGAAACGCAGCGCTGATCGAGAAGGCGAATGCCGGCGAAATTGCGAACGATCGAAGTATCACGTGCTACATGTTCTGTCTACTCGAGGCGTTCAGTTTGGTAAATAACGCATTTCGCATATAACGCTAAAGCGATGTCTTTAATGGATCAGTGACTTTCTGGATATTCAACGTTCGTTGCGTACAGGTTGACGAGGAGGGCACTTTTGATACGGACATGTTATTGGGAGTACTACCTGACAGCCTTCAAGCTAAAGCCGGCGATATCATGGCAGCGTGTGGCTCCCAGGGTAAGTACAGGCCTGAAATACGCGCTCGCCAAATTTTGCAAGGAACGCGAAGAGAAAAGAAATCTAACGCACGGTCCACATTTCAGGTGGTGGCGATCCTTGCGAGAAGTTATACAACATAGCGGTGTGCGTCCAGAGCAAAGCGCCAGAGGTGAGCCTTCCGTTATAACATATTAATGCACCCTCATTTATCATATTGTCGTGTCGCACTTATATACATAGAATTGTAAAAATAGACTCGACTCGAGTTCTACGATAATTACATCGAGTTTAGTAAAAACAGAACGGAGAACACAGGCGTGTAGAACGAAGGATGAAATGTACAGGGGACAGGCAGTGACTAACGTGCGCATAAAAAATAGTGCCGCCGTGTAGGATCGACTATGATATCCTTATCGTGCGCGGCATAAGTGAAAACAGCGAACGATGTAATAAAGCGAGCAATAAGTGTACGACAAACCTGCGCCGACGTCAGTCCTCTTGTAGTTACGATTAAGCGGAGACCTGAGCTGAAAGCAATTTCCATCCGCGACGTATGTACCGTACACGGCACTTATCGTTAAATGGCAAGCTTCGACAGTAATTGAGCCTCGATTAGCCACGCAGAATCATTTCTACTATCGCGCGCTGTCTCCACCGTAATTCGATACAGTTTCACACAGACTTTTATTTCCCCCTGGCGGAGTTTATCGCGTTAGTGGCGCAAGACCTGCGACAATATTCGAGCGTCATATTTTTTTTGCCGCGGGAAAATTCTGAACATGACTGATGTTCCATCTTTCTTTTCCGCAGGTGTGGTTCGTCGTTTAACGTTGGACGTGAAGAATGATGCCGCTCGACAAGGCGTGTCTCAGCGCGGGCGAGAGGAACTAAAAAATCTTTCCGGGGAGAAACGACATATCAGAGGAGACTCGTCGATAACGTAAAAAATTGAACAAAAGCGTCAATTGCAAAGCCTGTAAGCATAGATATCAGTCTCAGGCTCTGACCTGTTGTAAAGCGTACGAGTGACAAGGCGCTGAATAAAATCTGAAGACGAACGGAAAGCAGTTTGACTACCGTGTGCCAGTTCGTACAAACGACCGTAACGATTCGCTACGTTCACGTCGGAGCATCCCAATCGTTACAAGCTTTACAGCCGCGCGGTACAAATTCCGAATACCGTCCTAGGTACCAGGCCCTGCAAACTGCATCAACCGGGCGCGTAAACAATTTTTTCCTACGCGAGAAAGAGATCCCCAAGGATCGGACAATGGTATCCGAAGCCAATTACAAAGGATAAATACGCGACGCGCGTAGCAGACGGCGTCAGTGAAAACACACGGAGCCGTAGCTGAAAGCGATTATTTGCATGACAAACCAGCTTCCGAGCGCGGCGGTCGAGCGACGTAGTGATTGCATGTTTTTCCGGCGAGCTTGTCTGCAATTTCCGTTTCCTAACTACGAAATGATACGCAAAAATGCTTCCGCGCTCGCGCGCTCTCTCGACGCGCTCGCCCGAACCTCCCGTTCCCGCCGAACTTACATCGCGATGATTTAATAACCGGCGAAGCCGGCACAACATACCCCACCCCCACCGCCGCCGCAATCGTACGGCAAAAAAGTATTATTACACAATGCCATTATTTGCCCAACGTGGGGTACTCTTCTCGAATGACACCCCATCATCCGTCCATCTTCTTTCACGCATCTCGCATGCCTCCGCTATTCGTGTTCGCGTAAATCTACTGGCCGAGTTTACCTTTTTTCTAACCCTGAGATAAGAGGCCCCGAGGGTAGCCGACGACGGGGCATACGTCGAGTTACGTTTATCGTCTCGCATCGTTCGACGAAAATCGGGATCGATTCCCGACACGCCTCTCCAGACTCCGAATCAGGAGTGCGCCTGTGGCGAGGAAAATTTCGATATTGCGCCTCCTCCTTTGAGCTGTCCCCGTTCGTCGGAAATATTGTGAGCCCCGTGCCCCTTCTGTCCGCTAAACTTCTCGACTCCGGGACTTTCGAACTTTTATTACGTTCGCAACCCCCCCACCGCGCTACCCCATCCCTCTCGTCCGCCTCGCCCACGCGACTTATTGGGTCGCGCGAATTAGGGGATCGAATTAGAGGAGGGCTCGTCCCGCGGAAAAAAGTCTTCATTAACTGTCATTATTGCTTTCTCATTATAGATTAGACTCGGGGCCCGATATATCTCGAGCGGTCGCTCGATATTCGCCGACCCCGAGCGACGTTATTGCTTCGCCCGAAAAAGGCGAAGAGTCGAGTCATCGATACGAAAGAGAGTAACAGGGAAAATCATTCACAGAACACTTAGGGGCATGCAGGGTTGCTCTAACAACGACTGACAGACGTAAAGTCGAACTAGGATCTACCAGCTACGATATCGCGTGAATCAAATGATCGACCTGAACGGCCGATAAAGAACGTGAAAAAGAAAAGGATGGCGAGGGTGACTGCACTGAAACGTGCGTCTGACGCGCAGTCTGCAAACAGCGACTATCAGAACAAAGGAGTCTAATGAAATGGCTCTGAAAGTGCAGATGCGCAACGTTGCCTTCCGATGCTCCACCGTGCGTCCTTCGCGCGAGAGTAACGACAAGCGTCTCTCTTGCATGGCCGAAAAAAAATTCAGCTATTCGGAAATTCACGCCAATTTCCGGACCCCCGCTCGACGATGACACCCGTTCGCTTCATGTCGCGAATAGAGTCCGTTGCAACGTTACAGGACACGTACGCCGCTCCGACGCAGATGCGCAATTCTTTGAACCGGAACGCAGCCAATCCGTCTCTTACGGCACGAAACGCTGCGTGCCGCTCCCGGGGGCAACAAAAAAAGAAAAAGAAAAGGAAAGAGTCGGAGCGAGCAACGCTGACAGCTCAGGAATCCATTATAATTACTGCCGACGGCAGTTAATAACGAATTCAGCATTGCCCGTTGCCAGCGCACGGCCGTACCGTTATCGAGCTTCGCGCGGCAGCCTCCCGCTCTTGACGTAACACGGCTCGAAAGAAGCGGAATCTGCCGATAGAGACGTGGACGATCATTTTTCCGCACGTCGAACGAAGTCGAAGGCGCAAAAGTGGCGTACCTGTCGGCCGATACCGTGGCAGAAATCGCAGCGGGTAGGGATATCTTGATGGAGCACCGTGCAATTACTTAAGCCGTCTGCAAGTCTGGCGTGAAGCTGGCGAAAAGTAAACGGTGGGGAACGTTTATCGTCATTAGGTCAAGTCTTATTGCGCTAATAATCCGCGCGCGAGCGCTCACGAGCGTGTGCGAGACGTAATTGGCCGCAGTGCCTTTCATGGGGTTCCAGATACGACCGAGAATGATTCGGTGCAGTGCAATGTTCTTTCTTTTTTCGGGTGGGGGTCGTTTTTCCTTCTCCCTTTTCCCGCTTTTTTCTTCCATTGCCCGGCACACGTTGCGACACGATCGATCGCCGGAGCTAGCGGTTGTTTTAGAAAGTGTCCAAAAAGTGAGCGGGGCAACGCACTCCGTACGAAGCACACGCACGAGCGCCACGAGCCGGTGACTCGGTGTGTGCGAGGGCTGACCTAACGGCTCTAAACGTCCAGCATTGCAAAGGACGGAATTAATACGGCGTCGCGAACGCCCGCGAGACATCGCTCACCTCCTGCCCTCCGAGCTTCGGGTGAGCTCGAAGAGGACAGTCTCTCCCGGAGTTCCGTCTCCATCCTCGTCCGCCGGAAACATCGTCCCGGGGAACGATCTTCGCCGGAGAGGGGGGAGAGAGGAAAAAAGCGCGCGAGATAAGACACTCAGCATGAAAGCGTCAGGCCTCGTTCCCGGAGGGGGTGGGCGTCAACGACGGGCAGGGTCGATAAATCAAAAACAATGATTAAGGTGCCTGGTGGGGGGTGGGGGGTAAATAAAAAGCCATGTGTAAGTAGGTGTCTGTGTGTGGGTGGTTGTGCGACAAAAGCTAGCTCGTAGGTAGTCCCATTCAACAGCAGCAGCGCAGGCCAGTACCTTAAAGTCGATCGGGTGGATAGCGCCGGTGTGCGGCGAGGGATGATGATGGTGATGATGATGCTCTTTCGCGTCGGTGCCGCAGTTAGCATTGTTGTTAACGTTCGGCAGGGAGCCTCCGCCCCTGAACTGATTCCCCAGGTTAATGTGGAGATGCTTGCCGCTGGACTGCGGTGGACTGGCGTCGGCGCTCTTGACGGACAGCGGGGTCTCCGGCACGCTGGATCCGGTCGGGCTGGCGCCGACCGAACTGCTCGCCGAGGCGACCTAGGGAAGTCGGTCATTCACAACAAACACGCTCCTCGGCCCAACGGAGCCCGTGACCTCGAGCGCCGGACCCGAAAACTCGCGGTTTCGGCACTCGCGCCCATTACGCGACAGGGTCCCTCGAGGGGAGCACCGTTAGACGCGCGAATAGTCAAGGTCGTTCGCGCGCTAAGTCACGAAAGCGAGGACTATATCCATTTATGCCCGGAAAGGGTTCATTTTTCGCTAGCCTCCTTCCCGCACATTGTCCTTCCATGTCTGTCTCCCTGGTCTCCCTAACTCTCTCTCGCTCTCTCTCACTCTTTCTCTGGGCCCGAGGTGTGATACGTATGTGAACGTCGATCGCGCTCTTATCGGATGTAACGTTTCAGTCTTCTTGCCGAAGGACGTGCCGATACGGGTACCGATCATTTTTTCCGCCAATGAATTTCGGCTAATGGCTCCAGCAAACCGATTATGACTTACAGGCTAATGTTTTCGTTGCCAGGGCTGTGCGTCTTTTTTCACTTGGCACAGTCGGTGACGAACGGATCGGCGCGAAGCGTCAGCTTTCGACGATTCTATACAGACGTACCGGGAATACAGCGAGAAGGTTCGTGTCGTCTCGCGAGAAAGATTCGTGGCGTGCATCGATCTTTTTCGCGCGGACGCCGTGCACTCGCTGGAAGCCGAATTTCATTGTGCTCTCGTATCGGCAAGGCACGCGATGACTATGTGTGTTCGTCATGAATGTAGCTCTTCTCCAACCTCTTCCTCCCCCTCCACCTCCACATCCTCCTCCTCCTCCTCCTCGTCCACCGCCTCCTTCCCTTACTCCTCAGTCTCATTCATTCGCTCATTCACTGACTCGCTCACTTTCGTCCACAATCTCTCACGCACGCTGTTACGCACGGGCAACACGTGCCACGGCGGAGACTAGCTACCCACTCCTTCGCGCTCATTCGCTCGCTTCGCACAACGATCGATCACGATCTCTCAACTTCCACTCGAGACGCTCCGGCGACGAGCAGATAAGCCATTTCCGTATCTGCCGTCCGGATTTATGGAAATCCGATATGCGGGGTCCGATGGAAATGAACGGATTTCTTGGGATGCTGGGGATCGACCCTCATCCCCCCGCGCGTTACCTTTCTTCGCCCGCGAGAATCGATACCGTCGGATTCTTGGCGGCCGATGGCCGTCTTCGCTCGGGATCGACTCTGCCGAAAGGTACGAATGCGGGGAACGCGCTTGCATAAATGGTTACCGAGACCGCCAACTGAGTCCCTTTTGTGTACGAAACAATTACACTTGCTCGCTTCTCTGCATCGGTCTGAGTTGTTCATTATCACATTGACTGCCGCATGGATTTGAAGAAGACTCCGTGTAAAAGGATTGTCTGAATACCGGTGACACAGAACAGTAAGGATGATATTAACGTCGAGACGTTGCTTCAGAAACATTGTGAAGGAAATGAAGAAACAGCAGTGTTTTTCGGATATTTTTGGACACGTCTCGGAAAGTATTACGAATGTAAAAGGGCGGTCAACGTTTCTCTGTGTTTCATTTGATATTCTGTATTTTTCGAAAGAACAGGTCATTTAAAAAGTTTCATGTTTTTTAACCATATTTCGCGGTTGGTTTTCGCCCACGTTCTGCTTTATCGCTGTTATTGTACTTGTTAGACCCTGGTTGCAAATGAATGCATTGAACAATCGTTTCAGTGTGTCTTATAATTAATAGCTCCAAAAGCTGTACCTCTGCCAGAAGATTGCAAACTGTTAACCCGGGGCTATTACTTTAAAAAAAGCATTATTGATTTTCACAGTGCAGTAAATGTGTTAAAGAACATGGCAGGCAATATTGAGAAACGAATTTTTCAATACAGATTATTCAGCGAAATATCGTGTCAGCGATTTGACTACAGTATTCATCGTTACATTCCGTTACCGTTGCGGATAAAATCGATTCGCCGATTCGTTCTGCCCGATTGTCTTCCGGGCTCGCTGCGGGCGTTATTCAAAACTTCGACAACTCCGTGAAACACAGCTTCGCCAAATTGTGCTTCATAGAACAGTCAAGGCGGTAAGACAATTTTAGCGCCCGAGGGATTAATAGCAAGCATAACTATTAGACACAGTTTCTCCAAGCCTCAACATCTACCGTTTTGTGTCAATTTCTAGTCGTTTCAATAAAGCCCGCTTCGATAAACAGGTTCCAATCTCGTTTGGACCTTGCCAGCGACATCCTGGTTCTATGCTCGAAACGAAAGCTCGAATCACGAACCGAAATGGAAAATTCTCCCAGTCGTTCTCCGTTTCTGAACAAGAATTTAATATAGACTCCATTTACGGGAAGGAAAATTGGCCAACGAAGTCTTTAATGACGAGCGCGATAAACTATGCCCGATAAAAGACTGAACTGGGAAACGGTTAAATGGATTGTATTTGCCGGCGACACCTTGACATGCGCGATCTAGCAAAAACTGAACCTCTCGATCACCTCTCACCTATCCGCATAGACACGCTTTGCAGAAGTTAATCTGCTCGCGACGTCGAGCGACACAGCTGAACGACGATTCAGTCATTATTTAGCAAGAGTTAGGAAATTATCCTTATCGTGCCCGTTTCGATGTTTCGACGTGCGCGACAACAATTGCGGGCCGTACCAAAGTACACTTTCTCTATACGAATACTGGCAAACGATGCGCGTATGGGAGCGCCCGCTTCGAACAATGTTGGATAAAAATTCTGCCGGCCGCGCGATGTATCGATGTTAATGACCAGTTATAACTCGCACGATCCTCCGCGCTATTACGGGGTTATCTCGCGAGCGTTTGCGCATCTAATTTCTCGGTCCATGAAATTCTATATCACATTCCGACACTGTTTCGTAACAGTCTCATGAATGCTTCTGACCAATCGCGCCGGTTCATCTGCAATTAAAGAAGATCCATAAAACGCATTAGCGGAGGAAAGTGGAGTACTTAACGGAGGTGAGCGTAACGATGGAATATGGGATGAGAATGGTTCGGATATAGGATCTGAGTCACGAGCTGAAATTCGATTTTATCGGGGAGCGGGGAGAATCTCGTCCGTAGCTCGTAACGAATGAAAGAACGAGTGAAAGGAAGAGAGAGAGAAAAGACGCCGATGCCCGAGCATCGTCGGATCCAAATTATCGGCGACACGTTGGCAAAGATTAAAATGCGCCTGTGTGTTACACGCTCGCGCCGTTTCACAACGAGGCATGCCATCGTAGCCGAACGATAAGCTTCCTCTATTCGTATCAAAAACTACGCATCGTTAAGCTGTCCGAGCATCGAGAATCTTCGTGTACTTTCCCTCCGATTGACCCGACTTCCCGGGAACATTCGACGTCACGAGCGTACTCGCGCTCTATGGATTTTGTATTTATTCTATATTCCCTCCCACCCGCGCCCCCCCCCCCCCCGCTCGCTCCACCAGGATCACTTTCTTCGGTCCCCTCCGAGTTCGACGCACCGTGAAACAGATTTCCTAACGCCATATTACATGCTACCTTTGGCTCGCGGGGGCAGGACGGCAAAGAAAAGGGAATACATTTGACGATATTTTTAGTATACCCTTATCGCGCGATGTCGATCGCGCGGGCACTCTGGCGAAAAAGAAGAAACTTTTACGCCTCCGTCTCCGGATACTTCAGATACTATTCCTCACGGGGTACGGAAATGTGCTTATTTTTAACGGTAAGCGTTTAAGCGGAGCCATTCGTAACGCGGCCCCGCACGTTCATCTCTTACGGCCGTAACTTCGTTACTTGGCCAGGCTCCTAACGCCGCGGACTAATGTAATAGCGATATCGGGTGCGTCGTTCAAACCGGTTCTGAAAATATGTGAACTTTGGATCAATTGTTGGCCGACCGATTCTGGGAACGATCGCGAGAAAGTCGTAACTGTGAGGCCGATTTCTGAAATGATCCCGGGAATTAAAGTTTAGCGGAGATGGCAAGAAGATGATTCTAACCTTTGCGTGAAACGAACCTGTTCTCAGCCTCGTGGACTGTGATAAATATTGTACATTACATTAACGTAAGGTCGGTAAGTCTCCACGCGGTTCTTGCAACGTTACATTTTTGGAGAAAGCTTATAGTACCATATTGTTGTTAGACGGATCAATACAATGTTACTGTAGTATTAAATTTCTGGGACGAAAGGAACACGTGTAAATATTCTCTTTCTGAATGACATAAATCGGTGTAAGATACAGTTTGGTATATTCCATTCTGTTACCATGCTACCGTTAGAATGGTAGTGAATCTATGAAACAGCGTTTATGTGTACGGATAAATTTCTGAAATGCAAACATTTATATATCTGCCCATGGGAGTGCGCACACGCACGTGTTAAATTCTATTTAATCGACTGGCATGGAGACGAGATACGGGAATCCTAAAATAGTGCTTATCTGTCGACAAGAAAATTGTGTTTGCACATTTACGCAAATTTCTGACTCAATTTCACCAAATCACTGCTCACGTGCCTTTCAATCCAGGTATGAATCACGTGCTAAAGAACGGCTAAACACATACATTCACGCTGTAAACGATCGCCATATCATTATATATAGATCAACGCGGAATCGATCTGAGGAAACGAACAATCCTCTTCCTTAAAATACCTGCACACCTCCAATTCATTACACTCGGCACTATAAATAATATCGCTACGCAAATACATGTACATTACGTGCTCAGAATGACAGAGACATTTCCGAAAAGGAGAATATCGGAATTAAGAAAATTAATATCACACGTAACGTGTCCTTAGACATTCACAGATTGAGCAATTATGCAGTCTCTCAATTGCTTCAATGTGCATATCCTGATCTCATTTATAACAGCCTCTAAACGTTCCAATTTTGCGGCGAGTTATTTGCGCAATGTTAATAATACGAAATACAAGGGTAAAGATAATAAATGATAGGTACGATGTGCCAACGAGTCACTAGCCGGTCGATCGTCAGTCAAAAGATGCGCATAAGCCAGACACGGGTTCGACACACACTTCTTGTCTTGCCGACGTTTGCACGAGGTTAACCTGCTCTTCGCCAATGGCAGTTTCATTCGAACCGTCCTGCACTCCGCGAGAGTGTCCGGCGCTCATGAAATTGGCAAATCCGACCGAACTGACACTCGCGTCGGAATGGTCCGTGGGAAAAAAGTGAGGGCACGAGGTTCGGGATGTGCGAGTGGCACGCCGAACCTGAGGAATGTGGAAAAATGTTTGGGACACGACGAAAGGAAGGAAGGAAAGATGAGCGTCGGGCAGATATAGTCGGCGGCATGAACCACGCGCGACCGATAACCGTGTACGGAAGCACAAAGTTAACGACTCGCGGCCGCGACAGATGTCAAACTATTTACCTGAGGCGGTAAGCAATTCCCCGTGGCACGATCGGTCGATCGTGGCCCGTGCACGTACATACGCGCGCATCCCAGTGTGCGAACGCGATGCATATCGCGCCCATACAAGAGGCACGAGTATGGTTTACCGATCGGCGTACACCGATACCACCCGACTTCTACGACTTCGTACGAGACTCGTCCTCTCGTGGCGAACGCCCGACGAAAGTGCGTTTACCAACACCGAGCACACGAGCAGTGCCGCTGGTCGGTGCTCGATAAAGAAGCGGAAAGCATGACGGCTCATCGGCCGTAGGGTCATCGTGTTCAATATCTTGTAATCCGTACAGGAACGGTTCTCTAAACAGAAATGGCATGTCGCGGTGTGTTTCACGGTGAGGCGCGTGTGTGTACGACGACTTCGGGCAAAGAAACGGTAGGGAATGGAAGGAGAGAGCGAGTGGCGAGTACGAGGAGAGAAGGAAAAAGTGAGAAAAGAGAAGAACATGACGGAGGACGTGGAGGAAGGGGCGGAACATATACGTGTGAGTTCATTACGGAGGAAGCAAGGAAAGAGAGAGAGAGGGAGGGAGAAAGAGAGAAAGAGAGAGAGAGAGAGAGAGAGAGAAAGAGTGAGACAGAGAGAAAGTAAAAGAAATACATTGGTAGCACTTTATACACGCGTAAAACGGCGGCGGAATGAATATCCACTGCACACAAATGCGGGGGTACGCAATGCACTCGTGCACACATCGGACACCGAGGAAACGCATACACACGACTCATGTAAAATAGAGACGACGCACGCTTATACACAGTTGTACTCAGAACCACACGGCGCAACGAATATATATATATATACATATATAAATGTATATATATAAACACAAGATATATATGTAGATATATACATACACATACGTATAATGGTACGTAGTATTGTGTACGTAGTGGATACATATGCATACATATATTCATGTATCTCAAGGAGCGACAAAGGCAGAAATAGAGAAAGAGAGAACGAGAAAGGGAAAGAGGCAGAGAGAGGGAGGGAGAGAGATAGAAAGACAGAGACAGAGAGGAAGAGAGGGAGAGAGAGCACTCGTTGTTTACGTTCTAACACGTCCGAGTAGACGACGGTACACACAGGGGAGACCCGCGACACGTCCCTCCATCAGCAAGGACCTACTGAGATTTCCTTACTCTGCTCGTGACATCCGAGACCTCTCGCATGATTGCCTCGAAAGCTGCCGTCTCCTGCGCCTCCTTCTGGTTGAGCAGCGCGATCTTTTCACTGAATTTCCGTGGATTCGCCATGATGGCTCGGCACTGGATTTTCCCCAACACTCGCGCGAAATTGAAGAGAGGAGAATCGTGCACCGACAACACCGGTGCGCACTCTACCCCCCGATCGCGCGTTTCCCTTTTCGCACGGACCGCACCAATAAGGGCTCGCCAAATTATCCCGTGTTATAACCCGTAACCCACTGCCTTCTGGATGGCACTGGCGATCACTGATACGCAAGATTATGCGGCGCAGCGCGCCACGCGCATCGCGCAGGAGTCGTTTTTCGCGGGCCCATTGGCTGTCAGGGATCCCCACTCAACACGTCGCACCCGTTACAAAAAAGCAACGACACTGCGCCTCGATGCGTTCCGAAAGCGACTCGATACGTACTCACCGGAGATGTTGCGGTTGGCGCGCCACAAGACGAATTCGGAATGTTCGAATGTTCACTCTTTCGCTCGTGAGTTGCGATAAAATAGCAGAAAATTGTCTAATTGGTAGCAGTGAGCACATTACACACATGGAATATATGCTGGACATTGTTGGTTCAATTGGTGAGAATCTTCTCCATTGAAAATTAACTACATAATACCTGTGGCACCTTGTTTTGACATACCTTAGGAATGAAAATTTCGTGTTTTATTTGAAGAAACCTCTTGTAGAATTGGATTATTTCATAAATTTAAATAGCTTGTCAGTGCCTGACTATTGGGTAGAGTAGCTACATGTATTCCACTGATATGTGTACACAGATGTTTCTGCATCTTCTCTGTAGCATACATCATCAAAAGGTTAAAATGATGGATTAGTACAAATTAAACATAATCATGACAATATACATCAGTAATACAATAAGAACATTAAGACTTTTGGAAAATGTTATATATCATGTTTTTATTTATTTGTAGAACTAATTCCATATTTTACATATATATGTTGTTTTATAAATACATATAGTTTGCATTCATCTGTCACATAGATAAACTATTAAGTCAGATATGCAAAATAATGTAAATTAAAGTAAGTGAGTTTCCAAGATCCAGGGATGCGGTTCTTATATACTTGTTTAAATTCGTAGTTGCCTCTAAATAAAGAACGTTCGTCACCTTCTTCTACCAATCCACTTACAAATACTGTGTTTATGGAAACCTCTACTTCGTCTGAAATAAAATGTGTGTCTCATCAAAGTACTACTAAAAATTATAATCATACCAAAGCCAGCACCATACAAATGACAAACATGAAAAATGAATAAAGTATGAGAATTACCGTTAGAAATTTGATTCTTGTCTACGGAAGTGACATAATGCCATTGTATATTATTGAAGTCAACATGAAGACGCTGCTTTTCATTGTCTGTCAACTTATCTACTTTTTTCATTAGGGCCTCCAAAAACCTCTTCTCTACCAAATCATTCAATAGATTGTAATTCCCTGTTGCTATAGCCTGGCCAACTATTTCCACACACTAAAAAAAGTACATATATTAACAAAGCAAATAAAAAATAAATGCAGTTTTTAGACAGTTATACACTTCATGTCTAACATAGTGTAAACAAACAGTACTACTGGTATTTTTAAATATTACATGTAAAGATCATGAATTCCAAATAGGCACCTGTTTACTTATTGTCAGAAATTTGTCTAGATCAAAATCGGGATCAAGTTCTTTTTGAATTGCTTTAACGTTGCCGGACCTCTGAAGAAACTTAATTATTGGACATAATACCACAGGATCACCCATAAGCGGCTCGCTAAGGGGAAGTTTTTCGTTCATATCAGAGTACCACCTACGATTTTCCAGAATGCAATTCGCCGACGTTGGCTTTGGCGCTTTTGTTATAAAGCTATTCTGATTCATTAGTTTCAGATCATGTCTTTTTAAGGACATTGACGAGAAGAAGCGCAGTCTTTGGTTAAATACATGCCTAAATGTTGAGGTTAACATTTCAACGTTTACTATTGAACAGTGTGGGTGACACCATACATATTCTTCCGCATGTAATCAACTTGTACCGTCAGCTGCTGTATATTCCTCTAGCCAATCACCGTCGAGGTAATGTTAAAAACTACTAGCATTAGGGGAATTCGCGGCTTTTGTAAAATACGCTGTCCTCTACTGCCCTATGAAATATACGCAGACAAAAATAAGAAACAAGTCCTTACCCTCTGCCTCTTACGAGTATTATCAATCGGTTAAATGTGCTTGTCTGTCACAGCCATGAAACGTTGGTGCTATTTTACTGTTAAACCAATATTCTGCGTACTAGTACCATCTAGATTCTTTGTAATCAATGTCGCTATTACAGGTTGTCGGCGATACATATATGTACATAAAATATTCAAAATGATGCATCACATGTTAAGTAAGTAGATAACGTGATTATAATCAACTTTAATCTGCTTTACATACTTCCATACATTATTTTGATTCCCCGATCGTGTATAAGCGTGGCGTGTCTTTTTGTCCAATGTTTCTAAGGCATCAGTGTTCTATTACCATTTTGTATCACACGCAACTTTATCTACAGAGTTGGTACCAAACTACATCGCCTTTCGCGGTCGGAATTGCTGTTAAAATGAGCTCAAGATATTTCGCGGCGTTTGACTACAGACGAGATAGGGATAGACATTGCACCTTATGGGACTTCGTGTCCACGCTGAAAAATTCCGACAGCGCAAAAATATCGCGCAATTCGGGGCGCACTCTATGCTTTATAACGCTCAATCGTAGAACTAAACTGAGCACATAGAGTGTCGTTGCCTCACAATTTTGCGTTCAACCGGTAACGTTGGACGTGACACGAAAATGGTAAGGGGGCTCTAGAGCCCCCCGAGCGTGTGACAAAATTTTGCCCAGCATGCAATGTCTATCCCTATCTCGTCTGTGCTGCTACTCGTAGCGGGAATTGATATTAAATTTATTGATTGATATTTATTTATGTTATAATGTCAGAAATACTATGTAACTAAATGTTCGCCGTATTTAATGAAATTGTACTTTAAAAGCAACTTTACTGAAGAAAAATTCAATAGAAATAGTTATGCATGAAATTTTGCATTTTGAACGGTTTGAATTCAGCGCTTCCAGGGTGCATCATCATTAGTTTCTAACCGGCTTGGGCAGTTTGGTCAAAACGCCGACACGATGACATCGAGAGAGGTGAGCTCCACATTTAAAACAATTTCTTGCTATATATTTGTCTCATTACCGTAAAAATTTGTGTAAATCGTATGAATTGGGTTACGCGAATTGCGGGTTTACAAGTTTTATAGATGATAATTACAATTTAATACAAGTATTTAACTTTAATTATAGATACAGTAGTTGTAGTTGGTCAGACGTAATTTGCAGTTTTCACATAATTTTTAGAAGGTTTCCAAACATTTAGTGTGCAACTTATGACCTAGAGTTATAGCCGCAATTAATTAGTACTAAACATCGAATATATTCAATCTGCATTAGATCTGAAAAGTAATCGCATTTTGTCATGTTGTGGTTATAAACGAAGGGTGCTCAATCTTGCAGGTTGAGATATTTGAATTGATCGAAACGATGGATAGATCTCTGCCTGTGATTGGTCGTTGTAGTAAGGACAACGCTGATTGGACGAGACAGTTTCGACAAGAAGACAGTGTCACGGCCGACATCGAAAATGGTGAGCTCCCACATTTTTCACAATTTATTGTTAAATATTTAAGTGCCCAACGTTATATCTGTGCCAGACTTGTGATTTTATGAGCGGTTCACATAGTGAACTAGGTGTCTTGGCTGGATATTATATATTAATCGAAATATTCGACTCTGATTATAGGAACACCCAGTGGCTCGCAAAATCAAACGTGAACATGACCTTGTGCCAGGATTTTTCGCAATTCTACGCAGTTTGCGGTGAGTTTAAGCTTATCGAGTACTTTAACTTTGTGTATTTATTGTAATAACGTGTAGTTATAATCTTATCTGAAATCTTATGACATATTTAATGCATGGAAAGTGATATTGTGGTTTCCCCATTCTTGAGTGTTGAAATCGTATGCGGTTCGTTTGCGCGGCGTTTGCTATTCAAAATATGGCGTTGGTAAATCTAATAGGTTAATAATTATTTGTCGTAAATTATTATCTTTAGTAATAATTGTGCTTTAACTATCCAATATACGACGTTCTCTGCATGTGTCTCGTGTAAAATTGTGCTCCAAAAGTAATTAAGTATATAACAATCGCGGAAAAAATCGTATATCAATTTAATTATGAAAAATATAACATATGATTAATGATACGTAAAATATAATTATATATATTTAATAGAAATAAGGCGTTGGGATATTAAACCAAAGGTAAAATATTCGTATTGTTAATAATTGAGTCGATTAAACTAGCATATTAGAAAAATTATAAAATATAGGAGAATCTGTAAAATCTGTGTTCAGGTATAGAAAATCTTGTCCATCTGAGCATAACGAAGCACGCAAGCGCGCAACATCGGCTCGTGCTCACTTCGTAGCAAGTGCGCGCGACTTAGCACCGAAGAATTTTGGGAAGGTCAAAGTGTCCTACAATCACGCGACGTATTCAGTCTTCTTTTAACCATCGAGGTAATCACATCAATTGTCACCAAAGTATTGGATTCTATAATTCTCTTAGTGCCAAAGTGAAGTAATCTGAATGTGATAATTAATAGTGAATAGAAGCAATGCTTATTATTCCTGGCTGCTGATATTTAATATTCTTAGTGAAATAAATATTAACAGTTCTTTCAAGTACGAGTTTTGACATTGTCCAGTTACACTATATTCTGACAGTGACTTTAAACAATTATGTTCACTTTTTATTTTAATACCCTTATTAATTAAGAGTGCCAGTGGTGTTTTTTAAGGCAGTCATGGATATTTAAAGTGAATATTAATAGTGAATAGAAACAGTGTTCATACACTAAGGATATTGACATTTAATATTAATTCTGATAATGCACATGGATATTAATAGTGCTTACAATGACAAGTTTTGGCAATATGCAATGATATTACAGTGTGACAGTTATCTTAAAGAATTAGTTTCTTCCATTGTTTTTAGTATTGTTGTTAATGCAAAATACTTATTGCGTGCAGTGTGGTTAAGACTTTATAGAGAATATAATATTTTATTTTCATTTTAGGTATGCAAAGTGACAGTGGATGATGAGGGTACATGTATACTGTTACACCTGCCTGGCTTTTGCTTGGGCAACAATTGTTTCTGCTTCTATTGGGAGATGTACTCCATTTACTTATGCGTACATCATATACTTCCATTATTTTGGTGAGTTATATATTTTTTTTATTGCAAAACTATTTTTAATATACCATCTCATTTTACATAAATGTTCACATCCATTTCTCTACAGTCCTTGGTTAATGATGCTCATCTATTCAACCTTGATTTAGTAAAACATATCCTTTCTTTTCATACAGTCTATTACACTTCTACGTTATTTCAATTATTTCACAAATTTCACATGCCTTGTTCCTGCATTATTTCCTTTACCGACAGTGCATAAATTAATCATGCATTATAAATCGTCTGTCGATAATTAAACATGAATAATAAGGGCACCACTCGCAGTTACCTCCACGTGGTGTGTACCGGACACTGTTATCCTCCAATCAGATTTTTTTTTATTATTATTTTTATCCGAATGGAGGATCACAGTGACGAAAGGCTGCGACTCGCGTTTTCTTTTTTTCCTTTTTGTATTACCCAATGATATGTTCTCTTAGTAATTTTCAATTCAACTTCGTCAATCGTAGTCATTTTCATATTAGATTCCATAATCACGTCAGCATTCGCAGTAATGATAATAAAAAGTCTTTTCTTTCAGCAACTTTGCGACCCCTCGTCGGTCTTTAGAGTCACGCGAGTGTAGCTCGTTGAAATTCGCAAGTCTCCACCCGAGAGTGTTGAGACAGACGCGCGCGGACTAGTGTTGCGTTTTTAACGAATAGTTCGTCGCGAAGTAGAGTCTGTGTTGCAAATAAATTATTCGATTTCGAACGTAAGCCTCCATCCGCGAATGTCGAGGCACGCGCGCGGTTCGGCCATCTCCATCCGCGAATGTTGAGATCCGCGACAATCGTTTGACTTCCAGCGCACCTGTTGAAGTCCCGCGCGTTCGCGTCGACAGTTTCCGCCCGCGTGCGTTGAGGCTCGCGAAATAGAATAATTCTTTTTTTTTATTTGCGATTGCGAGCAATGCAATCTTAGAGTCAATTTGATCTCAAGTCCGCACTTTACCCCAAGCCGCACAGGCTTTGTTAGCTTCATCCCCTTTCAATGAAAAGTAGAGTCACGCGAAGTAGAGTCAGTGCTTGCTCGCCGTTAAAAGCCCCCACGGTCGTATTATTATAATCGGGACGCGTTAGAGTCAGTGTTTGCTCGCCGTAATACTTCTCTTTCCTTTACATTATTATAATATATAATTCGGCCGCGAAATCGGGTACCGAAACGCATATACCGCGATCGCGAAATATTATAGTAGAGTCAGTGTTGTTGCGCCGGCATGAAGTAATTCGGTCGCGCATTGCAGATATAACTTTTTCGATCGCGAATAGAGTCTTGTACGCCGCTAATATTATATTCGGTCGCGATATTCGAACCATAGGTCGGGCGTATCGCGTAGTAGAGTCAGTGCTTCAAGAAGATGCTGGTTCTGCCTGCCTGATGCTGCCCAGAAGTCCATAATGTCCCAGATGTGGCCTTGCGATGTGATGGGTTTTGGTCCAGAGTCTGCCATCGACAATCCACAAGACCACGGCCAAAATTCACGACCAGGATCGACGACCAGGACTCACGACCAACACCCCACAGTTCAGAACTCCAGAATCAACTTGAGGGTCTATGGAACTGAGGGTCAAGGATCCGTCGATGCAGCGTGTTCCTGTGGTATGCTTGACCAGTCGGTGAGTCAAATTTTAAGTCCCTCGAGCTACCCATCATGTCGTAGGATGATTGGTCCGAAGCGACACGGGTAGCTCGTTGTAATTATACTTCTTAAATAAATGACGAGCATAGTGACCGCGAGTAGATTTTTGGCTAAGCTTAGCGAAAAGTCTACTCGTCAATTTTTGTTAGGGGACATTTTCATGTGTATGTATTAGCTCAGGATAGGCCTCCCTTGCTCAATTTATGTGGAAAATATTTGCTCGCGGTCGCGTTTTAAATATTTGCTCGCGGTCGCGTTTGCAATATATGATTTGATAAAGTTTCGCGCGTGTTAGTAGCTTTCATGAATTAGTGTCAAATGTTGCTTTAATAATCGCTTAATTGCGATTATTAAATCAATGTTACCGTCGCAATAGATTCAATGCGTTCGTATTTATGAACGTTCCGTTTGCGATCGTATGTTAGATTTCAATGAGCAAGATGGCATTTCGCGACGAGTAGATCCTATCATATAGCGAGATTATATGTCATCATTTTGTGATGTAGAGTATTCGCTCGTATGATAGGATCGCTCGAGGATTTCTTGCATGCCCAGTATATATTAAAAGTCGAGTCATTTTGTTATTAAAAAGTCGAGTCATTTGCTATTAAATAGTCGAGTCATTTTGCTATTAAAGAGTCGAGTCATTTTGCTATTAGAAAGTTGAGTCATTTTGCTATTAGAAAGTCGAGTCATTTTACAATTTTTAAGAAATAAGACAGTAGAGTCATTAGCCCGCTTAACTATTATATACATTAGATATTACTAATCTTAGCTCAGGATGTTTTCAGCTTCACAAGGTTTGTACACTTTTTTTGGCCGTACTCATGTCACTAAGGCCTGTAATCATGCATGCGCCCAGGTGCGGCATGCATGGTTCAGGCCGGTGAGTACGGTTTAGTTAAGGCGTAGTTTCGGCGATTATAACGCATAATGACTGCCGACGTACATGCCATTGTATGAATGCGTAGTGTTTGTGGCATGTACGTCGGGTAGAGCACTTAATAATGACCATTACTTTTTCTCGAATTCCGTCTTTACTTTCTCAATTATCAAATTATATTTTCCTGCGTAATGTAATACACTGATATGGTACCTATCAAGGTATCATATCAATTTGTTTCTTTTTAATTATTTAAATATGTACATCTGGACGACACTTGGTCGTACAGAGAAATGAAATAAGTAGAGTCACGCGATCGCGATAGTTTGCTTGGTCATTATGCGTATTAATCGATTTCAGCATCGGTACGTACCTAGATTATAAGAGTATGATGTGAATTTGAGCTCGGGTGTCGGAGTACGTCCCGGGACGTACTCCCTAGGGTTAGGCTCATTTTGCACCCGGGCGGTTGAATGAGAACCGTGGAGTGATTGTGTTGGTGTGCTTGCTTTGCTCTTTTTAAATATAGGTTGTTAGGTAGGCAGGTAGCATACTTTTTCTGAATGGTGTGATGTGTTAATTATAAGTAGGTAGGGCCAGCGGAAGGCTATTACTTTTCTCTCTTTTCCGTTCCCCCCCGTAATTTCGCGTCAAGTAATAGCCTTTACCTGGGTTTCATTTGGCAGTTGCAACCGTAAAATTTTGCCCGCGTTACTCCAATTCCGAGATTGATTCCGTATAAATACCAAATAGTAATAAAATATTTATTATTCTTTGGTCTTTATATTCTCATATCACGCCGCGATATTCTTTTTGTTATTAACTTCCGTAAATGCTGTTACAAGCATAGTCAGTAGAGAATGGTTGCAACTGCCATTTGCTAGTGATAAGAGTAGAGCTAGTATTAAGCAGAAATACGTATACATTGCACACCGAAGTACCATCTCATTGCACTTACGAGTGAGTATAATTTCATATGAAAGCATATAGTATCATGCTATGCGTATGAAGTTGTACTCCTCATTGTACTATCGAAATGTACTTCATTGCACACGTGAAATACGTATTTCGATCTGTTCGGGAGATTCGGTTAAATGTGCACGTGTACGTGCCGTTGAAATTAATTTTTTAATTCTACAGTATAAAGTACTATCCTTCAGATAATACTTTATATATCGGAATTAATGAATTAATTTCAGCAGTGCCTGCGTGCTAGCCCTTGCTCGCGAAATTTTCTCATTTTGTTAACTATTCGTAAAACCGTAGTGTTCGCTAGGCAAATATCAGCGTTTACATTGACGCGAGCAGAGTCGAACACAACGGCGAATTGTTTTTGTATTTTATATAATTACAATTTCTCGCTGCTTTGCGTTCGTACGACTGCTCGAATCAATGTAAAACTGATATTTGTTGAAATCTCCCGAACAGTGGGGGCTTGCTAAAGCATGCCCGAAGAAAGAAGTGGCTATTTAAATAGCTGAAGCGGCCCGGAGAAGAGGGCTTTCGTCGCGGGACTAGATAGGTCACTATGCTCGTCATTACAAATTTCATTCTATATATGTCTTTCAAGTGAGCCTCGAAATTAATTCTTCTAATGATTAAGTTACGACTTATATTCCTCTGGAATTGAGTCGCAACTAATTGTCATTCGGGAATTAATTTCTGCTCGCTAGTACCTTTTTCCTTTTCCTTTATCTTCTGTCAAATTTTATTCAATAAAATAAATGAATTTGATTGAAATTGCATTTTGTATTCGCGGTATGTTACTTGCGAATGCTGACGTGATATATAACAAAACTTGTCATGTTTCCTAATATTTTGTTTTATATTTAAAATCTACTCAATTCTTGGGATTTTTATTGTATTTTATGATCGCGAGGAACATATCATTGGGTATTTAAGTAGAGTCATGTTTCAACATTTATTAAATTCAAAGAGTATATTAGAGTCAATATGGAAATGTTACTAACCCGTTTCTTTCAGTTAATACTAATCCGTTCTGCTTTCTGTTGCAGGATTTACACATCCATTTTATCTTGTAAGACCTATAATCGACTATTTAAAATCACCTTCGTAATTTACGTGTCTAATTTGATATTTATTCCTTTCAGGTTTATTAATTCGTTCTGCTTTATGTTTTAGATTGATAGTTTCAATTCATTCAATGCAAGGGATGACTTCTGCAAAAGTTGTAAGTATTGATATCTTTATACAATATATAATTCATTTAATGTTGTCTTTTTCGTATACGATGTGCCTAATTTGGAAGTTTTTCCTTTCAGCGGCACTAATCTAGTCTACTTTCTGTTGCAGTAATTACACATAATTTCTACGATATAATTCATTATTTTAAATATTCGATTTATAATCTTTTAATTATCTATACTTGTATAGGTATTTATAAGAAGTATAATCGAATATCTAAATCAAGTTTCGTTTTTAATAATGTGTGTAGTTTCGCCTTCCTTCAGCATTACTAATCTGTTCTGCTTTCTGTTGCAGGATCTATAGATCTCCATTGTAAGATCATCTGATCGGCAATATTTAAAATATTCGATCTATAATCTTTAATTTACCTATCATTGAATAATTACTTGTAGGACATGTGATCGCATATCTCATATTGATTTTTTAATCTTTATTTATTTAGTATTGATTTCATGAACATACAGGTATAACTTTGTGACGGTCTGTCCAGTGGATATTATTCATATATTTGTTACAGATTTAGCGAGTGTATTGCGTATTTCAAAGAAGCTGTTAAATTTTTGTTTCAGATAATTTACATGCTGCTGCATTTCCTTTCAAATATATTATAATGTGTTAATTATCCTTTTGATAATTTTTTATCATTTTCACTGTGCATTTTATTTTATCTTATTTTCAATGTCAGATCATTATTTGTTGTTATATGATGATCCGCAGCATTTCTTTATTGAATTAAATTGATTTAGGTATTGATAGAAATTATGTGCAATATTCTATTTTACTTTGAACCTGATATTGAATAAGAGACATTAATTGAATAGATGTTCTGTTTGAACTGTTAACCATAAACTATAATAATTTTTACATATTTATTCCATTGTAATTCACATGTGTTCTTTACGTTTAATGCTCATTGCTTTACAGATATCTAGCAATTTTCAACGCATCATTCAAGATTAATTCGCAGATTGTATCAAGCTTATAGTATTAAGACTTTAATGATAAGAGTAGTTAATATAGATCATGTTTAAGTACAATGTAAGGTTCGTTATCATCATTATCATTATCATTTCATTTTCATTAACATCACTACCATCATCATCTCCTCATCATTCTTAGATTTGTACAGAGCCATAGACAGGCTTCTCCTATCTATTGTTCTTCTCGGGTAGGTAAAGTATGATTCCAAATTATACCAACATTCATCGAAGACATTTTTCTGGCCAAAAAATGAATTCGATGAATGATAATTCGGAATCTCTTTTTGAAATGGTCGGGTGGTTGGGATCGTTTTGGCGTTCGGGTGGGTCACGAATTGCAGCCACCTCCACGTGGTGTGACCTGGACACTGTTATCATTGAATCGAATATTATTATCCGATTCAATGATCACAGTGACTAAGCGCTGCATTTCGCGACTCGTTTGTCAGTTGCTACTACTCAGTGACTCATCCATGGAATATTTTAATTTGTCCAAGCACCACTCTTCTTAGCAAACACAAAATGCTGTATGAAAGCCATGAAAGCACAATGCTGACTTTACGTCGATGTTACCGAGGTGGAGAGTCATATGAGTACACGATTCCTTCCGACAGGGCGAGATGGCGCACAATGTTGTTTCTAATCTTCGAGTGCGATTACATATCTCTACAATTTTTACTTTATAGTTAACCCACTTTTAATTGTAGTCATTTCTCTACGCCTACACAATTTATTTTGCGGTACAATTGTCAACAACAACAACATAGTCGTTGTCATCGCTTATATGTTCATAAATAAAAAGAACAAACATGAGACTAACTTCTGCTTTATACCGAGCAGTTGGAGAATGGTCGAAGAAATATGCAAATTTACCAGATAGATATATTAATCGCAGGATGGAATTAGTAAGTTGATTTTGTTTGTCAACTATTACCTGTAATGTGTGATTTTAATGTATGTCTCGTTGATTGTTTAAAGGCATTGAAATATTTGTTATTTAATGTATTTATTTCCAATGAACACTTTAAGTGCATGTAAGTTGTGATAGAATAGTAGCAATTTATGTATATTGGATGTGCATTTAGGTTTATTGGAGAGCTCCACCAAACAAACCACAGTACACAAGGAAAAAAATTGTTGAAAAGAGATGGAATTACGCAGGTTCCTTCAGACCATGGACATTGGAGTATCAGTTGATAAGCAGGAAAAAAAATCCTCTCATTGAACCTATTTCAGATTGGTCATTTTTTAGAGGCGATCTTGTAAGTAAACTCTATAAACGAGTTTAGTTATAAGAAATAAAAACACATCAGAGTGATTTACATTTTAGGTTGAAGTATTGGTGGGCATGGATAAAGGTAAACAGGGAATTGTGAAAACCATAATTCAAGAAAGAAATTGGGTAATTGTTGATGGACTGAATGCACCAGTGACTTCTCATGAACAAGCGAAGGATGCTGAAAACCCAAACCACACAGTTGTGAGAAAAGAGCTGCCATTGTTGGTTACTACCGATGTAGCTCTAGTAGACCCTAGTGATTTGTGAGTTTAGAATATAGTTTTTATATTATTCTACCTTGTATATATTTGCACTTGTATTTTATTGAACAATCTCAATAACATATTCATATAAAATTAGAAAACCAACAAATATTACATGGAGGTATACAAAAGATGGAGAAAAAGTAAGAGTGTCAGTTAGAACTGGTAGACTAATACCTTTGCCTGCTACAATAAATGAAACAATTGATTATAAATTACCAGAATTGTATTCCACGCAATCAAAGGACACTCCAGCACAGGATGCAAAAGCTTTGACATTTGAGGTACACAAATTAAAATTGCGATATTATTAATTGTAGCACTTATTTTGCTGTTTCTTGTAAAAAAAAAAAACATGATAGTGAGAGTACATAAGAATATTGGATAAGATTATAATTTTCTATTGTACATTCTTTCAATTACAGCCATGTTTAAAGACTTTTGAAATGGATATAATGGATAAAATGGGAATTAAGGAAGAACGTGTTGCAAAAAAGACTTACTGGTATTAAAAGGTTAAATTATGGAACTAGGAATGATGATGTTTAATAAATTTTCTCTCAAAAACAAACTTCAAATATTATTTCTTTAGTCTTATGTGTTGCTGTAAGTCCCACGGCAGTTCGTGAGAACAACAAGTGTATTTGTATGATAATATGATATTAACCGCTACCGCGCTACAGAAATTTTCCTTCATAAACTAGTATAGAGTGATTTTCGTATTATGAAAGAAACATATAACGTAGCAAGAACTTCTTCAGAATTCAATTATTTATTAACGCCCATTGGTTTCATACTACAGGATGTCACGCATACATATCACAGCACGATTTTTATCAAACAAACACAGACCAAGGAATGAACGCCAATGTAAATTTAAATACGCCAATAATTATATATCTTATATTAACAACAAAAGTTATATTATACACGTATATAACTGTATATATACTGACATTACACAATTCACATTTCAGATTAAATTCCAATTTTATCTATTTACAATTTCCCGCTGTTGACATTGCAACGGTGTAGTAAGTAAATTTATGTTTTCGATGGAAGCGGGTAGAGTATATCTGAACCTAAATTCATCAAATTTAATTATATATCACCAGATCACTTGTTTTCTTTTCAGGTAATTTTACAGTGAGTAAATTGGCTTTATAAGCATGATATTGCATGCAAATTTGAATAAAATACATAGTGCACATGTGTATTTAGAAGTTGAAGGCTGATTCTAACAAGATGATTATTCCCTTGCGTAGTATCACTGTACATAGCTTAGACGTTATTTTGCATGAATATAAACTTTAGTTACAAACTAGGTCAAATAAACTTGAATGATAAATGCAATTCAATACAGTTACATGAATAGACATTCAGGCAGAAACTATTTTATCAGCGAGGATACAAGAGTTAATTACGACCTACTGTCGTAACCTATTGTAAATAACATATTGCACTGCCAGCACTGTAACGCATCAATGAAATTAAAAATATGAGACACCTTAAGGCACTAACGTATATCTGCATTAAGCTTTGTAAGTATAGTGATGTGTAGGTACTAAAGTTATATGGCATAATCGTAAAAAGTGTCCAATTCATTATGATTACAAAAAGAATATTGGACGGCTCACCGGTGCTACGTTATTTATATTTTCCTGAATATTGACAACAATCCTTCGAGTTCAGATAATATGGTGCTCCAGTCATTAGAACCTTCAATGCGCTCGTTGAAACTTCTATATTTCATTCCACACATTTATATAAAACCCTGATTTTTTTTTTGTAATTATCCAGCATTCTGTTTGCGAACCTATAATGTCCATTAACGTACTGGTTACAATAGTTAATATTGTATTATTGCCATAATTTCATTAAAAAGTTACTACTATATTTCGGACATGTCCTTAATTGTTTGCAAAAAGATTGTCACTTTCGTCGGATATATGTAACTGCCACACTTCAGGTTCGTGGATCTTCAACTTGATTAGATGTATGCAAGATTACATAAATTTCACTCTGTAAAAGTTAAATTAACGGAACTTGAGTGTTTGCTGTTTATGAATCGTTCGCAATATCCCCTCGGCGTGCAGTATCAACGTTAAATTGTAACATCTCTTCATCTTTTCTCGCTATGCTTCCTCGGATTTTTTACAGTATCTTCTATCGTATTTTTTAAATTTGAACAAAGAAATGTGAATAATTTTGGAAGAGTGTAACGAAGCATTGCTTATAGATATTTAGAGTTTTCTATAAATTACGTCTTTCAAGTGGAAAGTCGTAGATGTCGTTCTCGTTACAGTCTCCTATATGCCACTTACATACAGAAGGCTTATTACAATTAACTATTATTTACGATGATTTGGTGGCAGGATGCCTGACTAGGAGGTTTACTTCGCCGTCGTGCAACTTTTTCATAAGGGACCAGGCTTCTATTCTTGACATTCGCGTGACGTCACTTCCATTTACTTCAAGTAGTTGATCCCCGGCCTTTAAGGCACCCGTCTTTTCGGCAGCACCTCCTAAATTACACAAATAACGTCGCGATGTTACACTCCGTGTTGGTACAAAAAGTAGCTTCCTCTTAATAAAGTATCGGAATCAAACGCAACTAAAGAAACTCCTATTGTGTTCAATGAACGAGTTGCAAAGAGACATTAAACTTACCGGTAAATATTTTTTTAATTACTAATGGCCTGTCCCCGAGAGGACTATCTCTGCCGCCTTCGAGACTAAATCCAAGACCAGCACCGTCTTTATAAACCGACACGGTCGCAGGAGGTCCCCACGCAGTGTCTTCAATGCCATTCGTCTCGAACCCTACAAAGGCAAAAATGAAAACGTCTCATTACTTAGTTAGGATAAGAGGGATGCATAGGTAAAGGTGACATACCTTCGACAATTGTCTCGACACTGGCGGTACGCGATCTTAGGTTGCAACCCTCTTCGACTCTCGTCCTGGACACGACGAGAACCACCTCCGATCTAGGTTGCTTCAGCACAGTCAGGCTCTCCCTATGAGTGAGACCCCTGGTGCTTCTGCCGTTTATACTAAGTATTCTATCGCCCCTCTGCACTCGGCCATCCTTATCCGCGATCGAGTGTGCAAGGACTCGATGCACGGTAATTTCCTTGATCTCACAATCGGCCCCGCCCGCCAGCGTGATCCCCACGCTTCCCGTCGGATTCTCCTTATGCAGCAGCACGACTATTACGTCATGGGCGCCTCTCGCTTCCTCGAGGCTAGCTTCCTCCACGAGCTGGGCGAGCTCTTGCTGCGAGATGAGACTGGTACTGCTGGCCAGCGAACTGATGCTCCCGAATTGTTCTCCGCAGCATCTGTCCGCGTCCACCTCGACACCCATTGGGCAGACATTCTCGTCGACGCTACTGTCCAAACTTGGGAATCGACTGTGCGTATTTGACGTTTGATGCTGACTCGACGGAGAGTCTACCTTCTCCAGAGCCTTCTTCATGTCCGTCACGCTCGCACTGCGTCTGCCTAAACTTCGAACGGTTGGTATCTTGGACACGGTACTTCTTGATTTCTCCGTTTCCGGTGCATCGTCGCTTGTCTCGCTGATTCTAGATCGGCCGAAGGTTGGAATTTTGGAGACAAATGGTTTTTCTTCCGTCCACGACTCGGCTGGATTTGCTCTTTTTGCTATGTGAACGTTTCTCGTCTCTGTTCCAGGTTTCGGCGGCGGGACGGGAGCAATTCCGTTCTTCGTCCTCGACTCGTTCGCTGTCTGACCTCGCAACGGTTTCCCGTCACCTTTCGCACCTAGGATGTCCTCCAGACTCATTTGGCTCTTTGACTTGCCGAACGTTCCGTCATCGACGTGGATCGCCGATCGTGACCTACTCCTCGTCGTGAGAATCGTTAGCAGATCGTTTTGATCCTCCGACGCCTTTTTCGACGACACGTTCGCTCTTGACCTCGATGACGTAACATCGAGACAATGGGAATTGACCTCGTTCTCGCTGTGACGCGATTTTACGGTATCACTGAGGTTTCCAACTTCGTCCCCGACCGTGCCAGACGTCCTATCATTTCTGGAAGTTTCTATTTTGTCAGTCACTTGACTTTCTTGCCTCGACGTTGTCTTCTCGTACTGCACCGAAGATTTTTCCTTCGTCGAGCGAATCAAAGCCTTCGCCTCGGCTCGCACCCACATTTTCAAATCGTTCGATGGCTCCAGCATGTCAGACTTCGGCGGTCTCACGGCTGGCGGTGGAGGTGCGCTCCTCTTCGGGGGTAGTTTCGGCTCCTCTTCAATTTTCTGCTTATACGATTCCTCTCCCTCGTCAACGAAAGAATCCGTGACATCGATATAGGCAATCTTCACGTCCTGCTTGTCGCCAAGTCCGTTGTTACCGTTGCTAGTCGTCCTCTGCTGATGATGACCGTCCGTGCCATTCTCAGTGGACGTGACGGAGGCGTCTTCGTCGTCGGAAAACTTTCGTTGAATCAGCGGCGACCCATTCAGGTCCCGTCCGCTGCGACATCGCGCACTGGCCAGGATGTTCTTGCGATTGATGGCCTCCACACTCTGAGGCTTCAGCACTCGCCTCGACAGAGACTCAGCGCTGGCCTGAGAGCCGGACGTCAGCGTCGAGGAAGTACTGCAGTTCGTGTCGGTGCTGTTGGATCTTCTCAAGGTCTGTCGCTGCGGAATCTGTGAGTTCCTCGAGTTGCTCAGCGATTCGTTCGGCAGCGGCGATCGAGGATTCGATCCGCTGCTGCTGGACGACGATCTCTCGGAACTGACGTACGACCTCTCGCCAGGAATACTCGGCCTCGCGTACTGAGAATCCCTGTCCACCGTAACCGAGTCTCTCATGAAGCTCCTGTTCGTCGGCCCGTCCATCATCGATCTCCTCTGATAATTCGTCTCGGTCGAAACGTAGGATCTCTCGGACGAGACTGTCGATCTCTCGGAAGGAACCGGCGACATCGGCGGACTGAATCCTCGAGAGATGCTGCTCTGCGAGCTGCTAACGGCCGAATCGTTGTCGGAATCATCGTAGTCCATTCTCGTCTTTCGCTGAATGATTCTAGACCGCGTGCGCAGCGTGTCCGGCGAACTGGTGGTTGAAAGATACTCGAAGCTGTAGTCGCTTCTTGTGGGACTACAGATGCTCTCGAGACTCTTCGGCGGCTCTGACGCGAGATTCGTCGTCGGCGTCGCGGTGGACGTCGTCGTCGTCGTCGATGGAATGTCCTTTGCGACGTTACTTCCGTTGATCGTGTTCGTGGAACTGGCCGACGTGCCGTAGACCGTTAGACTCTTCCTCTTGAAGGCAGGAGAGTACTTGGAGTTGATCTGCGGCGCAGGCATCTTGAAGGACGTCGTCGCTTTCAACGGAACGCTCGCCGTGCTTGTGGTGCTCGCCAGGGAACTCTGCGATCCCCATTTATCCTGAATATTCGCCTTTGGCATCTGGAACAAAAATCAATTTTCATCAATCCCGCCAAGCTGTCGATATAACTCGGGCAACTATATAAAAGATTAAGGGTTATCTTACCTGATGCAAAAGTATGGAGTCGCGTGACTTGATCTCCGGCAAATCGACGATAGGCTGATCAATCGAAACAGTATCCTTCTCCGGAATGACAAGGCCACGCAACTTGGATATCGAGCGTCTCCTCTGCTCGATAAGCTGATTCAGGCTAGCCCTCCTCATGTCCTCGTTGGGCTTCCTGAAAGTCGAAGCCAGCGAGTTGGTTCGCGATATTTGCGGACTGGTCGGCTCGCTGACGGTCGTCTTCTCCTGCACGTACGGCGTCGATCCCGAGAAGCTGGTCGCTCTCGTCAGAACGGTCGTTGTGGGTGACTTCGGCGCGCTATTCGTCGGGCTCAGCGTATTGTAGCTCTTAACGCCGCTGCCGGCGATATTCCCGTTTTGCTGCGATGCCAGCGGCGTAATTGGCGAAGTCGGCGAGCTGTAAGGCTTCGCCGCGAAGTTCTGCTTCGTTTCGTAGGCGACCGGCGACGCGCCGATCATCGATGACGTTTTCTGCGGAACCGGCGGTGGCTGTTTCGCGTGCGCCAACGAGGCGGTCGAGTTGACCGGGGAGACGTCGAACTTGGATAGACTAGGTGATCTCTGTCCGTACTTCCTCGCTTCCGGAGCGAAGCTCCGAGCGGAGTCCGTGAGATCGAAGGAACTCTGCGTGCGATCGGCGAAGAAGGACGACTTCTCCTTCTGGCCGACGATCTTCTCCTCCGCGCACATGTCTTCGGTCGACTTGTACTTGGATAGTCGTCGTCCGTTCGTCGTCACGGTGGCCACGGTCACCGGAGAGGGGAAGAGCGGTGTGTCCAAACTGCTCTGAGACGAGAACATTGCAATCTTGTCTCTGACCGATCGCTCGGACTTGTCGTCCTGCCTCCAGAGTTCGCTGTTCAGAGAGAATTTTCTCGGCGGCGGCTCGACCGGCGGAGGAACACTTTTGCCGTGCAAGTTGACCTGGTCCATCTTCGGCGGACCTGTACGGAAAACGTTGACATTGATCCGGTATCTCGAGAGCGACGTTCTCGAAAACGGTGTAAATTACGTTACCCCCGTGGGTAGGGGATAGAATTTACCCACAGTATCCTCTGCTTGTCGTAAAAGGCGACTAATAGGGGTTCGGTACAGGTTCGTCGACCGTGCCCGTAAAAGATCTGTTAGCTCATAATTCAAAAGGGATCGAGCACCGGCTACAATGTACATCCCGCCGTCGCTCACAATTACAGTGTATCGTAACGCGAGCAGATGCGCGGTGTACCTTCGGGGAAGAGTGTATCCCACCTCGAATGCTCAGCGAAATTGACACGTAAAAAGATGCAATCTTCGTTTAGCGCTCGGGTAAGGAAACAGTTAGAGAGCACGGCAGAGGCAGAGGCGGAGAGAAGTGGACCGATTATTCGCAACAGCGGCAATGCTATCCCAGGTGGACAAGCGATACTGTAATTACACCGTCCGCGAACGCTTAGCATGATTGATCTTTAAACACGCACCTGTCAACGGTAGCGGCGGCGGCGTTTCGCCGGAAGTCTCCTTCTCGGCGTGACTTTGAATCTCTTTCTCGACGGACGGCACTTCCTTATGATAGTAGCCGGCGATCTCGATCTTCTTCTCGGAAACTAAAATGTTCCCGTTGCCGGCCGACTGCGAGCAGTACGTCGAATAGTTGCTGACCGCCGACCCGGCCCTCTTGCCGACCTCGTCGGCCGCCTGATAAGGCACCTTCTCCTCGGAGTGCCGGGATTCCTGAGGCGACAGGACCGCTTCCTGCCTGATACTCTCGACGCTCGACACGACGATCCTATTGTTGTCCGGCAGGAGGATGCTCCTCGAGCCGACAACGCCGCTGTCGCTCGAGAGTATCTTGAATGACTCGCCGCCGACGAAAGATTCACCCTCGACGACGTTGGACCCGTTGCTCGTCATCGTCGCTGTCCTCGTCGTCGCGGCGAATCGCTGATACTGCTGGCTATTGTTGCTGCTGAACTCCTGATAGGAGGCCGGAAATTCGTCCCCGTCCGGGGGCAGGCGCTGACCGCCTCCGCAGTTCTCCATTCTACCATTTACCGTCTCTGAAGAAAAAAAAAGAAACAGTGAACGCTGGAGCGTTTTCCTTCGATTTCGAGAGATACTGGTTTTACGTATCGGATGCGGAGGGTTCATCGAACCCTTGACACGGACATTATGTTATCGGGCGTTAGGCATGCCGCGGATAGTCGGTGAAGCATTGGAAGCTGAAACGGGTTTTTCCACCGGTCCTCGTCGCGGCGCGTATTAACGTTTCGGCCGGGGCCGGGTTATTAAGGATTTTCATTAATGTCGATTCAATGCGAGTGTCGTCGCTGGCTCGAACGGTAAAGCGAATCGTAGGTGTACCTTCGCCGTCGAGGCGTCGACGAGCGTTAAGCGTGCCACACTTTCGACGAAAAAGACGGAGCTCCGGCAAGTATGTAAATTGGCCTCGATCCGGCGTTCGTGTAATTGCGCAAGGACGACCTGATAATGCTATAATTACGATTGACATATGTTTCGTCGGTGTGTAGGTCTAGTTTCGCGTCTGGGATTGCTTGCGGTCCACGGCGATTAATTTTATTTGCGCGGCATCGACCTTACCGGGGCTCCTACTCTTTTGTCCCGTAAATGGTTTCTTGATGAAAATGCACGACTAACGCCGCCGCTAGTTTACACAATTGGCAGCGGAGGCATGAGGCACGCCGCGTGAGGCCGACAAATCTTGTGTGCTCGTAGAATGGATCCACGTTACTTTTCAAACGAGTTAGACAACGGTAAAGTGATGAGTTGGAATTTTGTTGCTGAGCAAAGACATACCATCGCGGAATATCAATGGCATGTGTATTATGTCACGTAACGCAATTATTTGCCTTCGTTCAAATTCTTTGGAACTAATTCTTTCGGTTCGCGTTATCAGTGCTATTTGTCGGCACTTTACAGTCACGTGAGTATGTCTGTTCAGCGCATAAGCACGTGTGGATTTCTTAGGTATGACGGTGGGAAGGCAAAAAATTGTTAATTTTAGTTTGGCTTAGAACTTGTTTGGCTCAATAGAGAATACTTGCACTGAAAATAAAGTGTTGCTTGCCTCTTAAATTTTATAACTTTGTAGATATTTACGGTATCTGTTTCACATGGTCTGGTAGGCAACCAAGGTGAGATTTTACTAAAAAATGAAAGTTGTCTGACTGGCTTATGCTTTTTATATGCTAATGGGGAGTCGAAATACCTCGCTAAGATGCATCTGGCACCTCATAAAACGCGATAAAAACAAAATCGCAATATGAAAATGAGGACAAATTTTACATCTTATTTTCGATCACTGACTCTATAATTAATCACAAAGTTGAAAAAAGAGGTAAGAACTAGTCATAAAAGTCGCGATCGAACCTTTCTAAGCGCGGCTGCCGCGAAGGCATGTTCAAAAACGTAATAGAAAAGTCGAAAAATTCCGATACCTCCGCGTCCTTTCACGTCGACCGCACGCGCGCCGTCTAAAAATTTTTACGAACCCATACGCACATCGCGCGCAGAACTCGTCGGAACCAGTCATAATACCAGTTCCCGCGTACAAATGTCGATAAACGTTATATGCCAACCTCCCAATCAATCGACGCGCAGCACTGCACCTCTTTTTTTTCCACCAGCTCTCAGCCGACTAGACACGCTCTCCGTTAATCTTGTCTCCGTCCGAGTCGGCGATCCCGGTGGCGAATAAAAGCTCCGCACATTAAGCCGCTTCGACTGGCGATCGCAAGCTTAGCTCGATCGACATCGGGTCCGCTAACTTTAACGAGGCACGCAGTCCTTAAAAGACGACCTCGCGAAGATACGCATCGGCCCTAACGAGATTGACTGTCAACGGTTCCCCTCTGCCCCGTCTCACCCCTCGACCGTATAAATCTCTCCGTAAAAATGAGCCCTTTCCCCGTTGCCGACAAGAGCGGAATTCGCGGAATTACGTAATCCGTTTGTGAGACTCGGAGAGTCCGCGCTCTAATAACCGTCAGCGCGACAGTAGTCACTGACATTAGAAACGGACCACCGCTATCTCTGACATTCCTGCGACGAGATTACCGACGGCAGAGCGGCTCGGGGGCAAATTTTTGCGCTCACCTCCTCACGCCGTCCGACGAAGGTCGGCCGATAGCGGCGATCGGGCGCGAATCAACGTCGAAAGCGGATTTCTCGTCTGAGCGCGCATGAATGAACCGATTACGGTGATAATCGAGGAAATAACCGAGACTCCTACCGGGCATTGTCGCGGCTAACGAGTTCTCCCGGTCGACGCTGCCTGCGTGCGTATACACGCTTTTCAAAAGGAGGCACACGCCGCAATCTGAGCCTACGACGGCCGGCAATCGGAGTCCGTTTCGACATCCGACAATTTCGCGAACGAGAGATCGGCCTCGGGAACAATTCGAGCCTTCCATTCTTCCCTCCCGCCGATTAGATCTAAGGTGTATCGCAATTGAGATCCGCTTTTTTGCCCCGGCACGCGTCGCGGAATTTACCGTACGATACTTTGATCGCCGTGATTCATGCCTCTGTGATTCATGCGCTCCGTTCATCGCGGCGAACAGACGTTGTTGCGAGAGCGCGAAATCTTGAATATCGAGGATACGGTCGAAGGATTCGAACTCTGGCCGTGCCGAACCGAGGATCGTCAAAGCGAAATTAATGCCCCTAACTAATCGACTACCGCGCTGCGCGCAAAAGTTTCATTCGCTCGCGGCGGTAACGTCGTAATATCGAGTGGGCGATTATCGTTTCGTCGTACTCCGGAGGCGTGCGCCCGGAGGAGACCGCAAAGAATGAGACGTCTGAACCCATAGTGGAAACGGTCATTGCTAGGCTGACGCCATCCGTAGCCTGGACATTGTACCGAAGTGCCGAGTGCGGTCTGCGAAGGTACGCAAGCCAGGCAAGCAGGCAGGCAGGTAGGCCTGGCAAGCCTGGCAAGCGGGCGAGGAGGCAGACAGGCGAGGAAACAGTCAAGGAGCCAAAGCACCTAGCCCAAGCTACTTGTGCCGCACGTCCAACCACCCCAAGTCGACCGCGGCGTTGCGCAAAGGCTCGATTTAACGCGCCCATTAGAAAGTATTTTAACGACGCCCGGGATCCGAGAAGTGCGCGCGGCCGGAGCGTTTGGATCGAAATTTTATCTTCAACCGCCGTCATCAAGCCGGAATAATTGTAGCGACGCCTCTGCCGACAGCATCCTCCGTAAATATTCGAGCCTTAACGAAGCTACCGTTGCGCAACGTTACGCCAGCCTACCTTAAACGCGTCCCTACGATTTCCTGCCGTGGAAGACGTTCGGTCGCGAGCGTCGATCTTTTATCGCGCGCGTCGCTTGTTGATTCGCGACTTTGTTCCACGATCGTGGCACTCGCGATAGGAAGCGTTTTGCATGACGCGCCGCGACGTCTCCGACTGATATTGCGCGGCTTAAGGCGGTAAGCTTCGTCGACGAGCGACTTCCTCGACTTCTCTTCGCTCCGCTCGCGGACGGGGAAGTTTTCTCGGCACGGATTCCGGTGCTCGTCGATATCTAAGGCAGCGGCTACGTAGCCAAGGATTTCTACATTCTAGCGCGCACCTACTGATAAAACATTTGCATTCACGTTATCTAGAGGTCTCGCAGGTACGCACCTAAGTGAGAGCCGTATCGGGCGCGCCATGTTTCTGTTCCGTTTCGTCGATCGTTAGCGCCGTTCTATTTTACTTGTCTATCTGCTCCTGTTACATGTGTCTGTCTGTCTCTCTCTCTCTCCTTCTCCTTCTCACCGCACCGCCACCCGCCTCTTTGTTCAGCAGTGTTTATCCGTGAACTTTTCGTTCGAGGATCTCTGTCGCGCGGTTGTCCGCGTTGTCTGCCCTCGTATCTATCCATTTGCTCGTACTATCCGTTCCCTATCAATGTAGACACCGAGGCACGCGCTTTTACGTGCCTCGTACAACGTCATGTCTGTTACACGCGTAAAACATATGCCTCCCCCCGTCGCCTCGCCCGCCGCTCGGCCTGCTTACCCATTCTAACGCGATCCGCGTTCGGTTCCGCTTAGCGCGTCCGACCATTCGACTCGCGTCGCTCGCGAGCCAAGATTTGGCGCCTTCGTTTCAAAAAAATTGCCGCCGACGTTCAGCGTGCTACCGGTTCGCATTCTTCGCCGCGCTCTTCGTCCCATCGCCCCGCCCCGCTCCGCCCCGCTCCGCCCCGCTCCGTCAGCTCGAGCGTCGGGAGAGTGGAAGATTGACGGCCGCGGAATTTTATTCGCCCGCTAATAAAGCCCGCACGCCTCGAGCTCCTGATTAACATTCCTGAGCGTCGGCGCGCCGGCGATCTAACTAATCGCCGATACGTATGCACGTGCGAGAGGGCCCGCGAGGCGCACAACACGCTCGCCACCGCGGGACGTTTCGATGCGCGCCGTGCATACGTGTCCGGGTGATCGCACCATATTTGTCCCGATATCAGGAACAGCGTGTGTCACCGCGTACTCGCCGCGTACCGGCCGCGTACTCGCCCCGTTTACGTTTTCCAGCCGGAGCGTGTACACGCTCGCCCCGTACGCTTCGCTCTCCGCGCACGTCAAAGGATCTCAGGGAGGCGCGTACGCGTATCTCTATCTACGCTCCGTGCACGAGTGTGCCTCGGCATTTGTGTTTGCGAATCCGCGAGCTACACGTGCGTCTCTGTGTTAAAGCACGTGTTCGCGTGTGCGCGCGCGAGTCGGTGAGTGCGTGTCGCGCTGACAGGCCGTACGTTGGAACGTCTTTCTTTTTCACAAAGCGGCTGAAATTCCAGAGTAGCGATGCCGCGGAGAGGCTTATTTCAGACGGTCGCCTACCAAAAGAGGAAACCGCCTCGACGAGCACGTGCCTGCCCCGCTTCGGACGGAGCGAGCCCAGAGGAAGCTGACCAGTTTCTTTGACGAGAGAGCGCGTCTTGGGCCGCGAAGCGGACGCGGGCGCAGTGCGGCCGAGGCTTAATTGCGAACTTTGGCGACGAACTGGCGTGGAAGTCGCTAATGGCGCGAGTTCGGCGAGCGCGCGATCATGTTTGCCCGACGCAAACATCCGCGGAGCCGGCCTCATGACGCATCGCTCGCCCGTTCCGCGATCGCGACTGGATGCCTGCCTGGAATTCGTACCCGACGCCGCTTCATTCGCTCCTTCGCTCGCCGTTCCGTTCCGTTCGTCGTTTCGTTCCGTTCGTCGTTTCGTACGCCGATTCATTCGCCGATTCATTCGCCGGCTCATCGCGTGCCGCGCGACTATCGTGTGTTTGCCACCTCGGGTGGCCAAGGTCGACGATCGAAGGAAAACGAATTCAGCGCGCCGGTGTCGTTTGCTCGTGGGTGTTGCGAGACGCAGCAGCCTTCGAGATTCAATGCCGTTCGGTAGGATCGGTGGAAAGTGATCCTGGCGACGTGGCTCGAGTGACGTCGCGTTTCGCTCGTTACGCGGTGCGATATCGAGAGACAACTTTTTAACCGATCGCCCTTCCTTGGGTCGTATATACGTTGCGGGACGATCGGTTTCAAGTACCGGGACCGTCAACGGGGGATGCACGAAACGATCGGTAAACGTATTTTCGATCGGACGTGTGTTAGTGACAGTTTTGCACGCCGTGCCATTAATAACAATGACCGTTACGCGAGCGCAACCTGACCGAGCGCAGGTGACCAGGCGATGAATCATAATCGGGCGGATTCTCGAGGACGGTACCTTTAAACCTCGTCGCATTCCATCAGCCTCGTCGTTGGCTCAAAAAGAGAGTCGCCTCGCGGGGTAGCAGCGAGATCACTTTCGTTACAGCGAGCTTGAAATACCGGTCTGCGTTCGCTCGGTGCATTCCTCCGGAGATCATTCGTAATCAGACCTTGATATTCTTAATCCCTTGGCCCCGGCCGCGTACCTCGTGCACCTCACGTAGATCTCCGCCGGCCGCGAACGTTACCCTTGCGGAGCGTATCTCGAATTTCTTACTCGCGTCAAAGGTCTCCCGAGTGCGTCCGACTGCGCTCGTCCAGGCGGCACGTCCACTCGTACATCACTCGGGCCCTCGGTCCCACTGACGCATCATGACGAGGACCGAAAAGGGCCGCGGGAACATTTACTTTGAACGCTGTCAAGCCACTCTCGACCGCGCAGACCGCTCGCTGAAAGTTTCGGCGCTCGCTCGAAACTCCCGTAAAGCCGGCCAAGATTCACGGCGCGCGAACGAATCCCGACAACTATTGTCCGTTCGTCTCCGGCCGAAACATCGAATGCCACTCTCTTTTTCCTCCTCGGCCCCGCGAGCGTGGCCCCTTCCTGGCCCTCGCCCGTAAAGCGATTTTTAGCGAACTATAAATTTTTACCGCACGAGTTACGACCCGGCGGCGACGCTTCTTCCTGGACGAAATTGACCCTGGGCTCGCTTCAGGTTTTACAGGGTTGGACCCTGCGCGACGTGAGTTCGACGGAGAGGTGAACGATGACAGTTTTATATACGACAGCTTCGAGTCCTCGGCGTGACCGGCAATTTCTTCCTTGGCTCTCCGCTCCTAATATCCTCGCCGCTCGGGGTCCGCTCGGATCGGCGCACGAAATGCACGGAGCACCGAGGTTGACCTTCGTAGTCTCAGTCTATTTCAGTCCGTCCCGAGACTCGAGTTTCCCATGCCGCGGATCGTGAGCTGGAACGCTCGAGAGAGCACTGTTTCGAAATCACCCACTCGATATTCACGGTACCGTAACGTCGTCCTGCTCGTCGGGCCGACCTTTGTCGGGGCAATGTCACCGAGAGTCGCTTTGTTCACTCGCGAAGACTCGCCGAAGCTGTTGCCCAAGTCGGACTCCAGCCGAGTTCGACGCCGCGTCGAACCGAGCGTCGAGCTGAGCGTCGAGCCAGCGGTCTAGCTAACAGTCTAGCGAACTGTCGGCGAGTAACTGGAGAGAAGCGAGCGAGTTCGAGCTCGCGTTCGTGCGCCAGGAGAAAGAAGGCGCGCGCGCGAGAGGGAGAGGACTCGTTCTTGCCGGCGAGAAGGCTCTCGTAAGACTGGACGACATTGCTCATCGAGGCCAGCTTCCGCGGCTAGCACCGGCATCGGAGTGCCTATGCGTTTCTATCCGCCGTGGTAGGGATGGGAGTGCTGCTAGAGGGATCGAGTCTCGGCCACGAACGGCGTCTCTCGGCCGAAGGTACGCGGTCAGGTTGGAAGTTCAGGGGTCGACAGATCGGCGGATAGGGCTGATCTTGAAAAAGTTATTGAGAGTGTTGCGGAGAGGGACGTTCCCGTCCGTTGGCGCGTAATTGTTCGCGACGGAGAGGAGAGACTGTCTCACGGTGTCGGTCGGGCACAGAGTTCGTCTTTCGTCGGCGGGCTCGAGACTTACCGGAAGGAAGAAGTCGGCGTTCGATGTCGACGCTCGGCCAGCTGGGCTTCCAGTGAAGCGAGACCGTGCGTTTACGCGCGCGGAATTACGTTCGGCTCGGTGGCTCAAACTACCGCGACGATCGTCCAGCAAAGAAGCGAACTCGCTTGGGAACGCAGAGCGATATTTGTCTCGGATACACGCGGAAGTCGATGGCGATGAATTTTCCGCGCGCTCGTGAGATAGATTAGATCGATCGGGAGTAGTCGTACTATTTTTTGTCAAGCCTTTGTTCCCATCGACGGGAAGGCACCGGTAAGACTGGACGACATTGCTGGCCGAGGCCGACTTCCGCAGTTAGCGCGATCGGGAGGATTTCGCGAGGGAAGGGGCACTGCCATCCTAGGCATGGCGTCCCCTACGGGTGCTCTAATCTTTTATCTGGGGATTAGATCTTATCGGACCCTTCCTAAAATTCACCCGCCAAAGCTCTTGCGTACGAACCTGAAAGCAACTGGCACTGCATATCGGCGACCGCTCAAAAGCAAACATTCCGCGGTGATATGATCGAAAAGGTGTATTTAAATATGGCGATTTATATGGTGCGCGAAGTGAAAGGAGGAAATTTCAGAGTTTACGCTCGGCGCGAATGGCCAACTTCAAAACGAGTCGCTCGCCGCTTATCCGGTTCTGGAAAAATAAGGATTCCACCGGCTGATATTCTCACGGCTCTCGAAGCAAAATTACGAATCCGTGCATGACGCGCGAGAGCCGCGCGCGCACATACACAGGCACGCGGTCGCGAAGGCGCACACTTGTAGAGCTTGCCGTTAAACGGGAGGCCGCAAAGTGCGCTGATTAATCGCGCGGAACGTGTCACCGATGTCGAGTCTCTGACTCAAACCGCGGACGCGCGCGTCAGACGCCTCGACGCTCGTCGGAAAACGAGCGGAGAAGGAGGAGACAAATGATCGGGCTCGTCGGAAGCCTTCGTGAACCTAGAAACGGATAGATTCTCAATGATTGTAGGAAGTTCTACTATGTAATCGGCTTAGGAGCGAATCGATTGACGTTCAGCAAACCAGGATACGTTTCACGTCGGCGTAGGTTCCCCTAATCGAATTAAAATGACTCTAACTTCGTCATTGAAAGCCTAATTTGATTTCGGCATCTACAGAATCTCACATAATCAATCAATTCCAACAGCAATATTTAATCGCCATTTTTACCTGCGATAATTTATACGTTTACGATCCTAGCAATTTTGCAATTATCGCTTTCGTGCGGAAATACTTTTCGCGGAGGTCGTTTCTTACGTCGCCATTGTTAGAGGGGGCCTGAATATGAGAGACATTAAATAGTTGTGCGAGCAGAATAATTTTCCCCTCGATTAACCTAAGTGGGGAGCCCGCCTTTACATCCCTCTTCCTGATCTTCGCTTCTTTATATCTTCCCATTCGTCCGGTGCCTCGCCCGTGGGCGTCAACGCGAGTCGTCAAGTGCTCTCCCGGGGAAAGGATCATCGTCAAAGCTCCCCTATAATTCCGTGAATGATTAATTCGTCGTATACCCAAGACATCGTGTCGAGTGCTACCTGCGTAATATGATTCCTAGACTGGTTCTCATCGTGCGCGCGTGCTTCGAAATGGCTTTATGGCTTCGGCTCGCGATAGCGACGCGGTGCCCCTCGTCGAACACCTTAAAAGCTTGTCAGTCACGCCTTTTTCTCTTCGCCCTCCCCTTCGTCTCGCCGTTCGCTGCAACGTTCGAGCGAGCCGCGAAGAATTTATCGCGTCGGATAACCGCGAAAACGAGCGAACCCGCTAACATGCCGTCAAGTGATTCTGTACGCCGGTAGAGCGGAGCAGATATTAACGTTAATCCGTGAAACATGCCGTTCGATCTGACGTTCGATCTGGCGTTCGATACGGCGCGAGTAGGCAGGATTCGAGTCGCAAGCGCGTAAGACAACGTCCGGAGCGTTCAATTAAACGTCGTTCAATTGACACGGAATGTCAACTCGACGGGAGCGCGAGCGATTCGTCGTCATAAATCAAACGTAGATTAGCCGCGCGGGGAGGGGGAGGGGGAGAGTCGAAACTTCTGGCCGACGTTCCGCCGTCGACTCGTAATATGGGAGCGGACGATGGATCGTCGAACTTAATTCAAGGACGGGACGCTCGTTGCAGCCCGCGTCGCCGGATTAGGGGCGACGCCGATTATGCAGACGCACTTTCATCCGCTGGCGCGCCTATTCGGGCAACGATAGGCCGCGTATGCGGTCGTTCAGTTCAAATTGCGCACCGGGGCAAAATGAGCCGCGATTACGCGCACTTTTCCCCAGATGCAAAATCGTCCCTGTCGCAACGCGACGGAGCGTGCTTTCTTCTGGAAAGGAACGACGAGGAACGTGCGGTGATACGTGCGTCGTTAGGCGCAGTTACCGCGTCCTTGGCACGAAGATCCGAATCTATGGGCTGCGTTACGTCAATATCCGCGCCAGTGGAAGCGACGACCTCGCGGCAGTCGATTATTAATTGTCATCTTTATCCTATGGCTAATGGCGCTCTTGACTTCGATCCTGCCGGACTCGCCGGAGTCTGTCGCAGGGATCCGGCTGAAATCGAGTGAAGCCGACTCTCTTGACGGAGGATACATTACGGACGTTTGTGAGGTAATCTTTCCGTGAAATAATACGTGAGCGTGAGGCAACGCGAAGAAGGCGCGCGCGCGTTCGGCAACGCGTAACGCGTTTCACGTAAGTTTTCACGTACGCTTCTTTACAGGCAGCGTAGCTCGCTAATTATCGGACGGCAGCCGTCTGGAAATACATTTTATACCTTCCGTTCCGTTGCCGAAAGTTCGGGCTCGCGTCGCGGGCGAAAAACTCGAGCTCATTCTCCGCGGACGCGGCTGGAGCCGCAAGTAGGTTGCAACTTAATACGTCGAACCGCGCTGAAGGGTTAATATCGAGTTGCAGATCTACGCGCCTGACCTCGCGGTACGCTCTCACGTACGTTTTGCCCGGCCCGCTCGAGTTAGAAAACCGCTTAAAATTATACCGTTTACCGGACGCGATGGGACGTGCAATTATTTTTCACTCCATCGCCAGTTGGCTCTCTCCCACCTCTGGGCGGCCATTCATTTTCGCGTTACCATTTTTGCCCGGCGCGAGATCGACATTCTTCGCGTAAAAGTGAGAGACCGTTTCAGCGCGTTAGGTTTGCTGGAGGCTGTTACGAGAGGCGAGCCGGCAGACTTTTCCTCGGCGTCTGGCCTCACGTAGGGAGAAGCCAAATTTCGATTCCCACGTGAGCTCGCTCTGGGAATGTCTGAGCGGAACAAATGGCAATTCCTTGACTTACGGTCTTTGTGAGGCTGCCGGCTGAGACGAACCTGTTCGACCTGACGTATCCCATACGTGATCCGAATGTCGGGACGCCACGAAATTTTCCGCCGTTCATTTACGGCCTCGCGCGGGACGGATGCTTGCACAGGATAGAAAGTCGAAACCAGTCTTCGCCCGCGAATACGCTGAAGCGAGCGCGCGCTCTTACCGAGGAAGAAGAAGAAGAAGAAGCCGCTTGTCAGACGTTGCAAAACTTCAATTTACAATGTCCGCTCGATTTAGCGACGGCCGTCTCGTGACATGTCAAATATCAATTGGCGGCCGACTATCGAACTCTGTCACCCGCGATGCCCTCGCAATAACTTATTGTGCCTCGTCAGACCGCGTAACGATAGTGCAAACATTCGATCGTCGAACGCTGAATGTCGGTGGTAAAAAAGACGTGTCGATAAGGCCAATCGATGATCCTCGACGTAGCGATATCTGTTTGGTCAGGTAACAGCGCACTCTGATTCATCCGTTACGTCAGGGACCATGTTAAAGCTGATCGTCCGCCGTCCATTTTTATCCTCGCTCCGCCGGTGAGTGTCGCTCGCAAGGAGAATGGGGGAAAAAAGTGTGAATTGCGCGGCGGGAGATCGCGTTACTTCCAGCCGAGACGAGTCAACTGGACCATTCGTCCTGTTTAACTTTTGACACTGGCCCGAGATTCCGACGGCCCAGATTCCTTCGCCGTCGAGCGGGGGCCGTAAAAATATTTGCGCAACGCCCTGATTTTGTCCCCGGGCAATAGGTATCCCGTCGTCCACCCCTTTTCGCCGGCCTCTTCTTTTAACCCATAACACGTCCCGCTATCTCAGCGACCGATAACGAGACGGCACGTTATTTTCGCTCCGGCGACATATTGATGCCAAAGCTTTCGTTGCGAAATGTCGTTGACTGCCGTATCTGCCCGCTTAAGATTCTCAATTCGTATCGGGTCGCGAGAAGATTCAGCGCTATATTTAGTCGTCGATGCTGTGAAATGGGAGAAATGATCGGGCAGCGTGTCTCTATGACGCGCCATGCTCGCTCTCAAGGCATTACGCAAGTCGGCCCGAGATCCAAGAAAGTCCTCCTTTATCGCGAGCAGAACGCTCCGCGCATTACGTCAGCGGCCGCCGGTTTCTCGGTAAGAGTCAAATTTTATCATGAATTTAATGTGTCCGCAAGGCCGTTACCGAGCACTTTATAACGCTGGTTATCAGATAATGCGCGTATCGCGACGAACGCAATTCTATTGCCATGGTGACCGTGCACTGTTTACCAACACGAATCCATTAAGGCGTTACGAGTCCTACCTACCCGTACGAATATCGAACGAAACTTTGTCCACCGGGCCCGCGGGTCGCGATATCGGTACGAAAGTTACCAAATATATCGCACCTCCGCCCGTAATGCCGCGATTGCGAGATAATGGGACTTTAATTACGTAGCTACGCGATCAGATTGCGAAAGGCCGATCCGATCGATCTGCTCCCTCCTGACTAGCTCGCCCACCATTGTTGCGACCTCCCCGATTCGTTCGATAGGCCAGTGCGTTCACTGAATTTCGCGGCAGCACCCACCTTGCGGCATTTAATTGAAAAGTTGCGTAACAATGCTGGTAGCGGTGTTCTCACGTTGCGCCTCGCTCACTGAGTAATATCGCACCCGCGGCCACCGTTGACCCCGGTGCCTTTGTTCAATGAGAATCGACCTCGCCAATTCTGTTTTCGCGGCTTCGCCAGCCGCTGTCGTTGAAAGTCGATTACGGGGGTCCGATAAGCGTCTCCTTTTCGTTCGGTCGGCACATTATGCGAAACGGATAACGGCGGACGGCTTCCGGATCTATAAGGCGAACCCCTGACGTATTTACGAACGGCGGAGACGTTAGATCCGTTGTTCGACGACATTTTTATGGCGGCGATAACTTTACCCATCGACGCTGTTAGAGAGTCATAAGACGGCTCAAGGCTGCTGAGCGTCTTGAGTCCGATGTCAGTCGCATGCGGCTGACGCTGCGAGTATCTCGCGGCACTACCTGGCGAGAGCGTTCCTTTGCAATCTAATTGTGACGTAAGTAATTACGCTGTAGACAAACGATTCCCGTCTCATACGGTTAGTTCTTCAACGTGTGATTTTCATGGGTTTCTATCTATTTATCGGCACACTGTCGCGTGAGAGTCGCTGATTCTCAGGACCGTAATTTTGATTTTAGTGCTTATTCCGGGTGTAAATGATACCGAGGTACCCTACTTTGGTCACTCAGTGACACACTAAAAGCATAATCCAGTCCGACAACTTTCATATTTCGGCTAAAATCCGCTTTCGTTCGTCAAATACCGGAGAAGTCGGGTAATCGTCGCAAATGCGATTAAAACAATACGATAATCATAATTGCATTTCGACTTAGTGTGTCTGTCGTACAAGAAGAAAATCTAGGCCGCGAGCCTCGTAAACCCACACAGCGGGAGACTCAATTAATCTGCAGCACCGCTTCAGTCACCATTTTTCTTTCATTATCGATTGCAATTTTTCAAATTCCATCCACAGCGGACGATTATTACGCATCAGGTAAGAGGTAGCATTTCTGCGAGCTGCGAACATGACGAAAAGAGCCGGGGAGGCCATTAATTCGACGTGACGGTCACTGCGTTAAGTAGAAAACGGTAGTCTGACACAGACACCTGAGACTTCTCAGGCGCCGAATGTGAAACGATTTCGCGAGGACGTTAGAACAACGCGTAACGGTAGCCTGCGCGGCACGAGGAGAGACGAGCACGTTTTTGCCCCGTCCCGGGGTAGAAAAGAATGTCGACCGTCTCGATATTCTCTTGACGGGAATGCAGTCGGCTCGCGGTCTCTGTCCGGCAGCAACCCGATACCCGCGCCGTGGCGAATGGTAAAAGGTCGTATAAGGTCTTTTATCCGAAAGCATTCTGGAGTCCGGAATCGCTGACACGGCAACGATTTTACTGGCCGCGCGCGCGGGCCCCTGAGCGTCGTGCACTCTTGTCACGGTGGCTAGACGGCGAATATTCCGGAGTCAGAAATAAGATTCCAGAATGCGGAAACATCGGCATTGAAAGCGCGCACGTACGTGCCTCGAGACGTCGATGACGCTCACTTGCCTCGCTGACTTCACTCGCTCGCGCGAGCGCGCGCGCGGCTCGTGGGAGCGACTTGTAAAACGAGTAGGAAGCGAATCACACCTCGAGAATCTTATCCAATTAGATTTTTACGGAGAACTGGTATCGAGCCTTTCCGGCGATTGACCGCGCGCCGTCCGACGTAAGTGGGGAGGGGGGTTGCGGTGGAAAGAAAAGAGTCGTGTAACATCGAAGAAGCGTTCAAAAGCGGAAGACACGTTCCATGGTCGTTTGAGGTACTCTTTCGGAGGTTGACGATTTCGAACCTATCGGTAACAGCGACCGTTCGACAGTTGAAATCCGTCGATCGGAGGCCGATCGGGAAAACCGCAGAAAAGGGAACGGAACGGAATCGGAAGCAGGGCTGCCCGCCGCGCGGAACAATGGGATAATGCTAAAGGCGAAACGGTCCACTTTGTGCCGGGGCCTATGGTATCAGCCAGGCAACATGCATCCGCAGAAACACGCGTCGTGGGAGAACGGCTCGTGACCGGTCCCCGCTCGTATTTGCTCACGATTTCGTCATCCACGGCTCATTCCCGTTCCGTAATCGCGCTGAATCGGCCGGAGGTGTTCATTATTATCGGGTCCCCCCTGGGTAAGTTCGTGACGGCGTTAAGAGGATCTCTCAATGTGAAGTTCGCTGCACGATCGAGGGCGAATTCTTGCGCACTTTCACCGCTCGCGAAGGCCGGCGATCGTCGTAAATCGGCGAGCATATTCGTGGCCCGAGACCGCTGGCATTGTTGGGACGACGATGGCCGGCGTTCGCTCATGCCCCGAGTGAGCGATTATCCGTCGACGGTCTCCCTGACATTTTCAATCCGTTCTGTAAGGAGTCCGCCTTTGACGACGGGATAGAAGTCCGCTCCGCGGAATCGTTCTCTGCTCGCGCACGCCCGGCGAACGTTCCGCGCCTCCGGCCAACTCTGCCAGCCCAGGCGAAATCTGCACACCTAGGCATATACCCGTTGATACTTGGTACCGGTACCGGTACTAGCACCGGCGTCGCAAGCGCGAATTCTCCGGCGCGGGCTATAAATAAATTTACGACGCCACGCCGGTGTAACGTCGTGGCGACGATAAGATTATCCCGGAAAGTGTGCGACACGTTTTGTATAATTGTATCTCGTTACGCTTCCACGCTCGCTTCGCCGATTGTTGCGGACGGTCGTCCGACGTTTCTCGTGCGCATAGTATTGAAACTTCGTCATCGGCGCTCGCCCTGCGTTCGCGAACACGTAGTTCCTGATAAGTAACGCTCCGACGATGGCAAATTGCAATTCTACTCCGTACAGCGCTGACTTTCCATCCTGTTTTTCTTGTACATTCTTTTTTCTCTGCCACTTTTTCTTTATAATCGCTCGCGGTCTAATCGTTGGCAACAATATGCACGATTCGATCTGCGACAATCTGAGACAGATAACGATTGCGACAGCGTTCATTTTGTAACGCTGAACGTACGTGGCCGATCCGGTCTAATCCTAATCCGTCCACGGATTACTCACCTTTGATAGATTTTTTCTCTTCCTCCTCGGTGTAGTCGACGATCCCGTTCACGCTGTCGATGGCATCCTCTCCCGCTGCAACAGAATCGACAGACACCCTTGACTTTCGAGAATCAACTTCCGAACGAGCGAATATTTCGTACCCGATTGGCGACCGCCATGCGCGGAATCCCGTTTCGGATGACATATCAATTAAGAAAAATGTGGGACCGCCGCGAGGACATCGAAGGAAGAGGAGCGATACAATGGACGACGGTGATAATGAATCGAGGTAATGGACTCGACTGACAGTGGACACAGCTGCACGGTTGACTCCAGTTGACCCTCGCTTATTAAGCATCCGATACACCGAGCAGCGTACATCATACGCACATATCGTACGCACACTCGAGCGCGCGCGCGCGCTCTCGTCGGTTCGACGCAGCGCGAGTAGCCAGATTAAAGGCGTACGCTTTCCTCTTCCTCTCTTGGCGCGTAAGTGCGCGAGATCGACCATTTCCGCGTGCGAGGCGTCGTTAAAGCGGCGTACCCCGGCTAATAAAATTTGCAAATGACGCGGAAATCCGCGAACAGAGCGCGCGCTCGCGCCGTAGGTCGAATTACGGGGAATTCGTTCGAGAAGCGGCTTCGCGCCGAATGTTATTGTATTGGCCGCGGAGAGGGGGTACGACGTCTCGTCGAATGTCGCGTCGGCGGAATGCGCGAGGACGAACTTTTATCGAGGATAGCTCCCCGCGGCCAAAGGACGACGACTTTGTCGCGACGGTCGTAACGAGCGGGAATAAAGTTTCTGGGACGCGAAGGCTCGCGGCGGAACGAGCGAATGATTTAGTGGCCGTCGCCGCGAGTGAGCGGCGCGATAGCAGTTTTTAAGCGCAGCTGATTGGATTCATCGGCTTGGGAAGGATGCCCCGATCGAAATCGGCTATCATGGGCCGTCGTTACGAGGATCGACGGAGCGGCGCTCGTCAGGGCGATCGTAAATTAATCCTGCCTCAAAACGGTCCCGGTAGTCCTGACGATGGGGTTTGGTGCGTGCGCGGATTAGAAGCTCCCGTTAACGCGCCTCTCGGCTCTCAGTCCGTCCACGCTAGATCGGCCATTTCCGCGTGCAGGAGGCCCGTCGTTAAAGGCTCGCTACAGAAAACTGCAGACGACCCGGAAATCTGTACCGTGCGCGGGACCGTAAGATCGAAATCTTCGGCCTTCGTCTTTTTAATGGCGCCTATCAATCAGGCATGCCTGACGAGTCGCCGGGGAAGGTGGACAGAGTCGGCCTGGCGAAGAAAACTGACACGGATTTGCATTAATCCCGACGTTTTAATTGCCGAATAAAAGTGTCCGCGAGGCCGATCGCGGATATGGAGTGGCGAAGGCGTTGGTCCGGGAACAGTTGGAGCAGCCTCGAGAAATTGGCTGATGCGAACACTCAGCCCGCGGAGCCGGATGTTCTTTCTTCGCGCGCGAAAAGATGTGGGCGCGAGCGTTGACCATCGCGACCACGCAGTGTCGTTAAAGGAAGCCGGTGCCGGCGTCGTGATTAATGGCGTGGCGCAGGAGGAAATTTGGCTAAGGGCCACTGGTAACCGTTAGAACGTGCACGACTATTATCTGGCGCGACCTTGCTCGCCTAATGGACTCCCGGCACTGATCGATATCTACGTACGCTCGCTCGAGCCGGACACTGTCGACCAAATTTATTTTCGATGTACTACCAGTTGCTCGGAACGGCGAAGGCCTAGATGTAATCGGACCCTTCCGGTTTTTCGCTCCGAGCCCGGCTCCCTCTCCCCCGACCCTCTAATCAGACTCGTAATTATTATCATATCTCGCGTATACTTTCGCAATTGAAACGGCCGAGTTGTTCGGGTGTAATTGAACTCGGGACATTAAAACATTATTCGCCCGCGGACGTCGGCCCGATACGCACGGATGTTGAAATGAGTCATTCGTCGTGTTGTTTCAATGTTACATTTTAGCCGATCTCGAAAAGACACTTGTACGCTAATACGGAACTAATTTCCAGCAGAATTGAGGAAGTCATGCTCTCGAAAGAGGTCTAATTTTACTGAGCGCATTTTTTCCCCGACCAGAGGCCCGAACACTTAAAGTGGCCCGTAATGAGGGTCAGCTGGCTGGCTTAATTGAAATTAGCTTCTTTTTGCGGGATCGAACGGACAAACAGTTGGTAACGAACTGGCGGCCTGCCGGCGTAGCCTCGATTCGCCGGCAAACAAACAGACATCTTGCACGTACCGGATAGTTATAGATCTTGGCCACTAACGAGCATTGTGAGGCGCGTAATTTCTACGGTCGCCCGGAGGCAATTCATCGGCGACGCACCTATAATTTTCACACCGATAAAATAAATAGCGAAACAGTGTATCGCGGTCTATCATTCGCTCGCGAGTTTCGCGGCCGGCCGTTTTGCTGTCGGACGTTTTGTTGTCGGACGTTTCGCTGTCGGACGTCGGTCCGACATCGGCGAACGTCACAATTTTCGTTTCGAGCATCCCTGCGCGCTTTTCAGCCTCTCCTTTTTCAGTCCCATTCGTCACGCCCCGATTGGTCGATAGCGTTTGCCGCCCGTGCAACGGCACGTTGCCCCGGCCTGCACTGGGAATAAATGACGGACGCGGAGGGGATTCGATGGAGTTGCGGAAAAGTGGCTGATTAATTTAATTGAGCTGAAGCGATAACGAGGATTCGGTATGCGCTCATACGTGGGAGCGTGCGTCGGTGCGTGCGCGAGTGCGTGTGCCGCGCATGTCGTAGGTGAGTCAGAGAGAGAGAGAGAGAGAGAGAGAGACCGAGAGAGGAAAAGAGAGAGAGGAGGCACGCCGCGAACGCCGAGAGGAACTTTTTTTTTTATCGGGAAAGAACGACGCCGCATTCTTCGACAGTGAATGCTCCGGCAGTGGCGGGAGATTAGCGGCAACGATCTTGAGAGCGCTTTACGAGCGACGATCCTTCCCTCGGCGAGGATGCATCCGATGCGTCTTTCCGCGAAATCTTTTTTCTCCCCTACCCCCGGCCGTCGAAGGTCGCGATCGGCAGCTTCATTGTCGCGATGCGCGCGAAGGTCGCCAAACGAGGGTAAGATGCGCTCACTCGCGCGACTTCTGCCTTGACTTCTGCGTCGGATTGGTGTCAGGGTACGCTGTACGGTATTGATCGTTAGACGAAGTCGTACTTAGAAAAAAAGGTGCTTAGACAGATTAAGAACTGAAAACATTTTTGTTGCGACATCTCAGTACTTGCGATGTAGAGGTTGGCTGAGAAAAATTATAATTGTTTAAGGTTCAACGACGTTACATTGAATAATGGTGTTCCGAGGCACGGCGAAGAACGGCGAATGACGCTTTCCCCGTGACAGCCGCTTTTCGAGCAGCTAGGCGGGAACCTAGTCGACGAAAGGGTCGCCGGGAAGTTGACATTAAGGACTCCGCGAGCGAGTGACCGGGGAACGAAGAGAGGGACTGAGAATCGAGAGTCGATGGGGAAGGAGCGAGTGGGAAGCTGGATGGGGAGGGAGAAAGGACGGGGTAGGGGAGAGACGAAGACAAAAGCGAGGAAGAATGAAGAAAAAGGAAGAGAGGACTGTTGAAGCAACGAGCGAGAGAGCGAGGAGGGGGAAGGAGAAGGAGCAGAAGATAGAATCGGAAGGAAGGACGGAGAGGGCTGGCCAGAGAGGAAAGAGAGAAAAGGGAGCAACGAAAAATAAGAAGAGTGGTTCTCCTCTCCGGCCTAAGAGGTTGGGAGCGGGTGGCCTTGAGCAGGTCATCACCTCCGGCTGCGGTGGTGATGCTGCCCGCGCTGGACCATCTTAACTTCTTCTTACTCCTTGAACCCTCGCCCCTCACCTCGCCTCGCAGTCTCTTCCTCTCCTCGACCTCAGCTCCCCCCTCGGCCGCCCATCCTCTCGCGCTACCCGTCTCTCTTCCTTCGTTCCTCCTTCGTTCCTCCTCCGTTTCCCCATCGTTTCACCTCCGTTCTCTCCTCCGTTCTCTCCTCCGTTCTCTCCTCCGTTCTCTCCTCCGTTCCTCCTCCATCCCTCTAGACGCTCTTTACACTTTTCTACGGCCCAAGCCGGCCCACAGGAACAATCCGTACGAGCTAACTCCGCGTAGGCCCGACTCGCGATTCGCTCGCGACGCCGCGCAATGCCGGTCAGTCAAATAATCAAAAATAACCAACACGCCGGGAGAAACGGTTAGGTTGCCGCGAAAGCGATCAATTTATACGAGCCGCCGATAATTGAGAAAGTGAAGGAACGCTCGGACGCTCGTTTCGCGGTTAATTGCTGTGGGAGGTAGAGGTTCAATCTGGTAGCGCCGACGCTATCAATACGGCTGCAGGCTCGCACTCTTGACCTCGGACGTACAGTACCTCTAAGTTATATCCGCCGGTAGCCTCGTCCCGGCATCATACGGTAGTCAGCCACCGACGAAGCTGACGAATCGAGCTTTCCCAGGGATTCCGAAAAGTCGTTCGTGCGCGCGATTAATCGCGTTCCGCTTCTGGCGTCAGCCGGATTCGCCCTCCGGGGGAGAGGGAGAGACTTCGCCGAAGCCAGAGGGCTACCCCCTGCCGACGGAGTAGGGGTCTCGTGCGCGTCACGAAGACTCGACTCGTCGGATGCTCGTTGTGGCCACCGATTCGAGCGCAGGCTTGCTCGCGTCACGCGAAAGCCCCGCAAAACTTCCGCTCGCCCGGCCCTACACCCGATTATCCGACAAATTATCCTTCGACAGGCGCGGAGGGCATCTCGTGTCGCGAGAAGCGCCGCGGATCACGCAAATTGAGTTTGACAAAGTGGATCGGCTCTGCGACTGGACCCTCTCGCGTAATCGTCCGCGCGTGGCGTCGAGGCGAAATTCCGTGCTCGACGAACGTTTCGAATGTTCGACGTTCGGTTCGTTTCGGTCGAACTCGATAATTGGTTGGAAGATGAGAAAAATTGGAAGGGAAGGAACGGATAGACTGTTGAGTAGACAGATGGAAAGATAGGTAGATAGCTGGATAGATAGGTGGGCAGGGAGAGAGGAGGACGGAAAGTAGGGAAAGAAAAGAATGAAGAGAGGGGGCTTGGGATGGAGAGAGATGGAAGAGAAGCCGTGGAGGGCGAGAGAAGAGGACCGAGCTCTCGCGAGCGAGGCAGTCGGTGTACCGAGCTTAAGTGAATGAGAAAGATAAACATAATAATTACGGCAAATTGCGGCCTGCCGCTGAAAACGGCGGCTCGCCGCGCCGAAGAGGGACCAAGTACGACCAGGCCGGGGAAGAGAGGAGAGAGGAGAGCAGAGAGGAGAGGAGAGCGGAGAGGAGAGGAGAGAGTGTGCCGGACGCAGGTTCGCGCAACCTATGCGCATGACGGACGTCGCGTGTGCAAATCGGCGGGCGCAATCGAAAAAGCACGCGCTCAACGCCATCGGCCGCCAGTATTATTGCCGGTCATTATCATCGGGACTCATGCGAGAGGCTCCTCCTAAAGCCGAACGGCCGACTATTTGCCTCCATATGTCATCGGTCGCGCGTTAACGAGCGGAATATTTTAGTATTGAAATCGCGCCCGGCTCTCCTCGGCGTAATCGTTGAATACGAAATGTCGACTGTCGACTCGCGGCCCCCGACTCGCCTGCGCTAACGAGGCATATTTCCGCGTGTCAGTATTTCAGCCCGACATCGGGGATCGTGTAACAGAGAGTCAGGGTCAGCGGTGATAATGGCTCGACGCGACGCTCTCGGACCGACAACTTCTCGTCGCTGAAGACGTTGCCGTCGAGTTACGTCAATTCGAAGAAGATCGAGAAATCAAAGAGGGCCACAAATCGCGCTCGCGGCACTCCTCCGCCGGAACCGGAAGGTGTAAACACCGTGTAATGGCCCCTGGCGGACGAAACTCGAGGTTGTCAGTGTCTGGACGTGGATAAACGGTCTCTCGGCCGCGTGCGCTCGATATTTTTCGCGCGAAGCTCGCATAGGCGGGCTTGAAACTCGACGGTGGCAAAAACGGGTCGGTCGGCAGGGCGCGCAGTCTGTCCGGGAGACTTTTTCCCCACGGAAATTGCCTCCCGGGATTGAGAGACGTCACATCGGCCGGAAGTACGCGCATCGGGGATCTCCTTCGGCTACGTCGGCCAGGGCAAGACGATACTATAAATTGCTCTAATCTCACGGTTCCTAATAGGCGTATCCACTCTCGCGGGCGCGATATGCGATTAGAGCTACGGCCGGAATCGTTCACGCACATCGTCCGCGAACGGAGGTCGACGGAGGGACGACGAAGACGACGAAGACGACGGGGTTTGCTTCGGCTAACTGCGTTTTCGTCCTTCTTACCGTGGTTTTTGTCCCGTTTCGCTCGTCGGGCCGCTCGTCGGTTCACTCGTCAGCTCGCTCGTCTAGCCGTATGCTACGTGGATTAAGCCTCGCGCCCGACTCCCTTTCCGTCCGTCTATCCTCGTTTCTCGCCGTTCCGAGAGATGACGAGAATGCGAACGGCGAAGAATGCGGCGAACTAATGCTTTCAATTAGGCGTAAGCGCGGGATTATAACTGTGCCGCGGCGACGCTCTGCCTGGCGACGAAGGCAAGGCTCCGCAACGAAGCCGGAATAAGGCTGAATTCTCTGTTTGCCTCGTTTTTTCCTATTGCCCCCCTTTTCTCTGCCGCCAAGCGTTCCGGATTGGAGGCATTCCTTTCGGCGCGCTTTCCGGTTCGCCGGGATAAAATTGCGCGGATCGCGGCGAAGACAGTGAGAGAGACAGAGATCGTTGGGAAACGTCTACGGGTCGTCGGGCGATGCGATGAAATCGATGGAATCGAAGGAATCGATGGCATCGGGTGAAATCGATTCGATCGCTCCCGCGCTCGGCGGAAGCAGCCGGCAGATAAGAGCCCACTTGGTAACGCGGTCACGAAGCGAAAGGGTCCAGTTTATAATTATTGGATCATCGTCAATTAATACGGATTCAATTATGGCCAGTCGCCGGAGTCGTCCAGCTCGCTGGCGGCGGGCAATTACGGAATCGCGGGTACGATCCGAGGATGACCATTGCCCGTTTACGAGCGCGCACCGCGATTAATTCGCAGTTAATACAACCGCCGACGAGCCGAGCAGTTTCCGACTACTATTTGATACTTTATACGGCGAGCGACGTCTGGCCGAGCGCGACGCGAGCGTCGATGCGAGCCGATCCGATCGATCGTAACTCCGCGCCACGCTACTTATCGTGCATCCATGTCAGTGTACACAACGACCCACGCGACATGGTAATTACGTTAATTAAATTGATTATCGGACCCAAGATTGTTATTGCTTCCCTTCCGTTCCGGCAAATTGAAACAGCGCGGCTCCGGATTTAAGCTCCGAGCGCACTGTCGACAGTCTGTCGTACGTCGTAACACTTTGATCCTTCCGATGACAAAATTGGGTCATCGATCGGTTTACGGAACGGAATCTCTTCGTTCAATCAACGGTTTTACATTCCAGCTTTCTAGCCGACGATAAAAATGGGATAGTCGAATAAGATGGTCAAAAGTACTCATAAAACGGTTGAAATTCTGAATAAGCCATTCGGTAGCTTGTAAGTAAAGAAGTATTTGTGTGAATTTTCAACATTGTATCTCGACCGTAGAGGGTGGTAAATGGTAGAATATACTGTTTGTTTCTCCCACCATTTTCTCGGAACATAGTGGATGAAAAAGTTCAGAGCTACATCTGGTAATCAAACATTCGACAGTAAAGTATAATGTACCATTGGGCGGGCAATGGAGGATACTTTGGCATAATTTGACTCTACTAAAACACGACAACCACCTTTCAAATGCCCGGAATACGGTTTCTCTCGATTTCTACGTTGTTTTACGTCGACTAGCGAGATTTTTTGCATACACTGACATTATTTCGCGTTATGTTACACTATTTTACATCGCTTTACGTTATTATATCTCATTATTATGAATTGTTTGCGTTATGTTCGGGGTTTTAGGACAGGCAGGAGCATTTTAGCTCCGATTTCGAACATGTTGGGCTGGCTTATCTTTCTAATACGACATTGGGCCATCAAGGAAGGGTACCTTGGCCTAAATTATACCTAGTTGAAGACAGTAGAACCACCTCAATGGCTTTTATGGCATTCTGCTTGAGAAACGCCTAGTTAGCTCCATTTTGAAGCATATTTGTGTGACGTGTGCTTATAGTATGACATTGAGCGACCAATGGAGGGTACTTTGGCGTCATTTGAACCTATCTAAGTGTTATTTTCGATTTATAGGTACCCTATCCGATAGATTTTAACTCGCCCTGAAATTTGGTCGCAAGCAAAGTTCAGAATTCCTAACGGTTTCGGAGATACAGCCATTTTTCGGCTTAGATGCACTATTGACCATCTTATTCGGCTCTACCCTTTTTCGAGTCGCAGTACTGCCGTGGCTTATCCCAGACTACCATCTACGCGCAACGTAATCCCCGTAACAATATTATCCGGGCAACTCGTGCAAGTGTCGTCATACGAGGTTACTGCCTACGGCGCGCAATTTGCTTCTGCATTCCCGGCATTAAAGGGATTCACGGTATTCGTTGCCGGATAAAAAGCGATCCCGAAATAAGTGACTCCGGACAGGAAGAAACGACGGGGGGTTCAAGGGATTCAACGTGCGTATCGAAACCTTCGATTAAGACACGTCCTCGACCCAGTGAGTTACGCGTTGCAGTCGAGAATTTCGCCCTGCGGCTTCGGATCTCGACCGGGCGAGAGGAAAGTGAGGAGCTGCAGATAGAAAGAGAGAGAAAGAGACAGAGAGAGAGAGAGAGAGTATGGGAAGGAGAGGAGCAGAATGCCTCGGCGTGCAACATTCGGGAGCAATGAAGTTTCGTTTCGGTAACCGCAACGGGGCCGGTTTTAGTGGCCGGCGTGTAGCCCCGAGGCAGTCCTTATCCTCACGAGTCCGACGAGTCGGCGCAAAAATAGCGGATAGAGGCGATCGTTAAGGCCGCTGCCGCCGCCGAACGTAATTGTCGCGGCGCGGTTGGCGGAATTTAAATTCGCCACGATGTTTACAAGGGACAAACGACGCGGTTTTGCATTCCCTTTTAGGTTCGCACCTACGTTGCCCGCGCGCGCGCGCGCACGCGCGTGATCGAACTTGCGTTAGTTAGCCCGGCAAGTTTGTTGCATCGGATTACGGGCATGTGGCCTGTACACGTAGTGGGCCCGGTGGCTACTACGCGACTGGCTCTAGTTTAGTATCCAATTTGCATCGGAATCTTCGATCGAATTACGACCGCGGGGTTCCGGCTAACACGCTGCTCGCGAGAACTTTTGTCCCGCGGCCTAGACTCTCTCGCCAGTGCATCCTCTCTCGATAGGTTAGCCGTGTACGAAGCGTGTACAAGGGTGATATACCGACGACGCGCACTGCAGTTTACCTCGGCACCGGAGTCGAGATAGGCGAACGGGATAAGTTTACAAGTTTGTTTAGGGAAGAGGGAAGCCTCGCGATGGGATAAGTTACTTAGTGCCTGACCGATGACGCTGACGTTCCGATCCGATAGACGGGCGAGCGGCGAAAAAAAGGTATCGGGCCGCACCTCGGCTGCCAGCAACAGTTTCAGGGATTACGGATGAAAATGGCGTGGCAATTTTATTTATCCGCCGCTATTGCCGGCGCGAAGCTCGTAGACTAAACAGCGTCGGGCCCCCCTTTGCCCTTTTCCGGGTTAAAATACGGCGGAGTGCGACCGGTGAGTCACACTGGCGCGTTATTTATGCAGGCCTCTCATCTAAATCGTTCGGTAACCGGCTGCCCTTTCGAAAACGGACTCCCGCGATCGTTAAAATCGCGTTCCCACCGTAATAACCGCCGCGCAAACTTACGCATTATTAAACAATAATCCGCCCCCCCGTATCGCTTTACGCTCGGGCATTCGGGGAGCAATAAAAGAGCGCGTAAGTAGTCGTTACTCAAGCTGGCTCGGTCGGGTTATGCAATCCCTAATAAATCGTTCGGCGCGAGAGTGTCGGTCCGTTTTTCGTCCGACCGTAATGAGGACGGAACGCGAGGCTCTCATCTCGGATGATTTTTCCGCGGACAAGTGGCGTCGGGCCAGGACGTCGGAAAGCTCAGCGGGGGCCAAGAGTTATCGAGCGGAATTACGCTCTTGTCCGTCTCAATTTCAGACGATCGTCTGAGGCGGGTTATTGACGAAACTGGTACGAGCGAATTACAGGCAAACGTCTATCTTAAACGGCGTCGACTTCTGAACGAACAATTGTCGCGACTCAATTGCGTCCACAGGCATGCAGGCGAGGCTTCTATAAAATTTCTCCGCTAAAAGTAGAAATTCTACATAGTAAGCGCGGTGCGAGTCGGCTCGTAGGAATACTTTTTGTATTTTCACCGCAACGCTCCGTTCACATTCGATAGAGCATAAATGTTTATGAACCTCCGCAGCGCGTGCTTTCTCTTCTGAAAATTGAAGCCTCGCCGACGCACTTCGGCGCCTCGAAGGTTCATCGCTCGGAGCCGGAGGTTGACATTATTGTAAGGTGTGACGTCGCACATGCGGTACAATAATAAACTCTTTCGGTCGCTGGTACCGGCCAGCGGAGTATATCTTGCGAGTCACAGTGACTGACTACTTGGCGCCTGCCTCGATAAACCGACCCCTGCCTTCGAGAACGCGCTCGCGTACGCAACGGCCTGCACTGAACTCGGTATCTAACTCGCGCACGCGTGTTCGTACCAATCCGTGCACATATAACCCACACGTCAAAGACACGTGCAGCGAACGTACGTACACGACGATCGAGATGCGCTCGATGAATGAGCTAATTGTGCTTTCTCCGGCGCAAACCTCCAGTCATTTCTTTCATTCCTTTTCCTCGTTCCGTTGCACTGGCGTCTCTACGAGCCGATGCGCCTACGTCAAGCGCCGCACTCCGCGCTCTTTCACCTGAATTCAGTCGGAAATCCAGGATACACTCTCCATCGAAACGCCCGCAACGTCTGCAAAGCCTCTCGGTCGTGCAACAATGTTACTCTCCCCGATCGCGAATCCTCTCCAGCTGCACGTAACAAGCTGCAATTACATTTTTCTCCACGTACCCCCCCTCGGGAAAAATGTCGCTCGTGACGGTATGCGTGAAAATTGTCGCAGTCTAGACGCGGCCTTGAAAATAGATCTAAAAGAGAAGTCCGCGCGCGGAATGCGGTCCCGAGCGGAGCGGGCAGGTACAATTGCAACCGGTCGCCCGAGTTCTCTCAACATTGTAAATATGGCCGGGCCGGGCCGGGCGGATAATTTACAAGTATCGGGATGACGGTTGTCGCCGATCCTGACGACGACGGCGAGTAGTCCCGAGCATGACGAAGAGTAACGCGAGGCGACGGATCGAAATTGCACGGTGAAGAGATCTCGGGAGGGCCCCGCTTGATGCATTGCCGTTACCGTCGCGAACCGCATAGGCCGACGCCGGCGTAATCCGGGCCGATCTACTTGAGCGCGCCCGAGAGTGCACTTGATTTCTCGGGGTGAAAAACTGGATCGAGCGTGGCGACGGCGCGCGCGCGCGCGCTCGCCATTGCCGATCGGCAAAACGTTCCTCTCTCCGAGGGCAGGTGTAGCCCATCTGCAATGCCAGCTGCCCTCGTCCGAGGAAGCCCTCGGCGTGCTCTACCCTTGAGATTCGAAAAATATCACGAGGCCCCGCGTGCACGTGCAGCAGCTGCCGGCCAAAGCGACCGAACTCTCATCGGTGGGTGGCGATGATGCGAGTCGGCGAGCGAGGCCAACGCGAGGACTAAAATTGAATTTTCGTAGAATCGAGTCCTCAGGATCAGCCGAGGCCGCCGCCAGCGGAGCATCGGGTCTCGGCTGACGAAAATAAGCGGAGCGCTGAAGAAATAATCGGATCCCTCAAAAAGCTTTCGTCGTAGCAGGGTAATATTAATTATCCTCGGAGAAGTATTCGGAAAGGCTTCTGGCTTCGAAGCGAGTCGGTGCATCGGCCTATTATGTTACGTTTAGCGGAGGGAATATGTTGAGGCTGAACGGCGGTCTGTGCGCTCATGGGGATAATGTGTGGGCAGGTGAAGGGTGAGGATGTGGATGGAGAGGAGTTGGTTCGGAGGGGGTCAGCGGAATCAATTGTATCAGAAACGCGTACTTCTTGCTAAATTCCAGCGGTCTTGCTCGCGTAGCTTGCCGCGAGTTTCGACGGATTCGAGGAGTCGGGAGCCTACCGTCCGGGAGAGTTTCTTTTTTTGCCCGCGGACACTGAAGCGCAATGCTCTACGCGCTTCACTAATGTTCGACATCCTGCTACGTAAAACAGTCCCGCAGCTTCTCTCGACGCACGGCCCGGGCCGCGCGTATATTTATCGACTCCGAAATAAGACCCGTTAAACGGAGCGAGCCAGACACACTGGCGCTGAATGGTGGCTTACGAGCAGATTAAAAAGGAACGTTCCTCCTCTGATCGGCGCACAATGGAGCGAGTCCAGCTTCGAAAGACGCGCTGCGCAAGTCTCGCAAGAGCGATTAGCCTCACAATCGATCGAGATTCGATTTTGAAATCCCTCTTGATCCGCGTCAGTTACGCTCAGTTGCAAAATGCAGACGAGCTAAAATTCGCTCCTGAAAGCAAGTTGTCCGCCTCGAGCGCTACCGCGTTTGAGGCCGAGCGGAGGCAATCAGCTTCCATCATTCTGCATTTAGCCTCCCTCGCTCACGTTTTTTCCCCGCAACTCGCCAATAGAAACTGGCCGGCCGATCGCGGTACGATCCGGCGACCGTTCCCGATTCCGCGGCACTTGACGAGAATCGATCGACGCCGATTAGCGTCGCCGTTGCTCGGCCTTCCAGTTCGAAGCTCGATTGTGTCAACAGATAATTCGAATTCGCCGCTGACCTCTTGCCGATAAATATTTTGCACGAGCGCCGACGGCTCTCGCGGAAATCGAGCCCGCCGCGTCTCGTTCAGGATCGACAGGGATCGAGGAAACTGTCGCGAAGAACCTTTACGGCCAGGAGCGAGCAATTATAGTTGGCAATTATCTAAGCTCGAGAGAATTATTGTCCGAGACCGACAAGCGCTGGCTGAGACGCGCATCGAGGCTTCTCGCCTATCCTCTGCCCAGCAGGCTTCTGCCCGTCAGAGATGACGAACTACGCCTACGCCCACGGACGCTAACGTTGTTCGAAAATAAAAAAAATACGTGTAGAACGTAGCGCGCGGCCGCGAACCGTTAACGACTGCGAAAAGTCACGTTGTTGCGCGGCTCGTCTGCGAGCAGCGCCGAAGGTACGCTCGCAGTACCGCTCGAGGCATACATATATGCCAAAGTCGGAGTTTACAGCCAGGCGTATATTACGCCGAGCGTAATTGCCTTTGCCAGGATTTTAAATACCTCTTTCTTTCTCAGACGTCCGCCGGTCCAGCGAGTACGTTGCCTTCCGTCGTCTTCCCGCTTCACGTCGCCGATCCTTCGACACTTCTCCCTCCCTCTCTCTTTCTCTCTCTCTCTATTTCTCTGGTCGACTGGTCGCGGTTAGCCAAACTCCTGTCTCGCCGGTTTTTCGATTATTTACAGTCGATGAGTCCGCGCGCGCACACGACGATGCACGCTCCAAGCTGGACGAGATGCGAAATATTGACTGTCCAAGGGCTATCTTACGCACGTCACTTTAAGATCTGAGTCTCGATCTCGCGGATCGAGAGCGAGCGAGGTCCGTTGGTCACTGTTATCGTTCGAACAGTTCGGAGGACGTTGATCCTCGGCCGAGTCCTTTGACGTTTCGTCCTTTTCGGGCGGCGCTCGCTGAAAGCCGAGTCTCGTTCGCTCTCGGAAATGAAACCGGTCACATATGCACACACGTCAGTGGGAGGCCGGAGGAGGAACGTGCGGACAGAGGGAGAAACGGACGGAGCGGGCACGGACGAGCGCAACGGACGGGCGCGCGAGGTGCCTCGCGGAACGTTTTGACTTGAGAGCCGACGAGAGACTGGCGAACGCCTTTCTGCCTCTGCCTGGGACATCACTGGCATCCCTTTCCACCAATGACGCCGCTTCCTTACCGGTCTCTCTTCGCCGAGAAAGAGCGAAAGAGTTTACGGGTCTGAGTGCCTGTACGTGCACGCCGCTCGCCGCGTGTGCTGCCCATGGTGAAGGAGGGAGAAGGACGGCGAGAGAACCTAAGGTACCTTTACTCCCGGGTAGGCTACCTTCGAGTTAACTCGATAGGATCGTCGTGCGGGCATACGTATGTAAATCTTTGACGATAAGTTCGTCGAAAGCGCGCAGAGCGAAGTATCTTTCCGGATGTACGTGTCGATTTTGCCATCTTCTCCCATACGTACCTACTTAGGATCAGGCAAGTGTAAAAAGTCCGTACATTCATCAGGACGACAGGCGACGTTCGACGGAAATTGACTCAAGTTCCCGGAACATTCGCCGAATTCTATTTCCTACCACCTTTCGCCGAACGACGAATTCGCGAACCTTCCTCCGCCTCTTTCGTCAGCGTCCACCTTCGAACTCCCCTCTCGACTCCGATCGTCGATCTCGCCGATGACTTTTTCTCGATAGCGCTCGCTCGCGCCGAGAAGGTCCTTCCGCGGGAAGAAAAGGAAATCGGCGATCCGCGGAGCGATGGATCATAGATATCGGCCGGCTAAGTGATATATCGGAGGCGCGCGAGCGATCGTTATCTGGAGAGGCTCGGCTCCCGCTGACGGGAATTCACGATACGCCCGGTCACACTTAACCGGGCGAAGGGGTCAAAAGTGTATCGGATCAATTCCGTGGAGGCAGGGCGGTGGCAGTGAGGGGTGGGGTGGGGTGGCTGAGAAGGATAGCTCTCCGCGTAGGATTTCCACGGCGAACAAAAGGCTCGCTCCGACCGCTGGCTCGCCGTTTATTGTGCATAGCGGGGCACGAGATCGAGCCGCGATAATCGATTTCGATTGCGACCGCGGGGAGCCACCGGGGCGCACAATGCGTGTCTCGAGGAGAGTCGAGAGGAGGGGGGAGGAGGGCATAGAATTCGGCGGATACGCGCCTTCGGCACCGCGTGTCGCTTGCTTAGTCGACCGTTGCCGCAGATATCACACCTCCGGTGCCCGCAGGTTTCACCCCGTCGGCACGATCCACGATCCGGTCTCTGTTACCCGCACGGTATAGCGTCCTTCGACGCCCATTACTCTCTCGCCAAAACGAATCCGAAGCTTTACGGATACCGTTTGTCGGCTCGACAGTTTGTTTTAGCCCGGCCACTAACGCTGTCAGGTATAAAGGAGGCTTAATCGCGGCCGCCAGCGAATCGATTGAAAATAGATTCGGCTCGATGAATTTCACGCTGAGTTTTTTTCACGGCTCATCATTCTTGCGTTACGAACGGCGCCCGACGAGTGAGAAATGGCGACGCTTAGCGAGAGAGAGTGACCACTTACAAAATCCATAATCCGCGAGCTCCCCTTAATCCTTCCCGATGATATCGAGTCTCGACGGACGAGAGAGTCGCCTGGAAGGCGGGAGAGTTTGCTCTCTGGCGAACCGTCCGTCGCGTCGGCCGTCTCGGTTGCTTACGGGTTAAAGCGATTTGCCCGACGTCCGCGTAAAACGGCCAGGATGGAGAAGGAGAAAAAATTCCTGTCGCGCTCGTGATTTATCTCTGTGACACGCACCGTACTCGGGTAAGCTTCCTCGTCTCGTCCGCTGATAATTTGCATTCGCAATTAACGCCGCTCGCCCGAGCGACGCTGTTAAGTGACGACCGACCGACGCTGCCTTGCCTTCGAAAGGGGAGCCTGCCGGTCGAGATCGTAAAAAATCGAAAAGTCATTCGTTACGAGCGATTTAATCCAGTTTCGCTCTTTCCGGCCGGTCGTCGATTCCGGCGAACGCGGTCGTAAAAGATTTTCTATCGTCGGTCGCCGTCTCTCGCGCTTCGCTCGACTCTCGAAAGTGGCCTCGTCGAGTTTGGCGAGGAAGGGACCCCGGAACGGTCGTTAGGCCCGAAATTGAGCGTCACTGAGCGGACTCTTTCGCCATAGGACGGCAGGAGTCGAGTGGCCGGCAAAAAAGAAGCTCGCCCGGCCTTTGAGGGCTCGAATTTCCTCGACTGCCAGTCGTGCACTTTCGTTTGCCGCTAAACCGTAAAAGCTGTGCTCTCGAGCGCCTGGAAGAGTTGGAGAGAGAAATAGGGAGAGGGAGAGAGCGCTGTGCGCACTTTGAATGGGAAACCGACGGAGCCGTTGATTTGCTCGGTCATTTCGTATGGACCGGAATAATTATACCTCACGCTTACCGAACAACTTTGCACCTGCTTTCGACGATCGTTCGTATTAAAATTCTCCAAACGAGAGGAGCAGCGCTAATAGATCGTTAACTTGTTTACTTTCTCATAAAGTTGTGACACTTTCGAGTGGCAGTCGAGATCTCGACAATCTCTGCCCAAGTCTCTCGAGTCCGCTACTTGCATTCGAGTAAATGCCCGACCGGCAGCCGTGTCGTCGGTGCGGGAAGGTCGCGAAGCTGTCAATAATGAGGATATCCCGTACGTCGCGCACGTCACGACCGGGCGTCTCGATCGAAAATTCCGATACGTCGAAATTCCCGCTGTCCGCCAGCTGGTCGCGCCCTTTTTTTCCTTGCGACACGATCGGGCGCAAAAATCGACGCCGTGTCACGCTTGTTCTGCCAGGGCACGACTCCGCTTCGATTACCGCTATGCGGGTGCATTTAAATGCAAGCCGCGCCACCCGGTCTGATATCTTGAACAATGACGAACGTGACGCCAATGGCAGATGCGCGTACTTGCGCTCGCACATATTCGCGGTGAAGGCCGAAGAGCAATAGTCGGGTCGTTCGCGTACGCCCGAAATTGTACTACGATCCCCATTCGCGAGTCAGCCCGATAACTGGAAATGGAAACAGTACGATTCCGATCCACGCGAGATATAACGGTTACCAATTAATCAGCCGAATTCCAATTGCATCGCGCGAACGGAAATCTACTCTGACTCGGAAGGCAGGAACGCTAAACCATTCTCGCCGAATGTGAAAACTGTCGAACGTCAAGGAGATATGAGTAAGGCACGTTGAAGCGATAATGTCCGATTCACGGAGTGTTTAAGCGGAGAACAAAGAGCAAAGAACCGCGACACCCACGACTGACGTCAACGTCGCTAACGCGAGACGCAGCGTCGGCCGGCGAGAAACTTTTTCTTCAGACACAATGAGACGAGGAATCTCGTACGAAACTCGACGCACTGTGTACCCTCAATGTCGCCCGGGCGACATAAAGGACGACAGCGTTAAGAGATCATAATGAAGAGGAAGAGAGAGAAGGAGGTCCGCGAGAGTGCTCGGAAGGACGTTCTTTCGTCGGAGGTACGGGACAAAGGTCCGGCCGTGAGCAGCGGACGATTGTGAAGCCTCCGAAGACGGCCTGAAATGATAGTTACGGCCTCTCGGGCTAATAACGAAAATTTAGCAAAAAGGCATTACGACGTTACCGCGAGTCCGGCCGCAGCCCGCCGAAGAGGACTCTCCCGAGATCTTAATAAACCTAGAGCTACGGCCGGCGTCGGGCCAGACCAGAATGGGCAGATATAGGGGGAAAAAGGAAGACCGCGAAGGCAACAGACAGTGGGAAGAGGGAGGAAGCGGCGAGCACATCTTCATCACGGGAATCGATTATAAAGTCCCGTGTGTCATTGACAAAATTGAACGAGACTCGCCGCGATCGGGCGAAAGCGAAACGGGCGACGCGTCCAGCTCCTCTCCTCAATATTCAAAGGTTCGCGGAACCGTCGTCTTCTTTGTTAATCTTTATGCGATCGGACGACCCACGTAGTGCGCGCCGGTGGTATTCTAAAGCGACAGTGACAAAAAAGAAACCGGTTGGGAGCTCCTTCCGTTTTGGCCGAGCCCGGGGGAGCCAGGAAGGACTGCCGCGTCCCTCAAGCTTTGCTCGCGGAACGATCGTATAAATTCGCCGGTGCGCGCGCGCGCGCGCGCTCTCCCGCCATCCCGCGATGCGTTCAAATGCGACGTGAAATATTAGCCGTATTCCTTTTACGGCGCCGGGGCGAGCGCGCGCTGGATGACCGCTTCTCTCGGATTGAGTCCGACCAGTTCTAGGGACATTCTTGACGGGATTAACGAGTAAAACGCGAGGATCGTGGAAGCGGAGGAGGCCGACCGAAATGGCGGCGGGCGAATTCTCCCTTCTGCCTCGTCGAAAATTACGTCCGCTCTATGCACTGCCAAGCGATAAGGCCTAACTGGGGCGATCTCGATCGCTATTAATTACGAAAAAGGAGGAAGCGGCTGAAGAAACTGCTGCCTCGAAATGTCGATACGGTCAGGTAAGTCTCTCTTAGAAAGGATTCTAATCGAATCTAGGAGCGTAAGTACGCTGATGGACGGAATGAGCGCGGTTATTAACAATAATGTCCACTGATTAATAAGAAGTTACCGTTGTCCGCGTGAAAGAGACCAATGCGGTCGACAAATCGAACGGTACCGGGCAGCACCATCGATTCGGTTCGAAAGTCCGACGATGCCCGCGTTTCGTCGTGCCTAGGAATTTTATCTCGGCCCCTATCGCGACATAAACAATCATACCCGAGATCCCAAGTTTGCATAGTTCGAGCCCGTAACGAGAGACTTCCATTGGCCCGCTGGCTCGCTCTCATCCCACTTTCCATTATGCGCACGTTCTCCGTTGGCGAGACGTGCATCGGCGACGTCCTGGTACCAAAATGGCGGCGCCGGCTCAAAGGAGCAGGAGGCCGCCTCTTCTCCTTGTTTCTAACGGGGGCTTCTCCGATTGTACCGCGAAATAACGAATAATTCCGGCGACCGGAGAGCATCAGGCTGGCCACTACTACTGGTCGGTAGTAGCCGGTAGTGGCCGGTGCCTCCTTTTAAAGTGTTGCGATCCGACCTCGGCCGTCCTAGCCGGCAACTAAGAGCTCGCGACGCGGCCCAGCGAAAGAAGCCTCGGCTTCTACCACGAAAAGGCATCCGCGCAATGTCGCCGCTTATAGCAGAGGGAGAAATTCCTTTGGGGGGGTAAAAATCAGCGGCTGATTGCTCCGGCCGACGAGCGGCAGCTCGCTCCGGATTGGCAAGAGAACGAGCGAGTAGTAGTTGTGCGCCGTGATGGGAATAGGCGCTCGTTTCCTCGACTATGTTTTAGCGCCTCGGACTCGGGAGCGTAAGTTACTGCCGAGTCGACGATAACTCAGTCATATAAAGAGAAGGTAAGGACGATGTCGTCGTCGTCGTTCTCTTCGTCGTCGGTACTGATCGTCATTGGAGTTCTTCCACCGTCTACTCATACGTCGCCGAGTAACTGTAAACGTGCAGGCCTCGCGTTCCCCGCGAGGCGATCGAAAGAAGTCGCGGATGCGGCGGCTGTCAGTCGCCTCGTTTCTTAAATCGAACCCGGTTTAATGTCAGCGCAGGGAGGAAAAAAGCTGCGATACGGGGTACGAGCGCGAGTCCGCGCGTATGGCACTCGCGAGCGGTGCCGTCCGTCCTCGTCTAGCCGCGCTATGCCGCTCGCGTGTACCGAGACGATCGGCCGATATCATTTCTTGCTAATGAAGATACGTGTTCGTCGGAGGACGGGATGCCTGGCGCCGCTGGTGCGTCGGCCCGCGTCACTGACTATGACTATCGCCGATAATTTCCCGCGACACCATAAACGTCGAACCGCTGTCGCGCGGCTATGAATAATTGAATTGAGCCGATAAGGCAACAATTTATATCGTTTACCCCGGGATGCGAAGGAAACGTTTACACTTGGCGTAGTTGCGTGGTAAGCGATAAGCGGCGAATCTGCCCGGTCTTGTATATCGAGCGAAACGGTTAATTGCGAGTGTGGCCGAGTCTCGTCCTTTTGCCACGACGGCAAAGTGAAATATTTTGCGCACCCCGTACGCGGCACCCAATGGCGCGGAAGATATTTCAAAGCGACCCGAGACACGGCCTGCCCCTCTAGCACGTGGCTCGGTAACATTATGCGCGAAGGAAGTGTCTTCGGCGAACACCTGCGGGAGAAGGAGGATGCCGCAGGACTGTATCACTCGTTCGTCACACATCAGTTACACATTTCATTTGGGGGAAGAAACGGTCCCCGGATCGTTCGCCATAATTACCCGTGCTGAAAACATCGCGAGTACGCGAAGACACTTGGGCAGGAATTTCCATCCACCATTAGCATTCTCTCGGCCGCTTAAGCGATCTAAATCGTCCTGTTGATGGACCGTTAAGATCCTTTTTCTCCCGAGCACCCGATAATCCCTCGTAAAGTAACGATGAGCGAACGCCGCTTATCGCATCGATAATTACTGGGATACTTTTGAGCGTCGTCTTCTATCTTAATGCTATTAGACCTTTAATACCCATAACCGGCGCAAAGCACGGGTTTATCGCTTCGGTAAATTTTTTCTCGAAAGTGACGCAGGTTTCTCTCTCCTCCCGATGCCGGTCGTTCGTGAATTATCGTAGGCAAAAAGGCTGTCGATTTTCGTGACACAGGTATGAGACGGCGCGGGCCGATCGTATTAGCGTCAAGGCGGCGTGCACTTCCGGGTCTGGCCCGATGGAATGTCGTCTCCCCGATCGGATATATTACGCGCACGTAGGCACGGAGAATGGATCCTTTCAAGCGAGATCGACGGGACACGTCGCAGGCATCGTGCCTCGTCATATCGAACGACAATGCCGGGCCTCAGCGGCCGTATCAGTGACTTCCAGCAATTTTCGCGCGTACACTCGTGATCGGTCGATCGCCTCTCGACAATCGACATTTCATATCGAGCCCGTAACCGAATTCCTTCCGCCAGCCTCCGCAATCCCTCTGTCAATATTATTTTTCCCCGCCCGCGAAATGTCAGCGATTGTGCGCTGCCTCTTTTTTCCCCACCAGCGAGAAATAAATCACACGGTGGCGAACGATCGATCATAAGCATTAGCTGCGAAATTCCGTCGGAGGGCCTCGCTGCGAAAAGGCAGCGAATCGGTTGGTAAGGTAACATCTGGCCGCGCGGGACGTTGGCGTGAACGGGTCAAAGTGAACCGGGGGCGGACTCCGCGAGTGGGATTTTCATTTCCTGAATCGAGCGGTCGATCGACGGCTGCCGAGCACGAATCCGAGCCGAAAGAGCGAGCGGGCAGACGGTCTCCCGAGTCTATCGATTTTGCCGTCCGCCTGCCCACCCCTTTCGCCGGCCTGACTCGACGGAATGCGGCTCCTACGATCGGATGTATTAAGTCCCGATATCGGTATGCGAATGCGGCGTTTGTCTTCCGACTGAAATGACCGACGGTTTTCTCCACCGGTCCACGGAGAGAACTTCTTCCCGCCGTTTGCCGGAATGCTGCCGCGAGAGAGTGAGGCGCAGCGAGAGGGAGAGCGAGGAAATGAAGAAGATATCTTCGATTATTGCCATCTTTTTGAGCCGATCGCTCGCGCGCGCGCTCTCTTTTTTTACGGCCAAGAATTTCAATGGAGATGAAACGACTCGAGACCGGAGAGCTCGTCTTTCGATCGTTCCTCTCAGCGCTCTCGCGTTCGCTCGGCCATTAGACATCTATTGCCGCCTGACATTCCTGCTAATTCGCTGAAATCGTTGCCGCGATAACGTTCGTTCAATTTAATCGATAATCGTCCCCGAGATATTTACGATCCCCCGCTGGTATCGCGTTAGCGCTGGCATTAGGAAAACGCGGAATTCGATCGGCGATCGAACTGTCAGCTTCAGATTCTGTCTCTCTCTCTCTCTCTCTCCAACTACCCTGACTCTCCGACTCTCGGATGAACGATCGCCGGGTGTTCGCGTTCCGTCCCGATACCCCGAGGAATCCGTTTTCTACAAGCGTCGCGGCCGTGTAAGGCTATTAATCGCTGGCAAGTACGCAGGACGAATGCACCGGCAAATACTTTCAATTAAACGCGTGAAAGATCTCGCTCGTACTGCCCGCGAAAGGCCGGGAACCGGTTTGCGGCGGGCAGCGGCGATCGCAGTGATCCTCTAAAACGATCTTGTAATCGGTGCAAATAGTCGCGCACGCACATCGGCCAGACGAGGCGGCCGATAGGACGAGGCGACGAGCGGAGCAGAAGGATACGATCCTGCGAACGGGACGATCCATCTGCCATCGACGTCTGTCAGATTGATCGACAGTGAATGATCTCTGGATGAAGTCAGCCGACCTCGTCCTGGCCGTCGTCGTCGTCGTCCTCGTCGTCGTTCGCTTCAAAAGTAAAATCCTCGCGGACGATGCATCGGAGCGTGGTAAGAGCCGACCGGAGGATCGTAAATTAGTCCTACCGAAAGTAATTGACGATCGAGATCCTTGCCGCGTGACTGGCCTCGGCGATCATCCGGCGTGACTGGCCGAACGGCGGATTCCGTGTCGAAAAAGTCAGCGGAGCCAGTCGGACGATCCTGGCCCCAGTCATCTTCGGGTCAGTATAACGTTCCGGACCGGCTTCGCGGAATGTCATCTGCTCCGGTAGCGGGCAGTATTAATAAACGTTACGTAAGCCTGTACCGAGGATAGTTAACCGGTCAACGAGCGATTCGCATGTACGTCGAGGAGCGACGCTTATTCCGAGAAAACGCGTGCGCGCCCGTCGTTCTTGAACTTTTCATTGTTACGCTTGATATGCAGATTGGCTGGAAAGTATTCGACCGGCGGGAGAGCGCGCAAGGGTCGTCGGCGTTACTTCGCACTTTAGCACCGGTACTCGTTCACGGTTGGACAGGCCTCGCTGAAAAGAAGATCGTCAACCGGGCGAGCCTTGACGATGCATGTCATTTCTGGGTCAGGCCTAGTGGCCGCTACATTGTCCTGGGCTGACCACACGTACCGTCCGTCCCACACCCTGGCAAAAGGCGTGCGTAACCGCCTCGGCGTATAATGTTAACCTTGCGAAAATATGCGCGACGTGCGGAGACGTGCCGGACGCGTGTCTCTCCGACAGGCGAACGTACGGCTCATGTCGGACAATGCGCTCGCCTTGAGCGGGACAACTTGAAAATTGGTCCTTTACCGTCCGCCGACACTTCTGCGCGCGCGCGCGGTTGAAAAAGTGCCAAACGTCCGCCGATCGTCGGCCACTTCTCAGGCGAGCGGAATAAACGCAATGTCCCGTTCGAATGTCATTTCCTCGCGACGCATATATTAACCTTCCGCGAGAATGCACGACGGACAGGCGCTGATATCTCAGCCACTGACAGCTGGAAGTGGACAGCGCGACTACGAGCGGAGCCTTCTTAAACAAACATTGAATTAATCCCTAACGATCGTCGAGACCCCGCATCGGAACGTCTCGCGGAGCGAGTGTCGTCATGAATCCGCCTCGGGGCACCTCTTCTAATCTCCGCGCCATCGTCGCGACGTTTCCTTTTGACTCTGTTTGTCTAGCAAACATGACGCCTCATTTTTCACCCGACAATATCTCATCTCAGCGTCCGCGCTCCGGCCGTCCTCGGCGTAGAAATTTACGATCGATTTTACAGTCCGGTCACGAATATAGTCGGGGCGATTTGAACGGGATCCGAACGATCCTCGATACGGCCGATCATCCTTCTGCCGACGCTCATTTCGCCCAGAATGATCCGAGAATCCTTGCGGTAAAGTCATCTCATCCCGCCCGTTATCACCGCATATCTGCTCGGCTCTTTCTCTTTCCCTATCTGCCTCTAACCGGGCCGTAAACGCGCATAACGGTCAAAAAGCGATCCTTTCGAGCGAACGATCTCATTCCACCGGAATCCAATCTGCATCCTGCTCCAGGACCGAGGCAACAAGACGAGCCGTAGTCCGGGACGGATGGGAGGCAGGAAAGAAGGCGGGCAGGCGTCTCTCGACCTAGCACAACGAATCATCCATCGTCCTGCGAACTCGACTCGACGACGTCGGGCGATCCTGGACGGAGCCAGTCATCTTTAGGTCAGTATACTACGTGCCGTCGACGTTGGCACGCTGGAATGCCGTCCCTCGCGATCAGAACGCTCCAGTCGCGACATGTAGGTACATGACTTCGTACACGTACGTTGCACACTCGCCGGTTCGCCTATGTACACCTTCGCTCACATAGGCCAACCTGACGAGCCGACGCATGTAATATATAGATACACGGACGTAAACATATAGGCGAACATAGTTATATTCTATACGGGCGGGCATGCGAGGCTGATATACGCGAGAGTGTGTACGGGGGCCCCGAGAGTGCGGTCTGTTCGATTGGGAGTGAACCAAGTGAAAGATCTCGAAAAGGAAGGCGATTAAAGGGGGAATGGGGACCTTGAGCGCGGTCAGCCACTGGGAGAGTGCCTCGGCACGGGAGGCTCTCGGGAGAGTCGAGATCACGGAGCCTGCAGCGCGACCGCCATATTGTTGTGACTACCATCGCTCCCCAGACCCTGTCCGGCCACCCACACTTATAACGGGTGTGCCGCCCGGTTCGCGACGAGAGCTACCGAGCTAGACGACCGAGCCGATAATGTCGACGTGCGCTCCTCAGTCTTTGAACTTGCACTGCTACCGTATTGAGGAGTGGCAGGCGTGAGATCGAACGCTTCCTTACGGGGGGATCGTCCGCAGAACGATTTTACGTCTCCTTTCGTTGCCACTCCCGCGCTTCTTTTATGGGATGCCTTCAGAGACGTCGAAGGAGCGACCGGATTACCGGAATCCGACTTCGACACGCGGATACGTGAAATTTTGCTTTACCGGAGCAGGAGTCGATGGAGAGTTATTATCTCAAAAACGGCGACCGACTCTTCCTACTCGGGATGTTTCCTTAGCCGCGTTCTAGCCTCGTATTGGCTGCGAGAGGCCTCTCGGGCGTATAGTCACCTTGAGCTTTTTTCCGTTGGTCTAGTTACGTCGAACGAGACTGTACGGTTTTGGTACCGGACAGACACGGTACCACATACTGTGCTATTTGACGTGGTGGGAGCAAAAAAATTGTCTGGACGTCATGCGTTCTTTTTTTTTAGATGCCGCGGCCCCGTAGTACTACGTTCTACATTTGAGATGGAGCCGATCTGCTCGACAGCATTCTTCCTGACTGTTCTCTCTCTCGTAGTTAGAGATCCCTGCCCCTGTCGGGCTGCATTCTTGAAGAGAACTCGCGCGACCACAGATTTGATAGCGCGATGCTCGCCGCCGGAGAACACGATGTACGCTTTCTAAAGTTATCAGCGGACATAGAAAACGGATGTCAACTAACGATGTCAAGAGGAGTACATCACGAAGTGTGCCGAACGTAAGTCGCCCCGATCGCGGCACGAGTCACGAGGACGCCGATAAATTGGACTGGCCACTCGCGATAGAATACATATCCGTAATCTGCGGGACGCATCGTCGTGGAAAAGGATGCGAGAGTTCCGACCGGGAGGATGCAGCCTGCCGATTTGCCGGCCAATCACGCGGAACCGCTTCGACATTGTCCGACGTCGAATCCCTGCAACGCTCTTTTCCATGAATATGCATGCACTGCCTACGTCGCTCGGCATCTATCGCGAGCCGTGCTTCAACAAAACGCTAACATTTCAAGCCAGCGAGAGGCTATCGGCGCTATTCTAACATCTTGCCGCATTCCCCGAAGACACGTCGTACTTTCAACTTTGCTCGCACCGCGCCGTGGATTAATCGAATGACATAACGCGATGTCGATGAACCCGACACTCGGCGTCCCTCCAGCGAGTCAGGTTTATGGCATTCCCGGATGATAATTATCGATCTGCAAGAAGCTCTCGTCACTCTTCTAACGATCCGCCCACCTCGCGCGCTGCATCCGCCAGCGAGCGACGAGGGAGAGAGCGAGGACGGTCGTGCGGCCGAGGCTTCGTAATTCCTGAATTATTCTTAACGGTTTCGTTCTCACACCCACGACTCGGAATAAGTCGCCCCCGATGCTCGATCGGCACTTTCGAGGAGTGGTGCGCGCCGATTAGCGATCGGCACCGAAGGGGAATTTCCTTATTTTCCCCTCCAGCCTCTGAGGCAAAAGATAGATGGGAGAGAGAGAGAGAGAGGGGGGTGGCGTTGGAGAAAAAGGAAAGGAGAGAAGTCGGTGATCTCGACGGTGTCGCAATAAAGCGGCCCGTTTCGGGCTATCCACCCACGATGACGTGCACGCGGTCGGAAAAAGGCGTACGTACCATTGAGGAGGACGGAGAGAAAAAGGAGCGCGGCGGCATGCGAGAGAGCGCCGAAGGGAGTGTGCTTTTCCCTCGCCATAATTAATTGCTCCGCGAGGCGAACGATTCCATATTCAGGACCGACGATCGCTCTCTCGATCGAGCTCGATCTCCGTCTCTCTCTATCCCTCTCTCTCTCCCTCCTCCTCCGCAGCTCGTTCCGATACGGTCTAGCGTGGATTAAGGATGATATATGATATGCGGGTAAATATGTCGAGATATCTGCATGACCCGGCGTGCCGTACGATCTCGCTAACGAGCGATCTTTTCTCACAGGCTTCTCGCTCGCCTCGCTTAAGTTTCAATTCCGATATCGATTCTGCGCAGGGAAAGGTCTCCGCGCGGAGGACCTCTCCTTCGTCGAGGCGACAATATTAATATTGGCTAATAACAGTTGTCGAGTCCCCGGCCAGAAGACAAAGAGCGAGCGGATAATTAATGTAAGCCGACAGATACAGAGCGAGCCGGCCGATCGAACAATGATCGAGCGTTGTCCCGCGAGTTAAGAACTTTTACACGTATTGAACTTTAAAATGAATCTCCCCCCCGGAACGACGGCGTATGCATATGCATGAGGCGAGAGGTACTGAGTAATCGACGTTCGGTTACATGGCCCCACGGTACACGCGAGGCTTTAACCCTGCTCCTGATGCTAATGATTTTACCACCGCGATTACGTGGCGAGATCGATCGATATCGATCGCCCACGGTAATCGATTTCCGGTACCCGCCCGGTCCTGCCGATTATCGTATTTCGCCCCGATCGATTTGCATCGTCGATTTCAATGATCGAATATTGTTTAATGCGCACCCCTCGTACGTTTGGCGAAACAAGCGAACGGCACGATAGGAATTCAAAGCGGAATGACAAATGATGCTGTCAGGATTAAAGTGGCAAAATTGTTTGGCGTGAAAGTCCTGCCACGGTCTAATGAAGTGCGTCAATGGACCGCTATACAATGACGACACGTACACCCTGCACGCAGGTCTGCACGCACGCACGCACGCACGCACGCATGCAGGCACGTAACTCACGCGAGACGAGGTGTCGATGCCTCAATGGAGACATGAATGATATTTCGTCAGGCCTCGTTCAGACGGGCGTCGTCGAAAGGTTAAGAATTTTCAGCCTCGGAATCAAGGCTGGGCAGAGAGAACACAGGCGGTCTGAAAAGCACGATAAAAAATTCACTCCCGCCCACGAACCTCCGGCTGCAAGTCCCCCGACTTCGCCCGTTGTACGATTTTATGCAGTCGCGACGGTAATGACCGCCGACTGGACGTAGAGTCGAACGCTTTAAGCCGAGACGGGCGGCCGATAAACCGGCAACTTTCGTAATTTATGAAAATTCTCCTCGGCTTCGCTTCATCGTCTGCCCCGACATTTTTTAATGACCCGCGCCAGAATTCGACTCCGACGACGCGACATCGCGGCTCCTCGCGCTCCCTCTCGCCATCTTGCCATACGTTCACTTTCTTCCTCTTGACATCATTACGTCCTTCTGTCCGTCCACTTAAAAAGATTGTTACCTGCCCGCCGGGCACGCCGTCGGTCTACATCGAGGCGGCTCTCCGCTCGCTCCAATTTAGTATCAATTACCTCACAACTCTAATTTATCTGCCATCACCATCTGCAAAATCCATATCGCCGGCAAGTCGGCGGCTGGAAAGCGACGGCTGGAAGGCGACGGCTGGAAGGGGAGCGGGTGGAAGCAAGCGCTCGCTCGCGCGGCCAACTCGAGCCTCGCAGGCCGTTCTTTTTCCCCATAAAAGGCCTCCGTCGCGTGCCTGCCGTTCGGCGAACAATGCACTTTAAAGCGGCGCGAGCGGCGTCGGGCGTGCGTTGTTGAAAATTTACGATCCTCGCCGGCGCGCGCGCGCTTTATCGCCCTCGTTTGAATTTCTAGGTCGATCGGGCGGTGTTTATGCCCCGATCGCTCGAGATCCCATCGTTGGCGAGATGCCGGTCCGATTAGCTATCTCCGGCGCGATTGCATCCGCGACCGATCCTAGCCGGAGTCGCTGCGCTGCCAGCGGGAAGGGTAAGAATTTCCACTGGGCGAAGGTGCGCCCGGCCGCGCACGCCTTTGTCTCACTTTACTCTGCCCGACCCGCCTCCGTTCCGCGAGCGAGCGACCGAGCGAAAGAATGATCGAGTGAACCGACGAACGAACGATCGAGTGAACCGACGAACGAACGATAGAGCGAACCGACGAACGAACGATCGAGCAAACCAACGAACGAACGATCGAGCAAACCAACGAACGCGGGGAGCACGTGAAACCGGAGATCTCTCGCGACGGGAGCGTAACGCCGAGCGATTAATGCGTAACCTTTACGAACCGCGGCGCCGAGAGTCGCGTGGGCGGCCCATGCCTACCGGGTGTCCTCAGCGTCAATTAGCGTTGGAGCAGGAATTTTCGTCCGCCCCGAGACTCGAGACAACGAGCGGGTCACGCGCGAATTAGCCACGCTTCGACACAATGTCCCTATACCTGCCACGGACTTGTTACGACTTCTTCGTCGCATTCCGCTAACGTCGGTCGACCGACGATTCAATCGCGAGAGTTCTCTCTCTCTCTCTCTCTTTCTTTATCTCTATCTCGCGCGAGAACGTTATGATATATGACGGCGCGTTCTAATTCGTTCTTTCATCATACGCTCCTAACATGCAGCCGGGATCGGTATAATGGGTGGAAACGTCGGGCACGCCGACGGCTGGAATTTTCTTTTGGCAGAACGGAGGAATTGATTTTTCGCCGCGGTGCGTGTGGTAATTATTCGATTAGCGCGCGGCTTCGGAAAGGCCAATAGCGAGGCGCGTTAACGCGATAATGCTCGTTTAACAGGAAGGCGGCCTGCATCGCGTGCTGCCCGGAAAAATATATGTTTCGCGGATTATGTTCATTTTCTCGAGCGTTAATAGTTTCCTCCGCCGGGGGAGGTAGGTGCCGGGGTGCGCGCGCGACCCGTTGTAGCAAATGAAATCATTATAACCGTAACGTCGATCTTACCGGCCTGGCACGCGCTCGCCAGTCGTAAATTAACGCCGGTTCAAGGTTCCTCTAATTGACGAGGGCGCTAACTTTTTTACGCAGTTCCGTCTAATGGACGTAAATGCCTGATTTGTGCCATTTAACGGCATCGCCTCGCTCGCCTTTAATCCTGCGCGAGCGGCGGTAATTGTTTTCGATCGACATGCGCGCCCAGAGCTCTTGACTTAATTCGCTCCGATATCCGCGCAACGTTTGTCCGAGATCGATCGGCGCCTGAGACAGTTAAATCGACTCACCGGTCTTGGCGAAGACGTCCATTTTGCTCGTTGGCGATAATTGCGGCTCCGAACTTTCCACGGCCTCCGGTTCTGCATCGTTCGCATCCTTATTGCTGTGACAGAAATGCAGGTAATTACGTATAATCGAATTAGCCCGTGGACGAAGATAAATTCGGTCGAGCGCGACTTTCGAAAAGGGAGGCGTGATTCGACGGTAATTATCTAGTACGTTCCCAGCGGAGTATTTAGGGGGATATTAAGAGAATTGATGTGGACGACACCGAGGCTGCCGCGGAACGTATTAGTCCATTATCCTTGGAATTCAACTACGCAACGTCTATTATGAACCCACCATTACGGCGAAGGTCCTCTAATGAAAAATGGCATACGCTCTCCTGCGGGAGTCTTAAATTTCCGAGAATATTGCGAGAGCGAGGAAGATGGCGCGCGCGCGCTCGTCGACAGATTTCGAGGAACATTCGAGTCGTACGCGCCTCGCGAAGGGAAAGCATTTCATGAGTTATCGGCCGATTAAGAGACGTTCGGCGCGAACATCGAACACCCATCGGTCGTATCGAACTCCGTTCCGACTCGTTAATGGTGTGGCAGTTCGCGCTGACTGCCCGATTCCCAGTAATCGGCAGTCCTTTTTTCCCCACCCCGGGGCGTAAGTGGTCAATTAACCTTTTCTCCATATGCCGTGCGCCAGGTGACCCACATCCGTAAAGAGAGCCATTCAGCATTTTTTCCCCTCCCTCCCCCCATTGCCGACACCCGTCCCCTCATAAAGGATCAGTGGGTGTATCGCACTCGATTTACCTTCTCGCATGCCGCAATTCGCGATCGAGGATTATGCCTCGACTTTCGAACCTTCGCACGCCCGCTCGCTCGTATCTTCCTCTTCCGCAACGATCGTCGCGCGATCGACGAAGACGGACTCCGCCGTGTCCGTAGATCGCTTGGACGGCAAGATCGATTCGACTGAAAATCGAGAGCCCCCTCCCGAGCGACTAATTGCGAGCGTGCCGAGAAGAAAATCGAGGAAAAGCCATTAGGCGCCGAGACGGCTCTCCAGATGGTACACTTCGATAATTCATACAACGAGGAAACGAGACCGGCCTCTCCGAGCAAATCAGGTAGCGGGCTGGGCTATCGCGTACTAAATCGCTCGCCGTTGCGTATAAATACGCTCACTGTCTTTTTTATCAGCCGCCTCCCGCCATTCCCGCCCGCCGCTTCTATTCGCTCTTCTCTCGGCGAACGACGCCCACGGGCCGCTTTCGAAGATTGAATATGTACGGCCTTTATCGCCGTACATTCCGCAGCGCGCGCTTTACCGACCATTTCACGCACCGCTGTTTTGGCCGTCACGGTGTTTCTTCCCTGTGCGCGAGAGATACTTTCGACTGGGAAGAGCGTTTCGTGTCGAGATGCGTTTGTTGGTAGTGTGACGGCGGAGTTGGAGAAATTGGAAAATATTCAGAGTAGTGGAAATGCGGATCTCTGGTAGCTGGGAAGCTCTACCTTCCCGGAAGGTGACGGATGTTGCTAGAATCGGCAGATTGGAACTTTGAGAGGATGAACATCGCGGCAAAGTGACAAAGCGTAATTCCAGATGTCTCAGTTTTGCGTAACGCTTGCAAATGATGGAAGGTGCGCGCGGCAGTGCGAAAATAAATGTTACGTCAAACGGACAGCTGAGATTGGTCGTGGAATTCAGGACTCGATTCTCTATGCAGTCTGATTCACGCCGTGAGCTCACATTCGAAATAATCCGAGGATGATCTCGAAATCGGCCGTGTCCATCCTAGCGTTGATTCAACAACGTGATCTCACTCCCTGTTATATATGCGATCGGCCATGTTGCAACTTACACTCTCACGGAACTCTACGCGTATCTTTTCCTAATCTCACCTGTCGATCGCTTATCATAGCTAAAGTTTCGTACATTTCACTTTTCACTTTCCCGTAAACTGCTTTCCTGGTCGCAGTACGGAAAAATGGAATAAATCATTCGAGCCTGACGTTCTTACCGACGTTCTCTACGACGTTCTCTACGACGGAACTATCGCCATATTTTCGCACGGGAAAACGTGAAACTTACGCGCTCGTATATTCCAACGAATTAGTCTCCTCCTCCTCGCCGATAGTGGCCAAATTGCTCTGCCAATAATAATCGCCGTCGTCGCTTTCGTCAGAAGTCGATTCGTCGTCGTCCATCATCTCCTCGTCACTCATAATTCGATTGACATCCGTGATCTTGAGATCGTCGTTTATCTCGTCCAAGGATTTGTACGTCTCGTCGTCGTCCCCGTCTTGCTGAAGAGAATTATCGTGCAACAAGGTGTCCTCCCTCTTCGAAAGGGCTTCCTTGTAGGAATCTGAATCCTCGTCGTCGCTGACCGACGACTCCTGAAGTCTGTCGTCCTTCGTAATGTCGTCGATAAAATCGTTACTCGAGTAAGAACCGTTCTTAAGACTCTCGTTCGTATCCTTAATAGCTACGTTCGAATTCGCATCCTTAACATTCGACCTTTCGCCGTTTACGATCCCTTCGCTCTTAGCGTCCTCGTTGACCTCCACCCCCGCATAGTCGCTGACATCAGCCAGCCTCTCCTTTCGGTCCTCGCACGTAGGAGTCCCAAATCTCGGAGGCGAGAGTGCCTTCGCTTTCCTTATCTCGATGATCTCCAGCACCTTGTTAGTCGGCGACCCATTGAGCGCGCGATATTCTTCCAAAACATTCTCGTCGTCCTCGTCATTCTCACCTTCCCTCCTCGATTCCACGCCGTCCACCTCCACGTCCTTACCCAACCTGGGCATCGACATTTTCGTGTCGACCCTCGCCTCCTCATTCGTCTCCACCTTCGTTCTCGGCTGAACCTTATCCTGCCCTCTACAAGCCTCCTGCGACTCGTTGGAGGTTACAGACGCATCGGCCGTCGATCTTGTCTCTCTCCTGGGTGTGACGGTAGGAGGTGGAGGCGGAGGTGGTCTCTTCCTCCTGACCTTAACGTCCTTCCTCGGCAACGGTTTCGGAGGCAAGACAGGCGCATCCACCTGCGATTCGACGGTCGTGGCAGGCTGAACGCCGATCTCGTTAGCCTTCTCATTTTTCTCGCCAGGCCTCTCGCTCTTCTCGCTCGTTACCTGCTGATTGACGGGGATCCTATTGACATGATTCCGCGCCGGCAGCGGCGGCGGCGTCTTGTCAGCGTCGGGACGCCACGCCTCCTTCGTCCTCTCGGCGGACGCTGTCGCGGGAACAGTCGTCGACGTCTGCGAGCAGGACTCCGCGAACTCCTCGCGATCGCCGTTGACTCTCTCGACGAGCTCGGCGTCGTCCTTAATTGGCCTGAAGTGCGTCGTCGAGTCGGCCGCGAGATCGGCCGAATAGAAGAGATCGGGACGCGTCTCGTGTCCGTAACTCAGAGGCGCGTCCTGGAAGCTCAGAGGCGGCTGCAGAGTGATCGTTTCCTCGATGAGGACGGTGTTCGGTGCCACGACCGCGGTAATTCGTTCGACCTCGCCTCTCGACTCGACGTGGGTCACCGCCTCGGAACTGGCCAGACGTCGAAGAAGGTAATCCGGCTGATTGACCTGGAATTCGCGCTCGAGGTGCTCTAATGGGCAGACGGCGCGCGATAGCTGAAGATCGTGATCGGTGGACTGGTCGGACTCCTGGTCGCCGTTCAGGTGCTGCTCCGACGTCGTCGAGGCCGTCGAGGCGGTGGATACGGTCGAGACGCGGTCGGAAGTTGAGAATCTGTCGACTACCGTCGACAGGGAACTTCCGGTGTCGTCCGACGTGCTGCCGTGTGTCGAGCCACATTGGGATCTCGCGTCGAGGTAAACCATCGCTTCCGGTGGTTCCTGAAACAAGTTTCAGCTGTAGGTTCGCTTCGAATTCGAGTGGCGCAATGAGGTACATCGATTATGGTCGGCGAAGATTGAATTGGTACTCTTATGGACAGTTCGACGGCTGGCAATTGTTTCCGGTTCTAACGATTTCGTCATGGCGTAAGGCAGAGGATTGCCGACGGAGGCGGCGAAATTGGTAATGTCCCGTAGAATTCCGACTGACAAAACATCTAGCTTTCACGCGCTACGAGCGTGGGTTGGATAGCTGCAGCCTTTGTGCTTGCAAATCCGGTCGTAAGCCGGAGAGGAATCTAAGCTGTTTATCCGACTTCGTTTATAGACGGCGAAACTAAAAGAAGCGACCGCGCATAATCAACGCCGCTTCGATCGGCGGATCGAAGTGCGCCATTGTCCCTACTCATTCCGCGTGGCTGCCGTTAAAAGTCTTAACGAGAGACGACCCACGTGTCGATCGTCATTAGACTCGCAGCGGGTTTAGCACGTTTATCTCCGCCGGTCTGCGGTGTCACGCTGACCCACCGCTGTATCGACACTTTAATTAAGGTTGGAAATAAGCCCCAACCTCCTGCCTGACCGTGCGCTGCTTACACTCCTGAGGCTTCCTAATTCATTTACACGGCGCTCATTCATCTCCAATCAGCGACCAGCGACAGGTAACAATTTCGGACGCGACCAACATTACGATCATTAGATTAGTCCACGATTTTCAACTACATGCACACTAACATCGTGCTTAATCGCGGCCAGCCCGTATAAGATTCATCAAGCGTCAATCAAGCCAACTCCACACATTCGTCCCGAGTACCAATTCAGTCATCGTCGTCCAGTAACAGAGAGTGCAAAAAACCTTCGACTTGGACAGCTCCGGCGATCTTTCCGGCGGCGAGCCCTTCGGGCTTTCCTGATTCGGACCGTTAGCGACTCTCGGCGAGGACTCGCAACTTTCATACGCGCTCGTCTTATTGCTACAGCTCAGCAACTGGGTCGTCGCCATCTTCGGCGAGCTGGCCTGCGACTTCGGCGACGCATTCTGCGACGCGTTCTGCGATGCGTTCTGCGACACGTTCTGCGACGAATTCTGCGAAGTGTTCTGCGACTTCGACAGGGAACTCTTCGAGTTCGGCGAGCCGTTTTGCGACTTCGCGGGACTGTCCCAGGACTTCTTCGCTGGGCTGGGATTAGCCTCGCCGTCGGCCAGTCCTCGAGTCTGCCTCAGCTTGCGGGGTGGAACAGGGGGCGGAGCTGCCGGAAGTTCCGGCGGAACTTTGCTCCTCTCCGGCGTGCTGAGCGTTGCCTTCCGCTCGGCGCTGACGACTTCCGGCCTGAGCGCTCCGCGACATCTGACCATCAGCCTGATCACGAGCTGGGACTCCTTCAGTCTCCTCACGCTGTCCAGACGAGTCATGTGTGTCACTGGTACACCGTCGATTGAGAGTACCTGGAAGAGGCGAAGAAGGCAGCGTTACGTGACCGAGACGATTGGGCCCGACTCTTTCTTCCTTCCTCGAGAATCGTCTCGCCGAGAATAAGTCCCGCGAACGGGCCCCAGCGGCCCTCGGCGACCGCTGGGAATCGTTACGCGGCCGAATGTGGGTCTCGAAAATTATAGACGGGACGCGTGTATCGCGTGAGGCGAAAATGAATTTCCGACGCTTTCGAGCCGGCGCGAGCGATCCGCGTGTGGGCAGAGAAGGATCGAAGGGGAACTGGGGACTGAGGGGAAATTTGAGGATAGATAAATGAGGATGATAGCGTGAAAGGAAAGTTTCGTCAGAGAGCGACCGCGCGCGCGCGCGCGCTCCTACGCTGAAGGCGATCCGTGAACAACATTGCGGCAGTTGCGGGCGCGCGCGCGCGGCGAAGGCCGCTGGAATGTTCGAAATGTCGAGCAGGAAGCGCTCGACATTGCGGTCCGCCGTTTTCCAGCCTATCCTATTCACGGCGATCGGCCTAAACTCGCCGATTGCATCGTCGGTAAGGTCGTCGATGAGGTCGCCCGCTAAAGACCGCGATTAGGTAATCGGAAATCGGTGTTCACGTCGACGTAACAGATGCTTTTCAACTGGTAGGATTTCTGAGAGCAATTTCCCTCCCCGCGCCGCGACGCCTCATTACGACAGTATCCTTTTTCAGCGACGCCCCTGAAAATTGTGCCAGACTCGAAGGCCGCGCGACGGCAAGCTTAACGAAGAAAAAGTTGGTTCGACTCACCCGCGCAGCGCGAAACCGAGTCAACAGGATGTCGGTGGCCGCGTGGCAAAAATAATGGTAAAGAAAATGCCGGTCGACGGATTTGGGTCACATACCGGGGCGCCGCTCGGCGAACCGAAGAAGAAGAAGAAAGATCGAGAGCGGAAGGTGCATGCACGTGACATTTCTTGTCCTCACCTCGTCACCTTCTCCCAGCGTGCCCCAAGAGCATTTCGCCCTGCTCGCCGGACTCTGTTCCGCGCAGCTCTGCACGAACAGCCGCCTGACCCTCTCCGTCGTCTTGTTGCCACCCTCGAACTTCAGTCCGAATCCCAGACGCTCGCCGGGAAGCCTGAAGACCTCGACCTCCTCCTCCAGATGTCCGTCCAGCCCGTTCGCCTGAACTTTGCTCAAGGCCGGCGCCGCGGCGACCTGCTGTTGCTGCTGCTGCTGCTGCTGCTGCTGCTGCTCGTCATCCTTCTTCCCCGAGCCGATCGACAGGACGGTGACGAAGTTTTCCGATGCCGGCTGACTCCCGACACTGACCACGGTCACGAAGTCCTCCGTTGCATCCTTGGCGTCGTCCATTTTCCCGGCCGACCTTAAAGCGTTCCATTCATCGCAACCTCGTTGATCTTTATGGTCCGGAATGCTGGCCACTCCCTGAAAACAGGTCGCACCGTTGGCAGACAATACGAGCGCAGTAGCGTAAGAGAGGATAAGTTTCGTTGGCCGCGCCGCGAACCGAATCCTTTCCGTCCGATCCGGCCAGTCGCGGCAGGCTCGGCGATAGTTTGTAGTAGAGGATGGATGGATGATAACGTGTCAGAATAAAGGGCATGAGCGGAGAGAATTGGATAAGGGCTTAGTTCGATAGAGCAACCGACCGGCAATCGGGAGAGCCGGGTTCGAATCCCGGCCCACTCGAGTCCGATTTTTTCTGCCTGCTACAAGTTATTTAGTTATTTTTTTTTTTGACGGACAGATGCCCACTACTTCAAAAGAGAAAAAGAAACGAATACAAAGTTTGGTAAAATATTATACAAATAGAAAACAAAAGAAAGAAAAGAAAAAGAAATGAAAAAAGAAGAAGAGCTATTGCCCCGCTCAAGAGCATTAGCGAGATTTAGCCTGATGCCGAGATAATGAATGAATCGTGGAAACGGCCGAGGCCCGATAGGAGCTCCAATCCCCGATACGGCCAAATTGATGGGATCAGGCGCATTAGGCGCCTCAACGCCGACGTCGGTGTAAACTAATGATATCGCGCCTTGCTTACTTTGTCGCAAGAATTGCGTTTTATCGCCGCGAAGGATATCAGGTCCACAGCGAGTCCCGGATAGCTCCTATACTCGGAAGAGACTTCTTGCGTCGGACTCGCGGGATAACTGTGATCTTTAATGAAGCCGCGTCCTGCGGTGCCGTTGGGAAATAAGAGAAAACAGGGCGGCCCAGGATGTTTTGATCGTGTTTCAGCGAAACGGGGACGAACTCGCCGCAGGGTTCGCCACCTCGTTTACGCCGCTGGCATTGCGACGAGGCGGATGAAAGGTAGGCAGCTCGCCGGTAATCGCGATGAAGGAATACCGCGGCATCGCCGTCAATATGGCGGCCAAATGGCGGGCAAATGCCGGCGAACTGTGTCACGCGGGAGTCTCGTTAAGGATCCTCCGGACGAGCGTCGCGCGAAATAGCCGTGACCAATTTCACGCGGAAGCTTACCGTTCCACCCCCACAGGCACCCCCTCTTACGCGTCCGAGGAGGTAAGCTGTTACGACGCAATTGTGGCGCAAATTACATTAGAGGAGGAGACACCGGGCGTTCGTCGCGTAATAATTATCGTACCTTGGCCGTGGTAGACGAGTTCCGCGACGGCGTTCGTTCCGAGTTCGCACACGTCTCACGTGTGCATCGTGCGCGTGCGGACACGTGTACCATGCCGCTCGGTAGCGCGCTCGGTACAGTTATAATACAATGGTATGCGCCGGCTGGCAAGAGTTAATCGCCAGGCATTTACATTCCCTTCTCTCTATTCTCCCCGGCTGAAAACCTACGCGCGCGCGCGCACGTGACTCCGGCTGAATGCAGTCCCGTCCGAAATCTTTAAACTCCCGGAGTGCAGCGGTCGGCGGCGGCTATTTGCATATTCGAAAGTAAAATCGCGGCCCCGTCGGGAAGCGCGGGCGCGATAAAGAAAGTTCGATCGATGATACGGCGCCGTCGGTGGGAACCAGGGGGAACGGGATGAAAGGAAGGAAGAGAATCGGTACGCGTCGTACTATTCAGTCCAGGGAGCGTGAAGGATATCCGAGTCATCCTCGGCAATAAATCTCTCGGTCTCCTTTTTCACGGACAGATGAGGAACGCGCACCGCCTCCGACTGTTTTCACTCATCAGCATCTCGGGGCTGCCGCTAACGATACGTGCGCGTACGGACACGGAGGCGGGCGAGAGTGTTGGTATCGAATACCTATCTGTGTATCTATTATACGTAAACGTCTGGGCTCGTGCCGATGTAAGCGGCGTTCGCGTGAAAGTATCTTCGCTTTGGTGGCTCGCAGGACACGCGTCCCCCACTGTCGGTCATACATCACCTCTGATCCCTGCAGAATGTGAGAAGTAGAAAGTAGACTGACCCGGGGTCACTGTCGGGCAATCAGCTGATCGAACCCACCCCCCTTTCCCGCGCTTCCTCCAGCATCCTTTCCTAGCTCGACGTCGTTCTCCGAATGGAGAGTCGCGGTGAAAAGCTTTTCTTCGTTCCCTGCCTGCCGACGAAAGGCGACCGACGGATTTGTGTCGGACGCACACGATCACGTGACCGCGTCGATGGAAAGCATCTTCGGCGAATTCCCGAGGTGGCTCGATTAACTCGGACGCCGCTTGCATCGGCTGCCATCGATTACCGGTTATCACGTGAGACCGGCCATTTTCCACGCTTCGCGCACGGCGCCTTTCGACCGTCGGACTCCTGACATGGAAAGCTGTGGAAATCTCGGGAGATTCATTGATTGCCATTGGCACAGAAAGGATGACTGCCGGGCCGACGTCGGGCAAATTGAAACGGTCGACGACTGATATTATACGGCGATCCGTTTCGATCTTCGGGGCTAATGCAAATTTGATGAACGTCGAAGAGAGGAGACGAACAATCTAACCTCTTCTCACTGGCGATGGTTCTAGCACGCGCAGCTCTGCCAGACTCGCATCTAATCGCGCCATCGGGGCACGTGCCAATTGCATATTCCATTAGATGCAAAACCAGGACGTTAGTTTAAGGCCCGTGTTTTCATACGCTTTGCATTCGGGCGGCCGCTAACAATGGGACGAACGCCGCTGTTCCATTGCGAATACCGGGGCCCACGATACGCCCATGAGGCCCAATTATGCTCCACTTCCTCGAAGGTGCGTAAGCGGGCGATGCACACTTTTACCGACCGCCGCCGCCGCCGCTCGCAGTCCGCTCGATCTCGGTCAATCGAGTGTGTCGGCCGCTCATCGATCCGACCGGGGCAAAAATCGAGCCGCGCAAATCTGGAACTCGGCCGTACGGCGCGTAACGATCTTTAAATCTTTCGCCCGGAGACTTTCTACCTGACGGGACGTCAACCGGTCGTCCGCGAGTATCAGCGATATCCGCTCGACTGTTCGACAACTCGCTCGATCCTCGCCCGATGCTCGCCCGATACGTCTGGCTCAGTTACACCATCGGCTCGCATCGCGTACGTACTTACGCATTACGTCTTCACGCCACACTAATCATCCTTATCGCCGCGATCGCGCCACATATTTTACTGCCTCTAACGAGCCGCGTCGCGCGCGTCGAGTTGAAGAAAGACAGAGCGCGCGCTTACCATTTCCCTCCCGAAAACGGCAGCCAGCCAGATTCGTTACGATCGGCGCAATTATCATTATCGTCGCAACGGTAGCCACGGGACGTTGCCCGTAATGACATTATCGTCCCGCTCGACGATTAACGTCTCCAGCGGCGGAATATCGCCCGCAAAGCTGGCCGTGCCGGAGAGTCGGCCCGAAAATAGAATTTCAGAGCTGACCGGCATACGCAGAATCGGCCCGCTTAACGACTGGTCCTGGAATTCGCATAAACTCGGAGAACGGCGCTCGCTTACTCGCTCGCTCGCACGCTCCACTCGGATTCTGCGGTCCGAAAATCTTTTACCTTCGACGAGCCGACCGCGGCGTCCCTCGATTCGGCGAGCGCCATTAAAGCGGGTCGGGTAAAAATTTCGTCGTGCCCCGTATGCCGGGAGATGTTGCGAAGAGGAAAGGAGCGGAGAGGAGGAGAGGGGCGAGGAGGGGAGGGGAGGAGTGGAGAAGAGAGCCGTACAAGTGCGCGTAACGGAATTCGTAGCCGGAGGGTCGAGCGCCACATTCTCGATATGCCGGTTCCCTCTCTTCCTTTTTTCCACGGCCTCTCCTTTTGGCCGTCTCTCTCCCTCTCTCCATCCCTCTCTTCTTCTCCTCTTCTTCCCCGCTACTCTCTTCTCCCCGTTTCGGCCTCTTCCTTCATCGTTCGCAGGAGCCGCCTACCGCTGCCGCGTCGTCTCGCGAAAATACGGCGAAACGGCGAGTTCCGAATCGCTGGACGGATCGATCGAGATAAACGAGCGACGCTGGGGAGGAAGAGACCCGGCGTGGGACCGAATTACGTGGCCACGATAATTACCGGCCGCGACGACTATAACGCGACTCCCGCGGCTGGCCGATCCGCAATATCCGACCGAATTTATCGTCGCTTTCGCGGAATTGCCCCGATCCGGGCAGATTTAAAGTTCCGCTCTCGCGGATGGAAGGGGTGGGCATTTTTTAATTACGAAATCGCTCCTGGCCAGGTGTTCGGATTCGAGTTTCCTCGCCATTTTTTTTTCTCCGGCGACTGATTACGTCCCGAGTTGGAAGGCGGGCGATGTTTGAGATTGTGAGGTGCATAGCTAGATGTGTGTCAGTACCTGGTTTGAGAGGGGGAGGGGGACAAGAAAAATGAGTCATTCTTCTCGATCTTCCCAAATATAGCGTTCGTCAGTGGCGACGATCTCCAGTAATCAGACTCGGCGGCGCGGACAGACAGCGTTCCCAATATCGCGGACTATCCGGGAAAGGTAGAAAAATGCTGATACGAAACTGGTTTTCCTCCGAATTGCTCTTATATCAGGCGTCCCCGACTGGCTCTCCTTTATCCGTCCGGAGTTGTTCGCCAAAACGGTAGAGAGTCTTTCGAGATAATTAGCCGCCGCTTCGCGATTCAAACCCTTCCCGACACTCTCGGCCTGCCATTTCGAAATTGGACGAATTCCGGAACTGCAAAGCTGCTCGCTATGGTGCTCGGCGAGAAACCTACCGAGCTGGCGATATCTAAGGGTGACGACGAAGATATCTCGAAGGCTGCGCTCTTTCCTGGATTGCGCAATCGAGACCGGTCGGAAGTTGAAATATGGCACACTCAATATTTTTAAGCACCGCCATTCAGGTCGGAGCGAGACTCGGGCCGACTTTATCTTGCCGATTCGCAGCGAAGATAATCACTCGCGCGGCTTACATTTATTTTCACGCTCGATTAGCGCAGAGCTCAATGTCGGTGCACTTCATGTGTAAATCTTCATACGTGGCGCGATCGCGCCGCTAATACCGTGCTCCATTTCTGTCCGCGAAGGTAATCGTGATAAACAGGGCGAGTCAAATTTATCCAGGGTCAGTGCTCCACGTGTGACGTTAAACAATTCGGTGTAGGTCGAGTATATATGCGTTGATTGAGGAATATATGTCCGACAACCGCGGTGTGTACGTACAGGAAATGTGAAGAAAGCAAAACGGAAGGAATACTTTTAAGTATTTTTCGACCCACTTTCAGTCACATCTCCCGGATCGTAATAAATTTCAATTTACATTTTCTGGTACTAGAAGCTGCTTTTCACGTACTGAGCAGCACGCGAGCGAACGGTCGCTAATCGCCGCGATCGTTTTGTTACACTCTTTCCAAGATAATTTATTATCCCATTCACGTATCCGAGGGGTATATTAAGAAGAGTAGACCAAATTAGAAAACTTGTTATTGACCACCGAGGAAATAAGACATGTGTGACATTCACGCATGTAATTACAGACCGGAGAAGAAAGTAAAAATAACTGTTGATGAAAAACAGTCGTCAATGGCTGTCCCATGAAGCGTGCCGTACATCTCGTAGGCGGGACGATGGTTTTGAAAAAAAAAGGGTCGTTTACGGTCGTCGGTTCCGCAGGAAGTTTTGACAGTCGCCGGAAAGTGGCGCCGTGGATGAATAGGGCGCGGAAAAACGAGCCGATGCCATATGGCGAGTAACCCTATGACCGCCTCGACACCCAAAACTATACCGCATCCCGATAAATGCGGCTCGGTTACGGTCGAGTAATCGGTTTGTCAAGCAACGAGGACAAGCGAGCCTGCTCGGAATCGTCAAGCAGACACGAACGCGGCCTACACCGGTCGTTGCGAACGGTGCCCCGGCGCAAAATTTATTCCGATGCCGGAGCGTAATCAGAGAAAAAGGCCGAGCCTGTTCCTCATTTTACATCCTAATCGGTATTCGCCGCGTGAAATTCCATCGGGTGAGTTACCGACGTCGCCGGGACAAATTCAATCCGCAACGGGTCCAAATAGAGTGTCGATTACGGAATTTTGTACATCTCAGGCAATTCGTACGTAGAGCGTCCCGTTAGCGTCACGACGCTTCTTTCAATATCTGCCGACATCGAGCACCTCAGCTAATCCGATTCGATGGGAGTAGCGTTCTCAGAAAGCGAGCGCCGATAATCTCGACTCCTTCACGCTCGATCGGCGAATGCATTTAGCCGGCATCTACTCTATTTATACGGCCACCGTTCGCCGTTCGCAGATCGTTCGCGCAACGAGCTTAATTGGGAGATTAAATTCGGCCAACTCGAACGGTATAGCGCATAAGCGTGCCTGCGGAGACTGCGGAGACTGCGGAGTCGCGCGTCAATATTTAAACGGGATAATGCGAGGGTAATTAGTCGGGCAAGGAAACGGTCGCGCGACTGCGAACGTCTTAATACCCGCAAATTGCGGCGGCAAGGCGGGTCATTTTAATCCAGGCAGGTAACCCGTTCGCAACGGCCATTAGGAGCGCTTCCCTCGGAAGAGGGCCCGGCTGTTAGGCGCGGAAATGTTTCTACGTTTAAACCGGCACCGCCGGCGCGCCGCGAATCCTCGCGGAATTTCTGCATTTTCCCAGCCATAAAGTGCCGAGGCCACAATGCGCGCCGGGTATTATGCAACGGAAGGCCGGCGCTCGCCGACACGCTCCGAGGGTTTTGACAGCGTGCTCCATTCATTATTTAAATCCCGACACATTCATCCCGGCGGAAGGTAGAACGAAGCGTCGGCAGGCGAGGCGTCTAGCTGCGAAAAGGAACGCGCCGCGGATTGAATCGGGGGAGAGGGACGCGCACGCTCTGGGAACGGGAGGCGAGAAGGACGGAGAATTCAATTTCATTCAGTCCGCTCGCCGCATCGGTCGTGTGCGAGAGCGCGATTATTCGCCGCCGATATGCCGTTGCACGGATCTCAACTGTTTCCGAGCCGCACGGCTGCCGATCGCTGAGCGGAGGATCGAAGAATCCGGCGAGTTCCGCCTTGCCAAGATTCTCTTCGGCTTGGAGGACGAACCGGGAGTGCAACGCGTGCGCAAAGCGTTCGCCAAAGCGTGCGCGACTCCGCCGTAAGAGCACTGCGCGCGATTTTCGTAATTGGCGTCGGACAAACGTTGGCGCAGACAAGCGTTACCGTTTACTTTCACTTCCCCTTTCGAGCGCTCGAAGACCGTTCCGCTACAATGGCGGCGAGTGGGGGAGGAAAATAAGAAGGATCTCGAGCGGGCACCTACAATTTTCCCGTGACTCGATCGGCCGATCGAGCGATCCTGGAATCGAGGAGTTTAGGGCCGATTTGCGGTGGAAAAGCGGCAGAGACATGGACGGCGCTGTTACGGACGCCGCGACGCCCGCATTTCGCGCTCGACGCCAATCTGAGTCCACTAGTGAGCAACATTCCCGCGCGCTCGATTCCGCGCGCATAACGATTTCTTTCGGGCAGCGTGCGCTTCCTATCCGACGGGGGTCGTACTTGCGCCGTAACTTTCACGGGGATCGTGGGGAATAATTATCCGTGCAGGAGGTCGGAATGCCTACGAAGTAAGGAAATCGCGAGGAGCGAAACGGCCGGCACGAATCGCGTGGGTCCGAGGAATCTCGGAGAGTGCCGGATAAAGAGGCGAAATGCCATCGGCGGCATATTTCGCTTGTTCGCGCCTCTTGGCCGATTCGAAACAGGTTTGAGCCCAGGCATTTCTTTATACTAATTAATGGAAACGTCGTCCGTAGGAGTCGATCGCGTTGCACGCGCTCAGCGCTGTCCTTTGATCCGCGAAAAAGTGGTCCGTGCCAGGGGGGTGAGACTCTCGAGAACCAGAGTCGGGGAACAGTCGGCAGTCGGTTTCTCACGCGCAGTTTTCATCCCGGCGAGCGATATTTCCGCGCGATACCGCTTGGACGGCAACGAGAGCGGAAATTTCTGTTTTTACTCATAAATATCATAATGGCGCGGTAGTCGGCGGGCATTATGCCGCGGGTAAAGTGAAAATGTCGAGTGAGGAAAATGGGGGCGTCGCGGATTAAGAGTAGTGAAATCCAGCGAGCGGAGTAAGTGTGCGTGCCGATGCCGAGGACGTCCACCCGGACGCCTCCCCGCGGACCTCTCCCCCTGGACGTCGAGGTGCATCATTTCGCGAATATGTCCGCGCGGCGCGCAGTTTGATATCAGCCTGACACGGTCGACGAAGCCGTAGAAATCGACTGCGCCCTCTTAAGTGGATTTAAGCGAGAGCGCTTTTGATACCGAGCACAACCTGGCTAAAAAAGTAAAAAAAGATTTCGCCGGAATCCGCCGCTCGTGTCAAATGTCGCGCGGTCAGAAATTGAACGAGACGGCTCATTTGCACTCCAATGGAAAAAAAAATGTCAAAATTCACGCTTCGCGATTAGCATAGGCGGCGGCGCGTAATTCAATTCGACCTTTCGCCTTGAGACTCGGACGGGCCAGACTTTACGCCCGGTCCGAGTCGATGCTTATTTATCCGCGCGCTGCGCGGATCGCTGAAATTCTTCGCGAACATTAGAATGCTCATTTACATTTCCCGTCTCTCCCAGGCGGCGAGCGGCAACAGTAGCGTCACTCTCGCGATCGTCGATGATTCCCCAACGTGACCGCAAACGTTACATCGAGCCCAGCATCTTGGCACGCGATATCCTGCTGGGAACGATCCTACCTCATGCGGCTACGAGGCGCATCGTAAACGGCGATACCCGATATTGTCGAGCATCATTGTTGTCGCAAACGAGCTGTCTAATGAGCAGCACGAGCTTCCACCTGATCCCAGATACGATCCAGCTATGATCCAGCTACGATGACATTCCAACTCTACTCCGAGCGAATCCGACGGCTTCCGAATCGTCACATCCGATTTTCACCGCATATAAACCCTAATTAATCACTCGTTAACGTTCTGCGGCAAAGTGTCACGCGTGCCGATAGGAAGACACGCGCGATGGGAAAGAATACGAGCGGATGCGCGAGGAGGACCGACGAAGCTGCCCGAGGAAGACGGAGAGGTCTCCCTTGCGGTTCGTCGCGGTTTGATCTCGCCGATGCGGACGTTCGTTGCCGGTAGACGTTCGCGCACCGATTCCCACGGAGATTATCATTCGGGTACGTACCATTCATCCGCCAGTCTCGCTCGACGATCAGGCCAGCTGACTACTTTGGCCGCACAACCTCCGACCGAGTACGGAAGAACCGTAGAATATCCAATCTTCACTTATTCCCCATTCGTCCTGCCTCCCTTCGAGCTCTCCGCTCCACAGCCTTCCCCCGTCCTTACGCTCGACGCACTTTCGGCATCCGGACACCCGAACCTCGAACTCCTCCACCCTCGCTTAGGATCCCCGTCGTCCGGTTACGAGCGGAGAAGACAGAAAACGGGATTTACTGCGGAAGGCGCGCTCGCGACTGGCCGTTCCACCGGCCAACACGGACTTTCCGCGGAATATTCGAGGCTGCACACCGCGAGTCCGCCGAAGGTGCGTATCGAGGGCGAAGCTGAATATGCGCGCGCGCGCGCACGCGTGTGCCGCTGACGGTACTCTCGCGGGAGAGCAGCGAGCGGAGTCGGTGCCTCGTGAGGGTACCGGTGCGGTGGCGAGCGCACGGCAACCGGGGGCCACACGATCGGGAGGTCTACGTTCTCACCGCGGCCCGACAGGTGAGGCAGTGGAGCACGAGATCACGTGGCCTCGACACGCGGAAATCGACGGTTCGACGTGCAATCGGGACAGCGCGCCGTGCCGGACTGCTGAGCCACTCGCCGCTCTGACTTTCTTCCACGCCGCGCCGCGGATCGCCCCTTTGATTACAAACACCGTCTCGTGTCTCTCTCCTCCTCCTCCTCCTCCTCCTCCTCATCCTCATCCTCCTCCGCCTCCTCTCCGACTCCCGACTCCCTCTCCTCAACGTCCCTCTCTCCCTTCTCTGTCCGTCACACTCTGCCACTCGACTCTCGGCCTTTCTCCTTTCTACGTTCCCTCTCCTCCTTCTGCCTGCTCTTAGTTTCTCTATCTTTCTCTCTCTCTCTCTCTCTCTCTCCTCTCTCTCTCCGTCTGTCCCTCTCGCCGTCTCTCTTTCCTTCTCGCCTGGCTCGCCTCCCGCTACTCGAGCTCTCGCTTCCTCCTCAAGACCGTTCTGTTTCTGCCGGCTGTCTCTTTCCTTCCACCCGACCGCCGACGTACTCCCGATCAGCGTGCACCCTCCTACTCCCGTGTTCCTCCCCGAGCACCTCGCGCGGTCCTCAGTCATCTTCTTCGACTCGTCCTCTCCTTCTTCTTCTTCTTCTCAGCGGCTTCTCCTCCCGTGTCTGTGCGAACCTCGTGCATCTGCCCAGCATCTTCCTCGCCAGCGAGTTCGGTTCACCGTCGTCCCTTACGGCGAAACTTCTCTCTCCCTCTCTTTCTCTCTTTCTTCCTCTGTCTTGTATTCTCTCTCTCCGCAGTGTCCGATATTATCCCTCGTACTTTCCATAACGATTAGCCGGTAGAAACCGCCCGCGGCTGGTTCCTTCCCGAGCCTTCCTCTTCGATGTTCCTCGTTCTACTCGCCTGTCCTTCGTCACGCCCCTGAATCCTCGCGAAGTCGGCCCTTGCGTCCCGACGCTTCTCTTCCTCTCCTTCCACCCGGCCGGGGTGAAATTTTTCACTTCGCCGACACGCTCCGCCGTGATAATGACTCGAGCGACCCGTCGGGGTTCAATGGCCGCCGGTTCGCGGACAAGATCGTTGTCGGGGCGGTGCGAAAGTGAAAAAGAAATTTCAATGAGGACCCTCGCTTTAATGAGAGCGCGCCTCTCCCACTTTTTCGTCTATCCTATGTCCCGTCGTTGCCGTTCGTCGTCGTCGTCGTCGTCGTCGTCGACTCGTAAGACGGTCTGATTGTTGTTCCTACCCTATCGCACGCTCTTTCGCTCCTCCGACGCGAGGCAATCAGATCTGCACGCTCTCTGACCGTGTGTGTTACACTTCGCGTTTCGTGAAAGCGACCCTTCCTACCGTTGCGGACGGCGCCGATCGGCGGAGATCGTTACTTTCTTCGCGCACGGGCTTTCGGCTAATTCCTCCGACTCAGGGGCCCGTAAATCGACCGGCCGCGTTTTCCTCCTTTCATACGTCCATTACCGTATCGGCGATACACCTCCGGGCGGGGGCACGCCTCGATCCGCGATAAGAATAATTACCGCTCAACGATTATTTGATCTCTTAATTAAAAACGTTACGTGCGATCCCGGCTAATGGACGCTAATGCGCGCCTAGTGCCTCGACTCGTCCGTAAATCAGTGGAAAAAACATCTCGTAAAAACGTCTGGGTACATTGTACCTCGTTACTTTACGTAACGCACCGTACGCTATAACGTCATCCGAGTACCTTCGCGAACAGCGAGTCGGAACTCGCTCTTCAATAAACTCGCACTCTTTGACAAAGTGCTAACGCATCGTTTCCGAGTGTACCGCTACGACTTGCGGACGTCGTCTCCGAGGCCTTACGTGCTAATGACCAACGATTGAAGTGGCGCAGGTTCCGCATAAGCTCTGGAACGCCAGACTCGCTCGGTCTGGAACGCGGGACACAATCAGCGCGGCTGGAACTGCCCGTTTACTCCAGTTACGTCAATACGCTTCTCACCGATATACCTGGCAGGTAATCCTGTCAGACGTGTCCGACATACCGCCGGTGGCCGCCTCGCAGAAACCGCAGAGACTCGCGGTCGAGAAGGGACGGGAGTGAATCTGTCCGAAGTAGTGTGACGATTGACAACGAGAGGAGGTGGAGGTGGAGGAGGAGCAGGAGGGGGGTGAAGAATGAAGCGGATCGAACGACTCGAGTCCGCCGCTCACCGCAAGACCGATAATTTGCCGATGGTACTTTCGCTCGCGGAATCAGCGGCGTCCGACGCGACCGGCCGCTGATTGAAACTCGTCGCCGCTGACGTCGAGGCTGAAATCTTTGCGGAAATGCGGGCCGATCGGGGCGGTTGCCGGAAGTGAGCCGACGAACGGCAGACCCTAGCCTGGCACCGATCGGGCCGGTGTCCGTTACCTGCGCAGCTACGTCGCTTTAATCGACTCGCCGCGCTCATTTTCGCGCGCGCGAGCGGCCGGCGCTCCGTTTACGACGCCGAACGGCCGGCCGTAAACGGCCGTTCTGCGTTAATCGGCGCTTAGCCCGAAATTGGACGGCCCGGCTCCGTGGAATTGGAGTCGGCCGGCTCCGCGAACTGCGGCGGCACCGAAAATTGCGCACGTAACTCGACACGCTTTCTGTGTACGAGAAATGAGCGCGCGCGCGTAACGCCCGGGATCGAATCGAGCGGAAGACGAGGTACGCGCTGCATTTTAATGCCGTGTTTTACCACAGCGCATTTTTCCACCACCTTTTCCTACGCCTCCTTCAACCTCGACGACGTCCGAGTATGCGCCAGTCTCGGCGAGCGGGGGAGAAAAGTGCGGAGAGAGTTCGACGTGAGAGAGGTCAGTCCCGTGCTGCAGGATGACTCGTGGGAAACGCATCCTCGTCGCCAGCGTCCTTGTCACTTGGCCTGGCGAGCGTACCTGGTTGGCTGATTAGCTTCTTTATTAATCGCAGGATCCGACGCTCGGGAAAGCAATCGGCCCCCGCCGTCACGTTCGCCGCCGCGAAACAATCTGGCCACGAAGCTGGCCTCGATCGTTCGGCTGCATAGCTCGTCGCAATTATCGCCAGCCGAGTTTCCTACCTGCGAGCGTTCGGAAAACGGACAGTTTCATTGGGCTCGCGCGGAATTTTCGTTCGTTAGGCCGATCGCGGCTGGATAAGCGATCTTAATGGAGGGACATTTGTTACGTCGATCCTCGATCGTCGATCGTGCGCGACTTGTTTCCAGTCGTTACAGACAGAAACCGGTACACTTCCGCACATCCTGTCTCGCCACAATCGTCGTCGTCGTCGTTCGACGAAGACGACGACGTCGAACTACCGGTACCCGACGATGCAAACGAGAACGAGCCCGAGGAACAGGAGTAATCGCTCCGGGGCAAAACGACATTCCTAGTTGCCGCAAGTGTGTTAACTCCAGCTATTTGCACCCATCCCAACCCAACTCATTTTCCCTCCATTCTCAGCCATTAACACGGAAGTTTTTATGGTCTTGAAACCGCGCTCGGTACACCGACTTCTCCCCGAGATTCAGTCATTGTAATAATCCGTCTTTAATAACAGTCATGCGTGCGGCGCACTACATCGCTTCACATTTCAAACACAGCTTTTACCTTACTTTTACGTCAGTGTCTGCGCTGTGTGCCCCACCGGTGAAAAAAGAGCCCAAGCGTAGATGTAGAAAAACATTCGCTTCCTACATCAATCGCATGCGCGGGTTCCGCACTCGATCATACCTCGTCAAGCAAGCGTCGAACCGACCATAATCCGCCTCGCCTCGAAAAAATGTGTAACCTTTCAATTGTCAGTTCCTGGCCATTACATCTTGCTCGACGTTCGTCCGGCTCTTAAATCAACTGGAAGACGAGCGAAAGAGTCGAACGAAGAGAGAAGGCTCGAAGGTATGACGAGACGCGGAAAGCAATGACACCCAACGAGAGACGGAGAAAGAAACGGAGAAAGAGACTGAGAAAGAGACAGAGCAAGAGACGGAGTGAGAGGAGGAGGGAAATGAGAGTGGGAGAGTAGAAGTGAGACGGAGAAGGAGAATTCCACCCGGTCATGGATTCGTCGAACAGGAGTAACGGCTGCAGGTCCGTGGCGCATGTTAACGGTATACTTCCATCGCAACTGGGATCTGGGTTGCTGGAACGAGAGGCGTGCCGCGCAAGGTGCACGTTTCGGTTTAGCGGCTCGACAATAAAATCGCAGATCGTTTTTCCTCTCTCGCCCGCCCCGTCCTGCGCGGCGGGCGGCGCACTGATTTTACACGATTATCCTCGTAAAGTCTGCGCATCGCCCGGCGACAGGTGGGTCCGGTACACGAACGGCACGCTAACTGTACACGCTCGAACTATGTGTGTCGTGCGCTCGGCGAGTCGTCGAGTTACGATCGCTAAAAGTCGAAACGCCGACTACCGATAGCGATCGTAACGAGGACATTTCGATCTCGAGCCGGCGAAGGGGCGAGTACACGAGAGCGGAATGACGTTAAGTCGGTTAAACGGAGATTACGTTGACAGTAAAATGAGGTAATGGGAAAGAAGCGTGGAACCGATCGGAATCCTGAGAGGCTCGCTTCTACCCGAGATTGTCATTCGGGTTCTGGCTGCATGTCGACTTAATTACAGCTGTCAGTAATTAATCCGTGCAATATCGTGAGCCCCGCGGCGACTGATAATAGAGGCCGGGATGAGAACGCGCAATAAAAATGCGAGTCAACAATCGGGACATAACCGACGCCGGTTAATTAACACACACCGGTACGTTCAACCCTGACTGATCCATCGTCGCCGATAATGATCGTCGCGTCCTAATCCGCGTGCAAAGTCTGGCGAAAATCTTCCCCGGCGAAACGAGACGACTCGACGAGAGTTAAATGTCATCGCCGTGGAAGTTGATCGCGCGACCGACGTACCTGTTAATTACGCGCATTAACTCCGACGCCGGCTCGAACGGAGAAAACGACCGCAAAACGATGGAAATTGAACGTTAACCGCGCTCGTTCCAGTCCTCCCATTTTTCGGAGCGTCCCGACTCGTCGACGGCTCACCTTCGACGAGTCGCCGGCACAATATCTAACGGCTTATAATGATCATCGCGCGACGTCACTCTGACTTTTCAGCCCGGTTAACGAGCCCTGGGGCAACGTTGAATAACGTGCTGAAGTCTTCGGGTCGCGTAACGTCACTCGTCGACTCTCGCACTTTATCGCGCCGTTAACGAACTCGCGCCACTAATATACGTGCCGTCGAAATTAATCGCACGGCAACTGGCGGCGAATTAACGAGCGGAAAAAGAGTGCATCCACTTGTCACAGGTTGCCGAGGCGAAGCGACGGGAGAGTCTGAGAAGTGCATTGGCGCGCACGAGTGAGCTCGCGGAGCGTGAAATCGGCGGCGATCGAAAATCGGCGTGTCGATCGTTCGGACGCACGTGGTTCGCAGCCGTGGCGAATTCGGCCGCGTAACGGGCAACGAGGCGAGATCCTCGGCTAGGTCTGCCCAGCGATCGTGATTCCTGAGACTGGTCGGCAAGGAGAAAAAAAAAAGCACGGCTCCTAACGTCCAGTGGTCTCCGTCTCCGACAGACGGCGTCCGACAGTCTCGTAGATTATACATTTACCGCGGTCGCGATAGCTTAAAATGTTGCCACAGCCGTGATCATCAGCGAGCTAACTGCATATACGGTTAAAGTTATGTAAATTTAATGCCAGTTGATCCGAGCAGGAATGACCGGTTGATAGTAAGTTGCGGCCTCCGGAGGATGGCAGACGCGGTCTTCCCGTGCGTGGAAATATGATTGATTAATAGTCTAATCGGCGCACGCTCGCTACTTTCCACGTTTGCGCGCCGTACTCGACAGCGGACGCGTCGATTCTGTCTTCCACGACTCGGTCCACTTTCCGTCATCCGTTCCCAGGGCATCGGTGGAAATGGCCATTCGCAGCGAGACGCTAGCTATTCCGGGCAGACATTGTACTCCGCCGCGCGTATGCACAATGCACTCGTTAATTCCGCTTGTCGCTGTCTCCAGAGCCCGGCAAAGATAAATGACTCGGCGAGTGGCGGCCTGAAAAATGATTGGCTCTTCAACCACGCAGTTTCATCCGATTATTACTTCCCGTCATCCGCTGTCCGTACAGCGACCGAGCCAGAAACGATTTCAGTCCGGTCAATCAGAGACCGGCTAATTACGTCGCTCGAATCGTTAAATTTTTCACAACGGCGCGGTCGCCAGAAGGCGTTTTCGAAAAATGACCGTCCCAGAGGCAGCGAGTTTCACCCTGGGAATCTCACGCGAACAATTTGCCGTTCGAGCTCCTTCCCGGCGCGCAACCGACGTGCCTTCTGCGAGCGTGCTTTCGTCCGCACGGCATAAGGCTGTGCGCGCGCGGGCGCACGGCCGCCGCCGATGGGACGAGAAAATGAAAAGGCAGTCGCGGTCGCGCTGCCACTTTCGTGAAAGCGAATCTTTTTTTCGCGACTCGCCTCTCTCGCGAGCGGCACGGAAAGACGCCGGCGTCACGGCGCACTCTTCCTTGTCGCCGGCGATGCCATGCGATGCCGTGCGATGCCGTGCCACGCGATGCGACGCAGCGCCGCGCCGACAGGGGTGGCGAACCGGAAAGTATGCGGCAGGTGACTTTATGATCATCCTCGAGACGGCTCGCTGGACACATCGGCCCGAACGGGGACAACGATCGTCGCACGCTCGATCATTCACCGTGCGCTGCTCGTGCATGAATCTTCGCGATGCAGGCGCGCGCGCGGGCCCGCGGGCCGAGGAAAAAATTGTGTACCGTACGATATAAATTGCGTCGCTCGCGGTCCGCTATGCAGAGGATAGGGCATAGGCGAATAAGATGGTCCTAAACTGATTGAAATTAGATAGCCAATGAGAAAAGAAGCACTTGTGTGAATTTGCAACTTTGTATCTCGACAGTACCACTTCCGTGCTGCCTCCTACCATTTCTTCGGAATGTAGTAGATAAAAAAATTTCGGGAAAAATTACGCGTCTGACAGTAAAGTATAATATGTCATTGGGCAACCAGTGCAGGGTAGTTTGACACATTTTGACCCTAGTACAACATGATAACAGCTTTCACATGATCAGGAAATAGTTTCTGTCGAGTCCTACGTTGTTTTACGTGGACTATTCAGACTTTTTGCATACTTTGTCACATGGCAGTTTCTGTCACAATTATTCCACTATTGTATGATAGAGCGGTTAAAATACTTTCAAAAAAATTGCAACGGTGAGAAAATAGCGAAAAAATGGTTTTTGTCGGTATTTTGCCAACCCTGTGGCATATGATGCCTGCTACCTTTAATATTCAGTTAAAACATGACAAAAATTAACGCAAATGCTTTTATTTTTTCTTGTTATCGAATGGCTCATTCAGTATTACAATCGGTTTACGAGCACTTTTGACCATCTCATTCAGTTATGCCCTTTAATAATACCGAAATATGAAATCGTGAGTGGAGAGCTTGTTCGCTCTTGAGCGCGCGGGGCAACACGCAGCCCATCGAAAAAGAACAGGCTTACGGTGCGGACGGGGTTCAAGTTGTAGGAAATCGAGTCAAACACATGTCGTGCGCTCGTAGCGCAAATTATACGACACGACTAGGCGGATGCCGCTCTCGGAGCGCTCTACGCACGGGACAGAGCGAATTTGATCGGCGAGACCGCAAAGAAGCGCGATCGCAACCGCACGGTCCACTAGTTCGATAAACTCAGTAATCTCGAAGGAGGGATGCCGGCCGTACGCTCCGCGGGCTGGACATTGTGTCCGAGGTTCGGCGCATCGTGCAATTACGTTATCGGGTACGATCTTCGGGCCGCGGCTGACGTTTTCGAGTGTGCGCGTACGTGCGAACGGCCGCAATTACCCGCGCTCCTAGGAAATCGATCTGTCCGTCGATCGTCGATCGATCGTGCCCGACGTCGATTTCCACTCACTCCCCGACTACAATTCCGTTAGGAACGGTTCGCGACTCCGCTGGCCTTCCGTGTATCTCTCTGCAGCCTGCCGTGTATCAATTTATACCTGTCATATTAATGTTGCAAAAGCTTACCCCGCCTCACTTCGTTAGGCTTAACTCCGTTATCCGATAAAGCGCGAGCGCGCGGTCGAACGCGGTGCTTCGTCCCGAAAGTGGTCGCCAAGCGCGAGGGGAGCGCGTATAAATTCGCACGGAATCGAGAATCAGGCAAGCGGAGAGAGGCCGCTTCCTCGAAGAGAACATACGAGCCCCGCCTCGATTCACAATTAACGCAAACAGCCGCGGCACTATGTATTCCCGGCCAAAGAGTCCGCGCGCCATCCTACGCCGACCGACTCGGCAACGTGGAGGAGCCTCTCTCAATTAGACAACGTGTCGCGCGATTCGATCGGATCTCGACTCTTACATACGCGGGACTTGTACGGCCGATGGAAAATTTTCCACGCGGCCGACGTCAATTTCGCCTCCGCCGTTACACGCACCGGCGTGGCGGTGGGAACAAAAAGTTGGGGAAAAGTTTGCGATTCCTTTCGCGGGCCTCTCAATGGACAAAAATACATGGCGCGCCTTATGCGCGCGACCCACTATTTATGCGACCGCGCGAGCGCGAATTAGACGCGGAACGAGAGTGGTCGCAGAATTTTCGCGCCGGCTCGAAAGTAGTCGGCGGCTCTCGTGCCCGAGATGAGGAAAGGCGAGAAAAGCCGTTGGCAGGCGGGAGGCGGCTCGAGAGGGTGTCGAGGTCGATGGGAGGAAGGAGGAGAGAGATGGGAGAGAGATGGGAAAGGGATAGGAGCGGAATAGGAGAGGAATAGGCGAGGAATGAGATGTACGGCGAGAGAGGCGCACTCGCTCGTGGCCATTCTCGATGAGAGAAGGCACTTCTTACGCCCGATGCCCGCCAGAGGAGGAAGGACGCGGCAGGATGAAGGAAGAGGGAGCCGCCAGCTGGAAAGAGTAAGAGACGCTTCGGGGAACAGGTAATAACGGTACTGCAGGTTTCCGAGGCCATCTTGGCATCTCGCTTTGAATATCGCTTTTCGGCGATGGCGTCAATTTAACGGCTTCGCCTCTGCAATGACTCGAGCTTTATCCGAAGGCTCTCAATAGCACTTGTCATACTCTCAAAACCGGTCCCCTACTCGTGACCGGCGAGTGCGCTCCTATGAAATTAAGACGCGCCGAGGACGAACACGAGGACGACGACGAGGACGACGACGGCGACGACGTAGGAAGCCTGGGAGTGAACGATTCGGCTAGACTTTCTCGCCGTTACGGGGTACAAAATTGTTCGGCGCGCGCGGGGACCTACATTCCCCGGTTAACAATTTCACCGCACTTCCATGTAATTTGCCAGACGGGCGAACCAGGCGTTGTTTAATGCGTCCGCGTCGAAATGCGCATAGCGAAAATGGGTCGCACTCGAGCTGGCGCGCTCGCGCGCAGCCACTTCCAGCTGACAAAGGGAAAAGTGATATATCGCCGCCTGTCCGATCGGCCGAAGGGTTAAAGAACTGCGAGGAGTCGAGATGCTGTTACGTGTGCGCCGGCAACGGGACAAACAGAGTGTGCCTTATTGTTCCACGCTTTTTGAACGAGCGCGGAAGATAGGATAAGCAGATGCCTGGGTAATTAAAAGACGTTACGCCACGTTATTATTAGCCGTTCCTGCCCTGTTGTGCAACTGCCTATCCCCGCCTCGGTCCGCAGAAATGATGCAAAAAGGGAATCATCTCACGCGCCTCGCATTGTCGGTGACGAAATTCCGTCGTGCCGAGGTCGGTGGCCATAATAACTCGATTCGAAATTCCGACGCGAAATTGTTCGATTGTTCCGAACGGCTCGCGTAGAAAGTCGGGAAAAATCAGGGGGGAAACATGAAACTTGGCGGTTGGGCAATGCAAAGGGGGCAAGCGTATCGTAATCGAATTTTTATGGTACAATAGTACGATATTGATTGCTACCCTGGTTTCTGGAAAATTGTTCTAAATTCGTGGCTGTCAGCGGTTCTGACCCCTTTCGCTTATTGTCGCAATCCGCGTGAACGTCACCTTGTACCGATGCACTTCTGAGTGTTCCCGAAGTCCGGCAAGTGGCACGCGGCTACAATCTGGGCTGCTAGTCCAGTTAAAGTTATCATTTCTTCCCTATCTCTCCGCCCTCCGTCCCTCGCGATCCTCTTACGCCAGCCCAACAATGGCCGAGCGAGAACATCTTTATCCCACGAGACGCCCTTACTACGCCGAACAGTTCTTGTACGAATTTCATGTAGGACGCGGCCAAGCATGCTGACCCAGCGTCGAAAGTAGGCTCATTTCCATCCAATCAAGACGATCTGAGAATAACAACCAAACAGTACAATATAATCTTACGAACATAATTCGCCTAACTGAAAAATGTTTAAATAACGAAAGGTAACCCGCTCCTTCTTAGAAGGTACAAATAGTTTCATCTAAGGATCAAGGTCGAGAGTCAACGTAGAGCAGTGTTTCAGTGCACGTTAATTGCCCGCGATATGAAACGATCTGTCTAAAATACGTTCGGCACGTCCTAGGTCTTAAGGAGCGCGGCCGATTTGCAATGCAGATCGTCTAATTTGCCATCGCGGGCGAGCTTAGGCCTCCGAAGTGCTCGTCGAGCAGAAACATCCCGATTATGCACTCGCGAATGAAGACGCGAGTCTCTCGAATGTCCATTTGCAGGCGAGACGAGAGCCGGTCGGCAATGGAGAGAAGAATCGCAAAGGTCGCGAAGTGGCAGCGATTCGCGGCGATTCGCAGCGGCGAGGCGAGGAAGAAGGCACGTTCATGAAACGAGAATCGAGGTCAATCTCTCGAGCGAATGGGCAAGTCGTCGTTCCTACGTACGTACACAACACACTCGCGTATCCTACATACCGCGGGGCTTGTACACCTGTACGCTCGCCTGTAGGTCTTTCGAAATTAATGACGCGGCCCTTTCGAACATCGAACTCTTTCCTCGCTCTTCCTCAACGTACGATCGGCTACTTTACGACTTTCCCACAATTTTGGCCACCGTGCTCAATTACCGATGTTCGACCAGCGGATATGATCGGCGTTATGATCAATCTGCGATTAGAAGAGAGTCTCCGCGCAGTCTCTCGGTCAAGAAGAGTTCCGTAATTTGTACCGTAACGGGAGCTCGGAATTTGGGTAGCTCGCTTCCAGGACGTTTTTATTAATTCGTTATATACCTTACACGGCGCTCGTCGATAAGTTAACGCAATCGATTAACGGGATCACTTGCTATCGGTCCGCGCTCATTGAGTTACGTCGCGCGCGAATATAAGAGCGCCGATAGAATCCCGAGGAGCCGAAAAATAATTGCCTCCCGGAAGCTGTGCAGCCGAATTTATCGAGTTCCCGGCATATCGTTACTTACCCGAGAACACGAGCTCTCGTTTTTATCGAAAAAAACTCCTCCGTAAATTCCACTTCGGCGCTTTAACGACCGAATTAAGCGGCCGCGCGATGAAAAGTGCTGGCGAAAAAAATTGGGAAGAAAATAAAACCGTTTCCGTCATACGGTGGACGCACATTGTTTTCATGAGCGATCGGATCGAAATGAATGTGCGCCGATGGTGGGACGGAGGAAGAAGATCTTGCCGGCGAACGAAGTCACTCGCCTTACGGATGTCTCGCAATTCTTTCACAAAAAGCTTTTTATTAAAAAACTGGTATTTGGTAAATCAAATTTGTTTCCTCGCTTGCGTACAGCGTAACATATGATCGTAATAGTAAATATAATTAATACAACGACGAAATTACAGTTACAATTACACATACGGGCTATTCGTAGTAATCGTAGTAGTTTTAGCGTTTTTCTTCTCTCAGGTTGTCCCCACGGATCAGTTTGTTTCTCGTTTTCCTTTCTTTTGAACGGGGGGGAGGTGTGGGTGGGCACGCGATTGGCGCGCAACGCTTTTGCCCGGAAAGAGGGACCCCTTTTTCGTCGAACGCCCTGTCGCTTCGGTGTCGCGCGTCTCGCGAGAAGGAGGTCGAAGGGAAGTTTGGCATCGCCGATGCGAAGTTAGTCCTTTCAAGTCGCAAAAAATGCTTTGTTCTCGCGGATCGAGACCTCCGACGCTCGTCCTCGACTGCCCGGAGAGTCCGACGAGGATCACTCGCGCGAGTTTTGACTGCACCCTCGCCACCTTCAACCTCAGCTTGGCTCTAAAATTGCGCTCGCTCTAACGCTTCCTGCCGGGAAGATATTACATCTTAATTCGCGATTTGGCAGTTGTTGACTCGCTACGTCCATTCTTCGCATATACGTTAACGCGCCGTGAAGTTTCGCTGGCGCGCGCAAGTGCCGCTCGACGCGCACGTGAGTATTTTCGTCCGCGAGCGTGTCAACGAACGGGTAGGTGGCCGCGCGTAGGTTCGCAGGTAGGAGTCCGTTTGTCGGACTGCAGGTGTTGGTCGACCGTCGGGAAGACGGAGATCGCAGCCGCGACGTGGCAAACGTCGGCGAAGAACCGTTCGGTATAGAGAGAGAGAGAGAGAGAGAGAGAGTAGCAACGAGGATCGGTCGTGACGACAGAAAGAGCGGTGAGAGACAGCGTTCTAGCAAAAATAATTTTCCTTAACTCGATTATTACGCGCTGACAGGGAGAAAAATGTTGCGGACGCGCCGATATACTCCGATCGAGCCTACGTCGATCCGAGTTCCTTCCTACTTCCTGAGCCGGTCATTCTCTCCCTGTCAACTATCGGCTGCCGTGACACCGCTTTCTCAATATTGAAGAATCATATTTGTACCGCGTCGCAATCGGCTTTGGGATCCACGTCGCGCACGGTCGACGGACATATTCCTTCTGTTCGTTTCTCGTACTGGAAGATTCGGCCGAACGAACCGACGAAAGTAGACCTATCGACGCAACGACGTCTCACACATTCGCTTGACAGTCGAAGCCCGCGCGAACCGACGGACGAACCGCTGAGCAGAGCTTCGCGACTTCTGTCCGGATGGGAAGCACACGGGAGCGGAGTAAGGTGTCGAATCAATGGAATTCATTCATGAGCTCACCGTAGCGAGCGCCAATGATAATCTCAGTCTCGTATACGTCGGATGCTCGCTGGGTACCGTAACGTTCGAAAGGAGGCGAAACGAGACTCTAGAAAAGGATTCGTCATGAGGCTGGTCGCCCGAGAGGGAAGAGAGTCGCGGGTCGGTGGGAAAAATCGGGAAAGGAGCCCGGACGAAAGGATGCTGCGCGTGCGACGATGTGAGAGAGAGGAGAGAAAGGACCGTCCGATCTCGCGCACGCCGCTCTCCGTCCGCACACTTTCCCCCCTCGGAGCACACGTCCGTATCACAGCTGATCGCAAATTGACGAGATGATAACTGACACCCTATCGATTCGGCAAAGACACGCGCTGGCGGCACGAAGCGTGGCCGGATTAGTCGCGCACGCGCCCTAATTAGAATGGACGAGCCAACTGTTGCCATCGGACATACGTAAGGTGGTCCAGTATTCGCTGTTTGCGCATTTTTTTCTTTTGTTTCTCATGTCGCCAGTTACGACACGCGCAAGGACGCGAAAAGCTTCCTTGGCCTTCGATTACTTGGATTCAATGTGCGGAAACTGTCCCGCTGAGATCTCTGCTGAGATGTTAGTCTCCTTAGATATGTGAATCTCGTCGACGGTGTCGGATAAAGAGGCTTAAGATTGTTCGCTTGACGCGGGGGGAGGGTTGAACTAGGCGAGTTACGAATGATCTATCTGACTATCGGTCGAACGAGCCTTGACAAAGATCGTGGTGTCCTGTCGTACGCCTGCGCGTCGTACGAGGCGTGCAACGGAAAGTCTCGGAATGAGAGATTAGCCTAATCGAGGCGCACAGAAGCGTGGGGGGGGGGGGGGGGGGCGATGACGATGGGACCGGGGAGAAAAGTGTAACGCGGCCAAAAGCGTTACGCGAAAAGTGTTCGATATAAAATAGAGTCAATGATCGTGTGCAATAGGAACGACTGAACACAAACGCGCGGCGATCGATCGGTCGCGCGTAACTCTACACATAAAATGATCTATGTCTCATCGCAGTTTATGCAGGTACTAAAAACTGACGAAATCAGAGTCGCGTCGCTTAATGCGTGTTCATGAGAGTCACGGTTTCTATATGAGCCTGCGAGTGCGCGTATTATAGACGTTTATCAAATATATACATTATGTGACAATCCTTATCTCCGTTGCCCAATTCTCATGGGTTTTCCTTTAACGGGCCGATCTCTGATCCGTTTCGATTTTTCGTCTCGATGGGTCCACTCGATTTCTCTAGTTTTCGCGCAACGCGTCGATTCTGTCGCTTCTCGTCGATTTACAATATAGCGCGGCGAGACTACGTTTAGTACCTTTTCTTTACGTATATGATTCTATCGTCCTGAAATCCGAGTGTAAAACGGTACGCGTTAATATCTAAGACCTAAACTAGCGCATTTACCTCGCAACGTATTCCAAAAAAATAAATTTCCCCCGGTAGCGCGTGCGCTCTTCGCGAGGATCGCATCGACGGAAAAGCTTGATATCCACAAATAAATACGATGATCAAGTATGTACAGGAAACAATGCGGAAAGAAATAAATACTGGGAAGAGCTTTCGCGAATGTCGCCTTACCCGTCGGGAATATAACTTTAAACGACTAAAAAGCCTAGTACGGGCGGACAGCTTAACTAATGCTCTGACGAACGAGTGCAGCATGGAAGTTATGGCAATAAGAGTGACAAAGTGATTGCCTCTATGTACAGTTCGCTCAAACGTGTCCGTATCGCGACGACGTATTTCCTTAGCGCAAAGGTTTCAGCCAATTTTCCCCGGATAATGACGAAAATACGTGTCAAACCGAAGGTACGCGATTGCTTCGTCGAGGAGAACGAAGAAAATTGTTCACCGACTCGTCCGATCGTGACGTTGACCGTTTGCAAAAATAAAACTCTTCGTCGTAAGGCAGGATTCATTTCGAACGGTGAGGACAGTTTGGCCCGGCTCTCGGAATGATCCTTTCGGCCGAGCGGAAGTCTTATCGGTTCTCTTCCCTTCGCGTTTCTCCTTTGTCCGCGAGAAAGGGAACGCGAGGAGTGAAATGCAGCGAAGATATTGGAATCACGATGATGTATCGGAATCGACGAAGAGGAATCCGTCGACGCCGGCGTGAAAGTCTCTCGGGCTCACGAGTTTTGTGCATGCACTTTGCCTTTTAATGGAAGTCCGAGCCAACTTCGTTCGATGGGTTTCATGACTCGTTCCGCGACCGACGGTTCTACCTAATGGCCCGACGATAGAACTTGAGCAATCTAACATTGAGCAGAGTCGTGTGTGGGAGAACGCTTTCGAGCGACGGATGAAGAGAGACAGAAAGAGAAAGAAGGGAGTTAGAAAGAGAGACGGAATCGTGCGCTGGAGTCGATTGATGGACGAGCTTGTGAAGTGAAATGGGCCGAAGAAGTTGAAATGAAGTAGTCGACGGTCGTGGATGGTAGCTCATCTCGTAAAACTCTGCCTTCTACGTCGAGCAAAAATTCTCTGTCACTTTCCAAGCTATAGCTCGCATTTCTGACGCTCTTGAAGGATCCCGAAGGTGGGACCGCTTCCAGCCCTGACCGAACGGTCGAAATAATAAGGAGCATAAAAGTGCGAACACTCGTGTGACACGACCCACGCTGTGTCGTCTAAAATCTTCGAAAAGGAATTGACGATTGAACGAAAGGTTCGATGTCAAAATGGGAAACGGTTTAAAGAACTCGCGATGAAACGTTCGACGAGGTAGGCTCGTTGTCGATTACGCGAAGAAAAAGGGCAATTCCTCGACGATTTCTAACGATTCTAAAAGGATGGGTCCGACAATCGTCAGAGGGTGGACGACGACTAAGAATTGATCAAAAACGCGCCTCGTTCACCATTAATGTCTACATCTACCGAGTGCAGCCAAAAAAACCTTTTCCGTCTCGTACAATTTCCCTTTTTCTCATTGCCTTCTATGCTGATGCACGTTGCGACGAGGGGTGCGCTTGTCGTCCTATTCGCACACTTAAATGCCTGCTTCACAATGTTCATTAGTTTTTCATTTTTCCTCTCTTTTTAACATACAGATACAATGATCGCTCACATGATCGTTCGCGTATTCGCGAATTATCGCGCATTCCCGCGTACTCGTTACGCACATACATCGCACACACACAGAAACACGTACGCCCGCAGCAGGCACACACACGCGCACGCAAGAAAAAACAGGCACGCTTGACAGAGCTCACGCGGAAATAGCGAGCAGCGCACCGTGCGCTCTTTGATATACAACGTTTTCATTCATACATCCGCTCCAGTCTTACGTGCTAGGACTTAATTCGAATTTTTACTATGTCTCTCTTTCGATATATTACAGCGCCTCGTGGTTCATAGGCCTAATAGTAGCGGCGGTACGGCCCTCACACCTAAACGAAAATAAGAAATGATAAAAAGGCGGCCGCCCGCCCGCTTTTTAGGAAACATTTCAAGTTAAATCTTATATACGCGACGCCTTGCCTCGTACTTGTAAATTTTTAAATCTCGCGTATCATCTAAGCGTTAGCTATATCGATTCTGTTCTGTTCGTCTCCTTTCGCCGCCCTTCCTTTCATTCCTCCGTTACACCCGAACAATTCAGAATACGAGCGAGGCATCCTTATCGTTTACATTAATAATTAATCTTTAATCTTTAAACCTTAATAATTACCGTTAGGTGTCCGGCGTGTATTACTATTCCTCCTTAATCGTTACGGTTACAGCTAAACAATTATAATACATTGGGTATGCGCCTTGTTCTGCCGGTCGATCGAAGTCGGTAAGAAAGTGTTTCGAGGAAGGCGCCTCGAAACCTCTGTTCCGCAATACGTTTCTGCAACACGTCCCTTTTCCTTGTCCTTGCGGAAGCGTCTTACGCGCAGAAACTCGACAAGGCGGAAGAGAAGGATTCGATATGATTAAAAAAGAAAGAAAGAGAAAGTGGTATGAGGAGGGACGGTAAAACGAATAGAAAAAAAAACCGCAAAAACGTGAGAGTTGCGAAGGACAAAAAAGCTTAGCCGTGGTCAAAGGATGATAAGTACACAATTTACGCTACGCAGGGTGAAAAGGGGGAGTGGGGGGTGAAGATCCTGCCACGCGATGGGATGACGTCGTATAGAGGACCCGACTGAAGGACGTCTATTTATCGTTCGTTTCCTTTTGCTAGTCAGTGGTCGGGCTTGGAGACGATACGGAGGGTGATAGGATTGTGCAAATTACAGAACTTATAACGACCAGGGTTAATGTTATTGTACTATGCGTTACGGCCAAGTAATCGAGATTACGCGAATGAAGAAACGGTGGCAAAACTGGATATACGACGGGTTAGGAAAATGAACGGTGACCGCCAAACGTATGGAGCGAAGAAGGGGGCGAATTTCTGTCGTCCGGCGCGCATGCAGATAAAAATAATAATCCGTAAACCGAGTGCGAAGAGAGAGAAAAAGAGAGCTAGAAGATGGGCATTGCGACCGCGGCGAGAAAATTCATAGAGCGAAGGCCCAGATCCGACGTTGTCGGGATCGGCCTTCCGTTGTCCGCGACAAGGTCGAACCACCGTCCTTCCCTTTACATCGTTTCCATACATCGGATACACACGCGGACGTCGCTCCGTTGCATTTGTACAGCTTCCGGTTACCCCGATTTACTTTAACGTACGATATAATTAATATGTAAAGCGTTTATAAATAGAATAGGTACTCTCTATTAGGTCACTGGTACTTTACTCATTCACTAATATTAGCTTTACGCCGTCCGCCCCAACGTCCGCTGCGCGTCTCATTGAAAAGGGGGGTTGGGATTACTTTCCCTCCGCCATTCAAACCCGCTCTGACCCGAAAGTAGTAAAAAATGAAAAAAAAATGGAGAAAAAAGAATATTCGGGCAGCGAACCTCGGATCGGACCAGGTATACATTAAAGCGGATGTCACGCGAAATGAGGGTGGGAGGGAAGGAGAGGGTAGGATGGCCGTTGCAGATGTGAAGAACTGTGGAACTTCTACCATTTTGTAAATCGTAACGTTTAAACTTACTGAAACTTTATGAGGGATTATAATGGGGATTAGCTAATCAGTCTTCTGTTTGAGGCTTGTTACTTTTTTTTTCTTTCTCTCTAGACTCAACTGTATTGCGTTTACTCGTATATATCGGCGTCCACGAGGCCCCTGCCGGCCCGTGGGAGGCGCGATACACTCATTCGACGCACGCCTGTCAATGATTCACGGGTTCAACCTTTTCGTCCGTCATCAATCTTGGCTCTCACTGGGCTAAGACAGTCTACGTTCTCTCGTACTCAAAAGCATACACGCGCAACGTATGCCTCTGAACTTCAATGCTTCACTTCGTGGAGCGACGCGAAAGCTTGCGTATGATTAGCACCAAGGGAGATGCGATAAGCGAGACAGAGAGTGGGTGAGAGAATGAGAGAGGGACAGAGTGCGAAAGAGAGAAGGAGAGGATGAACGGAGCTCAATCGTTTTATTGCACGGAATCTAAAAAAAAAAGAAAAAGCCGATATTTTCGCGGTGATGGCCGGGTGAGGATTATGAAATTTCGTTCGGAGGGCAAGTTTCGAGCCCGTTTTCCGGGCTTCCCATGGACAGACACCGTATCGAATGTATGCACAATTGCGAAATATCACCCATCAACAAGCACGCTCACGCAGACTTTCGGCTCGTCGACTCCACGAAATCGAATGTACACGTACGCGCGGATTATATATCGTCCGCGCGGAATATAGGTTTGCTTTTTTTTTATCGTTTCTCTCGTTCATCTATGTCTCTAGACCGTTTGAACGTACAGAACGACGGTGGAGAGTATGGCGCTGTTCAAATTAATGTCGGGCACAGATCAAGGGAGAATTTGTCGGATGTTCGTAACGAGACGTCGTGAGTGAAAAATTCATTGGACTCGAGTTAAAGGTATGACAACGTCGCATTCAGGGTGGCATCCCGTCGTCGATGGTACCTCATATCGTTGTCCATCGGAGCAACAAAGCAGTCTGACATGCTACTTGAAAAGAACCTTACTCTCAAAATTGTTTGCTATACATCAATCGGACGGTGCGTTCAGAATCCGTGGCATGGTAGTAGTAGTGGTGGTGGTAGTAGTAGTAGTCGTAGTAGTAGTAGTGGTAGTAGTAGTTGTAGTAGTAGCAGTAGTGGTAGTAATAGTAGTAGTAGTAGTAGTAGTAGAAGTTGTAGTAATAGCAGTAGTAGTAGTAGTAGTAGTAGTAGTAGTAGTAGTAGTAGTAGTAGTAGTAGTAGTAGTAGTAGTAGTAGTAGTAGTAGTAGTAGAAGTAGAAGTTGTAGTAATAGCAGTAGTAGTAGTAGTAACAGTAAGTAGTAAAATAACATACAAAAATTATCGAAGCGACGTAAAGAAGTAAAGAATAAAACACGCGCATGTGGAAACAAAAGAAACGCGGGTATACTTATTTGAGTTGACGCTAACACAATTCTGAAGCACCTTCCGCAATATATACGTCATATATATATAATATATATCTATATATTTATATATCATTCAACAAATATCGAACCTAAGTTTATCGTACGAGTTACTCTTTCTTCTCCCTCAAAGCCTATGATCATGTAAAGTGGCGACTAGGCGTAATTCACATATTTATGAAGTGTGGTCAATGCTGTGAACAAAATGTCGTACCAACGCGGTAGTCGACCTAATAGCCACTTTTTTCGACTCCCTTACAGCGGTTAGCAAATTGATCAGTTGTGGCCGACGACGATCTCTCGTATCATCGTCGATCGGTTTGAGGAGAAAGCGCATGTCGGAATCGCTGATAAAACGAGAAATTATGGTAGAAATAATGAACCGACTTAAATCTTTGATACACGCTTACGTTCTAAGTAGTTTACGGAGGCTACCACCGCGATTACCTGGCACGCCGAGAATGGAGATATTCGAGTTAAAAGTGAGACCTACGCAACGATCATCGACGGGCTGACCTTCTAAATCCGTGCTCTCGGTACCTCATCTTCGCCACCTCCGCGCGAACCTCAGAAGGTAACATCAAAAAAGGCAGTATCCGCTGCTTCGATATAGAGTCTCGCCGCGACTGGACGAGAGTTACTTGTAGACACGTAGCGACATCGATAATGGTACATCGATTATGCAAAGAGAGAGAGTGGACACGGTCGTGCAGACAAGATTCCGGAGGACAAAAGACGGAATTTGAGACGTCGTTACGCCCGTACTTGGGACACATCGACTTACACCGAAGTGGAGGAGCAGTACCGGGTACAGGTCTACTGCAGATGTAAATTCTGATCGGACGAGACGAGGGTACGAGGGGATGTGTGTGTGTGTGCATACCTCTTAGGCGGAGGCGCAACATCTTTTAATTCTCGCCCGACACGAAAGCCGGCCCTAGAAAATCTCCTCGACGTAGGTCAGTTCCGAGGGCGCGCGTAAATTTGGCACAGACACCGCCTTCTTGATCGGCTGTTCGTGCTGATGGAACTCGAAGGTCTGAGCCAGTAGCTGGCTCGTCTCGGAATTCGGATGTCGGAGCGCTCTGGCGAGCCTCGATAGGCGCGTACTCGCGCCGCCAGAAAGGAGCCTTCGTCATTCGTTCCCGTTCATCTCGAGAACTGAATTCGTCTCGGACTTATCATCGTTGATCGTGTCGTCGCTGTTATTGTCCACCGTGTCCAGTTCGGTCAGTCCGTCTACCGCGTCGACAACAATGTCCTCGACGGAGTCCATGAAAGGGAAGTTGTGCCGTGGGAAGGACATGCTCAGCACCCCTGGTTTCCGGTTTTCGTAGTTTGGGATACTCCGCGTGATGGTTTTGTCTACGGTGCTGCATAGGAAAGGCAAATTCAAAGCCTGTCTGATGGAGCCCAACGATTTGCTTGTGACACCCGTTCGGGTCGATGTCCCGTATGAGTTCAAGTTGTGGAAACTTGGTATCTTACAACGTAGACTCAAAAAAGCTCTTCCGTACCGGACGGGACTCGAACCGAGTTCGGTGAATTCCCCTTGCAGCGGCTCATCCTCGTCGCTCTCCGCATAGAAGCTTCCCATTCTGTTGTAGTCGTGGTTCATTTCTTCCACATCGTCGGCGTAGTCGTCGAAGTTGTCCGCCAAATCGTTTAAGGTTGTCGTCGCTGTCCACTTTCTGCAATTAGGGTTTCGCGTAAGCCCAATCTGCCCGTCCACGCGACAGGCATTCTTCACGATGTGCCACCCTCGCAACTTTTCCTATCCTCACTTACATTTGACTTATCGTAGAGTTTTGATTACGAGATTCGATGCCTTGGGGACTGTGAAAAAAGCTCACTTTTTCAAAGGTTTCGCTGTAACAATCGTGCAACAGTATTGTCGCAATGTCGATGAACGTGGGTCTTCTGCTGGCTCTGTGCCTCCACGTTCGTTTCATTAAATTGTACAATGCATCGGGACAGTTCTCCGGACGTTCCATGGTACCACCGCCGATTACGTATCGTAACACCTGCGAAATAGATTTTGTATTACGTTATATCTCATATTGGAGTAGCATTCGTTTGCGGAAAGAAGCGAAGTTAGGACGCATGAAAATTTACCCCGTCGTTCGTCATGCCTTGATATGGTTGCGATGCCAGCGTAACCATTTCCCACAAGACAACGCCGTAACTCCAGACATCCGAAAAGCTCGAGAAGACGCCGTCCTTCAAGCTTTCCGGTGCCATCCATCGAACGGGAAGCAGCCCTTTCGATCCCTTTCGGTAATAATCCGTCTCGTACACGTCCCTCGTCATTCCAAAGTCGCCGACCTTGACGGTAAGATCCTCAGCGACCATACAGTTACGCGCTGCAAGATCGCGATGTACAAATTTTTTTGCGGCCAAATAGCACATTCCGTCCGCTATCTCTGTCGCCATCTGAAGTATTCTCTTCAGCGTCGGCGGCTGTTTACAGCTGCCATCGGAATACGCTTCCGGCCGATGACTTCGCAGATATGATTTCAAATCTCCGTTCTTCATCAACTCCATAATAACTAACGGCGGCATGCTACGAGTTACAACGCCTAACAGTTTCACCACGTGATAGGAGTTAAAGGTTCTGGAACAGAAATGAGAGGCAACGGGATCGTTATTCATGACAAATGTCGCATGTTCATGGCCCAACTGGTGGGAGAATGTGGTTCTTTAATCATTGTTCACCGCACTTAGAGTATCATTATTCGAAATCGATCTAACGAATACGCTTAGACGCAGAACGATTATAACTTACGAAACATACTTCATGACAGAAGCTTCGTTGAGAAATTCGATTCGCTCTCGATCCGTTGCGTTGTTGTTGACTGTCTTCACCGCGCACCGCGTTTCCGTCTCGCCGTTAAAGAGGCCCTTACACAAACCCTCGTATACCATACCGAAGGAGCCGGTGCCCAGTTCGCCGAGCAGCTCGACATTGCTCCTGGGCACTTCCCATTCGTCGGGCGCGAACGGTACCGAACTCACGTATTCTGGGTTCACGGTCGCTATAAGCCTCCTGTTTGGCACGTCTTTCATTATTTTCCATCTCCACAGATAGTATGTGGACGGAATGAGGGTGACTATCATTAGTATGAAGAATGTCGAGCCGATGAATATCCAGTAGGTTTGCTGCTTCGTGTACTCTTCGATGTAAAAGTGTATGACGTCCGAGTAATTTCCGTTCCCTGCCAAGCTCGTGGCGCGGACTTTCGCCGAATAATTGCCGGTCGAGAGATTTTTCAGCACGTAGACTTTGCCGGCTTCCTTGAAGTTCTGTCTGGTGATGCAGACCACGGTGGGTTTTATCTGAAACGACGACGTAGATCGGACGGTAAACAGTGCCGTTCGCGGAACGGGAGTCCGAGGGAAATCAATTTACTCACGTCCTGAATGTCGATCCTCTTGTACTCGATCTGATAGGCGACGATCAGGCCGTTCGGCTCCTTCGGCTCGTCCCAAGTCAGCGTGACTATCGACAAACTGTTATTCTCCTGCGATATGCTCAGCCTGAACGAGTCCGGCGGAATGTCGTCGGCGCTCTGCAACGGCAGAGTCCGATGCGTTCTCATGCTCTTCGTCGAACAACTGTTGCTCGTGTCGTTCGGCACTTTTTCACGGCACGCTTGCACCTCGATATTGTAGGCGCCGAAGTGTCGCAGGTTCTTTATCACGTAAGTCAGATTCGCGCTGGACACCTTTCTCTCGAACGACGTCACCTTCTCGTTAACGGTCTTATTCATAGATTGCGACTCCTGCGAAAATTGGTAAAGCGATCGTCAATTGTCATCGGCAAGATCTAACTGTCAATCTTTGCTTACTGTCGTACGACGTTACCTTATCGGACATGTCTCCCTTCCTCGGTGGCGACAGGACGTCGTCGACGTCGCGCCGTCTTCGCGTGCTAACTCGCTTGACGTACACTTTGTTATGAAGCGCGTCCTCGAAGGCGATCGAGCTGGACACCTCCTTCTCCCTTATGGACTGATCGGACTCGCGATCGGTACACTTGCAGCTCTCGGCGTCCGGCAGCTTGGCAATGTCCTTCTCCTCCTCCACCCTAATCTTCTTCTCTTCCTCGGCCGGCAAAGGTTTCTTCTCCGGCAGGAGCATCGCTTTAAAAGAAAACAGTTCTTTCCATCCCTTCAATTATGCATGCTACACATCCAAAGCTGTGTGATGATTCGGGCAATGGCGAGCTTAAGGCTCATGCGACGGGAAGGAAAGGAAGCAAAGAAAAGAAGAGGTGACCACTCACGTTCATCGCAGTAATTCCTCTGGGCGGTGAAGTCCGGGTCGTCGTCTTCGAGCTTACCGAAGATCAGATAGTGGATCAAATTTCCGTTCTTCCTGAGCGGCGGTAGCCAGGATATGACGAGCTCGCTGCTGGAATTGCTCCAGGTGGTGAGCGCCCTCGGTGCGCTGGGCGCGTCCGGCTTAGTGGTGAAGTACATGACCTTGCTCTGAGCGCCGGATCGTTCGGTGGCGATCGTGTACGTCTTCACGTAGAAGGCGTACTGCGTGTAAGGTTTGAGCTTCGTCAGAATATGTACGACCTCGACGGGCTCCTTCGTCTCCGTGTCGTTCACCGTGATGGAGACGTTCGAGGGCTCCAAGGTCGGCACGTCATCGACACGCCAGCCATCACCGCCGCATGCGTCCCGTCCGTCGTACATAGTGACATTCTGATGCGGTGCCTCGATTATGTAAACCATGTAGCCGAGCAAGGCGCGAGGGTCGTAATGGTCGAAGGCCTCCCATATGATCAGCGCTGCCCTCGACGACTCCCTCAGCAACGTGATCTTCAGCTCGGTGACGTTGCAAGCCACCTTGTCGCCGTTGCTGTTAGGTGCCACCTCGAAGTCCGTGAACTCTGCCAGGCCGGCCCGCTTTCGCAGCATCTCGATCTGATGGATGCAGAGCTTGGAGTTGAAGTGGAAGAACACCTTCGCCGGGCCGTCCTTCGAAAGGATCTTAAGGTCCCCGTGCGCGTCCCAGTCCCAGAGCTCCTGGAGATTCTGATTGTCAAGCACCGCGAGCGTGTACTTCGCGTAATCGAGCTCGTTGCCGCGGATGACGCGCAGGTTCTTCAGGAAGTTGAGCGATATCAGCGGGAAGCTGCGGACAATTTTAAGATAGCCGTTGATCTCCTCGATGGTGTGCAGATTGTCTTCCAGCTCCTTGACGATGTTCTTGCCGCCGCGTATCTGAATCTGAAGACTGCCAGTTATGTGAGTGCAGCCGCGGAGCTTTTGAGCGGACGCGATGCTGTCGATGTTGCCGCCCACGCATTCCTTCAGGCAAGGACCCTCGCATTTCTGGCAGGATGACTTCCCGTTCCGCTCGACGTCCATGTAGCCTGGCGGACACTCGAGTACGCAGGTGCCGTTGAACGGCTTGTAGGAATAGGACTTGACGTTGATGCCGGCCTCGCGAGGCTTCTTCATTCGTCGGCACTCGTCCTCGCGGACGCAGCGTCGATTTAGGAACTCGAACGTTCCGTTGCCGCAACTCTGAGCGCAACGATTCCCTTCGACGATCACCTCCTTGCAGACCTTGCAGTCCTGGTCGGTTTCGCCTGAGCAACTGCCCAGGCACAGCGAGTGACAGCACGTCTTCTCGTCCATGCAGGCGTTTCCCCCGCAGTTGCATACTGAAAGTGACAGTGTTTTTCATTTTGTACGTTCGATTTGGCGGAACGTAGGAAGAGTTAGTATCGTTATCGCAAGCATCGTTCGCGCGTGCTAAGAAACGTAAGTAGACCGATGACTGTAGTAGTGCGTGTGTGAAGAACAGGTCTGAAGTCGAACACCCTCTTCCGCTATTACCATCGTGTTCAAACAAGCGATTGGCCTTTCTGATAGGAAACTGCAACATGCTACTCCCGTTTCCTATTATCGTCGGGAAGACTGCGGAAGGGACAAGGATCACACGGACATTGGCTAACCTTACTTAACCCGACCCCGTCGGCCGTTGTAACCCGAACAACCCTCGTCTTTCGCTGCTTCCGAAGTTAACCGCCGCGCAGCAGCAATAGCCTTAATGATCGCACGATCCCTGCACGGCTCGTTACGAAAGTTCGCCGAGCAAAACTGAGCGTGAATTTCTCATTACCCAACGGCCTCTCCCCAGTCTCACCTCGTGACCCCGAGAGCGCGGAGAGCGAGTGCACGCGCGGCCACGATATCGCAATATTATCGATCTCAACCTTCGCGCAAATCGAACGACTCTCCGAGTGCATCTCAATCTGGCTCGCCGACCGAAAGCGGCCGTATCGCCAAATGAAACGCCATTTAATTTACCGATCCTTTAACGGCGACCGTACGAAGCGCGGTTCAATGTCACTCGTTAATTCCCGGCAGACGAGGGCGGAGGAGGGCAGACGGAAAGAGAAGAAGAGAACATTTATTCTCAGAGTACTTGCAATGTCGCCGATCGACCTAGTCGCGTCCCAGTTAAGAAAACTTTCTTCGACGGCACCTCTCTCTTTTTTCCCCGCCGCACCTTTTCATCTTTCCCGGAATCGGTCGCGACCCCGAGAGGACTCGCTGAATGAATCCTCACGTGGCCTTCGATCGCGCGCGCGCGCGCGCCTTCCGCCGAGAGCCCCGAGAACTCACCCCCCTCGGCCCTGTTTCTCGCCCGCGACTCCGTCTTTGTCTGGCACGTTAGGTGACAACGTTATTAGCCTCGCGACGCCCACGCAGACGCCCACCCAGGAACGACGGAGGACGTCACGGCCCGATGAAAAGCTCACCTCCTCTCCTCCGGCCTCCCATCGTTCGCCCCCTCCCACGTTCGCTCAAGGTACGAGCACGCGTGAGATATACACGCACGGCAGAGGATACGCGGGATGATACGCGCGGAATATGCGGAGGATATAGAGAGAAGGCAGGGAAGATGTAGAGAGGATGTAGGGAGGATGTAGAGAGGATATAGGAAGGATGTCGGGAGGATGTCGGGAGGATGTCGGGAGGATACGCGGAAAGAGTGGCGAGGATGTACTCGCTTATCGAGCGGAATGCCGCGCGCGTCTATTTTCCGCGAGGGCGATAAACGAATGGACGGCAATTTGAGGGGTGGCCAAGGGGAGGGCAGCGCTGCGATGAATCGAACTCCGCCCACGCACGTTAGCGGGCACGGCGTGCGTCGGGAGATAATGCGCGCAAATTCCGCGTCGAGAGGTCGGAGTGCGCGGCGCTGGCGAAAAAAAGGGCGCCCGAGTGGGCGGCCGACGATAACGGGATTGATAGAGAATTCGCCGAAGGACGATAACGCCTCCTCGACCACCCTCTCTCTCCTTCTTTCTCTGCCAGTCCCTTCTTTGCCGCGTCTCAGTTGCGCGATGCACATAGTGGGAGTGGGATAAAGAGTAGATTGAGTACGTTCTAACTTCGCTTACCTTTCTGGCAATGCTGCCCGTTCCAGCACAATCTCTCGTCGGGCTTCGTCAGTCTCAGGGGACAGTGACTCTTGCATACCGGGCAGACGTTCTTGGCCTTGTTCTCCTGAAATATGAACGGGTCGCAAACGGTCAGGCACGGGCAATGTTTTTCGGCGCCGTCTGCCAAACGAATCGGCCGGCAGGCGAACGATAACGGATAAAGAGGCCTCCGAAATACGATGCCGTGCGGCGCTCTCGCGAAAATTTTCGTCGAGTGCGCCTGAGGATGGCCGTTGACGGAATCGTAAGGCGATATCGCGGCGTGCGGAACGCGTCGTCAGGTTGACGCCTTTGACAGGTTTCTTTATGCGCGCTGTAGCGTTCGGCCGGCTCTCGCGGGATTATGCGCGCGGCGTATACGGATGTAATATGTCAAAGGCGCGTGTTTATTTCGTCGGCTCTGCCGGGGCGCGGACGACGTGAGTCAGAGAGTCGTGTACGGGCGCCAGGCAGGACACGTTCGCCGATCGTTCTCCGCTTTTGGAAAATGAAGAAAGTTTCTCCGCCTTTGACGGCCTGGCCCGGCCTACACACCTACGCGGTATAAATCTTTTTCCCGGCGCTCGCTTTTTGCCCGGGGAAAATCGCTTCCAACCCCCCCCCCCCCCCCCCATTGTTCAAAGGAAAGTTCTGCGGCCGGGCCAAGGACTCGGCGTCGATCGGAAATGAAAACGGGCGAAGGGGGCGGTTTATTAGCTTTCTTTCGGGACTGAAGCGTGTGTGGCTCTCGCCGGGAAAAGTCTGTGGTCGAGAAGGATTCGTCGATTCGATTGTTCGCGATGACTCACGCCGCCTGACCGACGGATTTAGGTCATAGGTCCTCCGCGCCGAAAGAGAGAGACGTAAATAATTTGGCAAGCCATCCGACTCTTCCCACGCGCTTCCCACACTTTCGGTTTCGAAATCGTTATACTTAATCATTGTCATATTTTACTGGGGTGTGTACGTCGGCCGAACGTGCCGCTTCGTGGCGGACTTCGAGGTAGCCATCGGGGCTGAGCGTCGACTTCCGTCAACCTCGCGACTGACCGTGACTCCTCATAAATTCGCACGTCCCCTCGCATTACTCTTGCCGTGACTGGGCGAGATCGAGACAAGAAATTTGCATCTCCGCTACGCCCGCTTTTTGCCCTCATATCGCATTCCGCTAACGGTACTCGCACTACCTTTGTATCGACTTTGCAGAGAGACAGATGATAAAGTTATCACTTTTTCACCTCCTCAATTGCGATAACACGTCGCTGAATACCCACAATACAAAGTCCATAATTATCGTTTAATTTCGCATTACATGAACCTCCGCATGGTAATATGCTTCTCAATCGAGTCATAAAGGCGAATTATAGAAACAGAACGTCGATCGTAACCAGATCGACGGGACTATAAAAGCTCGGTAGCGGAAAGTTCGTTAATTTCAAGCGAGAGACGGAACGCGCGCGCGCGTGCGAACACGAGCGCACGCACGGTCGCACGCACGCAACGAAACACGTCCGCCAAAGCCAGACGAACGATTAAATGTGAATAATTCAGAGAAATCCGCAGCGTCGCTGGCCGCGAACCGATTCGAAAACTGTCGCGACACGAAAGGATGGCTGGATTAGAGATGGGCTCGGAGATGCAAAGAAGCGGAGAAGGCGCTCTCTTCAAAGGCGTCACAGTGGACAGAGGAGAAGACACGACGGTTTGCGGTTTTAATTTCGCACGTTACGCGATCGCTTTCTGGCCTCGCGCGCACAAAGGGCCGTAATTAAGTGGACAGGTTCGGAGCCGGCGTCGGCCGGAGGGAAAATGACAGTGTGCGAGCCATTGATCGGTAATTCTGACCTCGCATTTCATTAATTATGCGTCTCCGCTTCGGTGGGCACTCCAGCTCGCGCCGTCGGGAATCGTAGTCAAAGAGAGCCGCACACGGCTCTTTGCCGACGAGAACAGGGTGGAAAGGTGCAAAACATAAACCGTCGCGTCTCTGTCTCTTTGCCGTTAATTCGACTCGTTAGACGCCGTTAACTTCGGCCAACCTACCCCGCCCGTCGAGCCTCCGACTTCTTTGCGGCGGAGCGTGGACGGGCGGAACGTTGTGCAGAGTGAGTCTTTCAACCAGCGAATATGTCATGGTGGTCGAGGGTGGCCGGCTGAAAGCGCGGATTCGGTTATATGGGAAAAGCCCAAAGGGCATAGTCGAATAAAATGGTCGAAAGTGCCCCTAAACTGAATGAAATTCTGAAGGAGCCATTCGATAGCCTATAAAAAGGCAAACATTTGCGTGCATTTTTGACATGCTTTAACTGAATATTTAAAGTAGCGGGCGTCATATGCCACGGGGCAGCAAAATATCAATATTTTTCACGATTTTTACACTATTTTCCTACTTTATGGAAAAAGTCTCAATAGTCCACGTAAAACAACGCATGAATAGAAAGAAACCGTTTTCTACGCATTTGAAAGGCGTTGTCGTGTTTTAGTAGAGTCAAATTATACCAAAGTGCCCTGCATTGGTCACGCAATGACATATTATACTTTACTGTCAAATGTGTGCCACACTATACCCTAATACGATAATTCAATTATCGACTCCGAGGCCGGGCTAGAGTCAGACTGACATTTTTCAACGCTACACAATAAAGCGGCAGACGATAAATCAAATAATAAATCGACTAGCATGAGCGACGTGCTGACAGCGAACTCTCGTTGTAACATACATCGACGCCTGTCCGGCCAAACATGCAAAAATGTCCGGCAGTGCTCGAAACGAGAGTCGTGCGTACGCAGAGACTCGCGGCCGACTGAACGTCCGCGAGGAAGAGGGCTCCTAATAAGGCCAACTCGAATTTCCCCCGATGCCGTCGCGGCAAATTCCGCGGGAGGCACGCGAAATCACGGGCGCCCGTCACGGCGAAAGATCGCGAATCGGAATGAGCACGTGTACGGCATTATTTGTGCGCCGGACCTATTCGCTACTTGTTTACAGCGCGCGAGCGGCGTACAGGGGCAGTCGCGCGTATAGTCGGGCATATAATAGCGCATATAGTAGCGCATATAGTGGCGCATATAGTGGCGCATATAGTGGCGCACGGTGGGCGCGCATTCTCGCACGATTCGCTAGCACGCAGTTTGGGTAATCGTTGCTGATTGTGGTTGGCCGACAATTTACGTTCCGAGCGTGCGGTCATATTACCGCAGCCGGCGCCAATGCGAGAGACTTCGCTCCGTTCCCGGGCTTTATATATGTGCCGGCATGTAAGCAGGAGGAAAGGGGCCGAAGGTGGGAAGGAGGGTACGGTGCTTCAGAATTCTCGACTCTCGGGGCGCATCCCGTCGACGGGGGACGCGCGCATCTTTTCTTTTTCGGCAGCGCTGCCTCGAGCCTGGAATTTGAACCGCGGCAGCGACCGCCCGACGAGACCGCGGCGCAAATTTTACACGGCGACGCTTGCAAATCGGCTAATTTACGCGGAGCGTGGAATCCACCATGGATACTTGTCGCCCGTGCCGAGCTTGCCTTTTTAATCGATCGCTCGCACACCGACTCCCTTGCGGTCGCTGGCCAGCATGGGAATCGAGGAAGCTCGGATTGGGCTTTTTCGACAGATTTCAAGATTTTATAGGCTGCCCTCTTTAATTCCACCCTGTGCTGCGACGTAAATTAGCGTGTTCTTTCGGCCCCGCTAGCTGCGGTGGTTCCAGTTGGGAGCGGAACTCTTTTCTAAATTATGCACCGTCGATGTATGTAAGTGCATGTGACGGTGCTGGTCCCCGGACAATGGGAAGCGATTTTCGGCGATCCGCTCCGGGAAATGGGAGGAATTTGCCGAGGAACTTCGAGCCACCCGAAGTCGAGAGGCGACGGAACGCGCACACTTTCGCGGCTTGACCGACGGATTGAACGCCAGACGTACATCGCCATTGAATCGCACTCGAGTCGGGACGGGTGACGGAAGAGGGACGGAAGAGGGACGGAAGAGGGAGGGCAGAGGGGTGGATCGGAGAAAGGATGAGAAAGGAACGTTGAAAAGACGGTTTACGGCAGCCCGGCAATTTGAACCGTTCGCCGCTCGTCGATCGACTCGGGATAAAATTTTCCGCCTCTCGGGCCCTCCCCGAAAATCGGCAGCCCACTCTCGCTCGACAGGGCCGAACGGGGAAGGAGAGAGAAGAAGAGAAGAGGTGGGAACGAAAAGGAGAAAGAAAGAGGGCGAAGCTTCCTCCGGTCGGGACGAAACTTGTTCCGCGTCGTCTGCGCTGAATTTACAATTGGCGCGCGAAGTCTCGGTAGGAAAACTCGGTTGGCGTGCGAAGTAAGACGGCGGGGGGAGAGGCTTCCGTTCGACGGGGGGCAAAGAAAAGAAAGGAGCCGGCGAGTCGAAAAATCGCACGGCCCACTCGGAATATCAATAAAACAGGACGGATAGAGAGGTAGAGGCCGCGGGGGTGTGAAGAGGGGAACGACGCTACGGTCCGAAGTTCGAAAAACGTACGAAAGCGTACGAAAACGTAGACAACGGTGAGGGGTCCGCTCGTCGAATATCGGAGAGAGCATCCATTTTCAATGGACCGACTCCGTTCCGGCATGCCGGGCTGCAGGGTCGGCCCTTTGTGGACACGAAATTATTCTCTCCGCGTTCTATGAGAACGCGTCATCGAGACGCGTCAGGACTCCGAGCGGGCGAAGGAAGCGAGTAAGGAGGGCTATATTACTATCGGCCCTTCTTCGGAGAAGTGCAAAGAAAACTCGATCGCGTTCGAGCGGGCCACGAGAGACGGACGGCGGGAGGGAAGCCTCCGAAGTGAGGAGGCTTGTTTCGACGCCGAAGAGAAGAAAACAGCCGACGCAAAAGTGTGCGACGCATCGACCATCGGGAAAATCAATAAAGGACGTCAGTATGGGCGCCCGATAGACTTCCCTGTTTCCCTCTCTGTCTCGCTCTTCTCTCCTTTCCTCTCTTTCTGTCCTGTAACCCTCTGTCTGTCTCCCTCACGCACCCGCCTACACGCATACACAGATGCACGTACACCGCCCTTTCCCGCGTGAAGCTAACCCCCCCTCGCACGGTCTTTGCGGAGTACGAGCGACGGTCGCATTTCAATTAATGTTGGCGTGCCATTTTAATAAACGCTCGCTGATGAAAGTGCTTTGAAGTGACGACTGATGCGCGCGCGAGGGAAACGATCGAGCGAAAGGTTTGCGGAGGAGGAACGTACGGGTGGTTTTTGAGTGTGGAGAGGAAAATGAAAACGCGGTGGGAAGGGCGTGCGTGCGGAAAAAGGGATGGACTTAGTTATGAACCGCGGATGCCTCGATCAGCCGTTCCGGTACGATCAATTTTTGCGTCAAAGCGATCGTAATAGAGCATACGAGGCAGCAGAAGTACTCGTTCACCTCTTTTTGCGCCGAAAATGGCGCGGTACGCGGTACGTTTCTCTTGCGCTTATGTTCGAAATAAAATCGGCCCAGTGACAACGTCGACGAAGTTATTCGCGGATCCAATTGGTGGCGAACAATCGATATAAAACAAAATTAAAAAATACGGTAAAATCCGAAAATACTTTTTTCCCGATACTCGCCGAAGATCCGCGCCGGGCTTTTCGAATCGGAACATCAAAAGAGAGTCGTTCGATCGACATGTATATAGATTCGTTTCAAAACGTTTCAGAGCTTTTTTATTTTTTAACCGAGCGCTCTTGCATTGTTATTATTGGGAATATTGGATTGTTGCGAGATTTCAATGTAAAATATTGGCCGTTGAAAGGTAAGTTACACAACCGATGTCAGTTAACCGGATGGCACAATTTTCGCGATTTAACCTCTTTTTCTTTCTCCTCGCGCTGCGTCAAATAAACGCGATACACGATCGTTTCGCCTGGTGCGCGAGCGACGGAATGATACGATTTACAAATTCTCTCGCTCCGACGTACGAGGTCGGGTATACCTCGTCTCGGCCAAAACCCCGAACAGCGTCGTAAAGAACATTTCTTTTTATCCACTTCCCTCCTCCTCCTCCCCCTTTTATTCAGGACGTCGTCGAGTCGATGTCTCGCAAATGTCTCCTCCTACCGCATTACTTTTACCGCGAGCGTGCAAAGGTATCGTAAGCGGTTTATACCGCCGCAGAACTTTCATTTTTTCCTCTCGCCATCCTTTGCTCACCTCGTTTTGTCCCGCTCTCAGACCTCCGATCACCGTCACCCCCCTCTCTATGCGCCACGCCGACTTGTCAACGAAGGAAAATATTCTCTCTGCCATAATAGATCATTAGCGCGCATGGAATAACGCACGGTTCGCTTCAATATTCAACTTAAAGCCACCATCTCGTCTTCGTACACCTACACTCACATACGTTCGACTGGATGTTAGTGACGTCAATTTTTTTCCTGTTGCATCTCGGAGAATGGAGTCGCGCACGATTGAAGTTTCCGCAGGCCAGCACTTTCACCAAGCACGTGTCACGACGCCGGGGCCGTGACGTCGGAGCACGCGAATTTTTAGTACTCTCTGACGCGCGCGCGCTACGTCAGCGGCAGGTAAAATCGAACGGGCTCAAGGTAAGTCGACGCAAAAATAATCGCATTTAAGTCAATTCGACCGTACGACAGAAATCCACGCCGCGCGCGTCATCCGGCTTTCCCCCCGTAAAGCGAGCAACGTAATCGCGAGGGCCCACGCGCGTCGCGGCGTTAAAAAATTGCCAATATCCCGCAAGCACAGTGTGGCGAGAGCGTCACGCGAGTCGGCCGATAGCTTCGATGACGACAGCGAACACTCGCCCGATGATCCTGGGCTCTCCCACGAGTGGATACTCGCTCGGCAGATAGCCTTCTGTGGAGAGCGATGTGCGGAATGAATAAATGGCATTGCTTTTAATAAGAAGCCGTTTTGTTTATTATGTCCGTCGTCCTTTGGTGCCGTTATCAGACTGCGTTGCGAGAGGGTTGCGTTTCTCGCTCGTTGCGTCCCTTCGCAACGAGCTTGTTGTCGCATCCCTTCGCAACGATGCGTATTTTAATACAGTTTAGAAAGTTCTAAACAAACTATGCCTATCGATACAGTGCTGTATGACACGAGGGCGATGAGGGCATCCTACTCGGATCGTACCTACACTTCGTACTCTCGACCGGTCGTCATCCTCCGCATCAGATTCGAATCTCTTTACGTCGCCCGGTATACCCTTTCGGCCGGATCCTTCACAGACGGATATCGGATCATTTCGACGATTCGAGAAATCGAGCCGACCCAACCCCCCTCCCCTCGGACAGACACGGATTTTGAGATAGGAATACGCCACATCGTCGGGGACACGTTTTAGCGCTACGTATCCGAGGCGCAGATCCGATAAAATCCGATTTCGTCAACCGATCGGGCAAGCTCGGACGTCGGTAAGCTCGGCTCGTGAGTGGACGACAGTCGGGTCACAAAGGTACCCGTTCCACGGCGAGAGCAAGTGTTTGAGCGGGCTTCTGCGTACAGAGGGAGGGAGCGCAGCAGATCCTTTTTTCTCTCCAACCCAACTCACCCCTTCTCTTTCGTGAAGGAGGAAGCTCTCAAAGGGAATCGTCCACCGTTCGGTACGTTTGATATTCGAGAAGGTATGCCCCGGCCGAGAGTGAAATAAACGGTTCGGACCGGATCGGGGCGGCGGGGCGGCTTGCATTAGATATGATATACGCACGGCTATGCAATGTAAATGTAAATATTTAGCTTGCTCGGGCGATAAGCGGCTCTGTGCGATTTCAATTTTCTTCGTTAGAACCGAACTTATATTTTATGAACGTTCGACTCGATCGCGGCGCTATCGTTCCTTTTGCAATATTCAAACCGTACGTCTAAATTATGCACCCTGGTCGCATTACATTCAGCCCATGCTCTCCGTCGATTCGAAACATCCGTACCTTCCGCAACGTTTGCCCGGATCAAATGTCCGGAACAGGAAAGAGAAGAAAGGGAAACGAAAACAGTCGGATTTAAGGATCGAAGTGAGAATCGATCAAGGCGGTTCATTGAATCTGGACAAAGCTCACGTCGGAAGCGTCTAGCGACGCTGCTTACGATACGTCGTAAGACCAACGCGTCCGAAAGACGAGGAAACAAATGGCGCGCCGGAAGGGTTGCGCGCGCGCCACTTCGATCATGGGCGCATTTATTCGATTCAGCGAAGCGGCATAAGGGCCTTGGCCGGCGAAACGTGACCGTATCCGAATGCTGGCGGCACCCTTGCGCGAGAGTGAGCCGCGGAATGTTTCAGGAATAATTTAATATCCGTCCGAGCGGTACGGACTTAAGGCACGATACTACCGCAAATACCGAGGAAGGTATCGTCCGGGCATACGAAACGGGAATTAAACCGAACGGGGGGGAAGGCGAGCGCGAAAAGCGACCGAGAGAGAGAGTCGGAGGGTATGGAAGGGGTGGAGGGAGTGGAAGAGAGCGAGGCCGATATGCCGGGGGGAGATCGTCTGTTGGGGCTCCTGTGGCTTCGGAGGGTCCGGAGGGTTCAAACCCGGATGGAAGGAGAGGCCCAACGCCGTGGACTCGCGTCCCGCAGCACCCCGAATTGACGATGCAAATGGTGTCGTTTCCGAATCTCCGGAGAAACGTGCTCGCGGGACCTCATTCGCGAGTCTCTCTGATTCGGACTGCCGGCCTTTCAATTTTTACGCGTCCCGTCTCAAGTCTCGCCCTACGAACGCCGGAGAGCTTAACGACTTTGCGCCTCAGAGTTCTCTCTCTATGTCGCCGTAATTGTTTCGTGCCGCCGTGATCGAATTAGCTATTTAGCGGGATAGAGGCGGCGGGGTGTTTATTGGAAAGTGTTCTTAAGCGAAATGCGGATGATATGGAATGTTGGCGCGGGTTGGAGGACGATCGTGCGTGGGGTGCGTTAATTGCGTGACACGGCAGTTTTCGATAGGAGTTCGGCGTCGGTGTAAGAGAACGTCAATTTCGAGATCGGCAATTCAGCCGCGTATACGGCGACAGAGATTGCGGCATTCCGCCCTCTTCCCCCTCCCCCCCCCCTTTCCGGGGAGTAATCCACCCGCCGCAAGAGCCGTCACCTGGTGCACGCTCGCCGATTCTTCTCACGTTCGCGAAACGTATTGCACTTTACTCACGATTCTTTAAGTTCCGCGGTTATACTCGTGAGAAACGGAGTGTTTTCGACGGCACGTTGCCTGAAGAAAAGGACGTCGGATGAGAAATGAGAATTGAGAAATATTGCGACACCCGCCGTCCGCGAAGGGGAAATGCAATCAAAGGGAATCGTCAAACTGAAATAAATGAAGAGCCGCGGAATAAGTTGTACGTATCGCGCAACGTTCGGCATGGCAATCGTCGAACGTTGCTCAGCCGTCAATCGCGCAACGCTGCGTATTATAATAAAAGAGAGGAAGAGGGCAGATCCGTACGGAAACTTTTAATTGCCCGCCATGAGAAGCACTTCGGGCCCAGACAATGGAGCCGCGGGAAATTAGGCCAATTCGCGGACGGTGCGGCGGGCTCTCAAGGTCGATGAAGTTCTCGGGAAGGAAGCGAGTGAGGAGGGGGAGAAAAAGAGGAAGACGTCTCTGTGCGCATCGCTCCCTAACTATGGTTCTCTCGTCGGGCGGAGAGAAGCGGGATAGGGAAACGCTATAGTATAGAGAAGCGGAAGAGACGGGCAGCTGGTGAGAGAGCCGTCATTCTTCACAGCTTCGTTATACCTACGTTCCATGCCTGTGTCGGAAGAGAGGAAGAGAGAGCGAGAGAGAAAGAGAGGGAGAGGAAGGAACGTTTGCCCGAGCGGCATTCTCGCCGACGAATTGCGCGGTCGCGCTCATTGTAAAGTAAATGAAGCAATTTTCAACTACTTCCGTCTCGGATTTCTTGCCCTTTAAACCAGGCGTCTGGCCAGAAGAAAGAAGACTCTGCCCGCGGCCATCGGCCGAAGTCAGCGCTGTGTGACGGAATACTGCGTCCAGGTCCGTTCGTCGTGCGGGACGCGACGCGACGCTCTCCGCCGTCGCAGGGCGCCTCTTTCTGACGGATGTAGTTTCGGCACGGAGGAGGCACGAGTCTCGCCTTCCTGACGCCGCGAATTTTCCCACCGACGTGCATCACAACGTGTCCCGAGCGTCGCGTGACCGACGAATTTCACGAGATTGACGAGCCACGAAACTCGCCGCGTTCGATCCGCCTCGAAATGCACCGCCGCCAAGCGAGGCACCCGTCGGGCAAACTCAGAGATTGAGTGTCTGTCCTAGCAATATGATAGACTGTTTTTTATTCTAACGGGACATGCTCATCGAGGTTTATCCGAAACGATTATCTATAGGTGATGACTCGTTTTTACGAGATACGCGACACGCACGACATGACGTGGGTTAACCGTCTGTTTGCGCTGCGATTGCATCACGATGTCGACGATAAGGGGGTTAGCGCATCGTGATCGTCGCGTTCCGCGATAATCGCGCCGATAACGGACTTTTACGCTTCGCCCCGAAGGCGCGCGAACTCGAAGGGCGCCGTTAAGACAGCGGATGACTCGCGAAGGGAGGGTCGAAGTTGACAAAAAAAAGTAAAAAAGAAAAAGAAAAAAGGAAAGGTCCTTACCGAAATGACGTGCTCCCCCTTGCCGTTCTTGGCGATCTGGTCCCAGTCGATGGTGTCGACGTAGCAGAGCGCCGGATTCTTCTCGAAGCGCACCGAGCCCTTCTGTATGTCCGTGAGCGAGTGCAGCCCGATCTCCTGTAGGTGCATCATCTCGAACGCCACGAGGGCGTAGTTGATGAAAAGGGAATGGCCCCGGATGACCGTCAGGTTCGGGAACAGATGGCCGATGCTCTTCAGTCCATTCACTCTGTAACGCAGTAAGAGGCGAGAGATGCGAGAGATGCGAGAATGAAGAGACGGCCGAGAGTCCGACGCTACGCATGAATGGGGGAGAGAAGGCAGAAGAAGCCGGACAACTCGCTCGTTTTACGACAGCCGTAAAAAAAGCAGCAAGCAGCTGAGATAATAACGACGTGCTGCCGGCAAGAGGTTTAGTGACCCGAGCGGGAGCAAAGAGGAAAAGGGAAAAGGGACGGCAGGAGGAACCCGACCGAGGGTAGAAGGAATTCGATGAGAAAGAGAAGGGTAGGAGGGGGGGGGATGGTGAGGAGGAGGGGAGAAAAGAAAGAGAAGAAAGGCGGAGGAAGAGAGAGGATAGTCCGTGTTTTCTCGCCCGGCGTCAAGGGGGCTGCCGCTTAACGTTCTCCGGGCCGATTCATTATCCGTGCTCGTTGTGCCGCTTCGAACTTCTTTTGACTTCCCTTCGTCAGGCGGACGGGGGCTAAAATCAACCGCGGGATGCGGCCACCTTGGGATTTTCGCCTTCCCTCGACATCTCGGGGTTATCGGGCGAGAGCGTATCTGCGCGGCCGGAAGTCTCGGCATTCCGCCGGATTAATATTCCCCCCCCCCGGGGGGGGGGGGGGCGTGCGATACTCTGAGAATTAATAGCGGACTGTGCGCGGAATATTCTCAGGTTCCCAAAGGTGCGCGCGGGTTGTATATGGAAGGTGGCAGCGTCGGCGATCGAAGGTTGCGCGAGAATTATGACCCGTCCTCTTATCGGCGTCTACCAACCCGAGACTCCCAGCGCGGAAACCGGGACACGGTGGACAAAAGCTTGACAACGTTCATCTTTTTAATGTGATCGATTCGTGTTCCCGGCTTTCGGTCGTCGAATTACAGCGGCACATTGAAGGGAGAAGGAGACTCAGCGTGCTCGGCGACGTGGTTGTACACGGTTCAGAGACACGCTGGCAGGAGCAAAAAGGTCATTAGGAGCCATTTGAGGAATAAAGTGACTCGCATGTGGCAACATGCGAGAGTCAACGTATCGTGCGCGGTGCGAGTGACTTCACCGGAGGATGGCAGCGCGATGATTTATTTCGCGGATTTCCTGCTTACTAAATATTAACCGAGCACTCCACTTCTGGAGCGCCGCCTCTCCTCTCCTTTTCGCTGCCACCTCCCCCCTCCCCTCCCTCCCAATTTCTCTCATTCTGTCTCCACACCGTCTTCTCAGCTCGCACGATTCGTCGTTCGCCCGCTGCGCTCCTTCCCAGCCTCTTCTTCTTTCACGACTCCTTCCTCCCTCACGGCGTTCGTTCGTTGCAACTCTCTTCTCTCCGCGGCCTCCGGAGCTTTTGATATCTCCTTATTAACGTCCGAGTTGAATAATGCGAGCAACGACCTTTCAGGTCAGACATGCATTGATCGGACGCACGCGACGCTCTCTCCACGCCTTCTCTTCCCTCCTCTGCTTCTTGGCCGAAGCAAGATTTTCTTGTTCCAGCGTCGCATACTTCTTGCCAGGTTCGGCGAGATGAGGAAATTATTATAGTCGAGAAAAAATGATTAGTCGCCACCGCGAAGATCTACGTTTAACGCCCATTTTCAGCATCAAGGGTAATGCCAGCCGGGGTAGTTTACGGTATGTGAGATTCGGAAGTTGTTAAAGTCAGGCGCAGGAGGAGAAGGGGCAGGATTAAGAGCGTGGGACTTTAAGACTTGGCACTCGTTCGGTAAGAGGACGGGAGCGTAAAAATGAAAAGTTCGAGGAACGCCCCGGCAGCCAACGTGTTCGGCCAACTCTTACCTGTATAAAACGAGATAGCCAGTGATTTCTAACAGATCCGGGAACGTGAGATCCGCGTAGCTCGAAGAGTTCGCATGCTGTTCGTCGATGAGTAAAATTTGTACGAATCCCTCCACCACTCGGCAGCCCTCCAGTCGCGCGAACTCGTTCACGCTGCTTCTTATGTCTATACTTTGGCAAACTGTAACATAAAGAACATAACACTTAGTGATCGTACGTTCGTGCGTGAGAGCGAGGGGGGGAGGAGCGCGTCGCATGCGCATCGAATAAATAATTCAAGGCACAAAGTTCTCCGCCGAGTAAATTAGGGCCGGAAGACGGGTCTCTCTCTCGCCGGGGTCCGGGGCACAAATTTTCGGTAATTATAAAATCCCGGAGTGTACCCGGAATACCTTATTGCCGCGGAATTTAAATTATCCGGGTGGATCGGGGCGCGCACCGGTTCGTCGAACTTTCGATGAAAATAAGAGGCGCGATGTGCCTCGGACGGGCGGGAGAGTCTCTCTCGATCGAGCGGCATACCGCCACAATGTTCGGCGAATTTTTGACCTCAGCCGCCGCAATCTATCGCTTCCGCCGCCATAATTGCGGTACGCCCGACATGTACGTAATAATCGTTTAATGCCGACAATATGAACCCCCGGTAATGCCATAACCGTGCCTCGCTCTCCTCTCCTTGTGTCCCTCGCAATGCACACACAGGCCCACCCGGAGCACCACAAATTCCAGTCATCCGGGCCATAAAAGTTCAACCATGCATTTACGGTAACTCTCGTCGCGAGTCTCTTTTTTGTTCCACCTCTCCTCCTCCTCCTCCCCCCGCCCCTCCGCGCCTCGACGCAAGGTGTCCCGTCGACCCGGTCGCTGCTATCGACTTTACTTAACCAGTCGTCGGCCCATTGAGCATCGGGACCCCTGATGAAAAGGTGCCGGTGACCGGTCAGACTACCAAACCCCGGACCACCGTGTTCGGGTCATAATCGTAACCGTTCCCAGCATTCTTCCGAGAAGTGAAATATCAAAACATCTCACTATCTTATTAACACGCGACCCCAACAATCTCGACGCCGATAATTGCCGGCCAAAGCGGACCTCTTCCGGGAACAATTAAAGCCGATTTCAACCCGAAATATGCGTCGTCCGAGTATTTACGTTTCTTCAAAAGAATGCGTCGGAGATTTATTGTCGATCCTGTAGATCATGCACGCTGACGATCGACGGGATTGTACGTTGGATTTCAGACGCAGATCCTTTCGCAGGATCGTAACACCTGGCAGTCTACTGCAAACAATTCGTGGCCAAGGTCGAAAACGTACGTCGCGTCGACGTGCCATACAGTAAGGGGATGATTTAAAAACATACTTCACTCAGTCGCATCGGAACAAATAATAGTACCTATACCATAATGCGGCCGCGATGACTGCCGAGGTCAAGTCAAACGCGGAAAACGACGTGGGAGTGGGTATCGAAAATGCCGGATGTAGGATGCGGTTTCAACATTGCTCACGCTTTGATACGACAAACCGCAGAGATCCGAACAAGGCAACGGGAACACAAAAATGCCACTATCCAGCATCAGAAATCGAACGTCCCTTTCTCATAGCCAACCCAGCCCGCGCCGCAAGAGTGCGCGCGACGTCGCAGCGAGCGGATCGACGTGAAACATATCGCGGCATCGGACGGAACAAGTGTAACGATAAAAATGATACGAAATTGAAATGTATCGGGTAGACGGGCGGCGGGTGTCAGGTGTCAGCGGGTAAGAAGAATCGAATCGAAATAGAAATGATGAAGCGGGGTGGATCATCTTTCCGGTGTCTGACACGCGTCGATCCGCTCGGTCTGCGCGGAGAGAGACCCATTACCGCTTCATGCCCCGACGCCTTCTCCGTCGACGTCGTTTTCGTCCTGCCTCCCGCCCTCCCTCCCTCTTTCTCCTCCTTGTCTTCCTCGGCATCCTCCACCCTCCCCGCCGGCCGCTCCGAGTGCGCTCGACGGACTTTTTCTTTCCACGACCGCGTCGCGACGTCTATCTCAAACTTAGCCTTCTCGCCGCACCTCGCATCTCCATTCAGGACACGCGCTCTCGCTCTCCTTACCCTCCCGAATTATTTATATCTTTCCCTTTGTGCGCGTCGCGCCACCGAGTCGAAAGCTTCGCCTCAACCATCAGCGAGAATCGAGCCGAGCGCACCTCATGAAAACGCTCGCGCGCGCGCGCAAGATGGAGAGAGAGGGAAAGAAAGAGTAGAGTACGAACAGCACAATAACTTGTCCGCGTTTTATTTCGCGTCCCGCCGTTTGGATAACGACGATAACGACGGCGACAACGACGACGACTGACAAGCCGTGACTTGATTTTCGAGGGTCGGGAGCGCGCGCGAGATAGTCCGGACAGATTTATGGGGCAATTATCGACATTTTCCTTTTTTTCCGGCCAGACGTCGATCGAGCTACCCCCGCCGCTGCGATTTGAGGCCTGACAGGGCGGCGCGTTTGACGCGCGAGACTATTTCCTCCTGCCTCTCCCCCTTCCCCCTCTCCCTCTCTCTCTCTCTGCCGCATTTTCACGTTCGCTGACCGATTGATAAGTTGCCACGCTCGAGCGTGGATTGATCGAGGCTCGAGCCGTACACGCTCGCGCGCCGATCGCGAGTCTCTCGATTTAGAGCGGCGTGCCGCGGGACGAACGTGGGCTGCGTTCGCCGAACGACGGCCTTTTATCATTAACAGTCGTTCCACGAACGACAACGTAATCCATCTTGCCTCGTCCACCCACGGCGATAGAGGCGTACGTGCCCCGCGCGACTGTGTGTGGTACCCGGGCAAGGAGAGGAGAGAGAGGGAGAGAAAGAAGGCGGGAGGAAAGAGAGGCGGGAAAACCCCGGCTAGCCGTGTCCGGTATTGAAAATAGGACGATCCACGGCCGGGGCGGGCTCATTTGCATTTCAAGGTCGCGTCGCATGACTAACGAGAAAGAGGAGACGAACGGTGAATGAGGATCGCGACAAGTGCGTGGCGCGGGAGATCGGCGTCGACCGGGCTGCACATACGGATGAACGTACGGATGCACATACGGCCGCACATGCGGCTGCACATGCGACCGCACGTACGAATGGCGATAGTAATGCACTCGGCGAGTGCCTGCGAGGAGAATGCGAGAAGCGTGCGCCGCGCACGAGGGCGCTCAATTTTTGCCGGGATCGTCGGCTGCCGATAGGTGCTGTATCGCGATAGGGGGAGGCGGAGTTGGAAGGAAATTTGGTCGGCGTAAAAAAGTTACGGTACACGTGGCTTCCTGATCGATCTGCGGCTCGGCGACACGAGCACGCGCGCCTGGATCATTTCTACGAATCCGGGACGAGAGGAATTTATCCTCGTCGCGCACGCCCGATTATCGATAAGAGGGAGCGTCGTCACGCGAATCTGTTCGCGCGAACGGCCCGAAAATCGACATTCCGATCGATTCCCCATAAACTAACGGACTTCACTGCCGCTTCTCTTCGCGCTCGTCGAGAGCGGACGGCTCGGCAGGAATTTACTGTTACGCGAAAACATTCTTACATCCTCGTAATTTTTCATAGAGCCATTGGCGCGCATCTGAGAGAGACGGCGGGCGGGGGGAGGAGGTGGAGGAGGAGGAGGTGAACTGCTGCCGGGGACGTATTGGATTTTACTAACCCTCCGAGCGCGTCGGATCAATTCGTCAACGTGACAAACTTGGAGATGACAAACGAGAGTTGCGACGGTTCAATCGCGCTGGACAAGTGCGCCGAAATTCGATATCGGCAAGTTCGAGCGAGAGAGAGGACGTAAGCCCGCGTTTGATTTCGGGCCGTGAGCGGTAGCCGCGTCGCTCACGCACACGCACACGCACACGCACACGCTTTCGAGTCCGGAGCCAGTACGAATTGTCTCTGCGCCGTGTGTGCATACGATAAACCGATTTACGCGCGAGCACCGACGAGCGCGCCGTGCCGATAGAAACGAGACCGCGGCCGAGCAAACACGTACGTGTACTCGCGCGAAATTATAAAGCATTACGTGAGCGATCGCTCGCTCGCTCGTTCGCTTCGGTTCCGTGCGTGTCGCGATCGTGCACACGCCCCGGCCCTGATGCCTGTTGACAGGACTTACGGCACCAATTTCCGACTCGCCGGGGCGCACCGTTGTTATTATGCCAACGTGGAATTTAAAGATACCTGCGCGAAACACTTGTACATTATCGCGCCCGACCGCGGCGGTAAACATTTATCGCGAGCGCGCCCGATACACGGCGTCGTACGCACGCACGTAACACACGGGGGCATATATTGAGGCCTCGTCGCTTCGAATTTATCGCGCTTTCAAGAAGCCGACGGCTGAAAAAGCGGAGAGGGCGGAAGAAAAAGTGTAGTCGGACAGAGGAGGAAACTGAAAAAGTGGCGTCGAGCGACAGGAGCTTTTTTTCACCGTTAAACAAGCTCCGCGGAAGGCCTCGGCAGTTCTAGTCCGCTATCGCCTCCGGGTGCTACCATGAATCACGCGCCAGATTCACGGACGATGAACCTGTTAATTGTATTGCATTATATTAACGCGAGCCGTACTCGCGGGCGGCCGTTCCCGCCGTACGCACGACGATCGTATCTGCGGACGGCATAGGCGGACGCGCGCACGTTTCGCTTAGGAGGCCAGGCCTAATCCGCAACGAAGTGCCGCGCCGGCGACGGCGACGGCAGGACGCCGACGAGGGAACGAAGGTTTCATTCATAACAAATGGCAAGTAGTCACGGTGCCTGGCGCACGAGAGAACCGCATACGTGCGCGCGCGCGCGCGCGCTGCCCGCCAGACAGCCGGCAGGCATTCACTCACTCGATTCTCCGCTCGTCTCCGCTCTCACGTACGCGCGTACTCACGCTCTCCCTCCCACCTTCCCGTACCCTCCGCCCTCTATGTGCCTACACCACGTATGTACAACGTCTAGCTTGGATGGCGTCGGCCTGCGAACCGACCGTTCGCCGCTGCGGTCGGTCGTCTCCTTATTTACGGCCTTCTGCCTCCAAATTGCTTTGCAATATATGTGAACGCTGTAAATACAGATGCAGCCGAGCGCTCGTCCGCCCGCGCGCCGCACAAGGGAAGTTAGAGAGGGAGGGACAGAGAGAGAGAGAGAGAGAGAGAGAGAGAGAGAGAGAGAGAGAGAGAGAGAGAGAGAGAGAACAACTCTGTTGCGGATACCATTATGCGCGGCTACTAAATTCTGCAGTCTTTACGTCGCGCTAAGTGTGTACTACGTGCCGCATCCTGCACTACGTAAACTCCCGTAGTCTATAGGGCCGTTGTAATAATAAAGTTTGGGTAGCGCGGGACGAGCGCGCCATGGAATTTGAATAACGCGCACGATATGCATTGCATACGCGATAGGCAGGGGCGTTAGGGGGATGGACGAAGGGGGAGAGGGGTAGGATACACGCGTGCGGCAGCCTCTCATCGACGATGGACTACGCCATCCCCGAGTCACTATCACGATTGCCGCGACCGACGCGATAACGTAGGACAGTGAAGACGGCCTCGCAAAGTCAATGGGAGTATTTAAACTTATAAGTAAATTATACACTGACCATGATACCGCGGCTCGCTAACGATACGCGAGCTCTATAGCACTTACGACTATAATAATGCGCTCTGGATAATAGAGCGAATGCATAATGTAGGCTGAATAATGAAGAGTCTATATAACGCAGCGTGCGTGTCACAATGCCCGGCAACGTCTATATCAAAGGCTATATTTACTCGCACCGTCAAATTGGAACAGTGTACGTACGGAGGGCACGTTCGAGTCTGGCGCGGCGCACACGTCACGGGAATGCCAGCCCTCTCACAATGCAGATGGTTAGAGCAGTCAACGAATTTCATTGCCGTTCCTACGCTGGCGATATTCGCTCGTCGCCTATGCGGATGGCGTGTTCCTTCGTATGCGCTCGCGTTCTATGCATTTCTCTACCGGTATAGAGACGTGGGCGTGCAATAGTGTGAAACCGAGAACGAGAGAGAGAGAGAGAGAGAGAGAGAGAGAGAGTGACGTCTCTCTGTCCGTGTCGTTCCACGTTATGAGCTCCCCCTTCCTTGTCTGTCACACACATACGCATACACATACACACACCCTCTCTCTTTCTTCATCGGATGTCGGTATATACGTATTCTTACATACACGCCGTGAGTGGGAGAGCCTATATTGCCGGCTCGAGTATATGCACGAGTAAGAAACAAGAGCGGGTGCTGTTCCTGTCACTTCCATCTATCGCCATCAAAGCGTATACTTATGAGAAGTAAAGACAGCCCCTAATGCCTGGCGCCGCTGTTCTCTCCCCACAATGTTATTAATTCATTCGTGACTAGGTAGACGCGGCTGCGAATGTACACGCGTCAATGAGCGATTTCTCCTCAGGTGCACGGGATCCGATCGATCACGGAATCCGGCTGCGTGGAAGTGCCTTCTGCGTATGCAGACACTTGGCGCGGCGGCATCGTTCGGAAGGCGAGCATGCGGAAGGCAGCGTGGAATAAGTATCAACCTACTACTTGCCGTTCCTCTCTCTCTCTTCTCCTCCTCCTCTCTTCTACTCTCTCACTCCTGCCGAGGCGCAAGGCCCAGAAATAGGCGCCGAATCTTGCGCAATAAATCAGGTCAGTTAAGAGTGCATTTTAGGTACATATACGATGTTAATCGTCGGCTCGTTTATGACGTTGGGCCGAAGGAAAAATGTGCATGCGTCTAAACGGCGCGGGATCGGGGGTACCGTGCGGCGGGGCAGTTTATCTTTCCAATTTTTATTCCGTCGGCGCAATTACCGATTGCACGAACCGCACCGTAATCGCGCGGGCAATCCAAAACCGTGCGGGTCTCGGCGAGGTCGTCGAGTGGGTCCGCTTTTCGCGACCGAGCGCGATAATGGGGCGTCGTCGCGCTCGGCTCGCGTGAACGTCGAACCGTCCGGTTATCATTTTCAATCACGCCACGCGTTCCTGGAAGGTAACCGGAGAATCCGTGTCAGTGGTGCCGGCCAATGGGGAAAGGAGCGGAAGCCGCGAATGAGAGACTTTCGTTTCGCTCGTTGTCTCTGCGGAACTCCGATTGCACGGTATTATCGATTTACGTCCATGGCGAACGCGTACGCGCACGTCGACGTCCGGCTTCTCCTCGCCTCGAGGCGGGGGGGAATCGTCAAGACGATCGTAAACGATGCGCTAATGAGCGATTTCCTCCGGGCGAGAGGCGGTTATTCGCTCCTCACGCGAATGAGAGTTGCATTCATAGACTCATACGTGAAGACGCGCGCTACGGCATCATAATTATCGGTCCCGACTTCTAATTCCGACAGCGGCACTCTCCTTGCCTATCGCCCTATCTCCCGAACAAAGAAGAAGCGGAGCCATCCTCGCTAATAGCTCGCTCAGTGCCGTACTTTTTAATCGGCGACAAATTGAGCCCGGCCCCGGCGAGTATCGACGTTTCATGAAAGAGCGGCTGCATTAGTAGTTCACGCTTACGTACCTGCGCGCCGCTGCCCCCCCCCCCCCCTCCACCATAACACTTAGCCCGCTCAAAGGAAAAGGCTGTAAAGCATCATTTTTATGACTTAATACACTTTGCAGGGCCAGACGCAGAGGGCAGCGAGGGATAACGGCGGAGCCGGAGCATCACGCCCTAACAATAATACGATAATAAAATCTGCACGCCAAGTCATGTCGGCTTTTTCATTGGTCATCGCTTATTCCCCCGGACTTAGCGGCGCGCGCCCCGATGTCGGGAAATGAGTTTTATGGGTGCGGATCACGTAATCGCCGACGCCGCCCACCTACCCGGCCCCGGCCCAGGCTCGTGTTTTCACGTAGACTGGCCAATTCTCTCTGTGTTGCGACTCTACGTGCGCGCAACTCGCCGTGTGCGAATTCTACCGGGAGGGCAGCTCACCGTTGCACCGTTATCGTTCCCGCGCGGAACGCCGCCTATGATCGGGACGACGCGCCTAATGTCGGTGGTTAATCAAACTTCGGCTTCGTGAAAGACGCTCGAGCGAGCCAGTCGATAACCGTAATCAGAACTCTTGCGTACCGGGGAGAGTAGCTCGTCGCCGACGACGACGTCGTCGTCGTCGTCGTCGTCGTCGTCGTCGTCGTCGTCCTAAATCCATATGCAACGTCCCGCGACGTGCATTAAGTAATCGCGGTACGGGTGAAAACAGGAATTTTCCGCGCCAGGGGAAATTGACGGACGGAATATGCGACTGTTAGCACATTAACACGCTCACTGTCATGCGAGGCCGGTTGCGACTTGTTTGCCGTCCGTAGGGAAGTGCTCGTTATGCCTGTCTGCAGTTTCACTCGGTACGGTATCGGATGTAGATCAATGGGTAGCGTGGATCGTACGGAATGGGAATGAGTACTCGAAAATGTTTACCGGTATTTCCTTTGCTCTGGCCTCAATGTTTTCCGCGATACGGTAAACGTTGCTGAGTGGTGGCAATTGTACAGAAAACAGTATCATTCAGCAGTCGGAAAGAGTAGAAATGTGCAGCGAGCGTATGTATATCGCTAATGAACATGTGTGTCGAAGCTGATAATCATGCTGTTTGCGTTCTTGCTCGGTTAAAAAAAAAACCTGCGCCGTCCTGTGTTCTTTCCCTACTACATGGCAGCAGTTGTCATTCATGATTAACATTCGGTTCAACGTCGGCGCGGAATTTCAGGAGTTCCATATTCAGCGGGTCCAATTTCATAAAACAGTCTCCTCTCGTTACCCACAATTCATTCTTATCATTCCCAATGCGAATCCATAATTGGCGATTAACATTTCCGCACGCGTCATTAAGTGCAGCCCGTAAATTCCGACAATCCGCATAACCGCGGCAGGAACGGATCGGCTTTGTAGCTCGTAGTTTATGCCTTAATAGACGCGATTAAATTCCGTCAACTACTGCTAAAAGCGACGTTTTAATTAACGGCCGTAAACCTTAAACTCCCGCGGTACATTAGGAGAGAATTACCACTTGCCTGATGGCATCCGGAGTATCTCACATTTCATCCCGAAATTTATGCATACCGGTTTTATGAGTCGTTATCCCGAATAAACATAAAAGGGTATCAGGAATTGGATCGGGCGAACTGCTCGACTGCCCGCGTCGAAATCCGACCGCCGAAAGTTCTTGCGAAACACGTTGTTGCGTCAGCGGTGAAATTTCTAACGAGGATCCGTGACAGTGTGGGGGTCGGGCCGAATTATTGCGCAGCGAAAAAATGCGGGGGGGGAAAAATGGATCGCAGCGGAGTGACAACGCGTAACGCGAGAAGAGTGCGGGCAGGCTCGGTTTTGCGCTCCGGATCGGACAGTGCCCAGGAGAGTAGTCGGGGACGAGTCGATGTCTCATCAAGATCGTCTCGCGTATCGACTGACAACCCGACATTACGGTTAAAGAGTGCGCGGCCGTGTGTCACTTCGACGGCAAACCGCGTACGCTCCGAGTTCTTTAAACGAGCGTCGATCGCTCTTTAAAGCGTTATCGGGTAAGAGCGCGTCGGATATCATCGCGGGCACGTGGAAAAGGGAGGCGTGGGAGGAGAGAGGAGGGACGCGATGAATTACGTAATTGCCAAACAGAGTGTGTCGCTCGGCACGAACGGCGATACCGCGAGGCGTTCGCTCATAATCTGCCCAGATAACTCATTCATTTTTCTCGCGATACGCAATCCGACAAAGCGTATCGTATAACCGGTCCAGTCATACGACCGTCTGCCAGCCGAGTCACGCACTCCGCCTTTCTACCCAATCATACGGCACCCACTCAGGCGACGGAGTCTTTCGGTTCTTTCAATAAGTCGACGCGCTTTCGAAAGTTGCACTTTCCGTCCAATGGGCTCGTATAAGCGAGCAGACAAACGGTCAGCTTTTCCGATAAAACGCGACCGAGTAGAGCGGCCACGTTATCGAGAGTGATAACTCGCAATTACGATCCCGTACGAGGCGGGCAGAAGGAAAGATTGAGAGCGAACGTTTAACGAGCTCGGTCAACGCTCGTCGTCGACCCGACGGTTTTGGCGGATGTTTATGTCGCGCTAGCAGCGCTCGCAGAATTTTCTCCGAACTGCGTCGCGGCGCACTTCACTTAAACGGGGCTTGACACAGACCGATTGACCTCGGTCCGTACCCGCGTATTCGTACGCCGCAAACGAGCCGCCTTTATCTCCTTTTTTCGCGAACGCGCGTGTAATTAGCAACAAAGTGTTCCGCGCGCGAATGCATGAGAGATCGCACGGCATTTAAAATGCACCCCATGGGTTTCGGTCTGTTGCGAACCCGGGTAAAGGCTCTGCTTTACATATCGCCCCGTATCCGCCTTGAGGTACATAGTTAGCATAAACACATAGTCAGCAATAACGAACGAAACATTGTATCGCGAGTTAATATGCAGATCGAACGTGTGATTTATACCTGCCGTACGGCGCGATCGCACGCAGACGAAATTACGTTGCCGAGCGTACGCCCGCGGACGTCAATACACACAGAGAGGTGGGGGTAACAATACACAGGCGAAAATTCGATACAACGTGTTTTCAGATTTGCTCGCAGTAGCCGACATCTCCTTTTAACCGATCCCGGTGTAATCGATCCCGTTGTATTCGATTTCCAGCCGTACACGCGAGTGCCAGTATCCGGTATACAAAGTTGAGCCTGCAGCTTGCACTGTACGCACTGCTTCGGGCTGGGATAATGCGCGTTGAGAGATAAAAAATGAAAGCTTGCAGCGGCTGCTAGCCTAAGGTGTCCAGAGCACGCTGCGAACGGTAGCCCCGAAGGAGCGTGATTAATCGCTAACACTTAAGAGTGGCAAAAATTTCCCACTATCTTCCGTCCCAGGCGTTTGTCCTTATTGCGCCTTGAATTTTCCATACCGCCGACAGATGCGGGCAGCAAATATGCTCGAGAGGTATCGCAGGAACGAACGGATGAGTCGAAGGCTCGAGATGCAATTAATGTCCATAATTCTCCGCGAGGGATTAAGGCAGCGATCGTGAGATCGTCTGAGAAAGCTGCAACCTTGCCGGTCTGCCAGCTTTCGCGATCGACGCGTATAGCTGGCGGTGCAACAATGAGTCGATGCAAAAATGAATCCCGGCTTCAGGGCCGTGAAAGGAAACTGTCCCTCCTCCGGCGCTCAAATACTTATTCGCCGTTCGCGAATGTTGCCAGATATCCCAGTTTGCGGCGGAGAGGCCTCGGTAGCCGGGAAATTAATATCGTCTGAAAATAGCGTGGCGCGCGTGACACGTATGAAAAGTCGTCTAGCGGCGTGCAACACTGTTGCCAGAGGTACGTAAGTAGCGCGGCTTCTCTCTCCTTGCAGTGAATGGCCCCCGGTAGAGCGAGGAGTCCAGCTGCTGCCGGGGCCCTTTCCATCTCTCGGTTCGCCGCTTCGTTTAGGCCTCTCCTGCCACTCGAAAGAATGCAACAAGAAATCCGGCAGCAGGATACTCAATCCCCCTCCGAGAAGTTGCTCAATTTTTCCCTTCCCTTTTTTTTCCGGTGGGAAGGGGGAGGCGGAGAGAAAAAAAAGCTGCGGGAAGCGACCCTACCGAGGCGGAGGCGAATATCAAATGCCATGCATACAAGCGTTTTCTGGACGCCACTCTTTATTTCACCGGCGCAACAAAGTTCGTTTGAAGTTTGTCGGCGGGTGCGGGGGCGGGGGTACGCAGAAAACGACCCTCGCCCGGGCAACAACTTCCTCGGCGAGTAGAGATCGATTTGTTTACCAACTTCGCGAGCCTGTGTTGTCGCGAAAGACTGCGCGCGCGCGCGCGCGCGCACCAGCGAGCGTATGGCTGCTGCATCTTGGCACAGGGAAGCGAAGGCGCTACGGTTGCTGTGCTTCAGATCGGACGCGAGAGGCGCAGAGGTATGTCGTTCTAGCCGGGGGAAAGGTAATTGCAGTATCGTAACGTAATAGGCTGCAATGTTGCCGTACTTCGTAACGCGCGCGCGCGGGAATAGACGATTTTCGTCGTTCCAGCCGGGGACGGGAAAGTTCCGACAACTTAAGAATTTGCAACGAACAGCGCATTCCAGACACTTTCCTCAAGGTTCCTAGCCATTCACCTAAAGGCCGAAGCACTTGGATGGCCTATACCAGCTTATACTACCCGCCCCGACTAGCTCGCCGTCTCTCTCTCTCTCTCTCTCTCTCTCTCTCTCTCTCTCTCTCATTCGGTCTCTCTCCCTCTCTCCCTCGCTCGGTAGAAACATGTGTGCACGATTCGTGGACACACACGCGCACGCATTCCGCGTATATACACCGCGCCGGTGAGTGTGTGGACACGCATTCCTGGACGAGAAACCGGACATGATATATAATATACTCTGTAACAGCATATTCTGTGGGCTTTGGGGCTGGGTGCAACTTTGTAGCCAGGGACGAAACCGGCTGCACCGGCCGGATGTGGCAAAGAGATGAAAGCATCGTGGAAGCACAGACTGTAGCAATCAGCGGCTTGATAGAATCGAAAAAGAGCGCCGGCTGCTCGGGCGTATCGTGATTACTGTTCCTTTTTTTTTTGCTCTCCCACCCTCGCCAGCTCGCTATCTCCCACCCCCGCTCATTCTCCTACCCCGTCCCTGGCGCTGAAAATTACATAGTCTCGATACGATGTATAGTCCACTCCGCGAAGACGCTATTTTATCCTCTGTAATTCAATGTACCCCTCTCGAAGAGTTTAATGAATCGCGGCGGCGCTCGCGAGGACGCCCTCAGCCACCCTTCATCCATCCCGCTTCTTTTCTATCCGCTCTCCTCTATTCGGCCACGTCCCTTCGGCGAAGGCTCATGGCCATGCCTTCCGCAGGCTTTTCCTCCCCCCCAGCCCCTACTTAGCGGCGGGTTTCGCCAATTTACGTATCGATCGCGACTTAAGGTCGAGCCTCTCGTTCCGCCTTCAAATCGATGAGAATCTTGCTACCCCGCACTATACCGTGGCTCGCTGCTACAGTGAAGGAGGAGGACGACGGTCCCGCGAACATTCCGCTCTCTCGCTTGCCCTGTGCCAACAACAAAGTGGCACGACCCGCCACCGAGAAAGTACACGCGCGCGCGCGCGCGCGCGGGCTCTCACTTGCGACCGACCGCGAAGCTTCCCGAGGCATTCTCTGCCGTGCTATCCGAACCCACTATCCGAGGCGCACTACTCCCGACAACGTACTATGCATCCGAAAGTCCGGCTAAACTCTTCTGAAGCCCACCTGCGCGCGTCCCGGAAAAATCGATCCTCCGATGCAACTCTGGCGGAGAAACTCGGCCGCGGATCAAATAGTCCGATCGGAGCTGCGCAACACAGAGATCGGGAACCGCACGCTGACGGTACGGGAATGGCCGAACGGCGGGATGGAGAAACGGGTCCGAGAACGTAAATATTAATGACCGTGACCGCACGGACAGTCACGTGCATCGGCTGATACGCCGGAGCGCTCCTCTCTCGCGAGGAAGAGGCCTCGAGTCCGCACGAGCTCTGCGTAAATCTCGCTGCGCAATTTCGGATCGATCCGCAAGATCGATACCGATTATATCCGCGGAACCCTCTTTCCAGCCTCTGCCTGCGCGCCGAGCTTGCGTCGCGCCGCTATCTTGCCCACGTATCGTGCGTAGGCCTACATGCGTCTTTCGTGTACGCATTTATAGGCCCGCTCGGACGTATGTGCCTGTTCGTGTATGTGTGTATGTTGAGCTGAGGGCCACGTCCTCCGAGAGCGACCGCAAAAGCTCGACCACCGATATACGCGGCGCAACGTTCGTGTCGTGCGACCGCGATCCGGACCAATTTGGCATTATTCAGCCCCCGTAGCGAGAGGTCGATTCCGAGATTACGTCGTGTTTCCTCGCGCCATTATCGGTGCCTGTTCGCAAGCGAACGATTCCGAGGACGACCGACGACGTCGAGTTGAGCCGCGTGCAGACAGCCTGACGCTGCTGCCGGCCGGACGTGTCATATTTGCCTGCAATCGTCCGTAGACTCCGCTAGATAAGATCGGGGCTGCTTTTAGTATGGATCGAACGAAGGCCTCCACGAATTTTCCCCTGACTCAGACTCACGGGCGACGACTTGGCACAGATCGAAGGCTCGACGGGTGTACACGTGTGCGCTTGTCCGTGTGGAGGCTGATCTCTCGGCCGATTTTGCCGCGAACGCTGCCCGAGAGTAGAAAGAGTCCTTGCGAGCGGTAGATCGCAATGTCTGTCGCCGCCCGGCAACTTTTCCATTCGACCTCCCACGAGTCTCTCTCGCCGGCCAAATCAGCCTTCGCGATGAACGAGTTCGCGCGCTCACTCTCGTAGCCGGGCAACTATGTATAAATAGGCGCGTAAATACTCCTTCCCACCCGGATGCCGCGCTCAGCGCACTGTAATTTACTTGTCGAAGCCTTTCATACGCAGCTCCGTAAATAGAAGCGTTCGTTTATGCCCGGGACATACAAGGAGCAAATGTTGCTCGCGCGTCGGCGTACTGTACCTGCATGGCGCAGTGTCGGGGACCCGTTAGGTCACTCGAAATTAGCGGACTAACGCGTCGATGCTCGCTTCTCTTCCGTGCGTCGTTTCGTACACGTGTACCATTCGAGACGATGCCTGGCATCTACCCGCAATCATCTGGCAGCCCGGCAATTTGCCTATTACGGCCTTCGTTTAACATTTCCACGTTGCTCTTAAAGCACCAATGAGGTGTCGAATTTTCACTCTGAATTTCCGTTCAAGTGGCCTGAACGTACGTCTCCGGTATCGCGACAACGCAATTACCCTATCGAATCTCCTCGGAGGAACAGTAACGCCGTTAGGAATGAAGCATATGGTGCGAAGTTTATCGCGAGTCGCGATAGGCAACGTGGCGCATATCGGTGCAACGTTCTTGCCTCTTGATGCAAGCTGCGCGTTGGTCCCAGCTTGTAAGTAGATACACGAACGACCGTACAGGCAGCTCTGCAGCCAGGCAGCCAGGCTGGCAGGCAGGCAGGCAGGCGGGCAGACAGCGAGCAGAACGATGCGCAACGAGCGGATACAGCACGCGCTGCGGATATAGGCCGGAATAAAATCATCGGTCCATGCAGTCGACAAACAAGTTCTCCGCTGACAGATTACGTGCGCGCGTCGAGTGCTCGGTCGTTGGAGCCTGTGCCCCGCGAGGATCGATAATTCGGTCAAGGTTTCGATTCCGGTGTACGTCGGCACACGTACGGGAGGCACGCGTACACACGTACGAGGATTCAGGGGGAACACGCATACACCCGCGCACGGGTCCGAAAAACTCGAGCCACGGTAGAACGAGCTGGTCGGTTCGCTGAGTCTCGCTCGGCTTCGCATTAATGCCCTGGAAACGAACGAGCCTCGGACTCAGTCTCTGCGAACGATGCGCGTCTCCGCGTGGCGAAAAGTTCGTTCCAATCAGACGAAGCGGATATGATTGCCGACAGCGAGGAGCTCGCGAGCGCGCGCGCTTTTCGTTATCCTCGGTTGAAATGCGTCACTCGGCGGCTTCGTTCGCTTTAATACGAAGATGAGATTCCGAAGACATTCGGATGCGCACCTGTGCCGCATCCGGTGCGGAATTGCCGTGTCAGTCGGTTACGCGCAATACCAGGAACCTCTGGAATCGATATTAGCGGTGTCGATCAAGTTATCAGTTTCGTTCCTGGAAGATTGTGATGTCAGTTACGGTCTCTCGCGCGTTCGCGCGTATCATTTGTACGGCGGTTCTCGCGCGCGATTTTACGGCGAGTCCACGCGCAACGCGCGTATCCTTATTATCCGATTTAGCGGCAATTTTATCGGCCATCGAGACACTCGTCGGCGGCCTCGGCGATGCCTCGAAGGCGGATTTTTAATTGCGGCTACCGCGGCCATAATGGCGCTCGTAACTGAGGTAATTATAAATTGCGCCTCGAGTACGGTAAATTAGTGAATGAGCGCGGTTTGCACGTAGTAACGGCTAATACCATCTTTACCAGTATCCGTGGAACGATCCGTGGCGGAGGCCGGTAATTGGCGAACTGGATCAATAAACCGCGAGAGCGTCGAAGGAAATGGGCGGCCGTGCGAGTTTTAAAACCGCGCCCGCCTTTGACGGCCGGAGAATATCTGAAAAGCTGACGTCGGGACTCCGTCTGAATAGTACGCTCTGTCCGCGAAACGCTCCCTATTCGAGGCGCATCGCAGACTCCCGGCGAATTTGCGAAGAATGACGCTTATATCGTGCGGGTTGCGCCGACGTTCTAAAAATAACGTCAATTCACTCTTTGGCCCCGCGCGCGACTGATTGAGACGCCGACGATGACACCGAAAGCGGGGGAGTCTCGGTGTGTGTGCGTACGTATGAAAGAGAGATAGAGAGGGAGGGAGAAGGCGACAAAAGCGTCTCTTTCATTTCCTGTCCCGGCTCGCGCCCCATTTCAAGGTTCTCGCCGGGAAAAATGTGTCGACGAAAAATCTTCCGTCCCACTGACATCAATCGAAAGCGCAGCCGCGCTTGATCGTCGCACGAAACGAGAGCGTAGGTAGGCGGGTAGTAGGTAGGTTAGGTAGGCGCCCGCTCTACGTGAATATTCGCGGCGGAAGGAAAGGGGCGGGCGCGCGGCCCGAATTTAATGAGTTTCAATCGATGCCGGACGCTGACTTTTTATTTTTATCGAGGAATAATCAAGGGCGCGCGGGATAGCCCCCGCCGAAAGTCCGCCGCTCCAGCGACCGACCCAATGCTCGGATTTCCGATTTAGTAGCTTTCCAGCGGACGGCGTTAATTGGAAAGTAATTGCTCTAAGTGAATGCGAATGAATCGGGCGACGACGCGTCGCCACGCGTGATAGACCTTTTAACGAATCACTCACACGCCCGGTCTCGATAATTAGCTACCTGTTTCGGCAAAGAAGCCGACGATACTTCCGTTCGATACATATTGCCCAGTCGCATACAAGACTCACGGGACATACACCGCAAATTGAAAATCGATCCCATAGGAGAAACGAGGAATTTGCAAAAGTTCCTCGCGACAGAGAGGACAGAGAGGATCTCGAGGGAAGCACGTCGATTCCTGCCGTTCGTTCGAATGTCTCCCCTCCTTCTCGCATCGATTCGTCCAACTCGATTTAATTCAAATTCCTCGCGAAGCCTATCGCCCACTGACGCACACAAGGCAAGGCAAAGCGAGGCAATGTAAGGCGTGCTTGCACGTGTAACGCCTGCATATATAAATATGCACGATACACGCACGCGGTACCGTACATCCTGCAGCCGACCAGGAAGCGGTATCAGTGCCCGTGGCGGAAGGAAGTTCCGGAACAAACGACTTGGAAATTCGAAGAGACTGCCGTCGGTGGTGGGGGGAGGCCGATGCCGCGCTGCGAAAGAGCCAAGAAGCTCGAAGGCTTGGGGTGGGATAGGATGGGATGGCTCGCTGGAAGGGGGACGAGCTCCCGAGAGAGGAGGGGGGGGGGGGGGGGGACACACATTTCGTCAGGCAAAAAAGAGCAGCCGGCAGAAGGATAATGGGCGAGGAGCCGAATCTTCGGAGGATCCTTGAGACAAAGAGAGAATAGGATTCGACTCTAAATTGCGTTCGCGATTGTAAATCGAGGATTTTGTTGGACGGCGAACGGCGCTCTAGCCGACGATGGCGGAAGAGGGATGGGGTCTCGGGAAGCAATTCGTGGAGTCGTTAGAGTTAGAAACGAGCGACATCGGGAATGGGGGAGCGCTAGAGTCTGACCGACAATATATTTGCTCCATCCGAGTGCCCGTCCGTGGAGCCTGGATATGTGTATATCACGCGTTGATGGCTCAACGTACCGGACCTCGGATTATAAAAAAAGCGAACGACACCTACTGTTCGTTAAATCATGATAATTCCGACGCATATGCTGTTTTGTTACATATTCTTTAAGATTATTCGTTCCTTCTTCGACGCTGTTACGAATTTTAGAGTTAAACTTGCAATTTCTCAGTCCGTTGATAATACATCCTTTTCACACATTTAGTAACGGTAGGAAAGATGTATTTTTCATAATTTAACGGCTCATTATTTATCACGTCCTCAAAACGCAAAACGTGCGCTAGATTTTTGTTTAAAATCTGTCCGAAGACAAACATTCTACTCAAATTCGCCCGAATCGCTCTCCTTCAACGAGCACCATCGAATTTCCCAGGGCAGCCGACGAGTTAAACGTTTCCCATTGTTTGCATCGCATGATGAGCCCTAAAGGTCCAATAAGAAAAAGACTCGCCAACCCGTTCTATCCGCGCGCCGACGAAGAAGGAGAGCCTCATCCTCGTAATCGTAAAAGCGTGTAACGAGACAATCTCTCCGTCGCCCCCCCCCCCCCCCCACGCAGAAGTCTCTCCCTCGATCATAACTCCTAGGACGATCGTAATCGAGAAAGTGTATCCCCACACTAACGAAGAGAGCCCTGGCCTGGCAAAAAGGTCGCGATCCTAATGGTTCGTGCATCGCTAACAAAGTCACCCTAATAAAAACGTATCTCGAGCACCATCCGAGGTCCCACCGCTAATTTATTATTTGCACTCTCTGCTCCCCCCAGCTCGTCGCCGCTGGCCGAACATGACAGAAGCAACAGACCCACCCTTCCCTCGCGACGCGAGGGACCCGAGAATGGTACCTGGGAGTTTCGGCTGATTAACCGCAGCTGTCGCGAAGTCAATGGAGTCATACGATTAGCCCCCCCCCCCCCCCCCCACCCACCCACCCCACCCACCTCCCGCTCATCTCTTCCTGGCCAGCTCGCAGGAATTTGTCGACAACTAGCGAGAGATTATCGAGTGATAATAACGGAAACTCGGCCTCGAGCGCGCAGGAAGAGGAGGAGGAGGAGTCGGGGGGCCATCTCGTCTGGCGGCCGAATGAATTTCAGCGTCGAATCAACATACCGCAGACGCCCCGCAGTCACGGGGATCGATTAGCGGCCGACGAACGGCGGACCCAAGCAACGCGGCGCGCCTCGGGATGTCTGCTTTGGATGGAAGCGGAAGACCGTGAGAGACGGGCTTTCCGTTAATTCGCAAAGCGCCTGACGGCCGTTGCCGGCGAATTAGAACCGCTTTGCCCCGCCGTCATCCTTCCATTTTAACGGTCATTATTAATCCCGGCTGCCCTCTTCGCTCTCTCTCTCTCTCGACGTTCCGCGCCAACGTTCGCCCGAAAACCAGGAATTCGATGCGCCAATGGGGAAAAGCGTTAAGCGGTAAGCGCGCGCGCGCGCGCGGTGATAGCAAAGATTGAGAACAAACGGTGGCCGTACGATGTGAATCGGAGTGAACGGTAAAAAATTTAATTATCATCGCACGTACTCGGATTTTGAGAGACGCGGATATAATGGGTCAGGGCGCGGGCGGCTGAAAAGAGAGTGACAGCGGACAGAGAAGCGAACAGTGGCATGTACGTACCCTACGTACCTACGTTCGTACGTACGGCGCGTACGATAGAGTTTCGCGGAAAGTTCATAAAAGCGGACGTTTCGCCGGATTAGATTTGCCGAGCGCCGCCGGCGGTAATGAGAATCCGTTACCCATATTGCGACCGACTCAAAGGGACCGTGGGCTCTGCCGAAAAGCGAATTTAACGCTTTTCGTCCTCGAAAGGTCGTGCCCTCGCGCACTTGCGCATTATCGCGCAAATTCCAACGACGATAAGCGTCTCATCACCGACAATACACGTCTCTCGGACTCCGCCGTCGCGGTCTCCTCCGGTCACGGGTAACTGAAATCATAATGCCGCACATCGGATCGCGGCTGGTCCCCCATTTTGCCGCGGATAGCCGAAAGAAACCGTACCGGTCGCTCGAGAACGACAGTCGGCGTCGGCAAGTTTCGAAACTCTCCGCTGACCCGTGGCACATCGGCGAGTGTACGCGCAAACTTTCGCCATCGGCGATTAAAGCAGGTTCGTTCGAAACTACTTCAAACATCCAGAGCGCAGTTACCTCTTCATAACCGAGCTCCGCCCCACCACCCCCTCCCCCCTTCCTCTGTTCCACAGCTTTCGTTTCACATCTCATTAAAATCGCACCGGGTTATTTAAACGGCCGTAAGCCCCTCGCGGAGGATGTGCATACCGGATTTTCGGTTCGAGCCGGGCGGAAGAGTTGGGATGTGTAGGAAACGGGGTTCGTTCACCTCCCGTGGCGCGAGATCGTCACTTGGGCCAGGTGTTAAGGGACCGACGTTGGAGGCGCGGGCAAGGGCCTCCTCCAGCCTTGGCGATACCGGAAGCGAGCGTCTAGACGTTGCTTTTTTTCTTCCACGCCTTGCGGCCTTACGTCGGTGCACATGCTCGTCGGGCCAGACTCCCGCTCCTCCCCTACCCTCCCTCTCCCGCCCCTCCACGCATTCTGCTTTCTGTTCCTCCTCCTCCTCCCTCCCCAAGATCCGAGCGTATCCTCGTTTGTGTACCCGCCGTATAGTGAGACGGAAATTCGTGTAGGTTGCGAGACTGTGTTTTCGTGAATGGATGGACTAGTTTTGTCTAATCCGCCTTCGATACGTCGCTGGTGCCCTTTAATTTGCAACACGGTGTACTTGATTCGAGAACGGCACTCGAAGCGTCAGAAAGAGACACTCGTCGGTGCCGATTCTCGTGGCGAACGGAGAGAAAGGGAAGCAGATGGAAGGGGGAGGAGTGGCGGGTGGGAAATTAAGATGGTTCGGGAGCCTTCGGTTGAGGACTGGACAGGATGTATTTATTGTCTTTGTACGGCAATGCAAAAATTACCCGGGTTACCCATTATGTTCATTGCTCGTTACATGCGGCTTATTCGTTACCGCCAAGGCAATTCCGAAATTAGCGACTCCGGCCGCGTGAGAACGATCGAAACTGAGTTTCGTGTTTTAAGAAGACGGAAGAAGAGTGGCCTCGGAAAAGGTACGAGGTGCGATAAGACAGGGCCGCAGAGGGGGGGAACGGTCGGCGATCGGACGTCTTTTTGAGCGGGCGGAAATCATTAAATAATGTCACCAGACGACTTCCGTCGCCACTTACCGTAAAGGGGCACGCCACTCAATATTCGAGCTGACACGCCTTAATTACATCGGTCCTCCTCATCCCTCCGATATCCGACTTTCTCCGTAGCCCTCCTCTCTCTTCCTCCTTCCCCGCCGACTCTTTCCGTCTCTTACCGTGGCACGTCCAGGGGACTCTCTTGTTCTCGGCCGCCGCGCTTCTCGCTCTCGGTCGATCGTGACGTTATCGAAAGAACAAACAAGCCACGTCGAACAAAGGCGTCAATCGCGAGAGTTCAAACGGTTTTCGTAGTCGCCCTGGTCTCCGTCCTCCGTCTACGCTCAACCCCCCACCCCCAACTTCCACAATTCCACGCGTAGAAATTGCTCTGGAACTGACGCGATTCGAGTATCAATAATCAAACGGTACGCGTTCTTATAGCCCGCGACGCGAACGAAGCACATATACGGACGAAGAAGCCAGATTGATGGACAGGGCGATCTGCGAAAGAAGGGGAGAAAGATTGAGAGAATGAAATGGGGAAGGCGGAGGGGTGGGACGCGGGGCAGAAGTTAGGACAGAGCAGTACAGAATGGGATGGCGGAATCGTAAAGTGCTGCATTCTCGTGCCGTCAGGGGCGTCCGTGCGGGGCGTCCGTGCGGGGCGTCCGTGCGGGGCGTCCGTACGGCATCGTCGGGGCGTTATACGTATACCGTCGTCGCGACCATAAACTTCGATTACCAGACGTCGACGTCGAGTGTCCGACTATCCGCTGGCTGCCGCTACTCGGCATCGGCAATGATCGCAGACGCGTGGGACTTCCGCTCTCCGTGCCAGGCAACCCCCGCCCGTTCATCCCCCGACACAGAGCCCCCCGGACCAGATATTGTTCCATTGTTATGGATATGCGGGACTTAAATCGAACGTTTCCCTTTTTATTTTTCACGATGAACGAGCCGCTCTCCTCGTAAAGCCCGACGACTGCTCGTTTCGCGGACGCGCGCGCGTCGGGGGCGACAGACCGGGAAATATCCTTGCGGTGCACGACATCTTCCGTCCTCCGACATGTCCGCGAACGAATACGGTCGCACGTCATCCCCCGTCCCCCTCTCGCCGCGCCTTCTGACGTTCGCGCGCCTCTTTCATACTTCGTCCGTCACACGCTCGCGTTCCGGATCACCGAGGAACGTGACGTATCTCCGACGTGCCACTACGACCATTATGGACCGACGATATACATACTTCTGGATTGATATTTTTTTTTTGCGTCTTTTTCTTTTTTGTCAACCAGGGTGTCCGTAGAGTCAACATGAGTTCGACAGTGGCCCTCTCCGTGTGCCCTCGCTGTGGTTTTCTCTGTCTAGCCCCTCCCCCCTCCTCTCTCGCTATCTCTCGTTACGGCGGTCTCCCACGCGCGTGCACGTACGGGGGCCGAACAGACGGGCGACACACGAGCGTCGACATTGTTCCATTGTCATGGCTACGCGAGAGCGTAAATCGATCGTTTCCCCATTTTATTTTTCACGATGAATGGAGCCCGTCGTAAAGCTCCGAGAGGATAGTTTTCATCGTTCCGGATCGACACTGTTTGCGGGGAAGTACTCTTCCAACCTGGCGCGCGCGCGTCTGCCTGCGTCCACTGTGCATACGGATACGGATACGCTGATGTTCGGCAGGGCACGTGTTGCTTCGTGAGGCGCATTCGAGAATGCAAGTCTGCGACGATGATCATTTGCGAGCGGAGCGAGCGAGATCAGCTCTCGAAACTGGATACCTCTACCGAATGTAGAGTACAATGACTTTTTTTGGGCCACCTTCCGGCTCGTTTCGCGGCAGAGAATGTCTCGCCGTACTCGGCGCCGAGCGTATTACGTGCCGAGCGAGCGATCGAACATCGTCGGATCACGTGAACGGCGATCCATTTTCAGCCGACCACGTAATCTACGGAATTTCATCGTGATTCCTCGAAACGGCTGGCCTTCGAACAATAAAAGTAATTAAGACCTCGTCGGGACCCGCGCCGATCAAGTTCATTTCACTAAATTCGGCGAGGTTACGGCGGCACGTTCGACCGCGATAGCATTTTTTCCTCCCTCCTTCGCGGCCGCGGCACCGGGACGGATAGAGTGAACGCTCGATTAAACGCACTCGAGGAGTCCTCGAGTTAATTAATGATTCGACATAACCCCGGTGCGCACGTGCGGCAATACAAATTTATTCTCCCCAACGCGTACGTTCTCTCTCTCTCTCTCTCTCTCTCTCTCTCTCTCTGTCTCTCTCGCTCTCAATGCTGATCGGCGATATATCCGTTTGCCGGTGACTCATTCGACGTAAATAAAATGTTTCCTTGTATCATGGGTGCTGGGCGATGCGCGGGCGCCGTAAATGCCTTTTTGATCGAATAAATTGTGCGGGCGTCGTTGGCCGCGTCAACGTCAAACGAACGTTCTCAATTATCGTCGCGCGAGCTAGCGCGAATATTCTCGTTCAAGGGATGAAATTATCGAGTTAGCGGACGGCCGCGCGGCAAGCAGGGGTAGGTAGTGGCAGTGGTGTCAGTGGTAGTAGCAGCGATATCGGTAGCAGGGGATGGTCACTGCTACTGTCCCTGTACGAAAACCGTGGGAGAGAAAAAATCGACGGACGAAATTCCGACGAATAGCCGTCCGGTGGCAACGAGTTCCATCGAATTGCAGAGAGTGCAGGCTAGGGTTGCGCCTGGCGTTAGGCTCGCTCCGAAATGCGATGAGTGAATAATTAGCGGACAACCCCTGCCCTCGAGTTCTCTCGACGTTCGAGGTATACGGGCCCGCGATTCGATCATGGAAGCCAACAGACGCATCCACGTCGCTAATGTTATTTAGCCGGCCTCCCCGGCAGCCTGCTGCCTCTCCGTACCGTCTACACATTGATGAGCGAACCGCGAAATACAATTAATGGTCGGTGGCTGCCAAGCGCATTTCGCCCTTGTGTCTTAATGACACGCCGATTTAGGCTTCGCACAGAGGCAAGCGAGCGCAACCGCCCGCGCGCGCGCACACTCTCGACCGTTTAGTCAACTCGCAGCGATAGGAGGGGTGGGAGGGTGGGAAAGATGAGAGTTGGGCTCGACTTTTTTACGCTCGCGGAACGAGACGTTTTAGCGAAGTCGGCAGATAGAGAGGGCCCCGCGACGTTTCAGCGTAATGAGACGGGAGGCGTAATGACTTTTTACCGGGCGGCCACCTAAGGACGTTATCTTACCCTCTGGGTGTGTCGGTTATAATAACGTCGTTACAGCTCGCTCCGCCGTGAACAGTTACGATTTCTCTCCGGGCAAAGAGATGCAGCGTCGTAGCGCGGGTAGAACGAGCGCGTGCAGATAGTAAGTGAGGTGGCGACGTCGGACGACGTCGGGCGACGGCGGCGAAGCGGGATGAGAGAAAAATGTTAAAATTCTGTCCCGTGGCAAGCGCCCGGCTCCGTGGCCAAGATTCGTTCGCTTCCCAAGGAGCGGAAAGAGACGATCCGTCGCGGCGCGGTCGCATGTTTACAATACACGGTTCGGTCCGGTAAGATTTTAATCGAGCCCCGCCGCCGCTTCGTCCCAGTAATTGATTATGCGAACCTACGAAAACTCCCACGCCACGAGCAACATGTGGCATGCCCGTCGGGAAACAACGGGACATAATTCTTGCTGCCCTTATCGGCGGACAAGGAGACCGTAACAACGATCCATTCACGTTGCTGCCTCGCCCCTTTTCGCGATTCAGACGATAACCGGCGGGACATCATTTCGGACAGCCAGAAATGAGTTCGGAGCGTTCTGGAGGATCCGAGCTACATCGACCGTTACCAACTTCGCAACGTGTGCGCCGTTTTCGCGACTCGTCGCGCCCCGAAGTTGCCCATATCGGACGCGGCCCGAGGCCACAGCGAAGAATGTATCCGCACGGGAAACGTACGGGGCGAGCGAGAAACGTCGGCGAAGCGTGCGCACTTTAATGCGCATAAATCTATTCCGGGCAGAGAACAAAGTTCACTCCAATAATGTTCTTTTTTAAAACTCTGCCGGAGCTATAATTTCACGGTGAGCTAATAGACATATTTATGAACCGCGAGTGACCGGCCCTCTTACCGCCGTCGAGACCCGGATCGATAATACTGACTAATTGAAAGTATCATATCAACCCCGTGCATTAGACTGTCACTATGACTCAGCGAGGCCAGCTGCTGCCGCGACTTGCTACAATGTGCGCACGCTCGTCACGCAACATTGTCGGCATACACAATTCGCAGCTACACACGCCCGTCCCCCGCATAATCTTTCTATCATTCCGTTAGCACTGTACGTACCGCGCGCGGTTAACGCGATAGAACGAGTCCATTTATCGGCTGCGCGCGCAACGCCAAGATGAATCTGCGAGGAAGAGGTCTGCCAAGGTTCAGGCGGTCCCATGCGCGGCGCGGGATTTGCCTGGCGTCGCGAGTTGCAACCCTGCGCGACAGGCTGCAGGGACTTCGAGGGGGTCATGGGGGTGGGAGGAGGGAGAAGTCGAGGGGGGATTTCGAGGCGGCCTAAGGACGAGGTGGTACGTGCACCGCAAGAATGCCATCGGCGTGGCATCATCCCGTTGTTCACACGGCGAGGAGGAGTCTGTCTTTTTGTGGCGGAGTATGCGCCACGGTCAGTCGCCCTCCCTGGCCCCCTCGCCCACCCCCGAGCCTCTACCATCATCTACACACGACTCGTTACTCCTCTCCTTCTCACCGAGGCGCGGCTCTACATTGTGTCCACATTTCTTTTCCTCCTCAGCCCCGCTGCGGGCACCTTCTTGGCTCTCTCTCTCTCTCTCTCTCTCTCTCTCTCTCTTACTCTCACACACTCACTCTCTCTCTCTCCCTCCCTCCCTCGCCCTCTCACGCATCCTCTCGAACGGGCCACCCTATACATACCCGTCTACTCGACTCCCTCCAGCGCACCTTTTTCGGTATAGTCTCTTTTCGTTTTCACCGAGCGTCCTTCCGTTCTGCCCCGTTCGTTCATTGTATCTCGCATCCTTCGTCCTCCCCCTCTCATTCCCTCCCTCACTCACTCTTTCTCTCTCTCTCTCTCTCTCTCTCTCTCACACGCGTCCACCATCCTCCTCCGCACGTTTCTCTCTATAATGCGAGGTAGAGACCCTCTTCCCCACCCCGGTCGCATGCGACCTATCTACATTTCTCTCCCGTCGCTCCTGCACTCTGTGCGTCCCTCCGGCGGCAAAGGCGGAGGTTTGGCCTACCATCCGTGACATCCAAAGAGAGGCGCGCGCGCGGAGACCCCACCGAATTAGATCAACTTTTGGCCCGAGCGGGTTTACGGGGAAAAGGAAAAAGGGAGGATGAGAGTGCCGGGATCGAGGGCTCCTTGCCAACACACGCGCCAGAGAGACACAGGGAGAGAGAGGGGGAGAGAGAGAGAGGAGGGAGGAGAGAGGAGAGAACGTCGTCGCCGGACGCTTCAGGGAGTCACTCGCCTTCGCGTACCGAACGTTTCGATCGGCCGCAGACTTTTTCTCCCGCCGGACACGCCTCTCCGTCTACCGTTTCGTCTCAACGTCGGGGAATGAGCGAAATGCGAAGGCGCGTTCGGCGAAGGCAACCGAATGCGAACGCGTCGAGTTATCGTCCGCGTCCCGCCGCGAGAAACAGTGTGCCGGCCGTTCTCGCGGCGATGCTTATCGAGACGGTCAAAACGAATATTTTCCAAAGATATTCCCGGATATGAATCTTGCTCGCGCGCGCGGACCGGGGGAGGGGATGAGAAATTACGCAGCGATTCCCATGGCTTTGAACGCCGTTAAGTCGGGATATTAGCCTCCCGTGATTTACGTAAGATCGACCATGATCGATGCGCCAACATTATTCCACGGGAAGTCTCGGCGGTCTACGGAAGTATTTGTCGAGTTATAGCCAGGTGCGAGCACGCTAGCAGGGTGTCTCCGGCAAAAACCTATAGACAGTGTCATTATGGACAGCGCGTAATTAACGCATTTCATCCCACTAATTTATTAAAGAGCTCGCGAGACTGCCGTGATACTCCACGCCTGCCCGATAATGGGCATAAAAAATGCATTGTCGACTTGGAAAGCGTGCTGTACGGTGCATAGCCGTCCACTGAGATATATTATTCGCTGAGAGAACACTAGAGACGAAGAGAGTGAGAGAGAAAGAGTGAGAGAACGCGACTAGTAAGTACAGGTGAAGTCTGAAAATCCCCCCACCCCCTCTCTCGACAGTCTGTCGTCGCGAACCGATTAACGATACATACTCGGTGGGCTAAGAAATTCGGAACTGCCGCGTAGAGCGTCGGACTAAAGTTCATTGCACCTCCTCGAAGGGACGCGCGCGCGCGTACATGACAGTACATTCGAGTACGTAGAAGCACATATACCTATGGTACAACGTACGCAGGAGGGCGGGCGTAGAGGGGCGCGTATATCCGCATAAATGCGACGGCCATTGGAATATTATACCGCGCGCGCGCGCGAGTAGAACTCGAAAGTATCAGATAACGACGCGTAGGGACGCACCCGCCTGCTGTCGGATCGGCAGGGATAACGGAAGGTCCGTCCCGTCGGAATTTAGAGCCCCGCGAGATGCGGACCGGGGGTGAATTTGTCGAGGGGGCGAGAGAAGGGGGTGGGAGCGGAGGCGACGTTCGTCGACGACCGAAGCGGAGTCTGCGTCGGCATGCGAACCTAGCAATCTCATGATTGCATCGTTAATGTTGCATCCGAGCGTGCCGGCACTCGAGCGGGAGAGTAACGGTCGAATAGGAAGAGCCGGTGCCTGAAATAAGTCTTGTCAATGCCCGATGGCGGCCGCGTCGTTACCCGTTGTCGACGGTGTAACGCTCGCGCGCGACAGTTGATTTACGAAGTCACGGGCCAATTACCGGAGGGGGTTGCTCGAATTTCGGCCCGAACTTCGCGTCCTCTCCCCCCTCCGCCTTCCCGCAATTAACCGGGAGTGTGCATTCCGGCGCTCGCCGGCGATTAGCTTTGCAATTTTGCCAATATCGTCCGGCCGGAGGTGAGGTATGGATTGCGTTTGAAAGATTTTCCGAAGGAAAGGATTAGTATCGGAAATCTGACGGGTGGAAGGAGTGGTTCTGATTAAAATTGATGAACGTCTCTCCTGCTGCTTGGATTTTCGAATTAAACTGTTGGTCCGGCTATCAGCGTCGTTGGGGCCGATTAAATAATCGCGGTTGACACGCTCTCGCCCGATTCGCCAGCGCGACGCGCTACATAATTAAGAGCCTCGTCGTCGGTGGTCAGAGATTATTAAGCGATCGAGCGAGCCTCGCCTGCCGGATTTTAAGTGACTCACCGAAATCGACGAAGTTGCCGAATATTCGCCTCCCGCCTCTCCTCACCCTTCCCACCGCTTGTTCAACGCCAATGATTTTCCGTCGATGAACACTCTCAAAGCGGCAGGTAGAGAGAGGGAGAAGAGAAATTGGCGAGAGATCGGAACGAAGGAGCTTATTCCCGGCCGCCGATGCTCAGGATACGGAGCGGGATGAAGAAAGAAACGTGTCGTAGGCGATCGGTCGTAAATATCGGGTGATAAATAACGATCGCGATCGCGGCATGAGAAAAAACATTAATGGCTCGATAGGTAGGCTTGCGTCATGGGCCTCTCTCTCTCTCTCTCTCTCTCTCTCTCTTTCTCTCTTTCTCTTTCTCTGCATCGTGTATCAGTCTGACATGCGGCCGAGTGCCAGCGGAGAGAGAACCAGTCGCCCTCGTTGACCGTCCAGCCAGCCAGTTTTGTCGCGGCGACGGCAGTCGGGACTGCGTGTGCCTTCGCGACCTCCTCGAGGTCTGCCTTCGCCGAGGTCTGCCCTCCTCTCGGCCGCGCCGCTCGGTGAGTCAAGAACCGTAGGCGTATAAAAGCCAATTTTAATTTCCCGATCGAGTGCACCCGATCGCGATCGATAAATGGCAATCGCGCGCGACAGGGTGCTCCCGATCGGACGCACTGGCAAAGTACCGAACGTAGAGACGGCATAATTCACGGCGAGCGATAACCACGATATAAATAGAGGCCCCGACGCGAACACGATCGATGACGAACGATCGCGGCGGTACGCGCGGGCCATTTTCGAGTTGCGGTTCGTTGACCGATAATCGGAGTCGTTATGCTTTTACGGGCGCTATTTCACACGCCCCCGCAATAGCGACACTAGGCTGCTAGACGTAACAGCGTCGTACGCCGTGGATTCAGGGTTTGACTGACGGCCGCGCGGGCGGTTTACGAACATTACGCGCAGCGTGGCGTCGCGCGGCGCCGGAATTTCCTACGACCTTCGTACCTCCCGCCACCGCCGAGCGTATCGACAATATTGACTCGACGCTACAGATTCGCCTCGTATACAAATAGCGAACGTCTGACTCGGCCGTTCTAAGTATGCGCCCGTGTCTGCGCGCGCGCGCGCGCGCGTATGGACAGGTATGTACCGCGAAAACGGGGAACGTTCCTCAAACTTTCACGCACACGCGCGCGAAATACCGGAACACGGCGGCGCGGTTCGATCCGTCGAATAAATAATTCATACGCCAATTACGATCGGTGAGAAAAAACGTCGGAGAAATTCCCTCCGTCGTGCGTGAGGGAGTAGCGATGTATCGGCTGAAGGGAGAGAAAAAATGACACTTGCAGAAGGACCGCGAGATGGGCATAACTGGAGCGTCTGGCGGTCCGGTCGTCGCTCATAAACAGTTTCTCCGAACGGCGGGTGAAGAATCGGACGGCGAGCATTGTCAGCGTGGGCAATTATCGTCACTGTAATCGGGCTGGGAAAGAGAGTACACGACGCCTCGCCCAATACGTGACAGCGGCGGCTGCTGCGGCGGCAGCTGCGGTGGTAGTCGACGTGGTAGTAGGCATGGCAGTCGGCATGGTAGTCGGCATGGTAGTCGGAATGGTAGTCGGCATGGTAGCCGAGATGGTAGCACGACCATGGTACGGACTACGGTACCGGCGTGGGCCGTGGGACAACAGAGGCGACGTGGACGAGAACTCGACGCGGCGCTCTCGCGATTGACGTCTTGAACTCGTCCCCGAGCGACATTCCAGAACGTGAATTGCTTACTGACTTTCGAGAGCCACCAACGGCGATGGTCGTGCACGAGAGAGGCAGCGCGCGCGGCCTCGCTGGCTGTTTAACGAAGAGAAATATATCAACGACGACCGGTGCCGACGCGTCGTCGCTGCTCTCGGGAAGGCAGCCCAACGCGGGAGTGCGCGCGCGAGCCTGCGGGATGAGTAAGTGGTGTACGTACGCCGTATATTCCTGTATATGGCGCGGACGGACTTGTACGGGATGAGGTAAGACTCCGCTATGGCAAAAAGTGGGACGATCCTTTGTTTGATAAAGAAAATGATAAATGCAGAGCGCGGCGGGTCGAACGATCCGACGCTTTATGGTACCTACGAGGCTCCTCTCAAGCGGACGACGAGGAAAGCGTCCACGCGACCGCTGACGGAATTTTCGAAATTTTCCGTAAAACCAGAGCGGAAGTGGCGTGAGATAGATTACACGACGAAACTTTGTTTCTCTATGGGCGAATTACTTTTTCAAGTGAAATAATCCTATCTCCGGTCTCACCGCGGATTTTCACCTCACCCCGTACGGACTAATATGTACACAGACGCTACATAGACACTATTTATATACGCGCCCGTGTGGAAAGGGATAGGAGAGGGGAGGGGCACAGCGTTTATGTACATTTAGGTATGTGACCGGGAGTAGACGGACGCACATAGGCGTCGAGGGTAATATACTCGCCATTCGTACGCGCGGCCGCAGATATACAAACAAACGGCGCGCACGTACAAATACAGGGCGGCGAGTACACCGTGCGCCGAGGCGTCTCGCGATAAATCGTCCTCCGTCCTGTGTCGTCGCCGTGTCGTTGCTCTGTCGTTCCTCTATCGTTCCCTGTATCGTCGCTGTATCGTTGCCCTGTCCGTCCTTTCTCTCTCTCTCTTTCTCTCTCTCTCTCTCTCTCACTCTCTGTCTCTCCTCCACCCGCGAACATATCCTTCCTTCCCGAGAGACTGCCGACGACGAATCTACGGTGCTTTTGTGCGCGGCTAATTATTTGTCGCCCGCGGGCACATCCCTGGACCTCGGCCGCGATTAATGCCTTTTTACTCCTCGACGTGATCAGTCTGGCGTGCAGCGGGTACGATCAGATTTTGGGGGTGGAAACGAGTGGGGTCGAGCTAGGCGAACGACGACTGATGTCTCGCATGCCCTTCCACGCCGGGTCGCTATTATATTATTTTAATGGAATTTAATGATTTCGCGGACAGATACGTGAGGAATGAGATTGCGGGGCAACGGCTCGCGACTGAGGAATGCCAATTTGTTCTACTCGGCGGTTCAACGCAGGGTATGTGGATAACGAGGTGAAAAAAAATTCAGTTGCCGCTCATCGATTCGCGGAGTTTCGTGGGTACAAAAAGGTGACACCTGGCCGACTCGCGACAGTTCGGATACGTCCGCGTGTCGTGTTTCTCCACGCTTATGACACGCTTAGGAATGCGGAACAGTGAAACCGAATGCCGTTTCTCCGCTTCCTCGGTTCCTGCGCAAAGGGAAAAATGACGGAAGCAGGCTTGGCGGAGGGGGAGGAGGGCTACGTGGGAACATGCGGTCTCTCAACGATCTCTACGAGTTAATCGAACGTCGGCAACGGTACTAATTTCATTAATTGAAACCCGCAATGGCTAACTCTGTCTACGGAATGCGCGATACGTTTCTCTCGATTCTTTCGTCGGCGAAAGTCACTCCCCCGCCGGTCGAGGTTAGCGGCTCAATAGAAATTCCGTAAACGTGCCGATCAAAAGGCGACTCGGCCGAATGAAGGCACGTGAAATATATATTTGGAAAGCACCCGCGCCCGCTGGCAGTCGCCCGAGAGCGGTTCCATTCTGAACGCATTAAACTGCTCTCCGTTCCGCCTTGCGCCGCCGACGCGGTAGCCTTAGAAATTTAATACATCGACAGGCGCTGGGGAGAGAGGGGGAGGGATTGGAAGCTCTTTCACTTCGGAGAAGTCAAGGTGAGGCGAAGTTTCGCTCGCTCCTTCGCGGCGACCGGATTTTGTAACGAAGTTTATCGCCAGATCTTCGCCTTGCCGTGCCATTTGTACCGTACGTCACGTTCTGGACTACTTTTGTCATTGACAGGCGGGACATCAAATTTTCCTGGAAGAAGAAGGGAGAAAAAAAAGCTCGCCAGCGGCGCAGCACACGCGTGCAGATCCGTTGCTCTGCAAGCCAAATGAAGGCGTGGAACCTTTATTTCACTCTCGGGGCGGATAATGCGTGCACGTCTGTCGCGCGCTGAATCAAATGTGGATTATCGGGCCGCGGAGGAAAGAAGCGAGGAAGGAGCGGAGTACCGGCCGTCGTGAAAGGGATAACTCGCGGTCAACCATTTTCCGCGCGCGGAAAATTGTTGAATGTCGAGCACGCAATTTATCGACTCGACGGCAACTAATTAACGCGGCCTGCCGTAAAAATGCCTCTCAACCCCTTCCGTTCGCAGACGTTCTCGACACGGCGACGTAAAAGAAACGCGACCGGGAAGAAACGCGCAGCGAAAAAATACAGAAGAGAAAGAGGGAAGAGGGTACGGAGGACGGAAAGAGAACGGAGAATGACAGTCGACGAGGAATATTTCTTCTCAAGTGGTTTAATTCGAGGACGTATCGACGTTGCTCATGCAGAAAATATTATACATTGCGTGACGAGACTGAGAGCGGGCGAGGGAGGAAAATGGCTAGAAACTGAACGGGGAGAAAGGGAGAAAGAACAGAGGGGGGGGGGAAGGGAGTGAGAGCAATCCTCTCGTTCTCCGATTGTCCGCCGAACCGTTCAATTTCAAAGCCAGGAAAGCTCTTTTCGCGCGAATGCTCCCGCTACGGATAAAACGATGCGATTTTCCACGGTCCATCGTGTGCGCCACGCTCGACGCGGAGGGTCGGGGGAAGGGCCGCGGGAGGAGGGAAGAGCTGGAAAATCCGTGCGAGGACGCGGACACCTGGATGCGTTTCGGATAATTCCCAACGGCGCGCAATTAAATGTTCGGATAATTTCGACGGCCGAAGCTCTCTCGCGAGCGCAATTTTCCTTAGCTAGGCGCGCGCTCTTAAAGCGAAATTGGCGGAGTCACTCGGCGCGCGTAAACTGCCCCCTCGAGGCGCAAAAGATTGACCTTTATTGTACGATGACCGGGTTCGAACGGTGGGAGGCGCACTCGCCGGACGGCTGACGGCCGTTTCCACTTGCGCAATCGTGTATCTCCTCGCTGCGTGGGCTCCGGGGCAGCGGAATATGACTATCGCAGATTGAACGGTAGATTAGCGCGGAAATTCACGACATGCCTCCGCGCCGCTAATACCGATCGTTTTACTCGTTAAATGCTTCGAAACATGGAAACTCGCGGCAACGCACGTCCCCGTGCGATCGTTGGCGTTCTTTATCGCGACAGGTTTGCGCGGCGGGCAGCCACTCGTCCACCGGACGAAACGAAAAATGCGAACGATAATAAGCCGGTCGCGGAACGTCGTCGGTCTGTCCGTTTCTTTTTCCCGAGCGAAAAGAATGCGGCATCCGGCGGCACCCAGCCTGGAACGGGAGAATTTTACGGATAAGTCGCGCGCGGACCCGCGTATCGATCGGCCACGGCGTGTTGGTACTTTATATATATATTTTACCAGGCCACGTTGGGAGAAAGAGAGAGAGAGAGAGAGGGAGAAACAGGGAGCGATTTTACGTTCAGCGAGAGTGAGACGAACGCACGTCGTCCGCAGAGTGACAAATGAATTTGTTTCTCGCCAATTAGAACCGGTCCGAAAGTCGTCAAATGGAAAATTGGAGAAGGCATTCGGCTGACCGGGGGAAAAAGGACGAAGAGTTATTCAGCTACCTCCTCTCCCATGCCGGAGTCCGCGATCGGCGTCCTTCCAGTACATTTCCACATTTCACTTGACCGACGCGCGTGAGCACGCCGAAGGAGCGTCGTCCGAGTATCGAGTCGGTAATGAACGCTCGTACACGGGTTAACAAGTGGCAAAATTTACTTTCATAGACGTCGTAAAACTGCCAGCGGCGATGGCCCGTTATATTTCCGAAAATTTACATGCAATTTCTCCGCCCCCCACCTTTCCCGCCTACAAGTACTCTCGATGGGCCTTAAACCATTCTCGTTATGCCCCGGGAAAAGATACGGGCGGATGGTAATCGTAAATCTCTATTCTTTCCTACGAAATCGTTGTTCCCACGTACGCGAGAGAGCCGGGGCAAAGTGAATGTGCTTAAGCCCGCTGCCCGTTTCTCTATGGCGAGGCGGACAAAGCTAACGCGGGAGACGCTGCCAACAGATCGGCACCGCGGTGTAAGAGCCTCCGTTGGAGCCCCCGCGCGCTACAAAGCGCCAGTAGTAAAACGAACGAATGGGAATACGCTGCCGAAAAAGTCGACCGTAAATATTCCCGAGACAAACGAGATCAGGAGTGTCACGGTAAAGAAAGTCGGGACCGCCGGGTAATCGCCTCTAACGTATTGACCGGAGTGCGAAACAAATACTTGAAACTCCCCTCCTCTCGCGTTCCCCCGGGACGAGCCATAACTTCGGCTAATGCCTGACAAGCCGTTTCCGTTGCCGAGAACGTACCGAGAGGCGTCATATCGATGGAACGATATTCGATGTATCGCTCGTCGTTCCTTCCCAAGGCATTGATCTACGATCGAGAATTAAGGTCACTCTCGTCACTCTTTCGTGGAGTATCGGTCTCCGAGTGCCAAATTTAATTTCGTGCCAGCGACTGCAATTTCGGTTCGATTAAAATGCATCCCCTCCGAAGATTTGACCGTCTCAGTCGTACTGGCCGATCGAGCGGGACTTTTATTAATAGTATATTAATAGTAAGCCGTAATAATAAGCGCGCGGCTTACGAAAGGCGGATACGTCGGCCGCGTCGCTCCCGCGACTCGTTAATTCCGGAATAATTAGAATCCGTGAAGTGTAGACAACCGACTCATACTTTCCCGCGTCGGGAAGATCCTCGACTCTCCCGTCTGGCCCGCGCCCCGGAGTCTGTCCGGCGCGTGTCTCAAAGAGCGTTAACGAGGAATTACGTGCGCCGGCTCGGCATCGTCGTGCATTAGAGGACGAAGATACAATTAGCGACGACACGGTGGCAGCACTTAGGTACGCGTAAATAACTGAGCGTTAACGCGATTCCGTACCGTCAGACCTCTCTCCCCATTCTGCGCGACGAACTTCACCCTCCACCCCCCTTTCTCTCTCGCTCTCTCTCTCTCTCTCTCTCTTATTCCATTCCCACCCCTTTTCTCCGGCTCTACCGATCTTGCTCGCGGGACCGCGGCCAGCCAGCGAGAAAAATAGAGGAGCGAGAACCCATTAAATCAACGCGACCGGTCAAAAAATATCACGGCCGGCGAACGAGCTCTCGTGGCCGCCGCGAAAACCATCGGAAAACCATTTCTCACGTCTCGCGCGTCTGCGTTTTATGAGGGGGTGGAGAGATGGATCGCGTCAGTCGTTTCGAGATCTTTGAAGGTAACGCATGCCGGCGGAGGGTTGAGGCGAGCGCGAAATTAATCCGAGACGGAAGAGGACGGTCGTGGGACGGTGAAGGGCGCAGAACTGACGGAATGGGAGGAGGGAAAGGGGTGGGGGGGAGAGGAGACGGGGACAAGAGAAAGGTAACCTTTGAGAAAGTATCTCCTTCCCCGCTTCTCTGTCTCCCGCTCTTCGATTCCCCGTCGAATGTCTGCCCCTGACGTACAAACAATAAATCCTCAATTACGATCCCTTCGCGAGACGATTTCAAAGCGGGACTCTCTCGTTCTTTCCACTGAAATCAGTTTACGCGCGAGTACGCCAAGAAAGTGCGCCCTGTCGTTAACGCGGCAGGACTGGAAACAAGCGGGACGTATCGTAACGGGGGACCAATGACGTTGTTCGAAGAACGAAGAGGGGGAATTGATCAAAATCAGCCTGATCGTCGAAGGCCGGAGGCAGAAAAAAACGAGGATGAACAGTTAATCGTTCGCTCGCCTCCATTCCGTTTCTCTCCGTGAACGATTATCGGGGCGGCGGTGCAATGAAAATTCGCCCAGTATTCGCTGGGTTATTTAACCGAACAGTTTTTAATTGGCCGTGTCCCAATCCGAGTCACGCGACCGCCGAGAAACCATTAATAGACTGCCAATTAAACCGGAATTATATTCAGCATCGAACATGGGGCTCCGCGGCGTATAAGCTGTCGCTCGATGGGCGGTCGCGAAATGTCTAATCATCTCGGTTGGCTTTTGCTTTGCCAGGCGACGTGAGGCACCAATGCGGAAAAAGGGAAAAATCTTCGGCCCGATGCTGCGTTACGGTCAATTGGCTCTTTTCGTTATTTGTGTACAGCGTCGGCGCGCCGGCCGCGCGGATAAGTTGTTGTGCAACATTTGAAGTTCACGCTCCGTCGGCCCGCGGACGTAGTATAACAGAATATGAGATCAGTATAACCGACGTATAACAGCGCTATGAACCTGAACCGAAGGTACCTACCTCGCTGCGACCGCAAAGTGTCGAGATATCGAAAGCAGAGCCGACGACAGGCTGGATCGCCGAGTAACATCAAAAATAGACGGAACGACAGGCGGGAAGTTATGACGATCCAATTGAGTCGTTAGATAAATTCAACGGTCCATCTCGGTCTGCATTGATCGACCGAGTCTAAACTGGACTGACCATTTGCAATCTGTTTTACGCGGTTAGGAGACTGAGGCTGTCCCGAGTGAGTGTTTCTGCCTCCTCGGCTCCTCGGACTGCCGGAAAATGAGCGGAAATCTCGTTATTTGATCATTCGTACCCCCGGAAGCCCTCATCGGCGGTGATCAGTGATAACCTGCAAGATGATACGTAACAACGTTCAACGTCTGCGACGGTCGTTTTTCTCCCCCTGCCTCACCACTCCTCCGTCTCTCTTCGTCGTCGCAACTAACGCCGTGGATCAATCGAGGCACTCGACGCAAGTCTCCACGTGGTCTTCTCTGGCCAGAAAACATTTCGTCGGATGCGTTCACTCGCACGACGCGCGACGATCGTGTTGAGGTCGGAATAAAAGCAAGATTCTCCATTTTTTACCTTAGCTACCACAAGCGTGTGATCCGCTATCAAGTTGATCGTCTATACATCGAGTTAACGCCGCAGCGACGGTGCCGATCTTTCATTAATTTCTTTCGAAACGAGGTGCGTTTTATTAAAATGTTAAATCGCTGTTATTTTCATCGATCCCGCCCGGGGGTCAACAAGCCATTCGGCAGAATGCAATCGGGAGGTTAAACGAACGCGGCTTGTTCCCAACTTCACCCCCTGACCAATCCCATGAATTGTCCTTTTCGCTCTCTTCGCACGCCCGCTTCTCGATCACTCCTCCTTTCACGAAAAAAAAGAGAGGGGCAATTCGCATGCGTTTGCGTTCATTTTTCGCGAGCTGATTCCAGCTCGTCTTTCGAACGCAATTAGCGTGCTCAAATAAACTCGCATCCCACGGAATACGGTTCGCGGAACGCCAATCTTTTCCGTACCCTCAAATTTTCCCATTCAATCCCATTTGGCTATAACTCCTTTGCGTTTCTATCTCTCAATTGACCGAGGTCTTCTTCCTGCCTCTCTATCAATTGAACCTCGACTATGGCGTTTTTCCCGATTCGGCCGCACACATTGTGCGCTCGCAGGCGTTCGTATCCCATCCTTCATGCATATTCGAGCGGCCCCTCGCACGTCATAATCCTGCCCGTGATAATCGCGCACGACGTTTCTCGAACGTCTACGGGTCTATACTCCCGCCCGAGTCTATTCGATACAGAGAGCCGTCAGGGCCGTTATCGATTTGCATACCATCGTGCATAAGCTCCCCGCCGAACGTCGAACGTCTATGCGCATTCTACCGATAGGAGGCTAATGAACGGAGGGGGTGGGACGCGTGGGAGGGGGGACAGGGAAGCAAGACCGAATTGCTCCTTTTTTCATACTCCGAGCACAAGAGGCAACGCAGGCGAAACGAAGCGTGGCCATGCAACTGGCCGGCTGATGGACGGTCAAAAGAATCTTTCGCCTTCCTCAGCGGCCGAGATTGAAACATTTCGAGCGTCCAGAGTAGCGAGAATGGCAAGGGAGGCTCGCGATATTGTGGCTTGGGAAAAGGCCGGACAGCGGTTGCGATTAATGTTTTTGTCGGAGGTAAAAAAGCGTATATCCTGATACTCGACGTTAGACCTTTTAACTTGCGTTGTATCCATGTGCTTTTTTTGTCTCACTCTCTCCCTCCCCTCCGGCTGATTCTCGCTGTTTTTCCCATTCCCGGTTCGAATCATCGGATACCTTCCTCTCTTTGCCGTCCGGACGGCTGCACGGTAATTAAAATGGCGGACAGGATAAAATTGCGCAGGCTTCGCTCGGCCCCGTCGGGCATTGACGTTATTATCAGGTCGTTAATAAATATCCGAACGGATAGGTCCATCCGCGCGGCTAATTGCGTACAGGGCACATGTTCGAGACGAGTTGCGAGCTGGACTGAATTTTTGCGCTCGGCCATTTCTCCCGTTTCGACTAACTGCTAATCCGTCCGACAGGAATGTTTGCCATCTATATCGGCGTTAATCACTTCGAACTTACATTACGCTCGCTCGATTGGCGCGTTTCGCGTTGCCCGCCACCCCTTCTGCAAAATTGTGCGATACGTAGCTACGTATCGTTACGCTAATTCGAACGGAAACGTAACAAATTGCGCCGTCACTTTTCGACGCGACGGCAATCACTTACGACGATTCGAAATCAATTGGCCCGCCGCCGTTACAGTGAGCGCGGAGGCGCGGGATTAAAACTCGCTATAGAATTTGATTCACGCGAGCGTCGGACTCGGAACAGCGCGCCGGGACGGGGGACGGCACGCGATAATTTGTTGTTTGCAAAGGTAAAATTGGCAAACAGCGCGCAACAGATGTCGATACCGCTCCCGTAAAACTCCGCTTACTCCCCCCCCCCCCCCAAGCCAGATTTCTCTCCCTCTTTCTCTTTCCCCACTGGCAGCGGGGGTGAATTGTCGAGACGAGTGTAAAAAAAAAAGTAGAAGAGGCAGTAATAACAAGAGGAAAGAGAAGCGGTCCGCGTCCAAAGACGTCCTCTCTCTCTCTCTCTCTCTCTCTCTCTCTCTCTCTCTCTCGCGCGACGACAGCTTGAACCGACGAGCAGAATAGCGGGACCGCTTGCCGTGAGAGGACGTAAACGCCGAATGGGGGAGAGAGGGTGCCGAATTAACTGACGAGGAATTCGAGGGAGCGGGCAGACCGCTGGCGGGTCCGATTTAATTCGCTCGAAACGCCGGGGACAATTTCTCGTTTACCGCCGCCGCCGACGCCGCTGCCGACGCCGCCGCCGCGAAAAGCCACAGGAGGAACTCGTTTACGAGTCGTTTATCCGCGGCAATGCCGAACGATAGAACGAGGAGTGGACGAGCAGGGGAGAGAAAGGAAGGAGAGGGAGAGCTGCAGGAAGGATCACGCTCGAGGCAGGACGTAAAATTCTCGACGAGCAACGATTCTCGCGATGTAACTCGGATACTTTTTCGCTGGCCGGACGAGGGTAGAAGACGCGCGATGGGGCAAAAATATCGAAGGTAAAGCCGTGAAAGGAACGTGCCAAACGAGACTCCCGGCCCGGGAGCGACATTTTTCTCTGCGGAGAGAAGACGAGCGCGCGCGAGCGAGTGGCATCAGGCGAGCGAGGAGCAGCTCGCATCGTTGTAAGGAAGCTAGGGCCAGAAAGGGAAACATTTTAATCCGCCGTAGAAACGCTGGGCCACCCAGCCACCCTGCCAAGTCTCGGTCGCAAACTGAATCCAGTCCCGTTGACGCCACGCGGAAACCTTCGCCTTTCTCTAAAGATTCTTGCGCTAGGTAAGTGGAAGACTGATGAATACGTTGTATCGACTGTCACGACGTTTAAGATTAATGACTTGGCATAATGGCTCTTTGTCTGAAAGATTTACACTTAGGCGCGAGTTATCTCACGATTTTAAAAACCGTTAACGATCGGGTTCCTCCCTGCTCGCCACCGTTAACGTGGGAGCCGCTCACGTGTTTAGATATACGCGCGGATCAACATTGAGATAGATCCGTTTTATGAGTGGCTTCGGTCTCAAAGTCGGCCGACGATGATATCGATACCGTTCCCATCCCGCTGGATACCACTTTTTAGATCCGTCTGCCGGCAAAAAGTCAGCGCTGTGTGTTAAACCTTGCCCGACCGCGGAATGCGACGGCGATCAAAGCGGCGGATAGCGGGTACGAAATTAAGGATCCGATTGTATCGAAATGATGAATGGGGGAGGGCGATAATAAAGGCGGAGAATGGGACATAAAGGCAGCCCGGCGAGAGCCACTTTGAGGCAGTTCGTAAAACGGTCTTTCCTCCGGTATCCTCGTGCGCGTATTCGCATCCTGCGGAAGGACGAGCGACGCAATATTATTATTGACAGGAAGAGGAGCGTGCATGCGCTTAGGAGACTGACATCCTCGCGATACGCGCGGAGAGGATCGAGAGGCTGACTTTCGCCCGACGCGATATGATTTTCTCCTGAAGTGCCGGCGACGCAGAGACGTCAGGCGGAAAAGTCCTGATACCAAACATGCGAGTCGATAAATGCGCTCGGATACGAGGAAAGGCAGTACTCGTTAGTCGCAATACATCCGCGTGTCTCATTGAAAAATCGCGCGACTCGAACTCTCGCCTTATCCAGCGACTCTCATTACAATGAGAGGAATAAAAATTAAATTGATTGCAGCTGCCAAGGTACAGGATAGAAGCTGGAAGAGCGCGTAGGGAAACGGAGAAATGGCTTGATACCGTATATCGAGTTTTTGGATTTCTCGCTCAAATCTCGCTCGTTCTCAATTCCGTTCCTGATATTACTTATACTAAATCGTAGTCGTCGTCGAAGTCGATTCCATCGGCGTCGTCGTCGTAGTCGACAGCACGAGCGCGCCAACGTACGATTTTTTCCTTCCGCCGGCAGGAAGGGCGTTCCAATTGCTGCGTCGTAACCGGTAATAAAGTTAATGGTGCTTAAAATGTCGCCACCCATGCTCCCTGCGATTGGTTTATGACCTTGTGCACTCACTCTACCCTTTCCCCCCTCTGCCAGTTTTATCCGAATTCCTCGTGCGCGAGCATCGTCGCACCGACTCTCCGGCGACAGTTCCGAAACTACATTATCGCGACAGCACTAACGAAACTTGCCAATTAAAAGCGTCGCTCGCCCCCTCCCTTCTCCCCCTATCGCCAAATCCTTCCTGTCCATACATTTCTCTGCTTTTCTCGAGTGCATTGAGACCTCTCTCGCAGTTGGCGCATCGTCCGTATTGCCCGTAAGAATTATCATCACGATGACGGAAAGTTCGGCTTCGCCGGGAATGAAACGCGGTCGGGAAACGGATTGGAGACTGGCGAGCGTCGAGATTTTTGCATTATTCGCAAGGAACATTGGCGTGGGTGGCGAGTCTGCACCGCATTTTCCGCCGGGATTGAAAACGTACTCGGCGAACTCCGCCGCCGGAGTGAATTGTTAATTACTCTCTCGCGCCTTGCTCGTCTCTCGTGACTCTCTTTCCGCGCGCGGCGCCGTCGACGCCTGGCGAGCGTCGCGCTACGCGACTGCGGCTGGCTCGATCGATATTTTTACGGATCAAGTTTTCCTCCGACATTCCATGGTTTCCGGCTTCCATGCGGCCGGTCGCGTCGCTGTCAGCCGAGTGCAATGTTTCCGGCCGGGGTCTTTTCAAGATCCAGGATGCATAACATGAATACTTAATTCGCGCCGCTTGCGAAATCGGCGACGTATGAAAAAATAAAGGGAAAGAAAGAGAAAGAGAGTGGTCGGGGCACGATGACAGTTTCAGTATACGCAATGAGAATCCTGATTTCCTGCGCGAGGACGATAGCGACCGATTATTAAAATTCCTCTACCAGCCATCGGAGGCAGACAGGTCGGCCAACAAAAATCCAGTTCAGCCCGATGGCGAAGCTATCGCCGCGGTTAGAACGCTTCCCCGGAAATCTAATCCAGACTTAGCCGGGCACCATCCTCGCCGGCAAGAACAATTCTAGGGAAACCCAAGCCGTACACCGCCTTGACGGTCGCAGCGAGAGTGCTTCCGCGTAATCCAAACCGAGGACTAATTTGGCGCGTCGCACGGCTCTCGATAGGGCTCGATAGCGCTGCTTTGCGGTCAGATCGGAAAAATGTCACACGTGGCGGGTCGCGCGTCCTTGAACAGTTTCCACGATCTCGTCCCACACGCTGGCGCCGCAACCGGTCCGATTGGCAAGGACGTAATTAATGTTCGCCGGATCACGAGACGATTGGGCAAGGAACGAGAACAGACGAATTAATTGAAATTCTCATTCTCCAGGTCTGCTGCGAACGCGGCGTCCAGTACACTTTTTACGCAATTTGTGAAATTCGTTGCAGTTAAGCTGCCGATCAGCGTTCGAGTCCTTTCTTTCCGTCGCTGCCTGACTTCGACGACGGCAAGTGAGATCCGAAGATAATGTCATAGTCGGCGAGCACGGGCTCGGCTCACATCGGACTACGGCCCAGCCGTGCAATTTTCCCGTCTCGACGGGAGTCCGCGCCAGTCGTCGAGCGCAAATCACGAAATTTTCGTCGCGGCACGATTGTCGCAAGGACGCGCAGCGCCGCCACCGTAATTTACGCTCCGTCGCTTAAGCGACAGGTCGCGCGGTGGAAACGTCCGCTGGAAACGGCGGTGGGAAACGGCGGTGGCGGGGACGGAAAATAAGACTGATAATTCGCCGGCGCGCGTGGCGCGAAAACGAAATTATAGTTTGTTGCATGAGCGCGCAAGGCTGCAGTTTCTAATTATTCTACCCGGCGCGTAATGTTAATATTAATAACCGACCCTGCGCGCGGCACCGTCTCTTTAATTAGCCGTGTCAGCCTTTTTCCCGAGCGACCGTTTCCTCTCGAATTCAATGTCACCTAACGAGATCGACGCCGACGGTGGCCAGTGGGGTTAGGTTAGAGAAAATCGTCGGATTGGCGTACAATTTCCACGTAAATTTCGCCGATCGAGTTCGGGAAACGTTTGACGCTTAACGAATTTCTTCGACGATTCGAGAGAAGCGCGTCACGCTCGCGGAACGATACGTCGAGCCTGGCTGTGCGCATTGCTGAAAAAACGGACGAACTCTTAGGACGGAGGAGGACTGGAGGAGCAGGAGGTGGGTGACAAACGGAGGAACCTAGGCCAGCCTCGTCCCGACAGCGAAGTAACGACGTCACGTTCGTGAAGTTCTAAGTGGAGAACTTTTGCCGCTTCTGCCGGCCCCCACTCGCCCCACAGCCCACTTATCCCACCCTACCACCCCTTTCTCCCGACCGAAAGCTCGCCCACGCACAGACACAAGCGAGCGTGTCACACAGATGCCAAAACGTTCGTCCGTCTGGCGCGCGGCGCGCCAAATGCTCGCGCAATTTATAAATGTAAATTTCCGCGCCGGGGCGAGAGCAACAAGCTGCTTCTTTCCTCCCGCCCAGCTTCCTCATTTCCGCACGCTTTTTATACCCGACGCACGCGGCTGCATCCTCCGGGCGTGTGCACGTTCATGCGCGCAACTGGCATACGCCGGTGGAAATTGTGAATCATTCCGACGCGCGGCGTCGTCGTCGTTGTTGCTGTCGTTGTCGTGAACATTTTCGTTGACATTGTCGTTGTTGAGCGCGAGAAAAGTCAGGGCGCAAAGAGAAAAGTGGTGCCGAACGCTTGGCAAACGATTTCCGTTCGGCGTCGAATCCTCTGAGCGAAAGGACGAGAAGTGAGGCTTCTCGAGCGCTCGAATCGTTACGCGCCGAAAGAGTGAAACACAAACAAGGGAAGCGTCTTGCGCGGAAGCGTGAGTGCCGAGGAATGTCGTTTAACGACGCGGTAAAAAGGAGCTGCGTTAAACGTTAATCTCGGCCTCCGCCATCTCTCATTCTCTCCTTCCACTTCTCGGTGTCTACGCCCTGCAACGAGCTTTCCTCCCTGACTCTTTCTCTCCCCCTCCACCTCCCCGCCCACCTCCCTAGCCGACACTCTTCCGCTCTCTGCTCCTCTATCTGTCTCCCTCCACACCCCTCTCTCCCTTTCTCTCCGGCCGAGTCCTGCCTTCTGCAGTTTCAATCAAAAGTTGATATCAACGCAGCTCGGGATGCGGCCTCGTTGTCCCTCGCTCGAAATTCCAATTAGCGACAGTCACGTCGTTTTAACAACCTTAGTAATTACCGCGCCCGGGTAGTATATCGCGAATAAAAGCGGGCCCCGGAGTTAACGTGGCAGCGGTCGTAATATAATTGAATAATGTAATTTAGCCTGTAGTGGAAACAAAACTTTTCCCTCGCAGCGGACGGCGCAGGGGAAAAGCGCGCGCGCGAGCTGCACGTTAGACTGGTATAGTTTACGCCTGATACGGGAGTTGGGAAAAGTGTTAACGTGTGCCGATGGTAGTCATGCCCGTTCGAGAGTGATGTGAGGGTTATGCGTCGCAGGGACTGTGCAGAAGTGAACAAGGGGGGGAGATTGAAGGGGTGAGAAAAATGTAACGGCGAGCATTTGACATTGGTTATCGGGGGACGGGTGAGGGAGGATAATTGGCGAAAGCAGCGGAAACTTCCATTTGGAAGAACGCATCCGTACAATGATACAATTTACGGACACGTTCCAGCGTTGCGCACCAAAAACGTTATAATCACGCACGCGAAGTTCGCTGTGGATGAGAGACAGGTATGCTCTATCCCCCCCCTGGGGATGTTGTGTTAAAGGAGGCAACGATTCGACGGTGCGTTGAATGTTGCTCCTAAGAGTACCGTTGCGTGGCGGACGGGCTTAAAGTTCAGACATGCGAGAGTGTGTCGGACGAACACCGAGGGGTATATATGTGTAGATAGTTATACCGGAGACGTTTTGTAAATAATCTGGCGGAGCACAGCGCGTCAACTTGCATTGGATACCGCGTATGTTGGGATTAAGTATCGTGGATAACTAATTGGCGCGGCACGATGCTAATCCTGTTTCATTACTGACGCACGGGTTAATTACATGGGTATAATCGATTAGGTTTATGTTACGATCGTAACGCGCCGTGGCGGATATTAAATTATGATTACGGTGATAGTAGACTCAACGGCGGTGTATCAGGATTATTGAATTTTCAGGTAGTAGGCGACTTCGGTTGAAAAGTGAGGTTAATGGGACTTACATCTCTGCACAGCGAACTGCTATTAGCCAGGTGTAGGCTGGAGCGCAATGTGTTTCGAGGAATCGTCGGCCAGTCTGACGAAGCACTGAGCACCGTGTCTAATTTCACAAGCCATTTCCACGTTATGTTTCACTCTCGATTTACGGAGCGCGCGCGCGTTCAGCGTGTTACACCGTCCGGACACGCTGTTTCTTTGAATATGGGCGGGCACTAACAGCGCCACCGTGCTTGTATCGTCAGCCGAGGCAAGCGAGTAATCGACAGACGAAAACTCCCCGCGTTCGATACATTTTCAAACTTACCCCACTAGCCATTCTGAATCTTACCAAGTAATCCCTATTTTATTTACCCCATATAATTTACACCTATTCTACCCGAATCTACGAAAGGAAAACTCCATTCGAAACTCGTGACTCAGGAGCCATATAAATAGAACCCTTCCCTCCAAATAGAGAGCATGCAAAAAAATGTTGACAAACAGAAGATAGATATTACTCACCCCCGTCCTTTTTGGCGGGACTGGTCGACGGGTCCATAAAGGTCGCCCCGAGCGTGCCGGAGCTCGTGAGCAACAGAAGGAACAATACGGACCACGTAAACACGCACCACTGACTCGGCCAGCGAACGCGGCAAGAAGTTCGACACACATCTTCGCGTGAAGTCCATCGGACGACGCTCGAGGCGTACTTGGAGAAGGTCGAGGGTCCGTGACGATTGGCGTCGCTCGTCGGCGGCAGGAAGCTCGGATCCCGCGGAAGATCCCGCGGGAGGTCCCGCTCGTCGCCAATCCACGACGCCGACGACGAGGATCCCCGCTGCGCATCGTTCGGCCCGAATCGTCGCGCCATTTCCGGGCGACGACGATCGTCCTCGTCGGCGCGTCCGTGAAGACGCTCGCAGACGTCACAGTTCAGGATCCAGCTCGGCGGCGAACAGGAGGAACACGAAGAACCGTCCACCTCGCCGGCCGTCGAGGGTAGGTCAGCGTCCTTGAGGGTGCCACGACCTGACGGACAGTGACAGTAGCAGGTGGTGGTGACGGTTCTTATGGTGGTAGTAGTAGTGGTGGTGGTGGCAGCGGTGCTGCTGCTGCTGCTGCTGCTGCTGCTGCCGGTGGAGGTGGAGGAGGTGGTGGTGGTGATGACTCTGCCGTTGGCATTGCCAGAGGTGGTGGTGCTTGCGGTAGAGCTCGCCGAGGTGGTGGAGACGCCAGCGTCGCCGTTCGTGGTGGTGGTCGTGCCTCCGACGTGGGTGCTGGCTCGGTAGAGGTTCGTCGGGCAGATATCCCGAAGAGAGCCACGCTCGTCCTCCGCGCTGCGGAGCCTGCGCGCCGTCCGGTAGGACGTCATCTTCCTTCCCGGCGAGAGTCAGCCGAGGATGCCAGCCAAAAGCAGTCACAGCCGACGGGATCGGCTGAAGAAATCAGCCGAAGGAATCAGCCGGCGAAGTCTCAATTCTCTTCTTGTCCACCTCCCCGTGCGCTTGCTAGCGAGCGAGGAAGCGAACGGGCCACTGCGTATTCCCGAAGGCGAAAAGCGGTGTTCTTCGTCAACGGGTCCTTCCGAAGGGTCAAGGTGTCGAGAGAGCTGCCAGCGAGGAGTGTGGCCGTACTGACAATGACGATGCCGACGATGACGCCTCGAGGGTCATCCTTTCCTCGCTGAGAACAACCCTGGTTCTTCCCTGATCCCGCGGTAGTGCAGGCTTCCCGATGACGGAGTCAGATGGGAAGGTCAAAGATGTCGTCTGTGGCGAGGCTTCGTTGTCAAGAGCGTGCGAGGCTTTCCAGCGGAGCGCGCACGAACGATCGCTCGCTGATCTCGACCGACTCCTGCCGATGATCGATGACGACTCCTCGCCGATTCGCCCGACAATGAGGACGAGTCCCCCTAATTGTCGCGGGCGGTCCGATGACACTGGCACTCGCGAGGCGCGCCCTCCCCTCTTCCACGTCTTCTACGTCTTTTCCGCTGCGTCCTCTTCGCCTGCCCGTCAAGGTCATGCCACGTCGTGAGAAACACACGCGCGTGGCGTGGACCGATTATCAGCGACGCGGTAGAGGAGAGACGGAATTTTCCACACGTTTCTCGAGTCCTTTCGCTCAAAACGTCTCCGGTTACGTGCCTCTAATGTCCGCGTTCGTTTCTTCGATCGTTCGATCGTTCGTTCGTTCGTTTTTGTACCGCGCGACGCGAGACAGAGAGCGGGTAATACTCTTCTACGCGGAACGCGCGAACGTTTTACATGAATTCCTCTTGCCGATCGACCGCGAGTCTTCATGGACGAGTTGATCCTCCGCCACGCCTGCTCGTTGTTCCGAATGCGTCCGTTGTGCCTTTCAGCGTCCTGGAATAAGGAAACGTCACCCGGTTAGAGGACGACATTGTTCGGTGGGCGTGAGAAATAAACGGGGGAACGACCGTAAGCGGCGCTGGCCGCTTCTAATTTTAAAAGGTAGGATATTAATGTGGCGTCAGTGTGAGAGTCAATCGATCGCTCTCTGCCGAGCGTTGATTGAGTTACTCCTCTCATTGTAAGCGGGACACGTCGCGAGCGACGGAACGTGGAGGCCACCGAAAATAGTCGATCGAGAGTGGCTCCAGCATCGCGGTCGATCTCACATCGAGGAGGAGGAGGAGAATGAGGGGAAGGAGGAGGAAGAGGAGGCTGTTTATTTTTTAAGCTTCGCCGAGGACGAACGTCGGCGACTGCGACTCAACAGCCGAGATTGCCGTGGGTAATTGACGATCCCGGCGATTATGTCGATTGTTTACAGATCGACGCCGGCGCCGTTACGATCATTACGCGTCGCGGGAGAAGATTTCGCCAACGATACGTCGACGCGCTCTATTTTTATTTAACGTGCCGCGAGCACGCGAGCCGAGCGTCGGACGTGCGCGATCGATACACGCGATACGCCGATCATCGGGAATAATTTGCATATCGCGTCGCTCGAGATATAAACCGCCGCGAGACGCAGCGGCGGAATTATCCTTTGTCGCCCGACGACGCCTATTAACATTGTCGCCCGCGAAATTTGGGTTAAGCTGCCGACAACAGCGCGACGAAGGTGGCGGGCAGCGATGGCGGCCGGCTGGGGCGATGAAATTCGGCCGGGACGAAAAATGTTATCGGAAGTCGGACGATGTCGTTATGCAAATTTCGGACTGGCGAAGGCGGCCGAATGATCATCGAGCGCCAGGGAAAACAATCGGGACGGTGGTGTGTGTGTGTGTAAGCGACTCGCTCGACGTGGCTCACGCAACAGTTGCGTGATACGTGAAACGCTCGTATGAGACTCATATAAGCACACACGCATACTCTCTCTCTTTCTCTTTCCAACTCCACCCCCCCCCCCCCCGCCTCTCTCTCTCTCTCTCTCGCGATCTCGTTGTCGGCGAAAAAATATACGTACGCCCCGCTCGCGGTTATAATTGGCAATATTTTTTGCAGGCAACACCCATCTGTTTGCCGATGCGAGTGACACGAGTGACCCGACTATTGGACAGCGCGTTTGAACGATGAGGCGATCAATGCGCGCGGCGCTGGGCAAAAATTTTCGCCGTGCATCATCGGCGCCGTTATGGGAAGATCGCCGTACCGATCTGTCTGCTTACATTAGCCTGAAGGGAACCAACGTACATATTTTCAATAATTCGCCAACGAACAAAATCCGCGCGAACCGCCTCGGACGCCGACAACGCTCGTGTTGCAATAACATTAACTGTACCGTAATACGGTTAAATCGCGACAACGAACACTCGGTCGGCGTGGATGGGGCGGCTCGATAAATTATGCAGAATAACAGATGCCGCGAACAAAGAATCACGATATACACCGTGAAGTATTAGAGAAGGGAACTGGGGAGTGTGGGTGTCCTAGGAGTGTGAAGAAAAAAATTAGAGAGCGGGAAAAATACAGAAGAGGGTGAAGGAGGGAAAATGGAAAGCCGAAGAGTGTATACGGGATATAAACGGGGGAAGGAGAGAGAGGACGAAGTCGTGGGAGGGACGATAGGAGAGAGCGGAAGAGAACGAGAGAGAGAGAGAGGCACGGGACGCTCTTAGCTCACGTCAGGTTCGTAAAGGCAGGCAGGAGCTGCCAGATCCCGGTACGTCGTTAATAAACTCACCACGCCGGACCCACTTGCCGACGTTTTAATCCTGTGACGAGCCGATATCGATCGATAGGTATATACCCTCTCGTCGAAAATTTCTCGCCGTCGTTACCGTGCTCCGGGCGGTCCCGGACGCGAAAGGTACTCGTGAAAATTCATTATTCGGCGTACGAAAAAGGGAAAAGGTGGCCAAAGGAGAGACGGCGGGGCTGCGCACGCACACGCCAAGGCGACCTTTGAGAATGCACTCTGGAAAATGAAATTGAGCCGAAGTGCCTTCCGAGCGCCGCGACGAAGGATTTCGCGCGAGAGGAAGACAGTCGGGGGGCTGATCGACGGGGCACCCTTAAAATTCCACTCCGTTGACTTTCATAATTGGCCGCTTGCCGTAATTGCTCCGTTTATGCGTACGATACCGCCGAGTCCGGAGGCTGTCAGTCAGGACTAGGAGCGGAGCGCTCCTCCTGCCTGCCATTGTCCATTACTCCTTTTCCTTCTTTTGCGCCCAGCAGCCTGCTTTGTGTTCCCTGGCAAATACTGCGATGTAAACGATATCGTGCGCGCACCGCACGGCAGTAAACGTTGCGCTCATTTTTTTCTTCAAACTCGCAACATGTAGTCGGTAGATACGGACGACGCACGGGAAGGAAATCGACAATTATAACATTCGCGCATATATTCGATGGCGATTCGGGTAACGAAAGAGAGTCGTCGGCAGGAGAGCAGGATATTGTGCGCATTTTCGCTCGTCCGCCTCCCAACTCTCGCGCGGAGTGATTCACGATAGCCGCCAAAATCACGGCCTCTCTCGCACGCGAGATAATTGAGCTTCGAGTTTCACTCTCCGCAGATGGAAGGCCGACTTCCGCGGACCCGACACCGGGCTTAGACCAAACACCGACCGTCGACACCCTGTAAACACGTAAACCGTCGGCAACACTCGAAATTGCATCCTACTTTTCTCATTATCCGCAGCGCATCGCTGCGCGCACTTTGCGAGCGAACGGCGAAAGCGTCTTCAAACATTTCCCCGCTGTCCAAACGTTTCGCGCAGTTTAATCCAAACGAGCGGAACGCTTCGATAAGCCTGCAGACAGCCTGGAGAATAAATCCGCTAACCATTTGTAAAAACACTCTTAACGAACATTGTCGAAATAACGTCCGCGCTACGAGAGAGAAGGAATCGCAACAAGAGTATTTTAAGCGGTCGGTGATTATTGTTTGACGATCTTCGACTCATTGCCCTCGGAGTGTACACGAGCTAATATAAAGCCGAGGCAGGTTCCGCAACAAGGGTGCGCGTCCGATAATTTTCTTCCCCCTTTCTATCTGTCGTCCAGCGGTAAACTCTCGGTTAATCGCCGTAAAATTGAGCTATCTAATTACCCGCGTTTCTGCGATATTTCTGCGAGTAACGATGATTGGCACCCGCACGAAGTTAGGCCGGCTCGCACACGGGGTCGATGAATACACATTGTCTGGAGGCGTGTATCCGCGGACGGGAAGTGTTTGACGTGAAAAGGGAGGGTAGAGAAAAAAATCGGCGAAAAAAAGGAACACGTCGTCCGAACGGGGAGGAAGAGGGAGGGGGCAGGAAAGCGTGGGACGAAGGACGTCAGGTCGGACATTTTTCCTCGAGGCAGGCAAGACGCGCGTCATGCCAATGAGTGGAGAGACTTTTCACGAGAGAAATCCCGATCGAGCGTATCCCTCTTAGTTTCCTCGCTTTAGCCATTCTTTGCCATTCTTCGCCGCCCCGGTCCTCGCCCCCGTAGGAAGGAGGGGAGGAGGAGGGAATTGTCCAGATGGAGTACGTATTTGCGTGGACGATAGTCGGTGAATTGAAATCGACGTGGGTGCTCATGCGTACCGACTGCGCGAATGCTTGAGCTCGATACACACGCTGGGGCCCACCCCAGCGACCCTACCAGCGAAGAAGTACGGCCAGCCATCCGGGGGGGGAGGAGGTGGAGGAGGAATAGAATGCCCCAACGCAGTCTTCTACCGGCGGGCGTTCTTTATCAGAGAAAAAGCCATTCGGGAGCATTTCCCGCTTACACGCAGTCGCTGGCAAACGCGTTTCTATTTGCATTTCGCATACCCGGAGAGAGCATTTTCCCTCCCTCTTACACCCCCTTACGAGAGGGGCGGCCGTTTAAATTCCCGAGAAAATCCGACCACTTTCGACCGGCCGTCCCGAAACTTTCTCGAACGGCAGAGCTTCGGAGCGCACTTCTCTCCCGTGCGAAGCGCGACCCCAGAGTCCGACAATCAGGCCTGAACGCGAGCACCGTCCGATCCGTCCGATCATCGACATCAAAGTCCATTCTGCCCCATTAGAGGAGGGAAGGTCGCACAGAGGGGTGGATAGTGCGCGGGCCAATTTTCTCTCCTGAGCGTCGACTCTCTAATAAAGTAAAGATCGCCGTGACGCACTGATTTCGTTAGAGTCGCCCAAGCCACCCCTTTGTTTGAGCTCGTCTCGCGAACGATGACGAACGCAGCGACGGACGCAGCGACGTCCGCTTGCGAGTCGAGAGAGTCGAGAGGCAATATTCAGCAGCAGGATGGCGAGCCACCCGGGGTATCATCATCGCCTGTCGACGTTTGTTTACGAGCTCCACCGCCGTGGAACTGACAAACGGTGGCCGGCCAAACGGCGCTTTTCATTATACGAAAGGGCTGCACACGAGGCCCTCATGGCCGACGCCACCACAACCGCCATGCCCACGACCGACCCCTTTGCTGGGCCAACGCTCCGGCTACTCTCGACTCGTCTCTCCTCTCGTCTCTCTGTGATACACACCTTCCATCCTCTCCTGCTCTCTTTCACCCCCCTCCCGACGCAATTCACCCCGCCGAACTCGACTCTCCCGACCTGAAGCCGTGCGAGCTTACTCGTTAAACCGCACGGAAACCCGGTGGGCGCGAACGTAATTCTCGGTTCTTTAACGTTAAACGTGTTTTTTCGCCTGCCGGCGTACGGGCGGCCGATAAAGCGCGATCTAAATGGAAATGGAGGAGGTTGTGCGATTTGTTGGCGAAGTGGGGGGGTGAAAATAGTTCTAGGACAGTGTCATTCCAACCTTCGGATAGCGTGGGACAATTTTCGTTGTGTCGGGTGGCGTCGGATAGCCTTGACACCGTTGAACCCGTTGAACTCGCCGTTTCGCGCCGCCTGGACGGAGGTTTATATTTCATGTGGAATCCGAAAGGGCCGCTGAACGGATATCTAGCTTTTGACCCGAGCTGCTCGGCTCGTTCATTCGCAATCGACGACGGCTCGGAACGAAGGTACCGTACAACGGGAGAGATTATGTAATAACGTCAGGCCCTCCGCGATAATGCTTGCGCATAACGATCAACTTCCGCGCATAGGAATCGTATTAACATCGATGACAGTGTGCCTGGCCGCGCACTGGGCGCGACCGTCTCTCGGCGAGAGAGGCCGAACGAAAATAGCGCGGCAATACGCTGACCGTCGCGAAGGTTATTAAAACGTCAGGATAAAAGCGCGTCGCATTAGAAGATGACGAACGGCGCGAGGTGAATCGAAAGAGTCGAGGCGGAAAGAACGCGAGAGCTGTACATTGGCGAGACGGTCGAAGGAGCAAAACAACGGGGCACGTCGGAGCAGAGCCGGTAATTCTCCGCGCGAATTTACGAGATGCGACTAGGCCGACGGAATTGCGTCTCGCAGGAGGAGGAACTCCCGGAGCACACAAACATGCGCGAGTGCGAGCCGAGCGCGAGCGGAGCGAGAGGCGCACGCCAGAAGGAGAGAGCCCCTATCGGCCCGTTCCGCTCTTTGTACCCCAGACGGTCTAATATTAGTTTCACTCGTCTGTAAAACCGCGACTCCGCCAGTCACGATCTTATTTCTGCACGATACTTCCGTTAGACGCGCCGTCCTCGTCTCGCATGGCCAATCCACGCCGGCCGTTTGTTCGCTCGCTCATCTAATGACCGCTGAAACCTTTTCCGGGAAACATGAAAATTCAATAGGCGGCGGTGGATAGCTTTGCCCCCTCGTCGAGGTTTCCAACGAATTTTTCCGATAAATCGTTCTCACGCGGGCTTGACCCTAGGCGTCGGCGCTCGATCTTCATTGAATTCTCGATTTTCATTGAATTTCAGTGTTAAGTCCGCGTCGTTAGCGATGCGCGCGAGTTTAGAGCTCGAGAGTTACGATCGCGAGCTACTTCTTTGCGGGGCATTAAAACGTTTCGATTGGGAGGAAAAAAATTCCACGCGTCCGAGCTTGTTAACGGTAAACGATTCCCGCGAACCAGCGATGTCGAGAAAGTGTACCTACTTGCGGCAGTGGTAGTATTATAAAAGTAGCGACGCCAACAAGATTTTTATGATGGCCGTGCGTCGGGTCCGTTTCGGGTAAAAATCACTCCGGCTCACCGACATCGGACACCCGCTCTCCTCTGGCTCTCGGGTTGTCCGCGTCATTTCAAAGTTTATTAATTATTCCTTCGCCGGGGGCACGGCGAGTTTCGCTTCGCGCAAGTTAAGGTCGACCGTAAGTATTCGATCCGGGCTAATCCGTGCCTATATTTGGAATTCTCCGTGACCGGCGCGCGTCCGCCATCAGGCGTAGTATACGACTTAGCCGAGAATATTCCGGTCAAAAGTCGCGTTTGATTGAGTCGAGCGAAATGAAAATGGACGTTCCATGCGAAAGAGAGACGGAGCGAACGACCGAGAAACGTTACGAGCGATCGCGAAACTGCTACGATGACGAGGGAGAATTATCTGAGCGTACGAAGTCGTGACGCAGCGCAAACTGTACAATCCGAGCTTTATCAATTACATAATCGATACGTGCGATCTTTCGGGCTCAGACGGGTCTCTTTATCTCGCGCACCGCCGGCACTGTGCGCCGATCGAACGGACTCGAACTGACGAACCGACGAGCCTTCTGAGAGCCTTCTCAGAGCCTTCCATAGAGATCGAAGCGAAAGGATCGGAATGTAATAGGCGACCGTGCGAACGCGCCGGGATGAATCGCGACATTTCATTAAGGAGCGCGACCCAAGCTTACGAGGCACGCACGACTCATTCAGCGTCAACGTTCTCACGCTTACGCTCGATAACAGTTTACCGAATCGCATCCTGTCCTCCGTTAGGCGCGCAAATGAGGATGAGACACAAGAAGCCGAAGAGAAGTACGCGGTTGCCGAGTGACAGCGAAAACGTGCCCCGGAGAAGGGCGGAGGAAGAGTAGCGAGCGTATTAAATTATATACCGGACACGTGCAGCCCGACAAGCGACAGATTATAATGCGCATGGCAACGATGACCAATTGCTGCCGATTCTGGACGTACGTGGCGTTCTCGGAACGGTGACTCGGGCGTCGAAGAAACTCGAAGGAATGTCGGCCGGGAGAGTTAACGTCGTACGTACGTATATGTGTATATACACGTACACGCGCGTCGCCTACCGCCACGCCGGATCCCAGAGTACCTGAACGACGACGCGCGGGCAACTAATCGATCCAGCGAATCGTACCTATAAAATTACCAATTCCTCCCTCCCCGACGTCTAAGAAATTTCAACTTGCCCTATCAATAAAGCAGACTGTCCCCGCGATCAAGCACTTGCTCCTGACTCGGTTAGGCCACGTATTCGATTGTTCCTCTTAATGCGCGTATACACGGAGGCCAAGCCCGAGCGTGGCACGCACGCATAGGCAAGGCTCGTTCGTCGCGTCAACGAGGCGGATTACGAGCCCGCTCATCCTTCGAAAACCCGAGAGCACGGCTCCGGCCGTACGATCGACGCGACGAGTCATCAATTCTGGATTACATACCGTGCCAGCGGAGCCGCTCGCAAAGGAGGCGGGCGCGTGGGGTTAAGTAGTGTGACTTGATTAAACGTGAATTTTTCTCTAACAACGAGCGATAATTGATTTATTGCGTATCGTGGGGTCAGCGAGCCCCGGTCGTGCACTCTGGGTCTCATACGCGCTGGAACGCAAACGAGGAGGCGAACGGAGCGGGGAGCGAAGCTACGATCGGGACTGTACGGCCGACGCGCCGGGAACGAAGGCGGCGGGAAAGAATTGAAAGCGGGCGCATGCGATCAACGAGGAAGGTCGAGCGACCGGCGAGAAGACGAGGCAGGACGGAAAGACGACGAAGACGACCAAGACGACGACGACAACGAGGATGATTACGAGCCCGCGCACCGACGCATCGAAACGATCCACTTAAGGGGCGCCGGTCTCGCGAGCTGTCCAGAAATTTCTCGAAATCGTGTCCTGCAGCTCCAGCCGGCAGTCCGACCAGTGTTCGCCGATGTTTTCGGAGGCTCCACGCCGCGGCGTTGACGTGCGACAGGGCGCGATAAGGGGAGGAATGCCGAGAGATCGCGAGCGCGCGGAGCCGCAATTTTGCGCCGAAATTTCCATCGGGGCGAAATTAATTGAGCCGGCCAACGGCTTATTGCGCCATTGCGCCAGGGCTCAAAGTCAATCTGATACGACGCGTCGGTGTAGTGACCCCATGGCGTAGTACGTGGGAACCGATCGGATCGATCATCGGGGCGCGGAGAGCGTGCGGGGATACGTAATGGCGTGCGCGGCGTAAAGGCGACTTTGGAAAAGCGCGTGAAGAGTACAGAGGCGAAATTAGTCACCGCCGGTCGCGCGCGCGAGCGCTGCCGGTATATGCGAAAAGAGGTCGGGGCACGTAGGCACGGCCGTCGATGCGGACGCGGGTGTAAATGTGGAGGACGGGAACCGTCCGGTTGCCGGTGTGTGCTCTCGCTGTTCGTTGCAAACGACGACCTCCCCTCTTGCCCGCCTCCCCTGCTCTCCGACGTCCACAACTACGACCACCGCACGTAGCAGCCTTTTGCTCTGTGAAACTTGCAATATAGCGCCGTCCATGTACGCGTTTAAACGCGGGGCACCCGAGACTGAGGGAGATAGGATGAGGGAGAGAGAGAGAGAGAGAGAGAGAGAGAAGCTGCGACGTGGACGAAATTACTGCGCCAAAATAAACGGTCAGGTGCGACGGGACGCCCTGGACAAATATGTCTAATGATATGCGGCGTTTTAAGCAACAATTGAGCGGCTATTAAACGACGCCTATACGACAAATATGCTCCCTGATTGGTCCCTAGGAAGGTGACCGGCGTGGGCGAGACAAAGGCAGCTGCCTGGCATCCACTATCCCCGGAGCCGACCTCGCTCTATGGCACGAGCGCCCAATCAGGGCGGGCATTTATGCAGTCAGCATAATAGCTTCCTAATTATTAGGGGGGGAATGCGCGATGTTTTTAGAACGTACCCCGTCGCGGTCACCATCCCATTTCGGCATCGCGCTTTTAATACGACCGTACGCATCGCGAATTCAGTATAATGTATGATTTGTACTAACTCGCTGAATGCGCCCGGCAGAAAAAGTTTCGAAATTGCTCATCCATTCTTGGCCCGTATCTCCCCCGTCCGTTGGGATTTCAACGGTGCAATTACGAGCTTTATGCGCCACTCTCCTTTTTTATTTTATCAACCTTTTATTTCTGTAAATAGCGACCGGATTGCACGAGTGTTATTTATGGGCTGGAAGGATAAATTAATATTTTGCGTGTTTACGAGCATTGTTTACACGCGGATCTGCAATTTATACGAATGTTTGATGTGTTTTTCTACATGTTTGCTATGCTGTCCATTGTCGCTTATCAGGCATTTGATTGACATATCAGAAGGGCCGGTCGATCGGACAACTATCGCTTTTTGGTTAAAATCGATATTTCCCTCGCATTCGACACACTTTTACAAAACATTAATCATTCGAAATACGAACGTTATTAAATTTACATGTAAAAATGAAAAGGGAGAAAGAACTTGGCAATTTTTATTTAGTTCCGCCGAAATCCACGCACGGCAGATACGAGCGACATGAGGCAGACAACGGAGCCGGAAACACCGGGGCACAATGCAAAGTTTATATAACAAGGCTCATAACGCGAGTATTCGTATGCATCGTAGCATAAATACTTCCGCCTATATGCTTTCTTTCACGAAAAAAGGATCCAAGAGCCCGCCGGCCGCAACGAGCAGCACTCGACTGCTACGTGCGTCTGGGATAAAGTGGAAGAAAAATGCGACGCGGGGGGAAGGTTGCACGATATAACCGTTCAGTCACGGGATCGCAATGCGGACTGCGGTCGCGGCGGTGTCACCTACGCCATCTTAATCATAGCTTTATTCGTGAGCGCGGAGGAAAGCGGCGGCGAAGGCGGACGAGAGAGTGGCAACGGCAAACGGCAACTATGGTACAGGCTGGCCAGCGAGCAACGTGACAACAGAAGCGGGCAGAAGAGGGCCGAGAAGAGGGCAGGGAAGAGGGCGGAAGAGGGCGGAAGAGGGCGGAAGAGGGCGGAAGAGGGCAGAAGCGGGTAGAAGCGGGAGCGAACCGGGCGACGACGTGCGCTGACGTTGTAATTCGAGATGAGGAAGAAACGAGAGTCGAGTCACGGCTTTAAGCGGTGCTAAAACTTTTGTCGCCCGTCGGCATCGGCGGGGGGGGGACGAGTTATTTACATAACGTGGGCAGTGATAATTGTCGCGAGCTTTATATTATGCCTTTCACGTGTCGCCGCTGCGGCGGACGTGCAAATCTGCGTGCAAATCGATTCGGTTAATCGTCGGCCATCCATCAGAATCGCGCACGCTCGGCATCGTTGCTCCTCGACAAATTACTGGTTATTAGTCCAAGTCGGCGCGCTAGTGATGTCGAGATGCGGCCGCGTTGACGGCTCGCGCAGTTATCCCTTTCGAACCGGAGAAACGGGGCACATTTTGCGAGCCGTGAAATTCATCGACCGAAGCTCAATGCCCCTTTCCCAACCCCCTCTTACGGCGTAGCAAATCCGAGTTCTTTGTTCGGGCACGCTAGGCGAACGAGGACGGCGGGGGAGAGGGACGTTTTAGTACTGCATAAACTGACCCGCACCTTGAACGACACACATGCACTTGACGTTTATTGCGCGAAAACCGTACAAGGACGTGGCGGCGGGGCATGAATGGTCTAAACACGTTCGTCCTTCCGCCGAGCGAGCAGGTGCGCGCAGGCTTCCGATGATCTAAGCACAGTGCAAACATTTTCTTCCGACTATCGCCAATCGAGCGATTAACGGCACGTTCGCGTATAAGCATCTACCAACGTGTCGGTTCATACCTACGGAACGTTCGAGTCGAACTCGGAGTTCAAAGAGACCTCTATTCGTCGACGAATTGACGGATGGATTGCAACTTGCAGGGAATATAATTGAATGGGTATGTTTATCTGAACAGGTTGTTGCCCTCCGCGCTCCGATTCGCCACGATCGGATCAACTATGATCGAGTAGACGATAATGAGATTTCGTGTAAGTGCCATTCAGCGTCGTAAATTACGAAGGCTCGCATTTCTGCATGCCCGACGAAAACTGCAATTTACGCGTGCGCCTGCCTTCGGAGTTTAAGGCTAATAACGTGCGCCGGCATATGTAACGTGAAGTATATGTATATGTATATACATACGCGAAAGCGCCGAAACTCCCGCAAGCTGAGTACCTATATATCAAGCACCCAACTGATAATTGCGACGCAGGCTCTCAAAGCTTCGTTTATGTTATTACGCTCCCGTTTACGACGACGATGCAGACCTTGATTACACGGTCCGCGAACCGCGCGAAACTCTCTAATACGAACGATCGGACAATCGACCGGCGGTGGCGAACTTTTCCATTAATTTCCAAATCAAACTTCTCCTCTCTGGCGCGGCTCGAAAGAGCGATAAAAACGAGGCGCAAATCGCCCGAAGCAGTTTCGGGAACGCGACCGGATTTCGCGGAACGCTCTAATCTGTCGAAAAACAAGTGATTCACGATGCGCCAGAAAAAAAGCAGTTAGGAGTGCACGCATCAGATTTTCTTTGCGTGAAAGCGGACGAGACCCTACCGAGGACAATCTCGAATTTGCAAACTACTCTCGTCGCCCCCACCGGCTTCTCCGGCCCGTTAATCGCATTTAGAACATGAAGGACAGTAATTTGATTACGACAGTGGGTTGGAATCCAATGAGCGATCATTCTGCTCCCCCTACGCCGTTCGCCTGCGTTCGACAGCGAGGCACGAGGGTACAGCTGATTGTTAATACTAATAGAAAAGAAAAGAGAGCGAGGCGGGAAGCACTGATCGGAGGCGAAGGTCTCTGCCACCTCGAGCTGGGGGCCAATTTTCTCCGGGCAACGGCAAACGATCGGTGAATCAGACCTCTATGGCGGACACACGCCGATTTCGGTAAAGAGAGAGAGAACCGGAGGGAAGCAACTTTCGCGGGGAAAATAACGTGCGTATTGACACGTGAAGGAAAGCGGCGGGAATGGAATGAAAATACATTTTCCGTCGCTCCGTTCCGTTTGATCGGATTCAATTCGGGAACTTTGGGAAAGAAAAAGAAGTAATTGTCAATCGTCGGCACGCGTGATACGTTCACGAAGCATTATCCTCGGCTTAAAAGGAGTTGGGTTCCATTTTCCCGGGTTATAGTTGGTCACCAACTCCGGTTTCGATTTTTGTGATCCTCTTTTGATCCTCTATCGACATGTAAAGGCACAAGTCGATCTGAAGACTTTCATTTTTTCGCCCATTTTTCAACCCTCATTTTTCGACGGTTCTTTTAGCTGTAACTCCGAAACTAAAATGAATTTCGACCAACGGCAAACGGCTCTCTTAGTTATTTGGGACCCCCTACTAGGTAGCAAAAGGGCGATTCGATCCGCCGACCTTCGATTTTTCGCAAAAATGAGAAGGGGTACCCCTTAAAAAATCTGCAATTTTTTAAATTGCCTGTAACTTTTGAACTAGCGATGGAAACCTATGATAATCATACACTTTCTTGAAGCTTTTGACGCGTACTTTAAGATAGGACTATCGGCGAAAGTCGACCTTTAAAAAAAAAATTTGTCACCTTCGAAAAATGGCTGTATCTTCGAAAATATTGAAAATTCGGAACTCTCCTTGCGACCAACTTTTTGGGCGAGTTAAAATCTATGGGAAAGAATAGTTAAAAGTCGAATACGAGACCACAAATTTTGTGGCGATCTGTCTTCCATAGAAAATGCATCGCGCATCCTGCACTCGCTTAGGCTCGCACCGATGTGCGTGCCGTGTGGGTGTGAACCACGGTACCAGCGTAGTTACGTGTGCGAATTGCGCGTATGTGTCAAGCATGCGACATGTGTATGTGCCGGATGTATGTATATTAAGCGGAGGGAGAAGATGCAATGAGGGAAGAGTAAAAAATGACAGAGACGGAGAGTATACAGGTAGGGCGAGGAAAATGAATATATCGCACGAGCTGTGCATGGTTGGAGAGTGTTACAGAAAGGACGAAGAGAGAGAGAGAGAGAGAGAGAGAGAGAGAGAACGTAAGCGAGGGTTGAAAGGAGAGGGGGAGGAAGGAGAGTAGGAACCGTAGGCCGCAGGCTTCATTCACCACGTGGGTACGGCTCTACTACGAGCGTTTGTGCTCGCATTTGCCGGTTTGACGGCACCGACGGTGTCCGTCGACAACCACCAGCACCACCCTCGCCAACACCTCCCGCGCGCACCGTCACCTCTCCCTCGACCTCCTTCATCCTGTTCTCCGCTCACGCCGGAGCCTCACGCCTCACCTGCCGTGTCTTCACACGCCGTGAATTAAACGAGGTGTCAGGTAGCCGGCCGGCGGAACGACGAAGGAAGACGACGCCGCGCGTCTGTCGAGGGTTGCGACCACCGTACCGTTCGCCTCCCACCCCGTGGAACCCCCTTCACGCCACGTTGCACGGTGTCAAAGTTCAGCGAGCGATCGGAGATCAACGATTTTCGTCAGGCCGATTTATCCGCAGATTTTTAATATCGCTAAGAGGCAGGGAGCGGACCGACGACGGTTAAGTATAGGTTCGCCGACGTCGAACGTTAGTCCGGCGGCAAAGGGGTCGTTAGACTAAGTAGCGAATGACTGGCATTTTTCTCCGCGCGTGGTTTCATTAATCGGCGGTGGCGGGGGCACATTGTGTCTTCCGAGCACGTGGCAGGCATCTCTTAGGCGCGAGAGATACTTTCGTAGATCGGGACGTTGAATCGTCGATCATATCCTTGAGAGGACGAGCTCGATGTCTCGGAGCCAGAGAGAGAGAGAGAGAGACGTTCCCCGCGTAAGAGAGGGAGAGGAGAGCCGCGGAGCGCGTGTAGATCGGAGCGAACGTGCCTCATTGTTAGCGCGATAATTAAAAAGGAACAGCGACAGACGCTTTCATCCGTCAATGTACAATGCGGAACGACGGCTTGAATACAGGCGGAACGGAGAGTCATCGTTGAGCACGAGTCTCCATTGAAATTTCACGTTCCTCGTTAGGGGTTAAGCCTGCCTTGTGGTGCGCCACTGACTCCTTTGAAGATTAGTTCTGCGGCACGACGGAATCACTACCTACTTCCAAGCCGGGAGACATGCCACAGGTTCGTCCCAAGATCGCTGATTCGCCAAAGACTGTTTTCGCGGAACAATGAAGCGCGACTCACTTTACGCGTGCTTTACGAAACCGCTGACGCGTTCATTATGAATCGCGCCGATGAGCTTGCCGGGCGAAAATTAGTTTATCCTGCGGCCGGGTCAGCTCTCCGCGCGCAGCGTGAATTGAGACCTTATCCCCCCCATGATTCTACAATGGCTTCGCCGCAATTCGGCGGTAGAACTATTAAGTTAAGCCACTGTAGGATGGCGAATGACATTAAAGGAATGTAACGAACGGTTTCTGTTACGCCCCAATAAAAATAGTACGCCTTGGTATTTGGGCTTAGAACGTGTCGAAACTAGAAACGTGTACATAGACACGAGTTTCACGGTTACACAATCTGACGCAATAGCGTGACTTTTTCACCGAATTACAGCGACTCGTGCCTTATCCCGAGTCGGGGCCGATAGAGAGCTCGTTACTTTCGATCGAATATCCTCGCGCAGGATACTCGATTAATCGCTGACGTATCAATTTCGCACGCGTCGCCGTAATTACGCGCGTCTGATATATCGTCGTAATTCGAGAAAGATTCTCGTCCCACTTTCGACGAGTATTCTGGAATAATTGCAGGTTAATTGTAACGAACGTCGCTGTCCGATGATCATTTCGACTCTACGCTACATTCGAACGGGTCATCCTACACTCAAATAACTTCAGCCTTTTCTGGTCCCATCGATTGCTCTACATATTACATTGCCAGTAATCGAACGTCACAATTTGCCGGCAGAGAGCGACGAGTGTTGTGAAGTATTTTAAAACTAGCGCGCAAACATCACGGACGTCATTAACGGCCGCGAGGGCGTTAAGCAAAATTGCGAACATTTACGTCACGCTCCAGCGACAGGATGGCACTCGCCGGGATCGCTTGTTCGGCCAGCGCCGAATATCGTCCCGCGCGGTTCAACGGCACCGAGAAATGCGAAGGAGGAAAGCTGCGCAAGGGCAAATTGCGCGGAGCGAGAGGAAGAGGTAAAACGGTCGGCATCCAACTTCGACTCCGACGCCCGACGTCGGAGGACAACGACGCCGAAGACGGAGAGACACCTCTGCCACTTCTTTCGCCTGCGCGCACCCGCGGCACAATGCTAGACTATCTCCGTCTCTCTCCGTCCTCCGAACTTCTCTAATATCTCTCCTCTTCACCGTCAACTTCGCTCCTATCTCTCCGTCTGACTCCTCAACTCCTCGAGCGTCCTCTCTCCCTCTCCCAAATCCTCTCCCGATGCCAGTTTCGCTCGTGGAGTCTCCCTCTCCTTCTCTCTCTCTCTCTCTCTCTCTCTCTTCCTTGCAATCCCGACTCCGACGGCCTCCTTCTTTCGCTCCTCGACTTTGCTCCCCATCCTTCTCCATCTCCGTCCCGCGCGTACGTTGTAACGGCGTCTCGCTCGCGCGAACTGCGACCGAGAGGCGAACTGAATGGGAGGAGATGGTCGATACTCTTTCCCGCCGCATACGCTTGCCGGCTCCCCTCTTCATCCCTGATCCAACATTCCTCCTCGACCCTCTGCCTGCTCGCAGCGCGCAGCCTTTGACCAATCGCCGACGAGGACTGCGCACGCTCGCTGCAATGTACGACGTAGTAGTAAATGCACGAGACTCGAGAGAGCTGCGGTCTGCATTCATGCATTCCTGGCTGCTCCCGCTGCCGATGCCGATGCCGATGCCGATGTCTATGCCTATGCCTATGCCTATGCGTATATACCGATGCCTATGTCGATACCTACGTCAAATTACGAGAACAATAATCGAATGTTCAAAGGTCTCTCGAAAGTCGTAAACGATTTTCCGCCCTGTCGAGCTTCGAGTCTCCTTGACCCGATCGCAAAGAACTCCGACGGGCGGCAAAGGATCCAGGATACAGGATAAAGCATCTTGTGTTGCCCTTCCTTTTCCCTGTTCTCTCCGCTACGAGTCCCGGTCTAGAGCGCTCTACTTCTTCGAGCTTGTTCCCCCCGTTGATCCTGATCGGGTACGTGTTTCCGCGATAACTATCGCGAAACAGCGTCGTAACGCTACATTGTACTTTGCGCCTTGTCTCGGGCAGCGTGTTCTATTATCTTCCCAAGTTCGCTGCCATGTCTGATCTCGACGCTCGTTCTACTTTCGCAGTGGAGGACTCGCCCGGAGAAGGCGAGAGGTCGCGAGGGTTTGTCCCGAAGCGTCTCTTTCCCCATTTCTCCCCCCCCCCTCTCCCCCCCTGATGCGCGCATTTTGCACGTCTTTGCTACCTTGTTGAAACTTCCGTTGTTCCGCGTGGGATCGTGTTTTATCATTGCCAGGGAGTTGGAAGTGAGAATTGAGGTTTCGGGATTTCAAAGTGGGACGCGCGTCGGCGGCAGTCGTTGCGCGACGGTGACGAATCGATAGGCCGGAAAATGTGTCGGGCGAAACGCAAGAAAACAACGGAACGAACGGCGGCTGAGAGGGGTTGGACTGTGTAAGAGAGCAATAAATAGCGCGCACCGCGCTCTCTCCTTTTTTCTCTCCTTCTCACGTCCTCTTTTTGTTTACCCCTCCTTTTCCCCCAGCCCGGTCGCTCAGTCTTTCTCTTTCCGTTCGACGCCCTACCCCGACCGCCGACTAAACGCGGTCCACGGTCATTTCTCGATGAGAATCCCGACTTCGCGACTCTCGCAGAATGGATCCCGATGCTCCGTCGCGCATATATTTTCTTTTCCACGCTCAAGGTCGGCCCGAGGCAGACGGTCGACGGGAGAAAACGATCCCGAGATTTCCATGAAATCAAATTTCCATTGTCGTCTCGCTCGGCGGTTGTTATCGTTATCGAGGTTATTCATGTATCCACCGCGAACTCCATCGTAACGGCCACTTTTCTTTTTCCCTTAAACCCCCGCTTCATCCTCCTTGTCTTTTCGCAACGCTGTCAAAGGTATTTTTATTGCGTTCGCGGCCCGCTACGTACTACGCTCGAAACGGAATGCGCGTGTTTTTCGGATCTAGACCGCCGCGGCCGATAAGGCCCAATGTAATGATATATCAACAGCGCACTCGACTCGACTGTCGGCGAAATGTAACGAATAACTTTTATCGCTGTCCAAATAGAGTTACGCAGGCCGGCGCACGAACCGAGCGGCGTGAATGACGATATGCGAGACGTTCTCGTCGTTCTCGATGAAGGAAACGAGAGCGCAATTGCGTCGACGAGGAGGTCAGAGTTGACAGAAGAAACGTAGGTCCCCGCTGGTGTCGCAAAACTTCGAAATACGTCTCGCAAGACTCTGGTTCGAATTTTAATACCCTTCGTCGGTTATTACTTCGCGCCAGAGACCTTCTTCGTCTCTGTCGTCGTTCCTCAACCGAGGCGAGACGTAATTTGCGTCGTGCGGCGGGCAAAAAAAATCCTCCCCCAGTTTCTTCGCGCCGGCAACCTCGTGACACTTTAGACGGGGCTCCGTTGTATGCAATCGGACGCGAACGCTGCGTCATTAACGTCCGGTAATTATTTACCTCTCGCCGTTCCAACCTCCGACCGCTACACCTTCCACCGTCTAACCTCCTCCTTCTCCTTCTCGCGCTCATTGTAGTCCTAACCGTGCACAATGCCGCGCTGTTTACTCATAGATCACGGTGCAATGCCATGCACTTCCCGGTAGGAAGGCGACAAAACACAGTTTCTTCTCCGTCCTCTCAGCGGCGCGCGTCAGGTATCCGCGTAAATTGTGCGACTCGAGCGATGTCAGCCCGCGAATGACTCTTTCCACTCGCATTGAAGCGTGCGCGCCTGCTTCGCGGTGCTAAGATAGCGAGCGACTCCGTTCTTGCCCCGGCTAACCCGTAACGCGCCGTAAACGTAAATTTAATAATCTATAGAACGCATAAGCGATATTCTTGTTAATATCCGCCTCGGGTAGTTAGCCAACTTCGTAGGAGGCTACAAGAAAGGAAACACTCGAGCGCCGAACAGAGATAATCCCCGGAGAACTAGGACTAATAACCGTCCAACCTCGATATCGTCCGCCGTACACATGTACGTGCCGAATAAGGAGCCAGACTGTTATTACCAACACCGTCCCCGTCCGTGCCCACTTCTGGCCATTCGACAAAATGAAAAAGAGCGCCGCGGCCCGGAGAAGGACGAGAGCGAGAGGAGGATACGAAAATACAATGTGGACACACACGGTCCCATCTCCAGGCCGGGAGGCCTCTCTCTCTCTCTCTCTCTCTCGGTGCGCGCGACAAAAAGTCCTATCGGCGGGAGCAAATCGACAATTCGGATCGCCCCCAACGAGATCCGGGACGAGCGATAGACGTATTCGCCGAACGCGATTCGCTCGACCGAAATTACACGCGCGGTTCAACGAACCCTCTCCCCAACCCCTTCACCGTCCCTTTCCATCGACATTGTAGCCTCCGCCGCCGCCGCCAGCAGCAGCAGCAGCAGCAGCAGCAGCAGCAGCAGCAGCAGCAGCGGCGGTAGCAGAAGTAGCAGTACTACCAGAAGTAGCTGCAGCAGCAGCAGCGACGTCATCGTCGCGGCTGTTCGCCGAATGAAAAGGATCCTGGATCCGAGGCTTCCCGTAAAACTGGCGAGGAGCATAATCGCCGGCGACAGAGAGTCAGCTGTCCGACGGTGGCCAGGGTGAGAACCACTGTCTCGCGAGCTCAGGAGAGGCTCGCCTCGGAGAGTCTCGTGCCGATTCGGAGTCCCTCGGATACTAGGTTGACTCTCCAGACGCCAGTGCTACGTTGCGGGAAGAATTCGAACGTCGTATCTCTCGCCCTACGGTCTGGCACACGCGCTCACCGCCGCGTGCCTTACCATGTGTATACTTCTCTCCCTCTCTCCGTTCTCGGTACCCTTGCGTTGCTGCTGCTGCTGCTGCTGCTGCCGTTGCTGCCGTCGCTGCTCGCGCCGACGTCGCTCGGCCATGGCTGGCTCGCGATAAACGAATAAATTAATGGCAGTTTATTAAGTCGCCAGGGCTGTGGGCCGATGCAAATTCCCTTCGCCTTCCCCCCCCCCCCCCTCACCTTCCTCCCTCCTTCCCTCGCCCGCCCGCCACTCCCTTCCACGTCCACGAACTACTTCCCCCCACAGGGCTCTCGCCGCCGCTTTTTGATGCCCGACTTCCACGTATCGCGCCACCGCTCTAACGCAATTATGCAAAGGAGCGGAAGGCGTGTCTTTGGCGAGAGAGAGAGAGAGAGAGAGAGAGAGAGAGAGAGAGAGAGAGAGCGCGGAAAAAGGCGAATCGGAACCGTTTAGCAACGATTCGGCGGCCTCGGCATCTACCCCGTAAACTTTGCATCCCGAGGAATGACCCCGGCAGCAGCGCGTGTCATAGAAGAGAGAAGAGGAGAGAGAGAGTGAGAGAGAGGAGCCAGCGGAGGAACGCTCTCTCGTAGACGAGCATCGATCGTAAAATTGCGTCTCGGAACGATCGCAGAAACTCGATGAGGAGGACAAAGAGAACGTGGGACGAATAAGAATGAAGGGAAAAAAATGTGGAGCAGCGGTTCGCACGTTTAATAGTCGGTCCCCGCTTTGGCCCGTCAAAGGAGGCGATACTTTTCCGGCGCGGGGTGGGCGAAGGAGGTGGGGGCGGAGACTGCGGTCCGCGGCGGTGAGAAAAGGGTGATTCGGGAGGGTGTCCGATGAGGAGCGTCAAAAGGGGGATTTCGGTGATCCGCGTTGAGAGTCGCTGTAGTCTAAGGGTGGTTGAGTGAACCAGGGCGTGGGTGGATTATGCAAGTGGTGGTGGTGGCGAGGGGGTGAGCGCGGGGGTGGACGAGCTGGAGGAGGAGGAGGTGGAGGTGGAGGAAGAGGGGGCGCGGTGGTGGAGGAGGGCGGGAGTGAGGGCGAGGAGAGCGACGGGGGTTGACGGGGAGAGCAAGGAAGTATGATACTACGCCGCAGTGTAAGGGGTGGCCGATCGATGCCGGCCAAAACATTGCCACATGCCTAGCTCTCGAGAGTGAGCTCGCCTCCCGCGCGCGTTACAGCGTCGTTCGAGACTCGCTTCCGTGGCTCCTGCCTTGTAACCCTCCCTTCGCTCGCCTCGGCGACGGAGAGAGGGAGGGAGAGAGGGAGAGAACGAGCGGCCGACCGACCGAGTGAACCGAAGGAGGACGGAGAGCACCGTGGAAGCAAAGGGAAGTGGCTGAGAAAATGCAAGTCACGCACCCTACGCATTTTCGAGGCCCTTGATGATCATCCGCATTCGGGGATCGAAAAAAGAGTGCGGCAAAACAGGACCGTGGCGAAAGTTGGGGAGGCGTGGGGCGGCGTGCAAAATTATCAATCAATTTTAACGTGCAACAATGTAAGGCGACGGCGCTTCGACGGTCTTCGAGAAAATAAACCTCGTCGGTCGAGGGAAGATATTCGTGTAAGCACACCCATGGATGTATGCATATAGGTATATAGATGCAAGAAACGTTCGGCATGCAGCGTCCACTGTGCTAGATTTCATATTAAATCGATTCGAGCATCGTAAACAGGGGGATTAAGCGCTGATGCAATTGAATGTCGTTACGTCCCGTTACGTAATGCCCGGTCATAAATAAATGTTGGCCAGTACAATGAGTTACCTCATTTCGAGCGGACGTCACGACGCGTGCTCAACCCGTACCCTGTTACGCAGGATGCGCTTCGGGAAGGAGAGAGAGAGAGAGAGAGAGAGAGAGAAATTGTTCGGGCCAGCGCTTTTAAAGGGGTTATATGCTCGTCGGCCGTTATGTAACGATATCGATAACGCAGCAGGTGACGGGACAGCGTGTCGGGGGAGGCCAGGGGAGGAGTTCGATTGAATCCCGACGAATAGCCGGTCACGAGGTTCCCGGTAAATATTCAATAACCGTGGGCCCAGTGTTATTCGCCTTTCGACGCTGGAACGGCTCTCATAGCCTCATAGCCTCGAATAGACAAATCTCGTTAGGCGTCACGCGATAATCGCGTACGTTCGCGCCGATTCGTTAATCGAATTCCTTCGCCCGGAAGTGCGAGGCGACACTTAGACGCGAGCCGTCGAGTACTGGCCCATTAGCGACAATGCTAACAGTCCAATCTTCCCGCGTGCCTTCGTGCCGTATCGCGGTGGAAAGTCACGAGAGGAGTCGACGCCGCGGCGAGGCATGCTGCCGGCTCTTTCCAGTTAGAAATCTCTCGGCAGGAGTCAAAGACGGCGAACGTATCAGCGCACTCGCGTACGTGATACAGTTACGATGTACCGAATATCTCAGCCGTGTCGCAGCATCGACCTTTTCCCGGCAGAGATTTGTCATTCACAAGCTGGACTAGTATACGCTGTCGAACTCGTTACCTGTCGTGCTATCGAGACAGCTCGGATCCGGCACGATCGGAGATGTCGCGGTGACATTATGTAAAGCGAAAAAGAATATGGACGCACGCCGGAGTATCGACACCACTTTAAAATGAAATTCCGGTAATCGGGCGAAACAATCGGACATCAATTTTGCTGTGGCCCCGATAGCCGACACTATTACCTAACGCGCGCGCCGCAGCCTTCCCGTACAACCCGACTCTTCATTTCCGATCTTATCGCTCACTGTCAATGGTGCTTTACGCGTGGCATGCGCGAGCGTTATTGTGGCGGCACGTCGGCGTCATAAATACCAATGAAGTGTTCGGCGGGAACGAGAATTTTCTAACGCAATGAGTGGCACTGGGACGCCAAGGGGGGAAGATAAACGAAGAGAGAAAAGGAGAGAGAGGAACGACCGAAGGAAAGAAACGGGCGAGCATGGCACGCACAGCTAAATCAAGAATGACATTAATGCCGCCTTATAAAACTCGCAGTTAGATTCGGAGGAGTGATTCAGCGTCGGTAAACGGCGAATAAAGCCGACGCGTGATTCGCAAAGGCGGATACATTAATGGGCACGAAAAGTGAGCATGATCGCCGGCCGGCTCTGCGAATGAATTCAGGGCTTTCCCGAAAAGTGCGAGAACGATGCGGAGAACTGCGAGTCATGCCACGAGGAGCGCTTCTGGAAAATACTCGCAACTTCGTTGCTCAGCATGGATGAGTAACGAGCACGCAGGACACGGATAGCCGAAATTGTCCTTTCCAACAGAACGGATGCGTCCACCCGTTTTGTGAGTCTCTACGCACAGCGATGAGACGCACAAAGGACCAAAAACGTTTCGTCGAATTTCGCCTGATGCCAGAGTTTTAATCGCCGATGCTACAGAGAACGTGAAGCAGCCGACATTTCAGAGCATCGGACCAGACTCGAGACGTTGCAGTTGACACCAAAGTCTTCCGACGGCCACTGCGAAAGGAATGAGAACGTAGCCGAAGGCGCTTCAAAATGTTATTTAACGGCAGCGCGGGCGCGGAAGACTCATCCTTTAGCCAGGCCGTACACGCAATAAAACGGCGATGTGACGTAAATTCTGTTTGATGTTGCGTGTACACAAGGCACCGCGCGCGCGCGCGCGCGCTCGGGCGGCTCTCTTGCACTCGAGCGAGAGAGCGCACGATAAAGCGGCACGGAGCTCTCGTGATAATTATCGTCGAATCACTTGCCCTTTGTCATATTAGCTATTGCTGCCATCGCGCTAATTCAACAGCGCCGAGGCTTTCGCGTATCTCTACGCACTAGAGACACCCGTGCACGACGCACGCGCTAATAGTACGAGCTAGCGCGAGCGACGTACAGTGCACGGTACAGTCAAATGTGCGCGCATGTGCTAACATGCGATTATATACATATCGGAGCGAACGTACGTTCGTACTGAGGCCAATGAGTCTTAAGGAATACAAATTGGAAGCTGGAACGATTATACGGGGAAAGTATGCCGGGGATTGATCTAGCCATTAAACGGATTTTGGCCCTAGCTCGGCACTCCAGTCTATCCAAGCCGCTCGCTCGGCCTTTGTCTCGAAATTTCTCGACGCGCGCGCGCGCCTGGTTAATAAGAGCCGGGCACTTATTTTGTCGCGATAGGAGCCGTGGCGCACATTACGGCTCGATTTCGTTCGCACGAGCTGCGGTGCCTACCCAGAAGAGACCAGCTCGCGCGCGCACACGTCCGTCCCGTGACGGTTCGAAAGGAGCAGATGCGATATATGCGCGTGTAAGTGGAGCATTGCCCGTGCGCAGCTACGCGCTCAGTGCTCGCTCGCCAGTTCCAGGAGCTCAGACGTCTGATTTAGAGTTTCATACGCTATAATGTACTCTGCGGTCTCGTTACTGGTACTACCACACATAGAGCCTCGTGCCACGACGCCGCTGCCGCCGTACGGTGTCGTCAAGCTATCGTCGCGGCAAAACGAGTGGCGACAAAAAATCTGACGCCCGCATGGAAATTCAGTGCAGCAATTATTTGCAAATAAAAAGCATCGGCAGAGAGGAGGCGAGAGCGTGTCGCGCGTTAAGCCTGCCCTCCCCCCCCCCCCCCCTTCCCTTCCGGTGGCCCTCCTACTTCCACGGCTCACATTTTCGCGGACTCGGCGAAGCAATTATTCCGCGAGGAACGTCGCGAAAATACAAGTGGAACGGGGCGAGTGGATTTGCTACATGCGCAAAAGTCGTGACGCGCGTGGAGTGAGTCGAAGCCGGTGGAAATAAAAGGCAGAAATTACGCGGGGCGCCAGCCGTCGGTCGGTCGTGCTCAACGATGACCGTTTAAGGATTAAATTTTAATTAGAGCGAGCGAGAGTAGCGGGACACGGGCGGGAAGACGAAATTAATGCAGCTCCGAAAACGGGACGCACGAGTGTATTCGCGTCCGTACGTCGCGCGCGCGAGCGTGCGAGCGAGTCGACGATGTACAACGACGACAACGGCGACAACGACGACGACGACGGCGTCGGCGAAAGCGGTGGCCTTATGTAAGCAGATATTTCCATTCAAAGTCTGCAGTGACCCAGGATGCCGACGTTCGAACACGACGACGAGGATAAAGAGAAGAATCATTTTATTATACTTAGGAAGGAAGGAGTCGAATCGGGATGCCAGATAAGATCCGATTCTAAGCGTACTGCTGAAACTGCGGTCAATGTAGGAAAGTCGTTTAATCGTGCCTTGAGCTGCGCGTTAACATGTAAGTAGAAGCTTCAGCGGGGGTATAAAGCTGGACGGAGTTCGATGCTATAGTTATAGCCATCGGTTTGCACGGTTGTCGGAAAATTTCTTCCATAAATGCTCAGACGGAATTGCCTATAGGCGTTAAGCTACATATCAGGTTCGGGAAAGAATCGTATTCATTGTACGGGAATGATTGACGGTAATAACTCCCGGGGTGTAAAAACTGTCTGACTGCGGGACGGTTGTTAGTTCGTACAGCGGCACGGAAAATGAATGCAACTACCGAGTCCGTATAAACTGGGGAGGAACGATCAATGCCCTGGCAAACGAGAAAAGGAGGCCAATTAATACACGATCGAAAGGACGTCGCCGTCGCGGTGGCGATGTCGGGGCCACGACGTGGCAGCACTGATTCCCCACATACAATGTGATATCGATTTACACAGGTATGCATTCTGCGAGCGTCATGCTAGATGCTGTTCATCGGCTGCTCTTAAAATCAGATGAGCTCGGCGGTAAAAACTGAAATTGAACTAGGACGGTCAAATTGTACAAGTTAGATTTTGTACTGTATACATGTACTCCCGTAGATGAAGTCTTGGCTCAAGTTAATCTTGGAGTACGAGACGTGCAGGGATTATAAACGAGATACAGGCTAGAATATTGCCTGCATTGTGTAATACTCGTGTTATAGACTAAACGATTATAGAAGCAACAGATAACATTAAGCTATGCAGATTAACACTTAATGATTACGTCTTTTACATATGATTGGTATTGACAGTATGTCATGAAGCTATGGTAGAATAGTTTAGGTGCACTAAATCGAAAAAATGTTGGATGATTTTCTCATGTACTTGGATTGTCTCGTCTTAGAATCGATTGTACTTAGAACAGGCCAGACTATACGTTCAAGATACAAAGAAAATTGAAATACGTGTCTTGCAGACACGCGAAGAAAGTTCAGCGGTTACAACACAATAGTTAACAACTTACAGAATAGTCAGGGTATTGAAGAAAATCACAATGGAGGAAAATTAGCCAAGACGCACATTGTGCTACATTACAATGTTTATCCCTCGACTCTCTACATCGTTCGGTCAATTACTAGCATCTACCCATTATGTCCCGATTCCTCTGCAGCATTGTTCAGCCTCGGAGTCGTAAAGACGGCGAACGAGGTATAAACCCCCAATGTTCACAGTGTATTACGACAAAAAGTGGCATACCAAATAGGTACTCATTCCGGCGTTGGTAAAGTCGCATCGCCGTAAACAGTAATTTATTCTGCATGCATGCGTCTCGGCGACATTTTGCCTCGGTGCCGTGCGGATACAGCTTCATTTCTCCATTGCCCCCTCAATATCGTACTCGAAGCCGTCGAGACGCAAAGGTAAATGAAAAATACGGATGAAGTCCCGATACCACTCCCCTCCGAGTACATCAGCGTCTTGCCGGAAAATTGGCGGAGTTTTCCGATACTATCCGACGAGCCGATGCAAAAATGCCACGAGAATCAACATGAAGAGGCGGTCGGGGGTGGAAGTGGCGGTGTAAAAAAAAAGAAAAGATGGAAGGATCGAGACACCGTGCGAGGTAGGGGCGAGGAAGTCAGCTCGCGAGAGAAGACGTAATCTGTGAAAATGACGCGTGTGGAAGAGGATATTGGTCGAGGGCGGAAGATCAGAATGCGGACGTCAGTCGACGTCGATGTCGGCCGATGTTGACGGGGCGACGTTGGACGATTAGCATCCAATTATCAGGAAGCTAACCGGGCGTGCAATACACGCTGCAATGCGAGACGAGGGCGCACTGCCCTCGACACTCGGCACCGCAGTGCCACTGTGTGCTGTATCCTGCCCGTACGTTGACCCCCCTTGCCTCCTCCACCCTCCCAGCGTCAACCCCTACCCCTTCCGAACCTTCCTACCAAACTATCGTTTCGTCGCGTTCACCCTCATTGGGAGGGGGGGCAGATGCGCACCCTCCGCGCACTACACTTTTCGGCGGAGAGGCGAAAAAACAGTCAACAATGCGAAGCGCAAACTTTTATACGAGCTCACTGTGTCAATGTCGAGGGTAATTACGACGGTCCGCTTCTCGGCACACAGAGTCAATATGTTCGGTCGTCTGGGCCGTAAGCTGGCACGGGAAGAAAGCCGCGATCTCGCTCGGGCAGCCCTGCGACAGTACCGTCCTAGGGATGCGATCAATTTTCCCTGTTTCTCCCAAGCCTGTCCTTCCGCGGGGAGGGCTACCCTTAATCGCACGAAGACGGCTGCGCTCGAAATGAGTTTTCTAGGATCTCAATATACGCCGCGCGCAGCGTTCTTCCGAGAACGCGAGAAGGGGACGCGTGGGCGGGTTGCAAGGTATGAGCTCACGGAAACGCAGACTTACGGTCGCGTGGAAAGAACGAGCGAGGGTTGCAATATTACGAAATACTGTGCAACGTGTACGGAACGTCTTTAAAAAGATTCGATCCGGCATGCTTAAAGGGCCCTGTGGAGTGAACTTCCGTAGAACGTACCGGAAGTATGAACGTCGTCCGAATGAGAGGTCGAGAACGCATACGGTGAACATCTCGACGCATCCAGAGCACGCACGCGGCTAGGTGGGCATTCCTCGAAAAAATCCCGTTCCCACGACGAGGCGTAGGGGCCAGGAGGTTTTTCGAGCGCGATAGAAAGATGACGAGTCCAACTGATGGTCCGACTGACGGTCCGGCCGATCGTCCGATCCGATACCTACGCGTCCTTCTGTCGGACGTCCCGACGCGGAGGGGTAGAGAGTCGGGTCGCCGTCCTCTTCGCCGATGTTGACGATGGCCTCTCCTCGTGGCGGTCGCCGGACGTTAGCCGAGCATCGACGTGCGTGCACGTATACACACGCGTACGTGTGCCGGGGAGCGTGCACGCGCTGGTGCGCGCGAGCGCCCGCGCGCACATACGCGTACGCACGTGACGTATTTGTACGTTCCACGTACGTACGTGAGAGATCATACGCGAGCGTACATAACGTTTCCCCGTATCCTCCGCGCACGTACGCACGCATTCACACACATACGCACTTCTCCTCCCCCTCTCGCTCTATCTCCTGCTCTCTTCTACCACGACCTCTCCTTTAACCGTGACTCGCGCGCGCACACGGTGCCACTAATAAGAACTCAATCGAGAGACAGCTGAGGAGCTGGCGCGGTGCAATAATAGGAAGGCATACGCCGCCGCCTTTTCCTAGAAGCGAACTGTGGCCGCGGACGCTGAGTGTGTCGAGGGTTGAATACGAGCGGAGGGGTAAGAAAGTGCGCAGTAAGGAAAGGATGGGCTCCGCCCTCCGCCGCTGCCACCCCCTCCCGCTCCATTCCACCCCCCGCCAACTAGCAACCCCCGCCCGAGCAACCCCCCCGTCCACCACCACCACCACCACCACTACCGCCACCGCCGCCGCTGCCGCCGTCTCGCCACCCCCGCGAACACAGCCTTTGCACGTAATATTACACGGGCACAGGACACGCTCGCCTGTATGCGTAGGACGCGCGTCCGCCTATCCCTCTCTCTCTCTCTCTCTCTCCCTCTCTCTCTGACTCACTGTCTCGCTCGAAGAGTCGAGGGTGTACCGTCCCGAAACCGGTTATATTTTCAGCCCGCCTGACAGAAGTGACGGGAATCGGCGATGCAATGTTGCAGTTTATGGATATCCGCACGGACGATGAGTAGTAAACGTCGGCCGCGCAAGGATACCTCACCGCGCTGACCCTATTTTATTTGAGGCGCGCGAGAATGAGAATGACTCTCCGTGGTCGGTTCGCCGGTCGGATCGCTGCTCGGATAGCTGCTCGGATCGCTGGCTCGACGGCTTTCTAGCTTGCTCGCCGGCCGGCGTTTTACGTTCGACGCACGTTAGGGTCCCGATGCGTAACGGAATCGACGACTCACGATAATGTCATTTATATTCATCGGATATTCGTTAAGCGCGAGTTCGGCCTCGCGGTCGTTTCAGCCCGAAGTCCTCACGGAGTCGAACGCCTCTTCTCGCCTCTTCCTCGCCGATTCCGTCTGACGAGTCTCACGAAAGCGGCTCTCGGAGCGTGGTAAGTCCGTAACTAACTGGTCATTAACTCGTGCCGCGAGAGACCGGTGCTCCGAACATTCCGTTCTCTTTCACCGAAGGCACATCAATGGGGAATCGGTGCCATTACCGGTGTTTTACACAGCGAGCGAGCATCGCGTCCTCGACTTTTCACCGTCCTCTGCCATATTCGCGATACATAAAAACTCATTGTGCCTGCATCTGCGGGCTACAAGACTGGCTCCGTCGCTCTCTCTCTCTCTCTCTCTCTCTCTCTCTCTCTCTCTCTCTCTCTCTCTCTCTCTCTCTCTCTCTCTCTCTCTCTCTCTCTCTCTCTCTCTCTCTCTCTCTCTCTCTCTCTCTCTCCCTCTTTCTTCGCTCGTCCATCTTTCCCTTCTAACTAGTTCTCTCCCGCCAACGACGCGTCTCCTCTCTCCCTCTCACCGTCTCTCACAGTGTCTCCTTCTGCCTCTGTCCCGTCAAGTCCTTCCTGGTGGTCCTGGATCGCGCGCACAGAGGTCGTGTCGTGGGAATCAGCTTGACCGGATACAGCCGCATAGTCGGTCATCCTTTCTCGTCCAGATACCATCCCGCGTCTCCTCTTCGTCCGTCTATTCATCTGTCTATCGGTCAGTACTCGTCGCTCGGTGTTCCTTTCCCGTTTCACGGTGCTTTCGGCCCGAGAGACACGCCGAGGACTGCCGCGAGGTCATCGACTTCACACTCTCGACTTCTCCCGTCTGCCTCGCTTCGATTTAGCGAGATAACGCGAGCAGTACATTTTTCCCCAAGTCCAACGGTTACAAACCTCTTCCCCATCTCGCCACAATGAAAAGTAACGTTTACTTCCAAAAGACCAACTGACATTCCGTTGCAGCGAGTACAGGCGCACGACGGGACAGCGGTCCCCGAATAAATTCGGAATCCAATGATACCACGGCCTGAGAATCTATGCGAAGGAACATTCGAAATCGTGAGTGTCATTTAAGTTGCGAAGTCCGAGCCCGGACGTGTGGAAGCTGCGCGCCGGCGCTCGTTACGATTTCAGTTATGTAAAGTGCGGTCGCGGTCCTCTCTCGCCGCGGCGAGCCGGGTGTCTCTCCGTCGCCGTGAGACCCGGCCGGCCGAAAGGAAGGTAAGCCGACAACAGTATGTGGCACACAGTTCCTGGTTCGAATCGACCTGGAATTCAGCGGCTATCTTCAGCGGGCGCTCGTGAACCGTGGGAAAATCGGCTACTCTCTTGGGTTCCTGTCTCTGGCATCTCCTCCTCGTCGCGACCCACTTCGCTGGCAAAACTCGCCGGCGGAGCCGAACTCGCGACTCGGGGAAGTCGGGCCGGGCCGATCGACAACGACCGGGAGGAGGAAGAAGCGATCGAACGATCGGCGAGCGAATGACGAGCGAGACGGGAAATCCGAGGTCGCTCGCCGTGGAATTCGATCGGCGCGCAGATTTTGAGAGAAATCTCATGCCCGATGATCGATCGCCGCCGCGATATTTTTTGCCTCGGATACGAGCGTGACGAGCGACGACGGAAATGAGGAGGGGGAAGGGGGACGGGAAGGGGGAGGAATTCGCGATATCGACGCGTATCTGGTCGATCGATCGAGTCTTCGGCAACGACTGTCGCCACTACTGTTTTCGGTGCGAACGCATGTTCGTACGTCTGGTTCGTTTGTTCGCTCGTTCGGCGAACAATAATCGGGCCGCGGGGCAGCTTAACGCGGCGGCCGGGCGAGAGTTTCCGATTTTATCCGACGGAGTGTATCGCTCAGGAATTCGGCCGCGACTGAATCATCGAGCTGGGAGCGCATAAAAATGCAGGATGGCGCGCGAGTGTGTGCCCTCCTCCCTGCACGGCCTGAAAACAGAGGAGCGTCGTCGCCGCGGCAACGCGCCTCTCTCCCTCTCTCACAATTTCCCTCGCGCTTTTTATTTGTCCATGTTTATCCCGACCCCACACCCTTTCCGCCCTCGCCCTACGAATCGGCAGAAATTCGGCCGCATGTCGTTGAGCACGCTCGCAACATACGCTTTGTCTCCCTAACTGGAACGTTAATTATTACGCAAATGTTCGTTTTTCATCGATTGGGCGGCCCATTTTCCTAGACTTCTGCCTCTAAGCGGAGCATGACGAATATCGTTGGCGGTGCAGTGGGCGGATTGTGTACCACCCACGCTCGTGAGATTGTTAAGAAAATGTTGTGATAATCGTTATGCGAGAGTTTCGTTCCAATTTAAAAGTCGTATTTATAGACGCGCTCCGAGCTAAATATAAAAAGCGACCTTTCAGAGGGAAAGTCGGGCTCTAAGGGTGGAAACTGCCGTTGTCGCCGTTCAAAGCAAATATTCCACACGCTTATCCTATGACTCTTGAAGGGATTAAACGGTAGGTCTCGCTTGGAAACTCGGCCACGCCGTTACGCCACGACTGCCACTACGACCACTATGATGATGATGACGACGACGACGACGACGACGACGACGACTGCTGCTGCTGCTGCTTGATGGGCGACGCGACGCCACGCGACGCCGACCGACACCGACGAATGCCGGCCGATGCCAACCGACGTCGTCGATGACGACGCACGACGTCGCGAGACAAGTGAGACGCCATCCGACGGTAGGCACGAAAACTGATTGCAGTTTCCCTTACGACCGTTACATCGAGATAAAGGTCAATTTCGCTGATCCTCCATGGTTGCATTACGGTGAACCCCACGATAAACTTGACACAGTCAGCTGAGGAATCGAATCAGTCTGCGAACAAGATTCCCGATAAAACGGCGAAAACGCTCCGACATACTCGACGATATCCGGCATTCTCGGTAATGAGCGACCAGGCCAAGCGCTGACTGAATAAACGCCTCAGAAAGTACCTTCCCCCGTACGCGGAATCAGATAACTCTTATCGCCCGTCGATTCATCGCGTTACCATTAACGCCCCGCTTCCTGTACCAGCGATAATTGTTCGGCAATACAGGTTGTTCCCGCGAGCCGACGACGAGCCGTCGGGGAATTTGCGCCGTATCTTGCGATTTTCAGGCTCGATCAATCGCCACCGGGGCCGAGATTTGCGCCTAACTTCCACCGTGCGCTCCTTAGGACGAGGCGACGGGTGAAAAATTGCGTCTCATCTGTTCTGGGATGAAAGGGAAGGGGCTCTGGCCGAGATGTAAGGACACGGGCATAAACGGACATGGAAGAAGGGGAGAGAAAATGAGTGAGAGGGCAAAATCAAAGGCGGCGCAAGGGGGGTGGCTGGGAAGGTAGAGGGAGAGGAGGTGCGCGCGAGAGAGAGAGAGAGAGAGAGTTGACGGCGAGGGCGATAATGCGCGAGTTTATTAGTGACGATAGGCAGGCACTTAGGGCGCCCGCTTAAGTATTTACCCACACCCGAAGGGCCTCAAGGAATATGGTATGCAGTTGCGGTGGTCTCCCTCTTCTTCCGTCCGACGGGGCGGCGGAGCGATCGAGTCTGAGGAAGGAAATAAAAGGATCGAGGAGGAGCCGCGCGGCCAGAAGGAAACGGGCCGGGGAGGTTAAAGGGAGGAAGCGAGGAACTGAACTTGCTGCTTGACGCACGAGAGACGAAGTACGGGAGGGAGAACGAGATAAATAGCGCGGCGGAGGAGAAAAGACGGACGGAAAGAAGGAAAGAGTTCGGAACGAGGGGCGCGAAGGGGGAGTAGGGAGGGAGGGAGGGACAGAGAGAGAGAGAGAGAGAGAGAGAGAGAGAGAGGGAGGGAGGGAGAGAGAAAGAAACTGGCGAGAGGGCCACGAGAGAAAGACTCAAATATGGCGCGGTGGAGCCCCGGTGGAATGCGGTTGTTATATACTAGCAAGAAATTTGCTTTGGTCGCTTTGTCCCTGGCCGTTGGACTATTGTCGATGCTTTTTCGCCCTCTCCTTTCTTCGCCCCGTTTTTTCCTCCTCTCGCCTCTCGTCTCTCGACGTTCGTAACTGTCGATGTCTCTCGTTCACCGTATTTCCTCCTCTCACGCCCTCGTTCTCGTCGTTCGCGAAGCACGACAGTCGCTCGGTTATTACGGACGTACCTCCCTCGATCTCTTCCTCTCACACCCTCCCGCACGCTTTGCCTTTCTTCCAGGACCGCGTGTGTATCTTTCCCACAAGCGAAAGAGGATCCGAGAAGCCGACGATTTCAGGATTCTCGATTTTGTTACATATGACCCGACGTTACCTCGCTTCGTTACGTCGTTTGTTCGACTCTATCTCTGGCTAGTGTAATCTATAAGCGACCCGAGGGTTTCCCGGGGTAAAAGTGAAAGATATTTCTGAAGATTTCGTCGGAACGGAGGGAACGTTACACGGCACACGTCGCTCGACGTCGATCGGGGGGGGGGGGGGGGGGGGGGGGGGGTCTTTCAAAGCACATTCCGCCGCTATCGGCATGTCGACGAGGGTGTGAATTCGGAATTCCTATCGGACGTCAAAGGTCAATCGCCACGATTATGCATTAGCCCGATTTAATCTATGGAAAATCGATCGGGCGGGCGCGAAATTTCCATTTCTGCCCCCTTTCAACCGTATCCCCGAATCGTTCCACAAACGATCACCTCACCGAATGAACATTTAAAAACTTGCCGCGAATACGGAATGCGAGCGCTCATTGTTGACTAACGACCGCGCGACTCCCTTCGACTTCCGAGATGAAGCTTAACGATTGCGTCAGCGACGGCAATATCGGGACGCGTGTGAGCGAGGGTAAAAAATAGAGACGGATCTCGCGAATCTTCCGGCACGTCAGCACTTTCAATTTTTAACAAGCTCCCTCGTTTACATCCCGTCTACTTATCCGGCTAACGAAGTGCGAAGAGAGCAGAGGGGACCGGCGGCAGATCTGAGGCAGACAGCCGCCCAGGAGCGGGTAGAAATTTCTCGAAATCGCCGCTGCGCGCCGAGAGAGGGCGAACTTTTGTTTTTGCATCAAACCGTACGGGCCGCCGCGGAGCGTGTCGTCACGACCGCTCTCGTCCGCGCCCTAAATTATTTGCATTCATACACGTGCAAGTAACGCGCGCGTCCTCGACAGCGGGCCGCGGCGATAAATTGCGAAGCCTCAAGTTCGCGTCCGTTAACTAACCCTGGCGAGGGTAAAAAGTATCCCTCCCAGTGGCTCGCGGATGAACCGCGCGTATAAAGCCACGACAAAACATGCCGGCCGGAGAGATGTCGCGGGGAACAGTGGGAAGAGGGGTAATCGACTCTCATTTCTTCGGGCGCCTTTGTAATCGATACTCGAACAGCCGAATTACCGGCGAGCCTGTGGTCACGTCGTCGTTGTCGCAGTCGTCGACGTCGGCGGCGGGTTGCGTGGAGAAAAAAGAATCCACTTTTCCGTACCCCTTTCTCGACGCGCGATTAGATCGGCTGGGCCTCGAACTCCTTCCTGAATCGGGTTTCAGTCAAGCGATTGCCCGTGAGAACGGCAAAACGAGTACATTTTTTTCCCTCGACCGAGCTCAAACACTTCGAGCCGCACTCTTTCTACTCTCGAAGGATCGGGCGGGTAAGAAATGGCGGCGGCGATGGGACTTCATTTTCGACGAGCGAATGCAATTTAAGGCCCAAGAAAGCGAGAGTTTTTCCGTCGGCCAATGAAATTGTAATGCGCGGCCGATCGCGTTCGGCAAGTATTGAGAAACGATATCCGAGGCGGTGACGGTCGGCTAGTTGGCCGGGATGAAATTTTCTCCCCTCCCGCGGATGCCTGGCGTAGGAAATAAGAAAGTGTAAATGGAATGAAGCGCTATTATGGTACTGGCGAGAGGAGACATCGATCCGGGACCTCCTTTCTCCCCCCTCCCCAGCAGCCCGCTGCCCGAAGCGACAAGATTGTGTTCAGACTAAACAACTGCGTTTCGGATAAACAAAGTGCAGCAGTGTCCCGTTCGCATGAGATCACTGTGATGAGACACCCTCTCCACCTCAGAATCGGACGGTGCCGCACGCCGTCGAATTCGGAACAACAATGCCGAAGGAGGAAGGGCGCCGACGGCGGTATTCGAGGGAAAAATTGAAAATCGCCGATAAAGGACGCGCTAAATCACGGTCAATCGTGCGGAGAAATCTTGACGAGGGAAAGCGGCGCGGAGTCTCTCGTCGAGAGCGCGAAAACGGAATAAATCTTTGCGGATGGAGTGGAGGTAAATCGAACGGCGGCGCGCTGCGCAGTTACGCGAAATATTCGATTACTTTCGCGTAACGTTCTCCAGTTACAAACTCGATCCACGGATTTCGTAACGACGCGCCCGCCGCGCGTGTTCCCTTCGTCATCGTCGTCATGCCGCGCGGCACGATGCGTGTATATGGAAGCCGCGTTCGCACGGAATAGCTGACGAAGAAAATGCCCCGACGCGGCCTCGGATGTGTACAGGATTCGCTGAGCTACGCGGAATTCGCTCTGATACCCGACTGCGGACACGTGGCCCACGGTCGTTGCCCATTCGTTCGCATTCGCAGGCGACACGTGTATCTAAATCGCTTCAGTTGCGCAGCGCTGAGTGTCTCGCGAAACGTGAGACAGTTCGCACTTAGCGAATGGGATAACTTGAATTTTTATCAAGCCGTTCTACCGTATCGAGAGTTTTCGATAAGATGTCCTGGAAATATTATCGGCAGAACGAAAATGGATTGAATTCCGAGGCGGAGAAAAAGTAGTTGTGCTTTAGGTTCATCGAGGAGGGTCCTCCGAGAGGCAACGGGGAAGAGGAGCAAAGCCGAATGGGATGGTCAGAAGTGACCCTAAATCGATATACTTTATATAATATTATACTTTACTGTCAGATGTGTTCATAATATTTTTGTCAAGATCTTAATGTGTAATACACGTGCGCACGCATAGAAAGCAAACATTTACCCTTACTCACCCCTGTGGTCAAGATAGAAAGTTAAAAATTCATAAAAATACTTCTATTTTTCTATTAAGCTGTTCGACACGTACAGGTACCGCGGGAGTCGAGAGTCGCGAGGGAAAAAGGCCTCGAATAAAATTCCGTAATATATGCCCGATGTTGGCTCTATTAGCGGACCGTCCGCTTTAGTAATTCATCGTCCTGCCCGCGCTCCGTCGACAGGACACGCGCGCTCGCGTATATCTGTAGTCGTTCGTAAAGACCGAGTGCTCATTAATTTCCCGGTTTAGTCGGAATGACAGGTCGCTCATACCTACAGGCGCTTAAAGGACGAAGAAACAGGATGGCATTAAAAGCGTTAACAGGTAACAGGCAGCTCTTTGAACTGAGGACCCGTATATGTATGCGACACAGCGATCCCACCGCTCGAAGACCCTCGCCGACTCGGTTGGATCGCTTCGCGGATCCTAACTCTGTGCATACACACGCCGAACATGCGATAGCTCGTTTCGCTACGTTTCAACCCGAGAGGGATCGACCATTGCTCGTTACCGTAGGGCACAGGGTTTGTCGAAAAACACTCCGAGCACGCGGAGTGCAAAAAGTCAACCGTGTGGGACAAAATCGCGCAGCGAAGAAACACGTTCGACCATCCACGTGATTACGCTTCCGTGAAAGTAATTTTTGTCCGAGTGACAGAAAATGGTAGCCTTCCGCTCGCGCTTTTTATTAAGCGCAATACAGACGTCACGCGCGACACCTCGCGTTATTCGCTAATATATACGTGTCATTACGAGCCGTACTTCTGAAAAGGGTAGAACACGGTCGAAAAGCGTGGAAGGAAGGCGCAGCACGCGAATGCGAGCCGGCAACGAGAAGGAAAGTTGCATGCAACGCAGTTAGCGCCGGGGCAGGATGATATCGGACGATCGCCACTCCAGTTTCCGAGCTCGGCTCGCGGTGCCCGCGTGTTCGCTGACGTGTAACAATGACACGCGAAAAGAAGAGGGACGTGACGCAACGCGTGTCCGTTTTTCTAGGGGGAGGGTGGGGCGATCTAGATTTTTATCGGCCCCGGGACTCGGAACCGGGCTTACATGGAGCGAAAGGTCGCATACGTCGACCGTCCTGGCGTCGGCAAATGACGGCGACGACGACGGGTATGATGAGGATGATGACAATGTGGCCAGCGGCAGCGGGGAGAAAGCGGAGAGAAGAAGTATGCGACGAGCATTGCGCGGCAATCCTCGAAGGATGCACGCATTAGCGCCGAGTTATTCCTTCTATTCTACCTTCTGGCCTCTCAACTAGGCTGCCATCTAGCACGCCATCCAAGCCGGCCGTCTACGCTGCCTTCTACGGCCATACAACGACGACGTAATCTACGCCGGACGATCCAAGGCCTCGCGGATCGAAGTCTCGCCATGCCGAAGTTTCGCAACGAATCTTCAATGTATCGCCCGAGCGACATATACCGGGTAACACGCTCTATTGCCCCGCGCTCCGTGTAACACCTTTTTTACGCCTCGACTACTTTCGAAGATTTGAACACGGTTAAGCGGATCGTCGCCAACACCATCTCAACGTTATGATACGGCGATGGATTTTTGTCCCAGGCCGAAGTCCCACAGCGCCGGTCTGTCAATTAACGAAGACACATGTACGCGGGGAGTGCACTCTGGAATCCCGGCACGTATTCACTAATGCGCGAAAGGAACGGGCTGGCAAGGATGCGCACGACGTGCACGTAGGTATATATAGGCAGCCGCGCGTCGTTCCGGCGCAGGTGCATAAGTTGATCCGCGAAGAAAATACATGCGCCCGATGTAGGTACCCTCGGCTCTCTCGCGACACATTCTCCTGCGCGCAGGACGGGGCTGGGAAGGAAGAGTGGAGGTTAGACGGAGTAGTCTTCGCGAAAGGATGTGCGCAATGTGCACGAGTCACGTTGCGTGCGCCATGTGTGCCGGGGCGGTACATATGTCGGACGCGACTACTTGCCCCGTGCGTTTGCAAATGGTACAGGGAGTAGACGAGAGAAGAAACGTTCGGGATCCTCCGAGGAAATACTACTTCGCCGTCTCTGCGGACGCATGTGCTTCCTCTCTTTCTCCCTCCGTTTCCCTCTTTCTACGTACATATGTCGCGACGTTCGCTGAACATCCAGCGCAAGAGAGGAAGAGAGAGAGAGAGAGAGAGGGAGAGAGACGTGGAAGACAGGAAAGGAGAAGGAGAGTGAGAGAGGACGTCTTGAAGGATGTGTACGGTGGCTTTATTTCATCCCGCCCATGCGACAACGCGCGTACACACGAAACGGGGGAGAGAGAAGCGTATAGGCGAGGAGCACAAAGAGACGCGGAAAGCGGCGGCAGACTAGCCAAATCGAGTCGAGTCGAGTATTTCTCGCTGCTCGTGCGGAGTCAACTGCACAATAATAGATGACAAACACAGGCTGCGATGAGCCCAATAGACCTGTTTGCGGCTCGTCAGCCCGTGTAAGCACCGTGGCAACTTTTGTCGTCGGCGAATGTCGGCCCGATACCGATACTCAAAAGGCCGATTCCGGGCGGCCCGGTCGCGAGTGTGCGTGAATGCGTAAGCGTGCGTGGGCGTAGGAAGTAGGCCTCGGGCGAGCAGCGCGACATAAACGACGGACGGTGTGTCATTTTCGCGTGCTGCCACTCTGTCGCTTGCGCAGAGTCGAGAGGCGTGGGCCGTTCGTCAACTACGTTCGTCGGCGTGGCACACACGGTTCCTTTGCTTTCTCGAATTTGCATCGCACCTCTTAACCGACACGCTCGGCTTGCGCAAGCTTCGCGCGGAACTGACCGCCCCGAAAGCCGCCAACTTCCATACTTGTCTCTAGCGTCCGTCGAACGTGTCGTAAGGGAGACTTACCGGCGCGCAATTTTGCGCATCTTCGAACTGCGCATTTGCCCCGGCACGCTTCTCGAGACACCTTCAATTATGCGGAGGGAGAAACATTCGACGAGAAGGGACTCTCGCTCCTCGTCGCGCCGGTACGGCTCGGTGCGATTAACAGGTTATGCCAATGCATGTAATGCATCCCGAAATAACACGCATTGAGCCGGCTCAAGATCAATAGTCGCTCGGTGTAACTGCGTTCAATGAAACGGTTCGGCGGCATCGTTCCTAACGTCTCGTACCGTTTCATTTGGCGCGCGCGCGGCTGTCAGGTTAGACGTGAGGGAGTCATTCTACGAACGTACAGCGTACGTACTACGTTCCGTACGTACAGTGTCCGACAACCGCACACGCCGACGGTCCCCTTTCCCTGGGACTCGGTCCCTTCCGCGTCTCTCGCCGACGAGAACACAACCAGAGGGTTACGTAAAGGGGACCAAAAATAAAGCATCGATCGCGGGAAGAGACGCTCCGCTTAAAGCCGGTTGTATCAATTACGGCGTAAAACCTTTGCCGCGGCGAAGGGAGGCGGCGAGCGCGCAGGCACCGAAAGGCATTTCTTCGAACGGGGCTGCGCACCTTTCGCTCGAACGACGCACACGTACGTTCTAATTGTGCGAAAGCGACGCGAGAGCTCGCACGCGTTCCCGATCCTACGAGGATCCTAAGAGGAGTATACCTGCCCTTCGCATTTCGGCCGGAGTTAGAGAGGCGCGCCCCGGAGCGGAGGAAACAAGTTGCGAGCGAGAGCACGTAATACGCACACGGGAGAGGAGGATATCTTTCGTCTCGATTGCAACGTGTCAGGGGCGTGTGAACCGCTTTTGGGACAACGTGGGTGCACGCACGGAATGCGCCGTGTGTTCCCATCGTTGCGGGGTATGCCGCGGCCGAATGAAATATAGTTCGTGGAAGGTACGGGCACCGGCGTATATGCACAGGCACAGTGTGCATACTTAACATGTTCGAGCGGCGGCAACGACGACTTCGATGGAGGGGCACCCTCTTCCTCCCCCTTGCCCCCCACCACACTCCCCTTGGGCCATCGCGCGGCCCGTTACTCCCCTCCGCCCCACGCGACACGCTCCCTCTTTCTTGCCCTCCTCGTCGTGCCACCTTGCCCTCTTTGCCACCGGTCCCCTTTACAACGATGGTACCCAACGGCCTCCTTCGGTAAAGGCCGAGGGCCCACCTGCCGCGTACTTTCGAGGCGGCCTGTACCGGCGCGTGGAATGCAGTTTACATTTCAGGATCTAACAAAGTAAAACGTGCGAAGCAATGGAAACTACGACGCTTCGCGCTACCAAGAGCTATCGCGCGTGCGACGCTCGACGGACGTTCGAGGTCCCGGACGGGGAAGGCGATGAGAGATGCGAACACAGGCTACGTTCTGGGACTAATCCCATGGGAACAATGGAGTTCTACAGCCGATAGAGTAATACGCGGCCGTGTAATGTTAATGAGGCGAGCGCGGCGACAGGAAAAATTTACGAACTACGATCGTCGCTCGAAGATAAGGGAGGATTGTGGAACGAGCGGTGCTGGCGGCAAAGGAAATGGTGGAAAGCGATGTGGGCGGCGTATGAGCGATCGGCGTGGACATTGTTCGTGGCTGTCATCGCCTCCATCGAGGATCATTAGAAGCGAGGATACACTAATCTGTTGAACACCGTCAGCGTTCGGGATGCAAGAGACCGGATCCGGCCGAACATCGCCTGTATACGGATTGCCGAGGCAGGATTATCCCCCAGCCTCCGTAGTAAATTTAAACTTTGATATATTCGGAGGCACGCAGCCGTTAATCACGCGATTTTCAAAGTACGGAACTCGCTAGGGCCGAGAGCGCATGCAGCTATCGCGTAGCGAGTCTCGCAAATAGATCGCCCGCGAAGAATATAAAGTGTATCCGATGTATGTACGATGCATCGGTCCTGCGGTTCTCGAACGGGGAAACGCGCAATAAAGCCGGCAAAACGCACGGAGAGGAATTATCGAGAAAAAAAAGAGGCAAACACCGATCAGGGATTCGAAAGCTCGACGTACCCGATTCCGAGAAACATCCGACGGAAGTCATATATGACTTATGCGCGCATCGGCTACCCATCCCTGATGCACCCTGCATGACAACCATGTACGATGCTTGCTTTGTAACGTATCGCGGAGAGACGATGTAGAGCTCGGCGTACTCGAGGCATTTACCTATTTGGTTGCGGAGTCCACCGTCATCCGGCAAGACGCGCAGACGTTGCGGGGCGAATTGTATTTTCTTCCGTTTTCACATTTTACCGGAATGCGCTTTGACCCACTGCGCGAACAAGAGCGACGTAACGCCGATAACGCAGAAAGCTATTATCATATTTTTCTCGGAAAATGTACTTGGCCTGCAATGGCAAGCGACTTGCCTACTTTTACGCTTCTTCCAACTATTTCCCTCTGGAGCGAGCGCGGACATGTTCATATACATGTCAGTGCGTAAGTATATGTACGCCGCCGACAGAGGAGCACTGATAATGAAAAATAGTTATTCACGATAGGTGGACGAGCAACAAACAACGACGCCTATGCGACGCACAATGCCGTTACGACAATTTTATCACAAGCTCAGTCGGTGTAGTAACCTTTTTTTCCAAACGACCGCTATCAACCGTACGATTTTTATCGTTTTTCTCGGATGATCATCTTATCGTAACATGCATCCCCGCACCATCCCTCTCGGCCGTTTCAGCCGATTGTCCATGGCGGGGAATATGGGCGGAACGGTCGGTGGGCAAATTTCGATACCGCCGGCGAGGATTCGGCCGTGTAACCCTTTTAACGATCATAATGCGCCGGCCGACGTTCGGCATATGCCGGTGTAAACGCGTTAATCATGCAACAACGGGGACACTCTGCACCTCTGCGAACTTGCCTAGGGAGAGGCAGACTATCCAATTACAATAACCCGATGCAAACAAGGTCGGACGGACGTAAACACGCCGCTCGCTTTTGCCCCGGAGATAAAATTTTGTTGTACGCTTTTTTGGACCCTAAAACGCATTAATCTCGGGGAGGTCCGTTGTTAACGCCGTTTCCTCGGCAAATCGATATCGGACAAAGGGATACCGTGCCATAAACCGTCATAAACTTATATACGAACGATTCGTTACAACGGTGTAACGCGAGCGGCAGCAGCAGCAGCCTCTGTCCCGATCTTGACGTCGGCAAAGGACGACATTCTTCGAACTTGAGCGGATGCGAAGTCGTGCCGGATCGCGAAATGCCGACAATACCGGAAGAAGCGAGGCTAATCAATTTCAAGGCAAATTACACGGTGCGATCCTACGGCGAGAGACGTCCGACGATAGTGCGAAGCGAACGTGCACGCGCTTCTTTCCGGCCAGTTTACACCGTGAGTTAGCCACGTGATAAAATCGCGACGACCGTTCAGCCGACCGAGCGGGCTTACAATGTTTCTCAGCGAGAGACGCACGCGACCGTTGAATTACGCTCGGCGTAAACGTCCGAATGCGCGCTCGTCATTGCGCGACTGCCGACTCACGTCCAAAGAAAAGCCTGTGTACGTCCCAACTTCTTGCCGCGCGAGAATTATCCTGCCCGACCTAACAAACGTACAGGCGAATACGTCGGCTGCGCGCATACTCGGCGCTCAATCTCGCATACCTGCGTGTCGATGTGAGGACTCAATCGTGTCTTCCGTGTTTTCGCAGGTGCAGAAGGCGGCGAGCGCAGCTCGTCGAAAGTGTTCGCGGAAGAGGACGGAGGAGTGAGAGAGAAAAAGAGATGGAGAGAGAGAGAGAGAGAGAGAGAGAGAGAGAGAGAGAGTCGCGGATAGAAGGGATCGCGACGTTCGAGTCCGCGGAACAATGGCTATAATTGGCACTGCACGCGTTTTCTCGCTCGCGACGGCGAGAACTCGGTCGGAACCGCTCTCGACGATGGCAGAGTCGCGCGAGATATCCGACGTTCGCCTTCGACGGACGCACGCACTCCGCAACCCCTTTTGCCTCCCGCGTTCGAGTGGATAAACGTGGCGCGCTCTGCGAATCTGGCGATAATAACGTGCCGCGCGCCGGACTTATGCAATTGACGTCCGCGACACACCGCCAGAGCGCCCGTTTGTTATTCCCGCCTCTCGCGCGGAGTATGTAGGTCGCCGGGGATGTTCGAAAAACGTTTCTTCAGATGGCCGGGTTCGCCGATGCAGACGTCGCGTAGACGTGTAATTCAGAGACGCGCGCTTCAGCGCGGACACTTCAGGCGCGAGGTAACTTCTGTTGATGCATACACGCCGTCGTAAACGTCATCGTTACTTATGCAGGTGTACATAGTTTCCGCTCTGGCAGCCTCATAAGAGACTGTTACCCGCGCCAGGTCAAGTCCCGGAAAGTTGTCGGTGAATCTTACAAGGGGAGGACCAGGATTGTGGGTCACCGATTTTGATGAAATTTGGCACAGACCTTCTTTAGCCGAAAATATTGGACACGTGTTTTGCCAAAAGTGGCACTTCTCCCCCATTTTTGAAAAAATCGAGGTCAAAAATCAAAATTTTTCGATCGATCTGAAATTTTAGATACACGTTTAGAATTGAAAAATATACAATACGTATTATTTTATTTTGCAAAATATGAATGTTTAAAAAATTATATGCGGGTTAAGTATCCTGTAGTTTACAGAGTTTGCATCGAACCGTGCTAGCCGAGTTAGTAAAGCGTCTGACTACAAGTCTCATGGTGGAGAGTTCGAATCCTAGTGGTTTTGTCGTTTTGCATGTATATTTTTTTTTGCTTTTTTTTATATGTATTTTTGTCGTTTTTTACTTGCATGCATAAAATCATATTTATATTTCATTTATTTAATAATATTATTGTTATATTCACTACTGGGTTAGGTTGGAAGTATGCGTAAATTCCAAGTTCGGTAAGAACAAATGTAGGGAAAAACCCGTAATCTCCTCATCCGTTCGGATATTATGAACAATAAATCGATTCGATTCAGTTTTTGACACAGGTAGTTCTCGAAATGCAGCAATCCCTCGTACCTTGCGCAAGTTGCGGTCATTCATTGACTACTGCTTCTAGTGAAAGTGCCGATGTAAAACTCTTCTCCCGTGCAGTTCCCAGAAGGAATTTTGTGACGAAAAAAAATTGAGTTTTGACAAAATTATATTTCGTTGTGTCAAAAATGGATCAGCCTTCTACCAGTGCTGCCAGTGAAGATCTTGAAATTGCCATCAATAGTACGTTCGCAACGATGCAGGAATTGACGGATGCTGTGCATTACTTTGCGGAAATTCTTCGCAAAGAAAATATTATTAATGATACAGTCAGCCCGATAATTTCTGTTCGTGCACAATTGATTGCCAGTGAGATCTACAGTCGTTTTCTGGACCTTGACAGCGAATTTCGGTTTGTTGAAACTGACGAGTTACAACTGGAAGCCGATGCTGTGAGTGATTTGGCTGAACAAATTGCCGACGAATTGAATACCTCGTCGAGTATTGATTCGTATTCATCATTAACATTACCACCCGCTAAAAAGGGAAAAATACAGCACGCCTTTTTGACAGAAAAAATTAAAAAGGTATCGTTTGCAAGGCTTCACCCCGGATGGGGCTTGAAAACATTACAGAAGAAAGGAGGATTCCACCTTAAAAGGAAGGACCAAATTTCCCGGTGGGAAAAAGAAATTGCTACTGGTGGGACAAATCAGTATAAGTATGCCCATATTGAACAGTCGACGTATGACCAATTTGTTGAAGCACGGGAATTTCGGGCGTTTGTGTCAACAAGGATGCTCCAAGAATGGGCAATGTCTGCAGCAATGCAGTATATTCATACTTGATATAAGATATTATAAAAATTCATTCATTGGTGCATAACCAATTATGTGTCCCAATTTTCGCTAATATGATCAGATACACGTGGTTTACTTCAAAATTAACACCGACACGAAATGTTTTTCTGAACGTCCGGCAAGTATGCTTTTCGGATGTAGTACCAAGGACTCTCTGCATTTGCAAATTGCAATCATTTATTAAATGTGCATGGTGTCGGCAAAATTGATCTTTTTCATGTTTTTATGACAAGTATCACCTTGACAGTTGTGATACGTTTTTATTTTCATAATCGTACATTGTAGTCTTTAATGTGGAATTTATGCATGCTTCCAACTTAACCCAGTAGTGAATATAACAATAATATTATTAAATAAATGAAATATAATTATGATTTTATGCATGCAAGTAAAAAACGACAAAAATACATATAAAAAAAAGCAAAAAAAAAATATACATGCAAAACGACAAAACCACTAGGATTCGAACTCTCCACCATGAGACTTGTAGTCAGACGCTTTACTAACTCGGCTAGCACGGTTCGATGCAAACTCTGTAAACTACAGGATACTTAACCCGCATATAATTTTTTAAACATTCATATTTTGCAAAATAAAATAATACGTATTGTATATTTTTCAATTCTAAACGTGTATCTAAAATTTCAGGTCGATCGAAAAATTTTGATTTTTGACCTCGATTTTTTCAAAAATGGGGGAGAAGTGCCACTTTTGGCAAAACACGTGTCCAATATTTTCGGCTAAAGAAGGTCTGTGCCAAATTTCATCAAAATCGGTGACCCACAATCCTGGTCCTCCCCTTGTTAGAAGAGAGGAAAGTGACGAGAGGAAGGGATAGAGGAAGAGGAGGATGACAGAGAGAATGAGAGAGAGAGAGACTGGCGGGACGACTGCGGGTTTTAAATCGTGGACGTAAACCTTTACGAGACAGGAGAGGTAGGGGACGAGGGTTACACCCGGCACGTCACCAAATGAAAGAGCTATTGTGTTCCAATTACACGCGCGACGCGCCGGCTTTGAATTTCATGAATTCTCCCGGGAAAACGTTAATAATCACGCGCGTACGCTGGCAATATTCATAGGAGCACGTGCGCGCGTATGAGCCGACCGCCGCGCCCGGCGATATGAGAATGAATAAGTAAACCCATCGGAGGGAGATAAACGACTGGCGAAGGATGTTTCTTAACGAGAAACCGCCAATTTTGGGCCAGCGACGGGCCGAGAATTTACCGCCTGGACGGGCAAACTTTTTGGTGAGAAAATGTTACTACCAGCGCCAATTTCACTCTCGTCTACGGTGAGAGAGGGACACAACCGGGCGCGAATAAAATATTTCTTATCGGAATAAACCTGAGCCGTCTGAAGACGCCCAATCGATACTAGGCCTCCTCGACAGGCGGACCCGCATTACGGTGCCGACAAAAGGCGTATTGTGTTCCTACTTCTGACTCGGCCGGATGTATCATTAAATACCGTATCGACGTCAAAACTTACTTCTCCAATTATCTAATATAGACCGCGAGCGCACAAGCCCTAATTGACGTGCCTTTCCGCGAACTTTTGCCGCGGACAATCCGGAGCATTGTATCGATCCCACCCATCGATCTGTCCGCAGGCTAAAGGCGGCGAGTCGAAAAGCAATCTCGGGGAAGCGTGTACCGTCAAAGCACGAAGCTAGGGACAGCGGCGAGAGAGTCCGCCCGGCTCGGTAGCCGAACTCTAAAAAGCCTTTGCGTACGGGCAAACGAGCCTCTCTCATTCGCCCCGGCTCTCCCATTTTCTCCCTCCCCCCTCTCTCTCGCTCCCTCCCTCTCTCTCTCTCTTTCTCCCTCAAGAGGCGACAACGTCGCACACGAGAAGCGGTAAACAAGGCGGGCGAGAGCGACTGCGAACGAGGTTGGCCGAGCAGGCGCGAGGTCAGTGACTAAAGAGAGAAATATCGTGGAATGCGATATAGGCAGCGGAGCAGCAAGCGGCAAACGGCAGCAGCACGCTCTCTGCCTATTGACGCGGGTCTGCTCGAGGACCTTTTACCGACGACGAAGCGCCCGCCTCGAAACAGCAAAGCGAACGTCTTCGGCGTCTTCTTCGTCGTCGTCGTCGTCGCAGTCCGAATCGTCATCATCGTCGTCGTCGTCGTCGGCTCGCCGAGATTCGTAGAAACGCCAAGGCGGGTCCGCCTCTGTCGTCGTCCCCTCGTGAGCTCCCCTCTGCCGCACTGTCGCCGGCGTCGCCTTCTTCATCCCCCTCTCATCCCTCCGTGGCAGACCCCCTTCTGCCTCCACATCCTCGCCTTTTTCTTCCTCCTCCCGTGCCGCGACGATTTTCACGATGGCCTCGGAGGCCATTGATACCCGGCATGAAACGTAGTATTATCTTTCTCCTTTTCCCTCTCTCTCTCTCTCTTTCTTTCTTTCTGAACGGCGGCCCTCCTGCACTCTGCCTTTTCCTCGCTCCTGCCCAGGCTCTCTTTCTTTATTTATACTCTTTCCCTCACACGGCCTCACACCCTCCTTCACACTCCCTGTATCTCTTGAGCATCGACTGTCCTTCCCCATTCCGACTCTCCTCTCTTTTCCCTCTCCGCCCGCTCGCCTCCTCTCTTTCACTACCACGGCCGATCCCGCGCGCCTACGGAGCCACGCGTTATCGGGGAAAAACACTCCCCCATTTTCTCCCTCGTTCCTTCTTACCCGCCGTTCCGCGTCCGTCGGATCATTGACATTTCCTCCCGTCGATCGTTGCCCGCCGCCGACGGGAGCGGACGGGAAGTCGTGTGCCGGCGAGAGTTGTCGCGGCTTCCCGAACGCTGGGAATTCGGAGGAAATTTTTTTAGGCCCGACGAAAGTCGCCACTCAGGCCTCGCGGCGGCGCGACGCTGGGGGGCGACGAGAGACGCGATAGAAAGATAAGCGATTAGGCGTGTATAAATAAATACGCTGGCTGAGGAGACGTAACAGAAGTCGGTCGGGCGGGACGGAGAGAAAGAGAGAGAGAGAGAGAGAGAGAGAGAGAGAGGAAGCGACGATACGACGCGCCAGGCACTGTCACAGGAAGAAGGACGTCAAGCGAACGAAAACAAACCTAAATGTAACCACTGATTCTCGCCCGTACGCGTCGTAACGCGTTTCCGAACTTCCTCGAGGGGAAGGGAGGGAGAGAACTAAATCGACGGTGCTTAGAATGGAGGCCGTTGGATCGGGACTGTCGCGTTTTTGCCGACGTTTTTGCAATTCGCTGATTCGCACAAGTTGTTCGCAACTTCGAAAATATGTCGCGAGAAATTGAGAGAGGTTAGCGATGCTCGGTTAGGAGTTGTGAGACTGACGCGGGTTACGCTCAGGTAAAAGGGTCGCTTCCCGACCAACGGGAAGCGACGGGCAAAAGGTAGAGACAGTTTGAAAAGGAACTCACCGGCAAACGGACATGGAACGGCTCCGACAATGTCTATGGGGGCCAGGACCGTCGTCGTCCGATGTTCCGCAACGGAGCGTCGCCAGGATGAGGAGGACGTTGTCGCTTGTTATGATGACACTGAGGAATTCCACGCTGACGGCGACGCGGGGCGAATTAAAAGTTCATCGGCAACAATAACATTGGCGGCCAGTGGCGCGTGGGCACCGCAATCACTTGTTTCTTGCTCCTTTTTTCACAACACGTGTGGAAGCACGTACGCATGCACGCGCGCACGCACGTTGTTTGATCACACATTCGCGCACAGTCACACAAAATCCGATTCGCGAGAAGACGGAACACGCAGGGACGGAAGGAGGGAAATGAGGGGAAAGAATGAAGACGGGAGGAAGAAAGAAAGAGTGCGGAAGAAAGGTGGGCTAGTAGGCAAAGGGGGTTGGAGGGGGGATGAGGGAAAGAAAGGTGTAGAATAAGGAGCACAGGCGAGCGGTGGAAGTGTCGTGGTCCGTGACTCGAAGCGTTCAAAGCCGATGGTAGGAGCGTTTTGAAACGCTCACGCCGACGGCCCTTCGTTCTCACCGAAGTGGCAGACGCTCTCCTCGGGCAAGTTCTGTCTCGTAGCAGCGCGGAGAGCACCGGCGTACCTTTATCTCGATCGCGATTATGCGAGAGCGGACGATTTTAGGCACCGCGTCGCCGACGCCAGACGATCCGTCGGTGGTCGCGCTCCGTTCTGTTGTCGTTCGGGATTCGGCAGGGCAGGCACACCGGTGTACACATAACGCGCCGCTGTGCCGAGGCGAACCCTCGTTGGAGAGGAAAAAAAAATCACGATCACTCGGGACGCAGATTCCCCGCACGAGTCGCACACAAGTTGTTTACTAGAACGCGCACCACGCCATGCCCCGTGAACGTGCGTCCGCCTCCGTACTCCCCTCGTCGCACCGAGCAAAACAAGAGCCTGCGCAGTAGTCGGCGCGCACCTTCTTCTGCATGTTTTCCCACGAGCCGATGTGTGTGCCGCTTGTTGTTGCCTCGTGGCCCGCCAAGGCGCCTCCACCCGTCTACGTTCTCTCCCTCTCTCCTTTTTCGAGCACTCTCCCCACCTCCCGTAACACACTCTCTTCCTCGCTCGCTCTCTCGCTCCTCTCCTTCTCTCTCTCTCTGCCAGCCGGCTCCCTCTCCTTCTCTCGCTTAGCCGAGCCGCACGCACGTCTACATATGGCCCTCCTTCTCGGTCCCTCTGTCCCGTGGTCAATCTTCCCTTCCCATCTCCGTCGCACCCGCCACACTTCTGTCCGCTCCCTCTAACGTCGACCCTTTTCAGTCGCTCCCACTCTCTCTCGCACGCTCGCTCGCTGAGGCTCCCCTCGCCGCCTCTCTCCTTCCTTTCTCAGCCGTATTGCGCACGACTGCGGGAGCGTGCTTTGACGGACGGCACGCGACAACGACGCGGCTCTACGGAGTCGCAACACGACGACGAACGCGACGACAACGACGAGCGCTGCGACGACAATTTTCGTCGCCGTACCCTTCTACGACGCAACCGCGTTTCGCCACGTAACGAGTAAATCGACTGGGTCATCGTACCCACGCGCCATCGCGGCATACGCCGATGGCAGACTTCGTCCGAAAAATTCCGGCATGCCGCCATTGTGAACTCGACCCGCCATCTCACGGCGAGCGGAAGCTTTAACGGCGCGTCGATCATGGTGCCTCATGAGGACGCACTTTGCCTACTAAAGGTTAACTCTGCGCGCTCACGGACGGGGCGGTTAGGCGTGCGATTATGGGAGTCGCGTTTAGCGGACTGAAATACCGACTTCGTGGAGAATGGAACGCTGTTCGGTGATGTTTATTCTTTCAACGTTGTAAATTATATAAGCGACAACATTTCTAAGTAGGCGGTGTAGTTTGAGTTGATATATTAAAGCGGATACCTGGCTCTGACTACCCAGCAGTTTGTACGCTTCAGAAGTCACGGACAATCGTACCGTTTATTACCCCTTCCAGTTTGACGTTATGTTCGGGGAATTGTAAGTGTCCTGTTACTAAATTCAATCCGTACATCATAGTAGCAACTAATTAGACGAGTTTTGCGAACATCGCTTGTATGTGCGAATACCAAAATAAATGACACAAGATTTGCACCACCGCATCATTTTTGCCATTTTCAAATAAAGTATTGCCAGTGAGTTTAGTATGAATTCTCACCATGAGGAGCGTTGTATTCTGTTACTGTGCCCTCGTCGATAAACATGGGTGTGATACGAGAATGGTAAGACATGAAAATGCATCGAGCAATAGATCTATCCTATACCACGTCTGTGGTGTGTTTCCGCTGTCGGGATTGGTCGACGTGAAATTTGAAATGATGATCTGTCGAAGATGTTTCAAAACTGCAGTCACCCAACGCTTTCTTGCTCCAGAACGTTCGATTGCGAGGTGTTTCTTGTAAGGTAAGAGACATCCATAACAAATGTATAATTATTAATTCATTCATTCGTACAAATTCTATAAGTTATGTTTCGTTCGACAATAACTTTTTTCCTCACATATAACAGGTTTATATGCAAATTCAACAATAAATATAAAACTTGTTAAAATGTTAACGTATGTAAACGTAGGTTAAGTTTGTCCCTGTAAAACAGTGGCAACGATCTGAGCATTTATATATATACAGTAGGACGTACTTATTCCTAAAACGTTGCCACTCAAAAGTGACAAACGATATTGCAGTCTCTTTAGCTCAGACAGCGAGATACGGAGAAAAGTGTGAAGAGTCCGAGCATCATCGACGAGGCGCATACGATCGACATGGTGTCCCTGTTGTAATGCGGACAGAGTTCCTTCTCGTGGCATCTCCTGAAATCGGGTAACGCGTAATAATCAGTACGTCGCCGTGAAATACGTAATCACTTCCGTGTACACATTCCCCCCCAGTGATGGATCACCGTCGGAATGCCACATTGCTCAACGCTTATCTTTTATCACCGTAAATGGGAAAGTTTTTCCGATAAAATTGTTTACGACTTCCTCATTTTTTTTTATCTCGCCAGACCGACGAAAATCCATTCATTTCGGATGTTTGGCGAACTACCTATGTATGTGTATTCTCTATCAACTTAAAACCAGGTTATGCTCATCACTCACCATCGTTCGATTAGAATGACGACAACCCCAGTGACGACTTTGTCGAGGAAGGTGACGATGGAGTAGACGAGAGCACTGCGTTCTGTCCTGGGACCGATTAATTCGGCAGTCACGCTCAATGCGGTTACCATTGTAATTGAACTGCCTGCTCCGATCAGGACGGCGACAATGTAAACAACCGTCGACGTGCTCCCACCGAATTCCGTGACGCCCGCAGAAAGGATGCCAATCAGAGCACCGAGGAAGTAGCAGAACTGTTCATAAGAGATTAATCGGATGATCGTGTGTTACAGATTAGGTATCATGGACAAAGGTACTACTAACGTTAATGGACTGAAGAATGGATGGTGGTATGGTGCAGACTGTGAGTTGCTATCTCTTATTGTGTTTTGATACGATTTGACCTTATATAACGACAATGTTTTGGTCTTGATATGTATTCGCGTAATTGATTATTTGATCTATGAAACGTCTTCTGATGTTTACTCAGCTTTTAAAAATTTGATTAACCATTTCTTTATTTTGCGTTACGTATACTGTTGTGTATCTGATAAACCGTTTTGTTCTGCCTAATACCTAGGTGATAATGGTGCAGACATTTATACATGATGACAGTGTACTTTTCGAATATGTCATAGAATCGCCAAATATTTATGTGTATAATTTTCCTTACCTTGGTACCGCAAGATCTGTTTATGTATTTAAGCATTATAGCAGCGACAAACGATGAAAGGTACGAGACGAGCGGGACTGTTGCAAGAGCCTGCTTCCCGCCAACATCCATCTCCTCTATGTACAGTGGTAAGTAAACCGTCGCGAGGGTGATGAATAATCTGCTCGACACGTAGAGCATGGCCACCCTCATCAAGAGGGTTGTGCTGACCCAAGATCGGCGATTGACCTGTGGCACATTGTCCGCAAGTCTAGGATTTTCCTCGCCCTCCGGCTTCTCCGAATCATGATTTTCGAGAAGATGTGGCTTCAGGAACAGGTGGAAAAGAATCGTCGCCGTCAAACCGAGCGCCGTGAGAACCACAACAATATTCTATGGAAACAGTTAAGTACATCAACGGTCAAGTACGAGTATTCTTATTATTTTGATCATTCCTGCGCGAACGTCTGCAATGGCTTACCCTGAATTTATAATCATCTTGCGGGCCCAAGCGTACAACGGACTCCTCGCTGGTCGGCAGAACTATCCACGTGACTATAAACACGATCACGGCCGCGGCCACTTGAGCGGAGTACCTGTCGTGTTAATTAAAAGGTATCACTGCACGGTGTTATTTCAGGGCCAACAGTGTCCGCGGGAATGGGTAAGGCAGGCGTAAAACGAGATTTGCATCCCGATGAAAGATTAAACACTTTGTTACGCTTCGCGTGCCTCAATTACGCGAGAATTACGGGACCCGCTGATTAGAACTGCCACTTCCGATTTAAATAATTGGATCACTCTCCCGAATCCACTCACCTTATTGCGGTTAAATCGGCGCGCGCAAGCTGCGAGCTCGTTAACACCGGAATCATGGACAAATGAGAAATTTGCACCGCCGCCCAGCCAGTCTGGAACACCGTGATGCTCGAAATGTAAACGATCATCACGGCCGATGGGTACGGATTCGCAAAGCCCCCAAAAATTATGGGGAACGCCAGGGTGACCATGACGGATCCGACGACGTGCCAGATCTTCTTCTTTGAGTAGCGATCGACCAGCAAGCCGAAAACTGGTGTCATGAGAGCATCGACTATTTGGCCTAGAGAGCATCAAATCATTCGGTAAACCATCAATTACATATTTTTTTGTGGTCATCAATCTCGGCTACATATTGAAGGAAATTATTTTCCAACGTATATATTTCTTGCAATCATACGTTCGGCTAGTTTGTTATCGGAGAATTGCAGTATTTACCTAACAGCAGCAAAGCACCAGCCATGATGGGCTCCAACAGAGCGACCCTTTGGAGGTAAATGAGTGTGTAGGTGAACCACATGGCAGCTGCGAGGTCATTGAAGATGTGTCCTAGCGCGTAGGACAGCTTCGTTGACATCTTGAGTTTCGCCTCGCCGACGAGGGGCGTTCTTTCACCCTCCTGATCCATTTTGTTGCCCCGTCGAGAAGTTATTACACGGTGCGAATACGTCATGCGAGCCGATCTCTCGTTTGCGCTATGTTTATCGAACTTCTTCACGCTTGACGAACTCGCATTACCCGACCTCGGTGCTCTTCGTCATCCTAGCGCAGGCGAAATCTGTCGAACGCGTCGTCTGGAAGTAAATGTCAATGAAATGTAAATGCGAAGTTGGGAAGGGCTAAAGTCGAGAGACAGGGGGGGGGGGGGGGGTGTAGTTGGAAGGGTAGAACTGACACGTTAAGTCGAACGTTGCCGAAGATTGAATAAAACATCGCGTGAAGAAGACAGTTCGCGCTCTCTCTCCTTCTTACACACATTCATACTCTCTCCTTTTCTCTCTCTCGCTCTCTTTCTCTCTCTCTCTCTCTCTTCCATTCGCTCGGTCGCTCGCTCTGTTTGACTGTCGTTCTCTCTACGTGTTCTAACGCGCTGAACGTTTAGCATTCGTCGTGTCTACGCACGCTCGGATTACTTCCGGTACTCCGGCGTCGTTCTAATTTCGCAGTTTCAGGCTTAATTGCTTTAATTTGCATACATTTGTGTATGGTAATGCGAGTAGTATCAGATACACCCGCGCACGGTGTTGCGCGCGTTATTTCAAGCAAATGAGGATTCGCATCGTGTCTGGTAGTGTGAAAGATGCTCTCCTGAGTGAGCGCTAAGAAAGTGTGTCGAAGTGTATACGCGGCATGGATCGTTTTTTCTCTCTATCTATTCCTTTCTCGATTGGATACAATGCCGCGAACATTTTGCTCTGACTGTGCTTCTCAGTGCTCGTCTCTTCGGTTCTTCTTGGCCAATTGATGACGGTCTGGCTTACATCCTCCTGCGCGCGAGAGGAGGACAGCCGTCGTCTGTGATTATTGTTGGGTGGTAATACTCTCCATTGAGTATCACTCTACGATCACACTGGCTATGTGCACGGATCCATGTAACGTCAAGCAACTGCGCGAGACAAATTTCGCGCAATTCTCATTGATGTCGCTAACGACCAGCTATCAACGCATTAAACTGTTTCTTTACGCGGCCAACACGTGTTAATCAATCATAGACAGAGCGACGTATCAGATAGGGTCTAATCGTATGGTAGAAAAAGATCCGATATCGATACTTTATTCTTCTAGAAACATTCCCTTGTGATATCTTGTTTTTTTTTACATGGTATATCTGTGACGATCGAGCGAACGTCAACAAAAATGGTATCAAATATTAATTCAGCTTAATGTATTTACCAAGATCACTCGTCACTTCTTTTATAGGCAGTGAACTGTTTAGAGCTGCTATTAAGAGCGGGAAGAACATTACGTGCTCAGCGGCAAGTGTAAATTTCCATTTTCACAAGACGTCGCGTAATGATCACGTCGAATCGATGTAAATATGGCGCGATATGTCGCGTTACGGCTTCTTCCTATTTTCTAGGATGACTGAGTCACGTTACTGATAGCGTGAAGGAAACGACAGATAAATCTGCAAGTGCATTTGTTGCAAGCTTCGAAAACTGCGACACTGCCAACATCCGAGTTTCCATCAATAATACGTAAAGCTTGTAATCGCGTCTAATGGTTAATTTATATTCTCTATATCTCTTCCTCTCATCAAATGACGCAACGAGTGATGATCGCACCGCGCGATGATGTTTCAGGATATGTAATTTCTTCGTAACGTTCACTAAAAATAGCGTCCCTTTCACCGTCTCAAACACTCCGGTTGTATGTCTAGCACGCTCGTCACGGATTTCTGTGTAAGGAAGCTTGCGATCTTACCTAAATTGACCCGGTTTCAATTCACGAAGCCACGACGCGAACGCTATTCCAAATCGAATGCCGAGTACTATTCCCACATCAATCTCACGTCAAATCAAACAAAATTATTCATTACTTCAAATCAGCATGAAACTTACCCGGTACACGCACACGTTCCGCACCGCTAACACCAAACCCGCACCCGTTAAATCCAATTGTACACTCGAAAAATTCAAGTACGATCCAGGTATCACGCGAGGTAACTTCCGCCGAAATCCACTGTTTTCTTCGGGCAGCGAAGCGAGTCTGGCCACGATTAATCCCGATAAAAAGAGTGTATCCGTCGAGGCGGTCAGACGCGAAGCATATCGAAACGATCGCCGGCTTATTGAGGATTATCGTACGCTCTCGTAAACGTGTACTTAGGCACCGAGGATAGCTCGAATTCCCGGCATCAATCGGAACGAAATCCGCGACCGCGAATGGATGCGATCGGGCAAGCGCGGCTTTTCGCGGCGTGTGCAGGTGAGAGACTGAAGCCCATAATGGGCGGCAGAGTGTCACTCGGTCCGAGCAGGATTATCATTAAATCGGCAGTAGGATTAGTAAAGCGGTAGACCGCCGGGGCCACATGGGAACGTAGATAACGGCTAATCTTATCATAGGAAGGACGGAATAGACCGCATCCCAAAACTAGTGGCCATCATTGACGGCTAGTGCCTCTCTTATTTTCCGCACCTAAAGGGAGTACCTGAATTGCATTATGGCGCGGCAATGCACGTGCGTGCGTGCGTGCGAACGTGCTGGCGTGCGTGTACGAGATCGACGCACGCGTGTTCGTTTCACATAACGAGAGCGGCACACCATGAAGTGTAGACACTCGAAGCACTGTAACCTGAGATCGCGAAAGAGAAACGAGCGTGAGGGAGCATACGTATAGAAGGAATCGATACCGACGCGAGTTCTTGTACGGTCTCCCGGTCAGGCTGGCCAGCCACCGTGGCCGACTATGGAGTTCGTTAACCGTAGGCCGCAGGCGGATGAATGTTGAAGTACTATCGATTGCCCCGAGCGCGATCGTAGACGCGATCCCTTTCCCGATACTTTGTTTAGATCGCTTGCGGTTATTAGCAACCGTTTCTCAGTTTCACGAATACGTTTAGCGTATTGATCTGCATCCGATGACGGGTGGGAATACAGTGCTTGATTGTTAGTATATTGCAGGGAGGAAGTGGTTAGCACTTCAGTGGGTAGAATTCTGGCTTTGATGGTGGAAGTTGGAGGATATCATTGGGGCTTAAGGCAGAGACATATTTGTGACGATCATTTATTCCATCCGCATTAAAATTTGTTCGATATAAAACTATACTTACATCTTTGCTCGTAACACTTTCTTCCTTATAACGAAACGTCTACACGCATGGATTAATGAAGTATCGTTTCATGTGTTTACGTGATCCGGTTAGCAAGGTGAACACGGTCTGATATTCGTGTTTGTATATGTTGTGGTTTTGTGTATTTTTGTACACGTGTTGACGGTATCCATTTAATCGGAAACTTATCTTTACGAATATTCAGATTTGAAAGCGTCTAGCGAGTACAGTAGCGAATCGACAGTATCGAATATTCTATATTTCCTGGCTAACTCTTGATTTTTCGTTTACGTTCCGTGTTCACGGTAATCGCGTTTTGATCATTTTTACACGATGAGTATTCAATATTGTTGAGTATTTGCATTAAAAAGTTCATCTATATGCTTAGAAGTTGACAAACCTTCCAGTGTAAAGCAAAGCCTTTAGGAAAATTTTCGGAAAAGGAGCATGTTATATCATGCGCGCTAAATGCAGTCCGTAGAATATTGTTCGCAGGTGATTTTACATCCCGAATTCAAAACTTTATACGCTTATTGGAACAGTCCTATTCCTGAGTTTTAAATGAAAGTACAATACTTCGCATGCACTTGGGACTAGAGTTTCATCCGACGACTCGAGGTCTTTACAAACATTGTAATAAATGTATTTTAACATTCACAATAAGATTGACATTTGTTTAACAACTAGAACAATTAAGTCGCAGCAACGTGGCAGTCATCGGCGATAGATTCAACGTACAATGTGTACAATAATCAATGTATCCGTGTCTCATCGATTTTGAGCGTGAAATAATCTTACACAGAATAAATTCACCGAAGAATTTGCTTCAATCGTGTCACGCTTCCGTGTGACACTGTTCTCAGGAACGTAACAAGTATGAAAAGATTACAAACAAAATTATTAAACAGTCATGACGTCGGTGTCACGAAATTATTATATACTATATCGGCGCACGTAATTACGTATGATTATCGCGTATGCTAATAATAAATATTGGTATCTCGCGACGACGCGACGATTAAATGAATCAGAATTTCTGTTTAGAAGGTAACAGACGTATACGCGCGGAACGTATCGAGAATATGTATGTACAGATTAATGTAAAGTTAGGCCGCTTTCGTTTCCATGCCTATTTGTACACTCAGTCGCTAGGTTTTGGTCTCCGAGGCAGCAAATTCAGTACCTTCGAATTGTCTTAGATGAATCTGCAAGATGGTAACAAAGTCAGCGACGCCATAAAGTTGAGAAAGATTAATATTATTCAACGCCAGTGGTTACTGGCCTCTCACCTGCAAATGTAAATTAACTTCGGCGGAACGGCTTAAGTACGGAAAGTTTCCTCCATTCTTCAGGTGTGCCAACTTTGCATTCGGATAGCATTTGTACATTTCCTCGCGCACCGAGTTCGACAAAGCGTACTCGTCAAACACGTCCATTATCGTAATTGGAAGATGGCATATTTTCTGTGGCTGAACGTAGCAATTGATGCAATTCATAGTTAAACGCGATGCCAATTCCGGTTGCGTTAGGCTCTCCAACTGCAGAAGGGAAATAGCGTTACAAGGTCTTTCGATTCATGAACGGCTGAAAAACAACGATAGATAAGACGCGTACCCTTTCGACCATAAAGTCGATCGCCTCGACGATCTCGCCGTCGACTTTGTCTGTCGTAAAGTTTGCCATTACCATCTTCTTGAGTACCAGCGAGGGCAGAATCCAAAACCTGTGATCAGAGTAAGCGGATAATTTAATCGGCGCGTAGAAAAACGATGTAGTAGGAAATAGACTGCGCGAGCGTGTGTGCGTTTGCTCAGGATCTCAGGTATCCGATTGAGTCGCCGTTTACATAAGCTCGGTACAAGGCGTGCACTTGACTCGCGGTTAAACATAGACGTACCAGAATGTGTAATAGGTGGGGCGCTGTGTTAATTATGCGCTATCTCGTCGATAGGCTTCGGGAATATCGATAAAAATCCGATAAATATTCGACGCCGATATCGAAAGCCGGGGCAACGTGTGATTTAATTGTATCAAAAGGCAACTTACTTACACTGCTGCGGAGTCATTGTAGCTGAACACGGACGTGTCCGTGAACGTGTTGCAGAGTATCAGGGACACCACTCTCGGACAGTGTGCGTTCACCTCGGTAAATTTTTGCGCCAGGAAGCCGCCTGAAAGACGAGAACTCGATTCATTTCAAACGTCCCGCCAACATCGGTCTCACAATCGAACCAAATAACTGATCGTACGTTCTGACCTAATGAGGCGCCGAACAGATGGACCCTGTCCAGTTCCATGTAGTCCAGTAACTTTCTGAATCCGTCGCACCATTCCTTCACGTTCCAGTACACCGGCGCCTCGGCCTGAAAATAGAGGAGAAAAATTTCGTTTTCGACCGCTTATCAAGGTCCGTGCACCGCGCTCGATAATTCGATGTTCGAAGGCTCTTAAGTATCAATTTCGTGTAATCCCGGTGGCCATATATAATCTCGGCCCTCTCCTATCGCTATTTACTTTCGTACTTCGACGTTAATCATCGCTTCGACAGTGCGTTGCTCGCCGTTAATCGTCGCTTCGGTAACGAGCCGATTCATTCGAGCTACTTCAGCTACCGCCGACGCTACTTGATAAACCTTCAACTCACTGATATAACCCTATAACCTTTGGCGGCCAGTCCTAGCACTTGTCTGAAAAAGACGTCCGCCGTACCGCTGACCGGTGGAAGACATATCAGTGGGCACTTCACGGTCTTTGGACTAGAATCGTACACCTTCCATCCCTGTGAACAGAACGGATCATCCGCGATCAGATGTTTGATCTACCTGAAAGATACGTTCGCGTCGCACTTATTTAATCGCCGCCACTTATCTCTGTTGAGCAACGTCTTACCGAGAGTGTGTCGCGCTTGATGGATCTTTTTTTGAACCGAGCACACATGAAGCTCCGGTCACGCGTGTCAGGATTATAACAGGACGAGCCAATGTCGCGACGAAGATGTCAAGGACGAGTGACAGGCTTTCATTCGCACTTTGTTCGCCCGCGTCCGAGCGCAATTGTTAACGCGCGCGCGACATAAATAAGCGCGGATGCGCGTCTGATCCGACGGAGCGACAAGGTTAAGCCTTCTTAATCAGTTATGAAGCGAAGGTGAGCGTATAAAACGCGAACGGGTCCGCTCGTAAATCGCGACGGGGCCCGAGACTTAAGGTAGTACCTTCGCGACAATCCAAGTAAAAAGTTTTGACTCAGTACCCACATTAAACATATCAGCAAATTCAGTCTGTAGCCTGTGGTTTGTTTTACGAGATTGTACCTCTTACACTATCATATTCTCTATACGAATACACACATACTATGAAATAGTATTCTGTGTGGAAATGTGACAACGTCGCATATTCTTTTTCGGTTGTTAACGTGGCCGGCGACGAAAAGACACACACACTCGCACAGCGCCGACAATGCATCGTTGCCGCATCATTTCTACGCGACTTCACTGATATCCCCTCCACACAAAATAATCGTCTAACTATGTTATTCTTTCCAATGTTTCAATAAAACTACATATTAAACAATTTCCATTTTTTTGTAAGATATTCCGAATATATTACTCTAACAAATATTAGTTTTTGATCAAGATGGTAAAAGTCCTTCATTGCAAAAAAATATAAAATATGTCATTTTCCCACGCTTCTCCTATGCTATGTGTACAAAACATGTCACTTTTAATTGCAATTATCTCATGTTTGGTGTGTTCAAACGTCTCAAAATTTTAACAACGTCTGTGTTATGCATTTAACTACTTACACTCCAAATTTTAAAGACTTCTTGTAATTTTGCATACGCGGGGGTACTACCTTAATTTCAATTCGGCCGTAAAGGTGTCCGCTCGAAAATGAGCCCTGCATCGTCCGCACGTGAGTGTGCCAGGGATTATCGGGGAGGAGAGGAGCGATTTAAATAATCCTGACACGGGGCACGATAATAAAAAGTAGCGGTCGAACTCATTGTACGCCGAAGATGAGGCCGAACGTTTCGAACGTCTCTTTCACAGTCTTTTTCGACGTTAATCAAAGGTGTCACGCACTGCCCCCGGAGACTCTGCCCGCTGGTGGATGCCAGCGACCGGCGTCGGATGTAAACAAGTGAGCGGCGATGTGAAGTGCCAATTAACGGGATCCATTACCTTGGTACCGTCCGTGTCGACGACGATCTTTCTCAGTGGCACCGAGCTTCGGAAGCTCTGATACTCCTGAGAACGTGACAGGTCGCTCGAGCCCGTGGACATGATGCTCTCTTCCTTCCTTCCCTGCCGTTAGTCGGACAGTTTATCGTCGAAGGACGGCGAGCGTTCACGGCCTCCGATATCGGCCCGTTAGGAAGACAAAGACAGGGGGAGGACAGCGTCCGCTGGGAAGAGAGAGAGAGAGACGGGGAGAGCGAGTGATAGAGAAAGACGGCCGAGCAGATACAGAGATCAGGACGAAGGGAAGAGGAACGGAGACGGATAGTGACACTCAGGGAAGAGTGCGATGATTAAAGTGCCCGCCACATAGCGTACCAAGTTTCGTGATCTAGTGGATCCACAGAGAAGAGCAGGAATAAATTAGTTGCGTCCGTTCTGGTTAGGAGAGTGTTTGGAAGATTTTGATCAGAAAAATTTTACTCACCTCAAGAGTAAGCGCGGCTAGACACTGACCGACTCCAAAACCTCCTCCAGACTCGATTCATCCTGACTGCCACCGGCGAATCTGTCTGTCCTCGTCACGCACACTTGGCCTCGTCCGCTGGCCAGCTCGTTTAGCGACGGGCAAAAGAGCACGAAGACGCGCGACTTCGTATGGCGTCGTGACGCACCGTCTGGAGCGCTTTGATCAGAATGCTAGCCGACGATACTTTACACCCCCGCCTCGAACGAGCGGACCCCTACTCCGTCCTTCTCCGACGAACGGGCTGATCGATAGCGCCGTCTCTATGGAGAACGGCGGCGCGTTTGCGCAGTGCGAGCGCACTGCGCTCGTCTCTTTCTCGGCGACCGTCCTCAAGAACGTGCGCACAGCACTTAGCACCCCGTGACTTTTACGAGAAACCGCCGTGATTTAGGTCTAATTGGCTGGCGAGGAATAAATTTTTTCGCCCGCGATGGCTCTATCGTTCGACGTCTCAATTTGGCTCGGACGGCCGGTACATTATTTTTCTCGGTCAATTCTCGACTGTTTTATAATAACGTCTATTAAGCGACAAAATTGAATAGCGTGCGTCATTGTTAAACGTTGCCGAGGAAAATTTAATAATAAGTGGAGCATTTTGAATAATTGTTTCGAGTGCTTATCATCGATAATCGTTTTAGGGACTCAATTCTGTGCGCCTTCGCACAAACGATCGCCACTTATGTAATGCGCGGTACAATCAAAGTGAATCTATTCGTTGTCACTAGATGCCTTTAGCGTGCGGTGTTTTTGAGAATGGAAAAAAAGCGCCGGTGCAAAGAATTCCCTCGTTATCGACAGCGAGTAAGAACATTGTTTCTGTTGCCCAAATATAAATTTCATCAGAGGGATTAATATTGACCGATGAATAAATCGCGGGATGCTTGAATACCGATGAGATATTCACATCTGCATAATTGCAGTGGAATTTCTTTGCCTCTCAGCAATTCATGTTCACTTATCTCCATCACGCGAGGTGACTTACCATGTGACTCGAGCTTCCTCTGCGTTCGATACCGCAAGCATTGAAAATGTGTCACTTATCGTTCTCCATCTGCGCAGGATTTCCGCATGTGCGATACGCATCGCGTTTAAACAAACATCCCGGCAATCAGTAAAAAGGGGTCGCAACCACCTTGGTCTCCACATCGGGGTGTGGCACGGTCGACGTACGTACCAACGAGCACACTCGAAGACAGCCGGTAGACGAGTATCTATTCCACCGACCTACCAACTGCAAGATTAACGATCTCGAAGCTTTCATGGTATTGCCTGAAGGTACCCGAACGCGAAATATCCCCATTCCACATCTCTCCTCCTCTACCATCGCCAACCCCCTTCATTTCTCTCTTGCCCCCCCCTGACTCTCCCTTGCCCGCACTCGCCTTTTTTTTCCACCCCTTGTTTTTCCTCTCCCTACCGGTCGTTTTAGCGCCCGGTCGCCCATATAACGCGTATCTGCGAGATAACCATTTACATTCATACTTTGTGAATAAGTAGATTCGAGAGAGCGGAGGAGAGAGAGAGAGGTAGAGAAATCGGCGTACGGCAGTATTCTCGGCAATACCGTCAAGGCCGCTATACATTAACCGTTGCAAAACACGCTCGCCGCTAATTCCCTGAGATAAATGCGATTGGCCGAAGATGTGTAATTATCACTTAACGGCTCGAATAATGATTCCTCTCGTTCTTTTATGCCTGCCGGGCGAGCGTCGCCTTTTCTTTCAGGATTGCATTGTGCACGCCGGCTCGCTGCGTTTCTCTCTCTCTCTCTCTCTCTCTTTCTCTCTCTTTCCCACTCTTCGCTGCCTCTGTCGCTTCGACGTAGACGCGAGTGCATCGACAACTACCAAGCGATATTACTTGCGAGGGTGGCTCTCCAGGGGTGGCGCGGCGGGGAGGGGGTTCAGCTGTAAGGGCCGCCGCGTCGAGGGTAGGTATTAGTGAACCTGCCACTCACGGAAAGAGGGCGGTGGTTGATTTTTTCACCCCCCACGCCTCCCATCGACCGTACACACCGACACGCTCGCTACACACAGTCGGCGTGTACCTGAGACCCGACTGGAATTCGTTTAATTTCGCAACCCACCAGCAATAATGGCTCTTCATGAAAACTCCTTCGCTACCAATATCCGTTCTTCGGACGGACAATGCTCGCCGTGCTTCGACTCGTAAACTAGATCGCGCTGGAACGCCTCGTCACGATTTTCATTTCGATCGAGTTCCGAGCAAAGTTTTCGAGGAACGTCCCTTCAGTAATTTAGTACATTTAAAACTATTATAGGCGGTCATGCAATTTTTGCTGGATATTGCTCGCGCGCAGTAATCCATAAAATCGATGCGAGTTAGGGTTGAGCTGCGTCTCGAATGCAAATCGTTTGTCACGTTTCATTAGCCTTCGCAGTTGCAATACGGCAAACTACTCTGCCCGAAGCTTGGCCCTCATCGCGGCTATTCGTAATTCAATTGAAGCGCGCGAGAGCCGGCTAACAGCAATGCCTGACCGCGTATCAAAGCCATGGGATCAAACGAATTTCATCTAAGCAATCGAACGGGGTCGAGCATTTCATGCCCGCCATCGCTAACGTTTACATTGGCGAGACCCGGGAATCATTAATAACCGATACGGCCGGCAACGTTCCTGTCCCGCGTTAATTCGACGTATCGAATCGAACGACACACTGCGCTCGTTAATCTTCCTCCCCAATCCGTCACTCGGAGCGATTTATTTAAAGAAGGCGCCTCGTTGTTTTCCCTCTCCCTCCCAACCCGCCACTCTCCTCCTCCTCCAGCGCCAGGCCACTTCTCTTTTTTCCTCATCGAACTCATTCTCGGGCTAGAGAGCTCGCGCGCGCTCTCTTGTTTCGCGCGAGTTGATCGATGCAAGGAGTATCGTTAGCGGGTGAGAAAGTAGACCGATAATCTAACGGCAGGACCTTCAGGTCCGTCGGCCAAACTCGTAATTGTACTCGTAGTTGCCTGTCCTCCGATTCTAACGTTTACTCTTAATGGTTCGAATCTCGAGAGAGCGGAGCGGGCGAAGTTCGGATGAAGTTTATGCAAGAAAGTCACCGCGGCCGAGACGGGTCCAGACGGGTGAAAACGTCTCGGGATCCGACCAATTAGCGTCGTCGAAAGCTCGGAATTCGGCGAGAGACGCAGTGAAGCCGGCGTCGTTCGTATCGGCCCCGCCAATATACACCCCAAAGGTTCCGAAGTCGTTGCGCGCGAGAATTTTCGAGCGCCGTACTATAAATACCTGTAATAAAGCTGGGCATCATTAATCTTCGACAGTAATTTCGGCTCGCAGTGGCGACATTCACCGTCTCGGTCGCGCTCTCCTTTCTCTCCGTCTCTCTTCCTCCCCTTTCCCAGGATCTCTCCCTCTCTCTCTCTCTCTCCCTTCATCGTAGAGCCTCCCTCTCTCTCTCTCTCTCTCTCTCTCTCTCTCTCTCCTCTCACCCCTCGCACCCCGTCTTTCTATCCGTTTTCCTCCTCCGCCTTTAGCCTCCGTACCATCCCTGCGCGGTACTCGTTCTCGCACTTTCTAGGATAATTAATGATCCCGAAAGCGATCCACTCACGGTTGTCTCGTTTCAGGGCGATCTTTCCTCGTCTCCCATCCCCGCCTCTGACGTCTCCTTTTTTCCGCCGCGCTTATCCCTCTTACTCCCGCGCATCGCGTTAGAGAACGTTCCCTCGACTCACGCTTTGTCTACCTACCCCGCAGTTAGTTACGCGGATTAAAATGATCCCGGCTGATGATCGCGCTTGATGATCGCGCCGCCGCGAGGCGGACGACGATCATTAAACTCTGACACAGTTGGAAAAAAGCGCCTGTTGACACGGCAATGATCATAATGCTCGTAGTCTCATGCCCGCTTGACGTCATTCGAGTTGGCAAAGAGCGTCGCTTGTCAGCGATCTATCGCGAGATGGACAATTCGTCGTCGGCCTGTGCGCTTCTTTTTATTTACGTTTCTCGGAAAGAAATGTATTAATAACTGCAGCGGCTCCTTCCTGCGCCGGTCCGGCCACTATATTGTCGTCGCTGCAAGAATTAGAATCGATGCGAACGGCGTCGAACAGGCATCCCATCGCCGATGCCGAGGACAAGGGAAGAATAGGGAGAAGAATAATGCGAATGTATCACAATGCATGAATCGAGACAATTTGAACAAGCAGATCGAGAAGTAATTGCTCGTCATTCATCGACAGGTCTTCCTGCGAGCGGCGTGAAAGGATTAGCGGTGTGAAGAAGAGAAGAAGAGAAGAGGAGCGAGTCCTCCGGGCATTTGCATACAGGACTCCAGGTGTCGAATCGTCTTCGCACAGCCTCCGAGCGGCGAAGATCGCTAATTATCTGGAAACAGGGAAGGCACGGGTCACGCTCCTCTACTCGTCACCCTCCTTGTGCGATAAACGTAACATTTTCATGACAATCGGCCGAGGGTTAAGGGTCCAGGCAGGAACATTGTTCGAGCATTTTCTCTTTGCCAGCGAATCCTTCGAGGCGACTTCGTGCGCTTCGAGCGGAGATCAGCGCCTATGTCGCACATCTTCTTTCTTGTCGCCCCACGTCCTACCGGAGGTGAATACGGAAGCGACGAAAGCTGGAATTTCCGGTTGATTCGGCACGCTAACGATGGGGTGGTTTAACGCCCCGTTGGGAGGGACGTCGGACTCGCGCGATTCTCTCGCCGATCCCCTCATTGTACAACGTTCGGCCGCAATCTGCCCTCTCGAAGATTTGCACAATAATGGACCAAGCACCATGCGACGAACAAATTAGCGCGTGGCGGTTGGATGAGACCTTATGTTGCGCCTCCGTATCGCGGCAGATGAAACGATTTATCGATCGAAGCTGTCTTTCAATCAATACCCTCGACGCGGTCGGTCGCTCAACCGAACCGATAATTATAGGTGCGCGTCGCGGATTAGGTACCTACGTGATAAACGCGCGATACAATTTGCAGAAGCAATTCGGCGAGGTACATATACGATTTGCCGGTATTTAATTTCGTAAGATTAATTACATAGGTGTTGACGGGCAATCAGCCGAACCGGGGACCGTGCGCGATAGACTAACCGATTTGATAGCTACCTACGCCGTCGGCGTGCCCGATTCAGCCGAGAACAATTTTGCGAAACGTCGCTGGTGAGGTGAGAATGAAAAAAGGCGGCCGACGTCGGGTAATTGGAAATTGCCGTCCTAGATTCTCGCCCGCTGCCCGATTCCGTGAACGAAAAGCCATTCGTCGGTGGATATCTGTTCTTGCATCAATATTTAATCGTGGCCAACAAGATGGCGGTGGTATGCATGCCACCCGGACGGGTTATAAAAGCGCGAGAGCCGTAATAGTCAACTTACGTTCCCGTGTACATCCGTATGTACCGCAGTACGGACGTGCTCGTATATACGGACGATGGCCAACGAGCGAGAAAGAGAGCAAGGGAGGAGGATGGGATATCAGGAGAGGGAAGGACGGTCACAAGTTGACGAAGAGAAAGAAGTCAAACTGCGGAGAGATGAGAAACATAGAAGGAGAGACGGAGAAACAGAAAAAGTGAGAGGTACGGAGAGAGAAAGAATAAGAGAGAGAGAGAGAGAGAGAGAGAGAGAGAGAGAGGGAGAGAGAGTGCGAGCAAATAGTTCGGCCTCGTGGAGGCATGAGAATTGTCAATCGAAGGTGCCAAGAAATAAGAGAATGTCTCCGAGGCGCGGCTTCTCAAACATCCTTCCTTTTACAAAAAGGCCGCGCATGGAAGACTCGTATAATTACGAGCGCGAACGATTATTCGTGTCGTGAACACGAACGCTGCTTTTGCGAGGCCTCATCCCGATGAGCATAGCGTTTGATGACTTGTACATGCAACTCCCGAGACACGTTATTAACATGTGAACGAGCGGATTGCTTGCGGTTAATATCAGTTCGTACCGAGGAGTGCGCCGCTCGTAACGCCCGCTTCCGGAACAGGAATGGGCGGGTTATTTAATTAGCGGCTCGATCACGAGCCGGCGGTTAATGGAGTGTAACATTAATGAAAACGCGGTAAGCACAGACACGCTGGAACAGCGAGACGCGCATTCTAATGGCCGGGGCAGGTAGAAAATTCTCGCGCGACAATCGACATTTTTCTATATTACCGTAGGTGCCATGGCTTTGGCGCGGAACGGAAATTAGTATGCAAATCGTTACCTTTTATCGCGTATGACGGCTCGGTCGTCGTCAGTTCTTTATGGTAATTGTTTGGGTATCTAGCGCGGATGGCAACAGTCGTGGAATCGGGACTCGAGCGAAGAACTGTATTGGTTCGCGTAACGTTTTGATACCGTCCTCGCTCGATCGGCCGCCTCGGATAATCTCGGGTGGCCTATCGGATAATGCCTCTGGAAACTCCGTAATACGTCGAAAGTCGGCGTCGTCACGGTTGCCGAGCCTTTCGTTGCGACCGATTTTCAGATCACACTAGTTGAGGCATACGGGCGGACGCGCAGGAAGCACGTGAGCGTACGTGTTCCTGTATTATGCGCGCCGTTAGCATAAATTATGCACGCCCTGCACAAATTTGATAACAATGTGTTCCCAGTACGAATGTGGGCACACTCTCACGCGCGGCCGGAGTCAGTCACCCGTTCGCTCCTATGTCCACAAGAATTTCACTCGAAAACCTCGCCGACGCCCGGCTAGAAAGTCGAAGGCGTCCGAGTATCGCGTTCCAATGACATCAAATGTCAAATTCCGATCGCGGCGGACACGGCGGTGGTAATTATTGGCTTTTGAAATACGTTGTGCGGAACGACAGATTAATTTCGAGGGCGGGTTAACGATTCGACGCCGAGGAAATTATATGGCGCGTTAATGGCCCGACGCCGAGGGATTTTTCGTTTGGCGTCATAAAACATTCGGTTGTCAAATAAGTAAGAGTCGCAACGCCGCATGTGCGGAGGTTGCGGATCGGAACATATGCGCATCGGTGCGGCGATGATGCCGATGGTAAACGGTCGGTTTTATTTCGGGTCCGAGTCTACTCTCCTATAAAATTTCGGAAATCGTAACGGTTTAAATTGGAATGAGCGAGGGCAAAGCTGTGCCAAAGTGGCCCTTCGCCAGGTCTGGTGACCTTCCGAGAAATACCATAACGGACAATGGCTACCCACGGTCTCGGAAATTCGATGGTGGTCGATCGGTTTCCACTTGCGGGCTCGCACAGATGTGACACTGTCGTGGAGGACCGGATGCACCGACTAACGTATCGAGAAATCCCCTTTCCTCGTTAACGCCGAGGCAAACAATAATTTTCCACTCTTCCAAGTAGACGAGCATAGAATAACACGTACACCGTTATCAACATATCTGATTCTGATCATTGCCTCAGTTCTTCTCTCTTTTATTTCATCTGCCAATGTTTCTTAATTATAGCAGCTCATATTACTACAAAGTCGACTATTGATGAGTTTACTACTTCCTCCTCCGTAATTATTCGACGCGAGAGGCCTCGCTCCGAAAAGAATCTCGTCCAGTTGGTCGTTCGGGGCTCTCGGGTTGTTTATCGAGGAGAACGCGAAATATGCGAACGGTCCTATTAAACTTTCGCGGTGAACCCTTCAATTATACTACGGGTGGCTCCAGAAGGAGTTCCTTCCGAGGGTGGGCATCGCCGTTCGAGAGCGATGCCTTGAGACTACAAGCCTCGTGAGGCCCGTCCGCGCATATCTACATACGCTCCCCTAATAAAGGATCACGTTTGTAAATCATAAAATTCGCAGTTTCACACGCTCTCGTCTGCGCCCACCCTCCCGGCTCCTTTCCACGGAGGCATAAAGAGAGATGGAGAAAGATAGAGTTGCACGGTGAAGGAGAGAGCAAGGGGGAGAGAGAGAGAGGGAGAGAGAGAGGGAGGCGGAGAGGAGAGCCCTCTCCGCGGGCTGCAATTACCTGCAATTTGTACTACAAGCAGCGTGCGCGCCATCTTGGTTGTATATGTGACGTGGAGCGCATGCAGATGCGCGTACGAACGGCGAGGAGAGCCGAGAGGGGACCGAGGGTTGAAGAAGGACGAACAGACTGGTGCGAGAAGGACAAGGTGAACTTAAGAAGGCGGGAGAGAGACGGGAGGCAAGAAAGGGAGAATGCGAGAGTCGAAGGGAAGGAGAGGAGAAGGAGCGAACGAGGGTGGAAGCCGAAGACGGACGTGTACACAGACGGATTCAGAGTACGTGTGCAGGGCACACGGACGAAACGTTCGCACACAGACTCGAGGCTGTATCCTCGGTCCAGCGGGAGGATGGTGGGGCGCGAGTGCGCAGTCTTCGGAATCTTCCGAGCCAGCCGTAAAGGACGAGGGAGGGCCGAGGGTGAGGGCGAAGGAGGAGAGCTTCGAGGTAGGATAACGCGGAGGTGGCGAGTGTCTTGAGAGCAGACGCGCTCGAGGCCGGAGTGGAAGGTGTGGACGAAGGATGAAAAAGACAAGGCTGTATATGGGGGGAGGATGTTATCTCGCGAAACTCGCCGAGATAGACCTTATTACTGGCGGGATCAAACAGCCGTTGGGGCGTTAACGACTCACAAGCCAAGAGAGAAATGAAGTCGAGCGGCGAGGTGAAAGAGAAATGGAAAGAGGCCTAACACTGCTCGCCGGTCACGGAATATCTTTCTTCGCCCGCTTCTCATTATCCCTTTCGCAATTCGACATCGATTTTCCCCGCACGGCACTGGGATCGTAGGCACCCGAAGGATCCGTATACTTTGGCTCGGCGTCGGGCGGTGGATGGGGAGAAGGTGATAGGTTATTTACTTTGACGATCGATGAAGGTACTTTGATCGGTAGACGTAGACACTTTGACATTGACTTCAGCCTTAAACCGAGTCGCTCAAGAATGATGCGCTCTGTGTTTTATTCTAAATAACGTACCGGGAGAGGCTTCAAGTTTTGTCTCGAAATGTATTATCTCGCCAGCGAAGTTGACTTGACTGGAAACAAGTGGCGGTTTAAGCTTAATCATATATAATCTCTGCCGGACCGTCGTCTCATTCCGGTGCAGGGTAGATGTGGAAATGAGGGAAACTCGAGTGAGGGCCGCGATTTTTGATTGTTATCTGCCGAGCAATTTCGCGTAGCCGCTTGACCGGCGAGCGCGCGGTCAAAGAGATACGTGCGTGCGTCGGTGAGTAAATACAGGTAGTTGTTTACAGGTGAACGGACGCGAGCGGATTCGATGTTCATAGGCGATTTCACGCACGATACATCGGAGCGGACTGTTGGCAAATTATGTTCCGAGGCGCGCGACGTGAGGTCTCGAAATCAAATTATCGAGCGAGGCGAGAGCTGTCATGTTCGGGTAGAAAAGTGTACTCGTCCTCATGGATTTTGCTGGCGCGGGGGGCGGACAGGGACGGAAAAATATGAGGGAAACGGAGAGGGAGACAGAGATAGTTAGACTCGGGAACATGACGTGCGGCCCGAAGATCCGCGGCGCTATCGCGACAACAATCATCATTGGCATGGCAGACAATTACCGGTGGGTAGGAAATTAGATACTTTCAAAGGGAAACGTCACCGGGACGAAAGACAAAGTGCGTCTTAAAGCCTCGAGTATACTGTGGGTAATGATCGGCTTTTGACGCGCATCGAGGGCGCCCCCGTGCCGTTACCGTTCTTTCGCAACGACGCCGGCGCTAATTTTTAATACTCCTCTTACGTCAGGACGTACTCGTTTGCACGGCAATGCGAGTAATGCGTGGCGAATAACAAATTGCCCGCTGTCCGGCGTCGCTGGCGCAAACCTGGCCCCAGGTAACGCGTCCGATTTGCCACCGGCTTTCAAATCCTCCCAGACAGAAACAATGCACAGAAACAATTGCTCCAATCATGTCGAAAATCAACCCTCATTTACCGAGACCCAACGTTAAAAAATCATTCGCCTCTGCGGACTAACTACCGTACGACGTGGCTGCAAAAAAATGGCAAAGGAAAACATTGCTGAAAAAAAAGGAGGGATCCACGCGGTATCGAGGGTTGTAGAGGAGTCGTTATCCGATGGGGGCGATGGGGTGCGAGTGGCGCATCGAGCTCGTATCGGGCATTCGGCGAAGGTATATAGCGAGCAGGGATAGCCCGATGTGCGGGCGTGACTATCGTGCCGCCGCCTCCGGAGGGCAGGGTGTGGGCTTCTCGTAGTAGACGCTCGACGGCGTTGGCGCGTTCGACGTCCGCCCACCAGATCGTATTCCGCCTGTTCACCGTGGTCGTCGACCAGCAAGCGCACGAGCGCCCTATCGAGGCGTGGAAGAGAAGAGGGGATCGCTCGCGAGACCCGCCAGCGGAGTCGTCAGATCGCAAGGGGACGCGAGTGTGCGCGCGTCTGCTCCGTCTTTTCTCGCTCGTTCCTCCGTTTCTAACTGCCGGTCCGGTCCGTTCGACGTTCCGGTTCCATTCCTCGTCCCGGTTCCGCCGCTTCGTTTCGGCTCGCACGGCAGATTGGCGACGAGTTCAAGGTCCATCGGACATCCGTCGATACGCAAGAGGACCTTCTGGCAGCATCATCGTCATCGTCATCGTCGTCATCGACGTCGTCGTCGTTCGCGGAGAAGACGTCGTCAATCACGTTTCGTCGAGTTGTCCGGCTCGCGTGGCTCTGACACCCCGCTCCTCAGGATTTCATCCCTTCCCGTCGGCAGGCCTCGCCCCTCTCCCGCTTCGTCCCCCTCCCTCGACGCCAGCCTAACCCTCTTTCCCACCCTCCGTCCTTCCTTCCTTCCTTCCTCCCTCGAGCGTCAGTCCCTTTTCACACCGCGGTGTGCGCGCATTACCATCGTGCCGTGAGCTGCGCGTACCACCGACGTACACCGACCTGCACCGACCTGCACCGACCTACCTGACTGCCCGCTCGCCCGTCTATCTATCTATCTCTACGTACCTACCGCCAACATACGCTCGGTGTATACATATGTTGTGCAGCGCGCGCGTACCCAGAGGCAGCAGCTCCGTCGACGACGAGAAGCTCGTAACCCGGAACCGTACTCGCGCCTGTCACACGCGACGCTTCCTCCCGCTCCGTTACGATTCTCCTGTGTGCTCGGTGTGCATCGTTCCGTCCCGCGGCAGGGAAACAGGACGAGGACTGTTCGTCGCGCGCATGTCAGCCACGAGTGCGAGGTGTGTGCTTGCATCTTCTTCTTCTTCCGCCTCTACGCTGCCGGCAACGGGCCTGTGAATCGGATCCAAGGAAGTCCGGGCAGTGAATTTGCGCGCGAGTGATCAGCGATTCGATCGAGTCTCAGAGACATGGACGCTTACCCCCGAGGCTCGAGGTGCTGTTTACTCACGGCATCCACGACACGCTGACCGGTCACTTCGCGCCGCTCCTCGTCGATCGCCACCCCCCCCTTCTTCGCGGGTCACTATCGACGCAGTCTATCGACGGAGCCTATCGACGCAGCCTATCGACGGAGCCTGTCGACGAAGCCTATCGACGCAGCCCGCCAGATCCTTCGCGACGGACGGCAACAGTAAGAGCGGCACGTGCGGCTCACGCGTTCTCCTCGCGCTCGTCAGACGCAGAAAGGTCCTTCCCCGCGTCCGACTTCCGGTCCGTCGTTCGGCCCGCGCTTCGGGCGAGATACCGCGCGGGCGTCCCGACGCAGGCTCGCGAGAGAGGATATCAGCTCCGAGCCGATCGTCCTCCGGCCTCTCATCCTCGCCGCGCCTCCCGTCCTTTGGCAGCGTGCTCGGCTGTGGGGGTGTCAATCCGTTCGCACTAACCGACCGCGCTGCGGTAAAACAGCCAAAATTCGGGTGAAGAACAGAGAACCGTTGCCATCCTACGCGATGGAAATGAGCGACGAGTATCAAGACATCGGGAACCCCGGCGGCGGGGTGGCCATGGCGAACATTCCCATGGGGCACCATCGACACACGCCAGACAGTCCGTTGGTAAGTGACGTTTGCTTCTCAGATAATGCGTTCGTTTCCAGGAGTTCCGCGTTGGTCTCTAAGTGTCTTTATAGAGAGCGAGTACAGGATACTGTTGTGTACCTATTAGTTACATACTGCTGTACGTAATGAGTGTCGAGAGTTTTGTGATTAACATTAAGTTGACGCTGCGGAGTTATGATTCGGTTATGGGTGGGTTCTGCGACGTGATTTTAGGTCATAGTTATGGATGGGTGAGAAAAGTGCAAGCTGGTAATTAGGTTTTGGAGCTTGTCAGAAGTAGGTTTGAGGTTATGGATACCAGTCGCTGAGGGTGGTGTACGTTGAAATCTGATTTGACTCGTATATTTTGGTAGCGATGATGTAACGTGCGATTGTATCAATCTGGTTGTCGACTTAATGTTTGTTTTCCGTTCGGCCGATAGGTTGTTTCTGGAGAATTTGGGGAGAGTCAGAATGATGTTCTCCAATGTTCTCCGTTTCACAGTGAATTACGCGTGTCAGTGTTGCGGTGGCTATCGTTTCAGAAAGATATCAAACGTAAACTCATCCTCGGCTGTACCTACATAGTATATCTTTGGGAATGCGAGGAATTTTGAAGCACAGCAGCCAATGTTTATTGCGGCGTCTTAATCGATAAATGTAACTCTCGCTCATTTCCGAGCCTATTTACGCAATGCGTCAGCAATAATACCATCGAGATCTGCCGATCATTTCGGTAGGGCAAACTAAGTTTACAAACACTGCCAATCTCGTGACTCACTGGCGGGCCTGGTAGGAGGATTTTTTTACGATCGACGAATACGATTTTTATGTAGGCACCGAACGCTCTCGATATAAAAGTCACATTCCATCATGTTTACAAAAAGCGATTGCCGCAACGATTCCGATGAATAGCCGTTCGCGAACACACAAAGCGCTTTTCGGCCAATAATCCGGTACCGCCAAGGACGCAATAAATATTGCCTCGCCATACCTCGGCAGCGCCGTAGAATCTTCCATTATATGGATCACGTTCATTTACCGTTGCGCATCCTCGGTGACTCGCATCGTCGTCATCCCATTGTCAGATCATCCGATGTTTATGACGGATTACTCGGAAAACAGCGGTCGGCATTATCCGACAATTCTCTCTTTTAATAAATTTAGTCCGGAGTCCGATGGGTAAACACGTCTATGCCGTCCGCACCAATTATACACACGACCGAAAAACCATTCGCTAGTTCATTTTTCGGGCTCCACGCGATTTCTTTCTACCTGCCTCGCCAGCCATTGTTCGAATCATAGTCCGCGGTCAGCGTGAAACTTCGGGCAATGGGATATTCGCGGCGCAGGACACTCGGTCAACTTTCGCATTTGCAGCCCTGTCCAGGGATAAATAAGATTTTAGCGGATAATCAAAGTCAACCGTTATTTATAGACGGAACAGATTGGACGCATGACAGGCAACGAATTGTGCCCCGGTGCCTCGGTCGTCGTCGTACGTACGCGAAAAAGCTATATTTAGCCCAGTTTCCGCACATTGTGTGTGCCTTAGCAATTTATACGGGATATGAACGTTTCTCGTTTGCCGGACCGACGATCGCAGACGTATACGATCCGGGAAAGGAACGCGCGAGAGAGCCGGCAAGGCTCTCGGTTTAAGATTTCGGCTGGCAATATAATTGGCAACGTTATCGTCGGCGCTTTTCATCGGCGGCCGGAGAGCGCGTTTAGGCCGTTAAAAGCGTCGTCGTCGCCGTCGTCGTCTTGGGCGTCGTCGTTTGCGGCGACCACGCGAACGTCGACCGATTCGGTGCCAGCGAGTGCCGATAAATCTTTTAAATACAACGCGCCCATTTGTACCGCGTAAACTAGCGGGGCACCCGTTACGCTACCAATTTTATGCATCGATCAAGCGCAAACTCTGTCCCCCGCACGGAAACGGGCTCGCGCGCGAGCGCGACTCTAACTTTCCAGCCTTCGGACGAAAGTATCATGGCAATTAGGAATTCAGCGCTCGCCAGTCCTCGCTTAGACCAGTTTCGCAGTTGGAGCACTTTGTGCCGGCGCTGCGAGTAATTACCGCAACGGCTATTAATCACGACAGCTTAGCCCGGCTGAAAGAGAGTGGGGGTGGTAGGAGGAGGTAGTTCGGGCCCGGGGGTGGAGGGGGAGGGTGGGCAACCTGCACATTCGGCAGTGCCGAGCGGTTCATCGAATACGTTATGATTTACGGAGCATTATTCGTCTTCTCGCGTTTTGTCGCTAGGCGAGCTCTTCTCGCCGAATGCGGCGCAAATTGATTGACGTTTTTCCTTTTTTGCGCCTCGCCAGTGGCTCCGATCGGGCGAGAGCGTCGCTTGACTCGCACACGGTGTAAACACATGTTTTCGCCACGGCTAATAGATCGGCGCGCGGTTCGCCTACGCAATTAATCGTCGTGACGTCATTAATAATCCTACTTGCGCCGAACAGCCGTGACGTCACGCGGACGGGCACCCAGCTAGACAAACACGTTACACGCACAGGTGCGCGGGGGTGTGCGCGCGCGCGCGCGCGCGAGGGAAGCGCTCGTGTGTGGCTTTACTTTCCTTTTTAGAGACAGGCGTGACGTCACAGATGGGCACTCCGAAATTTCTCGGGTCAATTAGGTGACGGGAAATATGGAGACACTTAGCGAGATATGTATGTAGGCAACTGCTGTGCGTCTTCGGATAATTTAGGACGGCGGCGGCGGGTGCGACAGACGATGAAAGCATTCTGGGTGTATCGCGTTTAGCGTCTTTGTAATAACGAGATCTAATTCCGAGAACAAATGTGCGCGTGATATCTAGCGGCTGAATAATTAGCATGGAATAATTACGGATGCGCGACCGGTACTGGAATACACAAGGGACACTTGTGCGCACGTTTGCCATTAGCGAGGAGATATTTCGTCCTCGTTTAGGCGGCGATGAGTTCATCGTCACGCTTCTCGGCGCCAATAGATTCGATGCGATCAGGTTACACATTGTGGGTATTCTCAAAAGTTGGACGAAAGCGTAGATATTCGCTACATATAGATGATATTGTTTCTGCAAATAACCTGCGCAGCCAAGTTTCACTATGTGCATTTTCATCCGGTTAGTTTATCCATCTAGTTTTCAGTATATTTTTTAAGGTGCTACATTTAGAAAAATTTGGTTACGATTTTTATGTAATGCCTATCTCACCCTTTAGCGATATGATTTAATTAAAGAAAGTCTCACAGTGAATAAGTGTACATTGGCATTCTCCTCGGGGATTGCCTCGAACGATGAAGGCAGAACGTTTACCTTCTTTGAATATCTTTTCGGCACTTTGCGTGCATCTATTAGCCAAGCCGCAGCACTGAAAGTCCCGTAACGGCGGTTACCGCAGGTTTGACGACGAGGAAGTTACAGTCTAAGACAAGATGGCAACTCGTACACACCGTCGACCATTCTTCCAGCGCGCAAAATGTGACCCGTACCCGAACGCAAACTCCTCACATCTGTCTCATCCTATCCGGTTTCTCTTGCCCGCACATCTGATACGTCAACATACCTGTACGATGACGCCCAATTAACATTTTCGATGCCCAGCATCGCCGGGATTAGACGTCGGTAGATCCTCTTGTCAATAGGTCACGGCTGGAATGGCCATTAGTCCATTAAAAAGAAAGACCCTTCAACTTTCCACTCCTCGGTGGCAAGACGGAACACTCGAGCGGGCTCGAATGATAATGCGTCAATATGAATCGCGTCAGCGGCTAATTGGTCATCGACGACTACCGTCTCGACTAATAAACGAGAAATAATCCCCGGACCTCGCATGCTCGCTGGCCTCAGTCCTTAATAATGCCCCGGGGGGGCTTTGTGGGCCTACTCTCGGACTCGGCTCAGCCCTGGGGCCCGCGCCGGAGTGCAACGTGTCATCGTCTTTTCACGACCCCAGAAAAGGTGTAAACAGGGTCAGTCTTGCCCAACAACACCTACCACGCACTCGACGCCTACGTATTCGAATCCGAACGTTTGGTCGATGAACACCTACTCCTCCGTCGTTCCTCACATTCGGCCGTACCAACTCGCCCTACAACCTACATAGCTGTCTTACACGATGTCTCGTCCCTTCGTCTATTTTGGCGAGCAGCCCGTCTGAATTCGAATACGGCAGCTGAACAGAACGGAATCGCGATTCGTGGGATTCGAGTCTCGTCCGGCGCGAGTGTGGCGCCGGGGAGAGAGAAATGCCGCTTCGGTTGGAGAGAGAGGGAGAGAGCGCGATGCGAAGGGGTCAGAAGGAGAGGCGAGAGGAATCGTCGGAGAGATGGAACGAGAAATGGGGGGTTCCCGTGCGCTCGAGCGGCGAGCAAACGGTGTGAAGAGCGCGGCGCAAGGGCGGGGATTCCCCTTTCGGCCAATCGGATCGACCAGCGAGTGCGCTCACCTACAGTCCTGGCCTCGGTGTTTCACCTGCAGACGCCATGTCGTGACGTCACGTCTCGTTACGAGGGGACCACATACACCGTGTGTGCGGTACCAGAAACCGCGCCGTTCCTGCGCCGAGATCGGTCGACCCGGCCGCAACGGCCACGGGACCATTGTGTTATGCATACACTGTCCTTTTTCATCCTTTTTCATCCTTTTTCATCCTTTTTCATCCTTTTCGATCATTCCGGCCAATTCCTGCTTCTCCTTCTTTTCCTCCCCTTCGTTCTTATCGAGTGACTCCGTTTGCGAAAATCTATAGCTAATGTACGAGTTCAAGCTCGAACGCGTCGGGCATGTGGATAGGACTGATTGCACGAAGATTGACTTGTTTTTTGATTCCCGATAAGATCGGTGCCTCATAGGAGAGGAACGTCGGTGGATATTGTAATTGCTAAATAATTGCTTAGAAAAATAAGTCGTCAGGAGGGCCGAGTCCATTTGTGGACAGGCGTGCCGTGCGGGGAATTTAATTAAGGCCCCCGTTGAACATTCAGGAAGCGTCCTTGAAAAAGGGGTCCTTCGGACGTTCTCGAATGTTTCAGAGTTTCCTTTTGCGGGCTCCCAGCGCGGGACCATCTCCCATTATACAAGCACCGAATGTTTCTGCCGTACGAGCCACTCTTAGCTCGTTCCTCTAACTCCCCCCCCCCCCCCTCCCCCGCCTCACTCTTTCGTCTCTTTTGCTTTCTTTCGCTGACTGACTCCTCTTCTCTCTCGCGACGTTACGAACTATTATTCGACCGTTTTACGATAGCCCTATAAAAATCTCATAATTAGATTTTGGAGGTAATATCCTGCCGGGCCCGGGCCCTTAGACGCCCTGCTTCGGGTCCGAGGTGGACCGAAAGCTAAATTGCAAAGGGCAATCTCTGACCGCCAACACCCACCACGTCCTCCCCAGTTTGCGTTTTTCTCTTGTTTCTTGAGATGTATCTGTAACGTCTCATCCCTTGGGACGATCCTCCCTGCTCTCTCGGATTGGTCGAGTGAGATTCCTGCAAGTGTCTTTCAAGCGATTCGTTCTCTACGCCGAGAGGAAAGAGTAATTTTCCTAGAGCAAGACTGACTAAATTAGAATACGAGACGTCGGTTTCTTTCGACTCCTACAGAAAGCCTTATGAGACTCCCTCATTCCGTGACTGTAGACTCTGTCAGGCTGGTTAGTATTTTGTATCCGCAATACGCACGCGTTTCGCTTTACCTTAAATCGCGTGTCTCAAACGCGCGGCGCGCGAAAACTTTCAGGCGTGAACCCATCGTCACGTCAGGTGTCAATGGCCAGGCCAAGGGGTGGCAGTCGTACGAGGTGTAAGATTTAGCGGCCAGATGTTACCAGACACCTCTAATCACCGATGCAATCAGCCCGCAAAAAATCAATCTTAATCCCCTATTAGCGCCAATTCTCCATACACGTCCTTCATTTTTGACTTATTTTCCTTAACAATTTACATTCTTTTCGCCTACCATAAAACTTTGTACATCCTGCAATCATCCGCAACTTATCAATTTACACAAGTTAGCCTATTAATTGAATGAGGAATTAGTCTCCAACTTCCTACCTCTTGCCTCCTACTACCTCGAATCCTCTTGGTCGCGGTTCATTGCGTTGAACTCCGCAGCCTTGCGGAGTGCGCGTGATCCTGAATCAGCGGCGCGTAAGCAGGAGGAAGGAAGGAAGGAAGGAAGGAAGGAAGGCGCCTCGATGGTGGGGAATCACGGCGGCGCTGCCTGCCGCGGCGCAACGAGAGGAAGGGAGGACGATAGGAGCCGGGTGGGAGGAAGGGTGGGCGGAGGGCAGCGAATGAAATAAAGAAAAAAAGAGGACGAGACTGAATCGCCATTGGTCCACGCCCGCGCGCCAGTCACGCCTGCCTTTATTCATGCGCCGTGACTTCCCTTGGGATCCGAACGGCGCGCGATCGACGATCTGCATTCCGAAGGTATCCGCGATCCACGATTTTGCCCGAGCAGTGGATCGAGAGTACCTCGATCGTATTCTCGCGTCACTATCGCGAATCGATTCGCATCGCAACGAGCCTTATCAGCCTTTCCGCGTAACGTTCGCCTTAATCGATTTTACTTACGACGCAGTAAGGACGAGGCAGAAAGGGGATAATGACGAAATTAGCCGCTGATGAATATACTCGCACGTGTCCGTCCGACGTTTCATGCCGATGCGCCGCCGCACGATCTGCGCGTAATTCTCGCCGCGCGGTTGTAATTTTCTCCCCGCGAAAATATATCTCGTACGTTCGCGCGGGATCATTTCATTACACGTATTTCCCGGTGAACCCGCGGGGAAATGTCTGTGACCCCCGCGGCTGTCGTAACATTCGTACTTCGAATGACGATCGGTGCGGATCGTTGCTGGTGCGAGTTGGCTGTCGATTGCGCTGCCGGCTGAAACGGTCGATAACTCGATTGCCGGGCAACGACATGGCGTGCTGCTCTCGTCGCTTGGGCAATCCGTCAATCGGGCCCGATATTATCGGTACATCGAAGAAGCGATCGCCGGATTGGAAATCTCAAATTGCCACGTCCCGTCGAAGGCGCAAGTTTCGATGTCCCGATGGAGAACAAAAGGTATCGATCCGTTCGACGCTGGCGGCTCGATTTTCTCGATAGTTACACTGCGAATTCCAATGACGCGCGTTGTCCATTTGTTCTACGTTGTAGTGAAACGATTTCAGCCCAAGCTCGTAAGAACCGCGCATTGCACAATTTCTCACGTGGCACTCGCAGGCGTAATCGATCGCAGGACCGTGTTTAAAGGTCGATAACGGTCGGCGGGAAGTTACCATTAGGCGAGTGCGCATGACTCGATGTCGTTTGTTCTCTATTGTAATTAGAATAAAGTACGCGTACCGCCGTCATAGTAGCGTGCACATCCGGTAGTGGGGAGTACAAATATTTGTTCTTGGCCAATGACACACGCTTTATAATTATGATAACGTTTAATTGTATCGTCCGTCTCGCGGCTCGTACGGTCCCACCTCGACGACAAACTCTTCGTCAATCGTCATACCGCGCACAGAGTGGCCAATTACGCTCATTCCAGTCTACGTATGCAGCCATTGCGGTGGTTAATCGCATGCCTCGCGAAATTGAGGTTTATAGGCGCATACCCACCGGACAGTTTCTTTCGCTCCGCGCCGCTCTCGCCCGGCACAATGTATTATTTATAGGCTCCCTATTTCGCAGCGTGCCGCACTTAGCGTCGGCCATATCTCTCTAAACGTTTGATAATTATCGGGCTTCTGTCGCTGCCGGAGATATGCTCAGATATTCATCCTTGCCAACCCGGGACATGAACATGTCTTCCGCTCACTTTCCTCCCTCTGCCCCCTTCCTGTCTTGCCATTTTCTATTGGCGCACAGAGACCGAGAGAAAGAGAGAGAGAGAGAGAGAGAGAGAGAGAAAGATGGCGAGAGTGGGCGTCCTTTATCGGCGTTTTAAAATCACGACACTATCAATTGTCGTGTCTTGTGTGCCGATTACGCGGCCGGCGCCCTTCGACGAGGGTAATCGCACGTCCTTTCTGTACTCGAAGGTGGTCTCTCTCCGTAACTATTGCCCGGCTCCGCGGGTGCTTGACCACCGGCTACCGTGGATCCTCTGCACTCCGAATGCAAGTACCAATTACTCGGTGTTTCGACGAGTTCTTTAAGTACGTACCTTCCCCGTGCGGTTTCTCGCAACAGTAGACTCTCCGTTTTGCGCTCGCCGAGCCCTTTCCCTCCGCCGACCCGCTCGTCGTTTCTTCTTCCATCCGAGTCGCTGCCAGCCAACGAAAGAGCCGAGACCGCGATAGTTTCCCTCTGCCTTCGACCGGACCTGTTATCCGCCCGCTCTCGAACACATCTAAACAGTTCTCCGCTACTGGAGCGGAATTCTAAACGCCTCCAAGTATGTCAATGCGTTCGCTATAGGACTGATAAAAAGGTTCCTCGCACTAGAGACGACTTTTTTCACCCTCCCTCACTCGGTACTCAAGCCACATTCGAACTGTGGCCAACAGTAATAGCCTGCAAATTTATCGTACCAAATACCTATTCTCCGTAAAACGGTTTTCATCGTCGCTGTTAAGCGTTTTAACCGTTGTTCGGATGTAACGAGTCTGAGGTGTATCGCCTTTCTCTTAAATTTCATCGGCCATAACACCGGTCCATTCTTCCGTCCAAGCCGCCAGGCGTTAAGTGTCATCGGATCGGCGTTATTTCCGAAAAGTCGAAGTTGCCCAGCTCCAAAGGCCGACGGTAGGATCTAATTTTTCGAGCGAGCGGCCCGTTTGTCCGTCTCATCCCCCTGCGCACCCCCTGAGTCGCAGTCGGGTTTGTTTGTTGTCTTCCCCGAGTCAAGTGGGACTTTCTAAGGTTAGCACCCAATTGGCTTGAAGCACCCCCTCCGGCCCCCGGGAGAAAGGTAAGGGGCGACCATTAGGCGAGACTTATAAGGTGGCTACTGCCACCAAGGTGGTCGTGGGGTCCCCTTAGCTGGAAAAGACCCCATGCAGGTAATGGGCCCCGGCACGAGCCCGATTCTACGGCTCCCTGTTTCCTATCTCTGCAGCGCGGTACACGTGTATACACGCGTCCGTTCCCACACGTACACGAGCCCGGCCAAAGTGGCTCGCCCCTTTTCCGCCGTGTCAACTCCGATTTCACGCCGTCAGCTTTCCTCAAAACTCTGACCCCGTTGGCGAACTTTTTCGCTTCCAAGCGCGTGCTCCTCGTTGCCCGATTCTTCGGGCGTTCGTTCTGCGTTAGGAGGCGCGAAACGCGGGAACGTCTCGTCGGCGCTGTCCCGCCATTATTTCGGTGTCACGGTCAAATCGGGTTTCCAGTTCCGGTCGCTTTCCGAGTTCATCGCTCGAACGACGGATTACACGATCATTTTCCGCTGCACGAAGCAGTGGCAGATTTTATATCTCAGGTGTTCGAAAGTTCTGAAATTAGATGACCCGAGAGAGTGACTGATTTGATTCTCTTCCCCTCACTATTTGCTCACATTGACCCACCCGCACAGACATGCGAGTGATCACTCTTCGAAGGTATTTCGGCCTTCGGACTTCAACTCCGCCGAAGGTCCAACGTATGTGCGCGACGACGATCGGACAGCGCGGGCACAAAAGGCGAGGGCAGAGGGGCGGAGGACGCGGCAAGGAGGACGTAAACTGGAAAGAGGCGGAATCGTACTCTTTCGGTGTACCCCGTCGACCTCCCTGCGCACCAGCCCCAGTGACGTGTTCGGTTGGAATATTTAATTTGAGCCATCGCGGCGGTATCGCGCGGTCCTAAGTAAACGGCTCGGCCTCGATGGAACTGGCGAGAGATGAAGCGTCGGGGACGAGGAGTGCGCAAGCGGAGGATCGTCTTCTTCTCCGTGGCGGAGGGACATGCGGCCGGTGAAAAAGGCGAAAACGGGTTTCTCCGTCGAACTCGTGCAAACAGAGTGTGGTCCGATGGGACTCGCCCCGTCGCTGTCCCGGCTTATGGAGACGACGGATAGACGGAGAGGAAAGTGAGGATGATGAGAGATAGAGGGAGGGAGGGGGCGGCGGGTCGGGGAGATGGCTTGTTGACTCTTCAACTTTACTCGCCTTTTGCTCTCGGCGCTGATGCTCTCCTCCATCTTCGAGGTCCTACGGTCCGCGACTCACCGCACGACTCGCTTCTTCTCTGGGTCGAATGGGTCATCGACTTCTTCTTACCTGTCCGCTTCGTGGAACTTTATGAGAGAGGGACAGGGGAGAGAGAAAAAGAGAGAGAGAGGGTGGGAGGGTGGACGGAGAGTCGCGTTTAATTTAATTTCGTGCTCGCATGCGTTGAACTGGCCACGTGGATCCGGTGTTGGCATGAAGCTTTGCGACCAATTCCGAGTGACGATAGTGACTAATTTCCGCGGTGACGAAAAGCTTGGAACTATGGGTGGACGTTGAACTTTGCCGAATCGGGTTGTATTGCCGTTAGTGAGCATATATTGGACGAGTTAAGTAATCAGATTAGTATCTATGGTAGGAACGGGTGGATCGGCTAAATCCGTGTTTCCGTCGTTATTTGACGAGACATTGGACGCACGGAAAAATGTATACGGATGTCCGCGGTATTTAATGTAATTTGTCATGTTAGGATGGAAGAAACTTTGTTTGGTAATAGCAGGTGCTAAATTGAGTAAATTTCGCTGTTCAAACGTCGATCGATCAGGCGAAGAGAGTAAGTTTCCACGGGTCAAAATTTCCATCGATCGACAAAAGATAAATCTTCGCTCCTGGCACTTCATTCGACATTCATGTCGTTTACGTCGAACGTTTTATAGAAAAAGTTTAGTTGTCTCGGTTGACTTCTGTGCAACAACGTGTTGTAAATGGTCCGCTGTTTTTCGTATCACATACGCGCGGATATCTTCTAGTTCGTTCACATTTTGCACGCGCACATTAGCCGCCATACGTGCCCGGTTCTTTCGCTCATGTATGTCGGCGGCGCGCGCGTGTCTCTCAAGCACGAAACAGACGTTTGGCCAACTTGGGTGCCGTAACTCGCCCATTCACGTATCATTATCCGCGCCGGTGCCTAGATAACGTTGTTGCAATCGGCGCAATTATATTTTTACGATCCGCGCCAAGGCTTCTATTCCGTGACTATTAAATGACTCCTCCCGCCCCGCCGATCCCCTGTAATCGTTTCACTTCGCACGATCGCGGCATCGCTCCCCGGTTACTAACCTGAATACCTTGCATCCGGAGATACTGTTCTTTGCTGACTTTTTTTTTTTCGAAAGAATCAGTTCGTTGTCATTGAGTCCGATCGATGTTCTCAAACAGTCGAGGCCGAGATTTGCCGAACGATTCTTCTGGGAAGTTGCATGATCCTAGTCAAGTATGCACTCGATAAGGTATCTGACTGTTTTCCTGAATTCTGTGCAACTTTCATGAGGACGGGTTCAGCGGTGGACTTGCCGGACGATAATGAGCGATAGGTTTTAGTTCAAAGCGGAGAACACTGAACGCGTTTGCGGTAGTTTAATATTTATCATGTATATCGCTGTTTTGTTCGGCAGTTTATTTTATAGCCCCGCAATGGCGGGAAACGATCCGCAAAAGTATTTGGAACGATCCGCCTCAAAGTTTCACATTTTATATTCAATTGCAATGCCTGTTTCATACAATGGCGGCTAATTGCATCAGCCTCGAGGCAGTGCCACCTGTAAACTCGATGCAGGACAATTAAACGATAATTCGTAACGACGAACGTGCCCCGATAAGAGGCAGCACCTAATTAACATGCGGCCCGAAGACGCATGAAGTTATTTAATGTCATGTCTGCATGCGAACTTTACATGTCCCCCTGTTCGCATATCAGAGGCCGAACGATATTGGAAACAAATGTTTCGCAGACAATTTGCCTTATCGCTGTTCCACTTCGAGGAAAATTGCTTCGTCTCCGGCATGCGCCGTACCAAGACTCTATGATTTCTTCCATATTCCATTGTCGGCCAAAAAGTGGAGCCTATCGTCGCCGGCACTGGGAATGCCTGTAGCGATTGCGGGGACATGGCTCTCAAGGGGGTGCCTTTAGAGGCACTTAACCTTCCCGATTACGTCACCGGGACAGTGCCACCTCGGGGAAGCTTACCGCTCGTCGAGCTTTATCGACGAACCGTCGTCCGCAAATTGTGTTGCGCGCGGAGCTCGCCACCGACTTGTTTAGCCGGGGCCGAACGGTATCCAAAGACAAAAGGATTGGCCGAAAGCGAAGGAGTAGACCTTGACGCCCGCCATTATCTCCGTCAATCAGTTTTCCACGAAGGCGTTCTCGCCACCCGTCCCCCGCGCCGCCACCCCATCGAGCGACTTTGGGCCGAACGTTCGTACGGCGTTTTCCCCTCGACTCTCTCAAACAATGAGAATAATTTCGTAGAAAGTTTGGCCAGTCGCCAGCCGGGTCGAGGTCCCTGATGACTTTATAACTCCTGCGACGGGGGTGGAGGATGGGAACGGCCGAAATCCGGGTCCTCCTTTACCGACTACCCCCGCCTCAGCCCTCTGCCCCGTCGCTGACGTCACGATATTTTCATTTCGACCGCGCCGCCAAGATAGTGGCCAGGGGATCAGGTAGCCCTATAAAAATTTTCCGCGCCTACCTCGAAATCTACTCCGGCCGTAACGACTGTCGCCCCTCTTGGCTTCACGATTCGTGTCGAAGCCGCTACTTCCGTTATTATTGCCCGGAATAAACTGTAGGTATCGCCGTACGGCTCTCCTTAATTTATTGGCGTCCCACGTTTCGAAAGCGTCTGCGACGCGCAGAAGCTTTTATCGCCGCGCCTAGTTTAACCGCGCGAAGTTAGAGATTCGGACGAATTCGGTTAACGAAATTTACGATAAACTAATTGCAGTCAAATGGGCGCAGAAAGCGATCGGCGTGGCGTGGCGTGGCGTGGCGTGGCCGTAGAAGGCGTCGTGCCAGTTTTCGTCGCTGCGCGGAGAAAGTTTATTAAAGTGTATCACGTTTGAAGGGGTGGCGACGGAGAGGGTGAGGTGGGGGAGGGGGTTGGGCAGTAAAACGTTTCGCCCCATCAAGCGCGCAACGTCGATTGGCGCTTCTGTAATAATTATCCCAGCTCGCTCTAACGAGTTACTGCCGGCCGCTGGGAACGTTACAATATTTAATACGTGCCGCGTAACGCAACATATTATTACCGATATTTATTGCCGCCAATTGATTTTGCCACGGCAGAAACGTCTATAATAATCGCCTTTTGCAACAGTCAGCGGCGCTGGTATAGCAGGCTGTCGGGCGAACGATCGGGAAACGATCGAGAAACGATCGGGAAACGATAGTGCGCTCGTGTTTTCTAAGCGTACGACTTTTAAGAACGACGCCCTACTTTCGTTTTAATAAATCTGTAAATCGCGCGCGCGCGCGCGCGGGCGAGCTCTCTACCACGTTTTACCCGCGTCGCGCCGTTATTACGCCCGTCGACTTCGTGTAATTTCCTTAAGTGTAATCCGCATTACAAGACCGACACGGCGGCCTACTCCGAACAATTGGATTTCTGTTCTGCTGTACGCGTTACAAACCACACTCGTCGTGTTCGGAACTGTTAAATTACGTTCGTTTTAACGTCTGTACAAACGTGGCTCGAGTATCTTTTGACAATCCTAATTACGAACAAAATAAAATAAATGGTACGTTTATATTGATGCTATCATAATGTAAGCTAAGGGGGAAGACATTGTATCTTAATAGTGCAGCTTTGAATTGCTATGCATTTTGCTTGCATTTGGAGGTTGACGGTTCGACTGTGATAGATCAATCGATAAGTGGTTGGGGAACGAAGTATAAGTAGGGAGGAGGAAAAAATTAGCATCGAAGGACTATAAGTCAAGATGCGTCCCGTTAGGTGGGGAGGAAAGGTTTCGGTGGGAGTTTGGCGCAGTGTTACATTCATTCGGCAGGCATTGGTGACGAGCAACGACAAAATCGTGGCCCTTAGATGGACGGGGACGATATCGATAGTCATTGTGTATCAAGAGCCTCCGTATATCTCCTAAGGATTATCGATCGGGACCTTCTCGATAGGGGGTCCTACTCCGGGCTGTACCCTGTTTCGACCGTCTTAAGAAGGCCGTCAGGCCCGTTATTTGCCTTCTCCACGACCTTCGCACTAGGCCCTTCTGTATCCTGCTGTCTTCTGTCGCTGGCGTCGCTTATTCACGTCGCTCCTTTTATTTTCCTGCAACATCGGATTTGCCCTACTTCCGCTGCCTAATGCCAAAGATAATTTCGGACCTTGTTACGAATTCTGCAGTTACCGTAATTACGGTGGGGTTAAGTAGTGGAATGTATTAGGAGAATGTGAGGCTTTTGGAATGTTGGGATAGGAGCTTAGCTTAGACAAAATAGCAATGAGAACCTCTGCGTCTCAAGTTCTATCTAGCAAAAGGCACTCTTCGTAGGGTGTGGACTCCGCACGTGCCGACCGTATGTTTCGAAAAGCTATACCGCTCCTTCGAGACTCAGAAAAGGACCTTTCAATTTCCGTTCCTGTAAATCCTCCGACCCAGTTCATTAATGCATGGGATGCATGCGTCGGTCATAAATGTGCTATCCGCTATAGGTATAGCCGCATCTCGGTTTCTCCACTCTCTGCTACATCGTTGATTTCAACACATTCACATAAAAAATGTTCTTATCTGCCCAAACCAAAGAAACATAATATAAAGTATGGAAATAGTTTTTAATTGTTTAATAATTAATTTCGAACGATATCTTAAATGCAAATATTTCATCTTAACGTCACCATGGGAAACCACTTAAGTGGTAACATACACTATTCTGATTTTATTACCGATGTCAATTGGACCATTACCGTCTTACTTTATCATGTTCTCGCACTTTGAACGATGGTCGCGTGAGTACGAGTCATTCAATTAGCAAGACCACTGTTACAAAATATCTCGTTTAATAGATCACACTTTATGAGATGACTGCTCGGATTGGATATTTTGTAAAGCTTGTCAATTCTCCGTAAAACAGTTCACTTCTCACTCCGCTCTACCAATATTCTTCACCCAGTTTCCAAGCGTCTAATTCACTCGAATTTCGGATTTGCATATCTCGAACGCACTCCTGACCTCTCCCTCTGCCTCCAGCCACGTTACGTCGGCACGCCAATCCGATTTTTGAGCCTCTCACCCGCGTGAGGAAAATCGTGTCCGAGCAAACTTTTTCACGCCTTACTAGGCCACGCCCGCTGGCGCAAACAATTCCGACAATTGTGCACCGGTACTATGCGCTCGCGCGCGAACGCATCCGCGCACACGTCCGCGTTTCGTACGGTAACACGCATCGCACACGCGCGCGTACTCGACCGTGCGCAAAGCACGTGCACTCACTCCGCGGGGTTTGTCCATTTGCAACAGCGATTGCATTCTGCCACCGGAACGCATCATTGTCGCCCGCGGAATACAATTAGCAGTAAATTAGCATGCGCCATCGGGACCGATAATAAAATCCTGCATATTATAACGATTGTATCCGATCTCACAATGCCGTTGTCGACCACAAATTATTAATTTAATGGCCCCAGACGAGTCCGCTCGTGACGAGGGACTCGGGGTGGGGAGGGGAATTACGACTCGGGAAGCGATGCGCCTGGTGGAAATTCTACGCTCCTTCGACAGTGCCGGGAGGGTAGGGAGGAAAAAAATCGGCGAGAAGAGGAAGAAAAGGCAGCGGGCGATGTGTCGCCGGCGAATGGCAACTCTGTTACTTTGCTACACCTTCGCCGACCGATGGCAACGACGTCTGTCCGTTTGCGAAACGGTCACGGATTAACGGCCCGGCGTGGAATATTTATGTCGCGCGCTTTTAATTATTTTATTGTCGCCGCGCGTACGACGAATCGCGCCTCTCGCCGTTCATGGAAATGGCAGTCAATTTCTGCCGCGACTTCGCAATTGTCCGTGTTAAGTGGAAAACGCGGAATCGACGAATGTCTCCGCATAGCTCAGAGCTCTGTCCACACTTGCCTGAATTCATTTCCGCGCGCTTTGATTATCGGTCGAGCAACGTCAGAGTCGTAAAGACGTTCGCAGGACGCAGGATTGCAGGATGCAGGATTGCAGGATGCATGATCGCAGGATGCTCGCAGAAGTCGTGCCAGGCGGCACACATTTCTCTTTCGTCACACGATCCATTCGCATCCCGAGGGATCGCTCGGGAGAGACACGGGGGCCGAAGTGGTGCAAGGTGTGGCGATCGAGGTGAGGAGAAAAAGTCTTCGGAGGGGTGGAGGCCGCACTCGGGGCACTGGGGAGAGAAAAAAGAGCGAGATATTTCGGAGGTTATGCTCCGGGCCCGTGTCGCGCCATCAAACTTCGAAACGGGGGTTTGCCTCTTGACGTCTGGCGCGAGTTGCATTCGCTCGTAAAGGCGTCTCGTAACTCGAGGCGTTATAGACATCGTCGGGGGTATATAAACGTCTCATCCTATGTACTTACCGCCTATCCTCCTCCCTTCTCTCTCGCTCCCTCTCTCCCTCTCCATTCTCCACCTCTTCTGGCCCCTTTCCGCTCCTTATGTATCCCACGGCGGATACATACGCTCCGGCTTTACCACCATCCCGAAGATCGCCTACCATCAACCACTACCAGCGTTCGCCGCTTCTCACCGACACCGCGAGCAACGTCAAAGGCTCTCTCCACCACCGTTGCGAAGCATAGGTCTCAGCCCCATCAGCACCGTCGCCCATCGACACGGCCGCCTCCTTCTTTCTACATAATGTACATAATACGATCTCTCCGCCGCGGCAGAATGCACATAACGCACTCACACGGCCGCACAGGGGATAAGAGGCATCTCCGAGCGTGGTCGTCGGGATGTGAATCACGCTGGTGGCGAAGGAGGATGCTGCCCGATCGCGGCCCGAGAGAGCCGGTGCTGCTCCTGGCCCTGTTCGCCAACTCTCGCCGTCTTCGCCGATGCCGGCGTGGCGCTCGTAATACATTTTAGCCGCGGGTCGCTCGTTCGCCGACATTATATTCTGCTCTATTATTATGTACGACGATGAGGGCTGCTCCTCCCGGTTCCCCATAGCCGACGTCGATATGAAATTCCCTGGCGAGCGATTGGGCAGAGCCCGCAGCCTCTTCTGCCTCGCGTCGGAGGACGAAGCCTCGGAGGAATCTGTTCCTTAAGGTCAACCGTTGGTTGGCGGCAAGCCGGGTGGGAATGGGGTGAAACGAAATGGACTCGAACGCGAATCGTCCCGATGGCGCATAGGTTCGGCCGATGTCATGCCATTTTGGCGAATATTTCTTTTTTGATTGGCTTGGACTTTCTGTGGAGTCGTTTTTTCGTGCGGTCAATTTTCGGCTCTTTGTGCTTTCTCTCCGTTCGTTGATCTTGTTTTCTGGGTGAAAGCAAGATATCGCGAATTGTACCGCCCGAAGGCACCTCATTCAGTTCCCGAACGTATCAGCGTTTAAGATGAACAATTAGGGACATTCGTGATTCGTGATCGGCTTCGCGTCTCCCGTTCTTCTCTTCCTTTATTTCCCGTCTACAAGCTGCGCTGTTTGCTCTCCCGCGGAGGCATTCAAAAGCGGATCCTAATTGATTTCGCCCCGGGGCCACCCTTCCGTATGATACTTTTTTCCAATTAAGCTGACGAATTTCGAAGACGAACCACCTCAGGCTCAAATCGGCGCTCGAAGGTAAAGAAAATTGAAGAAGCTCTCTGCCGACTATCCTTATACAAAAAATTGCTAAAAAATTGTAGAAATCCAGGCATTCCGAAAAGTAGAGATGGCGATCGACGGCGGGATCGTTCTTCGAAATATATCGCCGTGGGTCTAGAATTCGCGCCGCCCTAAAGAAGGCGACCGAACGTATCCTTCGGTCCACGGCCGGCATTAAGGATCAGGACGCGATTGGACGAATCCGCGGGCAGCCAGTTCCTCCACGACCCGCTCGCTGTTCCGTGTCCTCCTTCCCTCCTTCCCTCGCCGCCCCCTCTTCCCGCCGATCCTTCCCAGAAGCGAGACAGCGAGCCGACAGGAACGAAAGTTCGCCCCGTAAAAGATCGACGTAATCGTTATAATTAGAGATCGTAAAGCGCTGAAGAGGCGAGCTCGTGCGTCGCGGACGAATGGCGAGAGGGATGGAGGGGGGAGGGGGTCGATGGAGGAGGAGGAGGATCGAACTCGGGGCACGAAACATTGTTCGTGATTGAGAACCATAATTTGTCGATATGACAGGTTCTTGTGCAAATGCAGTTTCTCACTTGGCCAAGCAGTGGCCAGCCAACCTTATTCCGACCGGAGTACGCTTTTTAACGTGATTAAGCATTTTTCCCCGAGATTTGTTATTCCTACCGTTCCCGCTCCGTCTGATAATCGAGTTTGTCAGACTTTCATCGGTCAACTCGGCCGTGATCTATTTGGTAAGGTATCAGTCGTCGAATTCGCAGTGTCTGTGCCCGTTTGACGTAGGTAAGTGAGACGCTTAACAGAATAGACTGCATTCCGAGTCCCCTCTTACCGTGCAGTCTCATTCGAGCGAAGACAGTGACGTATTTTCCGTCGTTCTCGAAGCTGGAATCGAATGGTTGACTCTCTCGACGGGCAAATCCAGCGGAGAGTAACTCGCTCGCTTTCGCTCGACTCCTTTTTCTCGGCGCGGTAGTCGTTCGCCGCCCAGGGCTCACAAGAGACCCCAGGACACCTGTGCGGGGTGGAGGACCATAACCGCAAACGCTTAATGCACGCTCGCAGACAACGCGAGGCCAGACGAATTTTATAGGCCGTTCGGGGTTTCGGCTTAATAGCCGAATTCCACGTGCACGCACGGACGCGCGAATGTTGCATTCGGCCCCGCAAGCGGAACGCCGACCGAAACAGCGCCCGGCTCCGACAGCCAGCGTCTTCGAGTCCGCTCCCTCGCAGCGTGTGCATCCGACGCGAATCAATGGCGGTCGCGAACTTTGAGCGAACGCTCGCCTCGACATTCCATCGGCGATCGCGCGCGCCATTAGCAATTTTTCCGAGGCAACACGTGATTTTTACGTACCGACATTGAAGATAGCCGATACGGAATTAGTTTCCGCTGAATATATTTTTTTTCCATATCTATAATGGCGATCGGCTTGAGTGCCGTTGCTCCAACATCTTTACGGCCCGATCCTTATCGCTTCTAATTTTCAGTTGTTTCGTCGGCTCATTCTTATTTCGCAGCTTTTACTACTTTGCGCCGGATCTCGGCTATTTATCTGTCATCGCTTGACATAATGACGAGCGAGTTTGTCGGTCGTAAATAGCGGCTTGACCCTTTCGCAGATCGGGCCGATCGGTCGTACGCAGCGGTACGCCAGATGCCGGCGAAAGAGTTTCCAGGGAGGAAAGTGCGGCAAGGAACTCCACGAGTCTCGTGCCGCGGCCCGTTACGTGCGTTACTCTTCGTGATCGGCGTCGCGTCGCGACGCTCACCTGTCTCGCCGTGAGAGAAGGAGATCGGCGGGGCCCGGGTAATTGCGAATCGCGACACGTGCCGGCACGGGTAAGTGTTTAAGTACCCTCGGTACGCCGTCCAAGTACACTTCGCAGCTTGTCGCGGGCAGCTGCTCTCTTCGTCCTCTTCCGGCGGGGTGGGGGACGAGACGTGGGAGAACGGAACGTTGAAGGAAGAGTGAAAGGGACAGAGAGGCCGCGGATGTGTTCCTACGAAGAAGGCCGTTTTTTGGGGCCGCCCTTAAGCGCGCGAGAGCGCACGAGGGCGAGCGAAGGAGGACGAGCGAAGAAGCGGAGAGGGCAGACGGACTAAAGGGGAATAAGGGAAGAAGGAAGAGAGAGTCGAGGAGAGAAACGGCCGGTCGAGACTTGTTTTAAAGCCGCAATTTGTCCGCTCGAGAGCCGACAATTAATGTAATTACGCGTTCAATGAGAATTACCATGCGTCTACCACGGCGAGCGCAGCTGCGGTTCTGTTTCCTCGCGATCGTGATTTTTTGCGATTGCCTCTAGACCGTAAAACACAGCGAGCTTCTCTCTCTCTCTCTTCGAGCTTCGAACGGACTCCTCACTCTGAACAGACTCCCCAAGAGCCTTCTCTCCTTCTCTCTCTTTCTCTCTCTCTCTCTGTTTCGCTGCTTCTACCACTCATTCCCTGCCCGGTGGATATTATTTTCTGGCCCTCCGCTCCTCGCGTCCCGCAGTTTGCAACTATAACCTGCCACCGCGGGAGGAGCTCTGCTCCTCTCTTATGTATCTCCTGGATTTATGGAAGGGGATGAGGTATCTCGAAATGAATATTTGCAAGCCGTAGAAGTGGGCGAGTTGGCCGGCGAGTCGATGGGGGAAAATGCGATGGCCGGGGCGAAATCTTTCGTTTCTCCGGGCCACAATCGGTTACGTTGCCACTCCGTATAAAGCTGCATATCAGCTTAAGGGGGGTAAGGCTAACTTGATTAGTCGCATTATTGGTATCGGATAATATGCAGCGCAGGGGTTCCTACGCTCTCGGGGCATATTAGTAACAGAATCCGTACAAGGCTGCCTCGTTTGATATTACCTACCTACCTAGCGACGCGCATACGCAACGCCGCGATATGTACGTGCACGTGCCGTGCGCCTGTGTTGGCGCCTTCTTGCAAGTCGCTCCGACGCTCGCTGCGACCGCATCGACGTCGCATCGGTTACGAACGGGGTATAAATTACGGTTAGCGAAACGGCGCGCGACATTACGGGGCGAAATCTAATTATGAACGATAATGGTTCTTTGTCATATACAGACGTAGTCTACAGATTGGGGACTCTATTACCGGGCAATGAGGATTCTAGCCTGTGAATCCCAACCCCGATCAATCCGTCCGCACTCTTCGAGTAAAAAAGAAAATATTTTCCTGCTAAGTAGTAGGCGGTATCATCTCGGACGTGGCAAAACGAAAAGGGACTAGGTCTCCGGACATTATGAAAATCTCGTGCGAGGTACCGTGTCATCAATCCAAGGCCGCGCGCCCGGACCCTCCTACGCGTCATCATTAAAATATGGCACCACGTGCGAGTGCAGCGGGTCCCCCGGATCACGGTCGAAATGGTTCATTTCCGGCGGATGCCATCCGAGACAAGACGCGACTACAACCGCCCTCGTGTTTTCCTTTCGTGTCGATCCATTCGTCTCGCCAATAGTAGGAGGTGGACGACGGATCCACGCCGAGAGTCTCGAGTGTACCGCCGTGGCGGCAGAAGGAGGGGTGGGCATCGGTAGGAGAAAGACGAAACGAATAGGGGAGTCGTCAGTGGGAGGGAGGTGGTGGAGGAGGAGGAGGGAGACACAGGAGGCAGAAAAAGGAGAAAAGGGAGGAAGGAAGAGAATGCGTGCAACACTCGGGCACGCACATGCGTGTACGTGAGGTCGCGTGCTGGACACCGACAGGCGAACTTCCCCGTGCCAACTTTAAGTCTGTGGTGAGAAGCCCCGTGTTTACGGTATCCCGTTTCTTTTCTCCGTTCCTCGCGCCCTCGCGGGTAGACTGCATCGCCTCGTCTCGCTCGACGCCCGTTATATGACCTCTTTATCCTCTCATTATTCACCTTTTATTAACTCTTTTTTTTTCTCTCCTCCGCCGACTGACATTATCGCGCATCTAAGTCCCTTATTCTACGTGTACCCGCCGTCTAAATATCGTGCTCCGCTACTTCTGCGCTCAGCGCCGCCGTGAGCTCTCCTGCCGGCGAACCGAGTGCGGCATTGTTTAACGACCGTTCGTGTCTCCGATAAAGAACGTCAAACTGTGGGCAGAATCGTCGGCCGGGCATTACGCTCGTCCGGTATCAATCCCGTCCTTCAACTGGCTCGTTGACAGATTAGGCGAAGCTCAGAATTCTCTTTACGGCGATCGATGGAGTTCGATACGTGTAATGAAAATTGAATGCTCTTTTGAGGGAGTTTAACGACGTTTTCAGATTTGGTATACGACTCTGAGGAAAATGTACGCTTTTCATATGGGAAGTAAAGTAACTTATTGATCCTGGCTCTTATGATAGATTTGTAGGGTGGCTTGCCCAAGTTTGTGTACGTATCTTTGCTCTCTACCGCGCGCTCTGTTGCGTCTAACGTATTTTTCTCAACTTGTGTCGGATTCTGGGCAAAGAAAAATTATGAAAAATGTACATTTCACCGGCTGTTCGTCATGACAATTTCTGTCACAATTATTCCACCGAAATTTGATAGAGTAGTCAAAATACTTTTAAAAAACCGCACCCCGAGCCTTCAAAGTGCATTAGTTTCGGAACTATGGCCAAAAGAAGGTCTCAAAATGAGGAAAAACAGCACTTCCGATATTTATGTCCATCCCGGATTTCAATGTCATTGCGTTGAGTCTACATTACACCTTCATACGGAAGCAGAGGTGCGCATCGAGTATGACTCCGTCGACCGTGTCGAGCAGCTTCTCAATCGGCGAACGAGCGTGGAAAAAGGGCGGTTCGTGGTGCCTGTTTGGCCACGAGTGTGTCTTGCCGAGCGGAGGACCAATTTTCAAAGCCTGCCGCGGCCAACGTACACGCGACCGGCGTTCACGCGTGCGCGCGCGTGCTTGCACGGGCACGACACCGAGGAAAGGCGGGACCCACGAGATTGACTCTCACTATCCACGGGTAGCACGCGTCGAGGTACTCCTCGCAGACCAGCTTCTTTTCCACCGGGTTCTTTTCCTCAGCATCGTCGGGCAGCCTTAACGCGATGCAATATGCGCAGCCTTGACCTCGACGAGCGTCGCGGCTCCTTTGATACCATTAATGCCGTGGCGCAATTAACGGCACGGGACACTCTTTCCTCTCCCTCATCTCGAGTCTCTGCCTTGAGCGGTTCATTGCGAAGCCACGTGGGGCTGGAACTTAACGGGCGATGAATATTGAACGTTACGACGTGGCGCTGATAATTGTAATTACTTCCGAACACGCTCGGTCGCCGAAGCGGATTACGAGGAAAGCGATTTTCAGTCAAGGTGATGTTCCGCGGAAAAGTCGACGCCACCTTCGACCGTGACTTGCAAATTCGGTGGGTTATGCTTCCTCGATATTGCCATTATCGAACGTTGGCAATTAATGTTTCACTTCTTGTTGCCCAAGCTGAGACATCGTCGTCGGTAGTTGGGTCGACCTCCTATACCTATGACTCTCGGCGTTACAATCGCGGCTCGCATATTTTAATCCGACCCGTCCCCTCTCGTTTCTCATTCGGAGACAATGCTCATAGAACTCTCGTCGCGCCTAATTTGGCGCGACAAATGGGCAGCATCCGTCCCCGGAGGGAACGATTAAAAAGGCGAAGGCGTTCGATTACCGTTTCGAAAGCGTCCGCGCGTAATGGATAGGGCCTCTTGAAATCCGGCCGATGTTTCCGGGAATTTTCGGGGCGAGGCGAACATACGGGAACCTTTACTCGTTCGGCCCCGGCCAATCTGAAGCCGTCATGTGCCCGGCGCGGGTGCTCGTCACGGTGAACGCGTCCGGCGTGCATTCGTAATTGAAATCCATCGGCCGGCCCCAGACGCATGTCCCGCCTGCGTCATAAATGCAATTTGCCGAGTGTCGTGTGTTTGAACTGCGGGCTCAAAGTCCAACGAGATCTTAGCCTACAAAACGTATTGGAGACCTCCTAGACGATGCCGTGCCAATACGACGAAGATACCCAGCCGATGCGCATTCCGCGAAATCTGAATCGTTGGAGACATCGATTAAATGCAAACAGCGCACTTGCGACTGTTACGTCGCCTCATGACTAATCCATGAAATATCGAACGCTTCCCGTCTGCGCTCGGCGAGCGGTGCCGCTCTATAAAATCAACTTTTTACGATCGAAGGCTGGCGTTGGATAGTCGCGGCGTGGAGCGAAGAGGCGTAGGGACGATTGCGGTACTACACTTGTACGAAAAACTAATAGACGCGCGGCTCGTCGAAACGTCATACGTGTTTGCGCGCGTGTTTGACGTCGTGTCGTCACCATTCGCGGCGCCTACACTTCCATCAGCGGCGCACGCACGAGAGTAGCGCACATGTGTGCGCCGCGTTTCATCCACATGTCCCTCTTACCCGCGCCAAACGACTTCGTCCCATTTCCATCTTTCTCTCTCTCTCTCTCTCTCTCTTCATCTTTCTCGCACTCCGTCGTTCTCTCTCGTTCTCTCTCGTTTATCCTGCCAACGGCGCTCTCACGTATCTCGCGGCCGACAGCGGAGCATAGTTTACGGGCTCGTCGCGACCGTGCTGGCTCACTTTATTATAAACACGCCTTTACACGGCCCTCGGCCCGAAGCCGCGGAGAGGGACCACCTTAGGAGAGAAGCTCCAGAACGCTAATTCACCGTGCCGCGACTGCTGCCTATTACCTCGCATCGCGCTTTGCCATTACACAATGCGGGAAGTACGATTATGAGCTAGGGGTTGAAAATGTACACGTATTTCCGCGAGTGCGCTCGCGCGTTCCGAGCTTTCCCGAAGCTGAAACGTGAATTGTGGTCAACATTGGCCATCGATTACGGAATTCTGGTCTTAGACTTTTTTCCCAGTTTCGGTAAGATTCGGAACTGGAATGTCGAAATTTAATCGGTCGGTGGTTTCGATCGCGCTGTGTTAGCTGTACTGCTGAGAGGTAAATTATTTTCGATTCTTTTTCCTTTTCTTATCCCCCTTTTTTTTCACCGTGGCGCGATCTAAGCCGGGCTTCGATACGTTGCCGGAGCACTTTCACGGCAGAGGAGGGCAAGGTTAAAAGACGGCGAAATCGCGCTTCTTCCCCGTATAAAGTTATTCCACGAATTATATCGAGAGATTGCGTGACTGCAAGAGTTTCTGAAATCTCTCTCTCTTGGGTAGGTAGTATAATAACGTATGGGGGGCTCGCTCTTTTATCTCGTGCAAGGGTTACGACGTGCCCGATAATTGGATTAATTAACGTTCGTTGCCGAATCAGGCCCTGTAATCTGCCGGAATTATCCGAGCTCGGACGGGAAGTTTTACTCGTGTACGCCGGACGAGAGCCGACTTTCTTGCCTGCCGCTCCTGCCGGCGGGGAAAAAGGGTAACCGGTATACGATCGATAGAAAAATATCAGCGATCTTTACTAAGCGCGTTAAATTAATCTCTTTAAAACAACCCTCACGTAACCGATCGTAAATCAACGTCTTAGCGCACCACCACCACCACCACCGCGGCTCACCTTCCACGCTGACCTGCCCATTAACGAACGCGCACCGCCGACGATCGACGCCGAGCGATGTAGAAAAATCGGATATAAAAATTTGGAATAAAAATCATTTTCCCTCCGGTTCGGGGTCACGAAACCGAAGCCTCGTCTCCCACCAGCTCGGCGTCATCGATTTATCTGCGCCTCCACCCTGCCTCACTCTCCCTCCAACCGCCGGGCGAGCGCGTACGCCCAACGACGATTGTATTATCCCGGTAGTTAATGCTATTTCGCGAGTCGAGTTTGACGAGTTTACGACGCGACTCTACGAGGGTACAAAACGGACGTACGAAGGGGACGGACAGACGGACGCATGGCTACGCGACGGGGTCTCCTCCCTCTCCGCCCTGCCGCCTCCACGGATCGTTTGATTTATGCCCGACGTTACCTTTGCCAATGGATTTACATCCCGATATTTATTATTCGCAATATTATCGCCTTGCGCGCCTTTATTGCGTTAGTCGAAATGCCTCCGCCTCTCCCTCTTTCTCTTTATCTCTCTTTCTCTCTCTCTCTCTCTCTCTCTCTCTCTTCCTCTCACTCACTGACTCACTCTCTCTTTCTCTCTTCTCTCTCCTTCTCCCGCCTTTCTTCCCTCGAAGTCGACGTGCACACGTACCCTGGCCGTTCTCCACCTAAGATGCTTGGGCCCGGTGCCCAACGTCGTTCCGTGGGCCCGCGGGCCGTCATGTTCGATGCGATCGCTGGTCGTCGTCCGGCCACCTTATATCAGGCGTCATCTCAGTCGGATGGCGTGCGCGCTCGTTTGTCCCTCAAAAGCACCGATGTCGCGCGAGCCCGACTGCCGATAAATTGGCGCGGCTAAGTACCGTTCAACGTCGACAGACTAGTGGATTGTCGACGTTCGGCGATAATAAACGTTTCCCCGGTGGGCCGTTTCTCACTAGCCGAAGGAATTGCCTTTCGCGGCCGACTGGACGTTCGTCACCGTCCAAGTTGCCGATTTCGCGGGCCGGTTGACATCTTGACCCGGCCTGAGGTCAAAAACGGCTCGTTTCTCTTTCGGGCCTCCCATTTTGGCGTCGAGACGAACATTGTCAGCTGCACTGAATACAATATTCTCAAGATGGGCTTGCGCAACGAAAAGAGAATTATTAAGTTAAGAGCTGTTTCGAAGCGTATAAAGTTCGAGACGAAGCAATCGATCGCAAGGTGTAATCTCAATTATTATACTATATATTACTATAAATTACGCCTTGATCAGCGTCGTAGAATGAATTCACCGGCAGAGCAACGCCACGGGACGCTTTCAGCGCTGAGTTAGATGCAGCAGCGGCGAGTAGGCGACGTGTTAATCGCGGCCGCTCCAACGGCAGGAATCCGGTATTCGGAAAATGCGAGGCGGTCGCCGACGGCTAGGAGGAATAAAATGACGCGCCTCGTATCTATCAGACGTCAGGAAGCGAGCGTCTCCCGGCAGACGTTCTACTCGGCGAGCGACGGTAGCGTGCGAGCCTAGCCCCGCGGTATTTCCGCCAGAAAAATCCTCGAATATCGAGGGGTAACCTTCCGCGAAGGGGCAAGGGCACGGGAAGACAGTGGGTCCCTTTGTCGGTTGGACCGCGGTGTGTATCATTAAATCGATGTTAAATAAACGGTTGCGTGGGGGCGTAATTTCGGCCCGGGACGCAGATCGGCCGTGATGGTCCGTCCTGGCGATACGAGCGGGCCGGGGTAAATTCGGCCGATTATTCATTCAGGGAGCCAAAAAGAGGGCCACTGTCGGCTCCCGTTCTCCTCGCCGTCCGTTGGACACGCGATCCGCTTCCAAGTCGCGTTCTTCGTCGTCCTTTCTGCCTCGTCTCTTCGCCCCGGTGACCTTGGATCACGACAGGTCCGACGCTCCTCTCATCCACGGCTCCTCTTCGGGCCTAGGCATCGCTCGTCTTCTTGATCCGCGCGTGTGGCCGTTTAACCGGGCACGGCCACCATCCTTTTTGCCTACACGTTCACGGACTCCGCTTCCGTGTGGGTGCGCATGGCCGACGTAACGCGGCGCCCAACTTTCGCACGTATCAATCTTCGAGGGAAGATCTTTGAGGATCGCTCTGCCCGAATTTTTTGGGACGGCCGGTCGGCAGCTGAGAGCAGCACCCACGAGTCGATTTAATCGGTCAAATTAGTCCGGCACTCGTCTAATGACAGTCCGTCCTTCTGCGTAGCTCGCTCCCGATTATTCGTCTAATAATAAGTGGGGGTGGCGCTCTTACGGCCGTGTTCGGCTTCTGGAATGCGCGATCTGCGATATTGCGAGCACGCGATGCAATTTTGGCAGGATATAATTGTTAGGTTAGACGTTGTTAAGTCTTTGAAAGACAGCGCTTGTTGGAATCGAAACGTTCATTTAGTTAATTTAACATCAATTTCTGTTCTGAATGTCACCCTTGCGAGTGCTTCGATTATTCTTATCATCGGCGAACGTAACTTAGGAGAATCAACGTTTCATGCGGGAGAATGAACAATGCGGCTCGAACGCTTATCGTTGTTCCCACATCGTTTATGTAACATCCGTTTTCGGTTCGTGCGCCAGTTACGTGGAGTTCGTATATCGCGTGTAAGTCAAGGATATCCTGCCGCAAAATGTCTTCCGTCTTTGCAACTTAGTTATTGTCGCGACCGCGGCGGTAGGCGCGAGAAGCCAAACACGGCCATCTGTCAAAATTGCTGGATCCAGCGACGTTTCGTGTTGACGAAAACCGCCTCGCACTTCCGGCCGGGCGTCGATTCTTCGCGACGATTGAGAGGAACCGCAGGACGCGTCGGAACATCTTTTGTTGCAACATCGAACGGCAGACGATCATCACCGTTCGAAGCATCTTCTTTGATACGACGTTGAAAACCGGCAAAATCCAACGTCTCCTCCTGCGTTAGCGTCCACGTGCTCACGGTAATATAAATAAGAAGGGCACGATATTCACACGTGTTCAGCTTTGTCTTTTACCGTCATCGAGGAGCCAAGGTCAAGGCTGTTTGTTTCGACGCCCTGCATCTGGCGGATTCCCCAGAGCGGCGGGACGCGTTCTCCAGAAAAAGCTCATAAAAGGGAGCAGCGGGCATATACGCCGTTTAAGGGCAAGGATTTCGTTCCCGGCATAAATTCCGAAAAGGCGCCCCCCCGACTCCGCCGCATTACGACCGGGTGGCAAGAAACACGAGTAGACCTTACGAGTAATCTCGGACGAACGGTATCCGGAATGAGAATTTCAGAAACATTTCTGCCGTAATGCGCAAAGAATTGCGTCTCGCGTTTATTTGTGCACGATAACGTCTGTAATCGTCTCCCGCCCAATTAGGCTAGCGGCGAGGATCCGCTGCTCTCGCTATCGGGGCCGGATGTTTTATTTACGCTGGCGATCACGAATTCCTGAAGTTTTACGAGGATCCGTGAGGATTAGAGATACATACCGTGCCGGGGTGGAGCGTAATCTCGTTGGCTACCTACGGAAACTGTTTTATCGGGCTGGGTGGCAGCGAGGTGGTAGGAGCCGTCTCTCTAGTTTCGTCCTATCGAGAAGGGAAAATGCGGCGCAGATAAGTCGGAAAAATTACGCCTGAAACACTTAAAAGTGAAGTAGACGCTGCTGATAGGACGACTTTTTTCTTCACTTTCGTTTCTCTCGACGTCGGTGGGATATTTATACCTTGTCGTACCCTTAATGATTCGTGTAACAGTCGTTCGATTAGTCATCGATCGTTCAACAAAGAATCTGTTCGACAAGAGCGGTTTGATCACGGATCTATCGAGCTGGGCGTAGGCTATTTTATTTATCGTTTTACGAGTAGAATTTGGAAGGGGATCGGAAGAGGAGTATGGACATATGTAGAAGACTGGTATGCGTTCGTTAAAAATTCCAACGCTATCCGATTTAGTTGGCATTGTTTCAGAATGGCCGTCGTCGCGCTCGTCGACGAGTTGCCGCCGTAATCGATCTTGCCTTTCCGCTCGACAGTTTTTTCTCTCATTTTATTTTCGTGCCGGTGATAAATGCTCAGATTGCGAATTTGGTTCGGTTACCAGGGAGACGGTCGCCGTTCGTCGACCGGGCGGTCGCCAATTTAACGAATCCATTAATTCACTATCCGACAGCCGATTTTTAATCCTCTTTTCACTCGGCGATAGAAAGGAATCAAAATCCCGAGACGACACGCTCTCTAGCATTAAACACTGGTGAAACACGAATGATTCATAGAGGAAACGTTAATGTACGGAAGATTCATTGCTAATAGTCACTTATCGAAGAGTCAATTCGAGTCGTTCGAGTAGTTCGAGCAGGGGCCCTTTCCTCGGAATTTTATCGGGTTCGTAGGAGGGATCGTAGTTATTCTAGGTTATGGTCCGAGACAGGCGTTTTCACGGAAGGAAAATCGGGGCTTAAGAGGTCGGCGGAAAGGAGAGGGAAAGCGATGGCGAGCCGAGGGGGGAGGAATTGCCTCGGTCATGTGGCCGACAGATGGTGGCCTCCCGGTTCGGTTGACAATGGATTTTCGGGATTTCCCGTTTATTCGACCCGATGCTAACGGGGGTACCGCTTAGGCGCGAGGCCGCTCCTTCAAACGTCTTAACCACCCTCGCTCAATTCCGATCGGGCTTTTGATCTCGCCCGCGCCCCGTGCCCTCACGATCTATCAACATGCAGCCAGCGTGCATTTACCGAAATACTCCGTCGTCGGAGCACCGGCCGGGTAAATAAAGCAAAAATGGAACGAACGTCAAACACACTCAGGCCGAGAAAAAATCGCATCTCTTAATCAAATATTGCGCAGAAACTGATGTTGCCATACAGCGAAGAGCGGTGGACCAAAAATAGGTGTTCGCAAAAACAACGGAGCACCTGCACTCGCCCCCTGCGTACGCGTATCTGTATAGGTGCCTATAATGCACCGCGTGCGGTCGTGCGTCGATTTTTCCGGTAGACTCGCATTCCGGGCACCGTGGCTCATCTTGTTTTGCCACGATCGCTCTCCATCTCAATCGGCAACGTTTGGATGCATGTTCCGCCTCGAGAGCGAGACCGAGATAAGACAACGCCGTCCTCCTTTAAGGATCGACTGCCGTTTTACGTGGCGCTGGTTCCGCTCTAATGGACATTCCGTGCATACCCAGGAAGAAAAGCGCCACTCTGCTCTTCCCCCCCCCCCCCCCTTCGCCACCGATCCCGTTTCATTCCGACGCCCCGGGCTCATCGCTGAAACAAACAGGCGACCGTAATCGCGATTCCTCGAGACAAAACCGTTCGACGAGCGACATCAGAACGTGAAAAACATCGGCATTATACGCGGCAGGGGTCCCATCCTGGTGAGACAGTGAATCATCCATCGGCTTCCATCCTCGAGCCGTTGGACCGGCCGTAATTAGTCGTGTCCAGGTATACGGAGGAGGCTTCTGTCGGGGGTCGGGGGGGGATTCCTGGAAAAGCCCAAGGCCCAAGGGAAAGACTCCGGCCTCGATCGGAGGAGCGATGCGTTGCGGAGGCGGAAGTGTCGGGCAAAACAAACAGAATAATTTCGTTGATTACTTTCGTACGTTCGTCCCTCGTCGAGTCGGCGGCTTATCCTTTAATTGCGCATCGATAGATTACGGATTGTGCGCACGTTGTCCGTTCCCCGGATTATTATACATCAGGCGTGCGAGGGTGTAAGGAGGTCGTAAGGGGGTTGAAAGGGGGTTGCGAGGATTGTTTACCGGAATTTCGTGCGATCGGTCGCGTTCGTCCGATCGAGGCTGAGTAATCGGACTGTGTACCGTTCGATAGGTTCGACTACCTATGGACGCGTTATCCGTAGGTAGCGATGGTTTTTCCACGTCGCGGACAATCCCAGTGGACTTGGTTAATGGGCCATAAAATCGCGCTGTAGCCCTCCCTCGTTTCTTCTCATTCGTTTCCTACGGACGGTGCGTGCGTGCCGAGCCCTTGGAACTTGCACATGCTCGGAGTTACGCTCGCCGGGTTGAACTCGCCTTCTTTCTCTCTCTGTCCCTCCACCTCAGCCTCCTCTCACTCTCCCTCCCTCGTCCTCCCTCTTCCTCCAACCTTCTCGAACGGCGTACGGCTTAATCGTCGTTGCTCGGCTCTGCGAAAAAACGGCCCGATGTACGGAAAGATTCTCCCGCCGAATGCCTGAGATTCCTCCGCAACAGAGTCGAGCGAACGTTCCGGGCGCAAAAAGACCCACCCTAATTCACCCCACTCGAGATCGAATCGGAATTGGCGCGAAAATCGTTAGGCTATATATCGATGTAGCCCGTCGCACGACCGCGATATCTGCCCGATGTAATTTTAGTTGGCCAGCCCATCGGCTCCGTTTGATCTGTCATCGTCGGCGAAAAGAAACAATGTACCCTATTAATATACGGCGTCCTAAACGTGGGAGACGCCCGGCGTAGTCTATCCGTTGTACGGCCGCGAGTCGGACATGGAGGACGGTGCCGTGCGCGCGATGCGCATTAATCTAGCCTCGTGTACGTAATTTATCCGGCTTCGCGCGTATTTGTTCGCGTCCACGAATAAAGCCCCGCGGATCGGCCGAGCTGCGTGGGAGGGTGCGGGAGGACAGGGCCTAAGGTAGGAAAGAGGGAAGGAGCGAGAGAGAGAGAGAGAGGGAAGCAGACAGACGGACGGACGGACAGACAGACAGACGTTTCGGTAAGGAGGACGGACGATCGCGCCGGGTACTCGAGAAATCGGATCGAGTAGATCGAGCGATACAGAAATACCGAATAGTTGTCTAAAAGTGTGTGACGGACGGACAGCTGGCCGTCATTAAAACCCCATTAGCGAGGAGCTCCCCTCTGGACTGCGTAAGGCAGCCCCCGAGTTCTAACAATATCTTCCACGACGCTCCGCCACCACCCACGCTATTAATATTGCTCTATACCCCCTCCTTCCTTCCCACTCTCTCTTTCTCTCTCTCTCTCTCTACATCCCGCTCTCTCGTTCTCCGTCTCTCGCTCTCTCCCATCTCCCAGTTTTCCTTTTTCCTTCTTTCGCTGCCCGCTTTGTCGTCGTTCCCCCTCCCCCTTCTGCCACCCTACCACCGATGCGCTTCCATACATTTTCCCTCTCAGTGGCGCGAATTCCGCGCGGATGTCACTCCTGGATTTAGGTGACAATTATTGCTCCGCTCTCGCTCGCCGGCACTCTCCTAACTCGGGCGGCGTTCCGCGCTTAACAGGAGATAAGCGATGCACCGGTGAACAAGAGGGCGCGACGGAATTTGAAATAGTCGACGCCTAGAGTGCGGAGATGCGATACTTCACGTTATCGAGCCTCGCATTCTTCGCTATCGTCGTTGCGAGCCGCTCTTACGCGCGCGGGCGCGCGCGCGCTGGCATTGTCGTTCGAAATTTGGTCGACGCTATTTTCGAAGCGTAATCTTCAGTTTAATACGGCTGTCAGTGCCTCCGTTTGACTTATGTATTTTTCTCTCTCCACCCGGGCGATCCCACTAATGCGAGGACTCATATGCAGCCCTTGCGGATTAGAGTCGGCCGGTTTCGAAAATAAATCCCACGACACGTCGTCGGGCTCAGCGTGCGACAGAAGATCGTTCGCGGAATAGAGAGCGGATTCTGTCCGATGACCTTATTCAATCAATCCGCCTCTTTCAACACCTTCGCAGCGGGATCGCGCGCGAGCGGATCGGCGCCCGGGAAGAGGCGAAAGCTGCCAGCGGAGCGAAAAAAAGCGAGGAAGTAGCCGACTGGCTTTCGGACGCGACGAATATCCGACAAAGCGGGCTTCATAGGAAGGCGGGAATGTGGGTCAAGTTCGAAATAACTATACGATGCCCGCGTCTTCGTCCGTCAGCGACGTCTTCTGCAAGCTTCTTCTCTCGCCATCTCACGGATCCTGTAAATCAAAATTTTCGCAGAAAATTTTTCTTCATCGCTATCGTTCGGCATCAAGTACTGTCGGCACTATTATTACTCGTGTTCCTTTACGTTTCGGAACCACACTCCGTGTTTTCGACCCTAGTACCTGATTCTCCCACAGCCTCGTCGTCCCAAGTATTCCAATGAGAGCGTCAGGCTAGGCAGAACTCAAAACCCGGCATATTCCGCGGACCGGCGAGATAATGCGCTAAGCTCCTCGCGAGATTCCCCGCGTCAACTCTCCGGGGACCATTTGTCCGGAGCGTTTTGCGCGGGACACCCGCGTAATAAAATAGTAAAAAGGACGCGAAGACGAGACCGCGCCGCGGTCGTGGCTCCCTCGAACAACAATAAGAGAGATGGAAGAAGCTAAGGCCGCCCTTTCTCGTGCTCGCTCGAGGACCGAAATAAACGTTTCTACTTCTCTCTCAGGTCTCCTGTCATCTGTCCTTTTCTATTCCCCCCTCTCTCTCTCTCTCTCCGGTTTATTCTCTCTCTCTCCTTCTATCGGCCTCTCTCGCTCGCTGCCGGTCTGTCACGAGATCGCTCAACGTGCACGTACGCGAGGAAGAAGAAGGAGGCGGAGGAGGTGGTCCTGGGTTAGGAGAGGAAGATACCGAGGGGGGCGCGGCGGCCGGACGAGGAAAGAGAGCGCGAGCTTTGCCTTCAGTCTTTGTAGCGGCAGATCAAACTCGGCGGGTCATTAATTAAATCTGGCGGAGCAGCCATCGTCCGTCCGTCTTTCCGCCGCGTCTCCGATTTACTTTACACGAAATGCGCCACGGTTATAAATATGGCTCGTGATGGGGACCCTTTTCCCCGAACTTGATCTTGCGGACCGCCCTCGGCGCGAGCGGGAGAGCGAGAGGAGGAGAGACGCCCGTAGGATTTCTCCTCTCCCTTACATTTTCAAGTCTCGAAGTTACGTCGATCGAAAGCTTTGCTCTGGACCGACAGCTTTCGATCCATGTGACGATGGATAACGCTCTCGAGAAGATATGTCCGATTCCAATCGTTTTAGCAAGTTGAATTTTTCGTTCGATTATCTGGTACCATTTATGCGTACTTGAGTCGTATCTTACTCGGGAAACATATGTACTTTATTATTCTCATGATGCACTCGTGCAACTTGGTAGTCGTTACGAGGATGTAATTAAATTCATGCTCAGTCGGGTCGGCCGGCGGTGTTTTCTATCGAAGGGAGGTCGGCTGAATCTCCATTTGGTCATGCCCCCTACTAAGGGCGTTACGAGGTTGCATAAGAACGGATTGATAAAAATAATTCATGCCCCGGCGTGAAAGATGCGTGATGCCGGCGCAACAATCCCGAATCTGGCGAACACGTGGAAGACGGCTCGTGACGGCTGCAGAAGGTCGACCCCTCGTCCGCGCACGTTCCACTCGCTCTCGATACTAGATCTACGCACAGGATGAATTTCGGCCCTACGGTGTCGGGCATTGGAAGGAAGTGTCGGTAGAATGTCGAAGATCATCGCCATCTTGCGAGCATCTGTCCCGCGTCGTCAGACCGTAAACTTTCCGTAAGCTTCCCGTAAGCTTTCCGTAAACTTTCCGTAAACTATTCCGTAAACTTTCCGCTATCGAGCCCGATCGGGCAGCGATTGATTCCGTTCCCTCGCGTGTGCGTTCCCCGGGTTACGTAACGCTCACAATGTTCAGCGGCGACCGTGTACATATTAGCGTTTCCACGAAGGATCGTTCCCCGTTGCACGATCGTCCGTTTCCTCCTCTGCGGCCTACCCTTTCGAACCTGTTTTACAGCGCGCGTACGAACATCGGAAACATAAAGTTCGTAATATAGAATCTCTAAATCTCGCCGAGCGCGGTATATAAACTTTGCAAATCACTGCGGATTCGCTCGGCAGCCTCTATGATTAGGGGACCGTATATTACGGATAGTCTATGACAGTGTATATAAATGTCACTTTCGCGAGCCGCCCGATAGCGGCCCGAATCGGACAGGGGAGTTAAATACGTGCGTGCCGCAAAAATGAATCTTCTCCCATGCTCCCGATAACGATCGTGAACCAGTTTCATCCGTACTCAGACCCAATTTGTCATTCCTTTCTTTCTCGCCGCATAACTTTCAACCTGTACGACCGCAACGTTGCACAAAGAAGTCGCGTAAACCAATCTCGCAATCTCGAGGATGAACATCTCTCAACTCCGCGCGACATTAAAAATCCGCCATTTTCATTTCCGTCCATTTTCCCTCCTTGGCCGAATGCAGTCCCTGTCGGCCGAAGTTTCCCGAGTGGACTCGATCCCGCGGGAAGACCCCCGCTTAAATAGACAGGCCTGATCGATGCGCCTTCCCGGCGATATTGATAAATAAAGGTGATTACGGCGATGACGATTCCGGCGGTCAATGAATTTATATACCTGACAAAAGTCCCGGGCGCGCCGATAAATCAGTCGGACCGTTCCCGCGGTCAGCATTGGCCGCAGGGAGGACACTGGCCGTCCTCTCAACGTCTGTCGTTCGTCGTCGAACCTTCGGCCCCGAGAGCTGTCCGGGCGGGGGTAATCTCTCAATCTAAATCGATCGATCCTGCCAAAACGACTTCGATCCCCGTCCCGTTCATCATCGGTCACTTACGAATCGATTCCCTTCCGCGCGACATCGGTAGGTAGGTACGTCGAACGGCGCGGATGGGAACTCTCGTGAGCTTCCACGTCCCCACTTCGGCCCTGTAGACAATAATACGACAATCGTGTCCCGTGACGCGGAGAATTAATTTCGTACGGCCCTCGATACGTGGATGGGTAGGTACTCGAAATCTAACGGTCCCTCGTTACGGTCTTGGCAGACATTATTTGTATCAAGGTTGATTGATCGTCCGGGCCCGGTTCAGATAGAGATAGCGGAGTAAGTAACCGTTTAAGAGGTGAGATTGAAAATGGGAAGCGGTTGTCAATAGATCGCTCCGGCAGCGTGCGACGTGTACGGTGTACAGTGCTGGTTGGTGCTGGATGTCAGGCGTGGATACGTAAGCAGACGATGGCGCTGCCTGATGAAGCCGTGATCTCTACGTGGGAGCACCGCGGGGTTTCCTAAGGGAACCCCGTGCAGGGCAGCCCTCTCCTTTTTATTGCGCCCCGATAAACGCTGAGTACATTCATTAGATCGAGGTACGCCGTGTTAGTCGACCCAAGCTGCATCGTGCGTGTGCACATGTAAACTTCATTCCCGATAGTAGGCAGGTGTATCGAGCGGGTGTACACTAAAAGAGTGAATATCCACTCGTATGACGCAGTCCAGCGGCTTATTAACACACATGACTGAATACTCGAACAGTGCCAAGTGATTAAAATACCGAGGACTTAAGTCTTTTTACGTCAGCTGATCGGTTAATATCCTTCTATCGGCGGTTAGGACATTCATTGAATGGTTGGGTATTGCATTGAGTTGTTAAATTGTCCGATAATCAGGAGGCGGCTTACAAGAGCACTGCAATCGACAGATCTCGCAGATTTTTAGCAGGGGGGAAGGCGACGGGAAGAGAAGCGAGCGTGCTCGTTCGTGCTGGGCCTAATTTGGCGAATGTTTGTGGCCCACGTGAAATTGGCGTTCCGCAAATAAATCCAGTGTCGCGTGTCAACCGAATTTTTCGGCGTCGGTAGGCCAGGTATCGTGACACGAATAATGTCCAGTTCGGACGGTGTCGAGTTCTTTGTCGATGGCACGGTGTTCAGCCACGTTATCTCACAATATATGAGGGTATTATAAATTTAAAGAATGTCGTGCTCAAGGCGGGTAATTTGTAAGCCTGACGAGATACGAATTCCATGATATCGCGAAAATTGAATAAGCTACACAATTTTTTTTTCTTCGCAAAACGCGCCGGCAATTGTATGCTATCGACATGACATCGGTGGAACGCAAATTTCATTCCTTTCAATTATTAATTGTATTCATTCGTTATTTTTAATCTCGTGTTTCTCAGGCCGGGGTGCATACGAAGGTGAGCGAAGTTAAACATCGTTACCGGTGCACGGATGATTCGTGCGTTACGGCCATTATCAGACCTAGTTAGAGAACGGCGCCGCGTTATGGTCATCCTGATAATCGGACGTGAAATAATGGTCAACCGGCCTGACGTCGTCAATATTTACACTTCCGGCGATCGGGCCCACGACACGGTCCTGTCAACTATTAATTTTCACCGCTTTCGCATGCGTAATAGGCGGTAACGATTCTTCGGCAAGGCGATCGCGATAAGTTTTGTGCTTCACATGATTCGTCCTCACCCCTCGATGCCTGCCATGTTTTCGTTCGCGATGTTAGTAACTCGACTCGGGCAACCCCATCGTTATCGCCGACGAGATTAATCACTGTCCCTCGGAGTTAACTCAATTTCTGGTATCGCGAGAGTGGGATTCATCGCGCCCGCGTACGACCACAATCAGCGGTCGCCGAGAATTTCCGCTACAAATGAATATCCCGACTCTTAACGTACTTTTTTCCCTCTCTTTAAAGGCCCCGAGCCCGGTGGGTGTTAACGGACGAGTTGTCACGGCACGCTCGCAAAAGCGTCGCGGAGTGATTATTTCGAGCTCGTTTCCTTCGCACGATGAGTACGGGCGCAGTTATATGCTGGCAATATGCGCCCGCAATATGCGGTTCGCAATATGCGCCGATACAGAACAACTCCTATTGCCAGTCGAGGAAATGAGTTCGATAAAGTCTCACGATAACGCATTCTCGCCCACGCACTCGCAGCTCGTATCCTAAATTGCGTGCACTTTTAATTTGCCCGATGCCGGCCGAACGGCGTGTTTACGCAACGCCTGTTTACCCTCTACGTTATTTCGACAAACAGCGCCGTGAATCCTACCAACGCACTTAGCCGAAAGATTAGCGTGACATAGGGAAACGTTCTACGCAGCTCCGTTAGAAAAATATATTATTCTTATTTTCATGATTTACGCGATGGTCTGCGATTCTGATGTCCCTACGCGGCCTGTTCCTCTTTCTTTCCCCTTTCTCTCCTTTTAAGCTCCTACGCCTGCCTCCTGCCTTCGTCCTCCCACATTTTTACGTACGTTATTACGTCTGCGGGAAGAATCGTTCAGCGCTGACGGGCAAAAGTCGGCGTTGCGCTGCCGTTTCGTTGTCGCGTCGTTTCAAAACAAATTACAGGTAAATCTCTCTCGCGCCTTCGAGCTCGCGCGTACGAGCGGATAGACGCTGACACGAGTATCCGCGAAGAGGAGATATAAGTCATGTCCGCGAATGAGCGAGGCCCGAGCTTTCGTCAAACGCTCGACGACGTTCCTGGAAGGCGCGGATTTTCTCTTCCCGAGGACGCTTCGCGCGTTCTGAGATATGCGCGAGTGCGATTCTTCAAATGCGAGGTCGGAAAACGGTATTTTTCGTGAGCATAGAAAATCTTCCAATTGCAATCTAAATTATTTCCCCGTTCCCTCCATCCTTTGCCAGAAGCGATGAGTTGACCCGGCATTGTCGTCATTCTGAAAATCATTCACCGACGTCAAACGACATGATTGACCGACGCCGACGCCATTTTCGATTGCACATGCCGCGACTCGTGTTTTTCTTCGTGCGCTTCATTCGTTAATAATTCGTTCGATACGATTACTTGAGTAGACATTCCCGTCCTTGACGCAAACGATAACGCTAATTGCGCTCGGTGGCCATAAAATAGTCGGATAAGTGTATAGATATTAGAATGTTATATTATGAGCGACTGCGAGCTGCGTCATGCTCGCTCGCGATTTCCGCGCCTCCGATGGAAAGTATTTTCCGTGACGCATCTCTCTACTCCCCTCTTCTCTACCTCCCTTTAATCGTTCCACCTTGTTCGCCCGAAAATGAATCCCGGCTGATTGCGATCGTCGACAGATCGAAATCGGCCTCCAAATCGATCTTCCTCTCTTGATGCATCTGTGGACTCCGTTCTTCATCTCTAGGTGTTTGTATCTCGAGAAGTGATCGCGGGATATATTTCACGACGCCTCGCGAAGCCGAATTAATCGGCCGTATAATGAGACCGGAATCGGTCCTCCACTACCTTCCACTCCCCTCTCGCCCCCTCAGCCCCCCGCGCGGCAGTTTGCGCCCTCGGCACTCAATCACGAAAACACCTACGAAAAATGAATGACCAAATGAATGGCCGGGCCCCGGATTCGGTTGTTTCCTTTGTGCACCCTGCAGCGATCGGGTCGAGAAAATCCAATCTCGGGCTCCCCGATCGTTTGCAGCTGTACGCCATCTTCGAACCTGTTCCCCCTCGGGAGCTTCCCATCTTCCGCGTTTCGTGGCCGACAGACGAAAGTTTCGAAATTCCGTCGCTCATATTCCCGGATCGTCGATACTTTCCGTTTTATAAGCAGAGAGAAAAATCTATTTCCTTCCGAGCCCGTTACCTTCGCGGACCCGCAGAAATAGGTAAGCCTCATAGGCGATAACATTGTCCCATTGTTATTCCATCGAACTATTCCGCGAAGTTGTAAATGCGAGGCGACGATTTAACATTATAATAACTTCCGGGAATTCTCGGTGCACGGCGCGCGATCGCACGCCCTCCTATCCTTCGGCCGGTCGAACTCCGCCGAAGTGGGAGAATATATTGCACGTTAGGCTGGAATATTGAGTGTCGAGCGACAATGGAGGCGACGTACGCGTCGAATGGAGTCGCAACGGACGCTCTCGGAAGCGTCCCGAGATACGCGATCCTCGCGGCCGACTATCGACGCGGCGAGCATCGAGCGAGATCAAATATTCATACAGCCTATCAAACCTGATCCGTGAAGGCACGGGTTGCCGATATTATCGAGAATTCAACCCTGACACCCTTTCCGACGTTCCTGGTCGTTCGTCAAAACGCTAATCCGTCGACGAGCCGCTCGAGATACGTCGGCCGGATTCGGCGTTCAATGAAAATATTGACCTTTATTAGCTGCGCAGATCGTAACGGGCGGTTCCACGCGATGTTCCTCGATGGGATCCGATAGCCGGGCAATAATTAGAATATTTAGAGACGCGCCGCCTGCAGCGCCTCGAGCGTTTAGGCGATGATTTACAAGCGGTCCCTGGCGCGCGTGTACTGGCCACGCACACGAGCGCGTGACCAGCACGCACGCACGGCCGTGCGGCGAGCAGGGTTTCGTTAACGGTGTGCGCGATGCACACCCGCGAAGCGTGGAAACTATAAGGTATAAACAATAAAACAATCGGCCGGTGGCGGCCGCGGCGATAAATCACGACTCGGCTCCGCTTATCCGTCCGTGGCAAAAGGGGTAAGGCGTCGCCGGACTCCGGGGCCGTACGGTAAATTTAGCTATTGTCGTGCCTAGGATATATTAAATCTCGTTAAAATGTCTTCATGAAAACGCTGCCGAGCGGACGTCTGCCCGCGCTCGTCCGTCCGAGCGCTACCGTTTTCGACCGCAATTCCACGTGGTGTCTCGACAAGGGTTGCTGGCTAACGATCCTGCACCAGAATTTCATCCCTTCATGCCGACCTTCGCGTTTACGACCTCGATATTGACCGATATTGGCCGATATCGGCTTTTAATCGGGAATTAATTGACTGTCAGTTTATAGCGATGAGTAAGTTTTTTGTTCATTAATTGAATGGATGGGTCGTGTGAGTAGGATACTAATTACGTGTAATCCGTAGAGGAGTGGATCTCGCGATAATCGGGCAGTCATTGAATTTTAACGGAGTCCTTAATGAAGAAGTCAATCGCCATAAAGGGCCGCGCGTCATTTTATTGACTCGCACCGGTTGAGATCGTGAAAACGAAGGCCAGCTCTCGGCATACGTCGGCGTCGTCTCGCCTCGACGACAAAGACGTGGGAGTGATCCTCTTCTTTTTCTTCGATCGAGAGGACCCACTCGGCCGCGCCCACTTGTTTGCCCAGGGTGACAGTTTTACCTGAATCTCTGGGTGGTTTATGCTAAGCCGAGGCCACCTGATCCCACCGAGTTCCCTTTCTCTCCTTCCTGCTCTTCCTCCTCCTCCTCCACCTCCACCTCCTCTCACTCTCTTCGCCGCCCTCTTTTCTCTCGCACTTTAACGCTTCCCATTGATTTATTCAGCTCATCTCCTGCGAGCATTAAAGAGGTACGACGAATTCATTCCGTTTGTGTCTCGAGGATTAAAAGCGTACACGCTCTCCTCTCTACGGAGTGTCCCGTCTTCATTCTGACTGGCAGGAAACTTAATACCGTGAGCGTGAATGGTAGTTGAAAAAATTATAAGTTTGTTACGTTAAGTACCCGTCCTTCTCGCCGGAGCGACGCGTGGAAGAGGATAGCGTGCGTCCGCTAACCGTCATTTCCTTCCTCTCCTCCCAGTCGATGCACCCGTATTGCACAGCGTCAGAACTCGACTGTCGGATCCCGAGACACCTACGTGCAAACGATCCTGGTTAGAACAATGCCTTCGCCGAGCGTCGTCCCCCTACCGCGATTATTATAATGACGGTGCCGCGTCCTCAAATGCCGTGGAATCGTTCTTCAATGATATAATTCGACGTGTCCGCGCTCGTCACGCCGCGAATATAAGATGCCGGAGGGGGGATCGGGTACGTTAAGTGGCGTCAATTATTTTCACGCCTCCCGTCGCGTTTCACCCGGCTCAACTTTCTACGCCGATCTTTCTCTCTCTCTCTCTCTCTCTCTCTCTCTCTCTCTCTCTCTTTCCTCGTCGTAGGCCCCGAAGTCGGCCCCGGCCACCGAAACTTTCACGCCTATCGTCCGGAGACGATTCGTCGAAGAATCAGGAAAAGAGTTACGCGCAAGGTTTTCTTTCCGAACCAGCAACCTGTTCGACGTGAAACTCAATCGTGGTCTACCTGATATCAAGAACCGAGGAACGATCAAAGAGGACGTAGATCGGAATCCGTGAAGCGGATCGCGTTTCGTATTTGATTAGGATCCCGTCCTCCGACACTCGTCCGACTCGTCTGACCACCGCGGCGTAGGGTCAATATTATCACACGTGCTCGAGACGCCGACAGAGAAGATCGTCCGCCAACACGATCCCTCCACCCCGGGGCCACCCCCGAGCACCCCCTGGCTTCGATTGCAGTTCCATTTAAGATCGTGGCATCGTTCGGTACACTTTTCGTACGTGTTCCGTCGCAGTGCCTGTTGGGCACCTGCTTCTCCCCGACCGGTATATGTTTATACAAGCCCGCCCTTTTCAGGTAGAAGCTCACCTCGCCATTTGAATATACCCGAAGATTCGATGAATCTATTTGCATGACGACTCTAGATAAAGGGGGAGGGTGGGGGTGGGCAGCGCACCCTGGTGGGACAGTGAACGCCCTTCGAGCGGAAGAGGATCGGCTCAGACAGAGAGTTGTCGACCGTGAGTGGTAGTTCTGTCGCGCGAAAACGTTCGTTTCTCACCTCGACTCGTTCCGTTACCGAACGTTCCTCTCGAGTCTTACGTTCTCGTACTGGGGCCCTATGATCGATGCGGAGGAAGAGGGATGCATTCGGTCTGGACGTGCATCGCGTGCGACCGTAGGAGGGTTAACGACGGGACGTTACGGCGGCGTTATCTTAATGCGCCGATGCTCGTCGTCCGCTGAGGTAACTTCAATCTCCGTGTCAACCTACACGACGGTCGCAGTGGCCATTTCCAATTACGCGCATGTCCGCGGAAGAGGAAGCGTCGGATTTTCGCCGGGGAAATCCTCCGCCTTTCACGTTTCCATTCAATGTCGGAGAGCTGACAGTCAGGATCTGCCGTTCATTCCTTTCATTTCGTTTTCGAGGCATAGTTCGCGGAACGCACGTCGCGATTTCTTTCGTGCCACCTTCTGGCTCTCGCGGCACTTATCTAATCCGTGACCCGATTCGGGACAGGGAAGGTTTCGCCAGTCGGCGGGAGCGAAGGCGGACAGGAAGTGACCTAGACGAGTTTTGAACCGGTGGCAGGCGGTTAGTCCATCGGCATGGCCGAGGGAAGCGTCGACCTTTTATCGACAGGTGAAAATTAATTCGAACGGCCCGACGAAAACCGATACCGGCGCTCGCCGAGCTTTTTCCTATTCCGCCTTTTTTTTCCCCCGCTTTTTTACGATCGCCATTTCCGCTCCCCGGTTAATGCGACTTTGTACATTTTTATGCCGGCAGCGTCGGGGCGCGCAATGGGCACGGCCGTAAAACACTTATGACACCCGTAGCATAATAACGTTAACCGATAGCCGCTATCTCGGTGTATATAACGCACAATACCGCATTCGCCATTTTCCTAATTAATGTTTAATGCCGCAGTATCTTGCCCTCCTTACTCACGATTATACTCGCCCGGTTGATATCGCCTATCAAGAGACCTCGCATTTTCTCCTGCCCCGTTTCCCTTATCGAACTTAAGTGAAGCTCGAATGAAGTTCCGAAGCTTCTGGCGTTGCAGGTATATGCCGCGCGCCGTATCGTTTATTCCGTACGACAGGCGTACCTTCATAACTGATCGTAATGACATCGATAGAGAACAATTACCGTTGCCAGGTCACTGGGCGATTACGCGTAATTGTCGAGGGAACGGCGGCAAAACAAACGCGTCCGTCACTCGATACTTTCCGCGAAGGTATTCTGGATTTTCGCTCCGCCGCGACGAAGCGGATTCGAGCGCAATTGGTAATCCGCAGAAAATGTCGCGCTACACTCGCCTCAGTCGCCGAGGACAGGCGATAAATTCGTTCGCGCCATTACAATGTACGTTTCCCTTCTGTTACAGTCGCACCAGGAGGAGGACCTGTCGGATCCTGACCTCCAGGATGAAGAGAGTGGGGAAGAGTTACCTCAGCAGCCACTTCAGGGTAACACACACTCCTCGTCGGACAACGCGTCAGTTCCCACCAGCACACCAACGCCATTAACACACTTGAACAGCCTCATGACCACGCATCATCCGCACTTTCTGGCCAAGCTCAAAATGGAGGTCAGTGAAAAGTCTTTTTCCCGCCGTTACGGAGTTTACGGGCACGCTCGCGCGCGAGCGCGCCTTGATTATTTGTTCGCGGCTTTTCACCGCGCGGCCCGTAGCGATAATATCGGAAAATGTCGGGCCGAGCCCCGATAAGCCGCCGAGGAGTTAACTCCGGTTTGTTCGCCCGTACGCTCCTAGATAAATTTGGCGCCGAGCGGCCAGATAACGGAAATTTCCATTTAAAGCACGATGTTCGCGAGCGGTAAAGGTTAAGGCGCGGCGTTTATCGCGAACAAATTTTTCGTACACCGGCCGAACCCGGTCTGCCGCAAAAGATCCGCGCATAATTCCTCACACACCGTACCTATATCTCATTCCCGAGCCGAACGATCGGCAGCCGTAAATACCGTGCGTGGAAACGACAGCGGAGCTCCGCCACTGCCAAAGACAGAGTCGTTCACCTCCGAACGGAGAACCGTCGCTGCAAGAAGCACGACGGATCGAAGTGTCCCGATGCTAGCCGGGAACGGAAGGGGCGCACGGGCGTAATATTCGGTGACAAGCGACTCGTTGACAGTCGTAAACGCGCGAACACAAAATTGCCTTCTCCACTCGTCCGAGGCCCGTTCGTTCGCTCCTTATTACCGCGAACTCGGCTCGTTTTCGCGGAAACGGCCGCGATTCAATTACCGAGATTAAAGAGGGAGAAAAAGGAGAGAAACGAACGAGCGCGCTCATTCCCCCCCCTCTCTTTCTCTGTCTCTCTCTTCCTCTACTCATAGGCTGCGCGCGCGCGACAGCAAACAAACGTCCCGGCGACCGGTTACCGGTCACGTAAACACGCGACTTTTTATTTAAGCGTCGCGCGCCACCTCGGCAATTTGCGATTCCCGCGTCCGCGTAATGATGGATTCTCGTCAATTTCGTTTTGTTTCTCCCCCGATGATCGTCGTTCGTCGTCGGGATTGGCAGACTGACGTGGATGTGCTGAGCAACAAGAGCGGCCTCGAGGCATTGCAGGCGGCTATGGGAAGCGGCGGATTCAACCTACCCTTCTCCTTCCCGCCCCCGGCTGCCTTCCTCACGCCCCAGCATCACGGCCAGAACAGCCATCCGCAGGCGGCCGGCCTCGGCGGGGGTGGAATCGGCGGCGGGGGCGTCGTCGGCGCCGGTCCGGGCGGAAACGTCTCGTCCGGCAATCATCTCACCTCGTCGGCGAGCTCGCACTCGAGCGAGTCCTCGCAAGGCAGCGGCAGAAACGGCGCGGACGCGAGGGACTCGGTCAATCACACGCAGAACAACGTCTCCGGCGCGAATCATCAGCAGCAGACCAGCTGGAGCTTCGAAGAGCAGTTCAAACAGGTGCGTCAGGCAAGTACCTAATATTATATATATATATATATGTACCCAGAAATTTAAGATGACAGCTGCTCCATGATGATAAGTCTCCCAAGGCAGGAGTTCGTAGGGTTAAGAATTGACCTCGCTTAAGTGTGATTCTCGAATCGTTCGAAGGGAGGGTGGATTCCGAGGATTAGCGGCCTCGTTAATTGCCGCTGATTCGCGAGCTACCCGGCTCTCTCTTTATCTCCTGTCGCACGCGAAAGACTCGTAAGCAGCGGCGGGCTTACATATTAATTTCGCCTGTCGAGATGGACGATACGGGAGCGCGAGCCAATCCTAAGTAGCTCCCGTATTGGGACCGCACAACGGCCCAGTCCACCGACAGTCCTCTCCAGGAACAGAACTCTTTTTCGTCCTACCCTCGATTGGCTCGATCCAACCCGCTAGTTATCCAGCTAATCGTTCGATAATGAACGCTCGCGCAGAAATCGGCAGACTTGCCGCTTTGAGCACAAAGTCCCACATAGACGGTGTGTCGACAAAAGGAGGGATGGGAACGGCGTGCGAGAGGAACGTTGACGTGGGCGTGCGAGCGCGGTCGCCCTTTGTGGGACAGTGGTTAGTGCCATAAGGGACGTGTAATTACGGTTTAACGCGGTTCGGGCCAGAAAGCGAGCGGCGAGGTGGTCCGGGGACGCGGAGAGACAGAAACGTGGGTAGGAGGCCTCCGAAGTGGATCGGGGGAGGAGGGGGGAGGGGGCGGTGGGAGGCCTTTTAATTAATGCAACGATGGAAGCTAATTATTATTTTTACACGACCGGGAGATAATTACTGTCGGACCGTGGCGTGGAATGCCCTCCGACTCTTGACTCGAGCGAGGCGAACGATCCGGCCGGGGCGGGGGAGGCGGGGGAGGGATGCTGAACGGCTCGGAGCACGGCCAATTTTAGTGGGCTTGGGGAGGAAAGGAGCGAAACGGTGTCGAGCATCGCCGGGGCGAGAGGAATGGGCACACGAGGATGTCGGGGTTATAGAATTAGCCGAACGCGCCATCGCGGCCTTGTTAACGCTTTTTGCCACTGCATCCAGCCGACAACGTCGTCCACCTTCTCGTCCACCTCCTCGTCCACCTCTTGGTGCGCCGCGCGCGCACACGCGCGCATTTTTGCCCTCCGCTCTCTCCGGGGCCCGGATCGTTCGGCCCGGCGAGATCCAATGGCAAGGAGCTTTTTCGCTTTTTGCGAAGAGGGTGTGGTATTGGATTACCATTTAGATTGTTGTCTCGCGGCGGCGCGCCGATACGGCTGCGCGGCGACAAACTTAATGGCGGACAAGGGGAGAGGGTTCCGTCGGCTTTCGTCTGCGCTTCCTAAGGACGTGAATTAATTAAAACCGATCTTTAGCTTCACTTTGCTCGGGATAGCGGCGGATCTCTCTGACCGGCATGCTTTCGGAGATGTAATACCAGTGTCATTGAGATCAAAGCGCGAATCGGATCGATTTGTCAAATTAGTGCGAAGGTTAACGGTACTCGCTCTCTCGCCGATCGCAGAGTTCCGCGACTTTGCCATTGGCGGCTATCGTCGTACGGGTGTTATGTTACGCGCGTATAATGAATTATCGTATATCGGGGCTAATTGCCCTAGGGCGTGGAACGCTGTTCTACCCGCACTTTGTCGCTCGCCGAGAATGGCGGAGGCAGATAAATGGTAGGCAGACGTGTTAAGGCATTCAGGCGACATCTCATTGTACTTCTGAAACCTTTTCAGCTTTCGAGCCGCCCGTCGGCCGTTCGCGCTTCGCTGTTATGTGGGTCATGACAATTAAAAAAGAAAAAATTTCTCAACGTACACGTGTCGCGATCGCCCGTACCCGCTGTCATTACACAAGGAGGGTGGGGAGGCGCGCTCGACGTTCGCGGCGCGGCGGCGAGAAAAACGACGACGGCCTAGCCGAGCCGAGCGTCGGATGACGATCCGAAAGGTCGGTTCAAAATGTCTGACCAACTCGCCTCTGCCCGGGCGTACGTCGCGAGCTTGCGCCGGAGAGCGCACGTATCCCTGATTAAAGCGTATGCGCGTGTGTAGATTCGCGGCGTCGGGGGGATAGGCTAACGCGAAAGACGAACGGTAGGGAGAGGAGCGAACGGGCGTAGGAATGAAAATGGAAGTCTCCACCTACTCGAAGAAGCGGCGGCGCCCGCGTCTCACGGATCGCATCCATCATTCCGGTGGGGGCGTACTTGCTCGGTCTTTAATCTTTCTTCTTCAGGGCGATGCTATTTCCCCCCCTGCCCACCCCCGTTACCTCCCCCGTGCCTTCCCACCCCCCCACGTCCTTCCCCTTTTTTCGGCCCGGTCCGTGATCTCGCGCGTCCCCCTCTCTCTCTCTCTCTCTCTCTCAGCGTCGCTCTCACGCGCCGGAATTTAACCCCGCTTCCACCGAGCTCTCTCGCCGACTTCTTCTTCCCGCGCCCCCTTTCGCAATTCCGCCCGGGACGCCTTCCGCTCCAGACATCGCAATGCCGCAAATGAGGATAGGTTGTTAATGACACGCCGGTGGGCCGGCCAAGATCGATCGCCGCTTTGTGTCAGCCTCCGAAGCAAAGTTCGCGGCCGAAGTGAAGCAATTATTTTTATACATTTGCGACTAGTTCCACTGTCGATGGACCATGAGATTTTCACCTAGGTGTACCGGCTGGTAGTGGCTACCTTAGGCGAGAGAATTCGATTAGCAGGTTGAAGAAAACGTCCGTCGGAATGCACATGTACGCCACTGTACGCCACCCTATCGTTATCACGCCGTTAACGAGAATTAACCTGAACGGCTATCGAGTAAATCTTCCGCATCGTTTCCAAGCGAGAGCGTGCGCGCACGCGCGTGTGGAAGCTTATCGGCGAGGATCGCTCTCCGGCCGAGCGATTTCATCGAAGGACGGTCGACGTTCGGGGCGCATCAGCGGGGGCACGCTCGAGATTCGAGAGGTCTAGACGGGGTCCGGCCGGGACGAGACGGTTAACAACACGGGAAGATAAAAGTAACCCAACCTCCGACAGGTTTATAGTCAGTTGGTTATTGTCTTGAAATAGGGTACCCGGGGTGGGACGCGCGAGCGGCGTTGCTCTCTTTCCTCCTCTTCCGTTCGGTAACGTACAGCCTCGCGCGATACGGACGTACCTTTCTGCAAAACACCGACTTACCACCCCACCCCATCCCCCGCCCCTTCCGCCCGTCTACCTCCCATCGCATTCTCCCTCCCCATCCGCCCTCTCGATGCCTCGCTACCTTTAGTGTGTACCCACTGTACACAATGTGAGTCGCGACGAACACGCTCGTAGCCGCGAAGCGCGTGTGCTTCTCCTACGTACGCGAGTAATGTGCACTAATACACGCCGACTGAGCAACCATACAGAATACGGGGCATCATCCCCCTACGCCGCCGTTCGCTGACCGTACACTCGAGAGCTACCACGGGGCCGTATAATACTGTAGCACTATACTTTGCAGCCATTGTGAAATAACTCGTAAACCTGCAAATTGCCGGCTATTTCGCTCCCATATATACGTACGTTCCTGTACTTGTGCGCATACGTGTACCGTGGATCTTTTGCGCGATCGGCAGGGAGAGTGTTCGTGTATCGGCTCTCGTGCGTGTGAGTGCGATACGGTAGTGAGGGGGGAGGCGAAGGTAGAAGGAGATGAGTACTTTACGTTTGCGCAAGTTCGAGTGCGCGCGCGCGCTCGTAGAGGAGAATTCTGACGTGGGTAGGTGAACATTTCGCAGGCGCGTTACACTTTTCGACCGGCAGTCTCGCGAGTCTGTGTTGGTCCTCGACGTTGGGTGTGTTCGGAGTCCACCATCGCGAATCGACGCACACAGGCCGGCGCACACATACGTACGAAGCACTCGCACGCGGGATGCCCGACCGGTATTCGCGAGTCCGCGTTGGATCGCCGTCGAGTTATCATTGTGATTATGCAAATGCATTATCATTATGCAAATGCGCCGGCGTACCTAAAACTCAGAATACGATTCGTCGTCGACGTATTCGCATCGCGGCACTGTCGTTCGTCCGTTACCGACCTGTGTTTCGACAAGCGAGCATACATTCGAAGACCTAGCCTAACACTCGGCTTTACATGCGTACACGTACGTCGTGCATGTCTGACCCAACGTCGGCGAACACCGCAGCAGTTCCACACATAGGTGGGGTGCGTCCTTTGTAATTTCGCGGGATGGCGCTTTTTGCCAGTCTCCTTTCTACTTCAAGAAAGAGAGAGAGAGAGAGATTGCGCGGTGATACACTCGCGCGCGCAACTTTTACGCTCTTAGAACGTCCACCCTTGCCGGTAGCAAAAAAAAAATTGTAGCCAGTGCGTGCGCGCACTTCGTGGCCACGGACCATTGGACGGATCGTTGAGCCGTTCTCGGTCCTCATTCGAATCGGCCTTCTCTCCCACCGCGCGTACGAGCGAGCAAGCTACCTTGAGACAAACGATATTTTTCTAATATTTCTTCTCCGCGCACCGTCCGTTAATTGAAAAACCATTGCCGAACGAACGACGGCGTCGTTTATCGCGACAGCAACATTAACGGCGGCGAGCGACTGAAGGCGTACTTATCGGCTTTTTTTTTCAATTTGGCCAACTTTATTTTCGTCCTGCCAGCGCTGAATTTGCCTTTATCGTCGCAATTCCGGTTAACGTCGCCATTCGGAGCGGCGCATATTTCCGTCCGATCGACAGCGCGCGACAATGAGCTCTTTACGTAAGCGAGAGGAGTCCATCGGGAGGCGAGATTATAAATTATTGCGGGCGGTCGTTACCGCAGCCAATCGGTTACGCCGACAATAACACAGGAAACGGTATCCTTTTCACTCGTACCGCGCGCGCGCCCTCCTTCCTCCGGCAAGCCGCGAAACAATGCTCATCGATGTCCTCGCGATACGCAACGCGGTCGAGGCGCATATATGTCATCGCGCAAACATCGGGAAATCGGGAACGTGTCGGCAAGAAATACGAAGGCTTCTCGCGGCCACACCGTCATGGGCGACACTTGTTCGTAATCTGGCGGAACGTTTCTGTGTCAGGAGTTTCCGCGAGCGTTTATCAGCGACGCTGGAAATTAATTCTCCCGCCGTTAGGTGCCCCGGTCACGAGGTCGATGGCGACTTTACGAATAATCAAGGCGCATCGTAATTTATTGCCCCCTCGGCCGAACTCGATATAATTTACGCTTCTATCACGCGAACGAGGCGATTAGTCGGAATTTATGGCATTGCTCCTGCCCAACGCGCGCGCGCGCGCTCGCCTCGACCATATTCCACCCACGCACGTATCGCAATATTATTCCTCCCTCCCGGAACAGTGATTCCTCGAAATTTCCAACGACTTTCCTTTAATTTAGCCCCGAGGCGTTCTCTCGGTTAACTAGGCGCTTCTGATAAGTCTTGTCGTGGGAGGGGTATCAAGATCGCGCGGTAATTTATTGCGTCCGATAGGTGGGCGTGAGATTAACGTCCATCCGCGAAGAGCGAGCTGGGCGTCGTTATCGAACATCCCTCAAATTTTGCCGACTCCTCGCAGCTCATCGCTTCCATCCCCTCGCGGGGCCAGCCTCGGCACCCGCTTCACACCCCCTGTCGCAATTAGAGTCAAGAGAAAAAGGTTTTCTACACGTTTACATATTGCCGCTCTCATTGTTCTTATTCCCTCTTATCGATCAATTAGCCCGCGCGTGCATGCGGAAGCGCAATTACCGGGCGCAATAGCCCTGGTGCAGCGGGATGATTATCGAGCGGGACGGAGAGGGGAATCGGTTTTCACTACGGGACTCGGTGCCCAGTTGTCCATCCACGTCGCACGCTCTTTCCATTGTCGCGGCCCTGCCCTCCTCTCTTCGGCGAGCGACCCCTCATTTACAGCCGCAGTTGCAGTCGCAGGCGAAAGCCGGTCACGAATGAATTCTCGCCGTTCGAATCGAGCCACCCTGGTCTCGAGGCACGGCCTCGACGCCTTCCCGCTCCCGAAGTCCAGGGGGGGCCGGAGGAAAGCGCAGCTTCGGGGTCCTTGCTCGCCGAGCAGGAAGGATCAGCTCGCTAGCTCGTAAATTGGAGTACCGCCCGGCAATATAGTCTTCCGCTCGAACGATTCCCCGCTAAAACGCTGAAACGCCTCCCATTTACGAGCGTTACGACACTTCGCAGCGCGAAACTTTAGCCGGGCTCGCTCGAAAGTTCCACCCGAGCGTCGGGCAGCGAGCTTGCCACTCTCCGTTCGAAGACGCCGCCCTGACTCTCTCACCTTTGGATGATGGCGCGAAATTGTAGACAGAAAAATTGGACCGACCCGCGGGGCGGAGTCCGAGCTTGCACACGCCGAGCGAATATTGAATGCGCGCCGGAGGAAGAGAGGAAATTTGCAGATCGTTGAAAAAAACGAACGGCCGGCCCGATGGTACGCGTAAATGTTACAAATAACCAGTGTGCCAGGTCCTCCCTCTCTCTCTCTCTCTCTCTCTCTCGGTTTCGAACAAGGGAGAGAAGGGTCTAATCTACTTACGGGCCTGCAACACCTGCATCACTTATCCGGTAAGCGGTCAGCGGCGCTGTCTTGCTTTTTCTGAAAAACAATGTATTGACCCGCGGATTCCTCGTGTTTACCCAATAATTGGATGAGGCTGTAAATATGGCTATTAGCTACCTACGCTTTCCTCGCGCTCGTTAGAAGCGGCCAATTGCGAGCGGCCCCGGCCCTCTCGTTCTCCGCTCGTCCCGTCGCTCGCTCTCTATCTGTCTCGGGAGACCCATTCTCCGCTCGAGCCTCATTCTTTCTCCGTCGGCGCTTCTGCCGAGCCTCGCACGTCGGTTATTGCCCGGCAACCCTTCTGAATTCTTGCCTTCGCCTCTCCGGCGCACCCTGCCTTTCGGCATTGCAATCCTTCCTCCGCGATGCCGAGGTGAGATCATCCAAGTACTACCGATCTCTCGTAAATCAGACGTTTCTTTCACGTCATTTTTTAAAACCGATTATGTCATTACCCGAACGCGATGACGTTCCTCGCTTGCCCAGACTCCTCTCAGACGAGCCCATTACAGAAATTGTCCCTATACGCTCGACTCGCGAAGCCTAGACAGAGTGGGTTCAACTCCTCTGTCTGCGAAACGGTGAACGGCACCGTGGTAATGACGACAATAGCAGCGACACACATTGTAGACACATCCGTCAGCCTGACATTTTGTTGCTCGTTTGTAACGCCCCTCGCGGTAGTGAAACCATTTTCTGGCACGGTCACCACGCTTTCCGCCAGCGTTGTACAACACGTCGGTAGGTAGGTAGGGTACTACCGATTAGTTTGTCAGTACACGCCACGGATATGTAGTCATCCTTCGAACTCCGGGACATTTAACTATCTCTGGCTCTTACCAAAAAAGGCGGTAACGTCGGCCTAGTAAAAGATTGCGCGCGCGCGCGCGCGCGCTCTCAGCGCGGCAGCATTTCAATTAGTAGAAAATTGGATGTCATACTCGCGGCGTACCAATTTACGCCGCTACCAGCATTATAACCTGAACGGACCCTCGGCTCGTAATAATGTCGTCCGAGTACGAAGCAAATTGCCTGGGCGCGACGCCCCGGTCCTCGATTCGCCGAGAGTGCAGTTCCAGATCGTTTTTCGCTTCCTTCCCGACGACGCCCGCCCTTCCGTGCGCAGAGAGGACCGCGTCGGGCGCTGTCCGAGTAATAATGTCCACCTTCCCCTCTTATCGCGTGAATCGCGATGGTACCCATTTCCTCGTACACGCCACGAGATGAGCGCCGTGCAATAACGTCTTCTTCCACTCTGCCAGTTTCTTCCGCACGCCCTGTTCCACCTTGGCGCGTGTAATGCCCGACTCCCGGTGCCTCCGCGCATAGTTTCTTCATCCTTCTCCCCTCCGTTCTCCCTCCCTTCGCCTGCCCTCCGCGTCCCTCTCCTCATTCCGCTCCATTCCGCCTCATTCCGCTCGGCGGAGAAGCGGTAGAACGCCTTTTTTCACGATATTGCCCACACACGGTATCCGCGCGATAATTGAGCGCGCCCACCGCGATAAATCGGCACGATTACGTCCTACGGGATTGTTCATTAAACGCGCGCGGCCATGATACTTCGCTCGGCTCGCCAGAGGCTGGCCGAACGAGCGGCCGAAGGGCGAGCCGCGGTGGAAAACGATAAAAACCGGCCGGGAGGGTGTGGTGTTCATAACTTTTTGATATACCTTCGTGCGCTCCGCAGACCTTCGCCCATGGCGTGCCAGGTTAACGCGTTAGACCCGCTTCCGAAATTATTTTTGCCCGTCGAACGCTTCTCGGTCTGCGCTTATGATTATCAGACGTAGATTAACCCATTGACTGCTAACTACGAGATATCTCGTAGTAAGCGTCCGTACCAAAACTGCCAGCTACGAGATATATCGTAGCGTTTTTTTTTTTAGTCAATAAAAATACTGTAAATGCAAGTACAATATTATATCAGTAACTTAATAATATATTTTGTAAAACTTCATGTCTTCTTTAAAAAAAAATGAAACAGTGGTACCTGGAGCAAGAGGCGCTTTTGCGTGGCAGTCAATGGGTTAAGCGGTTACGCTTTATTAAGTATTGTTATTCACTCGACTGTAGAGGTGTAGAATCTCGGAACACAGGACTAGTGTCGAAGACAGGGAAAAATAGGGAGGGCGGGGGCGCGTAGGAAGGGGAGGTAGAGGAATTCGGGGATGTCTCCATCATCATCGGGCGACAAACGGGCGACACGAATCTCGACGCCGGTCCCGGGTAGAGTTATATTTTGACCCCGGTTAGCATACCAAAGGTGCATTATATTATACGAGCTCCGCTCGCTATTATAATGAATATCTTTGCCGGCATATAAGCATATATGTAAAGCGCGCGCGTTGCCATGAGGGTGAGGGGCGCGCATACACGTGAAAGTTAAATACGTCGGCCGGTGCCGATACATAGAAACTGGTCCGGGTAGGGTCGTCCGGGAGGTGAGCGGAGGAGATATCATTTGAATTTCAATGAATCATGTGGGTGCAAGTGTCGCTCGTATTCATTCACGATTTACACTCTCGCGCGCGTGCTCTCTCGCGAGCTCCTTTTATACATACTTCACGCATGAAGACGCCTATATCGTCGCGTATCACACTCGTCTTCCCTTACCTTCGTCGGCGCAGAAGGTGGAAGACAAATATCGGTATCATTCTACCTCGTAGCCCTCCCTCGCTCTACCCCTCGGCCGACCTTGAGTGCCATTCAAGTGGTCCGCGTTATGGAGGACAAAAAAAAGTGTCTCACAGTCGAAGCCGCGGCCACAAAAGGAGATTATCTCCGATCGTCCTTTGTCAGTCGATTTCCCCGTGTCGCCGTGTGAGATGCCGCTATATTTCTCGACCGATTCCTCTTCCTCCTTCTCTGATATTCACACCTTTCTCCACTCTGGTTCTCACCCCCGCCCGCCGGCAGAGCGGTCATTCAGACCGATCCTCGTGGTAGCCGTATCAACCCTTCGATTTTTCTTGTTCCGTCCGCTGAATGGACTTTCCACGACATCGGCTTGTCTCTCTCGCTTGTTTAGTGCGCGAGTCGCACGCACAATGAGCCTCGAGTTCCCGCTAACAGACGTCGTCTTTACCGGAGATTTTTCTCCACCGTGATTTTCCTTTGAGCCCTATGCGCGGAACGCATGTTTGAGCGAGGGACACGGCCATGGTTGATGGCTCGTTTGCTCGTCGTGATTTTTCATATTTAGAATAATAGAATCTCCTTTATTGAAATCCATTGAAGAGCCGTACCGAGGAATTCTTTGGAAAACGTTCAAATTCCTCGCGTCGCTCTCCCTCCGCGTATGTGAATGAACCTGCGGGGAAGAAAAATGCGGAAAAGGATGAATTGTTACGAGGCTGCGGCAAAGATATGTCATTGGACTCGAACAGTTACGGTCCGTTACAATTTCTCAAGGTTTTCATACCTAGGTTATAATGTATGCGGAATTATTGTCTACCAGTTTGGGAGTTCTCAGTCATCGGAATCGGGTATTTTTGAGTACCGAGAGACTCGTTTCGAGGGCCTGCAACGCAGTGCACACGCACGTGTGCCTAATGTATGCAGGCCTACCATAGAATCATGGTCTGTCACGGTCCATCCGTCAAGCGTCAAATATCGCCGTCCGCTGAATGCGTCCATCTCGAATACTCTTTTGGAGCGCTTCGTGCGTTTATTCTCCGTTCGATAATTACCGCGGGCGACCTTTGTCAGCGCGTGACCAAATTACGGTTTCCTTCGGTACGCATGCTCGATATTGTATCCTCGTGGATGTACACTCTCATTATCTCGTTCGTGGCTGACACGTGCTACCGGGAGCCAATCTTACATTGCCTTCGTTCGGCAAGTATTCCATTTCTGCGACCTGATGTAACAGAGTACGCCTCGAAATTTCGTCTCGACCGACGTTCAAAGTTTCGCTTCAATCAGGCGTCGAAGATTAATACATCGACTGACGGCTAGAGTAATGATTTCTAAACCTTGCTCGCTCCATTTTTTCTACATACACGGATGATTTCCGTAATATATGGTATGGTAAATGTGCATACTTTTTATATTATTCCCAAGCGTATACTTTATAACTTTATAATTTCCACGTTATGGAATAAGTATATACTGGAACAGACAGCAACATTCCTTCAAATACTTAGAATTAACTGTTGGTCTTATGTAGCAAGGCACAAATTGAAACAGCGTAAAACAGCGAGTCACGTTGCAATAGCGACGATTCGCAGCCGCGGACAATTTTACTCCAATGACGATAACGGCGCACCGACGTTTTGTGCTGAATGTCCCCAGGCGACAGAGTTGAAAAAGTTCGTCACCTGCGTCAAGCACGGAGACGTGCGCGAACTTAGACGATAGTTTCCTTCCGCAAACATTAACGTATAATTGAGGAGACAAAAACGGCTCTCGCCTCAGCGTCTTTCATCGTTATCTCGGCGAAATCTTACGCGCCTTGCTCCCGCTCGCAACTCGCCTACCGCTTGTAAAGTGACCGAACATATTGTACTCTCGCCTTCGTGATTACAGGTTCGTCACCCTCTTTGTTGCGGAAGGTACGACGCAATCGCGTAAAGAGCGTTTATCCCGGAGTGAAGAAAAAAGAGCCGCATACGTAACGCACTCACCGGTACTTCCTCTTCCTCGTTCGACACTTTTCGGCGCTCGCGTATCAATTGCGAAACGTGTCGTGGACGAGGCTTACATACGGCCGGGTATGCGCACAATTCCGCAAATGTAACGACGAACAGAGACATTCGCACCTATCTTCGAAAATTACATTTAATGGGCATCCTCGTGCGCAAGACTCGCTCGTGGAAGCAGCTGCCGAAAAAGAATGGCGGTTACCGTACACGTCAAATACTGTCGCCCGGTTCACGTGTCATTTACGGACGGCAGAGTGAACCTGGAGGTGGACGGGGAGGGGGAAGAGAAAGCTCACACCCCGACTTGAGAGCGGAGGATAAACAAAGCTTCCCTCGGTATATCCTTATTTTTACTTTATTTCGTCTAATAACAAAGTACGAGGCTTCTCAGAGTAACCGGTTCACGTCGCAATGGCACGCTGATCGATCAAACTCCACTCGGGCCGTTCCGTCCTTTATTTTGGCCCGAAATTACTGCGGTACGATTTTTACTACTATACCCTTTCGCATTGCGGACTAAGCCCGATTTACGATCGCGAATTACACGCGACGCGCGTTACACACGTTCGACGACGAACCCGAGATCGAAGGCAGTTCCGAGTGAACTTTTACGGCGAGGGTGAGGGTAATACGTTTAATTACACGCGACTCCGACTGTCAATTATCGACATAATCGTCCGTGTCGAGCGAAGTGACTCGGACGCTCGCGAGGAAAAATATCTATCCCACGTTACTGCGAAAAACGAAGTGGACGTCTTTCATTGCACGGCAGTTCGGGCCACGAAGCATACGTTGAACTCATTACGCGGAGTCCGTTCGGTGGTTGGTTAAAGCCGGACGACGTCGAAAACGAACGTCTTGCCGGAAACGATGAATATTCATGACAAACTGTCCGCGACGCGTCTCGAACACTGTAATTCCCGCGAAATCGGCGGGCTCCGGGCCTGAATTAACGTCGCATAATCCGCACGTCTGCCCGCATCGTATCATTCGCCCCGGGATCCTTGGAATCGGCAGAAGATTGTCGCCTCCTTCCGGCCGTAGGTCGTGTGGGTGACGGAGTCGGACGCAGACAAAAGGTGGAGGCCGACGTCGCTCCGTCGGCGGAAATTGGCCGTTCCGCGGACAAAAGCAGCATCCCTCAGACATTTCTCGGTATACCTAGCTATATTTTTCTCCCGCCTTCCGCCATCGTCTCCGTTCGAGATTCCTGTTTCTCTCGTTGCGGCCTCGTGTGCATTAAACTTATTT